>CM028131.1:672055000-673545000 GCA_016271365.2 Neoceratodus forsteri | reverse complement strand
CCCACTACACAGATATGCAGTCTCTGCACCACACAGCTTTGTACTGTCACACAACATATGTACAAGTTATCATGCTATGCAGTACGCTGAGGCTCTCCAGCATCTTTAACCTCATTTGATTGAGTCGATAGGCTCTGAGATGCCTAATTTTGCACCTCTTTTTCAATCCAAGAACTTTTTTGCTTTATTCTGCAAAAAAACAAGCTGCCAGTGAACAATGAGATAATGAAGCGCTGGAACTGCCACGTTGTTGCCTTTGTTTACATGGCAACCCCCAGTGCTATATGGGAAACCCACAACCAAACATTCCACAATGCATTATGGGAATGGTGAGAGTTGGTAGTGCAGCAAGGTGGTCCAGCAGTGTTTGAGCACGCACAGAGTTTCCATGTAAGGAAAGGCCCATCTTCTCGAAGGTCGAAGCTACTTGGAAACAACTGGGAGCGTGGAAGGACACACAGTATTGAACTTAGAATCTGCAGGAAAGCACAATCTTGCTCAAATCTGAGCGAGGTGTACTTTACTTTAAATTTTATACTTGCCATTGCCTTTTTTTTTTTTTTTTTAAATCAAGAAGGGGTTTGCAATACTGCTTATGTATTTGTAGACTGGGAGTTTAAATCCAGTGGGATTGAAATACTGCATATTTTTTCCCTTCTGGACAGCTAGCTTGTTGTTTACCAGTATTTGGGTGACATTTTGCATCAAACTATTTTTGGTACATTGAAGTATTCACTGGTGGCTACGGATTTTTTTTTCATTATAAGTCCTGGAGTTTAGTGCAAGTTAGTGGATTTGTGGATTTGACCCAGACAGTGCCTCAGGTGGTTGAAACTGGTTTGCTCTGATTGCCTTCAGAGCACAGACCACCTGGTTGTATAAGGGTGGGTCAAGGGATGCTTGCAATATAGGTACTGGGCTCAACTGCTTTATTTTTCTCTGACTGAAACTGTTTTTTTGCAGGGTATATTTTCTGTTAAATTGTTCTGCGGGTTGTCTTGCTGAAAGGAAGGAACACACTCATCGGGGTGGTGGGTCAGAGCTGTAGCTAACTGTCTCTGGAAGGCATGGGGTTGGTCCCACCCACCCCAAGGGCATCATTTCCATTATACCAGGGGTTCTGACATCACTTCCCCAAAAGGGCAAAGGACATACACCTGCCATATCCTCAACAACCCAGCACACTGCATAGGGGGCCAATGCACACACACATACACTCATACACATTAACAAAAAAGGAAGAAACAAAAACTAACCAAATTTTAAACTGGAAGGGAGAGAGAGAGACATGTGGGGAGTGGTGTAATGCACTGGCTGTGGGACAGCAATCATCCGGGAGACATTCTGGAGGCTGTGATGCTGCTCTATTTGGAGGCACCTCTCTGCTGAGAGAGAGGAGGTTGCCCATCTCCAGGCCCACGGGGACCACCGGAGCCACTGCCAACGCCTCAGAGGTTGCCAAGAAAGAGGAGCGGCTGGACCATAGTGGGTTCCAGAACCATTCTGGCAGAGCGTGGTTCCTCTATGGAGGCACCCGCAGTGGAGACCAAGGAGGATACTGGGAACCTCCACAAAGGAGATCCATAGGAGAGGGTGGCACAGGACCCCACAGGGAAAGGAAACAGCTCCTGATAAGTGACTCAATTATCGGGGGAAGGGTAGAAGAGAGGGAGGGGAGTGGGGGTAAGGTGCCTGCTCGGTGCCATGGCTTGGAGGGACAGGAAGCGAATCCTCAGGATCACGGGAGCAGCTACATGGGAGAGGGAGCTGGATGCCATTGTACACCTAGGGACAAATAACATAGAAACATAGACTTTGACGGCAGATAAGGACCGCTAGGCCTATCTAGTCTGCCCATTTCCCTACCTACAGGATAGGCCGCAGATCCTAGTTAACCAACAGCCTATTTCTTCCTACCCCCCACAAGAATTGCCTTATGTCTGTCCCATGCATTCTTGAATTCTCCCACAGTTTTAGACCCCACAACCTCCTCAGGAAGGCTGTTCCATGCATCCACTACCCTCTCTGTGAAATAATATTTCTCACATTGCCCCTGAACCGCCTCCTTCTATCTTTAAATTGTGTCCCCTTGTTCTTGCAAGTCTCTTTTCTGAAAGATGCTACCCTCTTGGACTTTGTTGATTCCACTGAGGTACTTAAAAGTTTCTATCATGTCCCCTCTCCTTTCTTTCCTAAAGGGTATACATATTTAGCTCCTTCAGTCTCCTCAGACGGGTTTCTCTTGCAGACCCTGCACCATTTTAGTTGCCCTCCTCTGGACTGCCTCTATCCTGTCTATGTCCTTGCGGAGATGGGGTCTCCAGAACTGGACACAGTACTCCAGATGGGGTCTCACCAACTGTCTGTACAGAGGGATAACAACTTCCTGTTGTCTGCTGATGATGCCTCTCCCTATACATCCCAGTATACCCCCAGCCCTCCCTACTGCCTTCTCACATTGCTTGCTAACCTTAAGGTCATCTGATATGATTACCCCCAGGTCCCTTTCCTTTTTTGTTGTTGTTACTACCTCCCCACCCATTGTGTATTCTTCCCTGGTTCTGTTTCCCAGGTGCATTATTTTGCACTTCTTTGCATTGAATCCTAGCTGCCATGCTTCTGACCATTCCTCCAACCCTGCCAAGTCCCTTTTCATCCTTTCCACGCCTCCTTGTGTATCAACCCTGTTGCAGATCTTTGTGTCATCTGCAAAAAGGCATACTTTTCCTTCCAGTCCCTCTGCAATGTCACTGATGAAGACATCAAAAGGACTGGACCCAATACTGAACCCTGCGGTACCCCACTAGTAACCCCCCTTTCTTCAGAGTGGACTCCATTTACAATTACCTTCTGTGTCCTGTTGTCCAGCCAATGTTTTACCCGGGCTACCACCCTGGGTCCCACTCCCAGGCTGGTTAATTTGACTATTAATCTTTTGTGTGGACTGTCAAATGCCTTGCTAAAGTCTAGGTAGGCCATGTCCACAGCCCCTCCCTGGTCTACTACTTTGGTCACCCAGTCAAAGAAATCTATTAGATTCATCTGACATGACCTTCCCATGTGAACCCATGCTGCCTTGGGTCCTGTGCTCCACTGGCCTCTAGGTACTCAACTATTCTTTCCTTCAGAAGTGACTCCATCACTTTCCCTACCACAGAGGTCAGACTGACAGGTCTGTAGTTTCCTGCCTCTGTCTTGGTCCCACTTTTGTGAAGGGGAATCACATCCGCCTTCCTCCAGTCCTCGGGTACCACACCATCCTCCCATGATTTATTAAAAAGAGTAGCCAGTGGTTTCACTAGTTCCTCCTTAATTCTTTTAGAATTCTGGGGTGAATTCCATCAGGACCCATTGCTTTGTCTACCTTCAGTTTTAGGAGTTCTTGCAGAACCCTTTCTTCTGTGAAAGGACTGGGATCGACCCCCCTATCAAGAGTGCTTCTGTTAATTGGATTAGGCACTTCCCCCTCTTTGTGAATACTGAGCAGAACTATTCGCTCAGTATTCCTGCTTTTCACTGTCCCCTCTGCCCACCCACCATTCATTCTATTCAGCCTCACTATCCCTCCCTTTGTCTTTCTACGCCGCTGATGTACCTATAAAAGGTTTTATCCCCTTCTTAACTGAGTTGGCTATCTTTTCCTCAGTTTGGGCCTTTGCTATTCTGACTTCCCTCCTGCTTCCTTCTGCCTTAACTGGTACAGCTCTCTGTCCTGCTCCTTCTGTGTTTCCTTATATCGGAATGCTATCTTTTCTTCCTGACTTTCACAGCCACCTCTTTTGAGAACCATAGTGGCTTTTTCTTTCGCTTTGATTTGTTTATTTGCTTCACACAAAGGCTTGTTGCCTCTGTGATGGCAGTTTTGATAATTCCCCATTGTTGCTCCACACCTCCTTCTAGCCTGTTTGCTAGTGCTTTTCTGAGGCACTCTCCCATCTTGCCAAAGTCAGCCCTCCTAAAGTCCAGTACCCTCACTTTTGTATGGCTTGACTCTGTAGCTGAGTTTAACGTGAACCAACTGTTTGATGGTCACTTGTCCCCAGATGGCAACCCACTTCTAGATCTGAGATCCTCTCACTGGCCCTGTTTGAGAGTCACGAGGTCTAAGATTGCTCCTCACAGTGGGTTCAAACTAGCTGTCTAATGCCTGCCACCTGTAGGGCATCAAGAATGGCCCTGCTCTTGGATGTGGCTGCAGCAAATGTGCTCCAGTTAACATCTGGCATATTCAGGTCTCCCATCTACAGTATCTCCCTTTCTCTGCCATTCTAAGAATGCCTTCTATCATATCCTTGTCCATTCCTTCCCCTGACATGGGGGTCTGTACACAACCCCTGTGCGGATTGTGGTGCCCTTTCCAGTCTCCAAGGTGACCCACAGTGCCTCCTCTCCTCCCTGTTTACTCTTTTGTTCAGTTGCTTTTATCCCTTCCTTTACATAGAGAGCTACTCCTCCCCCTCTTCTCCCCTGCCTGTCTCTCCTGCAGATTATGTACCCTGGTATGTTAACATCCCAGTCATGGTTCTCTGTGTACCATGTTTCTGTGACTGCTACGATATCCAGGCATCCCTCTTCCATTAAGACCATCAGCGCAGGGAGCTTGTTAACCTAGCTGGGAATGGGATCAGAGCAGTGCAGGAAGAGTTTGTGGAGATGGAGAGGGGCTTAAGTAGCATGCGCGATAACCTTCTCGGAAGTGCTGCCTGTCTACGGCATGGGTGAGGCAATGGTACTCTGCACCGTGGGATTCAATGAATGGTTGAAAAACTGGTGCAGAGCACAGGGTTTTGGCTTCATTGGGGACTGGGGTCCACCTGGAGGAATACAGGCCTATACTGGCATGATGGTCTGCATCTGTCCGGTAGGGGAAGTAGGTGATAAGTTTAATGCTTCATTGACAAGCTTTTAAACTAGCCAAGGGAGGAGGCACTAAAAAGGGGCATGGAATTCCCAGCCTCCCCCCCCCACAAAACAGGGTAGTTAGTGAGGTAAACACCAAGGTAGAGAGGTCAATAGGGATCAGGACAGGGGTAAATGGAGAAAACAGCAAAGGCAGTAAGAACAGGGATGGGGCTAAACGGGGTAAGGCCATCAAAAAATGGAAGGCGATGAATACCAATGCCTGTAGTCTGGGTAACAAGCTTCCTGAACTAGTGGCCTTGCTGGAAGAGGGATGCCTGGATAGCGTGGCAGTCACAGAAATATGGTACACAGAGAACTATGACTGGGATGTCAACATACCAGGATAAACAATCTACAGGGAGGGTAAAAGAGGCAGAGGAGGAGCTCTCTACGTGAGGGAAGAGATCAAAGCAATGGAAATAAAGGGTAAACAGGGTGGACAGGAAGCACTGTGACTCACCTTGGACACAGGAAATGGCACCACCATCCGCACGGCAGTTGTATACAGACCCCCCCCCCCCATCTCAGGGCGAGAAAGTGGATAAGAAAATGATAGAAGGCATCTTTAGAATGGCAGAAATAGAGGAGATATTGTTGATGGGGGACCTGGATATGCCAGGTGTTAAATGGAGCACTTCTGCTGCAGCCACATCAAAGAGCATGGTCATTCTCGATGCCCTACAAGGGGGGGGGGGCATACCTCAGACAGCTAGTGTTTGAACCCATTCGGGAGGGAGCAATCTTAGACCTAGTGCTCTCAAATGGGGACGGAGAAAGGATCTCGGATTTAGAAATGGGAAGCCATCTGTGAACAAGCCACCACCAAACAATGTGGTTCACAATAAACACAGCCATAGAGTGAAGCCATACAAGAGCAAGGGTACTGGACATTAGGAGGGCTGACTTTGGCAAAATGGGAGTGTGCCTAAGGAATGCACCAGCAAATGGGCAGGAAGGAAGGATGGAGGAACAATGGGGTAAAATCAAAACTGCCATCACAGAGGCAACAAGCCTTTGTGGAAGCAAATAAAACAAAACAAAGGAAAAAAAAAACACTATGGTTCTCAAAAGAGGTGGTGGGGAAGGTCAGGGAGAAAAACATAGCATTCAGAAAGTATACTGTGCTCGACTGGCTTCTTACAAATAAAGAAAATCATATTTTAAGGTGCGGTCTGGTTTCAGACTCATTAAGTGATCACCACCCCATATTTTGTCTTTGGAAACGCTCAAATAAATCTATAACAAAACCTATGGTTTCTGAGTTCAGAAACTTTTCAGACTTTGATGTTTCTGGATTTAAGAACAGCCTGCAGAATATAGATTGGTCTTTTCTTGAAATAATACTGGATTGTCTTTTCTTGAAATAATACCGGGATGTTAACTGTGCATTGCATTATTTTGTAGCAGAGTTCACTAGGGTATTGAATATATACGCTCCTTTTATTAGAAGACGTGTTAGAGGTACGGAATCTAAATGGTTGACATCTTTATTTAAATTAATGAAGGAGCGGGCAAACTGTGGAAACTTTATAGGAAAAATCAAACAGTTGTAAATTTACAGAATTACAGGTGCCACAGGACTAGATGTAAGGTTGAGATTAAAAAAGCAAAGGCCCAATATTTGAGGCAACAACAAACAGCTGGATTGACAAATAGTGCTAAATTCTGGAAAACGATTAATAGTATGATAGATCCCCGGCATGAACCTAAGTTGCACTTGAACAAGGGTAGTGAAAAGTTAACAGATCCTTTAGCAGTGGCAAATGAATTCAATACATTATTTACAGATTTGGATCATTACAGAGTACAACATAAACTTGATTTGGTTGGTGATAACACCGGGGGGGCTTTACAGACAATCCAAAATTTTACATAAGGGCAGTTACTTATATGGAGGTGTATAAACTTCTGAAACAACTTAAGACAGACAAATCTTGTGGTTTTGATGGTATGCCTCCTACATTGTCACAATCGGCTTAAGCACAGTTGGCATATCCAGTTAGTCTGATCCTTAACCGGTCCTTTTGTTTGGGAGAAGTACCTGATATGCGGCAAATACTCATATGTAATACCAATTCATAAGGCAGGTTTAATTAGTGAATTTACAAATTATAGACCAATCTCTATTCTGTTGGGTCTATCCAAATTGCAGGAAAAATGGTCTTTAGCCAGTTAACTGACTATATGGAAAAATATGGTTTGCTATCACCGTGCCAGCATGGCTTCAGGAAGGGGAGGGGTGTTAAGGGTGCCATGGTCGAGTTCACAAGCGCGGTCCACAAGGGCATGGAGAGGGGGTGCCTGACTGGGGCCGCGTTCATGGATTTGACCAAGGCATTTGATTTGGTTGACCACTCTTTTAGTTGAGAGACTAAAGCATATTGGGGTAGGGACACCAGCATTGTCCTGGGTGTCAATTTATTTATCAAATAGGTATCAGATGGTAAAAATTGGGAATAGTTTATCTGATAAAGCCCTGGTTAAATGTGGAGTCCCCCAGGGCTCCATACTGGGGCCAATCGCATTCTCTATTTTCTTTGATTCTGATATTTCATCTGTTAAGGAAGCACAAGTGGTTATGTATGCAGATGATACTGTTGTTTATTGTCGGGTAGAGTTTTGTCAGAGCTTAGCGTAACTCTGACGAAAGAACTTAAAGCAGTTCAAAACTGGCTTACAAACAATAAATTAGTATTAAACAAGCAAAAAACCAAAACCATGGTATTTGGTACCCCTGTTAAGCTGAAAGTCATTGGTTCTAGCTTACAAGTTCAGTCTTTAAATGCGGTTCTGTATGAAAACGTAGACTGTTTTAAGTATTTGGGGGTAGTTCTAAATCCAATTTTGACATGCGAGTTACATATGCATGCTGTTGGGTCTAAACTTCATTCTAAAATAGCATTATTATACAGGTTGCGCAGTTTTTTGACTGATGAGGCGCGCTTGGCCATTGCTAACCAGTGTTTGTTGCCCATTTTCAACTATGCTTCCACAGTAGTAGATAACACTCCTTATAGTATAGTAAAGCAGAAATCAATATTATTGCACAAAATTGGAAGATTTGCTTTATTAGCATCTAAAACAGTTCATCATTGCACTTTATTGGAGAATCTTGGATGGCTACCTGTGAAATACTACCACAAGTATGTAAAGTCCAAATTTGTTTAAAAAAAATCAACAAACAGGGGTACTTCTAATTTAAAAAATGTACTCGATACTTCTAGTTTTAAATTGTGCACTACATCATCAGTGGATCCAACTACGTTAAAAATTCCATTTTTGCATACCTCAAGAGGACAACGTTCATTTGCATATTATGCACCTATAACTTGGAATAATATTCCGGCACACATAAGAGGTATGGGTAGTTATGGGTCATTTACAGTAGCTCTGAAAAACTACTTTACGAATTTGTCTAAGTTTAATTGTTTTTCAGACTGATATTTGATGAAGGTCTGCTGATAATGAAATGTGCGACTTCTGTGATATTTTCTTATGGTTTAAATTGTATTAGAGTCTTGCACCTACACTTCTTACGAGATTTTATATGACATAGAATTTGTATTCCTATTTAATTCATGTTTTGTATAAATGCACAATCTACTTGATGTTTGTTCTGTTTATGTATTCTGATTGACCACGGGTCGTACCTGTAGAAAGGAATGTATCCCAGTGTGCTTACCCGTATACAAATAAAAATCAAATCAAATAAGGAATCAAGAAGGAGAAGGACAAAGAACTGTATCAGTTAAAGCAGAAGGAAATGGGGAAGGCAATCAGAATAGCAAAGGCCCAAACCGAGGAAAAGATAGCCAACTCAGTTAAGGAGGAGGATAAAACCTTTTAAAAGACCAAGGAAGGGATAGTGAGGCTTAATAAAGGGGAGGGGGCGGGCAGAGGGTGACAGTGAAAAGGCAGAGATACTGAATGAATACTTTTGCTCAGTATTCACAAAAGAAGAGGAGGGGGAGGTACCTAAACAAAACAATAGAAACACAGAAGAAAGGATCATGGAAGAACTCCTAAAACTCAAGGTGAACAGAGCAATGGGGCCTGACAGGGTTCACCCCAGAATCCTCAAAGAACTAAGGAGGAGAACTAGGGACACCACTGACTACCCTTTTTAACAAATCACGGGAGGATGGTGTTGTACCTGAGGACTGGAGGAGGGCAGATGTGATTCCACTTCACAAAAGTAGGAGTAAGGCAGAGACAGGAAACTACAGACCTGTTAGTTTGACCTCAGTGGTAGGGAAAATGATGGAATCACTTCTGAAAGAAAGAACTGTTGAGTACTTAAGAGACCAGCGGGGCAAAGGACCCAAGGCAGCATGGATTCACAGCTGGAAGGTCATGTCAGACAAATCTAATAGATTTCTTTGACTGGGTGACCAAAGTAGTAGACCAGGGAGGGGCTATGGATATGGCCTACCTAGACTTTAGCAAGGCATTTGACACAGTCCCACACAAAAGATTAATAAACAAGTTAGCCAGCCTGGGACAAGATCCCAGGGTGGTAACCTGGGTAAAAAATTGGCTGGGCAACAGGACGCAGAGGAGAATAGTAAATGGAGTCAACTCTGAAGAAAGGAGGGTTACAAGTGGGGTAACACAGGATTCTGTACTAGGACCAATCCTCTTTAATGTCTTTATAGGTGACACTGCAGAGGGGCTGGGAGGAAAAGTATGCCTCTGTGCAGACGACACAAAGATCTACAGCAGGGCTAATACACAAAGGGTGGTGGAAAGTAAGAGAAGGGACTTGGCAAGATTGAAGGAATAGTGAAATGTATAACAGCTTAGATTCAATGCAAAGAAGTGCAAAGTAATGCACCTAGGAAACAAAAACCCAGAGGAAAAGTATAGTTGGGGGTACTAACAACAAAAATGGAAAGGGACCTGGGAGTAGTCATATCAGACAACCAAATGGTAGGCAAGCAATGAGAGAAGGCAGTAAGGAGGGCTGAGGGATATTGGAATGCATAGGAGGCAATACAACGCAGTGGGTTAAGGCTCTGGGCTGCAGATCAGGAGACCTGGGTTTGAATCCCACAGCCGAATACTGTGTGATCCTGAGCAAGTCACTTAACTTCCTTGTGCTCCTAGGTTGCATCTGGAAACAAGCTTCAGCTTAGTGTGCTACTCCTGGTTAAACAATGTTCCCTTTCTCTATAGGGAGAGGCATCACCAGTAGAAAACAGGAAGCTGTTATCCCTCAGTACAGACAGTAGATGAAACCCCATCTGGAGTACTGTGTGCAGTTCTGGAGACCCCATCTCCACAAGGACACAGGATGGAGGCAGTCCAGAGGAGGGCAACTAAAATGCTGCAGGGTCTGCACCAGAAGCCATATGAAAAGAAACTAAAGGAGCTCAAGGAGCTTTCTGGATATCCAACTGTCAGTACACAACACTGGTCTGAAGACATCAGTTTATTACAAACCCACTGACTCTCACAGTTTACTCCTCCACAGCTCCTTCCATCCTAAACATGTCAAGAATGGCCTGCCTTATTATTATTTCTTAGACTTTGCAGGTTATGCAGTGGCAGACCCAAATAATGCACATTTTCTTTTTTTTTTTTTTTTTATCAACAGGGGATACCATAAAAGCACAGTAGACAGAGCTCTCTCCCAGGTCAGTAACATGCCCCGTAACCTTGACCCCCGCAGGAAGGATACTGTCACGCAAGAACGACGACGAATTCCACTAGTGCTTCCTTTCCATCAGAGCACACCTTCTCTTCACAGGATCATCACCAGTAACTTCCTCATTTTGCAAACTGGCCCAAACATTGGTGCTTCTTTTACAGAAACACTTACTGCCAGCCACCTAACCTGCAGAATCTCCTGGTTAAAAGCAGTCTACCTAGTCCTAACAGTTCCTCCCTACCAGGTACCAAGCCTTTGCAACAGGACTCACTGCTACACCTGCAAATGTATTTCCAGCGTGACTGAAATTTGGGGGCCTACATGTGTTTTTCACATCATCAATGAGTTCTCATGCATCTCCACTAATGTGGTGTATTGTATTCTTTGCAGGAAGTGTACAGCTATTTACATCAGAAACTGGTAGGTGCCTTGCTAACCATTTCAGGGAACATTACAGAGCAGTCAGGAAAGGTGACACTCCTAAACCCATTGTATCCCACTTTACCTCCAGGGACCACAGTGTCAATGACCTTTCTGTTTGTGTCCTTCAGTAGGGCTTCTGGGATTCTGACCATAGGAAAAAGATGGAAGCCAAGCTAATCATCCACCTTGGCTCCCAGCAGCCTCTGGTTTAAATAATAGACTTATTTTCCACTAACATCTTTCAGCCACCCCTTATTTTCCCTAAAGTCTGTTTGTATCTATACAAATTTAACTTCTTTTTCATTTTCACCATAAGTCTCCATTTCTATCTTTTTCCCACACATTTGTCACCTTTCAGCCTTCTTCCTAGGCCCTGTTAATTAGTCCCCACCTGGGGTCTTCTCTAGCTCTTTCACTCCTATTACACTTTATCTTTCCCATCATCACCTTTTTGTTTCACAGATACACTCTTAATCTTGCCATTTATCACTTTTTCTCCCCGAGCATCCCCTTTTTTCTTTATATAAATATATATATATATACATACATATACACAGACACACATATATATATATATACACACACACACACACACACACACACACACACATCCCTCTATTTACCTCCCCTTTACACTAACTTTAGATATTTCCTGAAGACTACCGAAGGTCGAACTGTAGATTTTTAACTCCGTCTTTTATTTTCAGCGTGCATTTACTAGAACCATTTTGTTTTGCTTTTAGACCACATGCTGACGCAGCATCATTTTTGTTTTTTAAAGGAGCTTAATTTGTATACCATTGAGGAAAGGAGGGAGAGGGAGGACATGACAGAAACTTTCAAGTATCTCAAGGCAGACAACAAAGTTCAAGAGGGTAGCATCTTTCAGAAAAAGAGATGTGCAAGAACAAGGGGGCACAATTTGAAGATAGATGGGGGACGGCTCTGGGGCAACATGAGGAAGTATTTTTTCACTGAGAGGGTGGACGCATGGAATGGCCTTCCTGAGGAGGTAATGGAGTCAAAATAGTGGGGAAATTCTAAGAATGCATGGGACAGACATAAGACAATTCTAGTAGGGGGTAACAGGAAGTAGGCTGTTGGTTAACTAGGATCTGCAGCTTATCCAATAGGTAGGGAAATGGGCAGACTGTGGGGCCACGTGGTCCTTATCTGCAGTCACAGTCTATGTTTCTAATGTGGATGCATGGCTTCTGTGTTTAAACATGATTCAAGAGCAATGTGGATGCACCAGCATGGTAACTGCTGTAACAGCTTTAAAACCGTTTTCAACATTGCACCGCCAGTGTGGACAGCAACAAAGAAATATTTTAAATACCAGAACTTTACCCCCCTCACAGACAAACACACACTCTAAAATATATTTAAATGCACATTTTAAAACATTATTTCAATACAATAAACAAGAAGCACAAACTTAACTTACAACTGCTGGAGTCTTTAAACTGTTTCCTTCATGCTGCCTCTAGTCATCTCCAAGTGAAAACGGCTAAAATCTTCCTATTGTAGAAAAGAAAAATTTCCAAAACTAGCAACTGACTCTAAACTCAAAAAAATAACTGCAAAATACTATCTGAAGAAAACAAGTCACTTACCTGCAGAATGGGCCTGAGCGCTGAGGCAGACATCTGATGTCAATGCTGCATGTTTAAACTGACTGTGGGGGAGAAGGGAGCTAGGAGAATCATGGAGACAGGTAAGAAGCAGATCCTAGCTAGTATTCCCCCATATTTGGTGGCTAGTAGCAGCTAAGTAGATATAAAAAGGGATGAGGTACAATCTGGGCCACGTGATGGGACAGTAGAGAGGGGGGAATACTAAACTTGCAAAAAACAAGGAGAAAACGAGAGGCTAAGACAGCATGGGAAACACAAGGGTCATATAGCCAGGGGAATAGTAAAGCAGCTTCAGGGGTCAGAAAGAAGACTGCATGCTTTAATGCCAGGAGCCTGGGTAATAAAATCAGTGAGTTTCAGGTTCCTGATGGCAGACACTGAGGTGGAACTTGTGGCCATCAAGGAAATGCAGGCTACAGAAAACAACAACTGGGACCTGATGGTTCCTGGGCACTCCTTGTTAAAGAAGAATAGAGGAAAAGGTGTGTGTGTGGGAGGAAGGGGGCCCTCTATGTCAGCAATTGCACTGAGGTGGTGGAGAAGTGTACATCAGGGGTAATAATAGTGAGCTAGAGTCAGTGTGGGTGCAACTCACAGAAGCCTTGGACAAGAAACTACACTTATGAGTGGTCTACAGACCTTGGGGACAAGAGGAAGAGAGGGACAGATAGCTAACAGAGGAGCTTAAAAGAGGGGTAGAAGAGGGAAAAGTAGTGGCAGTAAGGGATCTGAACCTGCCGAACATCAACTGGAATGTTCTGGTGGCCAGGAGTACCAGACGTCAGACCTTGCTGGATGCACTCCGTGACCGTCTCCTGGCACAGCTTGTTAAGGAACCCACCAGGCAGATTACCATTCTCAATGTGGTGCTTACCAGCTCAGAGGTGGTAGGAGTAGTGAGAGTAGAGGAGCTACTAGGAAACACTGCCCATAACTCCATTTGGTTGAAACTGTCCCTAAGGACTAAAAGCCCAATCGAGAACTTAAGTCTCTGATTTTAGAAGAGCAGGCTGAGGGAACTGGTCAGCTGCCGGGTAGACAATTTGGATGGAGTGGAAGAGAGCCGGGGCTTAATAAAGGGGGCCATTCTTGAGGCATCTAAGCTACGCATGAATATGGTAACCAAAAGGAATAAGTTCAAGAGATCACTATGGTTCTCAGTAAAACTCAGGGAAGCAGTGGGGGCTAAGAAAAAGGAGTGCTACAAGTAAAAAGGAAGGCAGGGGGTGGAAGAAATATTTACTGAAAAGCAAGGAGGGCGGTTAGACTAGCAAAAGCAGACATAGGGCTGCATACTGCAGGAGGGCTGAAGAACAGAGAAAAAAATTTCTTCCAATATATTAGGGAAAAAGATAGAAAGAGGAATCGCTAGGCTGTCAGAGGGGGTGGGGGGGATAGTGGAGGACAGGTAAAAGGCTGCTGTCCTTCATGATTATTTCTGCTCAATTTTCACCAGGGAGACAGTCAGACCCTTGCCTAACAGTGGCATCAAAACGGCCGATACGGGAGTCTCGGAGATGAGACTAGAGATGCTGCAAAGTTATAATTCGCCCACGAAGTTCAGGTAAATTGGCAAAACTCCACCTTTGTGGATACAATTTGTGAATTTTTGACCCATGATAAAAATTCACGAATTTCAACTTCACTTTGTGACTTCGCCTTGTAACTTCGCATTTTTTTTTTTAAGTTGTTTAACCAGAAGTAGCACACTAAGCTGAAAGCTTTTTTACAGGAGCATCCTGGGAGCACAAGGAAGTCAAGTGACTTGCTCAGGGTCACACAGTATGTAAGTGGAAGCTGTGGGATTCAAACCCAGGTCTGGTCTGCTGGATGTCACCAGATTTGCAGCTCAGAGCCTTAAACCACTGCACTATACTGTCTGCAGGTCAGATGGTTACCTTCTCTATACAGTGACTGCCTGTGCTGGAATTTCAAAGCCTTGAGAATGCCACATGCCTCTGATGTGCCAATCACTCGGCACACGGGGCTTGCAGCATTCTCCCAGCCGGCAATCAGGATTTTCCATCCCATGCACTGACTACCAGCCACAAGTTAGACAGCATTTTGCTGGTCTTACTTGCGTCAAACTCGGGTACCCTTTTCATGGGACTTGCACCAAATATCTGGTGCAAGCTGACGTAAAGTGGGAAAACTGTCATAACTGTGCCTGATGTACTAAAATAGGGTGCAGTTGTGACAAAGGTGTTCAGCGCAGCTACGCCAAAAAAATTGGGCTGACACAGGACTTGACACAAGCCCTGCATCAACATTTAAAAATCCAGCCCCCTGACTTGCTTCCTTTTTCTCATTTCTAATCAGACAGAGATAGTGGAAGGAGCCTCTTGTGTTTCATAAAGGCAAGGCAAAGTTTATCTCTATGGCGCTCATTCCTGGGGGCCAGGACACTTCACAAAAAAACAGGTAAGGGAGCCAAAAAAAAAAAAAAAAAGACAAAAATATTTCAGATAAATAAGTTCAGTAACCCTTATTACATCAGGTTAAATATCTATGGGACAGCCAGAGAGAAAAGATATGACTTGAGATGGCTCTTAAATACCTCCATTGAAGGGGCCTCCCTGATGGCAGGAGGAAGTAAATTCCACAGGACGGGGCCAACGACACTAAACACTCTGTCGCCGGTAGTTTTTAATCTCGGCCTAGGAATCACCAGGAGGCCCCTAGAGGAGGAACGAAGGGAGCAGACTGATACGACAGGTGTTAGGAGATTAGACGAACAGCCAGGGCCTAGTCCACGTAGGGCCTTGAAGGTGAGAAAGCCCACCTTGAAGATAACCCTCCACCTGACCGGTAGTCAGTGCAGTTCACGTAGCACCGGAACTACATGACAGAACCTCGAAAGGCCAGTCAGCAACCTGTCAGCTGCATTTTGTACTAGCTGCAGTCGGCAGAGGGTACCTCCAGAGACTCTGAAGTAAAGGGCGTTACAGTAATCAAGCCTGGACGTTACAAAGCAGAAGGAGGAGATTACTGTTGCCCCAGATTATCAGGAGCAGCAGCAGGAGGAGGAGGAAGAATAAATGAATACTGAGGAACAGCTGCCCCGAGGAGGGCGAAAAAGATGGTCAGAGGGTAACAGCAAAAGCTTTATGAGAAGAGAGTGAGGGACCTCAATATGTACACTCTGGAGCAAAGGAGGGAGAGCGGTGATATGATTGAGACATTCAAGTACCTCAAGGGTATAAACAAAGTTAAAGGGGAACTATCTTCCAGTTCAAAAAGAATGCCAGGACCAGAGGACATGACGTGCGAATAGAGGGAGGCTGATTAAGAGGAAATGTGCAGAAGTTCTTTTTCACTGAGAGAGCGGTGGATGCATGAAATAGCCTGCCCCACGAGGTAGTGGCTGCTTGTACGTGGCAGGATTTAAACATGTATGGGACAGGAATAAAGGAACACTAGTGATAGGAATGTAAAGCTACAGCCAATGACCATGTAGAGTCATGGGCCGCTTTTACAAGCAATAAAATGGGCAGACTGGGTGGGCCCGGTGGTCCTTATCTGCCGACGATTTCTATGTATCTATGTACAAAGACATGAACCATGATAGGAAGGTCCTCAGGTGGAACTAGGGGTTTGATCCTGATGATATTCTTCAGGTGGTAAAAAACACTTTGGACAACTGATGACACCTTAAATTCAAATGTCAATCTGTCGTCGAGGAACATGCCAAGATCCCGCACCTAGAGGAAGCCATCAATGGTGTAGGCTTCACGAAAAGACCAAATGCCACACCGAAGGCCGTTCTATCATGCCTTCAGCCCGGTTCCACTACTAGAACCTCCATCTTATCAGGGTTCAGTTGCAACCAGCTGGAGGACATCTAATCATTGATCTCGGCCAGGCAGATGTTTAGCACTTCCACAGCGTTGGATGTTCCAGGGGCAATGGACAATTACAATTGGGTATCATCATGCACAGCAGTGAAAACACACATTGCACTTCCTAATGAGCTCACCTAGGGGAAGCATGTACACTGCAAACAACACTGGTGACAAGATTGATCCCTGAGGCACACCACATGACAGGAGTTTCAGGGAGGAGGAGGAGGAATTCCCCATCACTACCCACTGCTTCATGTCAGCGGGACAGGACTCAAACCAGCAGATGACAGTGCTGGGGAGCCCACAGTGCTCTCTGAGGTGATCAAGCAGCACAAAGTGTTTCACAGTGTCAAAAGCTGAGGAGAGATTGAGAAGAACAAGAACTGACCCATCACCTCTATCCTTTGCCCTAAGGGGGGTCAGTATGCACCCGAACTAACGCTGTTTCGGTGCTGTGCCTGGTGTGAAAACCAGACTGCTGGAGTGGCTCACAGATGCCAAAGGTCACTAGGTGCTCCGCAAGCTGTTGCACCACAATCTTCTCAACAACCTTCCCCAAAAATGGAAGGCTGGAGATAGGTCAATAATTCGCCAAGATGCCTGGGTCAAGCAATGGTTTCTTCAGAAGGGGCCTCACCAGAGCCTCCTTCAAGGAATCCAGAGAAAAAAACTCTGACTAGCACCAGACGATCAAGGCAAACACCGAGCCAATGGAACCAATGCTTTCCATTAAGAAACGCATCCAAACTGGGTCCAGTTCGCAATATGTGTGCTTCAGCTTCGAAGCAATCTCAATGACCTCGGCCACCTCCACATGTTTAAACTCCTTCCAGACAGGCGAAGTGCCTTTGTCACATCCAAGATGAACACTGTGAGATGTTACATGACTCACTGATGGAATTCCCTGCTGGATAGAGGACACTCTATCAGTGAAGAACTGAGCAAACTCGTCACATAAAGTGACAGAAAAAGCTTTTTTCGGTTGAAGACAGACCGGTGTAACAGCCTGTCCACAGTCCGAAAAAGCACAGCTGGTCAGTTCTTCCCTGCAGCAATCCCTCTGGACAGGAACTCTGCCTTCTTATTTATTTAGCTTTTGTTGACCAGGTACGTACACTAGACAAGACAATTGCCTATTTTCAGGTATGATCCGGGACAGTACAGGAATTACACAGGACAACATGATACAGACTGAGACAGATTACAGGTCAGGTAAGGCATATTTTATACAGCATATACACAACAGAATAACACATGTAGAAATTAAGAGCAGTACAAAAAAAATATAAATTGAGATGCAGCAGATACAACACTATATACAACTTAGGGCCCCAGGAAGTGTAGCCTCGGGTTACAGCAACACCCCGAAACATGGGTTATGCTACATTATATACCCAGCAAACAACCCATACTTGTCCAGAACACATCCAAGAGAAAGGAGTGCAGTGAAGGATCAGGAGAGTTCACAGGGGTTTGGGACAACCACATGCCGAGGAGAGTTTGAGATGGTTCCATAGGGAGGATCGAAGACACACATGTGAGTGAGAGGAGCGAAGCTGGGCAGGAAATGAGTTCCACAGTCTGGGAGAACACGCAGCAAAATCTCTATCCCCCATTACAGTCCGGGTAGCAGGGATCTTAAGGACGGCAGAACCTAGGGACCTGAGGGAATAGGATGAGGAGGCAGCCGGGACAAGGAATTTCGCCAGCCCAGGAGGGGTACCAGTACCAAGGACCTTGCCCGTGAAACACCCTGGGTCTGGCCTACAGAGCTAAGAGCAACCTTATTCCTGCTGCCCATCTTGCTCTTGCCAGAGGTGTGTTCCTCCCTTCGCTTTGCTACGAGCTCCTTTTGTTTGCTCGCTCCTCCAAAGCTCACCTTTCTAAGTGGTCTACTGCCTACAAATAATGTCTGCCGTTTTGCTCTGGCTGCCCCTCATCTCACCCATCAGTGTAACCTATATAGCAAGCTGAATTGGCTCTCCCCCATCAAATCACTTATGGCTGACTGCCCCCTGGTACCCACCATAGTGGGTACGCAGGGCCAGTTTGTCCTCCTCTAGCCTGGTCCTCCACCAGCAACGCTCTAACTTCTGATCTCTACTCTTCATTACCTTGAGCTCTCCATCAAACCAAGGAGACCTCAAGTGGGAGGATTTGCATCATACATGGACTGCTGTGAGTGCATCGAGTGCTGCAGATATCACCCTATTATAGGTGGTAACCACCTCACTCATGCCCTTCGCAGATGCAGCGTCTACACTAGATAGGTCAGCCACCACCAGAAAACCCTCAGGGGACATTCCCCTTAAAGGGCGGTAGCTGACCATCTCAACAGGGGGAGGCCACTCGGGGTGGGGGGCTGAATGAGAACCTCACCGCGTGCAGTGATCAGACCCACTGACCTGATCAGTTTTGAGGTTAACTACCTCAAGCCCGAGTGAGAACACCAGGTCCAGCATGTGGCCGTCGTGGTGAGGTATGGAGGTAACCTCTTGTGTCGGGCCCAGAGATGACATCATCTGGAGGAGGTTGGAGCCAAGTCTAGAGGATTCGACATTGGCCCAAGTGTTGAAGTCCCCCAGCACTAAACATCTGGGGGATTCCAACACTTCACCAACAACAAGATCCACCATCTCCTGCAGGAGCTCTCCCCCTGCCCCAGGAGGATTGTAAATAAGGAGGATCCTGCAGCCTGCACCCGGATCTCCATGCACCACCACACATTCAAAGGACCTGGCAGTTCCCATCGGGTGCACAGAGAAGCCCAGTTTGGATCTAAAACAGAGGGCTACTCCCCTGTCCCTGTGTTTCACCCTACGGCAGTGCACCACAGAGTACCCGGGGTGGGTGGGACGACTACCTCCAAAAGTGGCCCAGCATCGCCACCCACCCAGGTCTCCATAATGCAAAAGCCACATCGACCGTATAAGCAAAATGCATATTTGAGATGCTGTAAGCAGCTATTTATTTTTGTGTTTCCTTCACTGTACTTCAGTTAGTGAACACTACTTTAATAGTTAATCTTTATTTTGAATATGTTTTTTACACCTATTTGTTACTTTTATTTTTTTCATTATCTTGATTCTTTTCTGTCTGTATCTCTCTCTCTCTGTTTTGATTCCAATTTAGTGATGGAGCACGGTCATCCTGGTGTTCGCAGCCATGGCAGCACCATCAGTCTTCGCCTTCTTCTGTTTTTCAAGCAGTGGTCCCCCAACAGCACCTTACCTCTTCCTCCTCCCAGCCATGCAGCAGCAGCCGCAGCCCCACCACCTGATCCTCCAACTGGGCAGCATCCACAGCAGAAGATGATTACTGTTGCCCAGGATTATCAGGAGCAGCAGCAGCAGGAGGAAGAAGAAATGAATACTGAGGAACAGCAGCCCTCTGTTCCTAGTCATGAGATGGTGGGGAAGAACACCCTGTGCCCCCCCACACATTGTGGTTACACCATCACCCCCCCCCCAAAAGAGGAGCCCCGCTCATTCTCAGGCTCCCTGTTCATCCAGCAGCAGCACATCGCCCACAATGCCCATACCACAACTCCTCCCTTGCGTGGTACTGTTTTTTTCCCCACCAATGACACTGGTGACCACAGCATGGTCACTTGCAATTTATGTAAGGCACAGGTCCGCCGAGACAAGCAGTGTACCCACCTGGGTACTGGGGGTCAAAGGACACTGAGTGGGAGGAAAGACACAAGGAAGCGGTGAGTGGGGGGTGGTCCACCCATGCTGGCAGCGGTTCACAGAACAGGGTATAAGGGATGTTCCTGTGTCATGGTAAGATGGCAGGCAAACCCATTTTATGAAGCAATGCCCTGTGTTCAACATCAAGTTACTGAACTAGCAGCACCCGCACCGCGACCAGCAGCAACATGAGCAGTGGAAATGGAACTTGCCACTCTATGGGAGGAAGTGGGGAACCTCTGTCGCCCGCTCACAGAGACAGAGAAAGATATAAAATGTATTCTCACCAATCAGGAGAAGCTGCTGGAGGGTAAGGAAGAGCTCCGCCATGGTGGTGTGAGTGGTAGTGGCATGCAGTGAGCTTGTCACACATTAAATCTTGTAAAATCCCTGTGCCAGTTTAACTATTTCCTATCCTCTTTCTATTCTTCACTTCCAAGTGTTCTACTCATTTGTCACCCCCACAAAAAAAAAGTTAAAACAAATTCAATCTATCTTTGCTATCTACGTTTCTTCACTTATTGTTCCTTGCCTTTATATCTGTTCAATTCTGTACTGTTGCTATGGTCTTTAAAAAAAGAATACCACCCCCCCCACCCCAAAAAAAAAAAGAAGTTACATTTTCTACCTATATTTTCTTGGTAACTTTCATCTTTCTACCTGCCTGTCTCTTTCCTTCATTTTTCTCAACTACCAGAATGAATATATGTCACAGTCTGCTACAGGTACCGCTACGTGGTACTGTGCTGTTTGCAGTACCCCAACACTGTTGCTGTGCTACTCGGTTACTGTGAAGTGTGCGTAAATCACAATTTACATAAATTCTCTTCTCTCTGAATATTTCATGAGTGTGGTAAATGCTGCCACACCATAGTTCACAGCATGTGACCAGCCCAAACACTTCTTGTAACGCAATTTGTGTTAATTGCGCGTTTATCAGAAATCACATTAAATTTGTGGATTCCAGGACCAGAACTCGCCTGTAGTGCCAGTAAAAATAGGACAGGCTGCTGGCTACATGCTGCCACACCGTACTTCACAGCGTGTTAAGTGCCCCAAAACACTGTTGTTGCAATGCAGTTTGTGTTACTTGTAAGTTATTCACAATTCATAATTTTTAATCCCAATTTTCAAAGTCACAATGCACATAAATTCCGTACTGCGATATTTTCAGGCGTCAGTTAGACAGTAAGTAGTCCACAATGCTAGCATCATTGCTGTAAATGTTTCTGATGCCCAGTACTGAGGTGTGTTCACGGAAGTGCCATATGCTGCTGCTAGCTGGTGTGTGCAAGTCTCCACAGCAGCTGTCAAGAAGACGCACGTTAGTGCCCGGAAAATGAAAGTGAATTTTCTTGTCTTGGAAAATATTCATGACACCCAGAAATGAGGCGTGCTCCCAGAAATCTTATATGCTGCTGTTGCTGCTGCGCCATGCGAGTCTCAACAGCTGTCAAGAAGATGCACATTTGTGCCTGGAAAATAAAATTTAATTCTCTTGTCTTGGAAAATTCTCATGACAGAAATGAGATGTGTTCCCAGAAATCTTATATGCTGCTGTTAGCTGGTGTTCCTGTACTGACATATCAGCAAAGCTAAGTTTTTTTTTTTGGGGGGGGGGGGGGTTGAGTGAGTATGAGAGGGTATCTAAAACTGTTGTATTTCTAAATGACATACCAGCAATAGTAATTTTTTTCTATTTTTTGGGGTTGTGTGGGTGTGAGAGGGTATTTGAAACCATTGGCAGAATGTATCACAGTCAGACCTGATGTGAAGACAAAATACAAATTATATAGACTGTAGTACACTCCGTACTGGGTTACAGTACACCTGTGAAAGGAAAACAAAATTAACAAACAAAAAAATTGAAGAGAAGATAAATGTATAAAAGAATACCTACTATCACACTGATGATGGCTTGTCCTTCAAATGGAACAAAGTTTGCCCTGACACCGGAGGCGGAGGATGAGAAGCTTCCTGGATGAGAACATACCACGACAGGAGGGGGAGACCTGTGAAGACAAGGTAAAATTATGCAGACATTACTAACATGGCCACCATGGGTGACTAACCACACGAACAGTATACACATTGTCCACTGTCTCCAACTGTTACTATGCATGTCACCTGTGAAGAAAAAAAATCAGCCTGACTTTGCCACCGTTTTGGCTGCATGAAAGAACCATCGTCTCATCTCACTCATTCTGAATCTGTACCCGTCACCTGTGAAGAAAGAAAGAGACATTATTTAGCCTGACTTGGCATGGCTACTGTGTCACTGTTTACCTGGAAAAGGAGAAAGATAACATTAAAACTTACGGACAGAAAATAAAATGTCAGATACTTACCTTCAAATTAGCGATGGCCATGCCGTGTACTGGCACAAAGGTGCCACAGAAAGTGGTGGTACAGGAAAACACATCTTTGTGGCTTCTAGTGTGCTGTCTAAAGTGAGAGGGAGACACAAGGAAAAAAAGAAACATATTTCAATGTCCTGGAGGCAAGGTGGAGGCCCCTCCTGTGCAATGACAGAATCACCGCCAACTGCGAGGATCAGTACTGCGAAAATCAGTGAAAGTAACTTACCATTACAGCAGACAATCTTGACCTTTGCTGGACTTCTGGTGTTGCTGCCTTGATGGGCTTGCTGGCTGGAGGCTCAGCTGCAGGTGTGGCTTGCCGACTGGTGGTGGCTGGCAGCTGAGATGGCTGACAGGCAGGCTGGTGGTACTGCTGGCAGAATGGCTAACAGGCTGGCTGGTGAAATCACTGACAGCCATGGATGAGAGGCTGGTTGGTGGGACTGCTGGCAGGAAGTCTAAAGGGTTGGCTGATGGGATTGCTGGCAGGATGGCTAACAGGCTGGCCGGTGGGATTGTGGGCAGGACAGCTGACAGGCTGGCTGGCTGGTGGGACTGTGGGCAGGACGGCTAACAGGCTGGCTGGTGGGATTGCAGGCAGGATGGCTAACTGGCTGGTGGGACTGCTGGCGGGATGGCTAACAGGCTGGCTTGTAGGATTGCTGGCAGGATGGCTAACAGGCTGGCTTGTAGGATTGTATGCAGGATGGCCAACAGGCTGGCTGGTGGGACTGTAGGCAGGATGGCCAACAGGCTGGATTGTAGGCAGGATGGCTAACAGGCTGGATGGTGGGATTGTAGGCAGGATGGCTAACAGGCTGGCTTGTAGGATTGTAGGCAGGTTGGCTAACAGGCTGGCTTGTAGGATTGTAGGCAGGATGGCTAACAGGCTGGCTTGTAGGGATGTAGGCAGGATGGCTAACAGGCTGGTTTGTAGGACTGTAGGCAGGATGGCTAACAGGCTGGCTTATAGGACTGTAGGCAGGATGGCTAACAGGCTGGTTTGTAGGACTGTAGGCAGGATGGCTAACAGGCTGGCTTATAGGACTGTAGGCAGGATGGCTAACAGGCTGGCTTGTAGGATTGCAGGCAGGATGGCTAACAGGCTGGCTTGTAGGACTGTAGGCAGGATGGCTAACAGGCTGGCTTGTAGGACTGTAGGCAGGATGGCTAACAGGCTGGCCGGTGGGATTGTGGGCAGGACAGCTGACAGGCTGGCTGGCTGGTGGGACTGTGGGCAGGACGGCTAACAGGCTGGCTGGTGGGATTGCAGGCAGGATGGCTAACTGGCTGGTGGGACTGCTGGCGGGATGGCTAACAGGCTGGCTTGTAGGATTGCTGGCAGGATGGCTAACAGGCTGGCTTGTAGGATTGTAGGCAGGATGGCCAACAGGCTGGCTGGTGGGACTGTAGGCAGGATGGCCAACAGGCTGGATTGTAGGCAGGATGGCTAACAGGCTGGATGGTGGGATTGTAGGCAGGATGGCTAACAGGCTGGCTTGTAGGATTGTAGGCAGGTTGGCTAACAGGCTGGCTTGTAGGATTGTAGGCAGGATGGCTAACAGGCTGGCTTGTAGGGATGTAGGCAGGATGGCTAACAGGCTGGTTTGTGGGACTGTAGGCAGGATGGCTAACAGGCTGGCTTATAGGACTGTAGGCAGGATGGCTAACAGGCTGGTTTGTAGGACTGTAGGCAGGATGGCTAACAGGCTGGCTTATAGGACTGTAGGCAGGATGGCTAACAGGCTGGCTTGTAGGATTGCAGGCAGGATGGCTAACAGGCTGGCTTGTAGGACTGTAGGCAGGATGGCTAACAGGCTGGCTTGTAGGACTGTAGGCAGGATGGCTAACAGGCTGGCTTGTAGGACTGTAGGCAGGATGGCTAACAGGCTGGCTGGTGGGATTGCTGACAGGATGCCTAGCAGGCTGGCTAGCTGATGTAGTCTTCAGAGATTGTATTCTGTGTCTGTGTTGGCAAGGCATTACAAAGGAGAGAGCAAACAGTGTTAATCAGATGAATGTATATGGATTTATACCGCCATGGTACAACTTTAGGAAAAATGTTGCAGGAAAACAAAATTCAGTCATAAAGGGAAATGATTAAACTGATAAGGAGGAAAGGAGGGATCTAAAACTTTTTTTTGTTATGCGCTGCTACCATGACAGTCTTCCAGACTAGAGTTGTCCTCACCTGGGAATCCCTTCTTCTTAACTGCCTCATCTACCTCACTGGGAGGAAGTTTGCCGACACCATCATGCTGTCCTGTTTCTTCTTCATTATCACTGCCATCCTGTGGTATGAACCCAGATGTACTTGTCGTAGGTGGAATGTGCCCTTCATTAATTTTAATAAATGTTAGCGTACCAACATTTCTAGGTGACAAACTGGTACACCTGTCCCACGCAAAAGTCCCCATCGAACTGAACATCCTCTCCACTCTGATGCTAGAGGATGGACAGCTGAGATATTTCACTGGTATGAGGTCAGTGCTGGCCACTCGGTCACCTTGCTACTCCAGTACAGTAGAGGCTCTTCCAATACATTAAGGTGCCTGGTGTCCACCAACTATGCATCCACCATGTGCTGCGTTGCACGCAATCCTGCTGACTCATAAGCTTGCTCCTCTTTTTCCTCCATGTCTGTAATTCCCACCTGGGACAAAGCATCCTAAAGTGGACGTATTGTCATTTTTCCTGAGAGCCCTGTTTTTTTTGGTTTTTTTTCCAGCCTGCTTAACTGAGGTGGTAGCAACACTCAGTCTGTCATCACTGTCATGCTGTGCCTTATATAACTGTGACCATGACATCTGTTCCCCCTCGAGCATGTCTTACTAGCTGATTGGTTAGATTCTGTACCTGATCACCCCCATTTTCAAAGTTTAATGGCAGACTCCTTTTATATTGTGGGTCCAGCATGGTGGCAACAGCAAACTCAGGAGACTGCAGAATGCTGGAAATACAGGTTACTCACCTGTAACAGGAGTTCTAGGAATGGTATATGTTGTTCATCCACACTGTCTGGCCGGTTCCTTGCTGCTTTAAATCTTGCCGGAAGGTCTTCAAGCTGGCTCCTCCCATCCACCCGGGTGGTAAAACTCTCGACTCCACCCCATGACACCAGATCTAGCCCGCTGAAAGCCAGGTTGTGCGTCAAAGCCGGGGAGGCCAGGTAGGTCGTGAGGATGAACAACATATACCATTCCTAGAACTCCTGTTAGAGGTGAGTAACCTGTATTTCTAGGGACATGTATATGTTGTTCAATCCACACTGTCTGGCAAACTCCTAGCAGTTCTCCTGGAGGAGGGAGGCAAGGCGCACACCCCCTACTTAGGGAATAAGGTCTGGAGAACTGAGGTCCCAAAACTAGCATCCTGGCGTGACTCCAGGTCGATGTGGTAATGGGTAATAAAGGTGTGTGCTGACTTGCAGGTAGCAGCCCTGCAGATTTCCTGGATAGGGACGTCCCTGGAAGCAGCCACTAAAGCAGCGGTATGGTGGGTAGAATGAGCTCTTATTCCTCTGGAAGGCTCCATGCCCGCCAACCGCCTATCATCCGCTTGGCTGCAGGTCTGCCAGGTGCAGCTTCAGCGTAGGTAACAAACAGCTGGCGAACCTCTCGACGAACTTCAGCTGTCCGCTCCTTATAATAATACAGCCTCTAGGGTCCAGAGTATGGAGCCTATATTCGCCTCCAAGGTGTGATTGGGGTAGAACACCGCAGAGTCAACACCTGGTTATGGTGAAACTCCGACACCACCTTCAGAAGGAATTTCGGTGGGCGCAGGACAACCTTGTCCCTGTGGAAGACCAGATAAGGAGACTCGATGGAAAGCACCTGGAGCTCTCCCATCCTTCTGGCTGATGTGATAGCCACCAAGAAGGCGGTCTTCCATGACAGGTGAGAGATGTCACACCTGTGCATCAGTTCCAATGGCTTGCCCATGAGCTTAGCCAGTACCAGCAGTAGATCTCATGGAGGTGGACGTTCTCGCACCGGAGGGGATATGTGATCAAGGCCTTTGAAAAAGCGCCCAACCACCTTCTCCTGCGCCACCAACTGCTTCCCGGCCCATGCCCGGTATGCAGAGATGGCTGCCAGGTGCACCTTAAGGGTCGTCGACCGAAGCCCTAGCTGAGAAAGGGACCACAGGTAGTCCAGAATGCTTGCCAAGGAACAGGAGGAAGGGTCCAGCCCCTTGCCCTGATACCAAATGGAGAATCTCTTCCATTTAAAGGCATAGCATTTACTGGTTGACTCCTTACGGGATGCCTCAACGACGTTGAGGACCTCGTCAGAAAGACCCAAGGCCTGGAGCTCTAGCCGCTCAGGAACCAGGCTATCAGGTGCAGGGATTGAAGGTCCGGATGGAATACCTTCCCATGGTTGACTGAGATCAGGTCCAGGCGGGCTGGAAGCCGCCTCGGGAGCCTGGAGCGGAGGCTGAGCAGATCTGGATACCAGAACTGGCGAGGCCAGTCTGAGGCTACCAGAATCACCTGCGCCTTGTCCCTCCTCGCCTTGAGAAGCACCTTGTGGATCAAGGGAAATGGGGGAAAGGCATAGAAGATGCCCGAGGTCCACGGCCTCGAGAAGGTATCCCCCTGCAGCGAGCCCTGCTGAGGAGGGCGGGCATGAAACAGCCTCAGCTTCGCGTTCTCCCTGGAGGCAAACAGGTCCACCTGAGGCATGCCCCAGTGGGAGAACAGATCTTGTACTACCTCCGGCAGGAGAGACCATTCGTGGGACGCAGCTGCTATCCGGCTTAGGGCATCGGCCAGAATGTTGGAGGCTCCTGCCACATGAATGGCAAGGAGATCTGCCTCCAGGCTGCGCACGAGGGACTAAGTGTGGAGAGCTTCCCTGCACAGAGGCATGGAGGGCATCCTGCCCTGGTGGTTTAGGTAGTACATGGTCGTGGTATTGTCCGTCTGGACCTGGACCACTTGACCCCATACAAACGGAGCAAAGGCGGTGAGGGCTAGATGAATCGCTCGAATCTCCAGCAGGTTGATGTGGCATCGGGACTCCTGAGGGGACCAGAGGCCATGCGATCTGTGCTCCCCCAGATGGGCACTCCAACCCATCAGAGAGGTGTCGGTCAATAGAGAGACCGTCGGCTCAGGGTGGACAAATGGGATGCCCTGCAGATGAGCTGGAACGATCCACCACTGGAAAGCGTTCCACATCTCCTGGGTCACTGCCACTGGCTGGTCCAAAGGACCAGAGTGCTGTGACCATGGCTGGCCAGTCCCCACTGTAGGGGACGCATGTGCCAACGGGCCCAACAGACCATGCTGGTGCAGGCTGCCATGAGGCCCAGGAGGCGCAGGAAGTCCTGGGCAGGGCGCAATTGCCCAACCTGAAATGATTGGGCAAAGGAGGAAAGAACCTCAGCCCTGTCCGCCGGAGCCGTGCTCTGGCTCGCAGAAAGTCGAGCTCTGCCCCGATGAATTGGATCACCTGCTTTGGCACGAGTTCTGACTTGGCATCGTTGATGAGGAGGCCAACCTGAGAGCAAACCTGGAGGGCCAGATCCCTGGACCGCTCCACCTCCGGTCTGGAGGAGGCTGCAATCAGCCAGTTGTCCAGGTAAGGGTACACCCAGACCCTTCGGCGCCGCAGGAATGCTGTCACCACTGCCATGCATTTGGTGAAGACCCTGGGAGCTAGAGAAAGGCTGAAGGGCATGGCCCGGAACTCGTAAAGGGACCCCTCTGCTCTGAAGTGGAGGAATCGCTGGTGGGACGGACGGATTGGGACGTGAAAGAACGCCTCCTGGAGGTCCAGAGAACAGAACCACATGCCTCATTCCAAGGATGGAATGATCTGAGCCAGAGTGACCATCCTGAAGGTTCGAGACCTTAGGAACCTGTTCAGGTCATGCAGGTCTAGAATGGGGCGCCAGCCCCCCGTCCGTTTCGGGACCAGGAAATACCTGGACACAAACCCTGGGTCTGGTGGAGGATCTGCCATCTTCCTGATCACCTCCTTCTGGAGGAGCAGAGCAATGTCGGCTCGATGGGCTGACAGAGAAGCTGCGGACCCTGTGGACCCCTGCGGGGCGACGGCTCGGAAGGGTGGGGCCTGCTCAAACTCCAGAGGCAGACCCTTTCCTACCACTTCCAACACCCAGTGGTCCATGGTGATAGTGGACCAGGTGGAAAGAAAGTGGCGGAGCCGTCCCCCCATGGGGGGAACCCATGGGGGAGCGACGTGGCTGGGGGAGACACCCCTCAACCCGTCACTGAGCAGGCTCAGAGGAAGGACCGGCCAAGGGACCTCCTGGGCCTTTTCCTCCCAGCTTCCTGCTGGAGAAAGCTGCAGGCTTGGCTTTAGGGTGCCAAGGGCGAGCCTGCTGGCCCTGATGCTGGTGTTGCTGGGCTGGACGTGCCACAGGGGCAGAAGACCGAAAGGGCTTACGCTGCTGCTGGTGGCCTTTGTCCTTCTGGGCAGACATGACCGAGTCCAAGGTGGCGTTGGATTTCTCGATCCTCTGGAGATGGCCTTCCACCCCGGGCCCGAACAAGTCGGTACCCAGGAAGGGGACATCTGCCAGCTTGTGCTGGGTATCCGCCGTGAAGGTGGAGATCTGCAGCCAAGCTCTGCGGCACATGGCCACTGCGGCTGCTACTGACCAGGCACAGGAGTCTCCAATATCAAGAGCAGTTTGGAGCTGCTGCTTCGCCAACGCCCTTCCCTCATCCCACACCTGCTTGACCGTAGTCTGGAGGTCAGCCGGGAGATGAGGGATCACCTCATCCAGGGAGCCCATAAGAGCGTGGGAGAAGTATGCCATCAGTATGGCCAAACTGGCCTGACGAAGGCCTAGGGAGGACGCAGCGTACGCTTTATGCCCAGCATAGTCCAGACTCTTTGTCGGGAGGCTTGTCCACGGCCCTGATGTTCCCGGAACGCCGGAAAACAGTATCAGTAACCAGCCCCTCCGCAGAGGGGTGCTCCGAAAAAATGGTCAGTGACCCGGTGGGGACCGCGTATTTCCTGGTCATCCTGGCCAAAGAAGCAGGACAAGAAGCCGGTCGTTGCCATAACTCCAAGGCTGGGCCAACAATGGCTTCAGCCACCGGAAAGGCCTCCTTGGAAGAATCCCCTCGGTCCAGTATCTCCATGAGGCGATACTTGGCCCTCTTGGATACAGGCTCAAGCGCATCCCACTAGACTCTGAGATGAGCTGAAGCAGACCCATGAACGAGGATGGGCTCTTGTCCATTGACTGTCCCCCAGAGGACTCCAGGTCAAGGGGCCTGGAGAACAGGGAAGAGTCGTCATCAGACTCCGAGGAGTCTGCGAACAGCTGCCTAGGGCCTGAACCACCCTCCACCTGCCACAGACGGTCGGGAGTGAGGGTGACCGACAACCGGTGGGGCAGCCCCTGACCCGACCACGAATCCTTGGTCAGAGCCCCAGATTTAGGTTGTGGAGGCGGGGGTTCCACCACAATAGGTGGTGCAGCTGGTTTTGGCTGAACAACCGGTGCCGGTTTGGGCTCCTCGACAACCACGAGGGGTTGTTTCGGCCTTTCAGGTAACAGCCACTTAATGGCCAGAGAAGGCGACGGGGTCGGCTTGTTCCTGGCCAGAAGGAGCTGCTACCACATTAAGTCCTCGTAGCGTCGACTCAATTTGCACTGAAGCCTTTCCTCCGAGGAGGAAGACAACGAGAACGAGCGGCAGCTTGCAGCTCGGGTGCCGAGACCGAGACCGTGCTGGGACCACTGGACCGAGAAGAGGTCCGAGACCATCGGAGCCCGAGGGTGGGTCTGGGAGGGAGCGGGGAAACCTGCCTCCCCTTGGCTTGGGAGCTTTAACCGACTCCATCACAGGATGCGCAGGCAGGTCCTCTGTTTCCACTGGGGAACCAGTGAAGAAGGGATGTCGGCTTTACAGTTGACAGCCCGTCCAACGGGTCGAGAAAGGTCTCTACCACATCGACAGGTGTCTCGCCGCTGACCTTGACGGGACATCAATATGGAAGCCAGCGGGCGGCTCAGCTGCAACCTCGACCTAAGTCGAGTGTCGATTGCCCGGGAAGGGATCTCTCCTGCTCCCACGAACGCCGACAGTGGGACTTACCCTTCAAGTCCTTCTTCTTGGACCGAGAGGAGTGTCCCGATGGACCTCGCCTTTCGGGGAGAAGGACTTACAAAACTCCTTAAAAGAAGCTGTACAGGAGGAGCCCAAGGAGAGCGGGATAAATGCCGCAACCGAGGAGGACGAAGATGCGGCCTGGGCCGCCTCCTCCTCGAGGGCAATCATCTGTTCAAGTTGCTCAGCCGAGCCCGCCGCCGCAGAAACTGCCCAATGGGCCTCCTTTTACTTCACCAGTGGAATAAGTCTCTCGGGGCGCCCAAGTTGGAGCCTGGCAGCACGGTCTTCGAGGACATTAGCCAAGAAGGACTTGCACAAATCACAGGCCTGCGGATCGTGGTCAAGCCCAAGGCAGTAGATGCACATGGAGTGCAAATCGGTCCGAGACATCTTCTGCCCGCATAGGCACCGCCGAAAACTGGGAGTCACTTTATCCATTGCAGCTACAAAGGAAGAAACAGACTGAAGTCTTGTAAACTTTAAAATTAGTTTCAGGTTAACCGAAGAGTTTGGATCCAGTCTAAACGCAGAGCGCTAAGGAGGGAACCTGAGCTTCCAAGCGGTAAGGAAGATCTGGTGTCATGGGGCAGAGCCGAGAGTTTTACCACCCGGGTAGGTGGGAGGAGCCAGCTTGAAGACCTTCCAGCAAGATTTAAAGCAGCAAGGAACCTGCCAGACAGTGTGGACTGAACAACATATCCATGTCCCTAGAAATAGGGGTTTTGCCATCTAATATTTGCAGCATGTGTTCTATTAAGGCACAATTTCCCCAGTCTCTGCCTGCCTCTAGCACCTGCAGTACATTTACCATGGTCTGCCTCAGCACCCTTAGAAGTGTGATGGCCTGACTGATACATCGATACAGCAAGTCCAAATGGCCTCAGAATCATCAGGCCATCCATCTGTCGCCACTACTCTGCTGTGAGAGACACTACTGCTCTGGAACTGTCACAGCTTGTGTGTAGCTGCAGGTATTCAAAGATGGCTTTGTACTGCTTGTATGGTGATGCCAAATGCTGCAGGGCATGTATTCCTGTGTGTGTCACAGTCCTACAAAGTTCTGGAATGGCATGGGCAAAGAAACAGGTTCAAGACGGAATCTGCCATTTTGGAAAGGGATGTGCTATCAGCCTGCGGATTCCTACATTCTCCACAGAAGAGGATGGCAATAGATCAACTGCCCAGCATTTCAGCAGTTGCTGCACTAAGTTCACATGCAATAGCATGACTGGGTGGGTATTTGGTATGATACTCAAACATGCTGTGTAATATAGGCTTCTCCTTTCGAGGAATTGGACTTGGGAGACAAACAGCTGGGCTCTGTACACTGGGGGAGGCTCTGACTCGGGGACGGGGTGGGAGGTCACAGATGCCAAATGAATGAATGATGTGATCTTGTATGTTTTACGTACTAGGGTTGATCCACTTCGCTGACTCTAGCTGCTAATACTAAAACCACCATTGCTACTCTGCTAGCTACTATGCAATCCCACCGACTCTTCCTCTTCCTCCTCATGTCTGTAGTAGTCCTCTGCTGTCACTTCCGATTCCACCAGGACTGTTATCAATGCCACTTTGGGATGCCTTGCACAATGAAGTCAGTAAGGGAGAAGGCTCCACGTACCAGCTTCCATTTGGTGCCGAGTCCAGTGTAACACATACTTGAGCTTGAGGTGTGTGTGTTGCCTACCACTGCCTAGGTGACCACCCTTTTTCCCACGGCACACACATGCCTGGCATAGCTGCCAGACAGCCATTGTTTCATTGGCTGGGCCCAGAAGGCAAAAATCCCAAACTAGGGATTTTGTAGCCCTTGTTTTTACATGGCAGTGAAACAGATACTGGAACACTGGGGGGGGGGAGAAATGGGTGTTTTCGGGCATGATTTATGCACTGCTGCGACAGGTGACTCACGCTCTGTTACTGTTAATGGCTCAACAGTGCCAGCAGCTGGAGACCGGGGGGGGGGGCCTTAGTAATTCCCTGGCCCCTACCTTTCTTTTTCTCAGGTTCCCATAGATGGTCAAGGTCATCATCCCCAACCTCACCCAAGCTGAAAATCTCCTGAGATCTGTCCTTATCCTCCCAATCATTACTTTCTCCATCCTGTATTTCCTTCTCAGCATCTGATTCCCTGAATGACAGTCAATTTTATTTATTTATTTTATTAAGACCTTGGATTACAATACCTTTGAGCTGGGAGTTCTTTTACAAAGGTTCCATGTCAGGGAGACAGTATAGCACAGTGGTTTAAGGATCTGAGCTACAAATCTGAAGACCTGGGTTTGAATCCCACAGCCCCCCTTGCATATACTGTGTGACCCTGAGCTCCCAGGTTGCACCTATAAACAAGCATTCAGCTTAGTGCATCTCACCTGGTTAAACAATTGGGAAAAAAAAGGTAAAACACAGTATACTGTACATACAATTAGAAACACATTGTGACATTGTGATATTAAACATGTTATCTGGCTTACAGTAGTCAACAGAGATGACCTTAACAGTTAGGCAAGAGAAAAAAAACAATACATGTGTGCATAGCATTTGAAATATACATATTATACAAGGAGAATCAGCCCAGAAGGCTTTGTCCGGGTTAGGGTGGGTGAGGAAGGGGGGGGACAGTATGGCAAAGAGGATAGGAAGGGGGTTGGGGAAGAGAATAACTTCAGCAGGCAGGTATGGCTGCAAGTGTGGCAATGGGTCGGCAGGGTTTACTCAGTGATTCTCACCTGTCACATCAGACTGTCAGTCATGCTCAAGTTCATCAACACCAGTTTTGGGAACATCAACCACCTCATCATCCTCAACCACACTTCCAGAGCAAGGCATTTGGGGAGGTTTTGGACTGCTCCTGCTGATGCTGCCTCCACCGCCAGCAGTGCCGGCACCCCCCAGCACTGATGCCACAGATGTTGCTGAGAAACATTTGGCCACACTAATGCCCCCACCACTTGCACCTTTTCGAGTACTACCAGCAGTACCAGCCCCTGATGAACCTGCATCAGAAGTAGTTACAATACCCTCCTGAACCATGAAAAGTACGCTCTACCTGACAGCATTGCCACTGCGAGTAACTCCTACTTTACCAGACCGTCGCTTTACGGGCATTTTTTTTTATATATGTAGATTTGGGAACACAACACTTTACTGTGCTTCACAGACAGCAAGCAACAAAAATACCGAAAATATATATATATTTTTTTACACAAACAATACACAACAAAGAATTCAGGGACTAAGGGGAGACTTGCAACAACTCAGGTAATTATAACAACATTGCTGTCTAAACAAAAACTCTAACTTCAATCACTAAAACAAGAAATCAATATAGTCAAACCACACTGATAAAAATAATTCAGCAAGACACACCAAACTGTTCTACATAACTAAAATTACAAACCACATAAAACAGGAAAAATAATACACACAAAACACTGACTAAAACAGCACTAGTGCTGCTCACACAAAAAAGGCTGCCTTTTGCTTGCTACTAGCTAACACGGCTTCCCTCCTCCACAGCACTGCCTCACTACACACAATACAGAAAACTAAACAACTTTAACTGAATCAGAAAAAACTATAAAAACTAATCGGTTATCTAGAGGTACAAGGCACACTAGACACTTTTGGAAATGAGCTGGTTGAACACTGCATGTTTAAAATGCTCTGTGTAAAGGTTTTTGGGCACAGAGATTCAGGGCAGACTTAACACTAACTATCACTTCACAAGACTGCACTGAATTCAGCCTATGCATGGCAATATAGCTCACTGCAGCAACATGTGACCCCCAATCCCATGGATCACTGCAAACTTCACCTTGGGGGCACAGTTTGCAGGCAAAGTTAACAAATTTGTCATTCGCAAAGTTCTATGGGTTAAATTTGTGAATTTGGGCAAATTTGCAAATTTCTCCATGGAGCGAAGTTTTCTAACTTTGCCCACCACTAGGTGAGACGGCCAATATTTACAAACAACGGGGTCCAGAAAGGGCTGGAGACCAAAAATATGTAAGGCCCCAAGACCAGATGGGTTGCATCCAAGGATTCTCAGGGTACTGGCAGTGGAACTGCAGTGGAATTGGCTGAATCCCTGATAGGCCTATACAACCACTCACTACGGATGAGGGCAGTTCCAAAGGACTAGAAGATGACGGATGTCATTCTGCTGCATAATTGGGGGACAAGGCACAAGCAGGGAACTACAGACCTGTCTGTCTGACCTCCATTGTACGGAAGCTGACGTAATCCCGGATTAAGGAATACCTTGTGGACTACCTAGTTAGCAACAGTCTCCAGTACAGTAAGCAGCACTGATTTGTGGCAGGGAGGTCCTGTCAGATGAACCTGACAGTTTTCTTCGACTGGGTGACGAGGGAACTGGATAGATTCCATGCCATGGATTTGCTCTATTTTGACTTCAGCAAGGCCTTCGACTTGGTGCTCCACAGACGTCTGCTGAAGAAGATGGAGGATCTGAGTGTGGCTAAGGACACAGTGAACTGAGCAGCAAACTGGCTAAAGAGGAGGCAGCAGAGGGTTGTGGTCAGTGGGGTCAAATCAGAAGAGAGGGAGATCATGAGTGGGGCACCACTGGGATCTGTCCTGGGCTCAGTCCTCTTCAATATGTTTATCAGCGATACTGTAGAAGGTATCCACAGCAGGCTGTGTCTCTTCACAGATGACGCTAAGCTTTGTGGAAGGGGTGGATAGCGACAAGAGAATCAGGTAAATGCAAAATGACTTGCATAAGTTAGAGGGGTAGTCTAAGGTTTGGCAGTTGAAATTCAATGGTAAGAAAGCAGGCAGTGTAAGGCACAGGAGTGGTGGTGCTGCTGTAAGTTTCAAGGTCTATTTCTAGTAGGAGACAGCACACTCGCCAACCATTGTGGTCCCAAAGTAAGAAAGGAGCTTCAAACAAGTTTGTTCCCAATCTTTTTATTCCATCTTATTCAAAGAATCAAAACGATGGTAGGACTGTAGTGGACAGCTCTGCTGGCTTACATATTGCCCTTCTTACAGGGCTTCCTCAGAGCTAATTAGCAAAAGACTCCACAGGTGCCTAAACACATACCAAAGTGATCACATGTGAATTACAAACCAATGCTCAGTGAAATTCAATTGACATATATAGACAGTGACTTTTAATCTGTTAGTGACTCAACATTTATAGAAAAAAAAACTTTAAGAAATAACTTTTATTTCAAATGGAAACTTGTTTTCAAAACTTATAATCTTTTATAAACGAGGGACTACTGAAACAACAAATCAACTGCCAAACACAGGTAATAACATCTGTGCAGCTTTCTTTAAACTAGAGAAAATTTAAACTGAAGTTAGACATTTACATTGGCAGACTTTATCCATGCGGGCATACCAAACTGTCAAACAAGCACTGAAGGGGCTACACATACTTAAGCGTCCAGCCTCTGAAGAACGGGCTAATTTTGTTAAAAAATTGGAGGAACTCATGGAGGAAGCCTCACAAAAACTCATTAATTTAATTGAGGATGGTATTAAGGAACAAGCCAAAGTTACAGGGCAACTCAATGAACAACAAAGATTGTTGCAACTTACCATACAAATGAAAACTTCGCTCGTTGTCAACAACAGTTCAAAGAATACATGACCCTGTACGATAAGAAATTACAAGCACAAAAACCAAAAAGTCTGTAAGAGACGCAAAACAATTACTTGTTAAACCGCATCTTTAGCTGGAAAAAACAGCAGCAGACACCAGGAAATCAACCAAACCAAGGCCCCGTTCCTACAGCAACTACCACCAGGGAAGGGCCGAGATCCTTCATGAAGTGTACTAGCACTCCCTCCACGGACTACAGTACGGGGGAAGCACTAGTGAATTAGAAGAAAGTGAGCCCGAAATTTATCCTTTTTTTAGGACAAACTCCTCCTGGACAGGCGAAGCCAAGGAGGAGTATGAGGCAAACAAGATTCCGCTTCAACTAACCCACTGAACAAAGAGGATGAGGAGAGGCCAGAGGAAGAGGCAGACTTGCCAGAGCTTTCAGCAGATACTAAATGTGATAAACATTTTGAGCAGAATCTTAATGGAACAAGAGAAACAGTTACTTTCCAAAGGCTTGTCATTTCTACGTAGTTATACTGTAGGAGAATTTGAAATGTTTCTGGGCATTCAAACGATTTGAGAGGAAAATAAATCAAAAAATTATTTTTTCTGTGACAGAACAGAGACCAGACAGAAACTTAGAAAGGTCCAGACTCACAGAACCTGTTAGCTATAACTAACATGTACCCAACACTGAAATAGTAAAATCATTCCAACATTACTGATGACACTAGTAGCCAGGGTGTGACTAACACTGCAATAATAAATGATTTAAGTGAAAACTTCAGCACAGGATACTTTAAACCTACTCCTACATTCTGCCCCCCCATCCATCTCTGCATAATTTCCTAGACTGCTGCCTATATAATCTAAAACAAATTTATGAGAGCAAACCACGTTTACCTTTTTGTAACATGTCTATGCAGGAAAGGGAGATAGTTAGAAGTCTAGCATCTGATCCAAATATAATGATAAAACCAGCAGACAAAGGAGTAGTATCGTTATACAGGATACAGATAAATAGACAGAAGTACACAGACAACTGGCAGATGGTACAGTTTATGAAAGATTAACCTTTGACCCCACCTGTAAAATAAACATGAAAACAAAATCTACTTGAGTTGTTTGAAAATGGCTTGATAGATACAAATGAAATGTGTTATTTGCCTGTGCAGAATCCTGCCATACCTGCCTTTTAAACACTACCGAAAAATACATAAGAACCCCATTATACCCCCGGGACGCCCGATGGTGTCAGGCATAATTTGGCTGACTGAGCCAATATCACGGTATTTGGACAGCTATCTGAACCTGACAGTGGAAAGAAACAGAAGCCACTTAAATGACACAACACATAAGCTTCAAGCACTGAGCAGCATGCAGACAGAAAATGAGTGGCTACTAGTTACTCTAGATGTCAATGCCCTATGCACCAACATACTCAAGGAAGGGGGGGGGGCTACAGGCTTTGGAATACTCCCTGTTAAAATACACTTATGTAGCACAAGCAAAAATCCGTATGATTACACAGTTGGCAAACACTGTGCTGAGCAACAATATTTTTCTACCCGAAGACTAGCTGTTTAAGCAAACAAAAGGAACTGCCATGGCTTCCACATTGGCACCCAGTTTGGCAAATTTGCACCTTAATGAGTGGAAAGACTGAATAATCTACAGTGACAACAATTCACACAATGAAAGGATAGATGTCTATAAACATTTTATAGATGATATCTTTATGGTATGGAGGGGCCCAGTGGAGGAACTGACTGACTTCATTCAATATCTCGGAAGACTCAAACCGCAACTTGAGATTTTCGGTCACATCTGACAAACATGCTGTTAACTTTCTTGATTTAACCATCACCACAATTTGTGATGGTACTATTTCCACTGATCTCTACACCAAACCCACAGACAGAAACAGTATACTACAAGCAGACAGTTGCCACCCACCACATTTAATACGAAATCTCCCCAAGGGACAATACCTAAGGGTTAAAAGAAATTGCTCCGATGCACAATCTGCTCATCGCAACCAGTGTTCATTGTACTTATACTCTGTATGACTGTTCACCCACATTTATTCTAAGTATGTACAGTACTGTATGAATGTCTATGTTTTATTCTGACGTGGAGCCTTTGGAAACGAGTCTATGATTCAAAGGGTTGTAATACCGATTTCCGAAATAAATAAATAAATAAATCATTCTCAAGAACTGATGGATACGTTTCTCCAGAGACAGTACCAGGAGACTGATTCATGACAGCCATGGAACACACAAGCAATGTGCCAAGAGAAGCACTACTGTACCCCAAAAAACAAAAGAAAAACCACAAACACCCCTTACTCTGGTTATAACTATGGAGGAGGGACCCAGGAAACCGTGAATATGATCAAACAAAATATTCAAACACTAAGAAGTGTCCCATGTCTTTAAGAGATAGTAAATCAACCCTTACGAGAGTCCTATAGGAGAGGCAGTAACTTAAGGGACAAGTTAGTCCATAGTTACCAGCTTGCAAAACCTCCGACTGTTAAAGACAAATGGGGAAACAAATCCTGGGTTCTGCCACTCATGCCAGTACATGAAAAGACAAAAAAGTTTTCTGAATCCTAAAACAGGAGAAGCAGAACCCATAATAGATAAAACTGACTGCAACTGTGAAAGAGTTATCTATCTGTTGGGAGTGCTCATGTGGTAGTTATTAGGTGGGGAAAACAAAAAGAAAATTTACTTTTCGGGTTAATGAACATATTTTGGCCATAAAAAATAAAAATCTGAATTATGCAATGGCTGTTCATGTTCACAATAATCCGAACACCCCACACAACATTACTACCAGAGGCATAGAAACTGTAGACAAAAATGTAAGGAGGGGGCCTTGACAATTAACTGTAAAGAGCAAAAATGGACATACAGATTGGGAGCCTTAGACAGGCCAGGACTTCATAGAAAATCTGAAATTGCACTTTTTCTTTTAAAGAAAAAATAATAAGTCTGTAATAACTTCAACCCCCCCAAACAAGGGAGGAAGGAAGAAACAGTAAGGCAAATTGCTGCCTCTTCACTCCCCAAACAAGGGAAGCAGATGAAAAATGATGCAAAATAGTGTTGTAAAATAAGAATTATTGTTGTTACATAAAGTTTTTGAACTTTATAATAATGTTTTGAAACAATGTTGATTCTTAACCCTTTGGTCTCTATGTTCTTACAGGAATTCCTCATGGTTTGGAAGCCACGGCGAATGAAGATTTCATTTTTCCAATTCACTTTAGAAACAGCTTGAATGAAATGAAGCCAGTGCTGCTGAGCATGATCATCACTGACGTTTTTATAAAAGATTATAAGTTTGGAAAACAGGTTTCCTTGTTTCTTGGTGTTTTTTGGAAATACGGAGCCACTAACAGGTTAAAACTCACTGTCTATCCATGTTGATTGAATTTCACTGAGCACTGGTAATTCACATGTGATCACTTTGGTATGTATTTAGGCACCTGTGGGAGTCTTGCTAATTAGCTCTGAGGAAGCCCTGTAAGAAGGGCGATATCATTTGTAAGCCGGCAATGCTTTACACTGCCGTCCTACCATAGTTTGGATTCTTTGAATAAGATGGAATAAAAAGACTGGGAACAAACTTGTTTAAAGCTCCTTTCTTACTTTGGGACCACACCGGTTGGTGAGTCTCCTAGTTGAAATTCAGTGTCAGAAGTTGCAAAGTAATGCACCTAGGGAATAAGAACCCCAAGAGAGAGTACTGGATGGATGGGTGAGACTTAGCACTACAGCTGAGAAATGTGATCTGAAAGTTATCATCAGCGACAACCTCAAGCAATCGTGCCAGTGCAACAAGGCCTACAGTAAGGCAAGTAGGATAGTGGGATGTGCAGGGAGTGGTACTTATAGCAGGAGGAAAGAGGTTATACTACCCTTTTATTGATTTTAGTGAGGCTACCCCTAGCTCTGGAGCTCTCACCTCAGGGAGGATAAGGACAGGCTGGAGTGAGTGCAGTGCAGGATGATAAAAATGATTATGAAATGGGTAGAAAGAATGTGAATTCTGATTGGCCAAGAGCTGCTTTCAGCTGGGCCGTTATCCCAACACAAAGGACCAACTGAAAGTATTATGTTTAAAAATGCATAAAATTTACTAAAAATGACCCATTTCATAATTGCAATAAGGCACTGCAGGGGGTGTGTTATGGTGGGCTAACAGCCCTTCTCGGGTGGTGGAAGCCCTCGGCAACGCCTCCGTGCTTCATCCCACCCCGAGGTGGGCCGTTATCCCACCATAACACACGCCGTCATGCCTTATTGCTTAATTCAGGACCAATAGGGCAGGTCTTACAAGAAGCACATCAAGGCACTAAACATGTATTTGCTAGAAACCAGAAGGGAGAGCGAAGATATGATACAGACCTTCAAGTTCCCAAACAGAATAAACAAGGTGAACTGTGAGGAACTTTTTAGCTTAACTGCCACTTCAAGGTCAAGGAGTCATGAATGGAAACTGACAGAAGGGAGGTTCAGAAAGGGCATGAGGAAGTGTTATTTTATGTAAAAGGTGATGGAGCCAAGGCAGTGGGCGCTGAAACAGTTGCGGATTTTAAGCACAGCTCGACTGAATCAGGAACGAGAAAGCGGGGAGGGCAAGGGCTAGGACCTTGGATAGACAGTAGGTCCCAGGATTAGACAAAGAACTCAGGCAGATGGGATGGACTGTTGGTCTTTTTCTGCTGTCACTATCTATGTTTCTATGTAAAACCAGCAACACCCCTACAGTACAAGTCAAATACAACACGGGTGAGTTAGTTAGTAGAAATATCTTCACTCGCTATACTTAACCTCTTCTGACCTCACTCGTGGCTTTACCACTTGTGAGATCAGGTGGTCAAGTATAGCTCATAAAGATATTTCTACTATCTCACTTCTCACCCATGTCATATTCCCTTAATCTATATTATAGAGGTGCGGTGGCCCTCCTATAGTAAGGGTTCAACAGTCTGTTTAATGTTAAACCCCAGTCTTTGCACCTTAATAACTTTGGCATGGTCTGATGAAACAGTGCAGAATTTGGCATGTGTAGTCAGGCTGTCGGGGTCTCAAGATATAAAAAGTTTTGTGATTGCATCTGGTTTGATTTTTGAAATAAGGACCATCAAAAAAGTGGAAAAAAAACATGTTTAGTTCCCATATACTTAACACTGGGTATTTTTTTGCTCTCATCTACAGCCTAGACGGTGTGGAAAGTACAGTTACGTAAGAACTTACCATAAGAGTAGATCTTCGAGAGAGGCTCTTGCAGTGGATAATAACCATTAGGACTGCACCCCCTGGCATTAGGACCACACAGAAAACTTTAGCTAGCAGTGTCTGGCGGGGACCGCCCACCGACGTCATGATGGATGTCAGGGTGACCCTATATAGTGGGCGGTCCAGCCTCCAGTTCTCCCGCCGGAGACCTCAGAACAAGGTGACAGGAGAAAGGAGTGGGCTCCTTGAACCTAAGCAAAGCTAGAAAAAGAAGAAGCACAAGCTGGGAGGGAAAGTAATCTACTGCAAGAGCCTCTTTCGAAGATTTACTATTACAGTAAGTTCTTAAGTAACTGTACTATCTTACTTCGAGAGGGCTCTTGCAGTAGGTAATAACCATTAGGACTGAGTCCCAAGCAGTGTAAATCAGACAAGTCTGAAGCACGGGAGGCAGGAAAGATCTGCAGACAAGCAGGGAGAAAAATTATGACAGGAGGTGCTGAAGGACAGCTAGTCCAAAGCCAGCCCTGCACCTAGAGGCAATGTCCAGACTGTAGTGTTTCATGACCGTGTGGATGGAGCTCCAAGTGGCCACCACACAAATGTCAGCAGCAGACACATTCTTGAAGCAAGCTGCAGATGCAGTCATGCCTCTGGTAGAATGGCCTCTGACTTTCCCCAGCAAGGGTTTCTTGTACAACTGATAACAGAACAAAATGCAGTTTACCAACCATTTTGACAAATCTTGCTTAGAAACAGCAGTGCCCTCCCTCTTGGGTGAAAAGGAAATGAAAAGATGACCTGATTTGCAGGCGGGCTTCCTCCGATTCATACAGTAACACAAAATCCTATGGACATCTAGGGTGTGTAGGATTGCGTCCCCCGATTAGAGTACTCAGGGTAACAGACTGGTAGTCGAATAGTCTGATTCAACAGAAACTCAGAAACAACCTTTGGCAAGAACTTAGGATTTGTACGCAGAGCCACCCAATCTCTGTGGAAAATTAAATAAGGCTCCTTACACATCAGGGCCTGAAGCTCAGAAATTCTTTGAGCAGAAGTGACAGCAACTAAAAAGAGCGCTTTCCAAGATCGAAAGCGCATGTCGCAACTTGCAGCTGGTTCAAAGGGAGGCAAAGTAAGTTTCTCTAAAACAAAGTTTAAATCTCACAGTGGAGCAGTGTTACAAACCAGGGGTGTCAAGTGGAGTATTCCCTTCAGAAACGTTTTGGAAACCTCCATCTGAGTAACAGTTTTGCCCTCCACTGGAATGTGGTAGGTGGAAACCGCTAAAAGGTGGACCTTCAACGAGGAGTAGTTGAAGCCCAGGTCAGAAAGGCACAGCAAGTACTCCATGACCTGAGAAGCGGGATGCGAAAAGGGGTCCCAACCCTTTGAAGTGACCCAAATAGAAAACTTCTTTCATTTCATAGCATAAGAAGACCTCATGGAAGGCTTCCTGGTCTCCACAAGAACTTGGGCCACCCTGGGGGAAACCCCACAGCATGAGGCAGCTATGATAGAAGGTGCCATGCGTGAAGGTGAAGAGACCGGAGTCCCGGATGAACCAGAACACCCTTTTCCTGCATCAGGAGGTTGTGACAGATGCACAGGGAAATCAGAGGCTCCACTGCCAGCTGTTGCAGAAGCGGAAACCAAATTTGGTGCAGCTAGAGTGGGGCGATCAGGATCATACGAGTTCCTTCTACTTGCAACTTTAGTAGCACCCGCTGCAGGATCGGAAGGGGAGGAAAGGTGTACAAGAACCTCCCTGTCCAGCAAAGAGATGGTGCATCTTGCCAGAAAACACCAGGCCCGGGAACAAGCAAGCAGAACTTGGGAAGTTTTGCGTTGGATGGGGAGGCGAACAGATCAAGATCTGGACAACCCCACAGGTTGAAGATGCTTTCGACCACTGACTGACGTACTTCCCACTCGTGAGCCTTGGCCAGTGTTTGGCTGAGACTGTCTGCCAGGACGTTCTGAACTCCTGGGACATGAATCAGAGCAAGGGAGCTCTGATGCAGAATCGCCCAGTTCCAGACTCACATCGCCTCTTGACAGAGAGGGTAGGAGCGAGTGCCACCTTGTTTGTTCAGATACCAGACCATGCATATATTGTCCCTTTGGACTAGCAGTGGACCTAGATGGAGGAGGTGCTGAAAAGCCTTCAGAGCGTACAGCACTGCCCTCATCTCTAACACTGATGTGTAGAGATAGTTCTGACTGGGACCACACAACATGGGATCTGTGGTCCTCTAGATGGGCCCCCCCAACCCAAACCTGAAGCATCTGTGATCAGGGTCTGGAAGGGAGGTGGGGACTAAAAAGGAACTCCCTTGCAGAGACTGCTGAGATCCTGCCACCACAGGAGATCCCGACTCATCGACGCAGAGACCAAGACCTTGTGGTCAAGGTCATCTGAAATTCGCATGTGGAGCCTGACCAGAGGAACAGCGGGATGGCCACTGCCATAAGGCCTAGAAGGCGCAGCACTGATCTGGCTGAAATCCAATGGCTGGAAGCCTCCAGCCATGCCTGCTGTTGCAAGGTTTCAGCTCTGTCCAAGGGGAGGAAAGCCCGACTCTGGGTCGTATCCAGTACTGCCCCAAATGAACTACAGGCACTGGGAGGAGGTAAGGTGAGACTTCGGGTAGCTCACCGCAAACCCCACTCCACCAGACAAATCCAGGGTAACCGAAAGGGAGACTTCCAACTGCTCCCTCGACGGGGCTGAAATCACCAACCGTCAAGGTATGGGAAAATATAGTGGCCCTGGTGCCTCAAGGCAGCCACCACTACAGTCAGGCACTTGGTAGAAGCCCTGGGTACCGAGGACAGGCCAAAATGTAGGGCCTTGAACTGATACTGTTCTCCCTGAAAGGAAAACCTGAGGTAGCGGCGGTGGGCCTCAAAGACCAAAATGTGCAGGTACGCATCCGGCATATCCAGTACACACAGCCACTGTTCCTTGTGTAGCATGGACAGGCCTGGGTCAGCATTTGAAATCTTTTGTACTCTATGTATAGATTTAGAGTGCTGAGATCTAATATCGGGCGTAGGTCTCCCATCTTTTTGGGAACCAGGAAGAAGTGAGAGTAATACCCTCTTCCGATCTGGTTTAGAGGGATGGGCTCTATGGCTATCTTCCACAGAAGAGCCTCTATCTCGTCTCTGATGATGAGAATGTGTGCCCTTGGATAAAGGGATGTCCCCATAGGGTTGTCTGGGGGTCTCTCTAGAGACTCCAACGTGTGGCCCTGAGAGATTAGTTGAAGGACCCACGAGTCTGCTGTAATCACCTCCCAGCCTGCCAGATGACCAGCAAATCTTCTGCCCACCAGCTTCTCTGACTGAGAAAGAGGAAGGGGGGGGGGGCTGACTGTGAGTCATGAAACGGAGGGAGGGAGGGCTGCCCCTGAAGTCCTCTGGTTCTTGGCTGCAGGGGAAGACTTTTGTTGAGGTGGGCCGACATTTGGTCTGACATCTGGCCTGGTGTGACTGTTTCATCCGCCATCTCTGCTGGCGATGAAAGGGCTTCTTTGCCAGAGAGCCGGAACGGTACATTGTCTGCACCAACTGTAATGCCTGCACCTTATCCTTTAGGTTCATGATGATATCTTGGGCATCTCCTCCGAAGAGGACGGAACCCCAGAAAGGAGCATCTTGGATGGCAGCCTGAATATCAGGCACCAACCCAGATACTCTCAGCCAAGAATATCTCTGGCAGAGGAATCCACAGCGTTGAAAGTCACCCTCAAGGAGTGGCGACTGACTACCTTAACTGATCTGATGGCGTCAGAAAGGGTTTCCTTCATGTCCAAGTCCTGCATGGTCTCAATGACCGCCTCTAGCTGACAAAAGAGGGATTTCTGGTATGCTAACATGTGCACCACATTATTAAGGGCATGCATAGCCAGAGTAGAGGACAAATAAAACTTACACCCAAATTGATCAAGCTGCTTCAACTCCTTGTCAGGGGGAGAGGTGCTCATATGTTTAGGTTTTGTAGATCTGCCATGCACTGCAGAATAACCACAGAGTCTGCTTTAGGGTGGACGCTCAGATGGTCTTTGCCCTCTGGCATACTTAAGTCCTGTCCACCTTCTTAGCCAGGGCTGGAATGGAGGAAGGCATTTGCCAGATGGTGGAAGCGAGGTCTTCATGAGGCTCCAACCATGGTGGCGTGAGGATTAGGAACAGCTCACGCATGTCCAAATGCTCAGCCAGCCTCTTTTGCTTAGGATCCTGGTCATCAGCATTCCACTTCTGGGCCTCCACAATCTTTCTAAGGAAGTCTAAAAAGGAGGGATCCTCCGGAAAAGACTTTGGGGACTCTTTAGGCCTAGGTTCCTCCAGCGCAGGTGTCTCAAAGGAAGAAACTGAGGACTCTGAATCTGAGTCTGTAAAACTGAATCAGAACTGGAGACACATCTCCTGAACGGGGAACCACCATGGTGGGTGCAGAAGGGGCATTCTGATTAGAGGAAGCGGAGCCCTTCGCCAGGCCTGAAGTTGAGGGCCGGTGCTCCCCTGTCAAGGGAGGCCGATGCGTCAGATCCGGGTGCGCCAGGGTAGAGGCTGCTACCGGACGACTGTCCAATTTCGAGTCAAGCTGAGACTTGGTCTTGGTCCACCAGGCCTGGAGAATAGCCCGAAAGTCTGCCTGAGGATTTGGAGGCAGAGTAGGGGTGGAGGGAGTTGGTAAACCAGCTGAACACCGTAACCATAACCCAGCATCGGGTAACCCGATGTCTGGTATCCTGAATGCAGGAAGCCCGGCGTAGGATAACAATGGACAAAGCCTGGCAACACGTACCTTGACGAATGGAGACCTGATGCCTGGTACCCCGACGAAGGATACCCAGGGGTACAGAAGCATGGTGGCAAGAGGCCTGATGGCTGAAAGTCTGGCACTGGACCTGGTGGTGGAGATCTGGATGAGACAGAGGACCCCGAGGAGGCCCAAAAGGTGGAACTGAAGACCCAGAGGGGCGGGAGTCTAACATAAGATCACTAGAGAAGGAGTCCGATGTCACCCCAGAGGCACCCTCCAACAGTGCCGAAGGCCCTACTGGAAGGACCAGTGGGGGAGGGTCTGGAGGGTCAGCCGGGAAACCCGTGGTGTCTCTCGGTTGAGACCCCGTAGCGCCAACATCTGGAAGACGTCCTTCTGGTTCTGGTTCCAGATGTACAGGGAAAGCCATAACTGAGAAGGAACCCTAGTCAGGCGAACCCGCTGGGGTAAGCTGCGGAGAGGATCGCAGCGGGTGCTGAGAGTCAACATCAGGCCACTTGTCTGGGCCTGATGGAAGTGCCTGGGCAGTGCAGGCATCAGAAGCTCAGACGTCTGACTTAGCAGCCATGGCTGGGTGTGCACCAGGGACCCTGCAGCCCGGCTGGGCATTCGTCAGAAGCTCTGATGAGTGACTTATCAGTCCTGACAGCAGACACAGACCCTGGTGTTTTTAAAGGCCTAAGCGTGGCGGAGGCCTCAGACGCCACTGAGGAAACCAACACCACCACGGCTGCTGGCGGCGGAGACCAACAGCTGCTCCTAGGAGGACAAAGCCACCTTGTCCGCTAAGGCGCTCTTCTTGGAGGAAGAGGGATGCTGGTCGTCCGCAGCCTACAGAGGTTATCGCGGGCGGGAAGGGAACCCTTCCTGGCCCTGATGCTTCTTCTTGTCCTTCCTTTTCTTATGACGGTGTGAATCCAATGAGGGAGAGGGAGAGGAAGAGGCACTCCTCAACTACTGCAACTCCTTCTCCATCAAAGCCATATTTTGCTTCAAAATATGGGCCTCGAGAGCCTTCTGCCGGCGTTTCTGTGTAGCCTGACTAAAGCTCAGGCAGGCCTCACAATCCATGATCTGGTATTCTGGGCCCAGGCAGAAGAGGCAGAGTGAAAGATAATCCTTGTGCGGGAGTTGCAAGCCACAGGACTCGCACTTATATTTATGCAATTCAGAAGGCATCGGGAAAGACATACAAAAGAATTTGCTGTAAGTAAAATACAAAAATAAATAGAACACTCATCCAAAATAGCGGTCAAACTGTAGCAGCACTCTCCGCGAGGTCTGACGTGCACAGGTCGATGATGGGAAAGAACTGGGGGGGCAGGCCGGGGACTGCCCACTATATAGGGTCACTCTGACGTCCATCACATGATGTCAGTGGGCAGTCCCCACGAGACACTGCTAGCTAAAGTTTTCTGTGTGGTCCTGACACCAGGGGGTGCAGTCCTAATGGTTATTACCTACTGCAAGAGTCCTCTCTTTGGGCCCTCTGCAGCCCCACTCCTGCAGGCTCTCACATGCTGGCTCTCCTCTGCCTGCCGGACTCAACCCCTGCAGCCACGCCTGTCTCAGCTTTCCCCAGAGCTCTTCCAACATTCCCCATAGATGGTTCAGCTTATCGCTGCCAGAGGCCACCCCCCCTCGAAGTAAAATGGTGGGAGGAAGCACCTTTTGACACCAGGTAAGTCAGAGACCAGATGCAGTGTGCTGGGCGGTCAGGCGGCATGAAGGAGGCCTACTGAACGCTGTCATCCAGCACTGCAGTGTGGCTATGTCTTTTCCGCTTTTAGGGCACCCACCCACTTCCTGCAGTGCATGCCGCTCTGGCAGCATCCTGGAGGCGGAGTCATTCAGCAGTGTGTTGTCAGTCACACCAAGAACGCCTTCGTTAAGCACCACCAGGAGCCGCTACAAGAGCAGTGCACTACAACCTTCCCCCTCTCATGAGGGAAGTGTCCAAAGGATGCTTTCAACTCCCTCCCAGCTGGCCTCTGCTCCTGGCATTCAGGCTCAGGGCGCAAACCCAGATCACCAGTGTGCCAGGGTGATGCCCCATTGCTCAATGCCATGGAGCCGGCATTGTGGAATTTTTTCATGAAATCTTCAGGGCTGAAAGGGCCTCTGCCAAGGGTGTGCCTTTAGGGTTCCAGAGCTACAGCAATTTTTTAGTTAACTGAGAAATGTGAACAGGAAAGAAAAAAAAAGATCACATGTGCTTATTTTCATGATTTACCTCTTGTGCTAAAATAAAAATACCAATTGTGGCAGCCTTCATTTTTTTCCTTTTAAATTCACAAACATTGAAATACATAAAAATGATCGATCATTCTTTTTTTTTTTTTTTTATTAAGCTGTTTGACCCCTGTCGCCATCTCCCACCTACTTGGCAACGGGGGTACATGGTAGAGCTGGCAGGCGGCTCCGCCCTCCCCCCTTGGAGGGACTCAGTCTCGGGACCTCCACTTTCTCCGCACCTGACCCTCCCGGCAAACCCCCACGGGTTGCCCCTTCCCCATGGCAGGGCTGAGGGTGAAAGGCATTGACTTTCCCTCCCCCCAGAGACCAACAACTAGACACTGGGGGGCTGGCGCAGCACTGCAGAGCTATCATAGAGCCTGCCAACTCCATATTTTACACGTTTTCTCCCCGCCCCTTGCCGCAGTTGCTTGTACACATGTACAGGCACGCACACACAGCAACCCACAGCACCCTCCCTGCTCTAGTCGCTCCCGACTGCACTACCTCCAGGCCTTAACCCTGGGGGATAGCCCTGCAGTGGGTGCAGCTGGATCCCCACCTGGGAGGGGAGAGCTGCCTACAGCTGCTCAATCCAACTCCCAGCCTTCCCCGCCGACCCCCAATGACCTGGGCCTGCTCCTGAACTGGCCGATGTGGCATGGCATCCAGCGCCTCAATCCTCAGCACTACCGGGCCGGGAAAAATTATCACTTTCTAAAAAACAAATACATGAAGTTAGATAAACAGGACCCGTTTAGCTAAAGACTGTGGTTTGGTTTTTAAAAAACTTGCCAGAAACACCTTTTCTGGGCACCCCAAAATCCAGGGTGCCCAGCTTAGTGACAGAAGCCATTCACCCATGTTCTCTGTATGAGAACAGCAAGACTTTCTTGAGTTCTGCAGCCATGGCTGGAGTCCTGCTGTGGGCTGCAGTGAGAGCAGTGAGCCGCCAATCCCCTCTCCTCTCTGTCTGTGTCTGTCCTTCTATCTACCTACCTACCTTTCCTTCCTGTCTACTTACCTATCTTCTTAATTATTTCTTAAGCTGACTGGAGTGTCCACCACTGGTACTGCTTCTGTCTCCCCTCCTCCAGGTTGCCCACCCGCCTTCCCAGTATTTATGCCTTTTTTTTTTTGTAAATATAAGCAGACTAGGATGCCCATCCTGGTACTGCTTCTCCTCACCCCACCCCCTTCCAGGTCATCACCAACTCCCTTCCCGAATGTAGCCTGACACAGGATGCCCAATCCCCAGTGTCAGAATGTGACCTGAAATGAAGAAACCATCCTTCAATTATTTCTTTTAAACCTGTAAAACAGAAAACAGTCCTCGCTGATCTGAACCCCCCCACACACACACACACCCCCACCCTCCCTCTCAGCACCCACCACCCCACACACCCTCACTCACCTGAACTGTCACACAGTGTAGATCCACTCTCTGACCGAAGACTTGTCTTGCTGCTGGAACCAGCGACTGCGATATGAGAAAACCAGATAAGTGCGACTCAATGTATTTTATTGGGGTTTAGAACTCTGATTCATAACTCTATCATTTTTGCATATTCTCACACCAAATTTCAACATGGGCTTTTTGGGACCCCGCTTCATGGCCAATGGTGGTGGAATTATACAAATCTGGCCCAAAAGGCGATTTCGCAGTCGCTTTGTGAAGACACCTTTTGGGCGGGATTTGAACATTTTCACCTCCCTTGTTCATGAGCTGGGGTCATAAGAAGGCTATGTTGAAAATTTGTGGTCAAAATATGTAAAAATGGCAAAGCTATGAGGGAACAGTGACATTTTTATACGCTCCCTCATAATTTTGGTAATTTTAAATATTTTGACCCAAATTTTCAAAACAGCCATTTTTCACACCACCTCATGAATATGACAGCTGTCATTTTTTTCAAATCCTGGCCAAAATGTGTTTTTGCACTGTGGTGCTGAATGGTGTTTTAGTGGGGATCTGAAAATGTTCACCTACTGGGTTCATGAGGTGGGGTAATAGGAAGGTTACACTGAAAATCTGGTGTACAACGAGTGAACGTTGCAGTGTTTCAACGTTTACTCATAACTTCGCTAAGTTTCAATATTCTGACTCCAAACTTTCAGCATAGCCATTTTTCCACACCACCTCATAAATGTGACAGGTGTATTTTTTTTAAATTCTGGATGAGATGCGTTTTTGCACTTCTGGTGCAAAATTACATTTCAGCCACTATACTGTAAATGCTACATGTTATGTTTACAGGGGGAGTCATAAAACGACTATGTTGGAAATCTGAGGTAAAAATTAATATATAAAAATAAGAAACTTTGGGTGTAGTGCCAGTCTTGACCCCTGGGGTATGCTTTGTGATCCCCTGCCAGGTAGCCGAATTCAGGGGCAAGGTCAGTTACCCAGCTGGATGGGGTGAGAGTGGGGGGATGGCACTGTTATGCACCCCCAGCCACGGAATGAAAGCAGCAGGGTTGTCTGCATGGGCCCAGGTACCACAGAGTGAAGACAACAGTCCTCTTGGCATAGGGCTCTGCATCCATGGGCGACAGAGAGCCCTGTGCAGTGGCTGACAGACAGACTCTTTGCCCTGTGCATCTGTATCAGTGACCACATGAAAGTGCAGGGACCAGAGGGGCCCTGCGCTTCTGCAGCCCACCAGACAACCCCATGAATTCTTGACATCCATAGCTGCACAAAAGTGCAGGACCCGCGAAGACCCTGCACTTCTGTAGCAGATGGAATCTTCCCTTGCCCTGCGCATCTGCGTCTGTTAACGCAAGTCACATAGGGACCTGGGTGAATGAGGATACAATTCTACTACCTCAAAAAGAAAAGAAATTCTTTGCAGTAAAAAAAAAAAAAAACTTTGTTAATGCACCCATTAGGGTAACTTAATGCCACAAAAGTAGGGAATAATGGCGTTAGGGTTTCTAATGCTAACTCCCCACCCCCAAGCAGCAAAAAAAGGAAAAACATTACGGTTTTGGGTCTCCAAAGTCTCAGCGAATCAGTGGTGGCAAATCAACTTGGAGTTGTCAACCCTAATGCTCACCCCATTCCCTGAGCAAACAATGTCACACACGACCTCGTTTCTGACCGCAGGGCCCTGCATGAAAAAATAACTTCCTGTTTGGCAGTAGGAAGGGAAGGATCATAGAGAAACATTGGTTTTGTTAACCCTAAAGGAAAAAAGTAGCTCACTCTCCCCCCCCCCAAGCTGGTGCTGGTGGCCTGACACTGAGCAAGGAAGAAGGAGGCTACTGAAGAATATAGGAAGTTGCTGTCCCAGAACAAGAAGGGTGAGAGTTGTAATGAGACGCGAGAGGAAGCATAGAGAGAAACAGGAGAGGGGACACAAAATAAGACATGATAGGAGTGGTGCAGTGCAATGGCTGTGGGGCGGCGGTGTTTCAGGAGACATTCTGGAGGCTGCAATGTTGCCCTATTTGCAGGCACCTCTCTGGTCTGAGGGAGGAGGTTGCCCATCTCCAGACTGATCTGGCTAGTATTCGTGAAACCTCTTCCCCCACCCAGGGACCACCAGGGTCAATGCCACTACCTCACAGGTTGCCAAGAAAGAGAAGAGGCTGGACCAGGGTGGACTCAGGTAGGGAGAGGGTGGTGGAACAGAGTTGCATCCCTCCAGCTGTACCTCTCCACAATTCATTTGCTCTTCTGGTGGATAGTGGTTCCTTAATGGAAGCACCTACAGTGGAGACCAAGGAGGATGCTGGGAACCTTCACAAAGGAGACCCACAGGAGGGTGGCATGGGACCCTACAGGGGAAGGAAACAACTCCTGGTGGGGGACTCAGTCATTGGGGGGTAGAAATGGGGGAGGAAGGGGAGAGGGAGGTAAGGTGCCTGCCTGGCGCCATGGCTTGGAGGGACAGGAAGCGAATCCTCAGGATCGTGGGAGCAGCTGCACGGGGGAGGGAGCTGGATGTCACTATCTGCCTAGGGACAAATGACCTGGCTAGGAATGGGATCAGAGCAGTGCAAGAGGAGTTTGTAGAGTTGGGGAAGGGGCCTTAGATAAGTAGCGGTTATGGTAACCTTCTCGGAGGTGCTGCCTGTCTATGGCAAGGGTGATGCTAGGGTACTCCTCACCAGGGAATTCAATAAATGGTTGAAAAACTGGTGTGGAGCTCAGGGTTTTGGCTTCATTGGGGACTGGGAAGCCACCAGGAGGGATGCAGACCTATACTGGTGCGATTGTCTGCATCTGTCCAAGGGAACCAGGATCCTAGGTGAGAGGTTTAAATGCTTCATTGGCAAGCATTTAAACTAGCCAAGGGGGGGAGGCACTGTAAAGGAGCAGGGAACTGCCAGCCTCCCCCCACAAAACACGGTAATTAGTGAGGTAAACACCAAGGTAAAGAAGTCATTAGGGAGAAGGACAGAGGTAAATGTAAAAAAAGGTAAAGACAGTAAGGACAGGAATGGGGCTAAAAGGGGTAAGGCCATCAAAAAGTGGAGGGTGATGAGTACCAATGCCTGTAGTCTGTGTAACAAGCTCCCTGAACTAGTGGCCTGGATGGAAGAGGGTTGCCTGGATATTGTGTCAGTCACAGAAACATGGTACACAGAGAACCATGACTGGGATGTCAACATACCAGGATACACAATCTACAGGAGGGACAGGAAGGGTAAAAGAGGAGGAGGAGGAGCTCTGTATGTAAAGGAAGGGATCAAAGCAACAGAACTAAGTGTAAACAGGGAGCAGATGAGGCACTCTGGGTCACCATGGAGACAGGAAATGGCACCACAATCCATATGGGGGTTGCATACATACCCCCATCTCAGGGGGAAGGAATGGACAAGGAAATGATAGAAGGCTTCCCTAGAATGACAGAAAAAGGGGACATATTGTTGATGGGGGACCTGAATATGCCAGATGTTAACTGGAGCACCTTTGCTGCAAGCACATCCAAGAGCATGGTCATTCTTGATGCCCCACAGCAGGCATGCCTCAGACAGCTAGTATTGGAAACCACTCGGGAGGGAGCAATCTTAGACCTGGTACTCTCAAATGGGGATGGAGAAAGAATCTCAGATTTAGAAGTGGGTAGCCATCTGGGAACAAGCGACCACCAAACAGTGTGGTTCACGATAAACACAGCCATACAATCAAGCCATACAAAAGCAAGAGTATTGGACTTTAGGAGGGCTGACTTTGGGAAAATGAGAGAGTGCCTCAGAAAAGCACTAGCAAACAGGCAAGAAGGAGGGGTGGAGGAACAATGGGGAGTGATCAAAACAGCCATCACAGAGGCAACAAGCCTTTGTGTAAAACAAATCAAAAAAACACAACGAAGGGGAAAATGCTATGGTTCTCAAAAGAGGTGGCAGGGAAGGTTAAGGAGAAAAGGATAGCATTCAGGAAATATAAGGGAACAAAGAAGGAGAAGGACAGAGAACTTTATCAGTTAAAGCAGAAAGAGGCTGGGAAGGCAGTCAGAATAGCAAAGGCCCAAACCGAGGAAAGGATAGCCAACTCTGTTAAGAAGGGGGATAAGACCTTTTATAGGTACATTAGGGAGCGAAGAAAGACCAAAGGAGGGATACTGAGACTTAATAAAGGGGAGGGAATGTGGGTAGAGGGTGACAGTGAAAAAGCCGGGATACTGAACAAATATTTCTGCTCAGTATTCACAAAGGAAGAGAAGGGGGAGGTACTTGAACCAAACAAGAGAAACACTCTGAAGACGGTGGTCGAAACCAGTCCATTTACAGAAGAAAGGGTTCTGAAAGAACTAATAAAATTGAAGGTGGACAAAGCAATGGGGCCTGATAGGATTCACCCAAGTATTCTAAAGGAACTAAGGGTAGAACTAGTGACACCGATGACTACTCTCTTTAACAAATCATGGGAGGATGGGGCGGTACCTGAGGACTGGAGGAGAGCGGATGTGATTCCTCTTCACAAAAGTGGGAGAAGGACAGAGGCAGGAAACTACAGACCAGTTAGTTTGACCTCAGTAGTAGGGAAAATGATGGAATCACTTCTGAAGAAAAGAACTGTTGAGTACCTAGAGGCCAGCGGGGCACAGGACCCAAGGCAGCATGGATTCATGATGGGAAGGTCGTGTCAGACGAATGTAATAGATTTCTTTGACTGGGTGACAAAATGTAGACCAGGAAGGGCTGTGGACATGGCCTACCTAGATTTTAGCAAGGCATTTGATACAGTCCCACACAAAAGATTAATACACAAGTTAGCCAGCCTTGGAGTGGGTCCCAAGGTGGTAGCCTAGATAAAACATTGGCTAGACAACAGGACACAAAGTGTAGTAGTAAATGGAGTCCACAGTGAAGAAAGGAGGGTTACTAGCGGGGTCCCGCAGTGTTCAGTACTAGGACCGGTCCTTTTTAATGTCTTTATAAGTGACATTGCAGAGGAGTTGGAAGGAAAAGTATGTCTCTTTGCAGACTACACAAAGATCTGCAACAGGGTTGATACACAAGATGGAATGGAAAGGATGAGAAGGGACTTGGCAAGGCTGGAGGAATGGTCAGATGTATGGCAGCTCAGAATCAATGCAAAGAAGTGCAAGGTAATGCACCTGGGAAACAAAAACCCAGGGGAAGAGTACACAATAGGGGGTGAGATACTGACAACAGTATAAATGGAAAGGGACCTGGGGGTAATTTTACCAGATGACCTAAAGGTGGGCAAGCAATGTGAGAAGGCAGTAAGGAAGGCTGGGGGGATACTGGGATGCATAGGGAGAGGCATCAATAGTAGAAAACAGAAAGTTGTTATCCCTCTGTAGACAGCTGGTGAGACCCCATCTGGAGTACTGTGTGCAGTTCTGGAGACCCCATCTCCGCAAAGACAGACAGAGTGGAGGCTGTCCAGAGGAGGGCAACCAAAATGGTGCAGGGTCTGCACCAGAAGACATACGAAGAAAGACTAAAGGAGTTTAATCTGTATACCCTTGAGGAAAGAAGGGAGAGAGGGGACATGATAGAAACTTTAAAGTACCTCAAGGGAATCAACAAAGTCCAAGAGGGTAGCATCTTTCAGAAAAAGAGATGTGCAAGAGCAAGGGGGCACAATTTCAAGATAGAGGGGATGGCTCAGAGGTAATGTGAGGAAGTATTTTTCACAGAGAGGGTTGTGGATGCATGGAACAGCCTCCCTGAGGAGGACGTGGAGTCAAGAACAGTGGGGGAATTCAAGAATGCATGGGACAGACATAAGGCGGTCCTAGTGGGGGTAGGAGGAAGTAAGCTGTTGGTTAACTAGGATCTGCAGCTTATCTGTTAGGTAGGAAAATGGGCAGACTAGGTGGGCCAAGCGGTCCTTATCTGCCGTCACATTCTATGTTTCTAAAGCTACAACAAACTGTGTTGGCATCATGTGACAGAGCACATTATGCTTTTCCTGGTAAACCATTTAAATCAATTAATTTGATTTGCCTTAACCCACTGCTGCTGCTGAACACTGCTTTGACAGTTTCAGTGTTACATCTATGATGTGCCCCGGGTCTTTTATGGTCTCTTGAAGTTACCAGTTTTCTATTTAAACAGCACAGTACATCCAACCTGAATTTTTGAGGTTTAAGAGTAGGGCCTTATTTTTATCCTCAGTGATTTTGATTAGGCTGTTGATCTACTCCCCCAGCACTTTCTCTCCATTTTCCCCCTCACTAGAAACGAAACCCCTGACTCCAGGTCATCAGTAAAAACAATGAACTGTAAGGATCCCAACACGGATGGCCAGAGAACCTCACTGGTGACTTCCTTCAAGTTAATGCTGTCCCATGCACCACAACCAGCTATATCAAAAACACGATTTGGTTTTGCTTTTCATTCCTTAAGTGTCCTGCTTGCCATGAACTCTGAATGCATTCCCTGTAAATCAGTATCTTATAATTGCGCTACAGTACAGTATCACATACCTTGTACCTGTGTTAAATAGCAACTGACGTCCTCTGGGCAGACAGCTCATGACAAGAGCCTGCCCGAGAACCTAACAGAGCCACTTAGGGTATTATTTAGATATTTAATGTATTACCTTATTGGTAATACTTTGTTACTCGGCCGAGCCACCAATCGAAAGCTGCAGCCTCACCCATAAAAAAACGCGTTACAATGATGCAAAGTAGGGAAGTGACTGCGATGTTACTAATAGGTATCTAACAGATTTCAGGGCAGCAATGGCCTTTATATGTGTGTATTTACATTTGTAGGCAAAAGTACATGTAAAGAGGAAGTACACTACAGTATACTATACCCTCCTTGCATGTACAATTGTCTATAAATTAACACACATAAAGGCCGCCGCTTCTCCGAAACCTATTAGATGCCTAATCTCATGACTTATGTTGTACCTGCACCTGTCACTCGTATGCCTTATGTTGTACCTGCACCTGTGTCACTTGTATGCCTTATGTTGTACCTGCACCTGTGTCACTCATATGCCTTAAGTTGTACCTGTACCTGTGTCACTCGTATGCCTTATGTTGTACCTGCACCTGTGTCACTCATATGCCTTATGTTGTACCTCCACCTGTGTTACTCGTATGCCTTATGTTGTACCTGCACCTGTGTTACTCGTATGCCTTATGTTGTACCTGCACCTGTGTTACTCGTATGCCTTATGTTGTAACTGCACCTGTGTTATTCGTATTCCTTATGTTAAATCTTAACTATCCACTGTATTATGTACTCTGCAACTTTCCACTTGAATTTTATGCTCTCACTTTGGCATTTTGCTGTTTGTACTTTCCCAGGTCATGCCTGACAATAGCCAGTTTTGCCTGGTAATAAAAACTAAATAGATAAAACCTGCAATTCATTTTCAGAGTTGATTAGCAGTGTGTTGTGCAAAACTGAACCCCCTCTCCCAAAGTTATTTTCTACCCTGAACAATTAAATGTTAAAAAAAGAAATTCAATATAAGACATTATTATTACTTGATAGATTTTTCTGTGCAGCTCATCCCCAAGAAACCGTTTGGTCAGTGAACAGCAACGTCTGCTAAGAGATGCAGATACTTCCCTCCCATGAGGCAACTGCCTGTTGTCAGCTGATGCCAAACGCCTAAACAGGAGAAAGCTGTGCGAGTAGGCATAAAAAAAAAAAAAAAAAAAAAAAAAAAAAAATCCGGTAATTGAAATTGGACCTTTTTTTCTGCTTGCTGTACTAACCTGTAACGTGGTAACAAATGAGAAGATAATGAGTAACAAGTCAATTTAGATTACTTAATTTAGTTTTTATTAACCAGGAAAGGAGGTCTAGGAAATACTTCCAATTTTAAGCCTCATCTTGGTTGAGAGGTATTCAGATGCATTGCAAACCAAATGATACTGAACCTGGATAGGCTTCTAGGTGTTGTTTTTTTGAGGGAGGGTTGTGCATGGGAAATTGACCAGGACTCCGAAGAAATCTCCTTACTCTTTTCAAGAACATCCTCTTCAACAACCACAAGAAATGGCAGGCAGGACTTCGGTTTTCCTCCGACAGCACAGTGTCAACTGACACATCGTGCTGGGGTATCGGTATGGTAATTACTTCTAACCAAAGGGAGAGTGCCTCTGCAGAGCTACCAACACTGCTTCCTGCAACATCTGGTATTCTGTCTCCTTTCCTACTACTGACCAGGCCCGACTCTACTTAGCTTCTGAAAGGAACATACTAGCTTCAGGGGATTTCAAATGGAATATTCGATTTATGGGATTTTTTTTTTTTTTTTTAATAAGCCGAATGGGGGATTATAGTTTTCAGTTTGTTTGTGCTCTCTTAATTCAGCCATCATAACTAGATATTCAACCTTTTTTGGTGTGTGTTTGGGGCTATAGCCTAGAGGTTCTATTAGCTAAACAATGGCCACTTTTCATTTCAAAATGGGGTTCTTTCTCCCACAGGAGGCAAACACTCACTTCACTAACAACTATAAGTAGTTCACCATGTTGTGCAAATACAAGTGGGGGGGCTTGTTTAAACTGTTCAGCAAATACAGTGACTTTGCTAATCGGTTCATATTTCAGTATACTGAGGGGTTACCTAAAATGGAGCATCAGTGATTCACTTTTGTGTTGCTATCTACACTGTACCACGTAATTCCCTCCTGTAACTATAAGCAGCCTTCATACCTACACTGCATATCTGTCTTTATTTGCAACAAAAAAAGTGACTGAAAAACATTAAAAACACAGTGCACATGTTGACCTATTTAAGAATTCTGCTTTAAGAACAGACATGCAGGACAGTCTTCTGTTTGCTGGATTAGTTTTAAAGAGCTCAGATGTCTTAGAGAAACTCTGAAAAAACTAATTTTTAGAGTTTAGTTTACATTTAAACTAGTTTTTATAGCTTCCTCTTTTTCTTATAACTACATGCAGCAACATGAAAACAGAATCTATGTCCGCTAGAGTTTAGCTGCTCTGACTGCTTCTCTATGCTTCACATCACAATTCTCTGCTTGTTATATAACAATCTATTACTGAGGAATTGACTGTGATGTAAGAAACACTGGATTATGATAGGATAATTAGGAGAATGGGAAAGAAAAGGTTTGGCTCTGATAGAGGTACACATTATTGTGCTGAAATCCCCTCTCGTCACGGAGTACGACTGTGGCAGGTGTGCCAGGTGACCAACTTGTCCAAAAGAAGGCAGTGCTTTTAAATACCAAGTCAGTAGTTAATAAAACTGTGACTGTGACAGTATAAACACTATACTGGGAAACAAGAGGTTAACATCTTGTTTGAGGCAGAGGAAATATAGGGAATGCAACATGAACAGGCAAGGGGTGCCTACCCAGGTGTTGCTAATTAGAGGGATTGTTAAAAGGCAGGGAGAATCCAGCAAGGAGTTAGTTAGAAGCTGGAAACTGTTGCAGGGAGGAGATACTCCTTGGCAGAGAACCCTGCACGATGGAGAGTGGAGTGTAAGACAGGAACCAGAGCAGAAAGCCAAGGAGAATGATTAATTATTGGAGAGAGCCTTTGGGGAGAAGTTAAAACCTGCTGCTGAGAAAGAGACCATTTCTAGAGCAGAGAGTCCTGAGGTAAAGGATCATCCTAGCCAGCTTGGCCAAAAACAGTGAGTGGAATGTACTGTTAATAACAGCCTGCAAATAAGGCTAAAAGGGAACACTGTTTGTGTTTGATTTGAGACTGTGCATTCAAAACTGCTGGCCCACAAACCATTTATGTTTGATTTAAGACTATATTGAAAAAACTGCTGGCCCACATAGGTGGTTCAAAGATTCCTGTTGTCAAGACAGCCTGAAAGAACTGTTTTGTGTTAACCTTTATGTTACCTGACCAGGCTGGAGAAGTTGAACTGCCTGATTATGCTTTTCTGGAGCAATAACTTACATTTGGAGCAATAAAAGTACATTTTCTTCTCCGAACTTTAAACCCAGTGTGTTGCCTCTCCATCTACCATAGGCTAGCTTGTCACATGTGGTGTCAGACGTGGGATTCGAACCCCTGCTGGAGTGAGCAGAACTAGTTACATTCTGGAAAAATGGATATGGAGAAATTGCTGAAGTTCCTCGCTGAACAGCAACAACAGGCTTTCATCAAGGCAGCTGGCTCAGCAGAAGCAGGAGGTGCAGCAACGGGCCCAACAAGCACAGCAAGCCCAACAGGAGGTGCAACAATGGGTACAACAGGCTCAACAACAACGGGTTCTCACCCAGCTGGCTAAGCAGCAGCAGGAGGCGCAACAACAGGCCCAACACGCACAAAAAGCACAAAAGAAGTTTCTTCTACAGCTAGGGAAACAACAACAGCAGCTCCTGCAGTCCCTGGTACAACAGCCACAACAAAACCCTACTGGTGAGGCTGGTCCGGCTATCGTGGGGCCTGGGGTTCCTAGGATGAACGCCATGTTGACCAAAATGACATCTGAGGATGATCCCGAGGCCTTCCTGGTAACGTCTGAGCGAGTGGTGGAAGCTGCTGGATGGCCCCCAGTGGGTTGTCCGCCTTACCCAGTCTGACTGGGGAAGCCCAAGCATCCTATGGAGCTTTGGACAGTACCACAGCCGTGGAGTACACAGAGGTGGACGCAGCAATCCTGGACCGCCTAGGCATCAACGCATAAAGTTACCGATGGAGGTTCCAGAGCTTCAGATTTGCAGCAGCTGCACGACCTAGAGCAATGGGACAACAACTGCGGGACCTGTGTTGGTGTTGGCTAAAACCCTAAGGATGCAGTGGCACCGAGGTGGCAGAGTTCATCATCCTGGAACAATTTCTGAACATCCTGCCCCTGGGAATTCAGAGCTGGGTCCGCAAACAGAAGATCACCATGCTAGCAGAGGCCATGTAGCTCTCAGAACAAGTGTTGGATGCTGAACTCTCCTCCCACCCCGTGACCCAGCTTACAAGGCCACCTGGGAAGATGGGGAATCATCCCCTGAGCCAGACTGAAGGAATATTGGCTAGAAATGTGAAGGGAACTTGGGCATGTAGGGAGGGGGGTTATGGGCCAAATAAGGGATAGACTCTGGGAAAGATGACAACCCAGCAGCCCAGGGAGGCATTCCCAGAGGCTCACCACATAGCCGAGACACAGGGACATGTTTCTCATGTGGACAGAAGAGTCACTTTGCGAAGAACTGCTCCCACATGGACTGTACCTTCATAGACTGCATGTTTACAGATTATTCACTGTACAGTGGGGGTTGGGGCTCTGAATCCTGAGATTTTGTGATCCCTATTGAGGTAGATGGGATTGAGATGGTGGCTCTGGTGGACTCAGGAAGCTGCCAGACCCTAGTCAGGGCGGCCCTTGTGAACCCCCAATGCTGGCAGGACCAGAACCCCATCCCTATCTGATGTGTGCATGGGGATGTAAAGGCTAACCCTGGTGCTATGGTTCCACTTACTCTGGGGGGCCAAACAGAGACTATAAAGGTGGGGGTTGCCCCAGGGTTACCCTATCCAGTGTTACTGGGGAGAGATTGGAAATGGTTTGACGACTTATGGAAAGCAGACTTATCTTTAGTAATTACCCAGTTTCCGGGTCGTGAAGCGAGGGGGGCCAGCCACCTGCAGCTGGGGGAAGTTTTTCCTTTCCTGGACCCAGGGATTTTTAATGCCCATATGAGAACCCGCAAATCTAAGTGAGAATGCAAGGCAGCAAAGGAAAGGGGTCCTGAAGGGGCAGGTGCACAGGAGGGAGGTGATGCAAGGGCAAAAGTGGGTCCAGACCCACAGTCCGACCCCAACACTGACCCACCTAACCAAAGTCCCGGAGGGCCGTCCCTATAGGAGCAAAATGTGTTAAAGCACTACCCGGACATTGCCAAAGGACAACGGGCTGATGGTATGCTCAGCCTGGTATACACCCAGTTGGCTGTCAGGGAAGGGGAAGTGGTAGATGAGAATCGAGCAGCACGCTATCCTCATTTTGAGTTACAAGAGGGTATCCTATATCAAGTTACTAAGGAGGCCCAGACGAGGGATACCCAGCATCAGTTGTTAATCCCTCTAGTCTTTCAGGGGGAATCACTACACCTCGCCCGCTCTATTCCTGTGGCAGGGCACTGTGGGGTAGAGAATACATTAGCCCGACTGTTGCCCTGATTCTTTTGGGCAGGCATCTACCAACATGTTAAAGATTATTGTGCATCTTGTCCAGAGTGCCAGTTAGTAGCTCCAAAGAACAGTCCAAGGGCCCCTTTAGTGTCCTTACCTGTTATGGAGGCACCTTTGAACCGGATTGGAGTTGATATAGTGGGACCCCTTGAAAAGAGTACAGGGGGGTACTAATACATTCTGGTGATTGCAGACTATGCTACCTAGTAACCCGAGGCCATCCCGTTATGAACCATTTCAGCCAAAATAGTAGCCGGGAAACTATTAAAGGTCTTTAGTCATATGGGAATACCGAAGGAAATGTTGACTGACCAGGGACTAACTTCATGTCCCGCCTGACTCGGGAGGTTTGTACTTTACTGAGAATCAGCTCCATAAGGACCTCGATCCACCATCCCCAGACGGATGGCCTCATGGAGCGATTCAACAAAACCCTTAAAACGATGCTTCGAAAGTTCATAACCACTGAGGTCAGGGACTGGGACAAGTTACTTCCCTTACTGATGTTCGCAGTGTGGGAGGTCCCTTAAGCAGATGCTACAGGGTTTGCTCCTTTAGAACTCCTCTTTGGGCACCACCCATGAGGTGTTCTTGATGTAGCAAAGGAGATGTGGGAGAAACCCGACCCCAAGACTGAAAATGTGCTGCAATATGTCCTGCAATGGAAGGAAAGCTTAGATCGGGTGGGGAAATTTGCCCGAGGAAAATCTGGTGAAGGCTCACAAAGACAAGAGTACTACTATAATCAGGGAACCCAGGTGAGGGCCTTCTTAGGATTGGCAGGGTATTACCGCAGGTTTATACTGCACTTTTCCACCCTTGCCAGCCCCCTTACAGACCTCCCCCAGAAAGCTGCCACTAGTAAGGTCCAATGGTCAGAGGAGTGTGACCAGGCCTTCACACAACTCAAAGCGACACTGTGCAGAGAGCCAGTGTTATGCAGTCCTGATTTCACAAAGACCTTTATCCTGCAGATGGATGCCTCTGAAGTTGGGCTAGGAGCCGTGCTCTCCCAGGAGTTTGAGGGGAGGAACATCTTATCCTCAACCTCAGTCGGAAACTCTTTCCCCTTGAGAAAAACTATGCAGTGATAGAGAAAGTGTGTCTCGCAGTCAAGTGGGCTGTGGACGCCCTCCGCTACTACCTGCATGGCCGGCTGTTTATCTTGGTCACAGATCATGCCTCTCTGAGGTGGCTACAGATGATGAAGAATGACAACCAATGCATCACCAGGTGGTACTTGGCCCTCTAGCCATTTTCCTTTACAGTGCACCACCGGGCCGGGACCCAGAATGGAAACGCGGACTTCCTGTCCCAGGAAGGGAATGGTCAGGGGCCGACCAACTGTGCCTTCACACAAAGGGGGGAGGTATGTGACAGTGTAAATACTATACTGGAAAACAAGAGGTCAACATCTTGTTTGAGGCTGAGGGAATGCAACATGAACAGGCGGGGGTGGGGGTAACTCCCCAGGTATTGCTAATTAGAGGGATTGCTAAAAGGCAGAGAGAATCCAGCAAGGAGTTAGAAGCTGGAAACTGCTACAGGGAGGAGATGCTCCTAGGCAGAGAACCCTGCACGATGGAGGGGGTAGTGTAAGACAGGAACCAGAGCAGAAAGCCAAGGAGAATGGTTCATTATTGGAGGAGAGCCTTTGGGGAGAAGTTGAAAGCTGCTGCCGAGAAAGAGACCATTTCTAGAGCAGAGAGTCCTGAGGTAAAGGATCAGCCTAGCCAACTGGGCCAAAAACAGTGAGTGGAATGTACTGTTGATAACAGCCTGCAAATAAGGCTAAAAGGGAAAACTGTTTGTGTTTGATTTGAGACTGTGCATTCAAAACTGCTGGCTCACAAACTGTTTACGTTTGATTTGAGACTGTGTATTCAAAACTGCTGGCCCACAAACCGTTTGTTTTGTTTGAGACTGCATATTGAAAAAAATGCTGGCCCACATAGGTGGTTCAAAGATTCCTGTTGTCAAGTCAGCCTGAAAGAACTGTTTTGTGTTAACTTTTATGTTACCTGACCAGGCTGGAGAAGTTGAACTGACTGATTATGCTTTTCTGAAGCAATAACTTACATTTGGAGCAATAAAAGTACATTTTCTTCTGTGAATTTTATACCCAGCGTGTTGCCTCTCCATCTACCATAGGCCAGCTTGTCACAGTGATCTTGTATGATCTCCTCAATTCGGCAGAGGCAGAGCTGGTATTTATCATAGAGACATGGTTGGACGATAATGCAGGTCCTATTCTTTCCAGCAACAAAAGATGTGGTGTGCAAGAAAAGAGGCAAATGCCAAAGTTGATATGCTGAAAGTGCAAAATTTAATGGAGTCGAGTGCAAGCCAAAAAAAAAAGGCCACACACACTCTCCCTTTTTTCAGGCCTAATCCCACCAGGTTTCTCATGTTATACCACCCACACTTGGGATGCAGGGGATGGGGAGTGGTCATTATCTTGGGGCCATGCATAGAATGCGGAGCTTTCCATGTGGAGAAGTTTGAATCTTTTAAGATGATGGCTATCACATATACTGGAGTCCTAAACCATATATTTTTTGTTGGCTTACCATGACCTCGTTTGAAAATTATCGAACAAAGATTTAAGCAGTCAACAAAGATTTCAACAGTCATCCTTCATTGCAGTACTCCACGCTGCCAAATGTGTGTTGGTCAGTGTGCTGACAGCATGGCTTAGAGGTTAGGGCGACAAGCTGTAAATGGCTTATAGCCAGGTGACCTGGGTGCAGGTCTCAGTCTCTCAGTTTTGTTTTGTTTTTTTGTTCATTGTTGCGCCCCCCCCCAAAAGTGTTTCTTTCCTCACTCCATCCCGACCCCCCCTGCTCCTCATGGAGTTTGTTTGTTTACGTTGCTCTCGTACAGGACAACTTATTCCCCTATCCTTGCAGTTGCATCCCACATGGAGTGGTTCTATTACATATGCCCACCCTTCCAGACTTTGTCTCACCCCAGTTTCATTCCTCTGAGGTTCCTGTCATAACTTCTGGCACTCATTCGAAGTTTCACCATTTTGTCCCTGTGCATAGTGTGACGTTTTGTTTACTGGCGACTTTACTTTTAGCTGCAGTTGTAGCAGTGTTGTGTTTCTCTGCGCTGTTTTGGTTTTCATCGAGTTGTCATAGATCGGTCTGTCTCCCCGTCCTCTGCTGGGATTTCTCAGTGGCTGTGGTATCTCTCCGTCCTTTCCGAGATATATCCTGACTGGCTTTTTCCGCCATATGGTGTTTGGGGCTGGCAGTATAGCCTAGAGGTTACAATAGTGAGTTGTGAATGAGCTTGGTACATCCAGCAGACCTGGGTTTGCTTCCCACAACCTCCACTTGCATACTGTGTAACTCTGAGCAAATCATTTAACCTCCCCAGTGCTCCCAGGTCACCCCTGGAAAGAGGCACTTGTGCCTAGTGAGCCTTACCCAATTACCAAAGAAACAAGGAAAAAAAACCAATGTATGTGCTCTTCAGGAAAGGAGACCTGTAGCCACGCAAGATAGGGTGTCTGGAATTTCAATACAGCTTTCTTCAGAGTCTGGAAACAGTAAGCGTAGGCCCTTGTTTTTTGTTGGATGACAGGGGCAAAGTCATTATCAAAAAGTATTTCAGAGAGGGGCCGCCGTGGAGCAGCATGATGGCAGCAGCAATCTAGAAGTGCTCTGAAGCCTACATCCGAAAACTAACTAAATTAAAGTTTTTTAAACGAATCAAAACACTAAAAACACAGTAAAGTAATCGGATAGCAATCTTAGCACAATGGGACCAAATAAAGACGCAAGGTGAAGGGGACAAAGCATGGGTGCCTTTCTTTCCACCCTGAGCTCCTCCACGGGACCAGGGCCTGCGGCAATAACAGGACCTACAGTGCCTGAACAATTTACTGTGCAAATCCTCACAATGCTGTCCAAAATACAAGTGACGGGTGAAGAGACTAATGAATGTCTTGCAGCCCTGGAAGCAAAAATGTCAGAAAATAAGTATCCTTGAAAATGCTACATCAATCAAGGCTTTGCGAGAGGATACTGATTGACAGACAGAGTGCAATGCAGCTTATGCCCGGGACTTCTCGGTTTTAAAATACAAAGTTGAGGGACTGAAAAATGCCCAAAGGCAGGCAAATGTTTGTATTATGGGCTTTCCTCCGCACTTCCCTGGAGCGACGGAACTCATACCAGCAGCAACTAGACTGATCTTTCAAGACTTACAATTACTGTCATTGGAATCAGGAGTAACAATATTAAAGCCCTTTGTGATCCCTCAACGACCCAAGAAAAGAGCTGAAACTCACCAGAATCTGCTACATGCAATAACAACACTGTCGGCACCAGATGCCAGGATTCCCCTTCTGCAAGCGGCTAGGAGAGATATTTCTTGGGAGGGTAGCAGACTCGACCCCCCCCCACAACGTCTCAGCCCAAACAGAAGCCCGGAAGAAGGAACTCCAACTGATTAAGAAGCCCAATTGAATTTCCCTGTATAACTACACATCCGCCATGCCTCAAAATCCCATACCTTTGTGGACCCTAGGACTGCTGCTCAGTTTGTGGAGAACCTTATAGCTAAACTGAATCCAGCAGATTCCACTTCTGATGAGGAGGGGTGAAGTACTGAAACTTCAAAATGGACATATTTCTTTATTCGCTCAGGGGCTAAGTTGAATACTGCCTCACAATACAGTTCTATTTACAGGAGGGATGTAATTATGTATGTAATTAAACTTCGATCTCCTTTATTTAGGTCACGTTCTGCTGATATGTTTACTCAAAGCACTATATAAGTGGTCATATAATACAGAACTGAGAGCAAATTGATTCGTTATGCTGTTTTAGATAGTAACCAAGAATGATGCTCCATATTAAAATTCTAATAAAAGAGTTATAGTGTACGGTAGAATGTTGTATTCCCTCAAAATCTATAATTTACCAATCTTGTTGTACCATCGATGTGATGTCATGCTGTTGTTGTACCATTGTGAGCACATCACATCGATGGTACAACAGAAGGTAATGTCTTTGCACCTGCGCGGTTAGCTGAGAATCGGCCATGGCAGTAATCGCTCACATCGAATTTGACATCGCAAGACAGGGTTAGAAAAGTAAGACCTTTTTTTTTTTTTTTTTTTTTTAAATAAAATCACCTTCTACAAAGCGTTGTGCTGTGGCGAGATCAGTTCTTGCGGGGGTGGTAGGCGAAGTCTGAAAGCACGGCTACACAAGATAGCGTCTGAAGAGCAGCAGCTCGGCTTTTAAATTACTGTTGCCCCACATGCTACAAAGAGACGATGGATGGGCAACGGCTCGCTCTTCAATAACTGCTGTTTTATTGCGAGGAGTTTGCATGACAACCGAAAACCTCTCGAGCTTCGCTCTCGAGGTTTTCTTGGTTGTCATGACAACCTCTCAAAGTGAACAACAGTGTTGTTGTTGTTCACTGTTGCCCATCCTCTATATTTTACTAGACTACCGTTGTAGGCATCTCAAGGCTGGTGGGATTATTCCCCACTCAGTTTGTGGACATTAATTAGAGCCTATAAAGATAATTTGTACCCATACAGCAAGTCTTCGTACTTTGTCTAATTATGGGTTTAATAAATAACTTAACTGAGCTCAGGCTATCGTTAGATTGCTCTGTCTATAATGGTTTAAGTCAATCAGCCCTCCACACCTCTTAATTCTACATGGCATCTGAAATCCTGGTATAAATGTCTAATTGTGATAATTTGGGGTGAGAGTGGCATAACTCTACAGGATGCTCAGATGGGACTTTACTCCTCTGCTACTCTTTGGGACACTTCCTTCCAGCATGGACTTATGGACCTTTGAACATTAATAGATCATTAAGTAATATTCCTGTGCGTGCAGTAAAGGGGTCTGCATACCTCACGTATATATTTTATGTATTGCAGGTCGTACTGCATCATAAAATCCAAAATAAAAAGTTTAAAAAAAATATATATACATATTTCAGAGCCTTTCCATGTCATTTGTTTCAAGCACCACGCTTTAAGAAGGACCTGCTCTTTAGTCTGAAAACACAAGACGCTTCATAATAATAGACCTGGGTCTCTCCTGCGGGCCTGATTTAGGGCCTAAAGCTCTGTGCACCCTTTCCAATTCCAGGGGCAAGTCCTCCGGTAAAGAGACAACAGTTTAAATCAAAGTTTTAGTAAAGGCTGTAAAGTCCATTCCCACCTCCCCGTCTGCCACACCATATATTCTTAAGTTTTTCCTCTTTAAATGGCCTTCCAAATGTATACACTTATTTTTGATTTGCTCTTGACGGTGATGTATATGAAGGAGCAGGTCCCCCCCAATGTCTGTCCATTCCCCTATCTCTGTTGTAAATCTCCACTAAGTCCCCTGTGTCTTTCTTTTTTTTTTTTTTTAAGTTTATCCACCTCAGACTGGAGCAACTGGAAAGCAGACAATCTTTCATTGAAAGGCCACTAACTCTTAGAGTAGCTTTTCATCAGTGACTTTTTCACCATACTCAAGTCCCTTGTACCACGGGGAGGAGGCAGCACTGGAGCTCAGACCTGATGGCACAGATGGAACGACAAGAGAGGTTAAGGACTGTCAACTTCTCTTGAGCAGCTTATTTTTCCTTTTCCCCAATCCCACTGCTGAGTGTCTTCTCCGGTTCTAGTTAGCTGGTAAATACCAACGTTACTGAGAAAATGATCCTATAGAGCAGAATTTGTGGGAGTGTTGGTGCAGACCTGTAGCCTAGTCCTCCACAGCTTCTGGAGACATCACCAGAAGTCTTAGACATTTCCTTTAAAAAGAAGATTCCACACCGGCCTGTCAGCGCAGTGGTTGGATTTCCACTTGCAACACCGGCGACCTGGATTCGGGAACGGATGTGGGTTGCTGGAAGGCCAGCTGGGTGAGAAGGCCGGAGCATCCGATGACTGCTCGCCTTCTCCAGGGGGGAAGGTGGTGATGTGGTCCAGTGACTGCTGACTCTCGGGGGAGACCGGGGTGCACCACGTACGCTGACCGACTGACTTGGGGGACGTGGCAGACATCAGCGTACACCCTGACATCATGGCATGTCACGCCCCCCAAGAGAAAAAGGGAAAAAGTTCTCCTCTATTCAACTGGATGATGGCCATCTGGTCCCCTCCACCGTCACGAGTGCCCTGGTCGGGCCCCAGAGACCACCTCAGCAGCACCCAAGGGGCCAAGTAGTTGCACTGGCCGGCCCCTACTGGCACCTTTCTCCTCGGAGGAGGACCCATCTGGTGAAGGGTTATACCAGATTACCCCAAGGGTGGCCGACATCTCAGGTGGGGAAATGGTGGCAATGGGCAGAGGTGTGAGCGAGCGGTAGGAGGAGAGACCATTGATGGCCCGAAGGAAAGACACAGAGAAGGTGGGGGGAAAAAAACAGGATTCTAGTGGAAAGTGACTTACAGATTCTGTGCAGTTCTACTTCAACCACTGATTCAATTCATTTTCTATCCACAGGTCAACGGACCAATGTCCACATACACTTCTGCAGCAAATAATAGATCATGTGGCCAACAACAGTTACATTTCATGTCCTGTGACTACAGAGGTAAAGTAGTAGTGGTAACCATCTGGTTCATGAATGTAATTTTTCTAATAGAAAAAGGAGATTTAGCTGCCCTGCCGGCGCAGCAGTAGTGTTACCGCTTGCAACGGTAACAACCTGGGTTCAGGAACAAGCCACAGTATCAAATGTCCCACATGATGCCCTCCTCCTCCGGGGAGAGAGGGTTTTCTGTCCTGCTGCTTTACCGTCACCTGGGTGACCACAGGTGGTGGTACGCGAAAGAAGAGAGGGACCACTGGAGCATGCCCACGGATTGGCTGAATCAGGCTTCGCCAGCAGCCAATCCCGATGTGTGCTCCTGATGATGGGAGCGGGGAGAAAACATGAAAAGAGTGCACAGGTCAGGCAGATGATGCTCCTCTGGCAGCCCACCTTTACGTTGGACCCTGGCTGCACCACTTCTCAGATGAACCCCTTCTTCACCTCCGCCCCAGGTGTACCAGATGAATGTGGAGAAGAAATGCCAAAGAAGATGATGGCATACCAGGCCCCAGGGGTAAGCTGAGTGGGGGAGTAGCACAGGGGTGTGCTGCAGGTGGGTGTGGGAAGCAGGAGGGGATGCAGCAGGGTTCCAGACAGAGCGGGAAGCACCCAAAAGAGACAGCAGAAGGAGGTCTCCACCTGTAGCACAGAAGGAGAATAAAGCATGTTTGGGAAAAAACAAAGAGATTTTCACAATTAGCTGTTCAGAATAAAAAATTCAATGATACAATGCTAATCACTATTTTTGGTTTATTTGAACCATCGCAGTGTTTTCAGATATATTTAAAAAAAAAAAAAACTCTAAGATGGATTAAAATCTCTCTGGCATTGCTTAACTGCAACTAATTAATTATTATGTCTTCATAATATCTGTACATAGTTTCCTCTTGCATTTAAGCACAGCAGGAAGAAAACTGAACGTCTTAATCAGATTTATGGTGTTCTCAACCCCAGAGACGTGAAATAAGTGTAACCGCCCCCCCCCCGCCACACGCAGTTGGGGGTTTACGTTGCAATCCACCCGCTTGCCTCCCACTTCCTCCCACTGGTCTTGCCCACCATTTCCTGGACCCTAATGTCCGTTTGAGTCTATGTCTGGCCCCCCCCAATGTTTTTACAGTAAAAGAGGACCAGAGGAGCAGACTCGTGGAACCGACATGTGGCCACACTTTAGAAGTGTGGGTGCCAGTCTGCACATGTATGGAAGCGCCATTTCATTGCCGTGATTGCGGCTAAACCAATGGTCCCTCCGTGCTCCCAGACTCATAAATCTGCTAACTGGGGTCTGGAGACACGAGGGAGAAAGAGAGGAGCCGAAAAAATATTTATTTTAAAAGCGCCACAGAGCGCTGTGTGAAATGGGTCTCATACATATTAATGAGGTCTGTGAATATTAACGAGTGCATGCCTGGTGCCAGGGGACAGCATGAAGCGGCAGCAGCAACAGGCAGGGGGCTGATTTTAAATGTAAAATTCTGTAGTCAGATCACAGGGGATAGGGGCACCTACAAGACGGTGGGGTAAATAAAATATAAAGCTGAGCAGTGTAGCTGCAAAATGAACTTAAAGTATGGACTGCACCAAACTGTTTACTACTGCAGCCCTCTTTGCCAGTTTTGTGATTGCAACCCAGCCAATCGGGAGGCCAGGAGCCCATAGAGACTGTCGCTATGGCTTCTGGGACAGAGTGAGGATTGACTGTTCCCATCAAAATGGCCAGCCAATCAGGCGCCGAGTGAACATTCTTATGACTTAATTGCCTGATTGAACAATTGGGACCCTGTTCTGATCCCCTGAAGCTTGGGGGGTGGATTCAGTTTTGACAGTTGCCATTTGAAAGTCTCCAGAGGAAGAGAGTTTGAAGGGTTTCCTGGGGCTTCTACAGCCAACACCCAGAGAAAGCCTTATTTATTTCAACATCTGGAAAGTAAAAGGTGGTGAAATTTTATTTTGCCTCAACTGCTGAACTTTTCTAAGTTTGAAGTTGAGACAAATTCCCACTATCACTGGTGGGGAACTCTCTGTGCCACAACTGCCAGTCTGCCAAGTGGTGAAGCAACTGGGAAACCAGAGAACAGTGCTGAACTCCAGCTGTGTGCTTGAGTGCTGACTTTAAATCCAAAACCAGAGAATAGTGCTGAACTCCTGCTGTGCGCCTGAGTGCTGAACTTTAAATCCAAAACCAGAGAACAGTGCTGAACTCCTGCTGTGCGCTTGGGTGCAGAAAGTACAGTTACGTAAGAAGTTACCGTAACAGTAGATCTTCAAGAGAGGTTCCTGTAGTAGGCCTTCGCATATAGGACTGCGCCCCCTGGCGTCAGAACTGCACAACAAACTTTTCCAGCAATGCCTGGCGGTGGACCGCCCACTCAACGTTACGTGACAGACATTAGCGTGACCCTATACAGTAGGCGGACCCTATGCCTGCCTTCCAGTTCTCCTGCCAGAGATCCAAGGAGGATGAGACAGGAGAAAGGATGAAATACTGGCGCCCAGATCAGAACAGGCTGAAAGAAATGCATAAACTGGGGGGAAGGTGACCTACTGCAGGAACCTCTCACGAAGATCTACTGTTACTGTAAGTTCTTACGGAACTGTACTATCTTACTACGAGAGGATTCCTGCAGTAGGTCATCACATATAGGACTGAATCCCAAGCAGTCGCTCTTAGAGAGACTAAGAGAGTCATGAGAGGAGGAGCAACTGAAATAACCGAACAGGACCCAGCCTTAGGACAACAGGCCCTGAAGAACAGCAAGGCCAAACCCGGACTCTATGCCTAGAGGCAATGTCCAGACTGTAATGCTTCGTGAAGGTATGGACCAAACTCCAGGTTGCTGCTGCAAAAATCTCCGCTGCAGAAACATTTCTCAAGAAGGCTGTAGACACAGTCATGCCTCTAGCAGAATGACCTCCGACCTCCCCCAGCAGAGGTTTGTCATACTTCTGATAACAAAAACAAATGCAGTTAGCAAGCCATTTGGATAGGCACTGCTTAGACACAGCTGATCCCAAGGACTTAGTGGCAAAGGAGACAAAAAGCTGATCAGACTTTCTGTAATCTTTGGTTCGATGGACATAACACCTCAGAATCCTATGTACATCTAGCGTATGAAAAAAGAGCCTCACCTTTGTTAAAGTGGACAGGGTAGTAAACTGGAAGTTCAACCGTCTGATTAAGGGTGAACTCTGACACCACCTAGGCAAGAAACTTAGGATTTGTCCGCAAGGCCGCCCGGTCTTTGTGATTAATCAAATAAGGCTCCTTACAAATCAGGGCCTGAAGCTAGGAAATTCTATAAACAGAAGTAAAAGCAACCAAAAAAACAGGTTACTCACCTGTAACAGTAGTTTTAGGAGTGGTATATGTTGTTCATCCACACTTCTTGGCAGGTACCTTACTGCTTTAAGATATGTGCCGAAAAGTCTTCAAGTTGGCTCCTCCCACCCACCCGGGTGGTATAACCCTCAGCTCCGCCCCACAATGCCAGATCTTGGCACGCTGGAAGCCAGGTTTGTGCGTCAAAGCCGGGGAGGTTGGGTGGGTCAGTGTGGATGAACAACATATACCACTCCTAGAACTACTGTTACAGGTGAGTAACCCATTTTTCTAGGATCGTGGATATGTTGTTCTATCCACACTTCTTGGCAGACTCCTAGCAGTTCTCCAGGAGAAGGGAGGCAAGATGCACATCCCTACTAAGGAAAGAGGGACTGGAGAACTGAGGCTCCAAAACCAGCATCCCGGCATGACTTGAGGTCGACGTGGTAATGGGAAATGAAGGTGTGTGCCGACTTCCAGGTAGCAGCCCTGCAGATTTCCTGGATAGGAACGTCCCTAGAAGCAGCCACCGATGCAGCGGTGTGGCGGGTGGAATGAGCCTTAAGGGAGGCTCCCTACCTGCCAACCTATAGCAGAGGTCAATGCAAGATGTAATCCAGTGAGCTACTGTCCACTTGGCTGCAGGTCTGCCAGGTGCGGCTTCAGCGTAGGTGACAAACCGCTGGCGAACCTCTCCCCGAACTTCCACCGTGTGCTCTTTGTAGTAGGAGAGCGTTTGTCTCAGGTCCAAAGTATGGAGCCTGTACTCGGCCTCCAAGGTATGACTGGGGTAGAACACCAGCAGAGTAATCACTTGGTTAAGGTGAAATTCCGACACCACCTTCGGAAGGAATTTCAGGTGGGGGCGCATGACAACCGTGTCCCTGTGGAAGACCAGGTAAGGAGACTCTACAGAAAGAGCCTGTAACTCCCCAGTCCTTCTGGCTGACATGATAGCCACCAAGAAGATGGTCTTCCACGACAAATGTGAGCTGGCACACATGTACATTGGTTTGAATGGCTTGCCCATGAGCTTTGCCAAAACCAGCAGTAGTTCCCATGGAGGTGGAGGTTCATGCACTGGAGGGGATATGTGATCTAGGCCTTTGAAGATGCACCAGACCACCTTCTCCTGCGCCACTGACTGCTGACCAGCCCGTGCCCAGTAAGCAGAGATGGCTGCCAGGTGCACCTTTAGGGTCATCGACCGAAGTCCCTGCTGGGAGAGGGACCAAAGATAGTCCAAAATGTTAGCCACTGGACAGGACAATGGGTCCAACCCTTTGCCCTGACACTAGATGGAGAATCTCTTCCACTTAAAGGCATAGTATTTTCTGGTCGATTCCTTACGGGAAGCCTCAACAATGTTGAGGACCACGTCAGAGAGACCCAAGGCCTGGAACTCTAGCTGCTCAGGAACCAAGCCGTCAGGTGCACGGATTGAAGGTCTGGGTGGAGTACCTTCCCGATTGATGGAGAGCAGGTCCAGGTGTGCTGGAAGCCGCCTCAGGAGCCTGGAGCTGAGGCTGAGGAGATCTGGATACCAGAACTGGCGTGGCCAGTCTAGGGCTACCAGGATCACCTGCGCCCTGTCCCTCCTGACCTTGAAGAGCACTTTGTGAAGCAAGGGAAGGGAAGGGGAGGGAAGGCGTAGAAGAGGCCTGGAGTCCACGGCCTCGAGAAGGCATCCCCCAGCAGCGAACCATGCTGAGTGGGGCAGGCATGATACAGCCTCAGCTTCGCGTTCTCCCTGGAGGCGAACAAGTCCACCTGAGGGGGTGGGTGCCCCAGTGGGAGAACAGATCCTGTACTACCACCTGGTGGACAGACCACTCGTGAGATGCCCCGCCCATCCGGCTGAGGGCATCGGCCAGCTGATTCAAGGCTCCTGCCATATGAATGGCTAGGAGAGCTGCCTCCAGGCTGAGCAAGAGGGACCAAATGCGGAGAGCTTCCTTGCAGAGGGGCAAGGAGTGCGTCCCACCCTGCCTGTTGAGATAGTACATGGTCGTGGTGTTGTCGGTCTGGACCGGGACCATTTGACCCCCGAACAAACAGAGCGAATGCGGTCAGGACTGGCTGAACCGCTCAAAGCTCCAGCACGTTGATGTGGTATTTGGACTCGGGGGGGAGAGACCAGAGCCCATGGGCTCTGTGCCCCCTCCCAGATGGGCACCCCAACCCATCGGAGAGACTTCGGTCATCAGGATGACCGTCGGCTCGGGGAGGACAAACAGGATCCCTCCCTGCAGGTCGGATGGGACGAGCTACCACTGGAGGCCGTCCCATATCCTCTGGGTCACAGAGACCAGCTGGTCAAGATGACCTGAGCACTTGAGACCACTGGCTGGCCAGTTCCCACTGGAGGGAATGCATATGCCAGCAGGCCCATCGGACCACGCTAGTGCAGGCTGCCATGTAGCCCAGAAGATACAGGAAGTCCCGGGCAGGGGTGCGATTGCCCAACCAGAAATGATTGGGCAAAGGAGCAGGAAACCTCCGCCCTGTCTACTGGGAGCTGAGCTCTGGCTCAGCAGGAGTCGAGCTCTGCCCCGATGAACTGAATCACCTGCGAAGGCACGAGTTCCGACTTGACCTCGCTGATCAGGAGTCCAAGGTCGAGGCAAGTCTGGAGGGCCAGATCCCTGGACTGTTCCACCTCCCACCTGGAGGAACCTGCTATCAGCCAGTCGTCCAGGTAAGGGTACACCCGGACCTCTCGGTGCCTCAGATAAGCTACCACCACTGCCATACATTTAGTGAAGACCTTGGGCAGAAGAGCATGGCTAGGAACTCGTAAAGGGTTCCCTCGGCTCTGAAGCGGAGGAACCGTCGATGGGATGGACGTATCAGGACGTGAAAGAACGTGTCCTGAAGATCCAGGGAGCAGAATCACATGCCTTGCTCCAGGGATGGTACAATCTGAGCCAGAGTTACCATTCAGAAGATGCAGGACCTGAGGAACTTGTTTAGTTTGTGCAGATCTAGAATGGGGTGCCAGCCCCCTGTCCGTTTTGGTACCAGGAAGTACCTGGAAACGAACCCTGGGTCTGAAGGCGGGTCCGCTACTCTGCACACCACCTCCTTGAGGAGGAGCTGAGTCGTCTCAGAGAGCCGACTGAGGGGCTGCGGACACCAGATCCCCCCCATGGAGCACGGGCTCGATATGGAGGGGACTGCTCGAATTTCAGAGGCAGGCCTCGACCGACCACTTCCAGAACCCAACTGTCCGTGGTGATAGCGGACCAGGTGGAAAGGAAGTGGCTGAGCCAGCCCCCCATGGAAGGTCCCAGGGAATGAGGGAGGCGCCCCCCAACCCATCACTGGGCAGGCTTGGAGGAGGGTCCAGCAGAGGAGCCGCTGGAACCTTTCCCCCGGGCTTCCTGAACGAGGAGGCCATGGACTTGGCCCGAGGACGCCACCAAGACTCAGCCTGCTGGCCCTGCTGCTGCTGGGCAGGTCTGGCTGCAGGATTGGATAAGCGAAAGGGCCTGCGGTTCTGACGCTTAGGGCCCTTGTCCTTCTGGGCAGATGTGGTGGAGTCCAAGGTGGAACTGGACTTCTCTATACGTTGGAAGTGGCCCTCCACGCCGGGCCCGGACAGGTCGGTGCCCAAGAAGGGGACATCTGCCAGCCTGTGATACGTATCAGCCATAAAGGTTGAGATGCGCAGCCAAGCCCTGTGGTACATGGCCACTGCGGCTGCTACTGAACGGGCACAGGAGTCACCAATGTCCAGAGCCATCTGGAGTTGTTGCTTTGCCACTGCCCTACTCTGGTCCAGGATGTCCGCCGGGAGATGAGGGATCACCTTGTCCAGGGAGCCCAAGAGGGCATGGGAGAAATGTGCCATGATAAAGGCTGAACTAGCCTGACAAAGGCCAAGGGAGGAGGCTGCATAGACCTTCTTCCCAGAATGATCCAGTTGTTTGGATTCCTTGTCCGGGGGTCTGTCCACATCCCCTTTGTTGCCTGAGCACCAAAAACAGTCAGCCACCAGCCCCACCAGAGGGGTGCTCCGAAAACCCCAAAAGGGACCCCATAGGGGCCGTGTACTTGTGAACCATGTGTGCAGAAGGCACAGGGCAAGATGCTGCCACAGCTCCAAGGCTGGACCTACAATGGCCTCAGCCACCAGAAAGGCCTACATCGGAGTATCCCCTTTGTCCAGAATCTCTGTGAGGGGATACTTGGCCCGTTTCTGCACAGGCTCAAGCTCCATTCCCGTGGACTCGGAAATGCACCAACAAATACCCATCAGGGAGGTAGGGCCCTCGTCGATGGAGAGAAACCCCCCTTCCCCAAGAGACTCGGCGTTGACAGAATGGGAGACCATGGAGGAATCTTCATACTCAGAGGAGTCCTCGTAAAGCAAGCAACCACCCATGTCACTCTCAACCCACCTTGGGCGGTCGGGAGTAAGAGTGACCGACAACCGATAGGGCAGGCCTTGGACCGACCGAGAATCCTTGGTCAGAGCCCCGGACTTTGGTTGCTCGGGCTGAAGTTCCACCTGAATCAGCGGAGTAGCTGGCTCCGGCTGAGCCAGTGGGGCATTAACTGGCACCTCGGTGACAGTGGCCGTGACCAATGTTGGTCGCTCGGGCGAAAGACACTTAATGGCCAGGGTAGAAACCGGGATCAGTTTCGACCCGGACAGGACCAACTGTTGCCACATTAGGTCTTCGTAGTGCCGACACAACTTGCGCTGGAGTCTCTCCTCACCAGAGGATGATGAAGACGAGGAGTGGCACCGCCATTTACCATGGCGTCTGGAACGAGATCGCCGATGAGGGAAGAGTCTTGTCCAACGTTGAAGTCGAGGAACGAGACCGAGACAGTCGGCAGGGCCAACGGAGGACCTCAGAAGGAGTCAGGGAAACCCGTGGCTCCTCCAGGTCACGTTCTTTGGGGGACAGGTCCTGTTCAGTGGGCTGAGCCAACCCGTCCGAGGGCACTGGAAGCACTGGCGTCCGAAATAAAGAGTCACCAGCTGGATCAGGCAACAACCTGCTGATCGGCTCGAGAAAAATCTTGACCGCGTCGAAAGGCGTCTCAGCCAACTGGTCTGACGGGGTCACCGTGAAACCAGCGGCCTTGGCCGCAACTTTAACTGAAGTCAAAACAGGGGTTTCCTGTGAGCTGGACGCTCCCGGTCCCAAGATTGTAGACGTTGCAACTTGGCCTTTTTTGACTCCTTCTTCCCAGAGCGCGAAACATGCAACTCCGAAGGGCCCTCTCCCTTGGTAGAGAGAGACTAGCACAACTCCTTGAAGGAAGCTGAATAGGATGATCCAAGTTGTAGTAGAATGAAGGTCGCAGCTGAAGAGGAGTCTGCCGTGGCCTGAGTCGCCTCCTCCTCCTCGAAGGCCTTAAGCTGTTCCAGCTGCTCGGTGGACCCTGCAGCCGCGGAGACCACCCAACAGGCATCCTTGGATTTAACCGGTGGGTAACGCTTTTCTGGTCGCCCCAGTTGAAGTCGGGCAGTGCGGTTTTGCAGAAGCGAAGGTGAAAAGGACAGACAGTGATTGCAAGCCTGCAGATCGTGGTTGTGTCCCAGGCAGTAGACGCACACGGCATGAGGATCAGTGTGAGACATCTTCTGCCCGAAGGGGCACCGCCGAGACCCAGGAACCGATTTGTCTTCCATCGCAGTAATGAGAGAAGAAGGCAAAGACAAAATTGAGAGAGTTTTAAAATAAGTTTTGGAAGCGAATCCGAAGATTCTAGAGCCAGGGCCTACTACATGTGGGAGCGCTAAGGAGGGAACCTGAACCTTCCAGCAGAAAGGAAGATCTGGCATCATGGGGTGGAGCTAAGGGTTATACCACCCAGATGGGTGGGAGGAGCCAGCTTGAAGACTTTCCGGCGCATCTTAAAGCGGCAAGGTACCTGCCAAAAAGTGTGGATAGAACAACATATCCACGATCCTAGAAATAGCACCTTCCAAGAGATGTAGCGCATATTACAGCTCATCGCTGGTTCAAAAGGGGGAAGCGTAAGCTTCTCTAACACAAAGTTCAAATCCCAAGGTGGGGTGGGGTTACAGATGGGAGGTTTAAGGTGGAGAATCCCTTTCAAATAGCTTTGGAGATCTCCAATTCTGCCACGGGCAACACATGGTAGGCTGAAATGGCCGTCAGGCGAACCTTAAGGGAAGAGTAAGACAGACCCGAATCAAACAGGTGCAACAAATACTCCATAATCTGTGGAGCTGAGCACGTAAAGGGATCCCATCCTTTTGATGCCACCCAAATGGAAAAACGCTTCCACTTCATAGCATAGGTGGATCAAGTGGAGGTTTCTTCGCCTCCACCAGGAATGGAGTGACCCTGTAGGAGACCCTGAAACAAGACTTCATTATGTCTGAAGGAGCCATGCATGAAGATGCAGGGTCCTGAGCCCTGGATGCACCAGCCTACCTTGATCCTGGGTCAACAGGTCATGTTGGAGAGGAAGAGGAATTGGGGGTTCCGCTGAAAGCTGCTGTAGGAGCAGAAACCAAATTTGCCTTGGCCAGAAGGGAGCTATCAGGATCATCTGGGCTCCCTCTGCCTGGAGCTTTAGAAGCACTCTCTGCAGAATGGGAAAGGGAGGGAAGGCATACAAGAACCTCCCTGTCCAACAAAGTGACAAATCTGGGTGACCCCATCTCCAAAAGACAGAGTGTCTGCTACTTCCTGATTGAGTTCCCATTCGTGACCGAGGGACGAGGTCTGAATGAGGCTGTCTGCCTGGATATTTTGAACAGCTGGAACGTGCACAGCTGTGAAGAACAGGTCATGCTGAACCGCCCAGTTCCACACCCGCATTGCCTCCCTGCAAAGGGGATACAATCGGGTGCCTCCCTGCTTGTTGATGTACCAGACTACTGACATATTGTCTGTCTGGATCAGCAGTGTTCCACGTAACAGGATGGATTGAAAGGCCTGGAGGGCATAAAGGACTGCCCTCATCTCCAGAATACTGATGTGGAGCGACATCTCCAACTGGGACCACAAACCCCGAGTTCGGTGGTCCCCCAGGTGAGCCCCCCAGCCCAGACTGGAGGTGTCTGTGGTGAGGGTCCAAAGAGGTGGGGAACTTCTTAATGGAAGACCCCAGGACAGATTCAGAGGATCTAACCACCAAAGGACATCCTTCTTGATCGGGCTGGAGACTAGAACCGGATGGTCCAAATCATCCAAGCGTTGGACAAGCGAGATCCACTGGGTGATCCTCATATGCAACCTGGCAAATGGGAGCGTGGAGATGGAGGCCGCCATCAGGCCCAAAAGGCATAGCAACACTCTGGCCAGAAGAAATCTGGAAGCGGTCACCAAGTTGATCTGCTCTCGAACAGCCTCCGCCTTGTTTAGAGGAAGGAAGGTTTTGTACTGGACCGTGTCTAGGACTGCCCCAATGAACTGCAGGTTCTGAGAGCGGGTAAGAGTCAACTTGGGAATGCTGACTGTGATACCCAGACATGAGAATAGGTCCAACGTGCACGAGAGGGTATCCAGAATACTATCCCTGAATGGGGCTGTCAAAAGCCAATCATCCATGTAAGGGAATACTGCTATACCCCGACGGCACAAGGATGCTGTCACCACCACAAGGCACCTGGTAAAGACCCAAGGTGCCGAAGAAAGACCAAAAGGGAGGGCTGTAAACTGGTAGTGCACCCCCTGGAAGCAGAAACACGGGAAACGGCGGTGGCCCAGGAACACCGGAATACGCAGGTAAGCATCCTGCATATCCAGCACGCAAAGCCAATGGTCCTTCTGCACAAGAGGCAGGCGGCCCTGCAATGTTAGCATGTGAAACCTTTTGTACTAAACAAACAGATTTAGCCTGCTGAGATCTAAGATGGGTCTGAGGTCGCCAGTCTTTTTCGGGATTAGGAAAGAATGAAAGGAAAATCCCTTCCCCCCATTAGTGCAGAGGGACTGGCTCTATGGCCACCTTCTGACTTAGAGCCCGAATTTCCTCCTCCAAGAGAGAAACCTGATGTGGGAAATAAGATGAGCAACTTGGAGGGGATTCTGGAGGGAACTCCAGGAACTCGAAGGTGTGCCCTTTTGAAATGAGCTGTAGGACCCATGCGTCTGAGGTTATGTTCCTCCACTCCTGCACGTGGAGGGCGAACCTTCCTCTCACCGTCTCCTTGCCCTCAAGCAGAGGAGGAGGAGGGAGTAGCCAGTCAGGAAGCGGAGGGTCGAGGGGTCCCCCAGACACACACTGAGATTTTGAGGCAGGGGAGAAGGAAAAGGAGGGACCCATGGCCTTTCTTTTGCCCTGTCGTCAAGTGAAAGGCTGTTTACCCTGCCTTTTGGTCTGCCTCCAAAAGGGCCATTTCTTTTGAAAGCCCGATCGGTACATAGCCCTTACGGACCTCAGGGCCTGGCCACTGTCCTGGAGGCCCATGATTATGTCTTTAGTGTCCTCTTCAAAAAGGACCAAGCCCCTAAGGGGGCATCCTGAATTGCAGCCTGGATATCCTTAGAGAGGCCAGAGATGCGTAGCCAAGCATGTCGTCTAAGAGACACTGCCGTGGTAGAGGAGCGGGCTACCGCATCCACAGAATCATACAAAGCCCTAAGCGCATGTCTACAAGAAATTTTCGACAGGTGCAAATCCTTAACAAGCTCCATCTTGAGCTCCTAAGATTCCATAGCCTCGATACAGGCCTCCAGCTTGGCCATGGTCACTTTTGGGAATGAGACTATATGTGCTACATAATTGGGGGAGCAAAGGGTGCACGTAGCAGAAGAATATACAGGTTACTCACCTGTAACAGGAGTTCTAGGAATGGTATATGTTGTTCATCCACACTTTCTGGCAGGTTCCTTGCCGCTTTAAATCTTGCCGGAAGGTCTTCAAGCTGGCTCCTCCCACCCACCGGGTGATAAAACTCCGGCTCCACCCCATGCGCCAGATCTAGCCGCTGGAAGCCAGGTTAATGGCCGAAGCCGAAGGTTGGAGAGTCGATGAACAACATATACCATTCCTAGAACTCCTGTTACAGGTGAGTAACTTGTATTTCTAGGGACATGGATATGTTGTTCATCCACACTTTCTGGCAGACTCCTAGCAGTTCTCCGGGAGGAGGGAGGCAAGGCGCACACACCCTACTTAGGGATAAAGACTAGAGAACCGAGGCCCCGACCAACATCCCGGCGTGACCCAAGGTCGATGTGGAAGGGGGAGCCGGTATGCCTGCTTCCAGGTAGGAGCCCTACGGATATCCTGGACAGGGGTATACTCGGAAGCAGCCACCGATGCAGCGGAAGGGCGGGTAAAATGAGCACTTATCCCTCTGGGAGGCTCCATGCCCACCCACCTATAGCGGAGATCTATGCAGGAGGTGACCCACCCGCTCATCGTCCGCTTGGCTGCAGGTCTGCCAGGTGCGGCTTCAGCGTAGATGATAAACAGCTGGAGAACCTCTCCCGAACTTCAGCTCTATGCTCACTGGGAAGGCGAGCGCTAAATAGGGTCCCAATGGATCCTATATACAGCCTCCGAGGTGTGAATGGGGTTGAACCCCGGCAGAGACAATACCCGGTAGGGGAAAAAACTCCGCCACCGCCTACGGAAGGAACTTCGGGTGGGGCGCAGGACAACCTTGTCCCTGTGGAAGACCAGATAGGGAGATTCAAAGGAGCGCCTGGAACTCTCCCGTCCTTCTGGTTGGCATGGTAGCCCCCAAGAAGGTGTTCTTCCACAACAGGTGGGGAAACTCACCTGTGCAAAGGTTTGGACGGCTTGCCCGTGAGCTAAGCCCATACCAGCTTAAGATCCCACAGAAATGGGGATACTCTCCCCGGAGGGAGGTGTGATCAAGGCCTTGGAAAGCGCCAGACCACCTTTCCTGCGCCACCGACTACCTTCCGGCCCGCGCCCGGAAGACAGGAGTGGCTAACAGGAGCACCTTGAGGGTCGTCGACCGAAACCCTTGTTCAAGAAAGAATGGACCACAGATAGTCCGGATTGCTCACCGAGGAACAGGAGAGGGGACCAGGCCCTATCCAAACACCAAATGGAGAACTCTTCCATTTGAAGGCGAGCATATCTGGTTGACTCCTGGCAGGACACCTCGAAAACGTCGAGGACCTTGCCGGAAAACCCAAGGCCTGGCCACTAGCCGTAAAGGGACCAGGCCGTCAGGTGCAGGGATTGAACGTCCGGATGGAGTACCTTCCCCTAACAACAGAGATCAGGACCGGGCGGTCTGGAAGCCGCCTCGGGAGCCTGGGGCTGAGACTGAGGAGAGCTGGATACCAGAGCTGGCAAAACCAGTCAGGGGCTACCAGAATCACCTGCACTTAGTCCCTCCTCGCCTTGCCTGTGGGTCAAGGGAAATGGGGGAGAGGCGTAGAAGAGGCCCGGGGTCCACGGCCTCAAAGGCATCCCCTACAGCGAACCGTGCTGAGGGGGCAGGCATGAGACAGTCTCGGCCTCAAATTCTCCCTGGAGGGAAAAACAAAGGTCCACCCGAAGTGTGACCTAGAGGGAGAAAAATCTTGTACTGCCTCCGGCAGGGAGACCACTCGTAAGGCGCACCCCTTATCCGGCTTAGGGCATCGGCCAGGGTGATGGAGGCTCCTGCCATCGAAATGGCTAGGAACCACCTCCCGGCTGCGCGAAAGACCCAATGTGGAGAACCTCCTTACGTAGAGGCAAGTGGCTCATCCGACCCTGGCGGGTTAGGTAGCACATGGTCGTGGTATTGTCCGCCTGGACCTAAACCACTAGACCCCGCACAGACGGAGCGAGCGGTGCAAGCTAAGTGGACTGCCTGGAGCTCCAGCAGGTAGGAAAGACATCGGGACTCCTGAGAGGACCAGAGGCGGTGCACTCTGTATTTCCCTTGATGGGCACCCCCACCCATCCGAGATGCATCGGTCGGAGAAGACCGTCGACTCGGGGCGGATGAAACGGGATGTTCTCCTGCAAATGAGCTGGAACAGTCCAAAGGAGAGTGTTCCCCAACCCCTGGGCTGTTGTCACGGACTGGTCCAAAGGAACGCAATGTTGTGACCGCTGGCTGGCCAGCCCCCATTAAGGGGACGCATGAACCGGTGGATCCAAACAGACCACGCTGGTGCAGGCCGCCGCAAGGCCCTGGAGGTGCAGGAAGTCCCGGGCAGGGCACAACTGCCCAGTCAGACCTGACTAGGTAAGGAGAAGAACACCTCAGCCCTGTCCGCGGGCGAGCTCAGACTCAAGAGTCGAGGCTTCGTCCCAAAGAAAGGATCACCCGCTTAGACACGAGTTCCAACATGGCTCCAATAAAAAGGAGACCAGTCTGAGAGCAACCTAGAGGGCCAGAACTCTGGACCGTCCCTCTCCGCCTGGAGGGGTTGCAGTCAGGCTGCCATCCGGGTGGGGTTACGCCCAGATCCCTCAGTGCTGCAGGAATGCTGCTGAGCAGAGACCGAAGGGCCTGACCTGGAACTCGTAAAGAGATCCCCCGCTTAAGAAACGGAAGAGTCTCCCAAGAAACGGACAGATCGAAGTGTAAGTACGTCCTGGAGGTCCAGGAAATAGAGCCACACGCCTCGATCTGAGGATGGGATATCTGAGACAGAGAGACCATCCCGTCGTGCGGGTCAAGAATGGGGCGCCAGCCCCCCGTCCGTTAGGGACCAGGAATACCTGGACACGAACCAAGGGTCTGGAGGAGGATCCGCCACCTTCCTGATCACCTCTATCTCGAGGGGCCAGGCAAGTCGGCTCGGTGCCCGACAGCGAGGCTGCGGACCCCATGGCCCCCGAGAGGCAACGGCTCGAAAGGGTGGGGCCTGCTCGCAATCCCGAGGCAGGACCTTCCCTTAGCACCTCCGACACCCAGAAGTCCGGGAAAGCGGACCAGGTGGAGGAGGGGCGGAGCCATCTCCCCACGGGGGAACCCGGGCAGGGGTGACAGGGCCGGGGACAGCGCCCCTCAGCCAGTCACTGAGCAGGCTTGGAGGAGGGACTGGCCGGGGGAGCTCCTGGGCCTTTACCTCCCTGTTTCCCTTTAGAGGAAGCTGCTGGCTTGCGGTCAGGACGCCCAGCGCAAGCCTGCTGGCCCTCATGCTGGAGTTGATGGGCCGGTCAAGCCGCAGGGGCCGAGGGACAAAGGGGCTTACGCAAAGGCTGTCGGTGGCCCTTGTCCCTCTGGGTGGGGGTGACCGAGTCCAGAGTGGCATCGGACTTCTCGGTCCCCTGGAGGTGTCCCTCCACTCCAGGGCCGAAGAGGTCAGTCCCCAAGAAGAGGATGTCCGCCAGCTTGTGCTGGGTATCCGTTGAGAAAGAGGATAACCTCAGCCATGCCCTGTGGCGCATGGCCACTGTGGCCACCACCGACCTGGCACAGGAATCACCTAAGTCCAAACGGTCTAGAGCTGCTGCTTCGCCACTGCCCTACCTGGTCCCTTTACGCCCGGACCGTGGTCACTGGAGTCAGCCCAGGAGATGAGGAGCACCTCGTCCAGGGAGCCCAAAAGGGCGTGGGAAAAATGTGCCATCAGTGCAGCCGAGGCTGGCCTGTCGGAGCCTAGGAGGCCATGGCGTAAAATCTTCGTCGACATAGTCCATCCTTTGGACTCATTGTCGGGGGCCTATCCACATCCCGGCGTTCACAGAACACTGGAAGACATTATGGGTAACTAACCCTCAGCAGAGGTGCTCCGAAAACCGGGCAAAGAACCGACAGGGACAGAGTACTTCCTGGCCATCCTGGCCGAAGGCACAGGACAGGAAGTAGGCCGCCGCCAGAGCTCCAAGGCTGGGCCGACAATGGCCTCGGCCACCGGGAAGGCCTCCGAGGGTGAACCCCCTCGGTCTAGAATCTCCGTCAGGGGATAAGGGACCCGTTTGGACATGGGTTCAAGCTGCATCCCGGTGAACTCCGAGATAAGCTGAAGCAGACCCATAAAGAACGATGGGCTGTCGTCCACAGAACGTTCCGGAGAGGACCCCAGGTCCTCCCAACTGGGGAACATGGAGGAGTCGACGTCCGAACTCGAGAAGGTCTGCAAGAAAGCTGCCTCAGGCCTGGAGTCACTCTTCGCCCGCCCAAGGCGGGCGGAGTGAGGGAACAGACAACCTCGGGACAGGTCGTGACCCGACCGAGGTTCCACCGAAGACGGTGGGGCAGCAAGGTTCGGACGAACAACCGGCCCAGAAGTGGGCACCTCGACTGCAGCGAGCGGTTGTGTCGGCCGTTCGGGCGGTAGCTGCTTGCTGGACGGGGAATGAATCGGTGTCGATTTGATTCCTGGGCAATAGCAACTGCTCCCTATGAACTCCTCGTAAACATCGACGCCATCTGCATCGAAGCCACTCCTCATCCGAGGAGGGAGACGAGGAGGAAGCGACGCCACTTAACTCGTGTGCCCGACCGATCGGGCCAAGTCGGGCGGGCGGGCTTGACCAAGAAGAGGACCGAGACCGGAGACCCAAATCCTCGGGAAACAGAGGGTGGGCCTGAAGGAGCGGGGACGCCCGCTCTTCCCTCGGCTCGGACAAAAAGACCAAGGTCTGTCGCCCCGAAGGTACAGGCAGAACCTCGGCCTCCACCGGGGAAACCGGCGAAGGGTTGACGACTCCTGCAGTAGACAGCCCGGGTGACGGGTCGAGAGACTCGACAACGTCGACGGGAGTCATGGCCGGCTGACCTGATGGGGACACCATGAAGCCAGCGGCCTGAGCCGCACCCTCGACCGCAGTCGAAAGTCAGCAGACAGGAGAAGCGGAACTCTCCCGCTCCCGCCAGCGCCGATGATGGGACCTAGCCTGCAACTCCTTTGACCTGGGCCGAGAGGCAGGTCCCGAAGGTCCCTCTCCCTTCGAGGAAAGGGACTGGCAAAGCTCCTTGAACGAAGCTGAATGAGGAGAACTCAAAGAGAGCGGGATAAGCGCCGCGACCGAGGAGGAGGGGGGAACAGACTTGGTAGCCACCTCCCCCATGGAGGAAAAAAGATCGAGCTGCTCAGCCGAGACAGCCGACACGGACACTGCCTGACGAGCCTCCAAGGGTTTTTCCGGCGCGGAAAATGTTTCAGGTCGCCCGAGCCCCAAACGGGCCGCACGATCCTCCAGGATGCTGGTCGAAAGGGCATAGCAAAAATCGCAAACTTGCGGATCATGGTCCAAGTCGAGGCAGTAAACACACATAGAGTGCGGGTCCTTCCTGGAGGTATTACCCGGGCGCCTCCGCGAGCCGGTAAACGAAATATCCATCGCAGCAGCGAGGGAAGAAGACCGAAGTTTTAGAAAACTTCCAATTAAATTCGGAGAAACCGAAAAATCAGGAACCAGTCGAAAACGCAGAGCGCTAAGGAGGGAACCTGAGCTTCCAAGCAGTAAGGAAGATCTGGCGTCATAGGGCGAGCCGAGAGTTTTACCACCCGGTGGGTGGGAGGAGCCAGCTTGAAAACCTTCCGGCAAGATTTAAAGCGGCAAGGAACCTGCCAGAAAGTGTGGATGAACAACATATCCATGTCCCTAGAAAAACTTTTTTCCTGTACTGGTCTAGCTGCCGTGACTCCTTGTCTGGTGGTGGGGGGTGGGGGGTGCTCATATGCTTCGGGAAGCAGAGCGATCATGGGCAGCAGGTATGACAATGGAATCGGCTTTGGGGTGAGTATCCAAAAATTAAACCCCTTCTGGAGCGTGATAAATCCGGTCCACCTTCTTAGGGATGGCCGGTATGGAGTGGGGCGGCTGCCAGATGGTACTGGTCCTAGAGTCCCCAGGGGGGTACCTGGGACACGGTAACTGGGGTGGGAGAGGAGAGAACCACCTCCAGGGGTCCCGCTTCCTCCTCCGCACCCGTGACCACTGGGGTAGGAGGTTCCACCGGGGGAAGTGGAGAGGGAGGCTCCTGCTCAGGAGGAGCCTGAGAAGAGGGTTGACCGATAGCCATCGGCGTGCCTGACTGGACATCAGGTGAGGCAGCATCAGCCCCTGATGGGTAAGCAGTGTCCTGGCAGTCGTCACAGGCTGAGACGACCGGCTTATTGGATGTAAGAGGGACCAGGCAGAGATGGGGGGAACCTTCAACCGGCTTACCGGTCAGTGTCCTGCAGGTCCCAGACTTATCTTGGGGACTTGGCTTACCGACAGCTGGGCAGTCCCAGGAGGAGCCAGCAGATGACTTACCGGTGGAGCTCGGAAGAAAGGCTGAAGAAGGGCCTGGCCTTACTGATCGAGGGCTTACTAGAACTTGGTCTGTCTCAATCCTCCATACGGTCCTGCTCTCGATGTTTCTCCTTATGCTTCTTTTTCAACTCAGAAGAAAGGGAAGATGTGGTGTCCCTCAGCTTTTGCATCTCTTTTTCAAGGAATGCCATTCTGGTCTTCAAAAGGTGGGCCTCCAGGGCCTGCTGTCTCCGGTTGCGGGTGGCCTGATTAAAGGGTTGACAGGGCAGGCCGTGGTGTCATGGTTCGGGCCCAGGCAAAAGAGGCATCGATGGTGACCATCTTTATGAGGCATCTGTGCACCACACTTCTCGCACTTCTTCTTTGCTTTTGACGGAAGTGGAGAAGACATAAATGAAACGGACTGCAAGCAGATATCTGTGAGAAAATAAGGCAAAAATGGTGTTCGACTGAGCAACATTTACCGCGAGGAACTCTGTGCAGGTCGACGGCAGGAAATAACTGAAAGGCGGGCATGGGGACCATCCACTATATAGGGTCACGCTGACGTCTGTCATGTGACGTCAGGTGGGCGGTCCCCCGCTAGGCATTGCTGGAAAAGTTTACTGTGTGGTCCCGACGCCAAGGAGAGCAGTCCTATATGTGATGACCTACTGCAGGAACCCTCTTGAAGTAACATCTTTAAATTCAAAACTAGAGAATAGTGCTGAACTCCTGCTCTGCTCTTGAGTGCTGAACTTTAATCCCAAACCAGAGAACAGTGCTGAACCTTAAATCCAAAACCAGAGAACAGTGCTGAACTCCTGTTGTGCGCTTGAGTGCTGAACTTTCAATCCAAAACCAGGGAACAGTGCTGAACTCCTGCTGTGCGCATGAGTGCAGAACTTTACAACGAAAAACCAGAGAACAGTGATGAACTCCTGCTGTGTGCTTGAATGCTGAACTTTAAATCCCAAACCAGGGAACAGTGCTTGAGTGCTGAACTTTAAAAACGAAAACCAGAGAACAGTGCTGAACTCCTGCTGTGTGAGTGCTGAACTTTAAGTCCAGTGAAACCAGAGGCTGAAATTGGATCAGACTGTTCTGGAGCCAGGTAAGGGACTTGCTAACCCTTATCAAGTGGGGTGGATCGGGAAACAGGGAGCCATTGGTGTATACCAGAGTGTTAGGGTACTCTGATCCGTCAGAGGAGTCAGACTGTGGGGTCACTCCTGGGTCTGGGCTCCCTGTGGACTGGGAAGCCGCTGCACAGTACTCCTGCATCCTGGGCAACCCAGAAGGTGACAAGCTGCTAGAACATTGGTCAAGCCAGAAGGTGACAAGCTGCCAGACCCTGCCTCCACCAGCAAGTTTGTTTTTCCAACCATTTCCACTGTTCGACTGCTCCAGTCCTTCAGCCACCCTGCTGTTTCCTACAGCCTATGCAACTGTACTCCAGAACCATGAGTAACCGCAGGGGTTACCCTGCATCTGGGGGATACACGAGTTATAGTTTATTTTAAAGTGCACCAATGCTGGTCAACCAGCTGCAGCTCATGGGGCCTGCACTGTTTCAACATCTAGGTACCCAGGAGGACAGTGTGGTTACTGGTACCAGTAGAGAAGAGAAGAGGGTTTACTGTTGTGTTACTGTGGGGGGACTCTGCCATTATCACGGTAATTGATGTTTAAACTGCCAAAGAAAAAAAATGCTGTTTAACCTCTAGATCCTTTTTTCCCTTTTCTAACCCTCCTCCAGGTAAATAAATTGTTTGACATTTTTGACAACTGTTTCGTGAGCACGTCATTAGTGAGCATATTATTAGCTACAGTTAATAATTGCATGTGTATTAACCAAGGGTTCTTGTTCCAGGTATTCCACGTGTGGGGCGACTGTAAGGGGAGGTGGGTAGGTACAGCATCACAGAGGTTTGTACTGCTAAAAATATCAGACCCACTATATATTTTACTCTGGGTGGAGGCATTGCAGTTTACTTTACTTTTGGGGGGAAAAAAGAAAAAAACACCACCACCTTTTCCATCCAAAACTGAACCCAGCCCCTCAACCTTGCTTGAGCCCACAAGGCAGGGGCTGTAGCTCTTTTAGACCAGGCGCCAGGGTTACATAAGGATTTCCTATCTTTCCATGGAAAAACAGCAGCTTCGCTGGCAAGGGGTTCTGTTTCTTTCATGTTTATTTATTTGTTTGTTTTTGGTAACCAGGTAGGTGCGCTAGGTATAGAGATGCCTATTTTCAGGCACAGCCCGGGAGCGTACAAGTTGAAGTACATAACAAGCAATGTGAAACAGTACAACAAATGGGTGAAGCAGTGGGTTGCAGGTCCAAATATAATTCACTCAGTGGATAGAAAAATACAATTTGAGACAAAATCAAATTAACAGACAAGTGCCAATTTAACAATATACAAAGTACAAAACTGCAGAAAGCATTTACAAAATACAGTAAAGTGCAGTTAAAACTGAAAGAGTAGGAACACATTAAGTCAACTAGCGAGCAACCAGGACTAAGGGTCCAAGAGATGAAGTCTTAGAGCAGTAAATAAGAGGTATGAGCTACTCAGTAGATTAGTATGGGAGGGAGAGTAGGGGCATGCTAAAGAGCCCACTGGGCTTCAAGCAACCAATAGAGACATTTTTTTTTTTTTTTTTTTTTTTTTAATTACAATCTTTGTTTGCTCCAGAATCACCATACACCTCTAGCTCCTACCTCTGTCTGTCACTACCTGGCTGCTTCCTGTCAAGATTTCGTACCAATCCTGGGAATCTATTCAGACTGTCACCGACCCACCACTTCACACCAGAGGAGGTTCCCCTCGAAGCGTAAGGGGTCTGACTGGAGGCAAGCCAGAAGTATACATGTCTGAGAGGAAGAAGCGGGGGAGTCGTGGGAGGACACCAGGCCTAGTGACACAGGAGCTTGTGCCTGATGAAATGCACTGGTGGTGCTATGCTTTTGCCCCGTTTTAGCCCTCCCTACTCCCACAAACTGGCTTCCCTGACTGGCACTGACCTCTGGAGGAGAGGGCCAGTGTCATATGTGCACCCAAAATGCCAAGGCCACTCCACCATCCTCCATATGAGGCATTCAAGCAGTAGGATGGATCAAACCCTCTCCCATGTCATAGCATGCTGCCTCAAAAGAGGAGGATTTTAATGCAACCCCTTCCGTCTGGGGGGAAAAAAGTACATCTTCAAAAAATTCAAATATAACTTTATTATAACTGTATACTGGAACAAAATGTTATGGAAAACATGCTTGCTGCTGCATTGAGTTGCTCCATTCATATCTTGAATTTGAAATCTTTTTCAGAATTGTGCAAAATTGCTGGCCTTGCCAGATGACAAGTTAAAGACATAATTTCTAGTCCGGTGGCAGAATTTTTATAGCACATCCAGTAAACATGATGGTTCCCATGGAATATTAAATATATTCCATGCAGGGCCAGTGCAGCAGTAGAGCTAGCGCTTGCGACGCTGAAAGCCCAGGTTTGGGAACAAGCCTGGGCTGTCAGAAGGCCGGCCAAGGGGAGAAGGATAGAGCATCCCATGGACAGCTCTCCTTCCCCAAGGAGCGAGCGCTGCCGTTCCCACTGCAATACTGCCACCTCGGTGACCACAGGTGGCAGTGCAGCACAGAACACCAATAGAACAGAAGGGGGTGACGTCAGCTGGGGGACTCGTGCTCTGCGTCCACTTAACATGCGCCAGTGCACTGGTATCCCTGTGTGCATGCTGATGTTGCCAGGGGATCACTTGACAGCAGGGAACAAAAAGCTCGACCCCGGTGCTGGCTTCAGGAGGGACCCTGGTATATACCGGGAGGTCCTAGCAACCCCCACAAGCCACGCAATGAGGTGTGCAACCGGTGGTGCAGCCGGCCACTGATTATCGCTGCCTGAAGGGTAAACCGAGGCTCCGTGGGGGCAGGCTGCAGTCAGTTAGGCAGGGACCGAGGAAAGGCCCGCTGGCTCCTAGCTGAAGGACAGGCCCAGAGATTTGGTGGCATAAACAATACATTTAAAAAAAATATATATACACACTACCGGTCAAAAGTTTTAGAACACCCCCATTTTTCCAGTTTTTATTGAAATTTACGCAGGTTAATGTCTCAATGTACTCTGAAATTAAAGCATAGAACAAATAAACAATTGGAGATAAAAAAGAAATCATAGAATCATTTTGTTTAACAAAATTTAATCTAAATTTTTGACTCATCAAAATAGCCACCTTTTGCAGATATACTGTAACCGCCGAACACACTCGTGGCATTCTTCCTGCAATGGACATCAAATATTGTTCGGGAAGTCTTCCCAACACTGTTGCAGAAGTTCCCACAAATGTGTTGCACTTGTAGGTTGCTTTGCTTTCACCCTTCTGTCCAGTTCATCCCAAACCAGCTCGATGGGGTTTAAGTCTGGAGACTGTGCTGGCCATTCCATGATTTGAAGCCTACCGTCTTGTTCTTTTCCTCGAAGGTAGTTCTGACATAGCCTTGAGGTATGTTTTGGGTCATTATCTTGCTGTAGGATGAACCCCTGACCAACTAGGCGTAGACCAGAGGGTACTGCATGGCGCTGCAAAATGCTGTGGTAGCCCTTTTGGTTCAGGGTGCCAGTCACTCTGTGCTGTTGTCCTGTGAGCCGCCTATCACGCAAGCTGTTGACTCTCAGAAACTTGTCTTTTGATTCTGTTGTGGCTTTGGGTCTGCCAGACCTCTTCCTGTCAGAGTTTCCTCCAGTTTCCAAGTGCCTTTTGATGGTGTAGGAAACTGTACTCACTGACACCTTGGCTTTCTTTGCAATTTCTCTACAGCAGTTTTTGCTAACCTAAACTTTTTTTTTAACCTCTAGCAGTTTACCGCTTACCTTTGTACCATTTCAGGTTATTCACTGGACTTGAATTGCTTAAATTTCAATAAAAATTGGAAAAATTGGGGTGTTCTAAAACTTTTGACCGGTAGTGTATATTTTCATGCTGGCCAACCCAGCAGCATGGCAGAAGAGGGCTGCACTTCCATCTGTCAGATAAGCGTTCTAGTGTGAGCCTCACAATCACACTTTGTGGCCTGGCGGGGGTTGGACATGTTAAGAATGTGAGACACCCAGATCCTGAGGAGTGCGCTGGCTGCCCGCTATGCTCATCCCCATATGCCAGCTGATCACATAGCAGCTTTACCATCTACTGCAAAGGCAACTGTTACCCCACCCCACCCTCCTAGACAGAGGAAGGGGTAGCCGTGCTAAACCATCTTGGATGTTGGGAACAGGGGACAAGGAGAAAAATGAAGGAAAAGGAACAATTTAGAAAATATATAAGTGGAGGATGAAACACCAAATAACAAATGACTGGGATTGCCGATGTGTGTGTTACACGTATGAATATGGATAGAGGTGAACTGATGCATACCCTACATTACAATTATTTTTTTTTTGAGGGATACAGAACATTATTTCATGTCAGTAATATATATGTTTAAGTATACAGCAGGGTGCCTCTTACTGAAAAATAACCTTTTCTCTCTGTCTGGACAAGAGGACTGCAAAGTGTAGCTGAGCAGTTCTGTAAGTCCAAACAGCATGTGAATGTTGTTTTACAATACGACACCTCACACTATACTTAAAAACATATTATGGGGGGCGGAGCCAGCAGCAATTTTCTGGAGCTCCGTAGACTGAACCCAAATTCTTTGATTAAAAGCATCATTTGGCTATTGGAAATATTATCATTTGCTAGAGACTGATAGTAAAAGCGATACTGCACCTGAGCAATCATATTAAAAGCTGAAAATGGGTCATATGAAGACTACAGAGCAGGATTTCTTCCTCCTGCGTTCTACCACCACTAAACCGTCTGAGGAACCACTAGGCCCTATGCCACTCACAAGCTCGGACTCCACAGAAGCTACTCTTTCAACGCTGCAAATAGCGGTAAATGCCCTGACAAAAATGGTCCAACAAATGGACCAAAAACTGGATGGGTTCTCCGAGAAATTTCTTTCGATGGAGGAGCTGAGAAAGTCCACGGAGGCCACTGCAGGAAATGCCCTGGCCGCTACAGCCACATCCTTGAAAGAGCAGGCCACTCTGAGAAGCCACATGGAACAGCTAGAAAACTCTGTTCGAGCTGCCAATGTGCAGATCCCTGGTCTCCCCGAGGAACTAGAAGGCGCCTCGCTGATAAATTACCTGCAATCCTGGCTGGAGGGTTTAACTGACTGCCTGGACTTTAAAATAATGAAAGCTTATCGGATCTCTCCTAGACGACCCTCCGGTGGATTTACTAACCCACCTACAGTTTTGCTCACCTTGAGATCTCCTGGAGAACGGGACATGTTACTGGGAGCATTGAGGAACAGGGGTCCAGTTCACCTGGAAAAGAATCGCATCTCGTTTTTCCCGGATGTCTCATACGCCACCTGCATGAGAAGGAAGGCGTTTGATGGAGTAAAAAATTGCCTCCGTGAGCTGGACATTTCTTTTTCTTTAGCCTTCCCTGCCAGTCTCTGTTTTACCGTGGGCCGGCATCAGTACCACTTCACTGACCCGAAAGAAGCAGGTGCCTGTACTGAATGTATAGCAGCCAAGTGGCAGCGAGAGGAACGCTCCTCGGGGGAAGAGAAGTCTGATGGGGACTGAAAGTGTCTGGGACTGATAAAAGACTGGTAAAATACCTAGTTTTGCATTTCGCAGTCTTGTGAGTTTCTTCTCACTATGGCTGCACCACAATTTCTTCTCTTAAAAGAGCTTTAAGAGAGACAGTTTTGACCTCTTGGGCTGAGGGAACTTTACAGAGACTGTATACTGTTTATGGCTTGAGTTATAATAGACTGACCAATTCCTCTGAGTCTCGTTTGTTGTATGTTTACCTTAAATATAATACTCAAATGGTACAATGTATGCTTTTTTTTAGTTATCTCTACCTGAATAAGAAGTGCTGAATAAGAAGTGCTGATAATCTTGCCGTTTTTGCAAATCTGATGGTTATTTTATCATGTTAAAACCACAGTGCACTGTTTATTGTAGAGAACATGGTAAGGGAAGAGGTGCATTCTGCCTTAGTTCTTAAATGCAGTTATCCAGGAGAGCCCTGATAGACGGGATTTTTTCCTGTCTGGTGCCTTTCTTATACCTAGCAGGGGCACAAGCTGGTCTTGGTGCGCGGGATTTATTTCTTCTTAAAGCACCAGACATATTTCTTGTTTTTCTATGTCGCTTCTTTTGAGGGCAAATTTCTCCAGAACACTGCAGGCAGCACCACTTATCCCCAACACGTTTATATGGGAGCTCTGGAATGGAGATCTCTAATCTACCACAGTTGTTATTGATTACAATAAACCTTATTCATCGGTTCATAAATGCTGTTTTCTATGATTCTTTTAGTATATAATTAAGGCATTGACTGCATAATACCTCCTGACTTGAAAATATTGATTATTATTTGGAAGTCATTGAAATTACCCTCAATGCTGTACCAACTGAACGGACAGTCATAATCCTATGTAATGTATTTCTGAGGTTGTATGGTGTATACCCGTTCAGAATATATGTATTTGGTATGTATATGTACTAAATGCTACAAATAAAAAGTGAAAAAAAAACCACATTATAAATCACTCAAATATCTTAGAATGACTTACGTAAGCAATAATCCACAACAGGGTGTGCGGTTACTGGGGATTAATCAACACCCTGGGTGCACTGTGAGGCACGAGGCTGCAGGCTGAGTGCCCTCACAGCACCCAGGTCATTGATTAATCCCCAATAACCGCACACCCTGGAATGGGTTATTGCACTTATAACATGGGGTAAAGAAAGTATGATAGAAATAAAGCAAAGTGAGATAAAATGATGAAAACATGCAGCTTTTAGTCACTATCCTTCCACCACAAAATGTAGTCCCACTCTTGAAAAGCTACAAGCAGCACTATAGGCAGATTTATTAGTGCTCTGATTGCATTACACAGTGTGCTGCTGGACAGAAACGACAGGGACACTGTTCCTAAGTCAAAGCCGTACTACTAAACACATGGCATAGGTTTCTGCACTGCAATTCTGCTGCCTTGACAAATGTTTCTGTAGACATGTTGTTCTGGACTCTACCTCTCCAAAACAAACTGTTTGCTCAGCCACAGTTAATTCAGCTACACTTTAATAATACACCTACATGACAATGAGAAGCCACAAAATCCACTTTTAACAGAAGCAATAACAAAGCAGCCACTACTCCAGGACCGGGACCTAATGGGCTACAGCGTACCTAGCGCACAGCACAGAGGAGAACTCCCATTCAGTGACTGCAGACACCGTGAACAGAGAGAGAGACACAGGCACATGTCAGCTCTCTCGATGCATCTCATTCTCTGTCACTGGACTTTCCATAACATGTCCTGCGCTATGTGCGGCTCATCGTCTCTCTTCCTGGTGCTGTACGGGTCGTTGGAGATCAAGTGGGCAGTGAGCGGGGGGGGGGGTTGTCTGCAGCGATGACTTGTGCAGTGGCGTGGGGGGTGACTGCTCTGTCTGTCTGTAAGTTGTGTCTCCCTCTGTAAGTCACAGCGGATCCTTTTTTTTTTTTAAATTCTATTTCGCTCCTGGTCATGATCCTGGGGGCCTCTCTCAGGCATCCACCCCCATCCTACCCAACCTGAAGTCCCCCCAACCGGACCTTCCCTCTCTCCTCACCCTCGCCTGTAGCTGGCACCACCGGCTTGACCCCTCCGGGGTGGGGCCACCCCTCCTACCTTGGGCGCACTTACAAACGTAGCATCCAGCTATAGACGTTTTCCCCTTGAAGAAGGAACCCTGATGGCTGGCCCGAGTCGGACCTGGTAGTGGGCACGGAGGATGTTGCCTTCGCCTACTCCCAGAACTGGGTTTTTCCGTATTCAGTGGAATCCCCTCCCCATGCGTGGGCACGTCCTGACGCAATTGGCGCATGGAAACCCCTGCCTGCATCAGCCACGCTAATGCGTGCTTGCCTGGCTTGCTGCAGGGTCTCCAGTCTCCACCGGAGGTCCCTGGCTCGCGGGGCCAACCCATCCCTTGAGTCCGGAGATGTGAGCACCACTAGGGTGCTCAGCCCTCAACCCTTCCCCTGCTGACCCCTGGCACCCGAGTCCATTCCCGAACCTGGGTCGCCGGCGCAGCATGGGGTGTGGCGTCCAGTGCCTCAACCCTCAGCGCCACCGGGCCGACCACTCAGAGTGGATCCTGAGGTTACGGGTGGCTAGAGAGTGGTGCTGGGTACAGTGTGCCCCTGCCTGACAGCGCTCTCTCTCACATATGCAGGGCTTGGTGCATCTGAGGAAGCACTGGACACTACCCACTAAACCGAGACAAAAAAAGAGAGGATGAGAGAGAGAAAAATAGACGTCTCTGCTGCATTTGGCACTCCGATGTGGACACTGATCACACAAACACATACACATAAAACAAATTCTCTTTTGGATGACCACCTCTCTCTCCCTCTCTTGCTCTCTGGTGCTTTGCTGTCACTCTCTTTGTGGCACTGGACACCATACACCCACCTGCTTGCTGCCTGTGTGTGTGTGTACTGTTAAATTAAATGTGGCACTCACTCACAGGACTGCTGTCAGAGGCACTGATCACCGGCACCATGCCAGGACTCCTACGGTGCTGCAGGGAACATTAGGTGATCCGCAGAGCGGGTGAGTGGGGAGCCCTCTCGCGGATACCGGGAGCACAAACAGAAACAGTCCGAGCTTCCCAACTTCTGTTACAACTAAACAGAGACCCACACAGGAATGGGACAGCCACAACATACAATGGTTCTGTCCCCACTGCACTTTAAAACATATTTTGTTGCTGCTGTGTCTCTACGGTAGCAGTGGGATTTCAATGGTGATCATACTGGGTCAGGGGAGATCCATGGGGCAAGTGGGTGGGTAGCCACACACGGGGGACTGAATCTGTGGGTCGTGAACCAGAGATCCACGGGGTGGGTGGGTGGGGACAGACCATGATCTCCTCTGGCTCTCTCCCTCTCTCATGGGGGGGGTAACACTGCAGGGGATGGGACAAAACAGCCGCTATGGCTGTACATCGACCAGCTGCACCATCAGAAGAGGAGAGGCAGGCAACACTGCAGGGGACGGAACGCAGCACAAACTCTGCCTGCACAGCGACCAGCTGCTCATAGCATACTGCTCTCCCCTCTCTCTCTCTCTCTCTCTCAGTGGAAACCAAACCAGCATGGCAGATTATAATTTATAACATGGAGTTGACAAAGACAGAAGTTACTGGTACAGGGCCATTGCTCACTTGGACAAAGACAAGTTACTGGTACAGGGCTATCGCTCGCTTGGCAAGTGAAACAATGGCTGCCTGTCAGACTGAAGTTCCAGCACAATAACAAGAGCCAGACCGCTGGGTGATCTCTCAGGCAGGAAGGTTCACCACTTGCTGTGCATATATGCTGGATTAATCAACGGTCACCTGATGGCTCTGTACCAATCAGGTACCTGTCTTTGTCAAATTTCGGGGGCCCCATGTTATAAAACATGTTTAAGCCCGGTGGTGGCACTCAAAATATATAGTAGTAACCATGCTCATCTGCAAATCAGAATAGTAAGTATCCTTATTTCATGAATCACATACACAGCTCTATACAATCTGCTAATTTTTAGTACTCCCTTTCCCTTGATTCAAAAGATGAAGATGAGTGCCTCTAATTAGTGAAAGCACCACTACAGATACTGAAGTTTTTTTTGTTTTTTTTCCAGGCGGGGGAGGGGGGCAGCCCATCACTGCAGTGCCATGAATGCCTACCTGCAAAGCCTCCAGGGAAGAAGGAACGCAGACTCTGCCTCACCACTGCCACTGGAGTCATTCCAGGTGGCAATGCAGGCTGCGGCACAGGGGAGGGAGGAAAATGGTTGGCTTTGCATGGTACCACACAGCAACGTACATATGTGTGCATTGCATCCTTGGGATAGATGTGCTCCAGGGGTTTGGGGGGGGGGGGGAAAAAAAAAAAAACAGGAGAAAACACCTGGGCCTCCCAGATGATGCACTGCATGTGTCACTGTCGAACTCTGCCCAGCCGGCCACTCCTATGGGCTTCGAATTCCAAGTTTCCTGTAGGGGTATCTGGCAAACCCAAAGGCCCTGCTGCGATATGGGCAAGCTGTGGGGCAACTCAGAAGGGTGATCCGGGTGATGGAGTTGGGAGGTCATTCCAGATTTGAGTGGGTGAGGGTTTGTGTGACAAGGTGCAAGAAAAAAAAAAAAAAAAAAAGGATGTTTGTTTTTTTTTTTTAGGTTAAAAAAAAAAATTCATTTTTGCTGCCTCTCCAGCTTCTCAAGTGGAACACTCCACTTAAGCTGCTAAATGAGATGCATACATGGGATAAGAATTCCTGCAGTTCTGAATGCTGATTGGCTGAAATCACCTATGCGGTTTACAACACCTGAATCAAAGTTCAATTAGCTTTTCAGAAGCAGCGTAATCTGATCAGTTCACAACACATTTAGATGTGGTCAAAGAACCTGAACAGCTGGCACCTGGTCATTTTTTTTTTAAACCCAGCTTTACTATAAGCAAAGGTGTCATTACAAGATAAACACTAGACATATCTAATCTTTTGGACTCTGAATGTTAGACGATAACTATTTTAAGGAGAAGGGGCTCTGTTTTTCTGCTTCAGACTTCTCCTATTCTCAGGTATTGAATAATTATGCATTGTATAACTGGGATTGGAGCATTTGATGGGGAGGGACATGTGAATACATATACTGTATAGTGTATGGTGGAATGCTATACTAACTCGAAATTCCACCATACTAAAACGCTTTCATCCACACACACACACACACACACACACACACAAGAATGAATGGAATGCTTTACTGACCGTATGTGCAGAACTGCATTCCATTTATTTAGACTGTGAAGCTCGAACCAGCAGTAACAGAAAACCGCCATGGGTCAATATCACTTAGACAGAAAATGACCGCGGCGGTTTTTAAACAAGCCAAGTTAATCATCGATTAACAGAAAAGCTGGATCAACCTGAGTTTGATCCATAGAAATTGTTCAACTTACATTTCTCGGCCTTGGGACATTTATTTTCCTCGCTAAGTGAGACATCTGGCCACCATGTTTTTTTCTTTTCTAAATCCCACCCACAGCAGAGCGGCAACCAATGGGCGTATGTACTGCTACGTTAGGGAAACACAGTCCTTAGCAACCACCCAAATCCATCTCTTAGTTAGGGGAGACAACAATTTCTTTATCTACGATTTAAATACAGTCTGGAAGCCTAAAAATGTTTTAAAAATAATTCGAGGGGCACCATACACTATAAAAAAATACAGGATGGGTAACCACATGCAGAACCTGTGTGTTCTGTCACCTTGAGGTCCGATTCCCAAAGACTTCTCGGGCTTCGCTCTCAAGGTCACAGGGAATCGGACCCCTCTGTGGCAGAACACACTGGTTCTACATGGTCACCCATCCAGTATTCTCTATGTAGAGGTTCAATGCATCTTACACCACACTAATTGGGTTCGACACAACATAACCCAGATAGACCATCTTAGGGTAGCTGCTTCATTCCACTGGCATGTCAAACAGACAAGGCACACTGATGAGTCCTGGTACGACGAAACACGTGTCTGTGTCTTCTGTTGGCACCCTTTGCAAATTGTGTGAGAGGCCTTTTGGCACCATGCACTTCTGCTTAAAGCTGAACCAGCATAATATTTTGTAGTGATTTGCATATGCAGCCCATGATGTTTTGCATTATGGGGGCATGTGTGATTCTGTATTTCTTTGAAACTTTGCTTCTCGGCCTATGCCCTTTGGGGTAACCATTGCCTCAGTGCTTGTGCACTGAGTTTCTTTGTCTTTTAACTTGTTTTTTGTTTCAGTCGGGTTCACCACAACATAACCCAGATAGACCATCTTAGGGTAGCTGGTTCATTCCACTGGGGTGCCAAACAGACGATGCACACTGACGAGTCTTGGTAGTACAAAACACGTATCTGTGTCTTCTGTTGGCACCCTTTGCAAACTGTGTGAGAGACCTTTCGGCACCATGAATTTATGCTTAAAGTTGAACTAGCATAATATTCTGTGGTGATTTGCATATGCAGCCCATGATGCTTTGCATTATGGGGGTATGTGTGATTTTGTATTTCTTATACCACACTAAGCCCTATATGTTGAACTGATTACTTCTTTTTATATTGTCTTGACTGTTTTGTATTATACTGTACTGTTAAATTCTGAATAAAAGTTACAAAAAAAAAAAAAGGCAGTAGACATTCTATTAGATTTCATAATGCATCCCCGTGAGGTTTAAGGAACCAAACAGATCAGAAAAGACACATCAGTAAAAAAAAAAAAACCTTCTCTTTGGGTGTGCTAGTAACATGTAATGAGTTCTTTGATTGAGTTCTTCATATACTTAGTCATTTTTTTTTTGTAACAAACCTATTCAGGGACTTCACTGGATACCTTGAATGGAGGTCAGGGCGGTAACTGTTCACACCTAGCATTATACAGGTGAGCAGTTCCTTTCATCTGGTGGAAGAAACACATTCCTTTCCCAAAGACAACTTACACAACATAACACGACTATAAACATCTGCATGTCGATACTGAGAACTTCAACAGAAGCACCTATGGCACTCTTATTTCTATCAAAAAATGAAAGTGAAAAAACCCTGTATTCCATGGTGTGCTTAAGCTACAGTTATGTCACTTAAACAACTGCTTTAAAACTCCAAAGAAAGATAATAGCATACAAAGAGGAATGCAACTGAATCTAGCTGGATATGAATAGACCATTTCTGCTGACCGGGAAAGGAGGACTAGGAAATACTTCCTGTCATCATCTCTGTCCCCAGGGGAAGGGGATTCAGAAGTAAGCTGACTGGTCCTCGCCCCCACGCTATATCACCTTTAGGAACTATGCTGATCTGAATCAGGCTAAATTCCTGTATGAAATCTCATCCATAGACTGGTCCTACCTTTCCCAGTCCCCTGATGTAGAGACTGCCCTAAACCACTTTCTAGACCACTTCTGTTCTATCCAGGACAAACATGCACCCCTAATGACCCCACGCATACGCGCCACACCAACAGAATGGCTGCACAAAGATCTCCTGGCAACCCTACATGCCAGAGACAAGAGCTGGAAGCGTTTCAGAAAAACCGACCTCGCTCCCAACTACCACGCCTACAGGACCCAGAGAAGTGACTGCAAAAAACGAATCAGACAGGCTAAAAGTGCTTATTGCAAGGGGCTTCTGATGGAAGCTACAGGGGACTCCAGAAAATTTTGGTTTCATATAAAATCATTCCTAGGAACAAAACAAACTAAGCTGGCAGAGGATATGCTCATTAATGGCGTTCACTGTATTAACCCAAAGACCATAGCAGAGGCTTTTAACATAAAATTCTCTGACCTGTCAAGCTACACATCAGTCTTCATGAATAGCCAGCCCTTACCCCCCCCCCCATCACAGAACCTACCCCTCGTTTCTATTTCAAGGCAATATCTAAATCTGACGTCCAGGGCCTGCTTGATGCCATCCCTGATAATACTAGTGTAGGCTCCGATGGGCTTGAACCCAAACTCCTCATACTTGCTGCACCATTTATTGCCCAGCCACTAGCTAGGATCTTTACCCTATCTCTCTGCCACGGTGCAGTCCCTGACATATGGAAAATGGCACGTGTCACCGCAATCCATATGAAGGGAGACAAAAGATATACGACCAACTATCGAACGATAGCTATACTTTCAGTCCTAAGTAAAATCCTGGAAAAACTAATACCAAGACAAGTCACTTGACTTTTTGTCCAAACATGACCTTCTCTCACCAACCCAGTACAGCTTTCGAAAGGGTCACAGAACCTCCACAGCCCTGCTTCACCTAACAAATGACACCTTAACCGCTATGGACAAAGGGCACCTCACTGGAGCAGTTTTTATTGACCTAACGAAGGCCTTTGACCTTGTTGATCATCCAATTCTGCTCGACAGACTCCTAGCCCTTGGTTTCTCTCACAACGCAACTGCCTGGTTTAAAAGCTATCTGTCAAATAGGACTCAGCTTGTCAGGTTCAGCTCTGCGCTATCTAGCCCCAGGGCTATCAATCTAGGTGTTCCCCTGGGATCTATATTAGGACCGCTTCTCTTCTCTATTTTTAGTAACAATATCTCCCCAAATATCCTGGGCTGCTCAGTTATCCTCTATGCGGACGACCGGTCCTGTACTGCAGTGACAAGAATATCTATAATACAAACCAAACCCTTACTACTGCGTTTAAGTCCACCCAATCCTGGCTCCTCCACCACAAGCTAATCTTGAATGCTGATAGAACACATACTATTCTGTTCGGCTCTGTGATCAAACTAAGCAAAAACCATGACAACTGGCAGTCTCTGGTCAGGGCGGAATTGTCCTTGAACCAGTACGCTCCTTCACGCATCTAGGTGTACTCCACAACGAGAATCTCAATTCTGGTCAGCATATAACATCTACCTGCAAATCAGTTAACGCCAAGCTAGGAGTAGCATACAAAACCAGCTCTGTCTTTACATAGTCAGCAAGACTTGCAGTAGCCCACGGGATTCGGCTCCCATCTCTATCCTACGGGGTAACCACATATCTTAACGTACCCAAAACTCTCCTTAGAGAATGGGACACTACCTACAACAGCATATGCCGTTAAACATCAGCCTCTCCCTGGTCAAAACACCATTGCAAACTCTATGCTGATTTGAATTGGCTCCCCCGTGCTTCGGCTAGAACCCTTGCCCTTGGCTTTCTGGCTGACAATATCATTAGAGCAGGCTCCACAATCTCGCTGGCAGCCCTACTCACTCCACTGACCTCCTCCCATGGCCTACGATCAGCTGATAAGTCACTGCTGCAAATACCCAGATGTAAACCAAACAAAGGAACTCTTGCTTTCTCTCATTCGGCGCCCAAACTCTGGAACTCCCTGCCTCTTGAGGTCCGCTTAGCCCCCAGTCATGCCCAGTTCAAATACAGGTATCACTCCTTCCTCTTCAGTCAGATGTCCTGTTCCTGCTTCAAGCCACCCTGAATTTCTGCCCACTCTCACCCTCATCACAAGCCACCTAAAACCGATCTCCAACTGTCCTGACCCTCTAGTTTACTACCCTGGGCACTTATCTGTCTCAGCCTGTCTGTACAGTAGTTACCCTGACCCAATAAACTGTCAGCAGAATGTAACTTTTCTCACTGTCTCTCCCAATGTATTGCAAACTACTGAACTTTTATTTTCACTAATTAAGTGATTGTAAAACCTTGTTTTAACGTTTATTTCTTACCTATCATGTATTTGTAAAACCCTGTTTAGCTCTGTCTGTATTATGTCTCTATCCCAAATCAACTGTATTCCATTGTTCACCCTGCTTATTGTAATTCTCCCGGGTCGCGCATGAAAATGGTCATGTTTTGGCTATGGCACTTACCCGGCAAACAAAAACTAAATAAATAAATACGGGTTTTACTGAACCGAAGGAAACGCCCTTTCTCTTTTTGAGAAGAGCCATGGGATCTTTACTATTCACCTGAACAGCCATTGGAACAGGCAGACAGGACCGCAGTTCAATGTCTCATCCAAAAGACAGCACCTCCAACAACACAGTTCTGTCCCCCAGACACCATGTTAAGGTGTCAATATGGTTACTTTTAACCAAGGGGAGAGTGCTCCCTGCAAATCTGCCAACACCACTTCCAGCAGTACCTGGTATTCACTGGAGGACTCTGATCCTACAACTGACCAGGCCCAGTGCCGCTTAGCTTTTGAGATCTGATGGGATCTGGCTTCAAGGTGGTGAGGCTACAGGTAGGGGGACTTCACTACACACCTTGTACTTGAGGTGGTCAGTGAAATCACAGCACGTATTAAGAGGGTCAAATGTACTCATTTAAGGAAAACAAAAGTTCAAAGCATGTCCCCTCATCTTGTTATGCTACATGTCAACAAGCTATAATGTGAAAATTTAATATGTTCTGAAGTTAGTTTGCTCAGTACCAGGCTTCTTGAACTAACAGTTCTGTTTTTTAATGCAGTGACCAACTACCTGAAATGTCAGACATTTTATAAGTAAATGGTACATTTTGTTTCCAAATTTACTAATCATCTCAAGCAGTCACCCCATGCCCGAAATGCCATGAAGCTGGTATGCAACTGAACTTATGCTGTTTCTCGGCAAATAAATGGCTTCTAGAATTATTCCCAACTAGCATCATAACCCTTTACTGCCAATATTGCTTTATCAATAAATTATGCAGTTTTTTTCCCCTTCTGTTTATCACTGTGCTACTGGCAGGGATAGCCCCAATCCAGTGCCTCTGCACCTGTCGCCGGCATTTCCCTATAGCCCCCTGGAACCTAAGCCTGCATGCTGCCCCTCCCCCCACAGCACGACCCCCGAAGGGGAGACCAAGATCAACTATGTCATTCGGCACTGGGTTGGAGGATTTCACTCTGCGCAGCTGCACAGGGCTTTTCCTCTTTTTCTTCCCAGAAGTGTGGACGAAATGACAATAACACAGAACCGGGCGCACTTCCCACCTGATCTGCAGACAGTTGCTGTGATATACTGCTACAGCGATGTTGTAACAATCATCTCCCCACAGCCGACACAACCTGCCCGACACCCGCAGTGGGAAAGGGTTGTCAGAGCAATGAACAGATTCACTGACTGAGTTTGGTAGTTCACCCCACTAAATTGCCTCTGAGTTAGATATCTAGAGAGATCCAGGGTGCGGGAGTAGAGCCCCTGCATGGGGGTGGTGGGGATGAATCCCCCGCAAACAATACAACAATGCCCCGATGCTTGGGACGCTGCAGCCATCTGTTGACGGATTTGCCAGGCGATTTGTTGCCATCAGCAAAATCCTGTTGCTGTGCCGACTTCAACAACTTTCTTGTCGAACTGGCTTGGTGGAACTCATCTGCTGCCACCTCCTCCCAATGTTTTTGGGGAGTGGCACTGACTGTTGCACACCCAACCTCCACTGGTGTCGCTGACAGCTAGGAAACCACAACCCTCCCCCACCCCCAGGAAGAGAGCGGTTTGTCGAACGCTCATCCTACCTACCCCTGGCCGACCCTCTGATGTCCCATGCTCATTTCCGAACACGGGCTGGCGGCGCCGCAAGCAGTAGCGTTACCACTGTGCCAATGGGCCAGTTAAATAATGTATCTTATTAAAAAACTTTATTTATTTATTTTGGCCATCTACTTAGAACGTCTGTTATTTATACACAGACATTTTAAAGTCAAAACACTGTATTCACTGCGAACTCCAACAAGACTGCACACGTAATGGGATACATAAAAGTCAAGAGAGAATGAATGAACTAACTAATTCTTTAAGACTAGAATGTTGCATGTCCCTAACAGTACAACACGGACAAGCCTGCTTAAAAGGGTCCCACCCATCCTTACTTTGATCTTTACGGGGTCGTTTTGTAACACAGCAGTTATTTGAATACTGGTTGAACACAAAACTATACTCATACTGAATGGCATCTCCTTGGCCTCTCGTAGGGCTGTCAGCAAGGGTGCCAGTTATTCTCAGCAGTGTCGGTGATGTGCATACCTGTCTAGAAACTGAAATGAGTCCACAGCCACTCACTTTACACAGACAACTGAATGGCTATCAGACAATAAGGACTTCTGGCTATTACCAACCTGAGTTGGACTTAATCCAGTGACATGAGTGAAAATATGGGATATGCCATGGGCTGACTAAAAAGCACACATTTATTTTACCTGCAGGTTCTGACCTCTATTGACCTAACGAGTGGCAGAGCTACGAGTGAGGCCTATAGAGGTTAAACTCTGCAGACAAAACAGGTTCAGTACCACAAGTGACCTCTCACCAGTGCTCCAGTGCTTCAACTCTGCTCAACAACCTCCCCCCTTACCCCCCCACTTTCTGTCCCAACCTCCTTCCAGCTCCCTATTCCTGGTCCTATGATCGTTGCCCCTTCTCCTCAAGGTTTGGCACTTATTCTTCCAAGACAAAAATGAATTACTGTTGAACATGATAAGGTTTTATAAAATGTTACCTGAACATCATGTATGTGAGTAAATTTGGTCATTAAAGGAGATGTACTGGCCAGGGTGCTCGAGCCACTGGTGCATAGATTGTGCCTTAAGCACCCCGATCCCCCCCGGAGTCCCAGTATGTTATTTAGCATATTTTTACCGGATCACTCTTAAAATTTACTTCTCCTGGGGTGCAGCCAGCATATTGGGAACCAGAGCTGCCCCGTGCTGAGATCGCCATTGGAAAATGTACCTCACACGACACGGTGATGCGGTTTTGCCTCTTCCTCATTTCCTATATATAATGAGCTATTAAATTCTCCATTTTAATATGCAGGGCATTATTTTTACAAAAGGTACATATATGCCATGTGGGTGTCCATATATATGTATGTATATACATATATATTAGAACAAAAAGCTCAGTTTAATGCAATAGTTAGGGTTGTTCCTAGCGACAAAGAGGAAATTCGGTGTTAGGGTTGAAAGCCCCCCTTAGCCCCCCGCCCCACACCCCTACCTGCATCAAAAGCGCCAAGAAGCACGGCCCTAAATCCTCACCCCATCTGATGTGTGAAGAAGCAGAGGTATAGGAGAATCTGGTGAGAGGCTTACCCGGCTTTGTAAATGGAAAAAAAATACACTACAGTTGTTATTTTTGCAGTCGGGAGGAGAGAGACAGTTGATCATTTCTCCCAGCTGCTGTAACTGTTCCTCACATCACTTCAATACCGCGGTCTCGCCCCATTCTTCATATGCAAACATTTTTTTTTAAAATGGCATGATTAAACCAGCGATTCCCCCGGCACAAGGCTTGCCCAGCTAGCGCTATTACCCTTTTTGGATGTAGACTTTTCCCTGCAAACAAAACGCGCAGCCCCACTCACAGTCTAGCTGAATACAAAGCAGCACAGCAGACTGTAACCACCAAGTCCTACCTGTTCCTTGTTATATTTAGTTTGTTCTGCACCTCGCTCACACACACCCTGCACCACTGTTCGCCTCCCAATCTCCAATGACTCGAGTGGCTTTCTTGCTCCTGCTCTCACCATACCTCCACCGTCTACAAATGAACTCAACGTCTTTTTTCAAATATATTTAAAATCAGTCCTTCTTCAGTAGCTACATACTGCAGCAAACCACTCATCATCAACTTTTTTTTTTAAATAAACTAACGGAATTGAGAGGGAGGGGAACAAATTATGCAGGGGTTGGGATGAGTCAGTGAACTGGGGCAACCCTTTTTTAGTTAAACTACAGAGATAAAAGTCCCTATCTCAAACGAAGAAAAAAAAAAAACACATCATTCTAAAGCAGGCAGAGGAACTATTTTATTACAAAACCTATGTTGAACCAAGTTTTTATTAACTTTTTTTATTAAACTTATTTTAATTTACAGCGCCCATTTTCTAAGAGCAATATTATTCGAAGGTGGTTTTATTAAATACGGACCTTCCAGGGTTCACAGGCCTCTGCAGTGGCGTCGGGCCTCATTACACCCCTGGCCGGTCCGGTATTTCCCAATAAAGCCCACCCTGTCGGATATTATTGCTTACATACATTTATAGAGAATCTACAGAATGAAGTGTTTCTAGAAGACGTGTTAAAGTCCAGAGGAATGTCCGGGTATGATTTATGGGAGCAAGAGGTGGGAGACCCCCCCCATCTGGCGCGACCAGAGTCACATCTACGGGTTCGCTTTGGGACACTTGTTTGCTTTCTCTCAGGTACTTGGCCAGTGCCTGAGGAAAGTACCCAGACGTGGGATTGTTGAAGAAGATTTCCCTTGTGGAGCAGAAGTGCTTGTAGGTAGTTTAGGGAGCCATGCTTTATGGAAAGTGGTCCAAAGGGCTGGCAAGGGAGCCGAGCCATGGAAGGAAGGTAGTCCAAAGGGCTGGCAAGGAAGCCGAGCCAGGGAAAACGAAAAAGAGTCGAATTAGGGCAGTGTGCCCTGTGTATTCTTAAACCTGAGGGTTTAACAGTACTGAAGATGTGTATGAGCTCTGAAGAAATCTGCATTTAGCAGGAGTGTAGCTCTGTGGGGGTCCGTCTATGCTTTATTGTTCAATGGTGTTTGTGAATAAAAGCCACACTTTAGAATCCCAACTGCTGGTAATGGTCATTTCAGTTATTGCTTCCTGTGTCTGGATTACTTGGGGGCCCCTGTGCAGAGTAGCCAAACCTAATCACCATGCCGAGTGACACCTTTCTCCCCAAGTTTCAGGTTATAAAAATCATAGGACCTAGGCCCCTCAACCTGTCACTAGCCACACAGGCAGGGGTAGTTGCCCTCTCAGTTTAGCGCCGACTTGGGGTTACATCTTGGAGGCTACCGCAGGGATTCTGTTGAAATTTGGGAGAAGGAACAAGAAAGTTTGCTTGGATTGTGGTTAGCGTTTTGACTCTCTGGCAGTGGGTAGCCCAAAAAGTCTGAAGCAATGCCAACCAAATGTGCAACTGTGTGCTACTGTCATATTGGCAACCGTTTACCAAGGAGCAGTAAAGCCCGAGTGTGTATGCCCTTGTCCTGCATCAAATTACAGCGTTTGCCAGCTTTTAAAAGTAATTGTGACAAAGAAAAGTGTGGAAAACTGTGGGTAGCAAAAGGAAAATTGTGCCCTAGACGTTGGAAATGCTTTCTGTGTGGACTGAGAGACTTGTTGTGCTTAATGGGCATGAGAAAAATGGTTAAAATGGGCTCCTGCCGAGGAGCTACAGTTTGAAAAAAAAAAAAAAAAGTATGGTTTGCAGTTTAAATTTTGCCTGCTTGACGATCGCCGTGAGGAGAAGTGCATTCGAGAGGAAAGAGGCTCATTTGCATGGCGTCGAGTGATTAGTGAGACTACAATCAGTCCTGCCCCCAAGCCAGCTCTAGAGTGACTGCACAGCATTCGAGAGGGAGAGTGAGTGGAGTGTGTGAACTGGCTTGCCAGGAGGAGCATCGCTGTGACTGTAAGCGCTGTAAAACATTTAAAAACTAACCTTTCTGCTCAAATTCGGTCTCAACCCGCATCTCGATTGTCTGGACTGTGAGTGTGGTGTTCCGAGGGACAATTGGCAGGACTGCCAGTCCGCTTCCTTCCAGAGGCCTCCACAATCGACTGTGGGCCATTTTTCCATTGTAACAACCAGCTACTGATAACAGTGAGTACCATCCAACAGAAATAGCTCAAACTGTGTGATTTCACCAAAAGGCCAGCTGAATTTGTGTGTAGCAGTGTAGTCTCTGTGCAAAGGTCTGTGTTACGTTTTACCAGCTAAAGCAAGAATTCTAAGCAATAGACTGTGAGCATAATTATAGGTTCAGCAACAGTATAATTTTCAGAGCCATGTGAGAGACTGTGAGTTGTATGAGAGATGCAGCAAGAAATACAGGCAATCCTGTGCTATGAAATACTGAGGCTTTATGGGACTGTGAGCTAGAGCAGTGTCGTCAGCAAGTAACAAGTCAGTGGTAAATCATATAAATGTGCTAACAGAAAGAACAGTGCAAGTTTGTGCAGTTTGAGCTGATATTATCAGCAGAGTGTGTAAATCGGATGCGCAGTGGCTTGACCCATGTACGGAACGTTGATGCGCCAGGAGTGCTGCCACCGCCATTTCAGGGTGGAGCAGTAATGTAAACACAACAGCGAGGGAGCTATTTTGTAAAAGTTTTTGATTTAAGTTGGGACTGGTAATAACAATGATACATAGATACATAGACAGTGTCGGCAGATAAAATGAGTGTTTGTTTTCGCTGCAGTCATGGCTTCAGGACCAGCCCGCTACCCGGATCATGCCCGGGCTATGATCGTAGGAGAAGTTAACAAATTGAGAAATATTGAGAAGTACTACTATGGAGGATGACTGCCTCCTCGTGTGGCGATTCCTGGATATCCAGTACAAGTATGTGTGATGTGCTTAAATGCTGGAAGGGACGTCTTCATGGTACCTCACTGTTCTGGGTGCCTGGAGAAATATGGCTTGTGTAAAGCGCCCAAGATTCGTTTGGTTCCCACATGGACAAAGTTACAAGAACCTGCAATTGGCAGCATACTGCACCAGGAAGGACCTGAGGAGGGAAGTTCAGTGAAGTGTGGCATAAAGCTAGAGGGTGCAGATCAACAGACAGCACAGATGACTGACGTGTCAGAGTCTAAGTCACTGAGAGACAGTGCAGAGGGAGCATCAGCAGACCCGTGGATAGAGGGGCCTAGTCCAAGTCTCATAGGTGAAGATGAGACAGAAGAGGCCATTGAATGGGAGGTTTCAACCTCCACACCTAGTGAGGAGTGGACCGTCTCAGGAGTGAGGATGACTGCTCACTCCTGGGCGCAGATTCTCAGTGAAGATGATGAGGGAGAAACCATTTGGCCTGACGAAGAAGGTGTGGGTTCACAGCCTCCAGTTCCTGGCTTAGAGGAACACATGGAAGAGAGTGGTGATTCCACAGCCCTGGCTGTGCATGTTTTGTGTGTCGTTAAGTATGCATACCTGGCAGAACCAAGACCAGCCGCCCCCAAGCCAGGCCAGAGGTCGCAGGTTGACCAAGTGCAGTAAGGAGGAAAGACTGGTTCGTAGGAAAGCAAATGAAATCTATGGAGAATCATTTCCTACCTTTCCTCGAAGGATCTGGGAGGAGACAGAAAGATGCAGGAAATCCTGGATTATGGAAGAGGCCATGACACATGTGCACCCTCGTGACAGCAGATTTGTAAGAGACAGAATCTTGCAAGAAGAGTTCCAAACATGGAAAGTGGGTAGAACATTGTTTATAGATACTGTTCGGATCGTGGACAGCAAGGGACATGAATCCTTTCATGATGTGAATTATGAGCGCCTAGACGGGGTAATAATTCCTGCACCTGACCCACTGTGCTACTTCCCACAATGTCAAGAACATCCTGCGAATGTGCCCATGCTTACCAAGTGGAGAGCAGAGCAGTGGTAGCCAATGCTGCCATTCCAGCCGTTGCTGTAACTATGTTGTTTCGCCAGTCTGGAAGTCCAGGATCCAGGTGCCCCACCTTCGACAGTTCTACAGTGTACTGGCTTTCCAGAATCCATCAACGTGGCCCACCAGATGACTTGAAATCCAGAGAGGACACCAGCCCAGCTGTATCCTGACTCATCGCCTGGGTATCGGATGACTTCAGACAAGCCGTTTTCCTTTTTGTTCCTGTTCCAAGGTTCCATCTCCAGAGATGACATCATCCCAGCTGTTCCCAGATGTGCCATCCTGTTCATGTTCCGGAAGCTGTCTGCCCAGCTGTACTGAATTGAGAGAATGCTGCCAGGGAGAGTCTTTGGTGGGGACACAGGTGTCATATGTTTTCTATTCTTCAAGGGACTGGTAAGTCCAGATTTTTTTCTATTTCTGACATTTACAGTACACACCCTACATCAGCAGTCTCCAAAAGTGTGAACTGTCCTCAAAGACTCTCCCATTTGGGACTTTGGCCTGCTAGAACTTTGCTTCACCGGGCTCCGGCCCAGGAGAGACACTTCACTGGACTTGCCTTCGGGCATTGTGAGTCTCTAGAAGGGACAATTAGGGCATTACATCCCCCCAAAATTGCAAATGTGTACTGTACATATTCTATTTTTCTACTGTTTATACTGTTGCTGTTTTTCTACTTTTCTAAAAAAATTTTTTTTAGATTCTTCAGTGTTTAGATGATAGGGGTTAGATAGACTGTATATGCAGATTAGGAGTGTGTTTTTGGTTTTCTCCGTTTCTTGCAGGTGGTTCCTGAAGAAGATGTGAAGAGAAGACAAGAAGAGGAGAGGGACTCGTCTGAGTTTTTTTGGTGTACTTTAAAAGTGTTGTAGTATTAAAGTACAAGATGTTGTTGATTATTGTATGTAATTTTCCTTCCACAGGTATGGTTGTGGGGGGTGGGGGAGTAATGCATAGTGTGTGGTATTAGTTCCTGGTGTGTGGTTGCATGGTGTCCAAGGTTGGGGGGAGGTCCCCGGTTTTGTTTTTGGGAATTTTGTTTTAGAGGCAGATAGGTTTTCCCTAGAGGGCTAAGGGGGATAGACAGGCTGTGGTCCTGACCGGCCGGAGGGGCCGCAGTACTGATCTATTAGGGCTATGCTCTGGACTGGAGGTTGCAGATGTAATATCCCTGAAGAAAAAACTATTATGAATTGCTATTAAAATGTTTTTATTTGAATGTGTTTAGCAAGGTTCTTCGGCAAAGGCTCAGATGTTAAAACTTAAACTTTGCACCTATTAAAGCAGCAGTGCATGTTACGGTGAAACTTTTTGACCTAAACATTTTTATTCCATTTTAGGTTACTCATTTTCTCCCACCTCATAAGATGTTCCCTCTTCCCCCATTTTGAGTCTGCTTTATCAATTGTTTTTACATCTAAATTAAAAGAAGAATTCCTTTTAATATGGCTACACCCAAGTTTCACCACTATGCTTAGCTGTTTTTGAACACCCGCTGTATACCATCGCTTTTATTGTGAGAGAGGTGACCCAGCAGGCAATGCTCCCTGACCTTATGGGACAACAGGTGTTCAAAAACTAAGGCACGGCAAATTTTATTTTCTGGAGCCCAATCCCAGAGGTTCTGGGCGCCGTATAAAAAACATGAAAATTTAATTTAAAATACATATATAAAATAAGCCACCATACAAAACAACCCAATCCCTATATATACATAATCTCTCTTCAGTTAAAAGGACTGATACCCATGTTATCATACAGTGTCTGAGAATGCCTGTCTGAACAGATAAGACTTTAGACGGGCCTTAAATACCTCCACCAACAGGGCCTCCTTCACCAATGGTGGGAGCGAATTCCACATAACAGGGCCGGCGATACTAAAAGCTCGATCGCCGGCCATTTTCAATCTTGTCCCAGGGATCGCCAGGAGGCCCCCGAAGAGAACCGGAGGGGATGAACCGAGGCAGCGGGTGTAGGAAGGTCAGCCATGAAGCAAGGGCCCAGTCCATGAAGGGCCCACCTTAAAAAGCATCCTCCATTGAACTGGCAGCCAGTGCAATTCCCGCAGCACCCGGGGTGACATGACAGTATTTCAGCTGACCAGTCAACAGCCTTGCAGCTGCATTCTACATTAGCTGCAGTCGACGGAGGGTGCCTCTAGAGACCCTGAGGTAGAGCGCATTACAGTAGTCAAGCCTAGATGTTACAAATGCATGTACCAAGGTGGGGAGGTCCAGGGGAGGAATCAGGTGCCTAATCCTGGCAATGTTTCTCAAATGAAAGAAACTCACCCTAACAACGGCAGACACCTGATATTCCATCGTCAAACCGCTGTCAAACATCACGCCAAGATTACGCACCTTAGAGGAGGCCGTCAATGGGACAGATCCTAGGATTAGTCCAGTATCTGCCCCAGAGGCCAACCCCTCATGCCTCCTGTTCGACTCCACCACCAGTAACTCCGTCTTATCGGGATTCAGTCGCAACCAGCTAGAGGCCATCCAGTCATTGATCTCTGCAAGACAGTTGTTTAATACTTCCACCACATTGGATGTTGCAGGGGCAAAGGATGAGTCCAGGTGGGTATCATCAGCATAACAATGAAACCCCAAGCTGTACTTCCTAATGGTCTCTCCCAGGGGCAGCATATACACGGCAAATAACATTGGTGACAAAACCGAACCCTGAGGTACCCCACAAGACAGAAGGCTCACAGATGAGGAAAAAATTCCCATCACGAACCTCTGTCTTCTGTATGTCAAAAAGGACTCAAACCAGCAGATGACAGTGCCGGTGAGTCCACAGAAGTCCCTCAGGTGGTCAAGTAACACCCGATGGTCCACTGTGTCAAAAGCTGAAGAGAGATCGAGTAGAATGAGAATTGTCTGTTCACCTCGATCCCTCGCCCTGAGGAGATCATTATGCACCCGAACTAATGTGGTTTCTGTTGCATGTCCTACACGAAAACCCGACTGGAGCGGCTCATAAATGTCAAATGCCACTAGGTGATCTCCCAACTGTCGCACCACAATCTTCTCCACAACCTTTACTAAAAATGGAAGGTTGGAGACAGGTCGATAATTCACCTTGATGTCAGGGTCCCATGATGGCTTCTTCAGAAGGGGTCTCACCAGCGCCTCCTTCAAGGCATCTGGGACTACCCCCTCCGACAAGGAGCACCGGACAATCAAGGCAATCACCGAACCAACAGCATCAACACATCCCACCAAGAAACGCATCGGCACCGGGTTCAGCTCACAGTATGTGTACTTCAGCTTTGAGATCACCTCAATGACATCAGCCACCTCTACTGGTTTAAACTCCCCCCAACCAGGCGGAGTGCTTTGTCGACAATCCAGGTGACCACTGTTGGCCATAACAAGGCTCATTGGCGGAACTCCCTGCCTGATGGCGGACACCCTGTCAGAAAAACCGAGCAAACTCATTGCACAAGGCTTCAGAAACTGCTATTTTTGGCTGTAGACAGGCTGGATGTAATAGCCTGTCCACAGTCCGAAAAAGCATCGCTGGTCGGTTTCTCCGAGCAGTAATCTCCCTGGACAGGAACACTGCCTTCTTACGGTTGATTGCCCCCTGGTACACACTACAGTGTGCACGCAGGGCCAGTTTGTCTACCTCCAACCCGGACCTCTGCAGCAGCGCTCCAACCTCCGACCCTTGATCTTCAATGCCTTGAGCTCCCGATCACACCATGGGGACCTCAAGTGAGAAGATCTGGGTCGTACATGGACCGGTGCAAGGGAGTCGAGTGCCTCAGTCATTGCCCTATTATAGGCAGCAACTGCCTCACCCACACCTTCCCTGCATGCACTGTCCACACTAGATAAGTTTGCCACCGCCAAAAAAAACCTCCGGGGTCAAACCCCTCAAAGGGCGGTAGCTCACCATCTCTGCAGGGGGAGGGATCTCAGGGGGGGCCCTGAGCAAGAACTCCACCATGCAATGATCAGACCAAACGACCTGCTCAGTCCTGAGATTCTCGATCTCAAGCCCCAGTGAGAAAACCAGGTCCAACATGTGGCCACCCTGGTGGGTCATAGTAGTAACTGCTTGCGACAGGCCAAATGATGTCATCAATTGAAGGAAGTGATAACCCAACCTGGATGACCCATCATTGGTCCATACATTGAAGTCCCCCAGAATCAAACATCTAGAGGACTCCAATGTTTCACTGACCACAAAGTCACCCACTTCCTGCAGGAACTCTCCAACCGTCCCCGGAGGGCGGTACATCAGGAGAGTCCTGCAGCCTGCGCCCAGACTCCACAAATGGCCGCACATTCAAACGAACCCGGTGTTCTCACTGGGTGCACGGTGAAGCCTAGCTCAGCTCTAAAACAGATAGCCACTCCTCCGCCCCTGCGTCCCACTCTGGGGCAGTGTACAATGGAATAACCCAGGGGGACGGCAGCCTGTAACAACTGGCCCAGCATCATCCCTCAACCAGGTTTCCGTAATGCAAGCCAGGTCAACCGATGAAATCAGATCTGCAATAATTAAAACTTTAATAAAATAAAAATTATTTAAATCAGTCCAATCCACCAAGGATTTTAGCCCGAGAGCAGTCCTACAGTTCTGCAGCAAACAGTCAATCCAGTCCTAGCAGAAAACTGGTAATAGTCTCTTCATACCAGCTATTATCCACAGTTCTAATAAGGCAATTCCATTCTCACCAGTTCATCAGGGAACAGATATTCACCACAAACAAGAAATAGAAAACAGTTCCAGATCTCACATTCCCAACTTGGCTCCTCCATACAGTTAATCCATCGTAACAGTTCAACGAAAAGAGCTCAGCCCCCCAGCACAGAGGACCACCTTCTCCAGCCCAGGATCCGCCACAGGATTTCTTATGCTTCTTGGCAGCGGGAGATAGATTGGGTTCTACCAAGAGGCAGCGGAGCTCCCTCCTCCTGCCCACCGGTTACCCACACCGCTCAACCACTGCCCCAGCACCGCAGATCCCCTAAGCCCACAAGGAGGCCTCCATTCCAGTCAATCCGGGATTTTTCTTGCTCGCCTCACACAATCTCTTCTCGGGACCTCCTTCCAGCTGGTCCTGTCTTATACAACGACCGACAACTTCCTGCAAATCGGTCCAACTGGGTTCTCACCCCAGCCAGAACCCAAAACTCCGTCTGTCGTTCCTCCACACTATTCCCCGGTCTTTTCGGAGCCCCCAGTCAATTCTGGTACCCTGGATCTCCTCAGGCCGCAATAGAGGTAAACAGTTCCTTACAATTTATTCACTTCACAGGGCTATTCAAGAGGATTCCCCTCACGCCCCGAAACAACTTTGAGATCAACGGGGGCAGGGAATTCAACTCTCCGGCTCCTACTCTAAAAAATAAGAAAACTACCTCCTCACTCTGTCTCACTAAAAAATTCCTTTCTAAAACTAATAGCCCCTACTCCTAATGCCTAGCCTTATTACCATTCGAACTAATTCACACTCCTATAGAATTCCAGTAGAAAAAACAGCTCTAGGAGAGAAAACACTAAGCTCACTTACAGCCTCTGCAAGCAGCAGCCCATCTGTGACTACAGATTAAAACCTGGGAACAGCCATATAAAAAAGTGCACAACTTTTAATTATTTCAAATCTAAACTGCTGAGACAGAATTAAAATGGGGAAAAGGGGCATCTTACAAGACAGGAAGAAAAGAGTGCTCTAAAACAGAGTAAGAAGACATAGCTCAAACATTTCACCATAACATGCACTGCTGCTGCTTGAAATAATGCATATTTGCAGAGGAATGGTTTAAATATTGCAATTTTTATATAAACACTCTTTTCAGCCCTTCAAATGTATTTTCCGATTCTTGAATAATTTGTATTACTTTTACAGTAATAAATACAACGTTCTGTCTCTCTTTACAGTATGAGGGTTCCTTGCCTTCTGTTCCCCAGGTACTTAGATATCTATGACAAATGTATGCATTCATATTCATGTAACTGATTGTTACCCTGTTATCCTGCCTTTGTGACTTAATTGTCTTGTTTGTTTTTTTGTTATTGTACTCAACTGACGTGGAACCTTTGTAAAAGAGACTTGGCTCAAAGGTACTTGTAATCCTAGATTCAAATAAATAAATAAATAAAAACAAGAGACATGGAAAAAAAAATTGACTTGCTCAAAACATGGTCTTCAGGGAATGAGTAAAACTTACTGTATTGCCCTAATGATTTCAGACTGCCCACAAGAGCTGTTGCCTAGGTAACCATCTGTCCACCATTTCAGAACTGTTGCAAAAGTTATTCAGTACAAGTGAAGTAATTAGTATTTGCAATACTATAATACTATAGTAAACAAATGCCAGACAGGTATTTTAGGAGCGCTGGCAGAACACAGGTGAGTATACAGTACTCTACTTAAAGAGCACCTTTCGTGCATTTTTTTCTCTGCCTGCAAAATGGTCAGGAGGCTCCCTTACCTGAATGGGAGTTCTTCCATGGTGGTTGTAAAATTTTCTCATTAGCCCCAAAAGGAAAGGAAGGGATCGTATTTTGCCCGAGGGAGCTAGCCGCTCGATCCCTTCCACTTCCTGATCTTCTACGCCATCTTCGCGCTTCCTTGTTTTATGATGCCACTATATGGCTAGCCCGGGGACTTGTTACTTGAATACTGGCTCCGATTTCTACTAAAAGACGAGTTAACATTGTAAAAATAACTTTTAAAACCACACTCCATAGGCTTACATGGAGCACATCCCGCGCTAGCCATATAGTGACATCATAAAATGATGTAAATAAAATAAGATCCTCATATACATCAGTCATAGGCAGGATAATTAGAGGAGGGGAATCTGGCAGGTCTAAGTAGTGTGTCAGGTTCTGCCTGGTAACGTCCTGCTCTGTGGCATCGAACCCCATGGCAGCCTACAGCTGCCCGCATCACAGCGATGAAGAAGGGGTCATCCGGGGCAGACCGCGGGATGCAGTTGCAGGAGTCCTCCCACGCCGAGGAGACTGTGGAGGTGCTAGAGGGAGTTCGGGCCCCAGCATCCTCGTTTTCCTCCTCCTTCTCATCTGGGAGGAGCAAGTCAGAGCGATAATCGCCATCGTCCCCTGGCTCAGAGGAGGGCATCGACAAACAAGAGGGGGTAGGTCATGACGACGCCTAATGCAACAACACCAAAGGCACAGAAGGTAACGCCGGTGACAGGCTCCGAGGCGGGACAACCTTCTGCACAAGGTCCACGATGGAGGAAAAGAGAGCCTGGAAGTCGATGGTTACTGTTGGCAGCACAACGCCCTGTAGCAGCAACGAAGAGGTATTGAGGCCTTGGTGTCAGAAGGCCTGAAGTAGTGATGGGATGGGGGCAGGTTGAGGGACCAGTATCCAGAACGTCACAGGGACGGTTATAGGCATCGAATGAAGAGGCCTCATGCCTGATGAAGTATGACTGTCGCCGGCCACCAGCAGGACAGCATCGCTCCCTGACTGTGACCCCTGAGGAGGCGTGGGGTGTTCAGCAGGGGCAGGCACATCAGTGGGGGTAAAGAAGGAAATCCCAGTGACGAAGGGCCAGTGTCAGCAGAGCGGAAGGGCCACACTGCCCAAGTACTCCCTGCAGCAGACAGGGTAAGGGAGGCAGAGGTAATTGTCAGTGGGCAAAGGGAAAGGCCTGCCGACAAACCACTGCCAAGCTGAGGAGCTCTGGCAGAGGTGGGGCTGCCAAGTGCAACCCTGTAGGCGAGAGGGTGTGGATGGCAACATGGGTGGTTGCCTGTCTGGTCGACCCTGAAACAGTCGGCGCTGTGCGCAGTGACCGAAAATGCTCCCAGGAGGACCAGTCCTTCTACTGGTGATGCTTCCCTGGCGACTTGTCCCAAGCCTTGACAGAATGACAGCCCGACGACAGGGCTGGAGACATGGAAGAGCTCCGAGCCTGACGCTCCTTCTCCAAGATGGCATCCCTCTGTTTCATTAGGAAAGATTTTAGCTCCTTCTGGCAATGCTGCCAGGTAGTTTGATTGAAGCCATGGAAGATCTCGTAGCCTGGAGGTCATGGCTGGTGCTGAGGCAGCAGACGCTGGCTTCATGAAAATCTTTATCGTAGATCTTCTATCCACAGTTGCAGGGATGGAAAAGATCATCAGTCACTGGCACAAATGAAAGGAAAAATGGGGAATCACTTTAGGAAATAAAGTGAATGAAAACTAGGGTGAGAAATAAAAAGCGGAAAGTTCAAGAAAAATGGAGGCTGACTGAAGCAACGGTGCTCCATGAAGTGCGATGGTCGACAGTGGGAAAAGAACTGAGGAGGGTGTGGGACTGCCCACGGCTATATAGGGAGGAACGCTGACATGGTGACCTCACCAAGGGCAGTCCCAAATAGATTGCTAGCAGAAATGTTTCCATGTGGTCCTGGTGCCTGATGTCTGTAGTTCCTAGGGTGTGACATGCTGCAAGAGATATCCTCGAGGATGATCAAGCATTCTGCCACTGGTACTGCTGTTGTACTGGGTCTTGCTTGCACACATTTTTCCTAAATATTTACCCAGGATAGAGCATATAAGATGCAGTATCTTATTTTCAGTGGTGTCCTGCTTTGACACATTGTTAGACTGTAATTACCCAGGGCAGCCAAGAGGCAATATTCTACACTCAAGTGGGCAGCCACATTTTGACCCCAAATATCCAACAGTCTTTTTATGACCTGACATCATGGTCAAGACAGATGGAACTTTTAAAATCCCATCCGAAAGGTGATTTCATTGTACAACTATGGAAACAAGTTTCAGAGGGAATTTGAAAAATGACACTTGCCATGTTTGGGAGGTGGGGTAACACAAGGGATACGCTGAACATTAGGGGCCAAAATCTGCAAAAAATAAAGTTACGAGTAAATGTTGGAACAATTAATTTCTTCATAACTTAGTTGTTTTTTCACATTTTTACCTCAAATTTTCAGCATAATCTTTTTACAACCATTCCTTCTGAGCATGACAGGTGTCATAAAACAAATGGTTGAAACATCATTTTGCACCACAAGTGTTAAAACACATTTTGGGTATGATCTGAGAAATAACAGCTGTCACATTTATGAGGTGATGTGAAAAAATGGTTATGTTAAAAAGTTGGGGTCAAAATATTGAAAATTACCACAGCTAAGAGTGTGCGTTGAAAAACGGCAACACTGACTCATAACTTTGTGGTTTCTCATATTTTTACCCCAAATTTTCAACATAGCATTCTTATGACCCCACATGGCCTTCTTATGAGGCCACCTCATGAACAAGGGTGGAGAAACATTTCAAATCCTGCCCAAAGGGTGATTTAGCACCTCAAGTGTGAAAACATTTTGGCCAGGATTTGAAAAATGAAATCTGTTAACATTCATGAAGTGCTGTGAAGAAATGGACATGCTGAAATTTGGGGTCAAAATATTAAAAATTACCAAAGTTACAAGCCTGAATTCATAAATTTCAATGTAGGCTCATAACTTTTTTTATTTTGTATTTTTACACCAAATTTTCAGCATCACCATTTCTATCGCAAAATCATTTTTGGGACAGAGTCGTCTAATTTCACAGCCACTGTCCATGAGGTGGAGTTTCAAAAAAAGGCATGTTGAAAATCTGGGCAACAATAATCAAAAATGACCAAGTTATGCGATGAAGTTCAAACCCCCACTGAAATACACTGAACTGCATACCTGACTTCCTCAGTTTGCGGTCTGGCACTGAAGAGTGAAGACATGTCTGCGGTCCATAGAGGATTACGGCATTGGACCACTGATGGTAAGGTCTTGGGGGGGTGTGGGGTGGTGGGTGCCAAGTGGGACGGTCAGGTAGGGGACAGTAACGACATAGAGACAGACAGACATCGATGGACGTTTTTCTTTTTTACAGGGTTAAAAAAAACTACGAGGGACGGTTTTATTTATTTCAGGTGGCAACACTGGGGGATTGGGCACCCCCAGTGTCGATGTTATGTTTGTTGGGGTGTGTGAAAGGGAGGGTCGGGTGGGGGGACAGTAAAGGCGGCAGCAACAGACATCCATGGATGCTTTTTTTTGCAGGTGTATTTAACAAAACAACTATGAGGAACGGTTTATTTATTTATTTATTTTTATTACTGTTTTATCCACTCCTACTCCCTACAAGCTCCATGATCTTCAGGAGCACCAATGAAGGATGCCCCCACTCCAGCCACCCACCTGCCTCATGGTCAACCCCATGAAGCCTGTGGTTCATTCTCTCCGGTGGGGACACAGAAGGAACACCTCGAACTATTCTAGTCTCATCGGGGGACCCTGGAACCAGGCAGGTGGGAGCCATTAGGGGTCTGCCTCGGTGCTCTGTCTACCCGGAGCTCACAGAGTGATTTCCCTGTCCATTTTTTGTGGGAGTGTCACACGCCCTACGCCAAGGTATCACTGCCGATGTCGCCACTCCCATCACCAGACGTCTGCTCCATGCTTGCCATGCCTCCGGCCTCCGCAGAGACCAGTCAAGCACCGAGCGCTGACCCCCCTCCCTCCCAGGAGAGGACAGCTGTCCTCCAGATGCTCAATCCTCTCTCTCTCCTGCTGGCCCAGGCTCTTTCTCGAACCCAGGTCACCGGCGTAGTGCGAGGTGTGGCGTCCAGTGCCTCAACCCTCAGCGCCACCGGACCAGCCGCAGTTTTCTTTATTTTAGGTGGCGACACAGGGAGGGGGCAACTCCCAGTGTCAACTCTCCAGGAGCCACCCACAACAACCACTTCCACATATATCATCAACACAGGTCAGCACACTTCAGCAGTATGGCTATGGACACCTGTACCAGCTGTTTAGCCCAATGTCATTAGTGCTCCACATACAACAGTCTCAACGGCATGACTAGGAACCTGGTTGACCATGTTGCTCGCATATATCCTGTACTCCAGGTGTGCAGACCCCACCACAGGACTCTGGTATTGATTCTGAGTGTTTCCAAAACAGGTGCCACGTGGTGTGGGGAATCACTTGGCTACTGGAGTAGGACAAGTATGAGTTGCACAGTACTAATGTCACTGCCCCGTGCATATGCTTGAATGTTCATTTAGTTTTGTTCTCAATGAACCCATGAGCTACATGGTCTCCCCTGTGTACTTTATTGTTTGTGATGCTGGCTAGACATGCAACTCACCAGCGCCAGTGCCTTCACACACACAGCTGACACCAGCTAATGTGTGCTACCACCTAGATGCTAAAGCCCACCCCATCCGACATGACTTGGTGAGGGGTGGCAGATACAGCGGCAGCAGCAACAGACATCGATGGACGGTTTTCTCTTTTGCAGGGTGTATTAAAAAAACAAACTACAAGGGATGTTTTTCTCTATTTCTAGTGGCGACACTGGGGATTGGGCACCCCAGTGTCAGTGTTATGTTTGTGGGGGGTTACTGAGTGGGAGGGTTGGGTGGGGGACAGTAAGGGCAGGGCAGCAACAGACATCGATGGATGGTATTTTTGTTATAGGGTGTAATTCAACTTCAGCAGGCTGATCACGACAGAGCAGCTCTGATTGCTGGGCAGCACTGATCAAAGGAAAGAATCTATCTATGATTGGGTCAGCTCTCTCCTTTGAAATACACAAAGTTTCCACCCAGCAAGCCATAACAGTGTCATGATCAGCCTGGCTGATGACTGGTGTGACATTGGCAAGCCCCTTGCAGACCACTCTGCATTGAACTGACAGTGTCACACCCCTCAAAGACCATTCTCCTAACAAAATGTTCACTGCACGTGAGCGCACGGCGAACATGTAAAATGAATACTGTGTGGGAAAACAGCAGCATTAACTAGGGGCCCTAAATAAGGAACAATTTTACAATTTCAAAACAAACACACACAACGATATACTGTGGATAGTAAACAGACTTCGCACATACCCAAATTTCTAATTATATTATAAAATGTGTATTAAAAAAAAAAAAAAAATTTATGCTCCCTTTAAAATAAATGTTTTGCTTCCCTCGCCCACTTGCATGGGGGGAGGGGGGGTACCACATTGATTTGGCTGGTGTCTGTCCTGGATCTGTGGCCCACATCTAACTCCCACCCATAGGCGGGGGAAACCTAGTGTGAGTGAGCTTGGTACATTCGGCAGACCTGGCTGATTCCCACAACCGACACTTGTGTACTGTGTGACCCTGAGCAAGTTACTTAACATTCCTGTGTTACTGGGTTGTCCCTGTATCCTTGTGCCCCGCAGGCCTTACCCAGTTACCAAAGAATAAAACACAAAGACTCCAAGGGAGAGGGTGATGACCACTCTGCCACTTTAGCACCTCCTTAAATGTTTCGACACTGTGAGTGACCATGCAACCAACGCCCTACCCTGCACAGCATACAGTTCAGTTCAATCCACCAACCTGAAGCACTCCGGGATACTGATGTCCCAGTTTCCTATAAGATCAACTGGATTAACTGCCATTGGATTACACCATGTCCCTGCAAATCCTGCAAGATATCACTGGCAGAAACTGTGAGAAGGGTACATCATCCTAGTTGGCTGCACCGTAGTCTAGGCATGTCGAGAGTTGTTCCCTGGGCCAAGGAAGACCAAAAAGGGGTCCAGTAAATATTGGCCGAGGCATGAAATCTGCGCATCAGTCAATTCAGTTGGAGCTCCCTTGGCAGATCTGGAAGTTATTCATTTATTTAAAGACTGCTTACACCAGGAAAGACAAACAGATCATACCACCATCCAGCTTTGGATCCTAGAAGATAGAAGGGAATACTCAGCTGTGGTGAGGGGGTGTCTGCAGAGACTTGGGGGTAGCAGATGGAAAACCAAGGCCAGTTCTGTAGTACTGGGGTGGGAGTTCAAAGGGTAAACACTTGAGGCATGCTATTTTAAAAAAAAAAAGAACAACACTGCTCAGCCGCCAGTCATATTCCGGCTGGGATGTAAGCACATGAACCTTTAGGTTTTAGAGGCAGAGGAGACTCTATTTTGTATTGTAATCAGGTTTTAATAAACTGGCCTACAATTTGGACGCACAGCAGGAAAAAGCAGCCTAAAAAGTCATTTTGGCACCTCTGTGTAAACAGTCAACTGTGTGACTGTTTTTTTTCCTGCTCTAGTAACCTGAAAATAACCGGTATAGTACAGTGATTTGCACCACAAAATTACTCTGTTATGCAGTTTTCTCTCTGCACAGTAGGAATCACTATATCAGATCTCCTGATTTTCGGAAGCAGTTACTAATGATTGCATTAATGGATAAGTCTGCCCCACTCATGATTAAGAGATTTAAAACTGTACCTCCTGATTTAGAAAGTTAAATACATCCAGTGCATCGGAACACTGCTCACTGTTTTACTTTCTAATCCTGATCACTCTCAACTGTGTACAGTACAGGTGGTACGCAGGATAATGTATTTAATTCTTACTCCTTTATGTATTTCTTCTATACAGTAACATGTACAAGACTCACACGCTTTTCTTCCCCTTCCCTCACTAGTCTGCATCCTCCCACCACATGGAGGAAGTTCATATGAATACTCACCACCATGCTGCCTCTCTAACTTCCCAGCGGGTAGCAGTTTCCTGACATCAAGGAATGGCGCTATTGTCTGCAGACCCACAGAAGTTGTTTTTTACTTAAATTTCCTCCCCCCGGCTTATGTTACTAGGCAATCCCTGTTCTACCATGTCTGTCTACCGCTTACCACCACTCCAACCCCAACCTGGCAAGGCACTCTGTGACATTCCAACTATGGTGGACCCACCTAACTCATGGTGGTGTGAGTTTAAATGTAGGTCTGGGCCAGAAGGAGACCAAGCATAATGCTAGGAGGTGGCATTAAAAGCTGTGGCCACTTGGCAAGTGAGCCTGCAGCTTTCCTTTTTGTTCCCTCTCCAACACACCCACTCATGGTCACTGACTCACGAATGTGTACAGCACACACACACACACACACACACACCCCTTTCCCGAAGTGTTCACAATTACAGTACAAGTGGTATAACAGTGCAATTTGTACAAGAATAAATTAAAATACAAAACATATGTGCCATAGACTCAGGAGATATAACAGTATCCATGTACCTTGAAGGGATAAGACCACCAGCCCAAGTGCAGCTCTTAAGATGCAAAAGGGTGAAAGGACAAAAGGGGGCACTCAATGTCACTAAAGGAGGAAGATTCAAGGAAAACATCAGGAAGAGCTACTCCACCGAATGAGTGGTGAACAGCTGGAACAGGCTGCCAGAGCATGTGGTTATCGGCTCATATATACAAAATAATTAACCCTCCTTCATTGAGAACAAGCCGATTCTCAACACCGAGATAGACAGTTGACATCTGGGCAGGAGAGTGAAGCACGAGTGCCTTTCTGATGTCAGCAATCTAACGAAATGTCAAGAATCTTGTTACAATTTCATACTGAGAGGTTGGTGCCTTTTTATTTATTATCCACATTTGTGCTCGGTGTAAAAACGGTGCTACTGATGTTGGCAAAACAGTAATGAGTGGATGCAGTTTAATCAGCTGATTCACGTTGCGAGGGGCTTTCAGCTGCCCGTGACAGTTCTGCTCGCTAATGTCACTGGCAGATGGAGCAAGCTTTGTTCTTCACATTCTGAAATATTAAGAACAAGCTCTACATTCCAAAATGTGAAGAACAAGGTTTGAAAAAACACTGAGAAAACAGGTTTACAGTGTATTATACGAGAGGCATCTCCTCTCAGCCAATCACAATTGAGAACTGCTGCCAGTTATTCCCCCACAAACTGCATGTCAGATCCCCCAGAGTCGTTTATTCATCTTTACCCCACCCACAGTCGTTTAATCAGGTCAAAACCATGCCTACAGTAGTTTACTCAAGCCTCCAGCATCACAACAAGAAAAAATTAAAAATGGAGTCGAAAAACAGCCATCCACTACGCACCGCCTCATCACGCTCCAAACAATCCTTGGTAATTTTCAAGACATTTTCCAAACTTTCTGTTAAAAATGTAAAATCCTTCATCAAACTAGGATTACCTGAATCAAGCAATTTTTCCACAGCGGCTAAAAAAATCCCAAATCAAACCACAATTACGGCACGGAGCAGTAAACGTATCTTGTTTCACTCGCTCTGTGCCGGCTCCTGGGGCCAGCTCATATCTTTTCTCTCATTCATAATCCAATTTACCAGATTTCTTTTTAGCAGTCTGAGAAATTGTAACTCAGCAGTAGTAAGTGAAAGGGGCGTTCTTGTTTTTTTTTTTTCCTCTGTTACCTCCGCGAGCATGCAGTTCTGTAATGACAGCACAGACTCCTGCAGCACGGCATAGTCAGTCTTCACTGATTTTTTTTTCTGTGGTCCATGTCCCGTGGTTCAAAGAAAGCGTAACCTGTAAATTATTACAATTGGTATGTGCTATTTACGGTACTTAATGTTAGGGTGTCGTTCCTCTATTCTGGCACTGATTTTCTAAGTTTGCTGTAGGAACTGTCATTCTGTGCTGGGCTGTACCGTAACATGTTTGTGTCTGTTCACCATACTAATTCATTTATGTTCTGTTTTTATTTACAAATTTATCTGTTACTAATCATTTTTAACCAACTCCAACTCATATAATAGTAATAACTTTCACTGAGTTGGAGTATATTCGGAATAACCGGCTTCTGTGGTGATTAAATGCGGAGGCAAAAATTATCCACATAAGTCAGTTATTCCTTCGTATACTCCAACTCACTGAAAGTTATCACTTAAATAACCTTCAAGAACAGACTCAACAAGTATTCTGAAGAAAATTAGGTGACAGGATATTCCTGGTGAGCTTGTGGGAAGCAGAAACTTGATCGCTGGTCTTCTTTTACCCACTAAATATATACAGTGCCTTCAGAAAGTATTCACCCCCCTTGGATTTTGTCACATTTTGTGATGTTGCAAACTCAAATTAAAATACATTTATATGGGATTTTTTTTATCACGTATCTACACAAATTACTCTATAATGTCAAAGTGGAATGAAACTTCTAGAATTTTTTTGTACATGTAGTTTAAAATAAAAACCTGAAATGTCTTGATTTGATAAGTATTCACCCCCTTTGCTATGACACTCCAAATTGAGCTGAGGTACATCCAATTTCCTTGTGAGAGCACTCTAAAACTTGAATGGAGTCCACCTGTGGTCAGTTCAAATGGCTGACATGATTTCAGAGGAAATACACCTGTCTATATAAGGTCCCACTGTTAGTGCATGTCAGAGCAGAAACTCTACCATGAAGACCAAGGAGCTGTCCGTAGAACTCCGTGATAGAATTGTGAGGAGGCATAGATCTGGGGAGGGGTATAAAAACATTTTTAGGGTGTTGAAAGTTCCCAGGAGCACAGTCAAGTCCACCATTAGGAAATGGAAAGATTACAGAACCACCCAGACTCTTCCTAGAGTAGGCCGCCCTCCCAAACTGAGCAACTGGCAAGAAGCACCTCGGTCAGGGAAGTGACCAAGAACCCAATGACCACCCTGACAGAACTACAGAGTTCCATGGCTGAGATGGGAGAACCTGTCCAGAGGACAACAATCTCTGCAGCACTTCACAGATGTAGCCTCTATGGAAGAGTGGCTAGACGGAAGCCACTCCTGAGAAAAGACCACATAATAGCATGCCTGGAGTTTGCAAGAAGGCACGTGGCAGACTCTGAGACCATGTGGCAAAAGATTCTCTGGTCTGATGAAACAAAAATTGAACTCTTTGTCCTGAATGCAAAGCGCTATGCCTGGCGCAAACCGAACACAGCTCATCACCCGTGTAACACCATCCCTACCATGAAGCATGGTGGTGGTAGCATCATGTTATGGGGATGCTTTTCAGCGGCAGGGACTGGGGCACTTGTCAGGATAGAGGGAACAATGAATGGAGCCAAATACAGGCGCATCCTTGAGGAGAACCTGCATCAGTCTGCAATAGACCTTGGACTGGGGCAAAGATTTACGTTCCAACAGGACAACGACCCCAAGCATACAGCCAAAGCAACACTGGAGTGGCTTCAGAACAAGAAGGTGAATGTCCTTGAGTGGCCCAGCTAAAGCCCAGACTTGAATCCGACTGAGAATCTGTGGAAAGACTTGAAGAGTGCGGTTTACCAACGCTCCCCATCGAACTTGACAGAGCTTGAGCAAATCTGCAAGGAAGAATGGGCGAAAATCCCCAAATCCAGATGTGCAAAGCTGATACAGACATACCCAAGAAGACTCAAAGCTGTAATTGCTGCCAAAGGCACTTCTACAAAGTATTGACTCGGGGCGGGGGGGGTGAATACTTAAGTAAACAAGATATTTCAGTTTTTAATGTTTCATAAATTTTTGTTACACAATAAAAATATTTTTGCCCCTTTAAATTGTTGAGTATGCTGTGTGAATCAAGGGGGAAAAAATCATAACAATGCATTAAAAATTCTGGTAGTAACACAACAAAATGTGACAAAATCCAAGGGGGGGGTGAATACTTTCTGAAGGCACTGTACGTGTAAAAAAATGTGCAAAATCAAACAGAAGTACACGAAACAGTGTTGCATCCAATAAAAAATATAAAAACAGTGGAGGCAGGGGGCAAACACCAAAGTTAATGGGGGGCAGCAGCTGCCCCAGTCAGAGCAGCAATAGGGCTAAAGCGTGCAACACCAGCAACCCAGGTTTGGAAACAAGGTCTGATGTGGGGGGAGGGGCCAGGATTGAGTATCCCAGGAACAGCCTTCCTCTACTAAGGGGAGGAGGAACACTGCTTGACTGCCACCTGGAAGAGGGCAGGTGGTAGCACAAACGAGCACACATGCAGGGAACGGACTGCCACTGGATTCCACGTATGCATGTGCACGTGTCCTTGAACATCGGCATCCTGGACAGAAAATGCCCTGGTCTAACCTGGCACTCCCCACAGGCCCATGCGCAACCAACATGACAGGGCACCCACTACCACGTGTGGTCCTGGGTAAGCAGTGGGTAACTAATAAGTCCATAAGAAGGTCGGTGACGGGACTGGGGGAGTGCTGCAGGTCCAGGGGTTGGAGGAGTAGAAATGCAAAAAAATGGTGATAGCAAAAATCAAACTAGGATCAAAACACAAGGCAAAGAGGAAAGAGCTACTGGAGGGGACTACAGAGAGGTAAGGTCAGCTACAGGAACAGATGTAAAGTATGGGCCCTTATAAGGGATTTCAAAGCAAACTAAGAAGAAGTGGAGTTGTCTGGAAGGGGATTGGGGAGCTTGTAGTAAAAAGCAGTCTGCCCCACAGAGTTCTTAGCACAGGGCACAGTGGGGAGGGTTTCAGAGTTTCTGAGATGGTAAGAAAAGGACAGGGGAAAGGATAAGAGCAACAGATTATGATGTCAGAAGCAGAGGATTGAGATGTCAGGTGCAGACAAGCAGCCAAAGCAGATGACTAACTATAGAACAGTTATCTTGTTTTCACCTTAAAGCAGCAGTGCATGTTACGGCAAACACTTTGACCAATGCTTTTTATTCCATTTTAGATTTCCCCTTACCTCCAGTTTTGTATGATACCCTTCTTTCCCCATTTTGAGTCTGCTATACCACATCTGAAATAATAAAAGGAGCATTCTTTTTAATATGGCTCTGACCAGGTTTTCATCAGTACCCTCAGGTGTTTTTGTACACCTGTTGTTCCAGAAGGTAAGAAAGTAGTGTCTGTTGCATGCTTGTTCATTTTAGTCACCAGAAAAGTAATGTTCAACAACAGGTGTTCAAAACCAACAGAGAAAACCGATGAAATCCTGGAGACAGTCATATTAAAAGGAAGGCTAATTTCATTGTTATAAATGTAAATAAAATTGCTAAAGTTGATACAAAACGGGATTAAAAGGGTATCCAAAACAGAATAAAGAAAGTATAGATCAAAATATTCACGTTCATATGCACTGCTGCTTTAATGTGCATAGTTACTAGAAAAAAAGGCAAGCCAACTATAGAAAACACGAAAAATAGTTTAAAAAAGAACAAAAAAAAAACGTGAATACAATTTATTTTTTTCAAAAGTTTGTAGTGAGCTAGGGGCTCTTTAAAGGAGACAGGACACCCTTTAAGAAGTGCTTTAAGACACTCCAGTACAGTACTGCATGAATATCTTAGCTATGATGTACAAGCCAAATATATGGATAAATGTACTTACTGGATTATGTACTATATACTGCCATCTAATAAACTTATTATACGAAACAATAAGACACTCCAGTAACTTCCATTAAATTATTTCCAATATTCAGATATAATTTAGTAGTGCTTGTGGTTCACAAAATAAATGTTTGATACTTTTTCACATGCTCTATATGGTCTTTCTGGTCAGCTGCATGCTGGAAAGTCTATGATGTCAGTTCTAGCTGTTACTAACTGAATAGCTAACACCAAGGAGCAGTGCAAACTGACATCACAGAATTTCTATGAAACCTGAAAACAGTGTAGACGCAGAAAAAGCAAACTGCAAAGCACGCTCTGTAGCAGAAATATAAAAAACTTAATGTAGCCCCCTTTTTGGCACCATCCTAGAGAGGGCCACTACCCCTGCCTTGCCAGCCATTACAAGGTTAAGGAGCCTGGGTTTCCATAAGCTGATACACGGGGGGTTCTTTCTCAAAAGATACGAATAAAATGGTGGTGCCTCCACCCAGAGGACAGATTAAGTGGGTCTGGTCTCTATTAGTACAAACCCCTGGGATGTCGTACCAACCCACCTTCCCAAAACAGTTACCCCAGACGTGGACTTACCAGGATTCGAACCTCCCACATTTAATAATCTGTCATTTCACATTTTAGCTAATAATATGCTCACTAAAATCAGGCTCTGGAGTCAGGCTTGCTGCAAAACAGTAACATCATGATTTACTTACATGGGGAGGGTTAGGATGGGGTAAATGGAATAGAAGTTAAGCACACTTCTGATTTTGCATTTTTAAAGATTTTACAATTTCCACAATAATTTATTTTTTAGTTAAACCCACACTGTTAATCACTACAGCCACCATTATCTATCTATCTAACTAGCTAATTGCTGCAGGCGTTACCATACCCAGAACCCCCAACTGGTACCAGTCTAGAATGACGCTCCTAATTTGGTCCTAGGCTACCTACATCTTACAGTTGCAGCCCTGAGGTGCAGCTAGTTGGCCTGCGTTGGCGCGCTTTGCTTGAATATTAAAAAGCTTTTTACATTTTTTTCTCTAGATTATTCTATGCCTTGACTCTACCTCCAACCCGGGTGGGCATACTTGAACTATATACAGTCCCCAAGAGGCAATTCCTTCTGTTTACTCACGGTTCTGCAGGATCAGTCCTTGGGTGGCACAGTTCACTGAAGTCCTAGGGTTGATGGAAACAGCGGATGCAGAACCGGGCTTGATGCTTGAAACTAGAAGGGCACAGAGGCTGCAGCTTGTATCTTTAGCTTGCTTGGAGATCTTGCAGCTTGTCCCCTTCGGCCTATTACAGGCCTGTTGCAGGGCACGTGTGCAAAGTCAGGCACCTACAAGGGACCCAGACCCCAGAGTGGGCCCCCCAGCCAGGCTCCTCCAAGGATCAGAGTGCGGGTGTACTCGGGGACAAGCCCCGTGATCCCCTGCAGGCAACAGACCCCATATGATGGGGGTTGGCGAGTTCCCCACCTGGCCCCGGTGTCAGCATGAACATTCAGCACATTTTTCCTCTTTTTTTTTTTTCTTTCTTTCTCAGTTACCAGCCATGGTGTGTACCCAAAACCGTTTCCGTCCTTTCCTGTCTCCCAGACCCCAGGGTACCGGATCAGCACAACAGTCTATTCCTTGCTGTATCTCAAGAGCAGACAGCAGGTACCCTGCCCCGATGGGCACTTGTCCATTCTTCTGCTTTCACCGTCTCTCAACCATAACACAGCTGCATTCTTGCTCTGGCTCACACACACAATTCCAGAACTCTGTCTCAGTAAACAGTTCAAAAGTCTCCTTTCTCACCATGCAGGTGTAGTACAATTCTCCAGTCCGAAGAGGCTTTCTCTCTTCACAGTTCTCTTTTTATTCTTTCTTCACCGATGAGGTGCAGGTGAAAGTACCTGTCTTTTCCCAGGCTCAGACGTAACCTTTGTTCTTTTCCCCAGGCTTAGGACACAACCTTTGTCGTTTTACAGGCTCAAAACACAACCTTTTCTTCCTTTTGATCATCTCGCCGCTGTGGTGCATTTTTTCTCTGCAACATCGCAGATTCCAGAAACCTGCAGCTCCTCTTTTTCCTAACAAAGCTGCCTCTTGGACAAATTTTCTCTTCTCTGCTTCTCCTTTAACTTCTCTGATGGGGGAAAGCACCACCTGCCCTGGGGGACAGATTACTGGCAGCCCCCCCGGCAGGACCATTCCCAGCCTCGCAGCCCCATTCTCCTTACAGGGGTAAGAGCCCTCCTTTCTCTGGAGGGGCTCTCCCCAGACTGACTCAGAGTCCAAAAGTCCTCTACTTTTTGGGAGCTTTTAGCAGCACCCCATTGGCTGGAGCCACTGTCCTTAAAAAAAATTTATATGTACGAAGCTCCCTCGATGCCTCATTGGTGCTGAAAATTGTCGCCTAGATTTTCCCTGGTATTTTCCCCCAAAAGTCCTTTCACAAGCCCCATAATCCTGTGGAATCCTGATCCCTAGGTTGGTTGTCCAGAGTCATGTGGCTGCAATAATTTCTGCTGAGTGTAAACAGCCCCACACAGTTCATACAGAGTCCCATCTTTCATGTCCCCGTACAAACGTTTTACTTTCAGTTTACATTTTTCCCCACCATTTGATAGCCACCCCTGTGCCCTGTAAAGCGACTGTACAGTTTACATTTTCCATGTAGCCCTTTTGCTGTCGCTGCAGCCATTCTACATAGCCCCTAGGCAGCTACACATATTCCCATCAGAGCTCATGCACTGTCCCACAGTATTTTCTTTGCTGCTGCTCACATATCAAATAGCTGTTGCCCCATTTCCCCACAGGTGTGTAGAGACCCCTTTTTCCTTACACACCTTGGAGGCATTTGAACATTTTGGTGATTCCTCTCCCTGTCGCTAGCACTACATTACGTCCCCAGTGCTAGACAGTCTCCAGCTCCAGAATTATGCATGAGCCACCTCATGAATATTAATGAGGTGGCTTCAAATCCCCAAGCGTGACGTGATTGGCACTCACAAAAACTAAACTTTCTCCCTTCTTGCTGCCGCTCTGGTTTAACCAAGGTCACTGGTCCCTCTTTTACGTTGTACGAAGACCAGGACCACCAGAGAGGCAAACCAAAAGACTACCGAGATGGCTGAATGAATTTGTGCTTTTTGTGCATGTGCAGAGCTCGTCCCGGCACCGGAGTACCATAACCAAACTGGCGGCTCTGCGCTCTAGCTCCCTCAGTAACGCTCCTTTACAAAACCAATGCGGAGGCCAGGGGAGATCCAGGACTACAAAGAGGAAAACTGCCAGGACCCAGAAAAAAGAAATGGGAGTGGACCAAAACCCCCAGGGCAACGGAAGCCCCAAAGGGGCATTCAGGTAAGCCCCCGGCATCGGGGGGTAACATTTAAAAAAAAAAAAAAAAAGCCAATGGATATCAGAAGATTAAATATGATTACAAAGTAACAAGGAGCTGGCTCCATGGTACTAAGCACTGGGGTATTGCTCTGGCACGCTGGCAAACTGGGTTCGCGCTCTGAATCCGGGATGTCAGGAGCAGAATCCAGCATCCTCTGGAAACTTCTATATTGGAGAGTGGGTCGTAATGCTCCACTTCCATATCAGCTCCTGGTGGTGGCTCCGCTGAGGTGCTCCTGGCTGTGTGAATGACCATACACAGCTGAGTGCCTCCGCACCCACGGTAGCATGCAGGAGGGCGGTGGTGGGTAGGGCCACACAAACAGAAATTGGATGCGCTGAGCACATTAGATAAAGGCCTCTCTGGCATTCCCTCTCATGTCGGCAGAACACTCAAAGCAGTCTGACCCTTCCACCACCTGCCATCCATCACAGGCCGAACTAAGGCACATCCCTCCGGGAGGTGGCAGGAAGTTCCCCCTGGCAGAGATAAGTTGGATTTGCCAGATGACAGAGTTACCAGAGACTTGGAGGGGGATGGGATGAACCGGCAGCACAGGGTGAGTCTGGTAGGCAGTGGGGATGAGTCTTGCAAAGTGCCTGAAGGAGTCGGTGACCAGGAAAGGCACACTAAGCAGTAACAGCTGTTTCCAGATGTGCCCCAGTGAGTGGGTTACATAGACCTGTGTTACTGTCTGGGGAATGCTGACCATGACAACAGTGGAAACTCCCCTATAACTCATCAATAAGTACCATAGGATCTTTAACAGCCACCAGGACAGTGACCAGAAAAAGGTGGAAGGGACCTCAGTTTAAATGTCTCATCTGAAGGACAGCACCTGACCAGTGCAGCACCGCCTCACACTGCACTAGTGTCAGTTATGGGTATTCCCCCAAGTACCTGATGTGGGGCTAAAGTCCACGATCTTGCGGTGTCCTGGCCTAAGAGACGAGTATGCTACCTACTGAGCCAATGACACTGAACAGACATAAACAAAACAAAACAAAATATAAAAAAGGAAGAAAAAGGAGCAATTCAAATGCACAAATGTTTCAAGACATTTCTTACTATTATGTCTGTCCCGGCTACATGAGCAGCTATGACTGAAGATGCAGTTCTCTGTTCACAGTTCAGACTGATGAGAACAATACTCGAGCGTGAAAATGGTGCAGTAAATTTTCAAGTTTTCGTAATGACATCATAATCAAGTGTGACGCTCAATCAGATTATAATGTCATGAAATGCACATGAATGATTACAATCAAAATTCATCATGCTAGGAAGCAGTCGATATTTTTCATGTATGTTTCTGGAAGGGAGTGAGCTGGGCAGTCAGTGCAGCCTACCCTGCTGTTGCCTGAAAAAGCAGAAGCACAACAGTTTGTTTTTTTAAACAGCCTCTTACCCCCAGTGACGCGCCCAGGAAGGGGAAAAAAAGAAACAGGATGATGTGCCCAAATAAAAGAACAACCTGGTGATGCATTCAGAAGAGTAAATACAAGAACAGAATCCTAGTGATTCTAATCCTGTATTTATGGTCGAAGTACATTACATATACAGTAGAATAAAGTATGGGTCGGGGTGTGTAACGAGATTTTATACACACCCGAGTTTCGCCCTCGGGGTTTGTGAAAAGCATCCCACAATGAGGGTGTGTGTAAAATCGAGTTTGACACCACGACCCATTTTTTATTTTATATAATTGCTGGGTTTCCCTTTTTTGCCTCAGCAATTATATAAAATAAACAGCTCTCGGTGTATCCTCCCAGTATATCCTACGGTCGGTCCTTTTAGTCTGGTGCCAAGATTTTTGTATTTTAAAACTGTTTTTTTTTCCATTTCTTTAGGTCTTTGTGTGTTTCCAGGGTATAAGGGGGGAGAAAAGGAAAGGACTTACCGCCGAGTTCTTGTGGCGGTTCTGTTTCGTGCAACACGGAAGTGGTGAGCGGTCTCGACTGGTCGTGCTGCTGTGTGAGCATGCGCACAGGAAGGGAAATCGTGCGTGTGTTTGTCGTTATAAACGCTCCTTTATAACGGCAAATTACACCACGGTTTCCCTATGGGAAAAAGGCAGAGCCAGTTATTATGTAGAGAATAATGCCTGTACAGGTGTGTGATAATCAATAAATGGTTTACGAGATTACCACACACTGAGGGTATGTGAAAAATCCTCATAAAACAAACTTTTCAAGGGCGTTATTTTTTATAACAACTGGTGCGCTGGCCCACCAGCACAGCAGTAGTGCTTCCACTTACAATGCTGACAACCCGGGTTCAGGAACGAGCCTGGGAAGTTGGAGGACCGGCCAAGGGGAGGAGGACTGAGCATCTTATGAACCGCTCTTCTCCTCTGGTGGTGGTGGTTGGGGGGGGAAGTCACCGGTTCTTGAGCGACCCATTGCGGTAGCCGAGGGTGCAGCAGCCGGGACCCACTCTGTTTGGGAGGTGTGACAGACATTTTGCATATTCACCCCAGTGCCACTGCACGCCATGCCTCCCTGGAAGAACCAGGAAAAGGAGGCTCCAACCGCCGCAAGATGCTGTCCGCCCCACGCCACAGTCTCTGTCAGGGGAAGGTAAGGGAGCCCCCTTGCAGCCACGCCCCAAGGGGTAAGCTGGGGGTCTTCGGGAGCGAGGGTAAGTCCCGAGGGGGGAGGGGTTTGGACAGGAGCAAGCATGTAATCGGACCAATAGGGGCCGGCCAGACAGGGAGCAAAAAGCATACTAAACAAAAAAAATAAGTTGTTGCAAGGTTTCAGAGAGAAAAAGTGTAAATTGAATTTGTGCAAGCGAATGTGTCCCTCAACAGCTGCTGTACTTGCACAAATACAGTGTGTTTTCTCTCGCGCGTCAATGAAGTGAGAGCAAGAGGAGGAAAACACCATAAAAACCTGCTATTGAATTATTGCGGAATTCAGTGCGTTATTCCGGCGTTTTATCAAGACTGGATATCCAGTCATTATAGGGGGTCACCAGTTATTATAACAAAATAATTATATTTTTGTGAGAACAGACTACAGCACTTCTTCATACACACTAGACTAACTAGGCTGGTATATGGCCTAGCTGGTAGTGGGATTCCGTCCCCCCAACTCCACCGTCAACTCTTCTGTGGGCTCCTGAAGCTCTAAGTGTGTCGCAAAGATAAGGCACTCTTGCTTGGAGGAGGAGGATGGGGAGATGGGCAGTGTATTATCACCAAGTGAGCATGTCCAGCTAGCACAGGTTGAGCAGGCTTGATATCAGAACATCAACATCAGCACTAAATCATAAACTATAGCTCTCAAACCGCTGCGTCTCACAAATCTGTCTTCTTGGTGTGTCAGCCTCTACCCCCCACAGAGTTCCATTTAAATTTAGGTAAGAAATTAAACACAGATTAGGGGTAAATAATACAAATCTACACATCTTATATAATGGTAATATCTACGCTCACGAAGTTGTTATGATATGTAACTTAATGTGAAAATCCTTTTCTAACTAAATGTTTGGCATTATTTTATGACAAGAAATGCTAGCATTTAGGCCGGACCAAAGAAACTACAGGGAAAAAAAAAAATCAAGAAAAGTTGACACGCATGAGCCCAACAGGCTACTGCGGATGGAGAAAAGCCAGTGCTGTTGGGTGGGCGAGTGGGGGCTTCTCTGGAGGATCTTGTGACTGTAAAGGACAATTCCAGGGTTCAAGCACTCAACTGATGACCTTCTAACCCACCATATGTATACAGAGCACCAGAAGGGTGCTCTAGTGTAGTGGTGGGAGAAGAGGGTGAGGTCCAGAGTTCAACTGGGCAGTTTGGAACATAAAGAGTAAATCAACTAAGAGGGTAAAGAAACAACCTGGAATTTTGTTACAAAAGATAAGCCTCTAAAAAGGCTGGGATTCATTTTCTGATCTAACTATCCTGAAAGTCAGCTTAAGGAGCTCTAAGTAAGGACACCTCACATACCTTTTATGAGCCTTTTCCCAAAGAAAACAGCTGAAAAATGAGTGTGTAAACGGTGTGCAAAGTGTTGTTGAATAGACCCCCAAGGGTTGTTCTTGCTGATCCTGAGTCACAGTCTGTTAACCCTGTAACACATTAACAAGTTTATCAATCCAAAAGTAAGTCCCCAGAGATGATCACAATTTCAAACATGGGTGTGACCAGATCTGAATCTGCTGGTCCTTGACTCACTGGATTACTTTCAAAATGAACCTCAGGGACCACATACAGTGATGTATAAGGATCCGGTAAAAACTAAATGAGAGGCCGGCCCGACGGCGCGGCAGCAGCACTACCACTTGTGATGCCGACGACCAGGGATCAGAAGTGATCTCGGGACTTGGAGGGCCGGCCAGGGTGAGGAGGATCGAGCGTCCCATAGATTGCTCTCCTCCTCCTCCGGGGGGGGGGGGGTTACTGACCCCTCGAGGCAGCAGGGAGTCTGACTGCTGGGGCAGACTATACTGACTATAGTTGGTGGGGGTGCCAGACGTTTGGCATATGCAATCTATGTCACTGCATGTTACGCCCCCCAGGGAGACCAACAAGATGAAAAGCTCCAGCCTGCAGGATGACGTCTCCCTCCTCGCAGGCCCCACACCCGCCTACTGGGCTCTCCAGTCGCATCCAAATTAAACTTCTCCCGGGATAAAGGGGCCAGTCGCGGGGGGCTCCGCAACAGGGCGATAACTGGGCGGCACTGTAGGCCGGCAGGTAAGTCCTGGAGATGGCAGAGTGGATAGGCTGTATGGTGCAGGGGAGGAAAACGCATACCAAATACAAAAAAAAAAAAAAAAAACCTAAATGAGAGTACTTTCTGTCAGCTGAAGGACACTGTACAGCAATCTGAAACCAACAACACACAGACGCTCATCTGAAACTCCTGATGCTTTCACTCTTTTCAAGCTCAACATCTTGAACTTTTCACCTGCAACAAGGCAATACAGTACATGTAATTTTTAAAATACTCACTAGGTCGGCATCCTCTGCAGCCAAAATGACAACTCTAAGCAGTTTCTGAAGCTAAGGTTTTCTCCACTGATTTCAGTACTAGACAGCTACCAAATATACTGTTAACAGCTGCTTTGTTGACAACAAATATAGGAAGTTAAAAAAAAAAAAAAAAAACACATTTAAGCTCAATATTTGTTCATTTTATTTTTAGCATTTCATCTCAAAGCCCAGCACACATTCTCAGTGAATCATATTAAACACACAATTGGTTTATCAGACTACATTTATTTATTTAAAATCATTTTACTAGAAAGGCAGACAAAGCAGGCAGGGCTCATTTCCAGGTGTGGCCCTCGGGGACCACAGGTAAAACTGGTCCATATTAAAAACTCTACTAGTAAAGAGATTATCGTGCCTGGCTGTGCCAGCACAGCATGTCACACTCCCATGCAAGAGACCCAGGTTCACATTTGACCTGACTCCCCATGCCCTGGGTCAGTGGAGCTCTGGTAAAGCTGGGGAGGTAGGGTGCTCAGGCCCCACGCACCCACTCTGTAAACTCCTCCTGTGATCTGTGGGAGGTCATGACATTATGGGTGACCACACAATGTCATCCCCTACAGAATGGCACAAGAGTACTGAATGGTACTTGACATCAGGGAGATCGTCAGGACTGGGAGAAAAACAGGGAAGAAAATCACCCTGTCAGGGGGCAGCGACCAAGATGAGGAACACTTCTTGATCCCCCACTCTGGTCACCGCCCCCTGACAAAGTCCCATAGCAGGATGAAGCACTGGGGTGACCATTTCTTACCTTCAGCGGTGGTCTCAAATAGTGTTGCTCAGATGGATCCGAGCAAATCCAGATCCACCAGATACCTGCCCTTTGCGGCAGGATAGTGGATTCACCAGATACTTCCACTATCTGCCTGTGGATCCAGACGTCTGATCCCTGGTCGGATCACATGTTATCCGACGGCCAGATCCAGGGATCGGACACCAGATCCCTGGATCTGGCACAGGGATCCAATGTTAGATCCAGCATCAGATCCCTGGATCTCGCACCAGATCTCTGGATCCGGCAACAGATAACGCGGGATCCAACCCAGGATCTGACCTCTGTATTCAGCCGGATCCCGGGACAGATCCAATTCGAATAGTGCCACCATCCGCTGGATCACTAGCGGATCCACAGCGGCACTGTACAAGCAACACTATTCACAAATGTTTGCTGTTTTATGTATTAACTTTTTATTTTATTGCACAAGAGCACTTTAACATGGTTGTATGCATAGCGTGGCTACTGTGGGTCACACAATAAACTATCCAGTAAAAATTCGAGTCGATATGCTTCTTATTTACGTTTTTTTTTTTTGCTGGGAACTCAGAGTGCTCCACAACTTTGCAGAAGGTACACAGGAAGGACCCTGTCTAGCAGAAGAAAGGAAGTGATCTTGCCTCTCTACAGGTTACTGGTGAAGCCATACCTTAAGTGCCATGCTCAGTTCTGGGACCATCACCTTAAGAAGGGCAGGGAAGAACTGGAATCAGGCCAAAGGAGGGCAACAAAAATGATATAGGGGCAAAAGAGAATGAACTATGGGGAAAGACTGGCTGACCTGAACATGTACACCCAGGAGGCCAAAATGGAAAAGGCAGACATGTTTGAAACATTAAAATACCTGAGGAAGGCTGACTCCATGGCACTGAGGGCTGAGGTGCTGGACGCCTTACCTCGCACTATGCCAGCGACCTGGGTTCGAGAATGACCTCGGGTCGTCTGGGAGCCGGCGTGGGGGGGGGGGCAGATTGAGCAGCCGCAAGGCAGCTCTCCCCTCCCGGGATGGATGCTCACACCCTCTGCAGTTCTGTCCCCGGGCGGAGGTCCGGTAGGAAGCATAGGCGCAAGGGGGTGGTGGTGGTGATAACCAGGGTGGGGCAGAAGGGGCCGAGCCGGTACCCGGCATGTGTGTGTGTGTGCCTCCACGCACGCACATGTATGTCTGCCGGGGTCCCGGGTTGGGGAAAAAAAAAGGGGGGGAATCCATAAAGTACATATGGGAAGAAAAATAAAAATACCTGAGGAAGATGACATAGAAACATAGAATTTGACGGCAGATAAGGACCGCTTGGCCCACCCTGTCTGCCCATTTCCCTACCTACTGGATAAGCTGCAGATCCTAGTTAACCAGCAGCCTACTTCTTTCTACCCCCAACCCCCAGAATTGCCTTATGACTATCCCATGCATGCTTGAATTCCACCACTGATTTTGACTCCACAACCTCCTCCGGAAGGCCATTCCATGCATCCACAACCCTCTCTGTGAAAAATACTTCCTTAAATTACCTCTGAGCCGCCCCTCTATCTTCAAATTGTCCCTCTTGTTCTTGCACACCTCTTTTTGAAAGATGCTACCCTCTTGGACTTTGTTGATTCCCTTGAGGTACTTGAAAGTTTCTATCATGTCCCCTCTCCCTCCTTTCCTCGAGGCTATACATATTAAGCTCCTTAAGTCTCTCTTCATATGTCCTCCGGTGCAGACCCTGCACCATTTTAGTTGCCCTCCTCTGGACAGCTTCCATCCTGTCTATGTCTTTGGAGATTGGGTCTCCAGAACTGCACACAGTACTCCAGATGGGGTCTCACCAGCTGTCTGTACAGAGGGATAATAACTTCCTGTTTTCTACTGGTGATGCCTCTCCCTGCCATCCCAGTATCCCCCAGCCCTTGCTGCCTTCTCCCATTGCTTGCCCACCTTTAGGTCATCTGATATGACTACCCCAGGTCCCTTTCCATTTTGTTGTTGTTAGTATCTCACCCCCATTGTGTACTCTTCCCTGGGTTTTGTTTCCCAGGTGCATTACCTTGCACTTCTTAGCATTGAATCTAAGCTGCCATACATTTGACCATTCCTCTAACCTTGCCAAGTCCCTCTCATCCTTTCCACCCCACCCTGTGCATCAACTCTGTTGCAGATCTTAGTGTCATCTGCAAAGAGACATACTTTTTCCTTCCAGTCCTTCTGCAATGTAAACATAAAGACATTGAAGAGGACTGGTCCCTAATCTGACCCTGCGGTACCCGCTAGTAACCCTCCTTTCTTCTGATGGACTCCATTTACTATTACTCTCTGTGTCCTATTCTCCAGCCAATTCTTTACCCAGGCTGTCATCTTGGGACCCACTCCCAGGCTGGCTAACTTATATATTAATCTTTGTGTGGGACTGTGTCAAATGCCTTGCTAAAGTCTAGGTAGGCCATGTCCACAGCCCCTCCTGATCTACTACTTTGGTCACCCAGTCAAAGAAATCTATCAGATTAGTCTGGCATGACCTTCCGCTGTGAATCCATGCTGCCTAGGGTCTTGTGCCCTCTGGCCTCTAGATACTCGACAATTCTTTCCTTTAGAAGTGATTCCATCATTTTCCTATCACTGAGGTTAAACTAACAGGTCTATAGTTTCCTGCTTCTGCCTTGCTCCCACTTTTGTGAAGGGAATCACATCTGCCCTCCTCCAGTCCTCGGGTACCACCCCATCCTCCCATGATTTGTTAAAAAGGGTAGTCAGTGGTGTCACTAGTTCTACCCTTAGTTCTTTTAGAATTCTGGGATGAATCCCATCAGGCCCCATTGCTTTGTCCACCTTCAGTTTTAAGAGTTCTTTCAGAACCCTTTCTTCTGTAAATGGGCTGGTATCAACTTCTGTATCCAGAGTGTTACTACTGTTTGTTTTATGTACCACCCCTCTTCCTTTGTAAATACTGAGCAAAAATATTTGTTTAGTATCTCTGCCTTTTCACATTCTCCCTCTGCCCACCCTCCCTCCCTTTATTAAGCCTCACTATCCCTCCTTGGTCTTCCTTTGCTCCCTGATGTGCCTATAAAGGTTTTATTCCCTTCTTAACTGAGTTGGCTATCTTTTCCTCAGTTTGGGCCTTTGCTGTTCTGACTGCCTTCCAGCCTCCTTTTGCTTTAACTGATACAGTTCTCTGTCCTGCTCCTGCTGGATTCCTTGTACTTCCTGAATGCTTTCTTCTTCTCTTGAACCTTCACTGCCACTTCCTTTGAGAACCATAGTGGTTTCTTACGTCTTGTTTTGTTTATTTGCTTCACACAAGGCTCGTTACCTCTGTGATGGCAGTTTTATTATTCCCATTGTTCTTCCACCCCTCCTTCCCACCCATTTGCTAGTGCATTCTTAGCACTCACCCATTTTGGCAAAGTCAGCCCTCCTAAAGTCCAGTACTTCTGTCTTTGTATGGCTTGACTCTATTGCTGTGTTTATTGTGAACCATACTGTTCGATGGTCGCTAGTTCCCAGATGGCTACCCACTTCTACATCTGTGATCCTCTCTCCATCTCCATTTGAGAGTATCAAGTCTAATATTGCTCCCTCTCGAGTGGGCTCCAGTACTAGTTGTCTAAGGCATGCCCCTTGTAAGGCATCTAGAATAAACAGAGCCCTATGTGATTTATAGCTAAGCAGCCTTCCCGTGGCCTGAACAGATTGGGTAATCTGCCTTCTGCAGTTTTGGCCATGTCCACCACTCCAACTTACAGTAGCAGAAAGTCTACTTTTACAATGGCTATATTGATCCAGAACTCCAATATGCTCTAATTCTGTTAGCAGCTCAATGGCTAATAAGGAGATTTGCACCCACATGATCTACTCCCTAAATGACTGCAATACGTTTAACAAGTTTGGCAGATGGCTTGAACTATAAAAAAGAAAACAATCTAATGTGCTCACAGGACAACTCGGTGCAATTTAGACCCCCCCCCAAAAGCCCCAAACACAAACGGCAAAACCAAAATGACGCCTGTACTCACGAAGACCAAAACAAGGGACCACAGCCAACAGAATGTTACAAGTGCAGTAATACTTTTATTGGCAAGAATAATTACAAAACAACTGAGTCCAGGCAGCATGTAAAAAAGACCACCACCGAGGTGCACCCACACTCCAGCTATACTAGCTCTTTTGTGAGGGCACTTCCTGATGAAAAGCTACTACAGCGTCAAGCAGCGGGGCATCTGGTCAGCGTTATCTTTTACATTCCACCTGGACCAAGTCTTTTTGTAGTTATTCTTGTCGATAAAGGCTTACTCAGAACATTATACTGACTGCAGTCCCTTGGTTTGGTCTCAGAGTGCAGATGTCTTTTTGTTTTCCAGCTAAAATGAAACATGCTATCAGGTACATTGATATGTAATAAGGACAAACAATTCACATACCTTCTGTACATCACACCCTAATTTGTGATTAAACACACTTGCATGAAAATAAATCTGTCTTTTGAGTCCTAGTGTTTAGAGAGCAGTCATTTGTGCACACATCTGGTTAGGAAAAGTGAGTACTCAAGCACGTAAAGGGTCATTTTACCTAACAAGGCCAATACAACTTAAATGCTCCTGGTGCTCGTCTACATCTAAAGTTACTGTACACCTTTGACTGTGACAGCATAATCATTTCTACCACACAGACTGTGATGTGACATGCATACAAGTATCACACATTGCAAATCTCGCTACATAACAGCCTACCTTAAAAATGTACGGCATTTGAAATATCTTGGTCTATGACTCAACCCACAAAATTCAACAAACATGTCAGCAAGACAGTTAGGAGCTCCTACCAAAAACTTGGGGAGTTCTCTACGACAATAAGAGCTGTCACAAGCTTAGCAAAAGGAAGCTGCGTCTTCAACAGTCCCAACACTTCCATTACCTTCCCTGGAATATGCAAATGAGATCTAGGGGATGGTTAATCCAACCACGCTACATAAAATCAGTCCCCTTTTAACAGTATGCTCAGGTTTACCCTAGGGTGTGTATGACTGAAGCACAAACTGCTGTCTTCTCTGCAGGGCAACTAGGATTACTTTCACAAGATCTGAAAAGGGAGCATATATGGCTCACTCTCCATGACCGCGTCCCCATTTGCCTCAACAACCTCCTGACTAGGGCTACCATCATCTACCAACAGACACCAGGTGAAGAATTTGTTTAAAATACCAAGGACCTGCAGATCTATAGAGAAGTCATTTCTGTAGTGGCAGCAACCAGTTAGAATACAATTCCTGAAAAATATCAAGGTTTCAAGGAACCAGAAGCATGTAAAGAAGGTGTTTCATCACCTTCTCGCCCCTGCACTTGATAAACACCCACTGAACCATCACCCTTCCCTCTAACTTCTCTCACTCTCTCCTTACCACTTTATCTCCAATTCTGCACCTACCTACCAGTTACATGGTGTTTCTGTAACTATAACGGTATAAATTAGCATTTGCAGTATGTATTACAGTGCAAGCCTGTTATAACGGACGCATCTGCGCACAAAATTGTCTGTTATTTCCAGTGTCCATTATATCCAAAGGAGGTGGAGTCCATTATAACCAAAGGAAAATGCACTGGATTTGATATGTTTGGTTTGGGAAATCAATTTTTGTCCACTATAACCGACTGTCCGTTATAACAGTGTCCTTTATAAATGGAGTGCACTGTAACTCTTAACTTCTCTATTGGTAACGGTTTAATTTGCTTATGTTGAAATAATAGTTGAATAAACTGTATATGTAAAAAAAAAAAAAAAAAAATTCACACTGCTGCTGTACCATCCCATCAGGACCCTCTTGGAAACTGGATGCATCACTATCCTGGAGCAAGAAAATGCAAGTATCTTCAAATACAGTGGCCAATATTATATTCAGCATAGTCTATGTCCATGGAGCAGTTAAACACCTGCTTTCTCAATATATTTAAAGTGTGCCGACTTATTTTAAATGAAACAATGTTATGGCTAAAAGTGTTTTGATGTAAAATTGATGTGTATCGATGTGATGAAATTATATCAACAGTACACAACCAATTCAACATTACTAAAGCTTGCAAGTTCCTAGCACTCATGGTTCCAAAGTTGGTCCTTTTTGAAGAATTTATCTTTTTAAAGGCTTACACCTGGAACTACAGATATAAACTTAATTTATTTTAAAGTAAAAAGTTTGGAATTAGTTTGATATACAGTAGATGGATTCCATCAATACCCTTTCAATGCGTCGATATACTGTTCTGTACGTGTACTTTTTTATATCGATATACTACATTTTTTTCACCATATCAGTGTTTACTGACAATGTTGAGACACAAGAAATCTATTGGCAGGGCAGAATTAAACTAACTTGATTTAAAATTTTCATTTTAAAATAACTAACGTTTACAACAACTTTTCAGAAACACAAAGAAAAAGAGGCTCAGGGCCAGATATTCAAAACTTTGCCCAGGGCTAAATTAGCACTACTCGGTGGGCAAATTTAGCCCGGAGTAAAAAGCAAGCTATATTCAAAAGGAATAGCCCAGTGCAAAACCAGCTGAATATAGCAAGCAAAGGAAGCCAGGCAAACAGGGCCAGGAGTGCAGGGCAAAAATAGCCCGTGAATAAGCACTCAATATAGCACCAGAGAAGTGCACACTGCTACCGCAGTTTATGAGACCCTGGAGAAAGCCAGTGTTGCAGGTGAAGAACACTGCACGATTGCAAAGAGATGTCTCGCATCTACTGCAAACAACAATGTAAGCCACACACTGCAGAACTGTGCTATGCTGAAGTGAGATTTGCCCGGGGCAAACCTGATTGCACAGTGCTAACGGGAGCTACATTCAAAGCTCCCATGCAAATGAGCCTACTTATGTAATCTGTGGGTAAACCAGCACATTTGCATCTCATTAAGTGCTGCTTAGCATACATTACCATGCAGTTTGCCTGGTGCTACTGCATGGAGCACAATGCTCCCCCTTTTGGTCAGAATGGAAGTGTAGGCTGGAAACTGCAGGCCAAGGCATGCCCACAGCATCCCCTGTTGGTCGGCAGAGAAGTGCAATCTGGCAGCAGCAGGAACTGTGTGCTGGCAGGCACTGTCAGTGCATACAACACACCCATGCATCTGTGCACGCAGGACCTGTATATCTATCTATGTATAGATATATACAGTCCCCACTGCATATAATGGGTAGATATGTGTAAGCACATTCTGCTCATTATATGGGTTGGTCGAAGTACTCAAAGTGAATATTTGTTATTGATCTGGGGCAATATGGGGGAGGCAGAAGCATTGCAAGATGCTCCCTATTGCCCACTACGCAGGAATCTCTCAACAACTTTCTCCTCACTCCTCACAGTGCAGCCTGTTATCTATTTTAACACTGCAGTTAGTTTCTAGTTTTCACAAGTAGGACCACAGAGTCTGTGGGGGGGTTCTACGCTGTGTAAATTAATCTACTTTAATCTGCCTGTTTACTGTGTGCCATGCCTTGTGTACCGCGATGTCAAGCGATCGGAAGAGATCTCTCAACAGCTTTCTCCTTGCTCCTCACAGTGCAGTCTGTTAACAGTTTTTACACTCCCCTTTCTATTTTGGTATAGCAAGAATTGCCCTTGTCCCCCCACTCCCCAGCATGAATCCCAACCCCCAGTACCTGTAAATAACATTTTTCCTGGTAGTCTAGTTGTCCCCCACCCCCAAGCACGAATCCTGACCCCCAGTACCTGTAAATAACGTAGTTTTCCCTGGTAGTCTAGTGGTCCCCCACCCCCAGCATGAATCCGACCCCCAGTACCTGTAAATAATTGGTGTTCCTGGTAGTCTAGTGGTCCCCCCACCCCTGCACGAATCCCAGACCCTGGTGCCTGTAAATAACGTAGTGTTCCCTGGTAGATCTAGTGGTCCCCCCACCCAGGAGTGATGCCCTCGCTCATCCCAAGGCAAGCGCCTTGATTCATTTAAGTAGAGCTCATGCATACTGCCGTCTGCAGCCGGCCGTGGTGGTGAGAGGAGGGTAGAGCCGGTCGCCGCTCACTTTGTGGCATGTCCTTGGGATGAGCAGGGCGTCCACTGCCAGGTGGGGGGACCATGACTACCAGGAAAACTCCGTTATTCTGAAATACCGGGGCGGGATTGTGCTGGGGAAGTGGATGACCACTAAACTACCAAGGAATACTATGCTTTTACATGTACCGGGGGCGAAGTCATGCTGGGGACCACTAGACTACCAGGCGATTCTTGCTATACCGTAGCTCTGGGGTCCATGATGTGCAGGAGGGCACCGCTGCATTCTCGCCAGTTTTTTTGTTTTGTGTATCTAGTGCCCTATTACAGGGCCGCTGCTTACTGCCTGTAGCGCGACGCTATACCTTTGAATATGCCACACTGCTGGCATTCCTGGGCACTCCCCTGTCCACGCCCCTGCATACCATTATCTATTAGTGTTGGTGCTAACACACAGCACCGGTGCTAACAGGGCTTTTCAATATTGCAGCCTCGCGCATATCCAGCGCTATTCCAGTGCTACGGATTTACGCTAGGCGCAAAGGTTTGAATATCTGGCCCTTAGTGTATTATTAAAAAATACTTGTACTGTACAGTATCTGAATTTTTTTTTTCCCTGGAGTTTTAGTATGTCTAACTAAACCAAATATGCTACAACAGTGATGATCAGAATAGGGCTGTGCAGGGGCCAAATGTTATTTCCGAAATACCACGAATAATGTGCTATCCCAATATTCAGTACTAAATAATGAATAGCCAGCTATTCCGAGTGATATACAGTATTAGACTCGGGTGTTTATTAAAAAGCCTCCCCCCCTTCCTAGGTGGCCAGGCTAGTCTCCTGGCCACCCTCCTAGTGTCTTTATATTTCTCCACCATTACTCTGTGTCAGCTTAATATTTAATTTATTGCTGCCGTCATCAACCAGTCTCCTCTGACAATAACAAGCCCCACAGTAGCCAAAAGCAGCCTATGAATTCTGGAAGCCCTCACCCCACCTTGCCCAGACTGATAAATGAGGGAGGCTCACACCTTCAATTCCTGGCTAGCTCAACTGGAATCCCCCCCCCAATCAGCTTGGCAGACTCCTGCCGTCTGCTCCACAGGGTCAACCACAGCCAGCCTGTGTCACAAGGGAGCAAGCAGATGGTGCACAATCATGAGAAAGGGGGCGGGTCAGTAGCATCAAACAGATGCTAGGCAGCTTGATTGGCTGAGGCTGCCTAGCATCACTTTGATGCTACTGACTCGCCCTTCCTCATGATCGGATACCACCTGCTTGCTCCCTTGTGACACTAGCTGTGGCCTGTGGCTGATACTATGGAGTGGGCGGCAGGAGTCAGCTGCACAATTGGGGGGGTCCGACTGGGCTACCCAGGAACTGAGGTTACAAGCCCCCCATTCATCAGTCAGGGGTGGGAGCTTTTGGAATTCATATGCTGTTTTTGGGGAGTCCAGGGCTCATCAATGTCAGAGGGGACAGGTTGATGTCAGCACCTGGTGGAGCTGGCAATAAATCAGAGTAAGGGAGTGGAAGATTTAATGTTGGAGTCAGGCGGATGGCCAGAAGACAAGCCCTGGCCACCTAGGAAGGTGGGGGGGGGGAGAGGGGCTCTTTTGTTTTAAAACATCCACAAGCCAAGTACGGAACAGCTGAATGCTTGTGCGCCCCCCCCCCCCAATATAATATTCAGAAAAAAGGTATTTGCATAGTCCTAGTTCACAATAAGGCATCTCTGGATAGTGTGAAATAAAAATGGAGACTTCAAACCAGTCTCCTCTTTGTCTGGGACCCATGTGGTTACCACATGATAACTGCACAGACTGTAAACTCATGTCCTTCCAATGATGGAAGCAAGCATGCCTAAACAGTACTTTAAAAGGACAAGGGCTTTGATGCAAACACACAGAAGCAAGGGTTACACTAAACGCACATTGGCTGTGATGTCAAGTGTTAAAGAAACACAAAACCACCCATACTTCTGTAGTGTAAGGCATCACGGGGAAAATATATGCAAATCTGCTCTTCTCTTCCATTGCAGATTGAGAGGTCATTTGGCACAATATGATCACGCTTAAAGCCTAGTTAGACTTACTGCCATCACGGTGATCTGGATTCTAACTAGTAGTTGTCTAAAATGGCTAGCAACTTTTATGTTTTTATCATTTGATCTTTAAGACACTTAATAATAAAAGGATACCAGAAAAACAATGGGTAGGGGTATTGCAACCACCCCACCCCCAAACCAGCACCCTGCCTCTTTTTACACAGACAAATATGAGTATGAGTGTAACACCCCCACCCAAACTGTGCCATTCTGCCTAACTTTTGCAACGTCTTCAGTGGCTATGTTAGGTGTTGCAAATACAATGTGCATAACGAAACTGTTTGCCTGTCACGCTCTTTAGGAGCAATTCTTTATCAATATTTGCAATGGACAGTTCTTTGTCAAATACCATGTTTATCTTAAATGAAAACCAGGGCGTGGCTTCTTTTAGAATATAATTGATTGCATCCCTTGCTCAGAGCTTTTCAAAAAGCTTTTACAATTCTAAAAAAAAAAATGGACTGTCATAAATAAAATCAAATAAGGGGGCTCTTAATGTCAAGGAGATTGCAACGGAATTTATATATCTGCTGCAACAGCTCTTCCTAGAGCTGATTGCTAAAGTTTATTCACAGTATCAACTACATTTCTCAGATGTATGCCATTAGTTTTCAAGGTGATCCACTCTAACAGCCGTCACTCATAAATGCACGGACAACCATCATACAATTTATTACTGGCAACTGCCTTAATGCTATTATAAATCGCAGAAATGCTAAAACACTGTAATTTAAATAAACTCAAAATATGCATGTTATATATATACATATATATATATATATATATATATATATATATATATATATATACACATATATATATATACATATACACACACACACACACATATACATATACACACACACACACGTATATATATATATATATACACACACACATATATATATATATATATATATATATATATTGAGAACAATAAAACTCCAGCACTCACCCCTGCCACTCTTTGGAATCACTATTCCAGTTCCTGTTGCACAATGCCGAAGTACTGCAGATAATAAAAGCTATCCACAAGCTGCAGATTTCTAAGTGTTTTTTTAAACTGCCAATCACATGCAAACAAAGCAAAATGGTCAGTAGGCAGCCCGATCCAGAAATGACCAATGTTTCGCATCACATATGGTGCTTTGTCAAAGTATCTCACATCTGTATGCCTTCCACTTGTATACTAAACTTTTAAAAGTGACAGACAAGTGTAACTTAATTAGCATAACTACAGTAGAACCTCAAAATTATGAACCTCTGTATTCCTAACTGACCGGTTATCAGAACCCCCCCCCCCAACACAGTCATCAATCCACTGTAACACCTGTGGCTAGCCTTAGAAAAGGCATTAATGGCAAGCGTTTGTTTAACGCTAGCTCTAATATGGTGATAATGATGGCAGTCAGTGTAAAGAGAAAGCAAGTCATCACTCTTTCCACTGAAATTAGCTGGAAATAATTCAGAAAACTGAACGAGGTGTCAGCCTGAGCAATGCTGCTCAAGAATATGGAATAAGAAAATCCAGAGTGTTTGATATTAAAAAGGGCCAAGAAAAAAATCAAGCAGTTTGCTAAAGAGGCCAAAGACGGGGGCTGTAAAGAATCATTGCATTGCATTGTTCAGAAAGCTGCAGCTGATGATTTTGATAAAGCCATGCATTTATGGTTCACACAAGAACGATTGGAAAGGTATCCCTATCAGTGGTGTTATTGTCTTGGAAAAGGCAAAACTGTTATACCAGCAAATGTACCCTGAAAAAGATGATGCCGTCTTCATGGCTAGTTCAGGCTGGCTGTTCAGGTTTAAAAACAATCATGGGATACGGTACCTGGGCTTACAAGGTGAATCGTTACCTGCTGATTCAGGGGGCCTCTGAGGCTTTTAAAACCACGCTGAAACAATTCATTGAGCAGCATGACCTTACTAGGGACCAAGTTTTCAACTGCAACGAGACTGGTCTCCACTGGCGGTTGCTGCCAAACAAAACTCTTGCTGACGGATCAGAGAAGCACGTAACGAACTTTAAGTCTTCCAAAGACAGAGTTACTCTAATGGCTACAGCTAATGCTAGTAGAGATTTTCGCCTTCCACTTGTGTTTATTCATAAAATCGCTAAGCCATGTTGTTTTCCAAATGTAACCATGTCAGCTCTACCTGTCCATTATCACAGCCAGTGAAATGTATGGATGGACAGAAATATCTTTTCAGATTGGCTGCGACATCACTGAAATGAGTCAGGTGAATTTCACCATAGAGCAAATGCAGCTCGCAATAACTGAGGAGGAACAGGAAGACTGGCTTAACGCCGACCAAGATGAAACTGGCCATCACATCTTGTCAGATCTGGAGATCATTGATCTGGCCAGAGAGAAAACCCAACCTGACAGTGAGAGTAAGAATAAGGGGGAGGATGAGACCACAAAGATCTGTCACACCAGAGCAGAGGAGTGGTTCGCTGTCTGCATGCAGTGGCTGAAGCCACACCAATGAATCTAATGATGGTGCAGGAGTCGCATACTCTGGCTAAAAAAAAAAAAACACTACTGCACAGTAAGGCAGAGCACAATTAAACATTTCTTTAAACCTGCTGAGGCTTAGTAACAGCACCGTACGCCTGCCAATATCTATTACAGTACTCTACATGCACTGAGTTTTGTGGAACATTACAGTGCCTTTTAATTTTTAAATAGCGTGAATTACAGTAAAGTACATTAACTAATGTTTACATTAATAAAACAGCTGTCACGCTTTTATGATGCATGTATGACATGACTATGTGCTGTTATTAATTTCATTCTTCTGCTTTCAAAGTTACGAAATTTTCAAAGTTATAACCCCCCCCCGAAGTGTTCATAATTTCAAGGTTCAACTGTAGTTTGTATAGAGGGGGGCCCCGGAAATCATAAAGTCAACAGTGATAAAAAGTGCTTAAACATTGCAAAATTGTGCAACGTACTGAATAAATATTAAAACTGTACATAAAAATGGCAATTGTGGCTTAAATAAGCTGCTCTAATTCAATGTATGAATTATCTAAAAAAACTCAGTTGATACCTCGAACTCTTGGCAGTTAATAGTAGGCCACAATGTTCTGTAACAAACTGAAAAAGTAATGCACTAGACTACAAAAATCCAATATCCATATAAAAAAAAAAAAAAGGAAGGGGAAAGGAGGTCAAGAGGCAAAAGAGGGAGGGATAAAAGAGGAAGACTAGATAAGAAGGCACAACAATGATTTCCTTAACATAAATTTACAGGAAATAAGCACACAGACTGCTTGCTCCTTTTACAAATGGCCTTTTAAAAAACGGGGCCAGATCAAGTTCTCTGTTTAATCCTGGCCACTCCCTTGCTCACGTCTAACAGATCCAAAAACATTCCCTTTTCAGAAATTTACTGTCATAGTCCCTACCTCTAGGATAACTGTACTGATTACGCTCCTACTGGGTTCTGCCCCATTTTTATCTATGTTAAGTTTGCACAGGACAGGTTTACTACCCATTGCCTGTTGTTTTAGCTGCTCATTAGTCTCAGGCTGCCTTAGTTTTGCCATACTGGTAGTGTATAAGTCGCTTATTTCAGTTTTTCAGTCTCGCTACAAATCATGCTCAGCATTGGCCCTAGTTATCCCAAGGCCCTTTGTGAACCTCCTTGCTAGGGCTCCATATCAGAAGTCAGGAAGTCCCCCAAGGAACATCCTAGTCCCTGCCATGGCCTCCCCCCCCCATATCTTCATTTTCAGCCAGTGTTGTGCCATTTTTGCACGTTACTTGAATCAGAACAGTACAACTTTTTTCTGCCCTTTAAATGTTTTTGATGATTAAATTGGAGGCACCACTTCGGGAAGGGGAAGCCCCAGTGACTCCCTTTGTCTTAGGCTCCGATTTGGCTCCAATTCTCACTCCCTCCCCCAAACTATCACCTTACACCACCTCCCTCTTATTTTTCTCTTGCAGCTAAAAATTAAATTTGCTGCTCTGACCTCCCACTGTGCCAGATAAAGCAGTAGGATTGGAGCGGAGACCTCTCCTAGAATTTCTAGCCAGCAAGTTTTGGTCTTCCCATCGCCACTACCGTGGTGACTCCTCACCTGCCCTCCCCTTGGTCATCTTGTTATTTATAGCGCCCCCTTGGTCACATGATGCTAGTTTTTCTATCTACCCTCTTTCCCATTCGCACTTTATAGATCTCTACCACTAGAGGTCACTGATCCTACACCTCTTTCCTGACACCCTTTCCTAGGGGATCATTCATACCTGATTCATTCCATTTCTACACTCTACATTATGCTTTGTAAATCCCTCTACCTGCTCCCCCTCCTCATCTCCTTATCTGCTTTTTCTCCCCAACTCTCCCCTCGCTTTCATACATCTGTAATAACCCCTTCCTATGTGGCACCACTATTCCCTACCCCTCCTCTACCTCTCATCTATTCTCTACTACCATGACCTACAGTCCCTGGACTCCGGGTCCAACAATCCTTCCCCCTAGTTTCCATACAAATTTGCCTACTTTTACCCTTACACCCTCACCCCTTCACCCTCAAAATGTTCACATCCTACTACACTATCAAAAAAGTCCAATGCTCTTGCTACTAAAATCCTGATAGCCTTATTGCTACTTATATCTGGTGATACAGAGCGCAATCCAGGCCCAGCACCCTCTCTCTCTCCTCTAATCTTTCAAAATGGGTTAAAGATTGCCCATCTCAACATCAGCAGCCTCCTCCCAAAGATCACTCTTCTTCAACACCTTGCCTTTGACCTCAGCCCCGACATCCTCATTATTTCTGAAACATGGCCAAATCATAAAATTACTGATGAGTCTATCTCAATACCTGGCTACTCCCTCATCCATCAGGACCGTTCTACCAAGAGTCGGCGGGGTTGCCATGTATATAAACTCCGCCATTCAATTCACCCCTATACTCAAAACAGCCCTCCCTAGAGCTCACAAACTGCTAATGATAAAGATCCCCCTTCCCTTCTCCTTGCCTGTTTTCATTGCTGGAGATGCTGCCTAACCACTCCCCTCCCCCATCGAAGAACTATTAACCACTCTTCAATCTCTCTCTCTCTCCTTCAAAGGGGAACTTCACATTATGGGTGACTTTAACTTAAACTGGCTTGCCCAACCTCAACGCAAAATCATAAACAAAATAACTGCTTTATATCTGACAACTAATAAGTGAACCTATATGCCTAAACCCATCTCAAAACCACTTCCTAATCGACTGGGCTCTCATCTCCCACTCTTATTGGATAATTACAGCTAGTACACTCCCTGACTCCATTAGTGACCACCACCTAATCTACTTTGTCCAGAAAATCCACCATCCCAAAGCCCCCATCTCCAAAAAACCTTAATATTCCGGTCCTATAAATCCTTGGATTTAACTTCAGTACTAAATAACCTAGTCTCCTGTGATTGGACACCCATACATCTTGCTACATCAATTGACTCAGCTCTTCATTACTTCCATTCTAAAATCCTCTCTATCTGAGACCGCTATGCCGCCCTAAAATGGACCTGAGTGTGTGGCTCCCACCTACCATGGGTCTCAGCTGAACTAATTGCTTGTCTATGCGCCAGAGATCAGATGTAGAAATCATACAAATCATCCTGCTCCTCTCTTGTTTTCCAAACTTACCGTACTCTAAGAAACACCTGTACTAGAGCAACTAGACTTGCCAAGACTGAGTACTTCACTGCAAACTTCAATAAAAACCTTAACCACCCATCCAAATTCTGGAAGGTGGTCAATTCCCTGCTCCCCCCATCCCTACCTCCTGCAACAGTTCTCATAGTGGGAAATGTCACCCTCTCTGACGCACTCCCTGTAGCCTCCAAGTTTAATACTTTCTTCATCTCCTGTGCCTCCTCCCTGCTTTCTAATCTGCCTCCCACCTCTTTACTACCCCCCTCTAAACCCCCTCTCCCAACTCTCCTGTCTAGCCCCTCCTTCACCTTCACTCCTATCACCTTTGCTAGTGCTCTCAAAACCCTTCTTTCTCTAAACCCTTCTAAAGGTAAATGCCCCTCTGGACTTGATTCTAAAATCCTCTGTCATTCTGCTACAGCTATTGCAACCCCTCTTGCCTCTCTGCCAAACCTCTCCTCCACACTTGCTTCTGTACCACCTGTCTGGAAACATGTCACTGTAATACCTCTGCCTAAAGGTGGTGATCCCACCTGCCCTGGTAACTACCATCCCATCTCTTTACTACCCATTCTTGCTACACTTCAAGAGTGCTTGGTTCTTTCCCAACTCTCCTCCTACCTTGACTCATCCTCCTTTTTCACACCTTACCAGTCTGGCTTCCGGAAAGGTCACTCCACCACCTCCTCCCTCCTTAGGCTAGCTGACTTCATCCTTACCAGCAAGGATCAGGGACTTATTACTTCTGCAATCTTTGTCGATCTAGCTAAGGCTTTTGACACTGTCTCCCATTCCCTCCTGCTTACCTATCTTTCTGCTGCTGGGCTTTTTAATTCTGCTATCAGCAGGTTTTGCTCTTACCTAGTCGGAAGAACACAATCTGTTCAGATATCTGACAAAACATCTCCTCCACTTCCCATAACTACAGGGGTCCCCCAAGGCTCAGCGTTCGGCCCGCTGTTATTTTCTATCTTTTTAAATGACCTTCCATCTGTCTGTCTCACCTCCTCCATCCATCTGTATGCTGACGATACTGTCCTGTATACAGCAAGACCCTCCCCTGCTGATGTAGCATCTAGACTTCAGGCTGAATTCGACAACATTCAGCATTGGTTTCACTCTAATCAGCTATTCCTGAATGTCAAGAAGACAGTCTTCATGACCTTCAGCACTAGCCAGAGACTCTCTCGGCTCACATCCCTACCCTCCTTCCACACCCTTGATGGGACTTGCTCGAGGACACCTCCTCCTTTCATTATCTAGGGATCTGGTTTGACCAGAACCTTCATTTCTCTGGACACATCGAAGCCATCCACAAAAAGCTGCATCCAAAACTAGGTGCCTATACAGAAATCGTGGATGTATCCCACTGCCAGCTCGCCATGCTCTGATCCAGAAAATGATACTCCCCATACCCGACTATGGTGATGTAGTCTACAGTGCCGCTCCCAAATCCACTTTAGCCAGGCTGGACACTCTTTTCCACTCCTTCTGTCGTTTTGTCCTTGACAGTCCTTCACACACTTATTACTGCAACCTCTACCAATCTTCTCTCCTTCCCCTCCCTAGCAGACAGGCGTCTTATCCACTGTGCCTCCTTCTTTGCTGAATTCTAGTTTCGCTCTCTCCCCCCTCTTACCTCTCATCCTCTATCTCCTCCAAACCTCCTTCCTATCTTTCATTTAGAAGCCAAGACTCAAGAACCCTAACCCTTCCTCACAGATCCTATTCTGCAGGCCAATCAGCGTTCTCCTACCTCTTCCCAAAACTATGGAATTCCCTCCCCTTCCTGTCCGGCACTCTGCCTCACCTAAAATCCTCTCCTCCCTCTTAAGAAACCTTTCCCCCCTGCCTGTACTTGTGCTTAATCCAGAACATACTAAATAAATACTCCATCACCTTATTTCTGTCCCCTGGGATGCACAAAACTGCTTGCATTTATAAATGTCAATTCACTTTGTCCCTTGTAACCTCCCAGTTTGATAATTGTAGTTTTGATGTTTTGATCTGTAATTTTTGTGCTGTTTTTCATTTTGCCTGTATCTGGTTATTTTTCTTTGTATTCCAATGTATACTGCACAAACGCTTTACTCTCTGTAAATTTTATTCCTTCATGTGATACAAGCCCTATGCTTGCTTAACTCTGCAAAGACCAGCCTGGACAGGATTCACCCCAAGCTCCTGCAGATCTCGGCTCCTACGATTGTCAAGCCCCTTACACATCTCCTTAACCTCTCATTTTCCACAGGAACAGTCCTGGTAACTTGGAAACTGGCCTGCATAATTCCCCTTCACAAAGGCGGTGACCCCTCTTTGCCAGGCAATTATAGGCCCATCTCACTCCTCCCAGCCCTAGCCAAACTACAAGAATCCTTGGCCCACACCCGACTAGCTGACTACCTTGCAACAAATAACATCATCTTACCCCATCAGTCCAGCTTCAGGAAACACCATTCCACAATTTCCTCCCTCCTGCGCGTCACCAACCAAATCCAAACTGCCTCCTACCAAGGTTTCCTTACAGCAGCAGTATTTGACAATTTAGCCAAGCCGTCGGATTCCGTGTCCCACCCTCTTCTCCTACAGAAGCCTGAGGTAGCTGGACTTGCCCCCATCACTGTAAGGTGGTTTCAATCTTATCTATCCACCAGATTTCAATCTGTTAGAATCGTTGATTCCCCACCCACCCCTCTCCCTATCCTAGCAGGCGTCCCTCAAGGCTCTGTTCTCGGTCCCATCCTCTTCTCCCTCTTCATTAACGACCTTCCCTTGTCCTGCACCAGTTCATCAATACACATGTATGTAGATGATACCATCCTCTTTACCTCCAGTCCCAACCTGCTTGAAGTCCAAGCTACCCTATAAAGCAACTTCGACAGCATTCAGTGCTGGTTCAGCCAAAACCAACTGAAACTAAAAACACTTCCAAAACTGTTTCCATGGTTTTTGCCTCTGCCCAGAAACCTAGCCGTACTACCTCCCCCCACCACCCCCCGGTCACTTCTCTTGACGACTCCCCACTTGACCAAGTCACCAGATACAAGTACCTGGGTATTTGGCTGGACCCCCATCTGTCTTTTTCAGCTCATATTGAATCCATCACCTCCAAGCTGCGCCCCAAGCTCGGCATGCTATACCAGAACAGGAACTCTCTTCCGTTACCTACCAGATGTGAAATTGTCTCTAAAATGATCCTCCACATACTAAATTATGTGGACATGGTTTACAGCTCTGCCCCTGTAACCTCCTTTGCCAGGCTGGATACCCTTCTAAACTCATTTTGCCACTTCGCTACAAACTCCCCCATATGCACCCACCACTGCGATCTTTACTCCCTCCTCGGACTAAGCCCTTTATCTCACAGGTACTATATACACGCCCTCAACCTTACATTAAAGTACTGGTTTAACTTGCTCCCCTCCTATCTTGAGGACTCCCTATCCCCCTATGAACTCAGGCACAGAAGTGAAAGATCTTTCACCCTGCCCCGACCCTCTTCCGCAGCGGGCAAAACTGCTTTCTCCTACTGGCTTCCCTACTTGTGGAACAAACTTACCCCATCTATCAGAAACTCACCCTCTCACTCTAGCTGCAAGCAACAGCTACGTCTCCTTTCTCCACCCTTATGCTGCTGCTGCAACTGAGCTAAACCCACTACCTCTACTGACTACCTTCCTACAACCCCCTCCCTAGTACTTATTAAAGAGTCATTATGTAGAGCACTTACTATTGTATTGTTCACCTCTAGATTTTCATCACGTCATGTTTTTTTGCTCTCACTGCTGTATTATATTGATTGTAATTAGCTGCTGTTGTTCCGTTAACTAATTATCTGCATCTATTGCTTGTATTTCCACTGATCCTTTCCCCAGGTCGCACCTGGAAATCGAGCCTCGGCTCAGCGTGCCTTTCCTAGTTACCAAATGTTTAAATAAAATAAAATAAACTGGTATCTGATTCTATCCTTACCACACATCCCACTTCCCATCTCCCCCAGGACGCATCTGAAAATGTGCTTCTGCTCAGTATGCCTTTCCTGGTAAAACATGTTAAATAAATAAACAGAAGACCAGAAAGAATGAAGGCTAACTGTACAGCTGAGGCTTTTGGGGGGGGGGGGGAGGCCCTCTGCTCTTGGGGCTGTGTGTGAATGCACAGTTCTCACCATGCTAAGGCTTGCTCCGATCATGCTCCCTGCCCTACTCCTAGTCCCCTTCCTAGCTTCAACCCTTCACCTCCCATTCCCTCTCCCCCTCCCCATCCATCCTAGTCTCCTTCCCTCCCCATCCCTCAACCTGCAGTTCTTCATCCGTTCACTTCCATGTTCCTCCTCCCACAAGAGGAAAAGTCCTACTCCATTCTCCACCTTCTTACTCTACTTCTCCTCCTTGCTGGCAATGTGAAACTCAACTCTGGTCCCTCTCCTTCCTCCATTCCTACAGGCCTTGGTATTTTCTACCTCAGTGCCAGCTGCCTCCTTCCTAAACTGCATCACCTCACTATATGGAATTCTCAACACTCTCCAGACCTACTCTGTATCACGGAATCCTGGCTCTCTTCCAGGAGTCTTGATTCTAGCTTGGACAGCCCTAACTACCACCTCTTCAGGCAGGACAGGGGTAAAAAAGGGCGCAGCATTGCCCTATATGTCCACCAAAGCCTCTCCTGCACTATCACTCTCAGGGAAGCTGCACCCTCCTCCTATGAGTTACTTCTCACCAAATTTTCATTTCCCTCCTCAGTACCCATTTTAAGAATTATTTTAATTCCCCTGCCAAATTCTGAAAGGTGAGTCTCTCTCTTTTGACACCCCAGCCAAGACCTCTCCCCCGGTCCTCATGATTAATGGCTCAACAGTATGTGACCCTCCCTCTGTTGTTGCTCGCCTCAATTCGTTTCTCGCCATTTGTGCTCTCCCCTTCCTCCACCTCCTCGTTCCTCTCCTTTCCTCCCATCTCCTCCCTCTCCCTTACCTCACTCCTCCTGGGTTTAATTTTCCACCTGTCATTCCACAGGAAACCCTGCTTGCCCTTTCCTCGATCAACCCATCCAAATCTAGTCCAGATTATTTGGACTCCACACTTCCCATCTCTCAGCTCCTGCCACTGCCTCCTCCCTTACTTCCTAAACCTCTCTTACACCCTTTGCGCTGTACCTCAATCTTGGAAGACTTCCAATGTTCTCCCCCTCCACAAAGGGAGTGATCCCTCCACCCTCAGCAACTTCTGCCCAATCTCCTGCCTCCCGTCTTGCAAAACTGCAAGAAAAACTGATCTACTCATGGCTTGAAGACTTCCTCCACCTCTCTAATTTCTTCTCCCCCTTCCAGTCTGATTTTAGAAGTACCACACCACCATCTTCTCAGTTTCAGATCACTGACTCCATCCTCTCTGGGATGGATCACGGCCACATCACAGCAACCTTTCTGATCGATCTGGTGATGAAACAAGGGCACTGGTAACAAGGGCCTTGTTAGTCGACCAGTGCCCTCGTTTCATCACCAACTGACCATTACAATACAAAAGATCAGAAAGCTGACGCCCACAGACTATAATGGAGCTCATCCCTGTGCTCTCCCTAGCATCATGCTACAACTTTGCTGAGTGTGGGGACAGAGCATGGTCGGCTCTTAACACCGAGAAGTGCTCGGGACCCGGTAAATGTAAAATTATGAGCGATATTACATTTAAACCGTTTCAATATTTTGGGACATCTGCATCAACTTAATTCCCATGAGGTAAGACACTGATATATCCGGTGCACATGCTGAGGCTGGCAGTCTCTAAGTTGGAACTATTTTTCTGTAAATAAAAAAAAAAAAAGGCAAAAGTAAACGATGCCTCCTCCTGTCCACACCACATGATCAAAATGTTGCTAATAAAGCAACACCAGAGCTCACACAGTGAAAAAAAGACGTTTTGCTCCCTAATAAGAACCACATTTTGCTTCCACATACCAGATACAAATTGGTAAAATTAGGAGCAAAGGTGCCCTACCCACCAATCACTGTCCCTTTCACCTGCAAGTAGTTGAGATATTTAAATCCAAAACAATCCAAGCCCCCGAAGGAATCTCAGTATCTTCAAAAACTCTAAGGACATCTGTGGTTTCCAAGTCAGTAGTGTTTTAACTAAATCACTCAAGAAGATGCCAATATACTTGGAGGGGAGTTAATAATCGAACTCCAACTCCCATGCTTGTAGCATCTCCCTGTCTATAAAATCTTTAGAGATCCGAGTCATATACAGTGTTCATCAACCTTCTAATAGAACTTCTTATTGGACAGCTGAGAACTTCACGTTTATAATTTTCTGTACTGAATGCAGCCATGCCAACCCCCCAACAATCCACATTAGAACAGGTGAGCATGTGATGGCCACCGGAGATGGCAACATGGAATATGTTACGGCAGCGCATTTTGTTATGGGTAGGACTCACTCTTTCCATTTTCTGAGTTCAGAAAAAGTGGACTGTGACATTGGAGGTGGGGACTATGACAGTGATATGCTGAAAAGGGACTTTTTTGGACTCTACCAGAGAGCTGCAAGGGAGTGACCAGAATTAAAGAGAGAACTTGACCTGGTCCCCATTTTTAAAGTGCCCTTTGTAAATGGAACACTCTCTGTGTGCTTATTTCCTACAAATTGATATTAAATAATTGCTGTTCCTTCTCATCTGTTTTCCCTTCCCTCTTTTTTCCCCTCCTTCTTTTGCCGCGCCCCCTTCTTCCTTTCCCCCCTCCCACTTTTTTATATGGCTACTGGCTTTCTGTATTTTAGTGCATTACTCTTTCTGTTTGTACCACTACAGAATATTGAGGCCTACTATAAACTGCCAAAGAGTTCCAGGTATCACAGTTTGAGGTTATCAGCTGAGTCTATCGGATGGCATATACATTGACTTAGACTAGCCTATCTAAGTCATAACTGCCTTTTTATGTACTTTTTTATTTTTTTTAAATATAGGTTGCATGCTCCAGGCACACTGTGGGAGGCTGAGATCAGCCCTGTCCCTGCCTCCCAGGTCCATCTACTCTCACTCTCTCTCTCTGACTCTGCCAAGCCCCATTCCCCTATGGACTCTCCCCCCCCCCCCGCGGGTGGGGCTGGGAAGGAGAGGGCAGTCCTTCTGCCACCTCGGAATCCACAATCCAGACTAGGGTATCAGCAAGCTGGCGATGGAGTGGGATATGGATATGGGAAGGCAGGCAGGGCTTCATGTAGCCCACAGTCACCATTTTCCTCCGATTTTCCCCCCAATGCTACAAAGCACAAGTGCGTGTGTATGGAGCCGTGCACGCACTATGTATCCGTGGCCCCTACTTGTTGCTCAGACTCCAGCGCTGCCACCTGGCCTGCACCACATGGCAGCCATGGAGTGAGACAGCCAATCCCACCCGGGAGAGCAGTCCATCAGACACTCAATCCTCTCCCTCCCCTGCAGACCCCCAGTAACCCGTGCTTGTTCCCGAAAACGGTGTGGCATTCAGCGCCTCAGCGCCAGCTATTATACTAACATACTTATATACTATTTGCCAGCAGATTAGGCCTTATGGTCTATCGAGTCTGCTCGAACCTAGATCCTTAGTTGGGTGCCGAGACCCTCCCATCCCTTGTGCTCCAGAAACCCCTATCATCCATTCCCCCCGGACAGGCCATCATCTGATACATCCACTTTCTGTGTCTGTCCCACCTCTCTTAAAGCCCTCCACTGTGGATCTCTGAACCAGCTCACCAGGCAGAGCATTCCAAGGGTCCACCACCCTCTCAGTGAAAACCTCCTCCTTTTCCCCTCACCCTTCCACCTTCCAACTTCAAACCATGCCCTCTGGTGATGCCTCCCTGCTTTAGTCTAAAGATCCCTCCATGTTTACCCTATTTATTCCTTGAGGTACTTGAAGACCTCAATCATGTCCCCTGTCTCTCCTCTCCTCCAATGAAAACAGGCAGAGCTCAAGTCTGTCCTCATAAGTCAAACTCCTAGCCCTCTGATCATCTTTGTTGCCCTCCTCTGTACCCTCTCCAGGAGCTGTATGTCCTCTTCAAGTGTGATCTCCAGTACTGTACACAGTACTCAAGGTGTGGTCTAACCAGTCCATTGTACAGCAGCAGAATCACTTCCTTGCTCCTAGAGGTGATCCCCTACAATGCATCCCAACATCCTGTTTGCCTTGCTAGCTGCTCTCCTGCACTGCTCAGAGTTATTCATACATGTATCCACCATGACCCCTAGGTCTTTTTCCCCTGTTGAGGCTTCCAGCACCTCCCTTCCAGGGTGTACCTGTGTTTAGGGTTTCCCGACCAAGATGCAACACCTTGCACTTGGTGATATTGAAATTTAATTTCCATGTGTGAGCCCAGCTTTCCAGGGTGTCCAGGTCCCTTGCAGGGCCAACCTCCCCTCTTCTCCCTCAACTACTGCTCCCATCTTGGAGTCATCCATGAAGAGACTCATTTCACACCCTATACCATCCCTGATGTCCGATATGTATGCATTAAACAGGATTGGACCCAGGACCGAGCCCTGTGGTACCCCACTACCAACCTCTGTAGGGTTCGAGAGCTCCCCACAGACCACTACTCTCTGAGTGCGTCCAGCTATCCAGTTTTCAATCCATCTGACCATCAAAGGCCTACTCCTAACCCCATCAGTTTCTCCACCAGACCATTGTGGGGGACAGAGTCAAACGCCTTGCTGAAGTCCAAGAATAATACATCCACAGGCTTACCCCTGTCCAGTTCTGATGTTACCCATTCATAGAACTCCACAAGGTTGGTTTGACATGATCTACCTGGCACAAACCCATGCTGCCGACTATCCAGACCTCCCACCTCCTCCAAGTAAACCCCCAATCGTTCCTTTAGTATACTCTCCATTAATTTTCCCACCACCGAGGTTAAACTGATGGGTCTATAGTTACCTGGTACTTCCCTCGACCCCCCTTTATGGATTGGTACCACATGTGCCTCGCCAATCCCAGGTACCGGCCCTGCTTCATGACCTGGGCTGGGAAAGTTCGGGCCAGGGGTGCAGCCAGTATGTCCGCCAATTCCCATAGTACTCTGGGATGAATGCCATCCGGCCCAGGAGATTTGTCTTTCTTTAGGGCCTTGAGGGCAAACCACACCCTTTTGGCGGGGATGGCATCATCTGTCCCCTCCACCTTACTGGTCTTTTTATCCTTATCCACATTATCCTTATTATATACAGTTTTAATACTGAATTTATATGTAGCTCAATTCTACAGAGTATTGTAATACATTTTATCAGTATGGATTTTATGACTCCAAGGGCCCCTCGGTAGTTTAACTTGTACGTCACTTTTAAAGCTTAGTATGTAAATGGAGGGCATACAGATGGGGGAGTACCTCAATAAAGCACCAGATGTGATGAAAATGGTCATTTCCAGGTCTGACTGCTCACCGGCCAATTTGCCTTGTTTGCACATATGTTTATCAGCATTTTAATAAAACTGTTTTTGCAGTTTAAAATCTACAGCTTGTGAATGGCTTGCATTATCTGCTTTGTGTTGTGCACAGTGACTGGGATAGTGTTTCCAGAGAGGGGCAAGGGGTGAGTGTTGAGTGCTCAATTTTTGTGGTCCTTCACTTCAGTGGTATCGTAGCATCTCCCCTATCCTTCCTCTGCAGCTTTTTGTGGCAAACATACATATTTTTACCATTTCCCAGTTGTGTTCTTTATCTTTTTCAGTAGGTCGACATTTTCCCATTGATCCAAGGCGATCGTGATATCATCAGTAAATATCATGTGACCTGGTTTGATTATGAGAAACGTGATCTTTCAAAACCACAGGCTTGTAACGGCAGCTTGCATTTGTGTTGTGACTTTTTTCTACCAGCGATATCTTTTAGAGTCTGAAGATGTTTAGAATGTTTACTAAGCATCACAGTTGGAACTCTGCTTTAATAACGAATGACATTCTGCAGTGTGCAAGACTCCACTGTAACCGTTCCTGGATCCCTGGCTTTTCCTTGAGACAAGAACTGACATGCACAAAGAGTCCTTGGGGACGCATCCCCCCCCCCCCAAATTTATTTGCCAAGCAGTTCTTTTGGGGCTAGAGAAGGCTATAAAAGTATAACCTAAAGTTCATGCTATATTTTTAATTGTGTACCCCAACCTACAAAAATTCTCTTGGAAGAACATCCCTGCTTGAGACTCCTGATCAAACAAGCAGAAGGTCTAAATATGCACCGTTCTTTCACATCAACCATGCTGTCTATACTTCTTTAGCAATACATTATTGTGGAATGCCTTATACTGCTTATCAAGTGGGCTGGGGTTTTAATAAAAATGAAGTGTGGCAGGCCAGTGCCAGTGAAGCATGTCTTGCATGGTACTGCTCCTTCAACAAAAAAAAATAAATAAAATCTCTCAGAATTGCCTCTTGATCAAAGGACAGTTCACAATGAGTTTGACCTGCAGTTTGATTTCCTCTTACTGTTTGTTAGCAAGGAAAATGAAGTGCTGCTTTAAGATAGAGGTTTATGCTGTAGGTGTTAAAGAGCTACTGACACCCCAAAAATAACTTTTAAAAACATAATAATTAGGTGCAATATTGCTTGCATTCCATTGATATGATATATTTCTCCTACCCATAATTTTTTACTAAGAAAATGTGTATGAATATATGATCGTTGTCCCTTAGGGAGTTTTTTGAGTCCATCTGCCTCTATTGCTTACTCCCTACTTCAAGTCATAATCCTCTGCTGTGACATCACAGCCTGCTGCCATGGGAGTAACTGTGAGGTCACAAGCAGTGCTCCATAACTTCAGCTAAGGAGAAAGCAGCACGAACAGATGAACTCTTCACGAGCAAAAATCCTGTCTTCATACAAATTACCTCAGTAATAAATAACGGGGCGGAGAACTACAGAACTAATGGGAAATACAAGCTGGACTGTGTCTAAATATTAAGTTTTATTCACGTTCACCTGAACACGCGTCACCAACTCTTAAAGGTTTGCACAAGATGCTTTCATTAATTTGACGTTTTAGTTGTATATGTTTTTATTTAATTATATATTTCAGTTTTGTTAACCAGGTAGGCCCGTGGGTCCCGAAGATCCCTTTTTCAGGGGCAACCCAGAGTTAGTTACAGGTACAATCGTTCATTTGAGAGTAGGAACAATACACACAGTGACCAGCAGGATGTGAATATAGTGCCAATAGTGCAGGAGAATCTTACATACATACACTGGTAGACAGCTTAAAACATAGGTACATACTGACTAGACATCGAAGCAGTGGGTAAATCAGTACAGGGCACATTAACTACGATAATGAAAACTTAATATTGTTGTTACTTAATTTATGTATGTTAGTTCCATCTGTGTGTCTAAGATGCATGGTTGCTGCATTTATACGGGATTTAAAAGTTTAGTACATAGGTGATGAGGTTTGTCAAAGACCCGCTTCTATGACTTTATTTGAAGTTTTAGCTGTACGTGTGAGTGTTTCTGCACTGTATAGCTGAAGTTACTTTTTTGTGCCTTCTGTATGTTTGAACTGCATGGCTGCTGTGTTTAAACAGTAGCACTTGGTTATTTGTTCTGTTGCATTTTTGTGTTGTGTGGTATGACAATATTATGTTTTGAGAAAGCAAGATTTTCAATAGTTTAGCATTTCTCAGGTCGGGATGGCACAGGGTAGGGGGTGTTACATGACTAAATCTGGTTGTGCCATTTTCACAGTGCCATTTGCATACTGGTCTTTGACCTCTATGTTAGTCTTTCCAATAACATGCATTTGGGGTGCAATATTGTGACGACGTAACGTATTTTTTAAGCATGCGACCTACAGGTTAGCATACTCTGTGTGATTCAGCTTCAACCTATAAGGTGGCTGAAGTGGTCAGAGACACTTTATATAAATGCAATAAGACATCAGAGATGTGTTATTATGGCTGATAATTGCTTTTCTTGGGTGTGTTTCATGGCACTTGACTGTGCCACCTGGCTAAAAACACACCCAAGGTGTGTAATTTTGGGCCAGTAGTTACAACCCCTACTGTGTCTTAGTCCTTGCACATAACAACTTTTAAAAATAAAAGTAGAAAGTATATTACAAATTTGTGTTTTGGAGACTTAATGAAGGACATTTATTTTGACTGAGTAGTAAATCCCATCCATGTAATTATGATGTGATAATTACCCAGGCTGGAATGTTCATTAGCCAACCACATTCTGTCTGTCTTAGACATTTTGCAAGTTCATAAAATCAAGGTCTCTTCATGTAATGGGACTCCTAAAAATCTGCAAGGCGTAGGTCCTGCCTCTTCAAAACAAATGTCTAGATTTTAGCAGGCTGGACAGAACTTGATACTCTATAAAAATTCCCTGTATAGTGTATACAGAGTACAATGTTTAGAGTGAAATACTGAATGTATCCTCCGACTGAGTTAGAATCCGGCTTCCCACAAAAGTCTGTCCTGAATATGGGCATTAGTTGCCCTCAGGTTCTCACCCAATTAACAAAGTTTTAAATAAAAAATAAAGTAAAAAGTCAATTCCAACTACCCCCTTCCCATTTCATTCTATTTTTTTTTCTTCTGTAGATAATTTGTATGTTTTTTGCCTTTTTGTTCCCTGACCCCGTGCGTCCCGGCGTCATGCATGCATGAGGCACGCGCACACCACGCATTACAGGATGCCCCACTCTACCTGTCGTGCGGTTACCACCTGCGCCTGTCAGCAGACCTCCGATGATGGCGGGACAATGGGCAAGCGATCTCTCCCTCCCAGGAGAGGAGAGCAGTGACTGATTCTGCTCCCCCTCCCCCTGTACTGGCACCCCGATGACCCGAGGTCGTTCTGAACCCAGGTCACTGGTGTAGCATGAGATAAGGCATCCAGCGCCTCAACGCCACCGGGCCAGCCCCCTATTTTGTATTACTAAAGGAATGTTCATTAAAATAGGAACATGTGTCCGTAGACTTCACCTGTTCATGATGCTTACAGCTGCCGTGAACTCATAATTATACAGTGGCAATAAAAATTCCTGGACCCTGATTGGCTGTCTGCCCTTTGCAACAGTGAGGTTATCTGAGCACAACCTTACTGTACTGATTTGTTGGATTCCATCCTCTGTTATTTTCTCTTAAGAAACAAAGATATATAGCCACAGTAAAAATCTACTACAAATATTTTTTAAATGTTGTTTTTATTTCGTATAACAACGAGTCATTGTATAATAGCAATAATGCACTCCAGAGTGTGGGTTGTGCTGGTATAACCTCCCTTCTGGGACGCTGGACGCACTCGGCCTGCGGCCTCATGCCCAACCACCCAGACGTGAGGTTATCCCAGCACAACCCACACACTGTCATGCATTACTGCTTAATTCTCTGCTTGTGGAATCATTCAGGACCAATTGCCATAGAAATTATTCTAATATCACAACACAAAAAGAACTATAACTTCAGTGTGTAGGAAAAGCAGCAGGAACAGATGATGTCTAAGGGTGGGGGGGACTATTCCCATGAAAACAACTTAAAGAAGGGACTGCCCTGGAATGCAAATTGTTTTGGAATGTTACAAGAGTTGAGTCTGTCATTATCAACTGTAGGTGTTTTGCTGGAAATCAGAAAAAAAAATCACTTTAGAAGTGCTAGGAAGTGATTTTAAATACTTGTACATTCAAATTATGCCTTGTTTCTTTCAATTGTATTTAATCTTCTGCTGGGCTTTGGCTGTTTTTCCTTCAAAACAAAAAACAAAAAAAAGGAAACACTGGGTCTAGTACCAAAACAAGATGTGGCAATGCGATGCTCAAAAGTGAAGTTGCTGTTGCAGGGAACGTATAAGGACCCCAAAGCCTGTGGTAATTTCTAAAGCAGCAGTATACGCTAGCCAGCAAAAAATGTCACCATACAGTTGTTTGGTTTTTTTTCACAAAAATGTATTTGACATCTTCTGAGTCATCAGTGTATTTCTAATTTTCTCAGATACTTTAAAAACTGCTGTAATTAATGACATCATTAAACATGGCAGCCAATCGTAAATTTTTTAACATCTTTTCCAGAGCTTACCTGTCAAATGTACATACTGTACGAGAGTCATACTGTGGCTGTATTAGGATGTTGTTACCACATGTTTCCAATAGCAAATAGCATACCTCAGTATCAAGATATTACATTTTTACGTGGTGGGCATGGCATGGGAGCAGGTACATATAAACATCTCAAAATCATGTATCTTCATTTTGGAATGAAAGAAACCAGAAAGAAAATTTTATATTTTGCTGTTTTTGCCAGAAAATCATTATTTCTGGAAAAAAATCTACATGGTGCCTAACAAATACTGCTGCTTTAAATCTAAATTGAGTGTTTTGCACAACCTTGTCTATGAATGTTTTAAATATAAATTTATGAAAACTGAGTGAATGCACGTGACAAATAAATAGGCTCACACAGAAGTCATATCCTATTTAAAAATAAGATATTTACTACTTCTATTACGAGAAGCCACTCTGACCTTAAATTACTATGTCACTATATTACTTTATTTAATGCTGCTTATAAAATGGGTAGGGAACTTCCTGTGTCCTGATTGGCTGAGAGGGGTCAGAACCCAGGTGCTTATGGAGAGACAACCACCTGTCTGAGAACCCTTTTGGCAAGCAGCACACTTTGAGATCCATGCCTCCGAGAAATCTTTGAAAAAAGATTAATGGCAGACAGATTTGTAAATTTTAAAAAGATTACCAATCCTTTTTACCACAAGTGACAAAACTATATTTTACTACATTTTTTTTTTTTTTTAAACCTCCTCACAAATGAACTACCACACATCTAACAGATAAGGCCAAAATTTATATCCATCCACTTACCTTTTCCTGGGTCTTCTGGCAGTTTCATATCTTGGTTCTCAGTGTAACTGACATGCTGTAGGAGCCACACACAGAACTTGCTATGCCCCTACCCCCACCCCGTCCACTCTGCCCCACTATGCTCAGGCACTCCACGTTTTATTTGGCACTGCAGCCACTATATGTTATAGTCCGCCACCATGCATGCCCCCCACTCGCAGCCCCAACTACCCCCACTTGCACTCGCACTCTCGCTCACTCATCTGCATGGCCACCTCAACTTCAGCCACCGCCAACTGCCTCTCAGCCGTGAGTCAAGTAACCACCACAGCACGTGTCTACATCGTGTTGCCAATCTCCTGATACCGTTGTTGCAAACGCAGCACAAACAACTCTCTCTAGCTCTCAACAATCTTCCTGGGGGTGGCTCAACATTGCTGCTTCAAACAGCGCAAATGAATCACTCTTCCTTGCATTCCTGACAGATCTGTTGCCCAATAAATACAGTATATCAAGTGCCCAAAACACTACAAATGTATTAAAAAAAAAAAAAAACAGCAACAAGGGTGGATTTCCATGCTTATAGACAACGACACATGGGTATAACAGCACCACACTGCGGTTTGCGATAGGGAATCTTTAAATGTACTTTTATAGTTATATTACAGTTTTTGTTGTTTTTTTTATTTCCTGTGACTCATTCTATAAGCACAATAACACACTCCATAGAAGTGGTTGTCAAAGATAAACACCCTTCCAGGTCATGAAGTCTCTGGACACAAGCACCTTGGGCCTCACTATGCACCTGGTCAGGTGTTTTTCCCCATGACAACCACCTATCCATCATGTCTTATTGCTTACATCGTGTACATTGCATTCTGCCTCTTCAGTGTTTACAATTACAAGGCTATGTTTCCTGAACACTCTGTGTTTCCCAGTTACACTGTTCTGCAATGCGAACTAAAGAGTTTAGAACAGTGGGAGCCAACATTCATAAATGTCTGGACAACAGCAGAAACACAGTTACAGACAGGGAGCCATGCTTAACAGAATAATGTACTGACAACCACACAAGACTGTATTTCCATCAAGGAGCTGTGATGTCATCATAGGGACTTCGACAGCAAGGCTCAAGAGGTCCTTGATGATGCAATCTCAGAAGAAAACACAGACAACTGGGCATGGTTGACCATAAACTATCTGGTATTCCATACACTGTCCCTAGTTACCAAACGCGCTGCTTGAACTCACAGTGTCCCTAATGCAGTTTTGGTTTTGTGTGGCCGTTTTAATTTACAGTGCAATCTTAGCTCTGTGACACTGCTTGAGTACTGTGGTACAAGAAGTTGCTGTTACACAGCAGCTACGTCACTACTGTGGTACAACAGGTTTTCGAGTGTATGGATTTCCATGCACAACAACCCCATATCATATACTATACACCTAGCCCATCTAGGAATTCTGATACCATCAGAACCATGAGCGCAAAGATTGAGTGGTTCCAAAATGACATCAGAATGCAGTGGTGAGAACCCAGGCTAGTTATGTATGTAGTTTCCTATCTGCTAGTTACTGATGGAAAGTGAGGAATAACTGCTATTGTTGAGGTCAAGTGGAGACTGAAATGTTCTCAATGCGATTAAGGTTATATGAAGAATTAAAGTTAAGTTGAAAACTACAGAGTTAGTAATTAAATAGGGTGTACTATTACCAAAAGTCAGAAAAAGTTGAAAATTATTTTATATTTAAAATGGGTGATTTGGAATTTTATGTACTGATACGAAAAGCAGCATCATTATAATCTATTGCTACATAAAAATAGTATTGCCAACATGTATTTGCCATTTTTTGGCTGTGTCACAACTAGAAGACAAGTAGCAATACTGTACTGAAAAAACAGGTTCAAACAGTACATACATACATAAGAGAGAGAGAGAAAGACTGGTAACAGCACATAAAAATAGTATCAGAAATAATTCTTTTTTCTTTTATAGAGGTTCTTTCTCCCCATCACCAATGTTCTTCCAGAGATAAATCCTGATCCCAGGGATATGCCCAGTTAGGGACAAGATGCTGCTTGGCACCTCTGGATCCCAGTAACCCACCAGTTACCTCCATGGCTTGCCCCCTGTGGCAGGGGCTCCAGAAGGAGGGCTGTCCTGCCCCCACTCCCCGAGGCAGTCCACACACTTGGGTGGATCATGATCCAATGCCGGTAGGCACTAGGACCCAGGCAGTGACCTAGACTAGACTGTCGTTCAGACGGCGCTGGGATTTGTGTCCCTCTAGTTGCTCCTCGCTCCCCCTTCCGTGAAAACAGACAACAGCCTCATACATTCACACTACCAAGTTTCAGGGGTCGCTGAGGCAGTAGAGCTCGCCACCGATCCTCCCTGTCTGAGGTGCGCTGTCATGTGCTAGCTACCTTGGCCTAGCCTGCCTCCTGCCGCAGCAACCTGAGCTCACTCTCATACTCGGGTTGCCTGCACGCCGCTGGGTCATCTGGGTGGGCTTGCCAGAGCTAATTCTTAACAGGTGTACTTTTAAGTGTTTAGACCCATAACTTCCAAAGTCAGACACTGCAAAATATAATTACTTTAAAATGTGTTAACTTTGGAACCATTACGGCTAGAGATGTATTTTTTTTTTTAAACGAAAGCTTAGCGTCAGTTACGTACATATAACTGATGCAATAATACTACAGCAACCATACGTAGATTAAAAAAAAAGATAAAAGGTTCACTAAATTTTTAAAGTCCTGTCATTTTTAATAACATATCATGCTGACACGTATAGACATGCAGCATCACAGAACTGTTTCGTTAGGATCTATAGCCAAACTTTGAAAAAAAAAAGTTTTTATTATTAACAGTTCAAATGTTACAACTTTGAAAGTATTATTTCAAGCATTATAAAATACAATAAAATATTATTTTTGAAAGTGGTCAGAAGATACTAGTAGTTGTTCTAAGAACACACACATTCTTTTCTAGTTTTTTTTTTTTTTAAATAGTATATGGTCCTCACCCACTGATTTACACAAATGCCACCCCCAACAAAGCAAGCTCCCCAAAATGTTAATCAATTTTCTGATTTTTGTTTTTAAGAGAATTTCAAAAAGGCTCTCTTTATTAACTGCAATTTCTAGCAGTTCCCCCCCCCAAAAAAAAGTATACTTCAAGATTTGTTTTCCAAAATGCTGTTGTACCATTGATGTGATGTTACAACAGTGGTACAACAGCATGATGACATTATAACTATGGTACAACACCATTTTGCTGAGGGGGAATATCATTGATAACACTTAACCATATTCTATAGAAAAGCTATAACCAGTAAAAGGGTGCAAATTTAGGGTACACTTGGAAGCACTAAAACAGTCGTAACATTTTTTTTCCGAACCAATGAAATGTCCAAAACCTGTCAGAACAGTGTTTACTGCATGAAAGATTCAAGCTGGTATTTAAACATCTTTAACATTATAAAATTAATTTGAAAAATCCTGAAAGCTGATTGGCTGCAGCAGTCCTTGACCCACGACCGTATCTTAGTACAGTATAGAAACAAGAGGTTCAAGGCCCATCCGCTCTGTCCTCTACCTGCCTAATGAACCAAAACCACAGCATTATAGGTCCGAACTGATAATAATTACATTAATAAACTCCAGGGTGTGGTGCATCATGAGATATCATCACATCTTGGGTGGCTGAAGGCACTTTGCTTTGCCTTATGCCTTACAACACACCCGAAGCATGATGTTATCCCACGATATAAAACACCCTATCACATATCATTGTTTAACAAGTTCCTATTACCTTTAAGTAAACCTTTACATCACAGATCGAGAAATACCTTATCTAGCTCTGAAACATACTGCTCTCTTTACACAAGATTTTTTTTTTTTTTAAAGGAAGGTGGCTCCACAGGAACACTGCCAACCCAGGTTCACGCCAAGAGGCCACACCAGGAATGGAACCACAGAAAGATGCTCCTCTTCTCCAGGGAGACAGGGTACCATCAAGATGCCCTCCCATCAAAAGTGACAGTATGAAAGTCACCATTTGGCAGTACGAGGCAGGGGAGATAACAGAAGAAAGGAGTGTGTCCTGGGAGGGCAGACCCTCCCAAACATCCCAATGGTCCATTCCACTGCTGTCTCCCAGAACAGCCCTGCCACTGACTCATCCCACAATTATATCTGATCTCCCAGATGGGACTGCCAACGCTTGGCTGGTCCCTGCTATGGGAAGCATGCCACTTCATCTCTGTACAGTACTGGACAGTTTGCTGAAAGTGCCAGTTGCAGGGTTTCCAGGACTGTTAGAAGAATATACAAGACAAAAAATGTCCAGCCTTGCAACTGTAGGGTGGGTGGAAAAACATATGTATATACATAAAAACAGAGTAAAGGTTTATTTCAGTATTACGAGCATCATTCTCGCTCTCAGTAAAACAGATTCCAAGTCTGCTGTCTATGGCTCTATGTAGGGATGCTGCTAAGCACAAGGCCGCTCCATCAGCATGCACACTGTCACTGCACTAGCAGTATCATACTCAGTGCTTTGCATAGCACTTTGTGATGTGCTGTGTATGAAAGGTTTACATAAATGCAAACTAATTTACTTCACTGTGCAGTAAGCACGTACCAAAACCTTCACCATCGGTTTGCAGTTCTCTCACCCAGAAAATGCACACAGAGACGAGCATATCTGTAATGAACACCCTAGGTGTCCACGTAAATACAGAATACACTATATGGCTCATCCCATAGGGAATCAATTACATCAAAGCTTTGATGACATGACGCTGCTCTGACTACAGCGATGCTGAAACTGCAAAAGGATGCGGACATGATCAGTTAAAGTCACACAGTTTTTACCGGTTCTAGCTGCAAAAAGAAATATCAGAATTCTGGGCATCATTAGCTTCCTATCATTTCTACCTGGTTAACAGTTACGCATACGTGCTGAAGGTAGGACACTTTACATGCTTCATTTTGTAGCCAGTGTTAATTAGCGGTTCCACCAGAATCTGCCTATTATATTTAGGTTCAGGTATCACATGGGACTGATGGCCCACCAACATGCAACATTATATGGGGCGGACGGTACCATGATAAGAGAATATGCCAATTGCACACCAAAAGTACTGTGTAACATTCCAGGTTATGTATCTTGACTGTTATGGGGAAGAAGAAACATAAAAATGTACATAAAGAGTACAAATCTAACATGGTTCCAAACAAATGACCTATGGTAAAATCTTGTCTGTGGTGTGTGGCTATTTTTTCCAGCTGTATGTATTCTCTCTGATATGACAACCACTACATAATCAATGTGCAATCAGTAGTAACATCAGTCAGTCCGTGTTGTCTAACTAAAGCAGAACAATTCACAATATACTGTGAAGATTCTGCAATGTTGCTAGTGCCGTTGCACCACTTACCTTCTTTATTAAGCCTCATAACCTCTCTGCTTTTTCCACCCTCCTTTACAGTATCTTCTAAATCTATATCTGCAGATGAAGGCAAAATAAAAGTCAAGACAGGTTTTTCTTTTATTTCAAATATACTGACACATTGACATTTCATACGTCTGTTTGCATCTACCTGGGCCACTGAGGTACCGAACACTGTGCAACAACAGAGTACAGTACAGTATGTACTGAATATACGTTGTTATTAACAACCGGACACACAACAAGAAACCCAGCACTTAAACATGTCGCATCACATAATGTGCCTCTCACTTTATCTCTTTCTATGTATTTAGCATCTGTATCTATGTGTATTTATTAGACAGAAAGAAGCATGGAGGACACCAGGGGCCACTCTCACTTTTTTAGTGTATGTACGCAATTTAAAGGTTACGGAATAAAAGAGGAGGTGAATCAGCTCTGGTTCTTACTGTCGGAGCAGTGTATTTTGGCGGCGTCGATCCAGGAGGACCAGGGTTTGCCCAGGAACGCCTCCGGACTGGGCACTTTGCGATCCAGTGTCGCCATTGCTCTTCCTTCTTGTTGCTTTTCCTTTCCTTCGGCGGCGGTGGCGGCGAAGCGACATGGGAATTCGAGAACTGCTGACGTCATCTTCGGAACGTTCCGACACGGAGTTGAGAGTTCCACTCCAGTCTACTGCTTCTCTCATCTCCGGCCAGTCAACACCAGCAGAGCAAACAGCCAGAGAGGGCGGCATGGAGTTGAAACAAACGAGCCTGTAGCACCCGGTATGATGTAGCATGTCAACCGCGTCGTGAGCTGGAGGCGCAGAAGCTTTTGAGCCTCCCCGTGGAGCTTTATGACCGCCCATAACTTTCTTAACCTAACGTTTCCTACTAACTGGATTTTGATAACTTGTATTGGGTCAAAAGAAATCTAAAGAACACAAGCTTTCACGGTACGCGGAGCTCTTCTTCGGGTCACGGTAGTTTCTACAGAAAACAAACCAGAACCGTTACACTTTTACACACTGGTGTGACAGTTCTGTTGATAAGGAAGTGTAAGTACGTACATGTACAGAGGCAAAAAAAAGACAGTCTTTGAAATACTGGGTAGTTAAAACTCAGCTGGTACAATCCTCCAGCTGCCACATTCCATCGGTGGAGAGAAGCCTGCATCTCTTAATTTATAACCACCTGGTATAATTCAAAGACTGTGTATTTTTGTCTGCACATACAGTATACAGTTATTTACTTCCTTATCAAAGGAACTGTCCCACCCATGTGTCGAAGTTTATCAGTGCTACCCAAAGTATTTGTTTTCTGTAGAAACTGTCATGGCTCGAAGAAGGGCTCTGTAGCCTGAAAGGCTCTGTTCTGTAAATTCCTTGTTGCTTAGTCCAATAAAAACGTATCAAATCCACTTTGTTCATCTAGTTGTACAGGGACCAATAGGGATACAAACAAGTCTCTGCTAACTGGTTGAAAGTAACACACAAATTCCATGTTGGAACCTCTGAAAGTGAATGAAAGCTCCATTTTTATGTGCTGTATCAGCAATCCCCAAATAAATTGCACAATAGTTAGGCTTTGCTAGGCATATTCAATTAAACTTCTGCATTTTGTCATAACGTACAAAAAACAGTGAGTAAGAGGTAGGTTTTTTGTTTGTTTGTTTTTTAATGGAAGGAAGTGAGAGACCCGGTCATCCTGTGTTGAAATACTGGGGACTTGGTCAAAACCAAAACGTACCCAGAACCAGATCAAAGTGGTTAAATAGGACAGGAGCCCACAGGAATTTCTCCTTTAAATACTATAGAACAGTTCCACCACCTACAAATGACAGTACCCCATCTGAAAATCTAGATGTGAGCATTTCCCTCACCTAAACATTTCCAGTTTAACAACTAAACCAGGATAACCCCAATCCTGCCAGAATTCTGATGGGGCAGTCATGAGGGTGGATAGCACTGCACCAGGGGCAGATACTAATGTAACTATTACTACATTAACATCAAGATAAAAATCGATCCCAGAGTAATCCGTTACTTTGTAATCGAAAATAACCTTGCATATAAACGCGGACATTGAGGGCTTTGGGATTGATCTCCGGATCGATCCAACTATCCAAGTGCTCTGATTACTTGAGAATCGATGATCTTTCTTTTTTTTTTTTGTAATTCTTCTTTTTATTAAGTTTTCAACATATATGCATTTAGGTCACCATTAATTAGACATTTATACAGTCTTCAGATATTGCAGATAGTACAGTCATAAAATACTAGTGTTTTAACATTCATTCTGGGTTTTCTCCCGCGTGGTTCTATATCTGGGGTACAGTTACAATCTTAGTACATTGTGATTAAATAACCAGTCACTTCATCCTACTCAGGGCCTAGACCACCAGGGCATCTCTTCTGTACGGGTGTTGCCTCCCCGCTGAGGAGGACCGGGAAGGCCAGGCAGGGCACATTCGTCCTGACAATTTGCCTCTCCCTTCCCATCCAGAGGCCACTACTAGTTGTCCCTCTCTGGTACTTTAGGGAACGAAAGTGGGGTCCTTCAGCATATACTACGCCTGCCACCGTGTCCACCTATCCTAAACTTCTCCCCTGTTCATTCAGGTTGTGCGATTTTTCCATATTATAGATCTGAGTGTAATGTCCCACCAGTCTTGGACTGTGGGACTTTTTGTAGTTAACCACTGCCTAGTAATCGTCTTCTTTGCCGCTGTTATTAGTAAAACCAACAAGTATCTGGTAATAGGCCCTCTGAACGCTCTGGGGAGATCTAGATATAAAAACATTTTCAGGGTTAGCTGGAGTTGTGTGTCAAACAGTTCCTGCAGCTGGGACTCAAGCTGTGCCAGGAAATCTTGTATGACTGGGCATGCCCACAAGACATGCGTCAATGTGGCACATGTTTCCCCACATTGTCTCCAGCATTCATAGAATAGCTGGACCCGAGTAGTGCTGTGTGACCACAGAAGTAAAGCACCGAACTAAAACTTTCCAGGCATATTCTCCGCCATTGGTGCAAGCTGTAGCCCAGCCAGACAATATGCATGCTTGCTCCCAGTCCTCCAGGGAGAGTTGGTGTCCTGTTTCCCTGCGACCACACGGAGCGAATGCCCTCAGTGCGGGCACCTCCTTGTGTGTTAAGTGCCTGATAGTAACGTGAGATCAGGTGTTCCTGGCCTCTTTTGGCATTCAGCTGCATCTGGCAGTGGATCAGTTGTGGGTATCCCTCAGGGTTCCACAGCGTTCGGGGCAAGCTCTCTATATAATGTCGCAGCTGAAGGTAACGAAAAAAATCCCTGTGTGGGAGGTGAAATTTTCTCTGAATCTCTGCATATGTCCAGGTGTTCCCCTGGGTCATTATCTGCGCCAGGTAACTTAACCCTTGTTTTTCCCAGCGAGAGAAGCCACTATCCAGGCTGCTGGGGGTAAAGTCTGTTAAACTTGTTATCGGGCAAATAAGTGCCTGAAAGGGCGCTAACCGCTACGTCCTTTTTATTATGGCCCAGTTCTTAAACTGCTCCTCAAGCCAAGGGTCAGGGGTCCCTGTACTTCCTCCTCCTTGATCCTGTTGGTATAGGATCCCGAGATATGCCCGGTCGCAGAGTAAAGTTCTTTCTATATCTAGCCAATGTGGTGTATGTATTCCACTCTGCCTGGTCATTATGTGTGCGAGAGTGGCTGCTTGTTGGTATAGTCTCAGGTCCGGAAGAGCCTAAGCCTCCTTCCCGTCGGGGAAGAGAAAGTATTTCCATCCGAATTCGGGGTCTCCGGGAGGCCCATACGAAATTTCGTATGAAGCGGTTTATACCCTTAAATGTTTTTAATGGGACACTGAGGGGAATATTTTGAAATAAATACAGAGCCCTCGGAAGAACTGTCATTCTAATCAGCTCTACTCTCCTAGAGAGGCCAAGGGGGCAAGGTGGTCCAGGCTTGTAGTTCTAGTTTTAACTGGGAAATAAATGGCACATAGTTGTATTTATAATAATTTGTGGGGTCTTTTGGGATATATATACCAAGGTATTTCAGTTTTTGCAAGTCCCACCTACCCGGAATAATATCTCGAGTTTCCTTTGTGGGTGCGTAGTTAAAGGTAAGGATTTCCGTCTTGGTAAAATTTAGTTTATATCCGGAAACCGCGCCATATGCGTCCAGTAGCTGTCTCACAGCTGGGATAGTGCTTTCGGGGTCTCGAAGATATAAAAGTATATCGTCCGCATACAGAGCCACTTGGTGTTCTGTGTCCCCTATCCTAATCCCCTGGACTCTGCGCGCTTCCCTGATATGCTGTGCCAGTGGTTCGATGACTATAGCGAATAGCAAGGGTGACAATGGGCATCCCTGTCGGGTACCCCTCTCAAGCTGAAAATACTCGGAATGGTGTCCATTCACCTTAACGCATGCCTTGGGGGTGGAGTATATATTTTGAAGGGTTTGAACAAACGGGGGGAAATCCGAATTTGCTTAGTGTGTGATATAGGTAAGGCCAAGAGACCCTATCAAAGGCCTTCTCTGCGTCCAGACTGATTAGGGCCATCGCCTCCCCGGTTTCTTGCATCCGTCGCACCACATACAGAGAACGTTTAATACTATCAGAGGTGGTCCGTGATTTGACAAACCCCGTCTGGTCTTTGTGTATTATTAGTGGCAGCATGCTATCAAGACGATGTGCCAGAATATTCATGAAAAGTTTATAATCTTGGTTAAGCACTGATATCGGTCTATATGAGGCGCAATCTTGTGCATTTTTGCCTGGCTTGGGTATCACCGAGATTGTGGCATATGACCACGACTGGGGAGGAGATTCTCCCCTCAAAACCGAGTTAAAGACCTGAGGAGCAAGGGTCAACCTGGCCTCTATCGCCTTTGTAGAACTCCGTACATACCCATCTGGGCCTGGGGCCTTCAAAGATTTGGCCTTGGTGATTGCCTGAGCGACCTCCAAGGTTGTAATAGGTTTCATCAGATCCTCCCTGTGTGCCTCGGAAAGAGAGGGAAGAGTGACTGAGCTCAAGTGCTCCAGCATGTGCTCGGTCGGGACCGCGGTCTCTGGGGTGTAGAGGGCTTTATAGAATTTTGCAAATGCGTCCACTATGTCCTGCACACGGAACAACTGCTGACCTCCACTGGGGTGTGTAATGGACGCAATAGTGGCCCCTTTCTTCTGCTTACGGACTTGGTACGCTAGTAACCGTAGCCTCGGCCCCACTTCGTAAATCTTTGTCTCAGAAAAGTTAGGCTATTTTGGTTTGTTGCTGAACCAGCTGGTCCAAATCCTGCCTAGTTTGTTTTTAGTTAGAAGGACCGACTGTCCACCCTGCTGGTGTGCCATCTGGAGGAAGTGAAGCGTTTCCTCCAGTCTACGCCGACACTCTTGTTGCTGCCTCCTCAGTTCTGCAGTGTATTTAATGATGTGCCCTCTGAGGACAACTTTTATTGTATCCCAGTGCATTGAGGGAGTGGAATCCTGTGGCGGGTTGTCCGACACGATTTCCGTGATTTTATCCAGAAGAAACTCCTTAAATTTTTCAGACCGTAAGTGGACAGGGTTTAAACGCCATTGAGTATTCCTCGGCCTGAAACCCCAGTTCCAGCAGGTTGTCAGAGGTGCATGGTCCGAGATGGAAATATCTCCCATTTGGGCCTCCCGTATGTTGCCTAGGTTTTCTATCTGGGTAAATGTATGATCTATTCGGGAATACGTATGGTGTACCGGAGAGTAATAGGAGAAGTTTTTGGCATTCGGGTGCAATTTCCGCCAGACATCACACCATCCAACCTCCGATATGAACTTATTAAAGAACTTTTGGGTAGGTGTTAGCCTCCGGGGTCTTCCGCTGGTTGAGTCAAACTGGGGGGCCATAGTCAGATTAAAGTCCCCTGCTAGCATAAGGATACCTTTGGTTTTCTGGATTATCTTATCCAGCAGTGGTCTTAGTTTTGAGACCGTGATACCCGGCGGTAAGTAGATGTTTGCTAACGTCACCTCTGTCCCATTAATTTTCCCTTGGGTGATCACCAGTCGGCCCTCCAAATCCGACCAAGTAGACCTCACCTGAAGTGGAGTATGCGGAGACACAATGATAGCCACTCCACGTTTCCTGCCCTCTTTGCAGGATGAGTGAAACACCTGTCCCCTGCTTAGTTTGGCTAACTTATTGTGCTCGGTTGGGTTCATGTGCGTTTCCTGCAAGAAGGTAATGTCCGCCTTGGCCCTCCTAATATATGTCAATGCCCTGGATCTCTTAATTGGCGAGGCCAATCCCTTAATGTTAAGGGAAAGCAACTTAAGTGTATGGGCCTGCATAATGCCTGACCATATGACCTCTGGTTCCCAGCCTTCCCAGTCCCCCGCAGGAGCACCCTCTAAAGTCTGGCTTAGCTAGTGACCGCCATCCACATTGTGTACACTTGGTGACTCCGAGACAAACAGAACAGTACGAGCAGTACAATAAGTTGAAATTAACAATGAGCGTAGAACCTAACATATCTCACTCTGGTCAACCTGACCAACTCAACTGCTACTGGCACTTCCACTGGTCTGGGCTTAGTCCCGACCTGAGGATGGGTATATTACCCAACCTATGGGCCCTTACGTCAGGGCTCAAGGTACCTAAGTACCTATTCGGGTAGGGTATTGTGGGTTGGTGTCCGTCCTGCAGGTGTCGCAGGCTTCCCTGTGGCGCTGTACTGCAGTTAGAGGGATCGCCGCCGGGTGTCCGGGGCAAGGGCCCCGGTCGAGCTGAGCACCTCAGGCCGCGGGCTGGCAGCACCCTCCCCATCCCCAGGTTCCCCCAGCCCAAGTGGGCCCCCACCTGAGAGGACGCAATTCTCTATCTAAATGGTACCTCCCGCCCTCCCACCTCCCATGATTACACTGTTGATTATCTTAGCCACTGTCCACTAAGCACTGATTAGTCCTCATCTAGCGGAGGAAGAGGAGGCAGATACCACCCCATCCCCGCCTGGCCTCGAACGGAGCAGGTAATACCGCCATTTTGTCTCTGGCCTGTGGACAGGTTCCCCCTCTTGGGGTTTGGGCGGGGTTTGCACGACTGCGCTAGCATCCCGAGGCCCACGCCGACCCATCTTTTCTTGCCTCTTATCATTGGCTGTATTGCCTGCCTAAAGATTTTATGCATTACAAATAATCAATCGTTACTTATTCTCTAAACCCATTCTCCCCTTCCCCCCTCCAGGCACATTCCCAGTAATTGCTATGGGTATTGACCTTATTTGTCGAAGGGTCAGCTTGTTTCCTCCTTCCGATGTTTCCCTCTGCCCTCCCTGCCGCCTACGCCGTCTCACTGGTTCTCCCCAGAGGGCAACTCCGTGAGGACTTCCCCATTGGCTCTAGGATCAAGAGTTGTGTGAAGGTCCGGGTGAATGAGTGAAGGTGGTCCCCAGCCTTAGTAAGATCCTCCAGACCCCTCCCCGCCTCGGCCCCATGTTCTTCTTTTGCTGGTGCCTTTGGGGTCGATGCCCTCCTCACCCTTCTCCCCTCTGCCCCGTCTCCTCATCTCTCAGATTGGCCTCCTAAACTCCCCCTATTCTCGCCGCCTGCAACCCCTGTCTAGCTGGGCCTTGCTACTCATTCAACTCCAGAACTCCTAGTGGTCACCGTGTTTAGAGCTCCCAATCTGGTTAATACACCCCCCAGCCCAACTCTAATTAAGTTGATTCCTGATAGGCTATCGCCCTTGATGATACCTGTCCCTCCGTCAGCCCGGGTTTGACCCCATGTCCTCACTCTTCCTCATTTAGCTATCAGGCGAGAGGCGTACTGGGTTGGCGATCCAGCTGGGTGTCCCCTGCCCCCCCTTTCCCAATAGGCACCGGGGAGAAGTGGCCACTCCTGGTCTTGTCACTGTTGGTCCCATACAAAACTTTCCACGCTGCCCACATCTCGCCAAAAAATCTCACAGCTCAGTCTCGCCATTCGGATCTCTTAGTGACTCTCCCTGCTCCCCCACACCACCCCCCATTGCATTCCAACTCGCCCAGTACAACTCATCAAGCTCCCCCGCCCACCCCGTCGATGTCAAATTAAAGTTAAAAGCTTGACTAAGAGTCTAATTGAGGCATACGTTACATCCAGTTCATTTTAAATCTGACCCAGTCCCACAGATCTACTTGCGGTTACTCAGGTGTTAAGTTCAGCCAGGCCTCCCTCCACTGTGCTGCCAGCTCTGGCCCTCAGTGACTCCACAACTGACTGAATAGCTTCCAAGCCCTGTCGCCGTCTAGCATCACGATGCCCAGCATTCCAGACTTTCTGAGCCAACCTAGAGGCAGGGGTTGCCGCCAATCTTCCTTGCTGCTGCACTATCTCCATTTTCCTCTTCCTGAGCTCCGTGATCGCCTCCGCTGCGTTTTCAAAGATGTGGGACCCCTCCTTAAAGTGGATCACCATTTTCGGCGGGTAAAGCATTTTAAAACGCACTCCTGCCGCTTTAAGGGTCTTCATTACAGGAATATAGGCCTTCCGGCGCATCATTATCTCAGGTGCAAAGTCATTTTCGAGGAAGAGCCTGTGAGAGTTGTAAAAAACGGCTCCCTGTCTCCACGCTATGTGTAGAACCTTTTCTTTTTCTTGATGCCTCAGGAATTTAATTATCAAGGTGCGTGGTCGAGCTCCTGCTGCAGGCTTAGGGCCGAGGGTGCGATGGGCTCTTTCCATCTCGAGGGAAAACTCTTCAGGTAGTTTTAGTGCTTCTTTGAGCATTTTCTGTAAAAAGGAGATAACTTCGGTTCCTTCTGTGCCCTCGGGGAATCCCGACAACCGTATGTTGTTTCTGCGGCTTCTGCTTTCAGCATCCTCCGCACGCTCTTGTAGGCCTCTCAGCAGGCCATGCAGCTGCACGATCGCCTTTTCTGTCTCTCCCACTCTCCGATCCGCGGATGTCAGCTGCACCTCCTGTTCCTCCTGCTTCTTTTCCAGTTTTCCTATATCTGTTCGGATTGCAGCCACTGTGCTCCGCATCTCCTTCCTGAAGTCTCGTATCTCTGTCAGCATCTGGGCCATTTGTCTCTGTAGCGTTGATCGGGGGGTCCGTTCTGCCCGCGTTTTACTATGGTGGGAGGCTGAGGAGGCCCGCGAGCCGCCACTGTCGGAATCTTCCTCCAGTAATCTGGCTCCATCCCGGCGCTTGGGGGAACCGCGGGCAGCGTCGCCTCTTTTTGTAGGCATTATACCACCTCCTGGGTCTTTTAGATGCGCTTTGTAGCGTGAAAAGCAGTATTTTATGGAGGAGTTTAGCTTGTTCAACAGGGAGCCTACTACCCGAGATGTTGCTCAAAGCATGACGTCACCGGAAGTCCTCGATGATCTTTCTGCATATAAACACAATCATGCTTCAACCGATCCCGCACGCATGCCCAGTTGTTCTGTTTTTAGTGCCCTCTGCTTTGCGCCTGGTATTCGAGTCAAGTGGGACTCAAGGCATGTAAACCCATTCGTGTCTCAGCCAGTTGATTGCTGCCCTGCATGTAAACGGGTATGAAGTGGTGATTGATTACCAGGAATCGAAGACAAGGTAATTGATCACCACTATATGCAGGCGCAGTACATGGGTGGTGCTCTGGCAGGGTCATAAGATGTGTATGCATAATTGGGGCATGCAGTTCGATCGGGGTACTGTTACAGATTAGGGCTGCATTTCCGGTTCTGAGTGTGTTCCACTTTTAAACCAATCCAGAACAGTTCTCCCAAACTTGATCCCTCCCACTTAATGCCACTGCCATAATGCCCCCCCCCCCAGTGCTTACCCTAGGGCCATTCTGGAAGGGGATTTAATTGGCACATATCTGCATAGCATGCATTATTGTGAGAAATCCTGCAGTGCTTTGTGCCAGGCCATTCATGTGGCACTGCCATCACCGTTGATAAACTGAGAAGGTCCTATATGAATGGGTATGAGGGTGAACGTTGGTGGCATTCCATTCAGCCAAGCCCCAGGTGTCTTAGTGCTTGGTGGCCTCGGTAAAGAAACCACTCAATATTGCACTGCACACAAAAATTAACATCGAGAATAAAGTATGGGTCTGGGTGTGTAACGAGAATTTACACACACCCAAGGGGTTTATGCATAGCATCTAACCCCGAGAGTGTGTATAAATTCAAGTTTACACACACCCGGACCCATACTTTATATAATTGCTGGGACGTCCTTTTTCCCCACAGTAAGTATATAAAATAAAAAAAGATGTTCTTGTGCGACCATGGTGGTCTGCTTAGGAGTGAGCGCGCGCTTTAAGGTCTGTCGGTTGCTCGCTTTTAACTTTTTTTTTTTATTTCATTTTGTGTGGAGCCAATATTTTGAGGGTATTTCCCTCATTTCGATTTGTTTCTGCCTGCCAGCACTTACTGCAGTTAGAGTAGCAGTCCAGAGGGGGAAAGACGAGGCGGGCAGTGGCTAGGAGGAAGATCTTCAGAGGTGGGGCGCCTGCAGGTGAGGGAAATCATGCGATGTTCACTGCTATAAACTATCCTTATAATGGCGAATTATGCCACGGCTTCTCTTAAGGAGAAAAGGACGTCCCGGTTATTATATGTAAATAACAGTGGATTTATTGGAGAAAGAAAATCTAGTTCTAGAAGAAAAGGGGTTACATTTTTTTTCCTTAAGTACTTTTAGGTGCTTTTTTTTTGTTTACGCCCCAGTCTCGATCCTGTGCATCCCTGTGTGGAGGCATGTGCACGTCATGCTCTACTGGACACCCCACCCTACCAGTTGCTCCATTACCACCTACGCCCACCACTGGACCTCCATCCAGTGACAGTAGGACTACGGACGGGCAACCCACCCACCCACCTGGGAGAGGAGAGCCAACGCTCAATCCTGCCCCCACCCTCTGCCCCCCGTGCCAGCACCCTGGCAACCCAAGTCCATTCCCAAACCCGGATCGCCAGCGTGTCATGAGGTGTGGCATCCAGTGCCTCAACCCTAAGCGCCATTGGGCTGGCCACCTCCTGTGAGGTATTTAAAGGTCTGTATCATATTCCCCTCCCTCCCTTCTCTCTTCTAGGGTGTACATATTGAGTTCTTTAAGGTCCTGTCCACATTACCAGTATGGTAGCATTACAGATGAGCTGAAGCATTGCAAATATTTGTAAAAATGGTTTGCGTCCGCATCTGGAACATTACTGGCACCTATCTTGAAACCGATCTCAAGACCTGTTTTCATGTGGTCTTGAGATCAGAATGTGTAATGTTTTCTAGCTTGTAACATTTACATCACCTGTGTGGACGCACGACTGTTTGGATCTTCCATTCGCAGGGTCCTCTGTGGCAGCATCATGCTGCTGATAACGGATTATACGCAGGGAGAAATGAGGAGTTATACAGACGCGACACTACCTGTCTGCAATGTTTTTAAAAACTTTACCGCCACAATGCGGACACTCCAAAACAGTAAGGGCTGTAATGTTTTTAAAAACGTTACCACAGGCAACTTCATAGTGTGAACAGGCCTTAGACTTCTCTCCTCGCAGGGCTTTGATGCAGACCCAGCACCATTTTAGTTGTACTCCTCTGGACTGCCTTAACTCTGTCTATGTCCTTCCAGAGTTGTGGCCTCCAGAACTGTACACAGTATTCTAGGCGAGGTCTTACCAGCAGTCTATACAGAGGCAGCACCACCTCCCTCTTTATGCTGGTGATACTTTTCCCTATGCACCCCAACATCCCACTAGCCCTCCCAACTGCCTTGTCACACTGCCTGGCCATCTTTAGGTTATCAGAGATGATTACTTCCAGGTCTCTCTCTTGCTTGGTGGTCATCAATGACAGTCCCCCCATATTGTACTCTGCCTCAAGTTCTTGTGCCCCAAGTGCATTATTGTGCACTTTTTTGCATTAAAACCTAGCTGCCATACTTTTGACCACTCCTTGAGTTTTCTGAGGTCTCTGCTCATCCTTTCCACCATTAACCTCCTCCCCCCCGAAGTGTCCACCCTATTGCAGATTTTGGTGTCATCATCTGCAAAGAGGCAGACCTTCTTCTGCAGATCCTCTGTAGTGTCACCTATAAAGACATTAAAGAGGACCGGTTCCAGCACTGATGCCTGAGGCACCCCGCTGCTCACCCTACCCTCCTCGGAGTGAACTCAGTTTACCACCACCCTCTGTGGTCTATCTCCTAACCAATTTCTTTCCCAGTTTACCACCTTTGGACATATTCTTCAGCTACACTTCTTGCTTAATAGTCTTTTATATAAGGACAGGAGGCTGCTCTAATCCCTAAACCAAGGTGCGATAAGCATCAGGAATGAAATTTCTTTGATTAATAATGGTGTGTTGCCATGCTGTATTATTATACATTTTTTATTTTAATAAAGTATCTAAAGCTTATGTTGTGCAGTCTGATGTGCTGACTTGCACGGTTGTTTTGCTTTTACTGCTTGAAATGTAATAGTCTTCTCTGTGGAATGGTGTCAAATGCCTAACTAAAATCTAAGTAGATCACATCCACCGCTCCACCCTGGTCTGATTCCTTGGTCATCCAATCAGATTTGTTTGACATAACCTCCAACCCATGAAGCCATGCTGTCTCAGGTCTTGTAGTCTAATGGATTCAGGATATTCCACTATCCTCTCCTTTAGCCGATTCCATTAACTTTCCTACCAACACTGTTCAGGCTGACTGGCCTATAATTGCCAGCCTCTTTCCTGCTACCACTTTTGTGAAGTGGGACTACATCAGGGCCAACCATAACTTTTTTTTGCACTAGCCAGCCAGGCTAGTGAACCAGAGATTGCACTAGCCCGCAGAAGTCTGCAGTAGCCCGCAGTCTGTATGGTTAACAGTGATTTGTTAAACGAAAGGCAAATAAAATCGCATTTGTCCTGCCAACAGTCTGGACACCTACCAAATGATTTTGGACTGTACCTTTAACTGCAAACCGCACATACACTGTCTCAGCTTCTGTAACTGAAGAGTCAGTGGTTCTGTCACTGATGACTGAAATTAACTTTGTTCCCATAATCTTTTCTCGTAGCGCCATGTGTTCAACCTCAGCTACATAGTGGATAAAGTTGCAGGCATATTTGTCATTTTGATATGCTGAACTGATATCTAGCCCTTTCATATCATCAAGGCTGCACATCCACACAAAGTCTGTTAAAGAACATCCTTTCTTAGCAGTTGCATGGCATGTGTGAAACAGTTTATCCAGACGGTTAAGCATTGCTTCATTCATGTTCTTCAGCATTCCCTCTGCATTACTTGTCCCTGGAGTAGCAGTGCTGGCATCCTCTCTTCCCTTTGCCCTGGCATGAGTTTCACTGATATTATGGAATGAGACAGAGTCAAGCCAGAAGTTATCATTACCGAACCGAAAATTACTGTTATTGCCCACCTTTACCGAACTGTATCTCATGTTTGATACACAAATGGCAGAACATCAGATCTTTTGCACCATCATACCCCAACCAGTCATATTTTTCTAGCCAACATTGTTGGAACTGATGGCTTCGCGCTGTCTTTTCATACTCATGATCTTTTATTCATTTGTCTTCTTCAGCATGCTTTCTAATAATGTCAGCTGGGTTACTAACTTCTTTAATATATTTCCTCATTTTCAGATTTGTAGTTAATAAAGTTGTGTCATGAAAAGTGTGTGTGTGTCTTTTTCTTCCCTTTTTCCTTCCTTTTCCCACCCCGGGCTATGGATCCCAGAAATGCTTGATTGTCCCAGTTCTATAAGGATACATTCAACAGCATCAACCCATACTGATATTTATTTTTATTTTTTGCCAACCCAGTAACTCCCATGGGCACAAGACCCATTTACAGGGGTGGCCCAGGAACACAGGAAGGTTAAGGCCTTATTCACTCTGTGGGACGCAGCAACACATTTCAAGCAATCATTTTAAAACATTGATTAATGCTTACCGTGTCAATGCGTCCACACAGCTAAAAGTGTGTTCTAAACTGTGTTGTCCCCGACACCTGAACAATGCTACTGCATTCTGATTGTCAACCTGGATCCCAACTTTTCACCATCGCGCTTTCATGGGGCAGCTGGGATTGAGCCCCACTGCATCCTGGAACTAGCTGAGGGAAGTCGTGTTTTCCTGTTCGCATTGCCGGTAAGTTCGATTTAAATCCTGAACCATTCTTAAAACCATACTCAAGCCTAGCTCGGATCAGGGTTTGAGCATGGTTTCTTAAAACGGTTCAGGAAGTGTGTTCAGTATGAACACAAACTGTGCTTGGGGGTATTTAAAATGTTTTACCATAAATAAAATGTTTTAAGTACCCCAGTGTGAACAAGGCCTTAGTGACTTGCTTAGGGTCACACAGTATGCAAGTGGAGACTGTGGGAATTTAAATCCAGATCGGCAGGATATACAAAGCCCATTCACAGCTTGTTGCGCTCTCTGTTAAACACTCTCCAGTTTTTCTTTCCATGACAGCCATGTATTCTGATATGCTTCGACCACCTTTTTGATAATTGAACTATCAGTACTTGTGGTATCCTCAGTACTACATTGTGTTCCCTTAACCTCATCAGCTACTGCTATTTCTTTTCAAATGTCTAAGACATCACATTCCACAATTTCAGACACACTATTCCATGCTATTTATTCCAGTGGCCTGTAAAGGTGTAGCTAATCTCATGGAATGTTCAGGTTGGCAATATAAAAAATAAGAGCAGCAGCTGCTGAGGACTTAGGAGAGAAATAATTAAGACAGTGACAAAGGCAATAAAATGTGAAAACTAATCTGAAGAAGTGGGTCTAAAACATATGAGAATATAGGAAAAACAAAAAGGAACCCATTACAGCATATAAAGGTGTAAAAGCTGTTTCCTATCATGGCAGTAAATGACCATGCTTAAAATTCAGAGTTGAAAAGATTCGGTTGATTTACTGCTAATGGTCATAATGGGCATACTTTACACCTCCTAGACAGACTGGTTTTATAAACAAAGGCTTGTGACTAGTGACATCAGAACTTTTTTTGTAACCTGGGCATGCATGCAACTGTGAATTATTTCATACACTCAGTTTTAATACTATCTGAGCACTCAAAATGGCCCAGAAACTGGACTAGATTTTATGAAAACTGGATGGCCAGATAAGGACCCTGAAACCGGATTATCCGGTCTACAACTGGACAGGTGGCAACCCTAGAACTGAGATGCTCCTGGACACAGTCACAAATCTGCCTGCCATGAGTACTGAGCTAAACAAGGAAAGGAAATGGAGAAAGAATCTTTAACAGCAAAAAATAAAAGCAGTAGTTAGTATAAAATGAAACAGTTTGTAAATGCACTACACAGACACACATCTATTTTTTTCATTTCACTAATGCTAAGGCAGCAGCACATAGTTAAACCTCCATGAAAAGGACCTGGCTTTGAATTAAATAAGTTATATTTATGTATTTATTTGTTTGTTTATTTGATACCTGGGTTGAGAATGGAACTGCAGCTTTCCACAGAAGGTAGTGCACTAGCCCAGCTGTGCAAGTAACAGAGATTCTGCACTAACTCACAGCAATCTGCGTAGTACCCGGGCTAGTTAATGAATGTTAAGGTTGACCAATGGACTACATGAAACTGTCACTCACCCTGGGCAGTGCTGGAGGCATGTCTCTCTGTGCTTGATTGGTCATAAAGAAGGTGCCTGTATTAAGAAAGTCCCTCTGAATCCCTTGAGCATTCCTAGCTCCATGTTAGGTTTCTAAATCCTGAATGGTCTTTGCCCAACCTTTTCTCCAGTGAACATGTTGAAGGGGGTTGGGGGCAGAGGTAGCAAAGATGGCCACCCCTTGTAGTTCCTTTGGGTACTGTCCTCCCTGGGCACTTTGCCAGTGGCAATGGTGCCACAGCTGCTGCAGGGGAGTGGGCATGCCCTCACAAGTTCATTACACTATTTCATCCTGGCTCGTGAAGTGGAGGGGTCATAATTGACTTAAAGTCCCTTCTGACCTTAAATTAGTATGCTTAAACTAGTTAGGGAGAAATCGGTGGAACACAGCACATGTCATGACCCAGGGGGGCTTTGCTAGCCTTCCCCACCAAACAAAGGACTAGGTGCAATAAAACCCAGGAGGAATGTAAAGGGGGAATGAGGCCAGTTGCTGAAGGATGGTGTGCATCAACACAAGGAGTCTGGGCAATAAAGTGCCAGAAGTACAGTGCATGCACTGGTCGCAGAAGGGTACCCTGACCTAGATGAAATGAATCATTAGTGGGACATGACCTTACCAGGAGACTCACTGTTCAGAAAAGTCCGAACAAAGGGTAAGGGTGAGGGAGTAGCACTGTTCATAAAGAGGAGGAATAAAGGGGACGGAAGTAGAAAACCTGGGTGATTCTGTAAATTTGGAAACATTGTGGGCACTAGCAGAAGCAGGAAAGGGGAAACAAATTAGGCTTGGAGTGGTCTACTGGCCACCAGTCCAGGAACTGGGAGTGGATAATAAACTAAGAGAGATGCTGAGGAGGGGAGGCAAATTAGGATAAGTAATAGTAGGGTACTTTAACATGCCAGATGTGACTGGAAAGTCACAGTCTTGGCAAGTACAGGGAATCAACTCCTGGTGGAAGCATGCCAATAGGCATTCCTAGTACAACTGGACAGGACCTGGCATGGGATGATCTCTGCTGGATCTGGTGCTCAAATGTGGTAGTGCAGGAACCATTAGGTTCCAGTGACCACAAGACAGTAAGGTTGGAGATACAAATGAGGGCAACCAAGGAGGCAAGTTCAGTAAAAGTATGGAATTTCAGAAAAGCAGATTTTGACAGGATGTGGGAGATGTGAAGAGAAAGCAAAAAGGGATTAGGACAGATAAAGGGATAAAGGAAAAATGCCATGTATTTAAAACACGAATGCTAGATGCAGAAGCAACCTCCATTAAGTTAAAGTAGAGGACCCAGTGCACACCCTTCCCATGGCAAATCATTCAAATATTACAATTTGCTTTCTACCTCAAATGGCTACTCACTTATTTTATCCCAAAGGGGAGTGGGGGTCTTTTATTTATTTAACTTTTGTTGACTGGGTAGGTGCACTAGTCAAAAATCTTGTCTATTTTTAGGCATGACCCAGGAGAGTTACAGACAAATGAACAGCGTTACAGGGACACAAAATACATTAACAGCACGTGGGCTGGCAAAATACAGGAAAAACATGAAAGAACAAGCAGTGCACAGAGATAACAGATTTAAGAATACAGTTACAATACGTGCAAAGATCGTCATGTGGCAGAAATATAAAGTCAAGTTAAGTAAGAATACAATAGATCAACTACACATACATACACTTATCATTAGACAGGAAGAACTTACAAAATTCTTTCTTAAAAACCTGGTGAGACTGAGAGTATCTAAGGGGCACTGGAAAGGAGTTCCAGAGCTTGGGAGCAAATACTGAGAAAGCCTGTACCCCCGTCTTAGTAGCACATTTTGGGACAACCAGTAATGACCGATCCATAGATCGTAAAAGGTAGGCCTGTGAGGTGTGCTTTACCATGTTGACCAGGGTAGCTGGTGTACCAGTTCTGGTAATATCAATGGTACAACCAGTGGTGAAAGGATGATAGAAGATGGGGAAAGCCAACACAGACTTGGGTAGAGGGCGCAGTGATGGGTAAGCCTGGGCACTGTGTCATCGAGGCATAGGTCAGGAAGCATAGGAAAACTAGGAGCAGTTATAAAATGTACAAGTAGTGTTTTATTATTATTATTATTTTTTGTTATTATTTCTTTTGACTGCCTTACCTCCTTGGCTGGGGCTGTCCTATTGTTTCTTCACTCAGATCTTGGCTGGCAGCTCCTGCATTGGGCGCCATGCCCGAGCTACCACCTCCTCACCTTCACCCTCTCTTAGGCCACGTCATGGACCCCATTGTGGAAGACCAAGGGGTCAGGTCCAGAGGGAGCTCCTGGGAGTGACCGGTGCAGTGCTGCGGCCAGACCTTCATACACGCCGGAGGATTCAGCTGTTTTTCCTCTGAGTCCCATACATAGCACGGGCATACAAGGATGCCAATGATGCTGTGGTACATGCTCCCATGCACCACACATCGGACATTTGCCAGCGCTGACCCTTTCTTGCACCGTGACTCACCCTAACCCCCAGCCACTGCAAGGAGCCAGCATGTTCATGGGTTTCCCACCCCACCATCCCTGGAGGAGGAGAGCAGTCCCTGGGATGCTCAATCCTCCTCCCCCCAGCCAACCCCCGATGACCTGAGTCCATTCTTGAACCAGGGTCGCCAGCGTGGTGCGAGGTGTGGCGTCCAGTGCCTCAACCCTCAGCGCTACCGGGCCATAGTAGTATTTTATTATTATCAATAACAACAGAATAAAAATAAAACATTTGTTCAGGATAGCGAAATACAAAGTCAGTACAAACAGAGAAAACAAAAGTCTCTTTCTGTTTCCAAAAAGTCTCTGCAAAAATATTGTTACTCTTTTTATAGCAAGTCTTTGCCTGACAATAGTGTCAGTGGCTCAGTAGGTAGCACACTCGCCTCTGAGGCCGGGAGATCAGAGGGCTGTGGGTTCAGTTCCCACATATGGCACTTGGGTTAATATCCCAGTACCGACACTGTAGTGCAGCATGAGAGGGGTGCTGCACTTCTGCGGTACCGTCTTTCGGATGAGACATTAAACCGAGGTCCCATCTGCCTGGATTGGTGGTAGTTCAGGTGGATGTTAAAGATCCCATGGCACTTATCGAAAAGAGTAAGGGAATTTCCCCGGTGTCCTGGCCAAATTTCCCTCATTCACTAAAAATACCACCAACAGCTTAATCTGGTTCAAGATCAGTTGGCATTCACCTGTATCCCCCTCCCCCGGGTCGTGCCTGAAAATAGGCAGGATTTGTCTAGTGCACTTACCCGGTCAACAAAAGCTAAATAAATAAATAAAAAAAATTAACTTCTTCATCCTGAGCTTGTTAAGGAGACATCGTGTTTCTCACAAAATGTATCAGAGGTCTTGCCAGTTTCTTTGCAGAGCAGGCTTGCAAATAAAACAGTGTCCCCAGCTGGCCTCTTGTTGACAGCTCTGCAAAAGGGTTTGCAAACAAGCCTGAGAGGAGCTCAAACTGCATCTCAGGTTGACCCCCTAAATTCCAAATAGCTTTTTGCTATCATTTCAGCAGCATAGCTACATACATGTCAAACCAATGGATCCCAGTTTCACGTAAAGAGTCACATATATTTTTATAACTGCAGACATGTAAGGGGGAAGAAAAGACAGAAACAGCAAGTGAAGGCAGGGAGATGGTGAGAGGTGGAGAATCGCAAGACCATGAGAGTGATCAGTTCCTAGGTTTCACGAGAACATTTGGTTGCACAACCAGACAGACAAGAGACAGAAAAGGAGGGGCTAGAACAGATCCTTGCATTTAACTCTTTCTGCATAATAAATGGAACAGGGCCTTATACAACCCTGTCACATACTCCCTCTTTAAGAGGGACTTGTTTTAAAAAATAGGTTTCCAAAACTTTCTATTAATTCTCTTCTAACATTACCTAATAAGCTTTACAGTTCAGTGTATATGCAGTATAGCAAACACAGAAGTTTAAACTCACACATTTTGTTTTTTCAACCTTCAGAATTCTCAATGCCTGATCCATATCTTGACAGAAAATCAGCATTGATATTCTCTTTCCCGGATTTGTGCATCACTTTAAATTTAAATGGCTGCAGTGTCAGGTACCACTGTGTGATTCTGGAATTTTTATCCTTCATTTGGTTAAGCCAACAGAGAGGACTGTGATCTGTTATAAGTATAAAGTCAGCTCCTAGCAAATAAAACTTAAGGGACTCCATGGCCCACTTTGCTGCAAGGCATTCCTTTTCAATGGTGGACTACCTTTTCTCTCTGTCGTGCAGCTTCCTACTGATATACAGAATGGGTTGTTCCTTCCCATCTATATGCTGACTCAAGACTGCACCTAAGCCTACCTCTGATGCATCTGTCTGTAACAAAAATTGTTTCTCAAAGTCCGGGCTTCTTAAAACAGGGTCTGAACATAATGCAGCCTTAATGGCTCAAAAAGCTTCATCGCACTCTAGGGACCATTTCACATTATTTGGGTACCTTTTTTTCATGAGTTCAGTAAGGGGAGTAGCTAGCTGGGCAAAGTTAGGAACAAATCTCTGATAATAACCAGCCAGCCCTAAACATTGTCTGAAGTGTTTCTTTGTTTTAGGGATGGGACTGTTATCTACAGCTTCTAGCTTAGAAATCTCTTTATTGACTTCTCCATTTCCCAAAACATAGTCCAAATACCTGATTTCCTGCATGCCCAATGCACATTTGGTAGGATTAATTTCAGACCTGCCTTTTTGGTAGACTGGATAACTGCTCGTAGGTGTTCCAGGTGGCTTTTCCAGTCTGGACTGTGCACTGTGACATCATCCAGGTGAGCAGTACAATAACCAGTGCGAGGGGATAAAATACATCCATGTACCGCTGGAATGTGATGGGTGCGCCATGTAAACCAAACAGTGTGGTCGCGAACTGATAAAGTCCAATAGGAGTGACAAATGCAGTTTTGTCTCTGGATTCTTTAGCTAGGGGGATTTTGCCACTAACCCTTGGTGAGAGTGAGGGTACTGATGTACTTGGCACTCCCTAATCTGTCCACCAAATCATCTATCTTGGGCATAGGATACCTGTCAAATTTTGACACTTGATTAAGTTTCTTAAAATCAAGGCAGATTCTTACACCCCCTTCTTTTTTATTTACAATCACCACTGGTGATGACCTAGCACTTATTGACTCTTCTATGATACCCAATTCTTTCATTTTTTGTATTTCCTTAACCACGTCTGCTCTTAACCTCTTTTGTAATCTGTATGTCTTTTGTCTGATAGGGTGAGCATTCCTTGTCACTGTTACATGCTCGGCCTGGCACTGTGGCAAAAGTACTGTTAAATGTCTTTACCAAGTTATGAATTTCGGCGGTTTGATCAGAGGTTAAGGAAACATTCAGCTTTACAGCATCAGCAGTTACAATTTGTTCAAATCTGTCCTACGCTATAGCAATATTTTCTGTAGAGGTTTCTGGAAAAACTAACAAAGTAGCCTGTGGTGATTTTTCAACCCTTTACTTCAGGAAGTTAGCATGGTATATCTTACTGTTTATTTTAGCAGGGGTCCCAGTGTTATAGTTAACTGTGCCAGTATGTCTAAGCACTTTATAAGACCCTTGCCACTTCATTAACAGTTTATTTTCTGTAGTGGGTAGCAGTAGCAAGACCTTTTCACCTAACTCAAAGACTTTTTCTTTTACTACATGGTCATAATATGCCTTCTGCTGGTTTTGAGCCTCTTCCTGATTACTATGGGCAATTTCAACGTATTTTGCCATCTTCTTTCTTAGGGCACACACATATAAGATATATATATATTTTTTATGAGTGGGGATATCTTCCCATGTTTCTTTTATTATATCTAGTGGTCCTCTTGGTTATCTACCATACCGCATTTCAAATGGTGAAAAACCTGTTGAGGCTTTTGGCACTTCTCTGTAAGCAAAAAGCTGGTACGGTAAGTACTGGCCCGAGTCTTCCCCTTCCCCTTTCACAAACCCTTTTAAAATGTGTTTTAAGGTTTGATTAAAATGCTCAACAAGACCGTCTGTCTGAGGGTGATAAGGGGAGGTTCTTATGACAGTGATACGTAGCAGTTGGTACAGCTCCTTCAGCAATGCAGCACCAAAATTACTACCCTGATCAGTAATAATCTCATTAGATATGCCCACCCTGCTGAAAATGTTGTCAAGCTCTTCTGCCACTTTTGGGGCTGTGACAGTGCGCACTGGAACTGCCTCTGAGTATCGAGTAGCACACTCACATACTACCAGAATGAATCGATTACCCTTTTTACTTTTGTCTAAGGGGCCAACCACATCCACTGCAATTCTCTCAAAAGGCACATCTATCAAGGGTAGGGGCACCAGGGGCATCTTGTCTTTTCTAGTGACTGAGGCTACTTTCTGATGCTCAACACAGGAATTACAATACGTAGCAACATCTTCATGAATTACAGGCCAGTAAAATCTGTACAGCAATCTGGCAAGGGTGCGATCCTTCCCCGAGTGACCAGCAATAGGACTAGCATGAGCTATCAGTAATAACTCAGGTCTATACTTTTAGGGTATAAGCAATTGTTCTGTCTGGTCGTGTGTCTGAGAATTAGCTCAAACTCTGTACAGTAGCCCATTACATTTTCTAAATATTGGTTCATTGTTAGTTTGCTATGAAACAAAATCACAATCAGTTATCAGTTTAGTTTCAACATTTTCATATATTAGACCCTTATATCCATCAGTCTTATGTTGCCACTGTTTCTTCAGGAATCTTCTTTTCTTCCTTCCTGGACTTCCGGATCTTGGAGCTCTGCTCAAACAAGTCCGAATCAAAATCAGTGAAAGGAAAAGAGTCTCCACCATCTGAGATTTTCTTTGATTGTGCTCTTGTCAACACAGACGCTGGAACGTCAAGATTTACTTCCTTTGTGATTGAGTCAGCAAATCCTGCAAGTCATTTCCTATAATCACAGCAGGTACAGGTAACTTAGGTACTACCCCCACTTTCATTTACTGTGACACCTCATTAATATTTGGAGTCACTTGGGTGGTGGGATAGTATCAAGTGTCCCCATGGATGCAGATGACAGCAGTACCTGGTCCTTTGGCAGTGTTTTCCCAGCATTTCAACATGCACCAGGATCTGTCTACTTCCCGTATCTATAAGTCTTTTCACAGTCTTATCTCCTACCTTGATATCTGTTAAGTACTTGCCCCAATTTGCTAAGGACAAAACTGCTCCAGTGTCACTCTCCTTACTATGGCAGTTTCTTGCAATATGGCCTGGCTTATTACAGTTATGGCAAACAATGTCTTTGGGTGCATATCTGTTACCCCCATTAGAGTTCTTATCAAACTTGGAGGTAAATCTGGGAGAAAGAGGGTCTTACTGGTGCTTGGCTGTTACCTCACTGCTGTGGCATCTGTTTGGCCATCTGATAGTCTTCAGCCAAAGAAACTGCCTTTTCCCCACTTTCTGGTCAGTGTTCGTTTACCCAAAGCTGCACATATGTAGGCAGGATGTTGATGAATTGCTCCATTGTAAGTGTGTTAATGATCTGTGGGACTGTTTTTCCCTCTGGTTGGAGCCATTTAATTAGCAGTTCTCTGAGTCTGGCGAAGGCTTCTCAAGTTGCTGCATCTCTTCTTTTCTCTGTGCCTCTAAACGTTGACTCTCTTTTTCTCTCTGCTTCTCCGCCTCTTTTTGTTGTATAGCCTACCATTTGAAAAAGGCAGTCAGGCTTTCAGATTCTGTCACTGCCTGTTCTTCTTTTTCCATCACTTGTGCTGGCAGTACAATCTCAGCTTGGACTTCTGTCTCTGCTAGTTTGGTTGCTATTCTTCTGGCAATCACTTCTGGGCTTGCTGCTGCAAAATCCATACCTTTCTTCTATGCTTCCCTGATACCAGGTCTAGTACTTGTGCACAAAACTTCTGGCTTAGAGTTTGCAATGTGTAAATCCCACTTCAAAAACCATCTGTCATTGAGGCATAGGTCAGGAAGCATAGAAAAACTAGGAGCCGTTATAAAATTCACACGCAGCATTTTATTATTATCAATAACAAATAGAATAAAAAAATGTTCAGGATAGCGAAATACAAAGGCAGTACAGAGAAAAGAAAAGTCCTTCATCTAAGGGTTTCTTTCCAGTTTCCAAGAATTCTCTCTAGCAAAAATATTGCTTCTCTTTTTATAACAAGTCTTTGCCTAACAAATGGGACAGGGCCTTATTCAGTCCTGTCACACACTGAAAGGGCAAAGCGGCAAATGTTATTGTAACATGTATTCAATTTATACAGTACCCCATTGTTTGTCTCCAAGTAAGGTACTAGCCCATATGTAAGACTAGGCCATAGGACACCCTGTGCAATAGCCAGCCTAGCAGCTGCAGTTAGGCCATACCTGTTTTTTTTAGGCGAGCTCAAGCTTCATGTTTTACTGTCTTACAGGTTGTTGACAGATGCAGGTTAAAATCCAGAGCAGGGTCTAAGGTGACTCCAAGGTATCTGAAGGAATCTACTACTTCTAGTGGAGCGCCCCCTGAACAGTATATAGTAAGGATGGAGGGACAGGACCTAATTCTAGGTTCTGAGCCAAATAGCACAGCTAGTCTTTCTTTGGTGTTCATAAGGAGTTTACTATGATTTAACCAGGACTGAATGGATTCAAAATCGACATTAAGCTTCAAGTTGTTGTCAGCAATGTCCGTGGTACTAGTGTACAGTACTGTGTCATCTGCATAAAGTAGGGTTGAGTAAGAGTCAGCCGTTGTGGGCAGATTGTTGATAAACAGGGTGGACAGCAAAGGACCAAGTATGGAACCTTGAGGAACACCAACGTTAGGCCCAGTGAGTTTAGTCTTCATTTCAGAGCTCTGATGTGCAGCAAGCTCCAAAAAAGCAAAGGATCAAAAGACCTAATGTGGTTCATGTTAGATGTGAGGGACACGGTAACAAAAAAGATGAAGACGTTCATAAAATAATACAAGAGCAGACAAAGAGAGGAGGATAGGATGGAGTACCTGAAGTCAGTTACGGAAACTAGCAGGAAGGTCAGGGAGGCCAAGGTGGAAACAAAATACAGGTTGGCAAAGGGGGGTAAAGCAGGGGACAAAGCATTCTTCAGATACATTTGAGTGATGGAAAAGGTATGTAATACTAATTAATAATACTGATATTTATGTAAACATCTGTACATATTTGTACATAGTCTGCTAAATGACATGTTACTGTGAGCTGAATTGTGTGTTCACTGTATTCTCTTATTTATCTGGGTCACACCTGAAAACAGGCCCTTGGCCTAGAGTGGCTTATCCAGTCATCAAAAAATGAAATAAATAAGGTCAAAGGGGGCATAGTGAGGCTTAAGAAGGGGATGGCTGGGAAGGGGGAAAGAATGTAAGGCACAGATCCTGAGTCAATATTTTGTTCAGTATGTACTAGGGAAAAGAAGGACCATTGCCAGAATGTGGGGTAAGGAGCTAAGGAAAGGGAAGAAAGAGCACGAACAGCATGGGCAGTGTAATGGATGAAAGGGTGATGGGAATGTTAGAAAGATTAAGAATAGCCAAATCTATGGGACCTGAGAGATTGCATCCTAGGATGCTCAAGGAGACTGCAGAGGTAATAGTGGCTCCACTTGCAGACATATTCAACTGCTCACTGGCCAAAATGGTGGTCCCTAGCAAATAGAGGATGCAAATGTGGTCCCTCTGCAGAAAAGCAGAAAGAAAGATGACGCAGGAAACTATAAAGCACTCAGCCTGACATCTGTAGTGGGGAACATACTGGAAACCATACTAATTAAGGAATTGGTGGCAGTACTAGAAGGGAATTTATTGATTGATCGATTTGTACATTTTTTGAATGGGCTACAGGACTCCAGGCAGCACAGATTCTTGAAAGGGAGGTCCTGTTTTCCAGCCCGGTGGTGCTGAGAGTTGAGGCACTGAATGCCTTACCTCACGCCATGCTGGCGACCCGGGTTCAGAAATGACCTTGGGTTGCCGGGGAGCCAGCATGGGGAGGGAAGGAGGGAGGGAGCTGGATCAAGCCGCCTAATGGTAGCTCTTCTTTCCTGGAGAGGTTGTCATCCCCCCCGTAGTTCTGTTACCGCTGGATGGAGGTCCAGTGATGGTGCAGGCAGGAGGTTCGACATGAAGGGAGGGTGTCTCGAGCGCAATGTACGCATGCCTTCACATGCGTACTTTCACACTGAGACAGGGTGGGAGAAAACCAGGGCACAAAAAAATGCAAAACTGTATATAGAAAGGGAGGTCCTGCCAGACATATCATATGGATTTCTTTGACTGGGTGACCAGGGTGGCTGACAAAGGGTAGGTATTCAATATAATAAACCTTGATTTTAGGTAAGATGTTGACTCTGTCTCCCACAGGAGACTGGTCAAGAATTTAAGGGACTTGAGGTGAAAGAAAGAGTTGGTGACTTGGATAGAAAGTTGGTTGAGAGGCAGGATGCAAAAGGTAGTACTAAAAGGTGAGTTCTCGGTAGTAAGGTAGTCTGAGTGAAGTACCACAGGTACTTGCTAATCTGAAGGTGGACAAAGCAATTGGGCCAGCTGGGGTGTATCCAAGGGTACTGGGGGAGCTCGGGAAATAATGGATGCACCACTGATAGTTCTATTTAACAGCTCACTGGAAACAAGAGTGGTTTCAGATGACTGTAGGAGGGTAGATACAGTCCTACTACCCAAAAGTGGTAGTAGGGAGGAGGCTGGCAGTTATAGGCCAGTCAGTCTGACATCGGTGGTGGGAAAGTTAAAGGAATCACTGCTGAAGGAAAGGATTGTGGAATATCTTGAATCCAGTGGGTTACAAGACCCGAGGCAGAATGGTTTCACAAGGGGGAGGTCATGTCAAACAAATCTGATGAGTTCTTTGACTGAGTGGCAAAGGATTTAGATCAGGGTGGAATGGTGTACATGGCCTACCTAGATTTCAATAAGACTTTCGACACTGCTCCACATAGAAGACTAGTAGTAAGCAAGCTGAGTAGCTTAGGAGCAGGTCCAAAGGTGGTAAACAGGATAAGAAATTGGTTAGGGGATACAGATTCATGAAAGGGAGGTCCTGTTTGCCGGCCTGGTGGTGCTGGGAGTTGAAGCACTGAATGCCTTACCATACACCACACTGGTGACCCGGGTTCGGAAATGATCTCGGGTTGCCGAGGAGCCAGCATGGGGAGGGAGGCCTACCTAGATTTCAGTAAGACTTTTCAACAGTGTTCCACATAGGAGACTAGTACCAGCAGGTCCAAAGCTGGTAAACAGGATAAGAAATTGGTTAGGGGATAAGTGACAGAGAGTGGTGGTAAATAGAGTTTACTCCGAGGAAGGGAGGGTGACTGGGGGAAGGCTTCAGGGATCAGTGCTGGGACCGATCCTCTTCAATGTCATTATAAGTGACATTGCAGAGGAGCTGGTAGGGAAGGTTTGCCTCTTTGCAGATGACACCAAAATCTGCAATAGGGTGGACACTCCGGTGGGGGAAGGGGAGGTAGAAAGGATGAGCAGAGCCTGAGAAAACTAGAGGAGTGGTCAAGAGTACGACAACTGGATTTCACTGTACAAAATTGCAAAATAATGCACTTGGGGCACAGAAACCCAAGGGCAGAGTACAAAATGGATGGAGCAGTATTGATGACCACCAAGCAGGAAAGAGACCAGGGGGTAATCATATTGGATGACCTAAAGATGGCCAGGCAGTGCAACAAGCCATTAGGGAGGGTTAGTAGGATGCTGTGGTGCATATGGAGGGGTAGCACCAGCAGAAAGAGGGAGGTGGTGTTGCCCTGTATAGATCACTGGTAAGACCCCACCTAGAGTACTGTGTCCAGTTCTGAAGCCCATGGGCAGGATTTTCAAAAGGCTTAGATGGCTACAAGCCCTGGGAGTGCCGACGATACAGCACATGGGGCTTGTGGCAATCTAATGGAAGTTTCTATCCTGTGCGGCAGTTGCTGCAAGTTAGACCAACATTTTGTAGTTTAACTTTTGGCAATCCTGGGGGCCTCTTTTATGGAGCTTGTGCCAGATATCTGATGCAAGCTGCTGTACATTGCGAAAACTGTTGCAACTGCACCCAGGATTGTGGAATCAAGTGCAGTTGCGATGATGGGTTTGGCACACTGCCAGAACCTAAGTGTTGTGGCGCAGGGCTTGGTGCAAGCTTGACACCACGCTTTGAAAATCCTGCCTTATATCTCTAGAAGAACGCAGACAGAATGGAGGCAGTCCAGAGGAGGACAACTAAAATGGTGCGGGGTCTGCATCAAAAGCCCTACGAGGAGAGACTAAAGGACCTCAATATGTATGCCCTGGAACAAAGGGGGGGATATGATACAAACCTTTAAATAATTCAGGGGGGTAAATCAGGTACAGGAGGAAAGTATTTTTCAGAAGAAAAGGTGCTCAAGAACAAGGGGACATGCTATAGAGCTGGAGGGGGGTAGATTCAGAAAAGATGTGAGGAAGTACTTCTTTACAGAAAGAGTGGTGGATTCCTAGAACAGCCTTCCAGTGGAGGTGATGGGGGAGAAAATAGTGATGGGGTTCAAGAATATATGGGATAAGCACAAGGGAATAATAGTGGAAAGTAAGGGGGGGGAGAAGGAGCTGTAGATCGAGCACAGTCTGCGGGCATAGTGTAGGTAGGGAGAAACTGGAAGGCTGGATAGGCCAAGTGGTCCTTTAAGCAATTTATCCCTCTAGGGTGTAGGTATATGGAGGATTTACCACACCAGTCATGGTAAACCCTCCAGTATACCCACACCCTGGAGGGGTAAATTGATATTATACAATGGCAAATGTTATTTTAATGGTTTTTTTTTTGGTTTTTACATGTTTATTTTAGAAAAATATAGCAATATTTACTGAAATATTCTTACGCTGAAAAAAATAGTTCTTTATTAGTATTGAAATAAATGGTAGGTAAAGATGGTGAATTTGTAGTTATCAAAGAAGTTTATTAATGCATCATAAGATTTGATCAGTAAACTGTGAAATCATTGTTTTATTGGTTGAGTTTTTTTTAACATCATAACTGTTTAGGTAGGGTGAAAAATACATTTTTTTTATTTTGAACATTCTATGACTCAAAACTATGAAAAAAGAGTTCTTCAAAATAGATTAGTCAACGAAAATGATTAAACTACTGATTTTATTATAGAAAAAATGCAACTTTGTTAGAGAACAGTATTGAGACACGAAATATTTGCTGGATTAGTGCAGCATTTGAGAGAAAAAATTTCATTCTTTCATAAACATATTCAGTAAGAGTCCATTATTATGGTTCTGCGACTTTCAGTTTGTGTGGTTGGTGGGTTGTTTTTCCTGCTTCGTTGGTGTCACATGGATGTTGGTTGGTTTTTGGTTTGTGGTGCTGTTGCAGTTTAGTTACAAGTGCTGTGCAGTTGGTGGCAGATGATATTTGTTAAGTGATTCGTGAGGCTCTTTATTGGAAAATGGAGGTATAGCAGTGCTATTAATTTTTATTGTTACCTAGAGAGAAGAAAAAGGAAAACATGAACGTGGGTTCTTTAGGAGTTCGTATTTTAAGTTGCAGTTTGTTATATTGTATTGTTACATACCTCTTCCGTTGAGCCTTTTTGGGTTTTCTGATTCTGATGATCCAAAGTGAAAGTTAATGCTTCCGTAGTTGATGGAATGGGAAAGATTTGGCATTTTTTGTAATGCAGATTTATTTTGTAATTCAGGTACTTATTTGCTTTGGTGGTCAGAGTGCAGTTGTACTGGTTCTGCGGTCTGTTGCAGGTTCTTTAGTAGGTTTTGTTGGAAGAAAAGTTCTGTTTCATGGAGAAAATGTAGATATGGTTCCATTGGTTGAGTGAGGCTGACTTCAGAACTTATTTGTTGAGTTTGATGGTCTTCAGTAGTTTTTGAATATAAGGTAGTCTGGCTGCATAGTAAGGCCGATGCTTTAAGAGTTCTTGCTTGCTTTGGGGGAGGTGATGTGTTTTGTAATTGTCTTCAGGTATCTGTGTTGCTTGTATGGTGTAGAATTCTGTACTTGTAGAGGTTGGTTCTCATGCTCGGGGTTAAAAAATTGTTTTTGCATTTTTGTTTTATTGGGATTTGTGGCTTTTTTGTTGGTAGAATGCCGCTTAATTCCAGATATTATTGATGCCCATGTCTCATGGTGAGCAAGATTTGGGCGCCAGTAGCTTTTAAGCGATGTTTCATTTCTGTGACCTGTAATTTGCATGATCTCTCTGGATTCTAAGCCAGCTTCTGTTAGTATAGTGACTGCCATCGCTCGAAGATAATGATTTGTGTAAATTCTCGAAAGACCAGCTTCCATGCATATTTGTGGTAGCATTTTCCCTAAGTAGTTTACACCAAGGGGTTCTTTGCTGTACCAAATGGATCATTTGTTTAATTCAGATTGAGGTATTTTTCTGGAGTGGCAGAATAGTGCAGGAGGGTTCTCAGGTAGTTTATTTATGTATTTTATAAAGCTAGTAACCGGGCATAGAGGGTAGTTAGGGTGCTCGAACATGAAGCCATGTTGTGTTTGTCTTGTTGCATCAAGAAAGTCCTTCTGGTTTTTGGTGTCTTCGTTGAATGTTTTGGTGACATAGCGTAGACCATTCTCTGATATTTAGATGTGGAAAGAGTTTAATGTGAAACGTCTAACTCCTTCATTGCCTCTACAGGCTAGATGCAATTGAATATCTAGTCAACTTTGTTTAAGAGTCCTTCAGCTGTATCGGAAGAGAGAGCTGTAGAGTGTCTTAATTGTAGCAGCTCTTCGTGAGTTAGAGGGTCATGGTGGTTTGCTAGGTCTTTACCAGCCTTTCTATATTGTTTGATGCGCCTTTAAATACATTATTTGCTGTATTAAATTGTGTATCTGTCATTATGTTTACAGCTCTACTGTTGGGGGGGCATTTATGTATCGGTTTAGTCCCGATCGTAGTCCAAAGAAACTTGTGAGACTGTACTCTTTACCAGTGGAATTTCGGACTGTGCTGTAAAAATTTCTTAGTAGTTCACACAGTTCTCATAAAGGCACTGTTTTTAAATCTACTGTGATATTCTTTTCTTTTAGCCAATCCTTAAAGACCTTTACGGACCATTTGGTCTGTTTTATTGTGCTTACTTCATTGCGTGCTATTTCTAGCTGCTGGAGTACGGTTTCTGATACAGTTTTGTGTCAGTGTTCTTCATGTTTATAGGTGGCCTGGTTCTCTTGAGTTGTATGGACATCAGATGCTTACTGAAGAGTGACCGGCAGGCATATGCTGCACTATTGTGGGATCAGTTCTGGTTTCTGTGCTGGCGTCTGCTGTGGCTGCTGAGATTTCGAGAGTTATGCTGCTCGGAGGCTGAGACTGTTCTTCTATTACTATGTAAAGTGAGAACTTAGTATCGGAAGGTTCGTTTTCTTGAGAAAAAATATTTTCTAACTCAGTGAGGTCATAGGGTTCGAAAGAGGATGTAATTTTTTTTTAAATTTACCGCGATGTGTTAGCTAAGCGGTGACAAGAAAAATGGCAGTGGTTTTGTTTGAAGTTAGAGCGTCATATTGATACAGTGATTGGCATGAGATACAGTTGGCTGGTACCTTTCCCAGTGGGTACACTGGAGGATTTACAATGCTGGGAAAGGTACCAGCCAACCAATCAGGTTGCAGGATTTGGCTGATTGAATTTACCCCATTGTATAACACTATTTTGACTTCCGCTTGCTGAAGAAGCTACAGCAATGATACTCACTCCGAGGCTTGCGAGCCACATGCGGCTCTTCATAGGAAAAACTGTGGCTCCTTAACACATCAGTACAGCATTAACAGCTGTGGCTCTTTCATTGCTGTGGAGTGTGAAAAATGTTATCACCGTGCTGTGAACACAAAGCCAGTTTAATTACTCTGCCAATGATTTCCCCGGACCTCCGTGATAGGAAAGTGTTAACTGAGCCTGTTGCTGACTAAGGAACTCCCAGACCTCCATAATAAGGAAGTGTTACCTGAGGGGGTACTGCCACTGCAAGCTGCAGAGTGAATATCTGTTTCATTAGAAAGGAAACTCAGCTCTCCCATTCAGTAGAATAGTTATAGTTTTTAAATCTTGAAAGCACAGCTATGTTAAATTGCTCACAATACTTAATGAAATCCTGAAGCCTGTTGCACATTACAAGATCATGCTGTGTGGCATTAAAAATGTGCAGTACTTCATGAAATCCTGAAGCCTGTTGCTGCTTAAGATCTCCCAAACAAACGTCTGTGACAGAAACTGTTAAGTGGGGGGAGTACTGCCACTGCGAGCAGCAGAGTGAGTATGTGTTTCGCTAGAAAGGAAACTCTCAGCTCTCCCATTCCGCAGAAAGGTTTTTAAATCTAGAAAGCACAGTTTATGTTACATCACCATTACATTAAGTTTAATCAAGTTGGGGAGATACTGCTACTGTGAGCTGCAGAACGTGTATTACTGCTGTATCTGTTACATATGAAAGAATAAGGTTTGCAGTGAAATTGCAGAACTTAAACATCCAGTTGTAAAATCATTCACATTAACTTTTCTACTGATTTGCAATCCTGCTACCTGAAGGGGGTATCCCTGAATGAATACGCAGAATGAAATCCCGATTAACCACATTACCACATACTAGCTATCACATGTGCCTCTTGAAATAGATTATTTTGTAATAAAAATTGTGTTAATGATAGTTAGCCAGAGGCTGACTTATAGCAAGAGGCTTAATGAGAGTATTTTCCTATGTAGTACTGTGCTATTGCTTTTAGCATAGAAAGTTGCATCGATAACTGGGTAGAAAACTGGTTGGACGGAAGGAGGCAAAGGATGGTGGTCAATGGGGAGATGTCGGAGGAGGGAGAAATGACGAGTGGAGTCTTGCAGGGCTCGGTCTGAGACCCAATTCTGTTTAATGTGTTCATCAGCGACATAGGAATAGGTATCCAGGGCAAGATTGCACTGCTTGCGGATGACACTAAATTAGGGGGAAGGGTGCATAGCGAAGAAGCAGTGAGAATCCTTAAAAATTATTTGAAAAGGTTAGAACAATGGTCTAGTATCTGGCAGCTGAAATTTAACATCAAGGAATACAAAGTGATGCATATTGGCAGGAAAAACTCAAGAACAACCTGTTGGCTAAACGGGGTCAAACTCAGTGACTCAAAAGAGGAAAGGGACCTAGAAGTTATTATTAGCGACACCCTTAAACAAACCAGCCAATGCAATGCAGCATATCGTAGGGCCAATAAAATGCTGGGATGCATAGGGAGAGGATTTGACAGTAGGCACAGGGAGGTGATACTTCCACTGTACAGATCTATGGTGAGACAACCATTTGGAATACTGCATACAGTTTTGGAGACCATATCTTAAGAAGGATAGGGACCGGATAAAGACCAGTCACAGAAGAGCATCCAGAATGATACAGAGGCTTCAGGGCTGCCATACGAGGAGTGGCTGGAGGGGATAAACAAGTACACACTTGAATCCAGGAGCGAAAGGAGGGATATGATAGAAACTTTTAAGTACATGAGGGGTTTAAATTCAGCACCCTATGCTGAACTATTCACCAAGGCTCCCAACTCAAACATGAGGGGGCATGGATGGAAACTGAGGGGTGGGAATTTCAGGAGGGATCTTAGGAAGCATTATTTCTTCAAAAGGATTGTGGTGCTATGGAACAAACTACCTGCAGAGGTGGTAGGAGCTAGGACCATATCAGCATTCAAAAGGGGTTGGGATAAGGAGTACACTAGAATAAAATCTGCAAGGGAATCTGCCAGCTAGGACCCAGGATCATCTAGGATCTCAGGATCTCAAGGGCAGACTTGACGGACCTTTGGTCTCCTTCTGCCATCACATTTCTATGTTTCTATGAAAGATTGCTGGACACGTGGAACAAGCCACCAGAAGAAGTGGCAAGGGCCAACTTGGTGGGCAGTTTCAAGTATATGTTACTATTTGGGGACATTCCAGTACCAAGTGATCCCACTAGAGCATCTGGCATCCTAAATAGCTTTACTTCCAGTGCACCCCCAGCCCCTACATGGGGCTCTGCACATGCAGGGTGTGGGGTGTGGGGGGGGGGGCCAGTCTGTGGATACCATTCTTCCTTGCATGGCATTGGGGTGTATAGCGGCTCAACCAGGATATGCTGGATTTAAGTGTATCTCAGCCACCTTTGTGGATCAAGTCCTATGGCACTAACAGGTGTTCTTGCCATTAAGCACAGCCCCCTGCTGGTCACAGGGAGGTATGTACTATACTTAACATATAAAAAGCAGTAAGGGCATCTCAAACCTGTTAACGTTCTTGCACTAACTTGCTATATTCAAAAGTCCCCGTGAAAATTACTTCTTAGCCCATACAAAGTATTAAGGTGTGGAGGGCTATCATAGAGTGTGTTATTGCAGTTCCTTACCTTTATCCATAAAAACATTAGCTAATTACAAATCTTTTGTTACAGCTTTAAGAAATGTTATTGACGTTACAGACATTTGTAATGGGCATTAATGGTGCTGTACTTTGTGTAAGAAAATGTAATTCTTGTACTATGCATTTTATTGTCTTGTATTTTATACTCTTTGTTATTTGTACCATGACTATGGTTGCCTATGACAGTGGGCAATTATTTTCATAGGCTCTCATTTAAAAAAAATGAAATGAGATTCCCCCACTGCAGGCGTCTCTCTTGCCATGCTATTACAATAAAGAAAAGACACTGCACTTGGTTACCCAAGCCCTTCAAGCTTGTGGCCTTAGTATCTGATTAACCCCCTTGAGGGATATAGTTCCTTGTATGCAACACTTTTCCATCATTTATTCTCTCTCCTTTTTTTTTTGGTAGATCAGGAAAGGGCAAAGAGCTCACTTGACTCCTTATGGTGCAGCTATATGGAACAAAGTAGTGGATAACACAAGAAGAACAGCACACAGACTAGATACTTTAGGCTACCACACTGATTGGTGTAACAGAAACAGAAACCTCCAACCAGCTACCCCTACGTATCACCTCTGCACAAGGCTTCTTTAGGGGGCTCCCTGGCATGCAGTTATAATTTATGTGACATTGAGCAAACTTAAAAGTGACTCATAATTTGGTTTGCCACCAAGCTAGTCTGGATTAAAGTTGCCCAATATTATTAATTCATTATTTTTACAGGTCACACTTGTTTAGTGAGGGTGGATAAGTCAGATTATCCACCTGCAAGGTGATTGTGTGCACTGATTAGGTGAAGCTTTTCAAGTTTTCCCAAAAAGAGCACAGAGTGAGACAGTTCATATGACTAATCTGAAGACGTACAATGTCTAATTCACCAGTATCTATAATAATACATAATATATATATATATATAGTATTCTATAGTATTACTGGTAATTCCACCAATTTTTTTGGTGGTAGGGGGAGTGTAGCCCCAAGGGATGAAGTTGGAGATAAGCAGGAACGCGTAAAGTCAGTGATGCAAGGTTTTAACAAAGTTTCACAGATTCCTGTTTTATAAGGTGTATATAGATTTGAAATTTTACCAAAGACATAAATTTGTACTACAGCATGAATATGAGGCTTAGTTGTTGAATAGTGATGTGCACCAAGAGGTCAGTAAGGGTAACGTTTCTTATGGAGAAAAAAGAGAAAAATCCGTCTGCGCTCACAGAAAAGTCACAGGAAAGAGCTTGTGTCCAAGGAGTGAGATGAGAAAATGAGTTCATAGAAAGGTCACAGGAAAGGACTTGCATTTAAGGAGTGACCACTCAAGAGGTGTGAAAACTTTATCAGATAAAACTGACAAGAAAGGGCCGGTTTCCAGGCTCAAAGGAACAAAGGGAGACTGACCCTTGTGATGGACAGGATGATGCAATGGGGGGGGGGGTGCAGACTTCTTCAGAGGGTATCTATTGACTTATTTATTTATACTTTGTTTTCTGGTGGGTGCACTGGCGCCAGAGGCCTTTTTCAGGCATGATACGGGTACTTAAGGGGTTAAACTAGCATCATAAGCCAGGTGCTGGCAGGTTCAGCTGAGTTACAGAGTATAGCAGATATCCAACTGCAAGCAACAGGGAACGATGTGTCTCCTGAATCTCAGGCCTTAGTGGCAAGTTGATTCCTCCTAAGCAAGGAAATTATCCAGAGGGTTACGATATGTTAGACTGTAGTCCAGAGACTATAGAGGTTCTCCTTTCAAGTAATGTTTCTGTGTACATGTTTAATTTGCATGCACATACTGTGTTTTATCCATTTTGTATTTTACTACATATTCTGTAACTTAGTAGCGTAAATATTACTACATTCAATACATTCAAAAAATGTATAAATTGTAAATGTTTATTTTTTAATATTCTGTTACTATACAGTGTTTTTTTTTTAGTGTATCTGTTTCACCCTGGTCCCTACAAGTCAGCATTCCTTCTCAGCCACCCCCCCAGCCCCACACCCAACCCAAGATCAGGGCGCTGTCCCCAACATCCCCCATGGCTTCCCCTCTGTGGCAATGCAGTGAGGAGACCCCAACTCTACTCACCTCGAATAGGATCCAGATTATCGGGGGAGTGCAATCCGAGTCAGGGCCTGTGGAGGGTGGCTGTTCATCCGGCGTGACCTGGGACCTTTTTCCTTATTCCTGTTTTCCCTTGAGAGTGGAACATGCAATGATGCCAGTGGAGGGGGCATGCACACATCCACATGCGCTCCTCCAGGCGCCTACCCCACCTAGTCCTTTCTTGCAGCATCGGTGTTCTCTCCCCCAGCCACTGCCAGGGGTCAGAAGTGAACCGACTACTGAAATGTCCCCTCCCCTTGAGAAGGACAGCAGTCCCTTGGACGTTCAATCCCTCTCAACCCCTGCCAGCCCCTTGCGGCCCATGCTAATTCCTGAACATGGGTTGCTGGCACAGCATGAGGTAAGGCGACCAGCGCCTCAGCCCCCAGCACCAGTGGGCTGGCGAACTATACAGTGTGTTATGGGACAGGTTACAATCCATTTCTATTGAGCAAACTAGTGTTCTGCTACCAAAGAGCATGGCTACTAAGTAAAAAGTTACATGTTTCTGATATGGAGCAACTGAGAGGTCCTGTGAGTGACTGAAGGGCAGGCTGTTTGTCAAAAGTTAGGCCTTGCACTGGGTGAGTGGTGGCTAGTGATGGGACTACAATCAGATCGAGTCTTTGTAGCAGTCAGTAGGGGTGTGTGAATACCTTAATTCATAGAACCATAGAAACATAGACTTTGACGGCAGATAAGGACCGCTTGGCCCACCTAGTCTGCCCATTTCCCTACCTAATGGATAAGCTGTAGATCCTAGTTAACCAACTGTCTACTTCTTCCTAACCTCCACCAGAATTGCCTCATGACTGTCCCATGCATTCCTGAATTCCCCCACTATTTTTGACCCCACAACCTCCTCAGGAAGGCCGTTCCATGTGTCCACCACCCTCTCCATGAAAAAATACTTCATCACATTGCCCCTGAGCTGTCCTCCCTTTATCTTCAAATTGTGCCCCCTTGTTCTTGCACATCTCTTTTTCTGGAAGATGCTACCCTCTTGGACTTTGCTGATTCCCTTGAGGTACTTGAACGTTTCTATCATGTCCCCCCTGTCCCTCCTTTCCTCAAGGGTATACATATTAAGCTCCTTTAGTCTCTATTCTTATGGCTTCTGGTGCAGACCCTGCACCATTTTAGTTGCCCTCCTCTGGACTGCCTCCATCCTTTCTATGTCCTTGTAGAGAAGGGGTCTCCAGAACTGCACGCAATACTCCAGATGGGGTCTCGCCAACTGTCTGTACAGAGGGATAACAATTTCCTGTTTTCTACTGGTGATGCCTCTCCCTATACATCCCAGTATCCCCCAGCCCTCCTTGCTGCCTTCTCACATTGCTTGATTGCCTTTAGGTCATCTGATATGACTACTCACAGGTCCCTTTCCATTTTTGTTGTTGTTAGTACCTCCCCCCCCATTGTGTACTCTTCCACTGGGTTTTTGTTTCCCAGGTGCATTACTTTGCACTTCTTTGCATTGAATTTAAGCTGCCATACTTTTGACCATTCCTCCAACCTTGCCCAGTCCCTTCTCATCTTTTCCACCTCCCCCCATGTATTAACCCTGTTGCAGATCTTTGTGTCATCTGCAAAGAGGCATACATTTCCTTCCAGTCCCTCTGCTATGTCACTTATAAAGACAGTACTGAACCCTGCAGTACCCCGCTAGTACCTTCCCTTTCTTCGGAGTGGACTCTGTTTGCTGTTACCCTCTGTGTCCTGTTGTCCAGACAATGTTTTACCCAGGTTTCCACCCTGGGACCCACTCCCAGGCTGTCTAACTTGTTTATTAATCTTTTGTGTGGGACTGTGTCAAATGCCTTGCTAAAGTCTAGGTAGGCCATGTCCACAGCCCCTCTCTGGTCTACTACTTTGGTCACCCAGTCAAAGAAATCTATTAGATTCATCTGACATGACCTTCCTGCTGTGAATCCATGCTGCTTTGGGTCCTCTGCCCTGCTGGCCTCTAGGTACTCAACAATTTTTTCTTTCAGAAGTGATTACATCATTTTCCCGATATCGGGCCACCGGATATTTGTTATTTGTTATTCGGCCTCAAATAAGTGTTTTCTAAATAAGACAGTGTAACACTGTTTAAGTCGACCACTTCCTTCCCTTTTGAAGTACAGCACTTAATTCTGCCATGAACACCCCCTAACAGCCTTTCAGCAGCCCAAAAAGGCAACAAACTACTACACTGGTCAGTGGTCAGGTGACAGACAGTCATCATAGATTGGCCAAAGGCTGTATGAGGTAACATCTTGTGTCTTGTCTGGGGCAACTAAAATGGCACTGATGTAAGGACATTGTATGTACACCCTGGAAGACAGGAGAGTGAGATGTGCCATGATAGGAACCTAAAAAAGTACCTCACGGGGTGAAGACAGGGCACATAAGGGGAGTCTCTTTCAAATGAGAAAGAGCACAAGTACCAGGAGGCAATGGGGGGCATGTGATGAAGCTGAAGGGGTAGTTCAAGACAGATGTGAAGAAATATTTATTTACAGAAGGCATGGTACAGTAGATGCCTGACACAGACTGCCAGCATAAGTGATGGTGGCGAAAACAGTGTGGGGCTTCAAGCATGCATGATATAGGCATAGGGGTGTATTTCAAAACAGGCAGGGAGACAGCAGGGTTACTTTAAGGTCTGCAGAAGAGACTGGTAAGGCAGGAATGGACAATCTGGGCAGACTGTGTGTGCCAAGTAGTCCTTTCCTGCCAACAGGTAATTAATAACCTGAAGTACACAATAGTAAGTGCAGTAAAACATTATGGGGCCTCATGGTGGTCCTGCAGCATATATGCCAGGGAGTGGAGAGTTACTCTTTAAATTAAATATTTAATGTGTTAGAAAAAAGAAAGGCTAAACAAAAAAAAAAGTAACATTACACTGTTGTGACATTAGGGAGATTGACAGTGGTACTGTACCACCAGTTTTATGTGGGCAGATCATATTTGTAGCCAACTACTGGTAAGTTTGGCTTAATGAACACTAGCTGTTCAACGTGTTGAGGGTCAAGCTTGGAACTGTGTGGCCCAACAATGTCACCAGCAGTGCGAAACATTCTCTTGGCAGCTTAGGTATCTTCAAGCAAGTTTTGCCAGATGAGGAGATGAGTTCATTTTCTGAATCCACTAGCCCAGTGGATCAACTTCAAATGGCTCAATGGATTTTGCAAAGTAGCCATTAAGTAAATTTTCTGCAGAGAGAGGCTGAGACTGTGAGTGTTTGTGTTGTTGTTGATGCAATGATGTACTGAGTAATACCCAGTCACTCTCCTCTGCACTGACACTATGCCATCTTTCCCCATTTCCACCAGTACCATCCAATTCCAACCCATCTCATGGCTGTTTCTGTCCCTTAGGAACCTGAACTGGAGCATCTTCTTCCCCTTCTGAGTGTCTCACTGCCTGCATAGCACTATTTAGCTCTTCACTCAGCTGTTGCATAAAATGAATCACCCTGTGCCTATCCATGGCTATATGAAGGATGTCGCATTTGATCCTATGGTCCAACGTGATAGCAAATACATGGTGGCAGTTATCCATAACTGTGGTGAACCTTGCATCAAGTTCTACATCAAGATGATTAACAAGCTCAGTGACCTCTTGTATACTCATTGTATTATCAGCCAAAAACTGTTGCCGGGATAACCTGACTAAGTAAGGTTTTACTAGCACTTACAGTGAAGCCCACCAGGATGAAGTGCAGCACTGCAGAATTCTGCAGTAGAGTTACTGCAGCAAACAATGCAATTTCAATGGGAGTTAATCCCTTTTGTCCTGCAGTAAACCTGTGATACTGCCCTTCATCCTGGTGGGCTTCACTGCAGGTCACGTGTACTCCTCTTAAATGGTGCAAGAACCTTCAGCATGCCCTCAAGAACTAACGAATCATGATGTCCTAGGACCCCTCCAATGTCTGCCTCTATAGACATTTTGTGTAGTGCCCACTTTTGCTCCAGCAGTCTTGAAAGCATCTGGTATGAAGAATTCCACTGAGTGCTAACATCTTGTATTACTGTACACAGTGGTGGGGCAGACCAAGGCATTCCTGAACTTCTCATAATTTGTTAGTGTCTTTTATAGAGTGATGGAAATGGCTGCAGATGGAATGGGCTGTGGATAATATGTTGTTGTCCTAGTACTGTTACACAGCGCATGAGTCACCACTAAATTTAGTGTGTGTGCAAAGCAACAAATACTCACAAAATGTCCATCATTGATGGCTTTCACCATTTTTGTGCTATTGTCAGTAACAAAAAACCCAGCTTTTAAACATGTGTTAACACCAGTTCAAGACCGCAACATTTCTTGCAGAATGTGAGAATGTTATGTGCTTTGTGGTCTTCCTTCATCAGTCCGACATTCAGTAAAGCTGACCTAATGTGACTATCGGATTGTGTGTGTGGGGGTGGTGGTGGCAAGGGTGAGCCACAAGGTGATGCATTGGAAACAGCAACAGCAGGCTGTTACATACACTATTGTGTGGTTATGGAGAGATAGGCATGCAGGGAGTTATTGCTAGCCCAGATATCTGACGTGCAGTGAAAAACACCACCAACTTCTGAAAGAAGAGCAGCAACAGCAGATCGCACACCATCATACATTCGTGGCAATAACCTCTGTGAAAATGTAGTATGAGATGGGATCTGATAATGTGGGTGCAAATAGTGGAGAAGCTGTCGGAAGCCAGTATCTTCCACAACTGACATAGGCTGGAGATCCAATGCCATCATCTCAGCAATCGGCTGTGTGATTTGCTGTGCTGTTGGATGTGAGGCATGATACTTTGTTCATGCATGTAAAGCATCCATTATTGGAACTGCCATGGGAGACATCGATGTGGACCACTTCACCGGTGGTGTGCAAAGTGCTGATGACTGTCTCTGCCTTGTAGTATCACTGGAGTCAGAAGTGACCAGAGTAGAGGGACTCTGTGTTGGTGAGGGGGAAGGAGTGCCATGACTACTAGGTTGCTCAAAATCAGATCTGTTGGTACCACCACCACTGCTAAGAGTATGTGCCTGTCCACCAGAGGGGTTTGGTCTTGGTGAAACCAAGGGTCCAGATCCAGACCCAGATGAGATTTGATACAGTTGAAGGGCTTAAGCTTCAAGTAGTTCTGTAATGATGTGATTAAGTTAGAGAGTGATTTCCCTTGGCTCATAGTGCTGTTGCAAAAGGAACAGACTGCCTTCCTTGTGTCCTCCTTTAACACAGTGAAATGTAGCCACACTGCACTCTTAACACTGCGGTTACCAGTGATTCTGGTAGCACCACATCCCCCCAGTTCTTTTTCAACAGATGTGCCTGTCTTGTCCTCATGTTCTTGCCCTCTGACCACTGGCCCTGATGGTGCCATGCCAGTGCTGCCATCACCTGGCTGTCCTTCAGGCTGTGAAAGACCCTGATGAAAAAACATCAGTGTTGCTTGTTTGGTTTTCTTAGGGGGACGGGGACCCTTATGCTTACTGCTTCTTCTGCTACCCTGAGTATTAGTGCTACTCCTAGAAGCTCTTTTGCCAACCACTTTTTTTTTCTGCCCTCAAGGTACATATTTTACTCTGCCTCATCTTCAAAGTCACTCACATTTGCCTCTGATGAAGAAGATGACGTGTCACTGCGCAATTCAAGTGGAGGGAAATACTCAGAACCAGATGACTAGTCCTCCTCTACAACTTTTTCAGAAGAACTGAGAAGCAGGAGGTATAACTGAATCAACTGTAGTGGTCATACCGGTAATATTCACTGTGGCAGGGATAACAGACGGTGGCGATAGTGTTACAGTAGTGGCAGTTGTGGCAGGGCTCATAGTGTCAATAGTGGCTGGAATGACAGTCACAGTTGCAGGACTGGCTGTAGTAGTCATGCTGCCACGTGTTGTGGAAGACAGGGTCTCTATGGTGGTGGTGGTGGGGATGACAGATGTGATGGTACAGGTGAGAGATGGGGACACATTGGTGGTTGTGGGAGTCAGGAACAGTGTCCTTCTGCTTGTGCTTCTTGATCACTTTCTCCTGTGCCAGCCACAGTACTACTGTTGTTGAAGAAATAGGCTTGGAAGGGGTAAACAATAATTTTGGGTGTCGAATACGGCCTGACCATCACTCACATTCAGGTTCACTATCACCTGCCTGTTCCTCCATTGTAAATTTGCATGGGCTGAACCAAGTATGTTTTTTACCACCTGTAGCTACCATTGTCTATACCAACAATTTCTAAACACTCTCAACTACTGTAATACTTTTAAATGAACTGAAGTACTGATTTATTTTTGCACAAAAAAATTCTTGCAAGTGGCACGCAGGCAAGGGTGTGCAGTGCAACTGTATGGCATCACTACCTGACCCTAAACTGTGGGCGGTGGGAGTGCAGTCAGCCGACTGCCCTCTGAGACTGCTGGCTGCTGCTGACTTTCGTGAAACCTGAACCAAACTCCAGATTACACCACCAATATTTTTAAAGGCAGATTTCTACAGCAGAACTACTGTATTACTTTTTAAATGTACAGAAATACTGATTTATTTTTGCACAAAAAAATTATTGCAAGCGGCACGCAGGGCAGGCAAGGGTGTGCATGCAGTACAACTTGCAGCATCACTATTTGGCCCTAAACTGCGGGCGGTGAGAGTGCAGTCAGCTGACTGCCCTCCAAGGTTGCTGGCTGCTACTAACTTTCATGAAACCTGAGTCCAGATTACATCCTATTATTCAAACCAGAACTAAAATACTTTTAAATGTACAGAAGTACTGATTTATGTTAGCACAAAAAAAAAATTCTCACAAGTGGCACACAGGCAAGGGTGTGCATGCGACTGTGCGGCATCACTACCTGGCCTTAAGCACAGGCGGTGGCCTGGGATGTAGTCAATAACAACCTTTTGAGATTTCTGGCTGCTACTGGCCTTTGTGACACCTGAACCCCGAATACTTATTACTTACACCACCAAGCCAGAAGTTAGAACTACTGTAAATGATATATATAAACTAGTTTCCATAACACTGCCTTCTCCTTCGCCTCCACAGAGCACAGAGGCCTGTGAAATCAAAATAGTGAAACTGCAAGTCTCTCTCTGCACAGCTCCTGCTAAATAAATCACTAGACCAGATGATTTCCGTGGAGGGAAAAAAACTCCTGCTAGTACCACCAGGCACCAACAGAAACACAGTGCACTAACAAAAAAGCAAAGGTTTTGTGATATAATATAATGCATTTGTGCTTAATTTATCCCACTCTCAGAGCTCTCCCCCACCACGTCTTTCTCTGCTGCAATGTGGCAGTCACATGATCTGGCTTCAGTGAGCTTTGGCAAATGCTCAGCGATTGGCCAACAAGTCCTGCAAGATCATAAAATCCTGCCTAAAAGCTGACCTAAATACCTGCCGAATAGTGCCGCTATTCAGTAGTCGGCTTGCGAATACAGAATAGCATATTATTCGTGGCATCTGGAATTTGATATTTGTTACTTGCACAACCCCTAGCAGTCAACCAGGTAGTGGCAGCATTAAAATACAAGGAGCCATTTGACTGTCCGGTAGCGGTTGTGTGTGAGCAAGACAGACTTATGCCAGCAGGTAGATGTTTGTCACATTAGGGTTATAAAATGAATTTAGTATTCCAATTCTGTTTTGTTTGTTTGCTAATCAACTGCAATATATTAAGGTGTGCAGTGTTAATCCCTTTGATATTGATCCATTTAGCGATGATTGAAGGGTAATGGGGAGGCAGTGGGCCAGAATTAGGCTCAGTATCACACAACAATAAAAGTCACATGGCTGGACCACTGGCACAGTAGAAAGATCACCACTTGCAATGCGGATGACCCGGGTTTGGGAGTGGACTTAGGTCGCTTGAGGGCCGGCTTGGGTGGAGGTGGACTGAGTGGCTATGGCATGCTCTCACATATGAGGGAGGGAGGGTGGGAGGGTTGAGTGACTCTGGTCCAGGGTACACAGGTGACCATGGGATGCACAGATACTGGAGCACCAGCTTACGCTGGTCTGGAGGGCATTTTGGACACATGGCATGTTCTTGTCACAGTGTCTACTCAGACACCCCCGAAAGAAAAATGATACAAAATATATCTCCCCAGAGTGCTCAATGATGCCCCCGCACCTCCTGTGTGATGGATCTGTGTCCCCAATGCACCCGAAGCACAGATCCAATGGGGCTAAACAAGGGGCCATGGACGCTCTGCCCTGTGGGGTAATCCAGGGGGCACTGTGAGCGGGTGATCCCGGGTTGCCTGCGGAGGCAGGGGGCCAAGGGTGTTGTGAAGCAAACATAAACAAACACAGCTCAGGAGATGTGAGGTGGAGCCACACTAAACAGAAACTCAGTAAAAAAAAGTAAAAGTAAAAAAAAGTTGGCTCAACAGCACAAAGGCACGCAAATATCATAGTAGCTTCAAAAATAACAACTTGTTTATTACAAAAAGCACCCCCCCCCCGGCACCAATAACATCAACGTTTCACATCGCCCTGGCTCTTTTTCAAGACGTCAGCAGCATGAACAAAACAACCTTCATTTATAGTAGATACTCACTAATTAATTAATAACACACAAGTGTATCCAATTATGTAATTAAAAACCCACTGAGAAAAATTTACATACTAAATGAATACTAAATAGTAAATACCACTATTTGAAGCGCACTTGCAGTGGCTGAAGCCATACATAGTTATAATCACATATTTATATCTACAAAATCACATATGATTAGTCATAAAGGGGCTAAATACAATAATATATATACTGTTAAAATACATGTTCAACTAACATCACAATAATAAATAAATTCTATCATTCGTTACCTGCAATTATTTTGTTACAAAGAACAACATGATAAAACATGCATTCTAATAATGACTGCAAAGCAATAGTTAAATACACCTAGACAAACAGCACTAGAGAAAACGTATCTACAAAAAAGGAAGCAACCTCATACCCCTTCATATACATTAGCTACAACATATGCAATAGGAAAACATGTTCTAAACTTATAACATGGCATAAGGACTCTAGGATACAGTAACCTTGTATCTATACATAAATATTAACATAAATGTATAATAAAAAATAATCTATTATCTACCCTTATATCCAGATGTTCAAATATTTCTATTTTCATCTATTATTTAAGAAAGGAGACAGTTGAAAAGCATAATTCAAACCGGGATATTGTCCAGCTTTTAATTTAAAATTGCCAATATGTCTCACGCCTCTGTAATTTGTTAATAAAGTTGCCGCCTCTAATACCCAATTTCACTACTTCCAAGCCCTGAAAATTAAATACATGTTCAACTCCTGCTGTTCTAACATGACATGCCAATACATTCTCCATTTTATTAGTCCTAATACAAGATAAATGTTCTAAAATTCGATCTTTGAATCTACGTATTGTCATACCAACATAAAAAGATTTACACATACAGGTAGCAAGATAAACAATGCCCTCCGTTATGCATGAAATAAAATCTTTTAATACAAACGTTCCTAATTCATTTGGCAACTGAATGCAATGTTCAGCTTGTACAAATTTATACACCGTGCAATGTCCACAATGATGATTGCCTGCAGGCAGATTCAAACCACTTGATACAGACTTATTCATCGTCCCATGCACCAGTAGGTCTGACAGGTTGCTGTTTCTTTTATAAACAAACTTCGGACCTTGCTCCACCAAGTGTTTTAATTTTGGTTCAGCACTCAAAATATTCCAGTTTGATTTAATAATTGCCTCCACTTCATGGGACTGCGCACAATAGGTAGAAACAAAAACAGGGCTTGAATTTCCAGTCATATCCATTTTTTGTATATTCTTGTTTAACAAATTGCTTCTATCAATATTATCTACTCTTTCAATTGCCTTTTGCAAAGTGTCAACACCATATCCCCTTTCCAAAAATCTTCACGTCATCTCTTTTTTATTCAACTCATATTCTGTTTCTGTACTTCAATTACGTTTTATGCGCATGTATTGTCCAACAGGAATATTTCTAGCTATATGGGTTGGATGACAACTATTATGGAACAAAATACTGTTCCGATCTGTATCTTTTCTATACAGCTTTGTTCCAATTCCCCCTAGAGCATCCTTGTAAACCCATAAATCTAGAAATGGCAATTCTTTTGTGCTTGCTGTCATTGTGAATTTCAAGTTAGAATTTGAATTTTCCAGATATTTAATAAACAAATCAAGCTCCTCCAATCCACTGGTCCAAATCAAAAAAATATCGTCAATAAAACGATGATAGAAATTAATATGTGCATGAAATGGATTAATGTCACTATCATAAACATAATGTTTTCCCATTCGGACAGATACATTTTTACATAATTAGGGGCCATAGCTGCCCCCATTGCAGTTCCTTTGAGTTGGTGATATAATTGAGTGCTGTAAAGAAAAACATTTTTAGTCAACACATGTTCAAGAAGTTCTCCCACAAATAGAATAAAATTATTACTAAATGTTGTCTTTTCTGCCAATGACATGTAAACAGCATCTAACCTATCTTTATGGGGAATATTTGTGTACAAGGATTGTATGTCCAATGTACCAAACCACCATTCTTTTTCAACTACCATTTCCTCAAATAAATTCAATACATGAGTGTATCTCTCAAGTATGCTCTATCACTCATAGCAGTTTGCTTAATTTGTGCATCTACAAACTGGGCCATAGGTTCTGTTTAAGAACCAATACTCGATATGATAGGCCTCATTGGTGGATTTGTTGTGTTTTTATGTACCTTTGGTAACCCATATATATGGGGTTTAATTGGATAATCTGGTACTAAAAAATCCCCAGTCTCGGTTGAAATCAAACCATCCATTACGGCCTGATGTACAGTCATAGCTATTTCTGTCCTGTATCTAGATGTAGGGTCACATTGAAGTTTTTTATAAAAAGTTAAATCATCCAGATGCTGCAACATAGACAAATCATACTTAACTTTGTCCATCACCACCACGGCTCCACCTTTGTTGGCTGGCCATATGGTGATTATCTGATTTTTCTGGAGCGTCTTAATAGCCAGTTTCTCTCCCATTGTGCAGTTGTAAAATTTAGGAGGATGTGGAGTTTCATGTAGTTTTTCCAAATACTGTTCACATCTTCTAACAAAAACCTGTACTGTTGGATTCATCACAGGTATGAATGTAGATTTCTTTTTCCAAACTTGTGTCTTCTCTTCAGAAATAGAGGCAGAAGTATCAATATTCTTTATGTCATCATTAGTATAATAAAATGTCTTTAAATGAAGTTTTCTGTCCAAAAGCTGAACATTCACAACCGCACCAAAAGCTTCACTACAAACTGTAGGAACAGAAGAAAGACCTTTATTCAAAAGTGCCATTTCACTGTCTGTTAAGACATAACTTGAAATATTTATTACCAAGTGTTCTTTTAAATTATTTATAAGTACTGACTGCCCCTGTTGTTGTATCTGAGGTTGCCCCTCCATACCTCATCCCTCTTTGGACTCCGTATAGCCTCTTGTGTCTTCCTCTCATTTGAAAGTCTCCAGTCCAGCCTTTGTTGTTGTATATCCCCTGTCTTTCATCTGCCCTTTCCTCTAGCTCCCCTCCGGGTAACTTGTCTGCAAAGCGGGTTAGCCTTGGGCTTCTGCGTACCCTGCCATGTTGTATTTGTATAGTTGGCATTATTGGTAATGAGGGATATATAGGGTGGATGAGATGAGATTGTACAGCATTGTCCACATTGGGACCCTGATCCAATGGGGAGGGGGGCTGTGATGTCAGTACTGCTTGGGTCTCTCTCGGGGCAGTTACTGTCGCTACTATATTTTGTCAAATATCCTCTTCTTTGTTGTGTCTGCCACCAGGTATATTCCCAGTCTGTTGTTGTCCAGTCTCTAAAAAAGGGGATAATCTCACTTCACTATTATTACCCACATCACTGTATTCCTCACTATCAGAACCTGATGTGCTTGTGTAATAATCGGTATCCATTTTTCTCTTCAGGATAGAATGAACACCTCCCTTTTTAGTACTCCAGTCAAATATAGTACCCTGTTCGAAATCGCGGTGGTCTCTCTCAAATTTATGTAGTTTAGTCCTACTTATCCTCTCATCCTGCTTTTTTAGTGTGTTGTGGAGTTTAGCTTTAAAATTATTATAATCTGGGTGGGCAGAAAATCTATTAAATGTTTCTTCATGTTGTATCAAATCTTTTTTAAGTTCATTCTCAGTAATAGTAGCATGTTTTTAAATTATTTTAATTAAGCCAGCTGCTGACTCAAGAAGGTGCATTTGCCAGTCGCGTATAAAGTCCACAATTTCTAGCCCAAAACTGGGTTGCTTCACTATGCGTAAACCTCTTGGAACACGGTGGACTTGAAGATAAGCTTGCATAGTTACTTGTTGCCAGTAAAGTCTTCTAATTTTTAAACTTGTTTGTTCCAACTGAACATACGCAGTTTTAATGGCCACCTCATTCATATTATTATCATTTAAATGCACAGCATTAACAGTCTACATTTCAGTTTGCAATAGGGAATTAACATCTCCCTCTCTAAACAGTAAAATGTCCACCAATGATGTTCCATCATTTGTGATCAACAAAGGACTATCATGACTTGAATTAATATTAGGCAGGGGGGGGTGCTACTCATAGTTCTCGACTCCATGATTTAGAAGACTTGTAAATGAAGTCTCTGCCAGTTCGCTACAACCAGTGTCCAGAAGCAAACATAAACAAACACATCTCAGGAGATGTGAGCTGGAGCCGCACTAAACAGAAACTCAGTAAAAGAGAAAAAAAGTTGGCTCAACAGCACAAAGGCACGCAAATATCGTAGTAGCTTCAAAAATAGCAACTTGTTTATTACAAAAAGCACCCCCAGGCACCAATAACATCAACATTTCATGCCACCCTGGCACTTTTTCAAGATGTCAGCAGCATGAACAAAACAACCGACATTTATAGTAGAAACTCACTAATTAATTAATAACACACAAGTGTATCCAGTTATGCAATTAAAAAACCCACTGAGAAAAATGAACATACTAAATGAATACTAAATAGTAAATACCACTATTTAAAGCGCACTTGCAATGGCTGAAGCCATACATAGTTATAATCACATATTTATATCTACAAAATCACATATGATTAGTCAAAAAAGGGGCTAAATACAATAATATATATACTGTTAAAATACATGTTCAACTAACATCACAATAATAAATAAATTCTATCATTCGTTACCTGCAATTATTTTGTTACAAAGATCAACATGACAAAATGTACATTCTAATAATGGCTGCAAAGCAATAGTTAAATACACCTAGACAAACAGCACTAGAGAAAATGTATCTACAAAAAAGAAAGCAACCTCATACCCCTCCCTTCATATACATTAGCTACAACATATGCAATAGGAAAACATGTTCTAAACTTATAACATGGCATAATGACTCTAGAATGCAGCAACCTTGTATCTATACATAAATATTAACATAAATGTATAATAAAAAATAATCTATTATCTACCCTTATAGCCAAGGGTGTTGCCACCAGAGAACAAAAAGCATATTAAGTAAAACAAAAAGAAAAAAAAAACACAATAAAAGGTACAGAGAAGCATAGTTTGTTAGTTAGTTAGTTAAAACTTTATTTTTTGATAGGATATAAACTTTAGGCCTGAGGGGCCTATTTACAAAGTTGTCCTGTGTAAACACAAAAAAATCTGTTCCATACATACATACATACATACATATACGTAATTACAAATACAAATTTAGGTGTTGAATCACATAAAAATTCTGTCAGAGGTATACAATGTTTTATAGAAAAAAGTGCAGAAATATTATAACTGTAAACTTTGCAGTGAATAGGATGACATAGATATGCAATTTGAAGCTAAGTACAAGTGCAAGATTCTATATAGGACACGTTAATCGCTGTTACAAAAGAACTTAACTTAGTCACATTTCTTATTGAAGGGGAAATTTCATTCCACAGCTTTGCAACATTATTCTGCAAGGTTATGTGACCCTATCTGTTTCTAATTCTTGTAATTTTTAAGCCTCTATGTAACACATCCCTAAGGTGGTATCTCCGATCAGCCTTCTCATGCTCCACAGATAGATTGCCCTTAATAAATCCATTTTTCACTTTAAATATCAAATACAACCACTGTTTCTTAAGTCGTAGTGCCAAACTGTCTCAGTTCAGCTGGTGGTACATTGTACAATGATGGGTTGAAAAGGAACAGTTTAGGACAAATCTAGCCAGTTGGTTATAAGCAGTATTCACTTTATGTAATGATTTCTGATTGGCAAATGCATAAACTAAATTGCCATATTCCAGGACTGGTAAGATTACTTGCATAGTTAACATATTTCTCATCTTAAATGTAACTATTGAGGCTGACCTCCTTAATGCACCAGTTCTTGAGTTTACTTTGCGCACTGTGTTGTCTATGTGTGCTTCAAATGACAAAGCATTGCTTAACAAAATTCCAAGACATTTGTAGTTGTTAGTGAATAACAGTTTTTGACCATCTAAAGTTAGTATTTCAAAGTCCTGTGTGTTATGCAGACCATTTTCACTTTGTTTGGTTTGAAAAATCATAACCTGGGTCTTCTTAGGACTTAACACTAACTTTGATCTATAAAACCAGTCCTCGAGTATGTAAAAATCTGCCTGAAGTCTGCTCAGCATTGTTCTTCGTATATTTGCTGTTGCTAATATCACAGTGTCATCAGCATATAATTGAATGTGGGTATTTTGAATATTACCCAGTAAGTCATTTACATATTTCAAAAATAGTAGTGGCCCCAGGATTGAGCCCTGGGAACACCTTTCACTGAGTGACCTACTTCAGATAGTTGACCGTCTATGCACACTTGCTACCTCCTACCACTAAGATATGATTCAGATCAACGTATTGCATGTGAGGCCAAACCAATCTTTTTTAATATAGCAGTTAAGATTTTGTAATCCACCAAATCTAAGGCCTTGGACAGGTCAATGAACCCTGCACCCGCGGACTCCCCTGCATACAACACATGCGCCACCTTATCTACGAAGTCCACTAGTGCGGTGCTGAGACAATAGAGGCTAATGCTCTCAAGGACTAAAAATGGAATATAGTAAACCAAGAATGACATTTCAAATATTCGGCAATGTAAAAAATTATTTTAGAGTGAAGTAACCAGGTGACATCACCAGGGGTGTAGTCAGAAATTTCCATTTTGTACACACAATCTCCAACAGTTACACCCCCCTCATTAAAAAATGTACACATACTCTCCAAATGGTACCCACTTTCAAACAAATCAGATTGTTGTCAGATGATTCCTCTAATTTCTAAAGTCTTCTGAGAGGTTATATATGTATCTGTCTCCTAAACAACAGAAGTTTAAACGGAGACACTCCTCAGTGGCCTACACTAACCCAAATACTAAGATTACAATGAGAATGTTAACAGAAAGATATTTTTTATTTATTTATTTATCAAGTCTAGGATTACAAATACCTTTGAGCCATGGCTCTTTTACAAAGGTTCCACATCAGAGAAATACAAATTATGGGGAACATCAAGACAGGCATTACAACAATGTGGACATTGCAAACAGAGTACAGATTAATACAGTTCAAGGGTAGCATTGTAACAAGGCAGCCAGCGGCATTTGTCAGAGAAAATAGACAACAGATAAGAAGTGCCAGAGTCACAGGAGAGGGAAGAGGGTGGGGGAGAAGGAATGTAGGAAGGGTGGCAAGAGGGTGAAAAGTGCAGCATTGGGTATACCAAGATGTGAGGGTAGAATCCAGTGGGGGGGGGGGACAACTAGAGCAGAAAGGGAAGTGGAGAAACAAGGTTAAGTTGGGCAGTCACAGGAGCTGTTGGTAGTGAGATAGTCCCGGAGGCTAGTTTTAAACATACCAATAGTTGGGGCAGAGGAGATGGTTGGGCTGAGGCCATTGAACCAGAGTGGCACTCGATAAGAAAAAGAGCGTTGTCCCTGTGAAGTGTGACAGTGGGAGACTTTCAGTAGCTGTAGCGTGGATCTCCTAAGGCACCATTTGTTAATTCGGTGTTGTAACAGAGTTGAGACCCTAGAAGGTGCAAGGCCAAGGTAGATTTTTTTCATCATGGAGCAGGTGAGAAACTTTATGCGGTTTGATAGTTGGAGCCAGCTGGTCTGAGTGTACAGGTCACATGTGTGGGTGAGATGGTGAGCAGCAGTGATGAGCCGACATGCTTTATTTAAGGTAGTTGAGAGGCATCTAAGGGTTGTAGTTGTGGCCGAGCCATAAATGATGAGACCATAGTCTATTACAAAGATCACAGAGCTCAGGACTGCAACCTATGGTTTGTGACAGGCACTCAACAAAACTGTACACAAATGTGTACAGTGAGTATGCCCGCCTACACCCTTGGACATCACTAGCATTACATTATGTTAACAAAAACCTCAAACTTCTCATCTGAGTATTTTCTCTCCCATACATTGTTATTAACATGGCTTGGGGCATAAAAACTCAGTTGAGAGGTTTGAGGTTTTCCACTTCTCATCTATAGCACTGACAGGAAGATATTCAGCAAGACAAAGGAGACCCATCAGGAAGATCCCAGGACAAACAAGGGTTTTTAAAATAGCCATGTTGCAAAATACAGTGAGACCAGCCAAGCAACTCAATAATACTGACCAGCCTACAAAGAGTAATGGTGATGTGTTAAATACTAGGCAAACATAAATACCTTCTGTAAAGGGACAGCTAAGGAGACTTGAGCATAATATCCTGCCAACACCCCCTGATGATGTGTGTGGAACATGTCCACATGCTATATAGCTCTCACAATGGAGGGCCACTTAATTTTGGCTGCAGTTTAAGGTGGAGGTGGCTTTTCTTACCCCTACAGCCTCCTGATTGGAAGGTCTGTGGTGTGATGTCATCAGGCCCTCCCAGTACCAGAGACAAACAGCAGAGTCTCTTAGCTGGAGGGGAACGTGTGTAACTATTGGTTTGATTAATACATGTGTTCAAGTACCTGATGATTGAAAGGTGAACCATAAACTCCATTACTCATTAACAGGGATGTTTTCTTTATTCAAAACATCTCTTGACCATGTAGTTCGAGATTCAGACTTTTTTGTTATTTTTTATTTTTATTTAAGTATTTATCCTCCTTTGTCCGGGGCGGGGTGGCTGCCTCAGCCCAATCCTCAGCCCCTCCAGGCCGGCTCTCCACCTTCCCCAGTGTGCACCCAGTCATGGTTTCTCCCCACAAGTTCCCTTCTCTCATGGCAGGGCTGAGGGGAAGAGGACTGACTCCGGCACATAAATCCAAGGTGAATCCAGGTCGCTCACAGGGCAGCAGCCTGGGTGCGGAGATGGCTAGGTCAGACTTTATGAAGCCACCTGACATCCATTTTCCTCTTGATTTGTCTTCCGTTCCATCCCTCTTGCAGAACATAGGACTTGCAAATGGAGGCATGACAATACTACATATCCCTGCTGGTCCCTCCTATACTTTTGCTTCCCTGATCCGCTCTACCCCCAGGCCTCCACCTGGGGGCAGCTGAGACCGGGATGACAAGCCACCCCTTCCCCAGCAGAGAAGAGCAGTTCTTTGGAAACTCAATCCTCTCCCTTCCCGGCCAACCCCTGACGACTTGAATCTATTCCTGAACTTGGGTCATTGATGTGGTAGGAGGTAATGCACCCTGCAAAAGCCTCAGCCCTCCACACCACTGGGCTGGACAGATGTTTTTGTTATTTGTAATGTAGATCTAATTCTGAGCTATAAGGGGACAGTGTTATGCATTCACAATTTACGTAAGTTCTTTCACAAAGTTAAAAAATAAAACACTAAGATCATGTACAAAATGCAACACTAACACTAACAAAGTATTAATTTACTAAGATCAGATGGACCAACTTTGTTTTAAACCTTAGCTATGTGGACTTCTGGTGACCTCAGTGACCTTAGGTCTGAGCTCCTGTCATTCACCAGCCAAAATCCATCTGCATCAACTGGCATCAGGTGTTCTTTAAACTCCACAAAGTACCAAATCACTGCTCTAGACTCTCACCATGTGCAGCCCGAAAATATTAGCAAGTCGCAATGAAGTTGAGGAAAAAGTTGTTACCGATAGCTTCAACCAGCGTTATATAAAATGATTTAACAGGGAAAGACAAGATACACGTTTGGAATAGCTTAGCCCTATACAAGTAATGCAATAGCAACACACTGTTATACAGGACATGTAATTATTGAGATACTGTACCTTACTAAATGTACAAAACCTGTTTTCCATCAGATATATATATATTTTTTTTTATTTAGTTGTTTAACCAGGTATAGCACACTAAGCTGAAAGCTTTTTTACAGGAGCAACAGGAGGTTAAGTGATTTGCTCAGGGTCACACAGTATGCAAGTGAAAGCTGTGGGATTCAAACCCAGGTCTGGTCTGCTGGATGTCACCAAATTTGCAGCTCACAGCCTTAGACCACTGCGCTATACTGCATCCTCAACCTATAACCATGCAAAGAAGAAGCAAGGTGCTTCTATACATACAAACAAATAAGCTACATTTCCTGAAGGTGAAAAAACGAAAATGCTTTTTAAAAGTTTTACTCTTTTTTTCCTTTTTTACACTAAACTTAATCATTAAGTTATCTGATTTTCCTTTCCCTTTTTTCCTATGTGTTATTAAAACATATAGCTCCATGAGGTAACATCAAAAATCTATATAACATAAAATAACTAGTAAGACACCAATAGCAGGCAACAGAACAATTTTAACAGTTGGATGCATTTCAAAGCAAGGTATATGATGTTTGAGTAATGCAATAGACAAATAATGTAATCTTGTTACCGTATAGAAAACAGAAAAGGATATATAAGCAATTGGATGGAAGAAAATTACATATTGATTTTCCATTTTTATCAAGGGGGGAACCAATTGCATTATTGTTATTTCTGATGTTTTAATAAGGTTATACAGCATACAGACTTTACAAAAACCGCTATATAATTACATCTATAATCATTTCAGGACCTTATTATGCCCATTAGTCTTAAATGAGTTGATTCAGTTAAATTTATAATAATCAAATATATTTAAACTTAGTGTGTGTTCTACACCGTTAATTATGTCTATAGACTTATAAAAATTATATTTATATTTTTTTGAACTGTAGATCCTGAACAAGTGTGTTTAACTGCGAAACGTTGATATATGGTGGAAATAAAATTATTTTGTTTTAATCTGCAAACAATAAGTCTATTATTATTAAAACCCAATCCAGTGGGTGGGTCTATTATCTTCAATTCTGTATGCATATTTTCACTTGAGGCCATTGGAGTATAATCCCTCTATAGTTTTCTCGAAAAATCTAAACTGCCATCACAGAAGAAACAAGCCTTTGTGTGAAGCAAATAAACAAAATAAAATGAAGGAAAAAAACACTATGGTTCTCAAAAGAGGTGGTGGGGAAGGTTAGGGAGAAAAAGATAGCATTCAGGAAGTATAAGGAATCACAGAAGGAGCAGGACAGAGAACTGTACCACTTAAAGCAGAAGAAAGGAGGAAGACAGTCAGAATAGCAAAGGCCCAAACCGAGGAAAAGATAGCCAACTCAGTAAAGAAGGGGGATAAAACCTTTTATAGGTACATTAGTGAGTGAAGAAAGACCAAGGGAGGGATAGTGACGCTTAATAAAGGGAGGTGGGCGGGCAGAGGGTGACAGTGAAAAGGCAGAGATACTGAATGAATACTTTTGTTCAGTATTCACAAAAGAAGAGGAGGGAGATGTGCTTAAACCAAACAATACAAGCACTCTGGATAGGGGGGTTGATACCAGTCCATTCACAGAAGAAAGGGTCCTGAAAGAACTCCTAAAACTCAAGGTGGACAAGGCAATGGGGCCTGATGGGATTCACTGCAGAATTATAAAAGAACTAAGGGGAGAACTGGTGACACCACTGACTACCCTTTTTAACAAATCATGGGAGGATGGTGTGGTACCTGAGGACTGGAGGAAAGCGGATGTGATTCCACTTCACGAAAGTGGGAGCAAGGCAGTTGCAGGAAAGTAGAGACCAGTTAGTTTGATCTCAGTGGTAGGGAAAATAATGGAATCACTTCTGAAGGAAAGAATTATTGAGTATCTAGAGGCCAGCGGGGCACAGGACCCAAGGCAGCATGGAATCACAGCAGGAAGCTCATGTCAGATGAATCTAATAGAGTTCTTTGACTGGGTGATCAAAGTAGTAGACCAAAGAGGGGCTGTGGACATGGTCTACCTAGACTTTAGCAAGGCATTTGACTCAGTCCCACAAAAAAGATTCATAAACAAGTTAGCCAGCCTGGGAGTGGGTAAAAAATGGGCTGGACAACAGAACTCAGAGGGTAATAGTAAGCGGAGTCCTCTCTGAAGAAAAGGGGGTTACTAGCAGGGTTCAGTACTGGGACTGGTCCTCTTTAATGTCTTTATAAGTGACATTGCAGAGGGACTGGAAGGAAAAGTATGCCTCTTTGCAGATGACACAAAGATCTGCAACAGGGTTGATACACCAAGGGGGGGGGGTGGAAAGGATGAGAAGGGACTTGGCAAGGTTGGAGGAATGGTCAAAAGTATGGCAGCTTAGATTCAGTGCAAAGGAATGCAAAGTAATGCACCTGGGAAACAAAAACCCAGGAGAAGAGTACACAATGGGAGGTGAGATACTGACAACAACAAAAATGGAAAGGGACCTGGGGTAGTCATATCAGGTGACCTAAAGGTAGGCAGGCAATGTGAGAAGGCAGTAAGGAGGGCTGGGGCAATACTGGGATGCATAGGGAGAGGCATCACCAGTAGAAAACAGGAAGTTGTCATCCCTCTGTACAGACAGTTGCTGAGACCCATCAGGAGTACTGTGTGCAGTTCTGGAGACCCCATCTCTGCAGGGACATAGGCAGGATGGAGGCAGTCCAGAGGAGGGCAACTAAAATGGTACAGGGTCAGCACCAGAAACCATATGAAGCGAGACTAAAAGAGCATAATATGTACATCCTCAAAGAAAGGAGGGAGAGGGGGGACATGATAGAAACTTTTAAGTACCTCAAGACAATCAACAAAGTCCAAGAGGGTAGCATCTTTCAGAAAAAGAAATGTGTAAGATCAAGGGGGCACAGTTTGAAGATAGAGAGGGGACAGCTCAGGGGCAACGTGAGGAAGTATTTTTTCCCAGAGAGGGTGGATGACGCATGGAATGGCCTTCTTGAGGAGGTAGTGGAGTCAAAATAGTGGGGGAATTCAAAGAATGCATGGGACAGACATAAGGCAATTCTAGTGGGGGGGGTAAGAGGAAGTAGGCGGTTGGTTAACTAGGATCTACAGCTTATCCAACAGGTAGGGAAATGGGCAGACTGGGTGAGCCAAGCAGTCCTTATCTGCCGTCAAAGTCTATGATTCTATGAAATACCTCGTGAAAGAAAAACCTCTGTGGGCAGCATTGGCAAAGAAGGACTTAAACTTGGATGGTCATCGGGTGTATAATGTCCCCCTCAAATGTTCAGCAAATGCAAGAAAGTACACTACATGATTAAACAATTAAAAGGCAAGGGCATTTAAGCCCAAGAGTGGTACCCTGCTAAACTGCTTATCATAACTCCTGATGGTCCAAAGCAGTATGATAGCCTCCTGACAGTCAGGAAATACCTGCACACTTATGGGCTACACATGCCACATTTACAGGAGGATACCACCGAAAAAGAGACATTGTTTGGGAGTTGGCTAGTTCAAAAAACACAGCAAGAAAGACTCGCCAGACAGTTTGTTCCCACTCCCCACAGACCTGAAAAGACTCTGAAATCACCCAGAAAGCGAAGAAGTGAGTATTGTTTTTCCTGACAAATAAAGTTTCCCCCTGATGGTTACTGGTCCCCTATAGACTTTACACCCTATACTGCTCATTTACAGTCACAGTTGGTACCTGATGCTGCATGTGCCAACTTGTTACTTTGTTTCTGCTAGACTACACTCCACCCTCTGCACCTTGTGGTTGATGTCACAGGCTGTAACTGTACAATGCTGGCTAGGAACTTTGTTGCAGTAAGGTAGGAACTTAATTTGCTCCTAAGGGACATATGTTGTGGTCTCACCAATCTGAGTCAGATGGTCTAAAGGCTTCCTATTAGCCAGGATTTCTCAGCCAATCACAATGTATTAGTACAGACCTCCCAGGGCTGAATGTCAGCAAACTCATTTCAAGCTGGGTCAATCAAGCCAGGCTGTCAGGACTCCTTCACGACAATGAAACGTGTAGCTTGCTGACCCAGTAGTATGCTTTTTTTGATCTGGTGTAACCCTCCTTGTGGGGTACACAGCACACCAGCTGAGGCTGGAGATTGGGAAAAGTGTCAGGAGGTTTGTTTTGTCAGGTATCTGGGCACAGACAAAAGACATTTTGAACTGCTTCTATATAGAGACCCTAGGGGTGAATTTGTAACCACAGATTCTGGAGCATGAGCAGTGGGTTGGGGGTCGGACACATGCATGGTGAATGGGTGAACAGGAGCACCTATGGATGAGCATACTGTTTATTCACTTACTGCAGCCTGATGATGAGCTTTGCCCTCATAAGGCAGCACAGCATGAAAGTGGCTATTGTTAATGAAGTTGCCACATGATCCTAAGATAACACCCTAGATGGGGGGTCATGTCCAGGCTGGCAGGGCTGGACCTCCCTTGAGGAGGGCTCCTAACTTTCAGTGATGGGGCCACCTATTTACATGGCTGATGGAGGGGTGGGGGGAGGATCTTGGAAAGTACAACCCTGGCAGAAGGCCACACAATGAGTGGGAGCTGACATAGGCACTCAATCATGAGTGGGCCTGTACAGGGCATTCCTCGCTTGTTGGCCTTAAGGGCTTAGGTAGGTTCACATACCAATAAGCCTATAGGTGAACCATAAAGTACTGGTCTCGAAGAGACCTTCAGTTCCAGTTACTGTTTCATGTTAGATATAATGTTGTGATTTACACCGTTGCTGTTTATTACTGTGTGGGATACGAACAGTCTAGGCTTGGACCTAAGGGAAATGCAAGGGGCTTGGATGGCCAACTTAGCAAATTTTAGACCGATGTTATGATGATGTCCCTCCATATATGTGCCCTAAATATAAAAGTAATTAATAACATGGTGAAGATGGTGAGAATCTTTTAAGAACTTAGCAGATGTCAATGTGACATTGGGCTGCTGTAGGAGACCCACCTCTCTTCCTCTGAACGTTTAAAGCTCCAGTGGAACTGAGTAGCGGCGGTCTTCTCAGATGCTCCCCCCTGCTGAGAGGAAGGCAGGGTAGGCTATTTTAATAAAAAGGAGATTGCAGTAAGCTGGCCCAGTAGAGGAGTGGTTGCGCCTCCCCCCCAATGTTGGCGGCCCAGATTCAGGGATGGGTCGAACGGTGGGCCGACAGGGTGAAGGAGGATTGAGCACCCGACAGCAGCTCTCCTTTTTCGGGGAGTGAGGACACCAGTCCCTGCTACAGGGACTGCCACCTGGGTGGCAGTGCAGTGGGAGTGCACACTGGCCTCAAGGGGTGGGCTGGAGTGTGATGGGCTGGTACACACATCCCAACACTCCAGACAGATTCATTGCAGAATTCTTTTTTAAATTTGCACCAGATCTCACTCCAGCTCTGGATAATGTTAGTAATATGGCCCATTAAGACAGGGAGATACTGGACTCCTGGGGTGTGGCAGTGATCATTGTATTATGCAGACCTGGTAAGGATGCTACTAAGTGAGGCGGATACTGCTCCATTTCTCCCCTAAATCAAGATGCAAACATTTTTGCAAAAATAATAGGAAATAGAGTACAAAGGGCAATCCCCCATCTGATCTACCCAGATCAGACGGGGTTCATACCAGGACGTTATATACAAAATAATATTAGGTGGGTCCTTAATGTAATCTTGACATCCAAGGTGCTGCCAAATGAGAACAGAGGGCAATAATAGCAGTCGATGTTGAAAAGACTTTCGAACTCCTGGCCTGGAGATTTCTGAATGCAACTTTAGGCAAATTTCAATTTAGGGAAAAGTTTCATAACTGAATCAAGAACCTTTATGTGAATCTGGAAGCCTGTGTTAAAATAAATGGCACAGTTTCTGACAGGTTCCAAATAAGGTGGGAAACCAAACAGGGCACCCCCTTTGTCTTCTCCTATTTGCAATTAGCCTCAAATCACTTGCAGAACTGCTACAGTGGTCCTAGAAGATCAAAGGCATAGTAATAGAGTGAAAGCAAATTAAAGTGTCACTGTATGCAGATGACATGCTGTATGTATTTCCAGTCCTGTTCAAAACATCCTGAAGGTCCTGAGTCTGATCTACCAGTTTGGCCAGGCATAGGGATTCAAAATGTAACCCCCCTACAAATGAGGGTTCACAAAAAGTCTTCCTTGAGCTTGCCTAAATGCTCACTGCCAGGCTGGTGTCCTGCATTTTAGCAGTTTAAATGTGATTTCCAGAGAGTGCCTGTATAGTCTTTGTGTACTGTCTCTTTAAGAGCTGCCTGGATTGCAGTCATAAGTAATCTGAGAGGGAGCTCTGTTGAAAGATGTAACTATTTGCTGAAAATAATTTAGAGTGATAATGGTAATGTAGTTTGTCTAACCTGCCTTCTTTATAGCAAGGACTGTTTTGTTTATCCTCACCATTTGACCTGGGACTGCGAATTGGACCAGACAGTACTGGTGGGACCTAAAAGGGAGCTGTACTACAGGAGTTGTCTGGAGTCAAAATCTGTAGGAATTGTAGTTTTTGGCTTTTTGTGCCTTTTTGCACCTGAAGGGGGAGCTCCTGTTGTGACTGATAGATGAATCACCTACCAAACCTTTTGGATCTTGGGGAAATTCCCAGGCTTGCTGCAGTTTGAGTCAGATCTAAGTTGGGAGATGAAAAAGCAACAGCTCAAGACAGTCTCTGTGGAAAGGCCTGAGTTGGGGCTTGCATGTCTGCCTGCTGCCCCTGAGAGGGAGAGAAGATAATTATTTTGGACTAAATCCAAGTTTGTGAGAACGAAATTAGCCACTGATTTTTTACCAGGCTCATACCTGAAGAAGATTTGCTGAATGCGATTGGCCTGTTAGGATTTCCAGCTGCTTTTGAATCCCCGGTTTGTGTAGAGACTTTGCGATTGTGACCGGAGAGCGGTTTGCCTGGTACAATAGAATTTCCTTACATGTAAATGTGCTGTGTATTGAAAGTGAGTCGTTATTTGGTTCCCCACTGTGTGAATTGTGTTCTGCTTGCTGGAAGCTTTATCCAGCCTAATCAGACTGAATCCACGTTCATCTCCATTCAGCCTGGGCCATGCCACGCTGGCACTGCCAGACTACCCCCACTGCACAGAGAAAGCCACCGATGGGAGCCCTGCCTAGGGATCAGCCCCCTGCTCCCTGCTTGAACAGGAACAACGCCTTGGCGAATTGTGTGGGCCCTGCTTCTTCCAGCACTCCAGATTAACCACCTGCTGTCTCAATTTTCATCCAGCCTGTGTCCAGTCTTGGGTATCGTGAGTAATCATCAGGGTAGCTCCCTGAAACAACAGCCTAATCTAAAAGTGTGTCATCTGATTGTCTGGTTGTTTTTTCTTTTCATGAACTGAGCCCTCCGGCTCCGGATTACAAATAGTGTGTGTTGTGCATGTTGTTTTCTTCCATCACAGGGCCCCAACCAGCTGCAATGTTCCTGGCTAGCCCACCATTCTCCATCTGGGTACCCAAAGTGTGTGACTGTTTATGGACCCTGAAGTGCATGCATGACTGTTTGATTGATAGAGCCGTTAAGCAAATTAACCTAATTATACCTCACCCTTGTTCAAGTCCTTTTTCTGCTGTTATTTGCTGTGTATAACCTTGTTTTACAGGGGGTCCCCAGGGCCAAGCCAGAGGAAAGCCCTGGTGGTAAGTGCAAACAGTGTGGGTACTTATGTGGTGTTTCAGGGGTATTGTGAAAGTGATTATTATGTATTGTTCCGGACACTAGTAAGAAAAGAAGGGGGTTACAGTGTCCCGGAGGGCTGTGCCCAGGTTAGCTTGACCACTACCAACCCTGACCTCTGGGTGGAGGCATCCGTTTCAGAATTCGGGCCCCTTAACCTGCTACTAGCCAAGCAGGCTGGGGATCGAGGCCTCCGATATGGGGGTGGAACCTGTCAGTTGGTCCGATCACTTCACTGTGAGGTTCAGTTTTTCAGCCCCCCTTGGTAGGTCTGCCCCATTGAGATGGTCAGTTACCGCCCTTTGCGGGACATGGTCCCTGAAGACCTGGCGGCGATGATTGACCTCTCGATGTTTGGTGAGACCAGCACCGATCCAGAGCAGTTAGGTGTGGCCTATAATAAGGCTATTTCCTCAGCTCCCGATCGGATTGCTCCTGTCCGTATTCACCCCCTTCTGCTTCGCCCTCAGGCCCCATGGTTTGATGGGTTTCTGAGGGAGCTGCGGAGGTTGGGATGCAGGTTAGAACATCGCTGGTGGAAGTCCGCCTTGGATGCCGACCATCTTATTTTGTTAGAGAATTATCAACTCTATCAATCAGTGATCTCCCGTAAGAAGGCAGAATTCCTGTTCAGGGAAATTGCTGTTGCTAGGAACCGACCAGCTCAACTCTTCCGAACTGTGGACGGGCTGTGCAACCCAGCCTGTCTGCAGCTCCGTCGAGTTTTTTCACAAATGGAGTGTGATGAGATTGCTCGATTCTTTGTAAATAAGGTGGCCGATATCAGGCAGGAGATCCATCCGTTCCGTTCTATGGGGGATGCTGTTGGTCGGTGCATGGTCACTATGCCAGGTGTTTCCTGGAGTACCTTTGACCTGCCGGAGTTCGTTGACATTATGAGGATTGTCCAGGGGATGCACCCCACATGCTGTAGTTTAGATCTGTGCCCTATTTCCCTGATTTTAAGTTGTAGTGATATCATTGACCCTGTCTTAGCTATGATTCTCCGGTGCTCCTTGGAATCAGGTAACTTTCCAAGCTCCCTGAAGGAGGCGGTGGTGACACCTCTTCTGAAGAGAGCTTCTTTGGACCCAGAGACTCTAGCAAACTACAGACCTATGTCGAACCTTCCTTTTGTGGGAAAGGTTATCGAGAAAGTGGTGGCAACTCAACTGGAGAACCATTTAACCATCCATAATTTAAACAAACCTCTCCAATCAGGTTTTTGTAAGAGGCATAGTACTGAGACTACTCTGGTTCGGGTGCTCAATGATCTCCTGATGGTGAGAGATTGGACAAACTGTTCCATCTTGGTACCCCTTGATCTCTCTTCAGCTTTTGACACTGTGGACCATGGGGTCCTGCTTGAGCACCTGAGATCCATCTGCGGGCTGACTGGGACTGTGCTCAGATGGTTTTCATCCTTCCTCACTGGTAGAACTCAGAGAGTTGTCTCGGGAATATTTCCTTCCAAGTCTTTCTCTGTGCCTTGTGGGGTGCCACAGGGCCCGGTGCTGTCCCTCATGTTGTTCGCAGTGTATATGCTGCCCTTTGGAGACATTGTAAGACAGTATGGGCTGAGGTTTCACTGCTATGCTGATGATACCCAGCTCTACCTGTCTTTTGCCCCTGACCAGGTTAGTGCTCTCTCAGTTTTTAACAGCTGCCTTGTTGAAATTCAGGATTGGATGAGTTCCAGTGGGTTAAAGTTGAACGCAGGAAAGACTGAGGTTTTGGTGGTGTACTTGGGTCACAGGACAGAGGGTCTGAGGACTGATTTGCCCTCTGGTTTATTTTTGGGGGGCACTCAGATCATTACCTCTGAATGGGTGTGTGACCTGGGAGTGATACTTAGCGATGGGCTGACTCTTTGTCATCAGGTGTCGGCACTCGTCTGGTTAGCCTTTTACCATCTTAGGAACATTGCCAGGATCAAGCACCTTGTTCCTTCCAGTGATTTGCCCATTTTGGTCCAAGCCTTTGTGACCTCGCTCCTTGACTACTGTAATTCCCTTTACTTTGGGCTTCCTGGGGTTGATCTCCGCCGCTTGCAGCTAGTTCAGAATGCTGCTGCAAGTTTATTGACTGGGATGTCAAGGAGATCTTACGTTACCCCTGTGCTGCGCGATCTGCATTGGCTGCCGGTTCAGTGGCGGATCACCTTTAAGGTAGGTTTGTTAACCTATAAAGCCCTACATGGACTTGGTCCTGATTACTTGACAGAGCTTCTGATTCTTTACACCCCTGTGTGACAGCTCCGCTGGGCTGATGAGGGGTTTCTGGAGATTCCAAACATTAGTTTAAATTCATCGGGGGCTTGTGCTTTTATGTTTGCTTCCCCAACACTCTGGAATTCTCTGCCACGTCAGGTACAGGAGTGCAGGACAGTGGGGAGCTTTAAGTAGGCACTGAAGACTTTTCTATGGAGCAAAGCTTTTCCTGAGTTTCTATGATTTTATTTATATTGATTGTATTTATCGAGTTTGTATGTAGTTGTGAAACGCCTTGATATTTTAAAGGCACTATATTGAATAAAGTTATTATTATTATTATTAGTAGTAGTAGTAGCCCTTGGGATAGCGCCACCTAGGGGTTACAAAAATAAATGAGGATAAATCATAAATTATGCTCCTCGGATCACAGCCCACAGCCCGCAGTGCAAGTAAGACAATGCAGCAAACTAAAATTGGTGACAACTGGGTTTCATTATTTAAAGCAGCAGTACTATCTAACCAGGAAGTGATCAGTTTCCAGTTGTTGTAGCGCTAAAGAAAAGATGGCAGCTCCTATATACAGCTTTCAACATGGCGGGTGGCGGAAGTGTAAACAAAAACAAAGGAAAATGGAGCACATTACAGGGTGCTAGTACAATGCCAGCGGGAAAGATTACCAGGCATATGCTTAGCAGAGCACAGGGAATAAGCTGTCGAAAGAGCGCAACTGTTTTTACATAGTATTGCTGCTTTAATGGTCTGGGGGACTCAAGATATGGTGAAGTTATACCAGGCTAACTATGCCAGATTACTGACAGAGATTCAGGCAGATTGTGTGAGATGGAAGGAGTTACCACTTTCAGTAGGAGGGAGGGAGGGCTGAAATGATCAGGATGAACATGCTCTCTAGACTGAACTTTCTATTTGCCTCTCCCTCCCTCTGATAATGCCGTCCCTTTACTGGAAGCAACTACAAAAAACACTCTCCAAATTTGCAAGGGGGTGGAAAGAAACTGAGACTTAGGTGGTCTGTTTTAACAGCCCCAAAGAATAAAGGGGGTTTGGGAATCCCAGACATAAAAGCACATTACTAGGCAGCTCAACTACAATACGTTACACACTACATGAGAACACAAGAAGTGCCTAGTTCGGTAGCCCTTGAACAAAATGGTATGGTCAGAGCAGAACAGCAGATGTCATATTCTGAGCTTTGAGCAAGCCTATCATCTACAACTGTGGCCTAGGCTCCATGCATAGCCGGCCACAGTCACCATTTCCAGCCTGTTTGCCTGAAGATCTGAACAAGTTTCTGAGCTTTGAGCAAGCCTATCATCTACAACTGTGGCCTAGGCTCCATGCATAGCCAGCTACGGTCACCATTTCCAGCCTGTCTGCCTGAAGATCTGAACAAGGTAGGCTCCTGCCTGATTGAAAGGCTCCCAAGCCATTGCTTCCATTGGCGCGCCCTGGCTGCTTTCAGATGCTAATTGGACATTTCAGCACTGGGAGTAGCTCTTCATTGGACAATACTGACTTTTGTGTTTAGCTGCTGCTCATTGCTAAATTAAACTTGTCCGCTTACTTGATTTTTTGCTCCCCCCAACCCGACCTTTATTAAATACACTAAAACTCTGCCCCATCTACCTGTTTCCACCCGTTGGCTTCTTTGTATTAGTTAAACCTCCAACCTCATAAGGTCCTCAGACCTTTCTCTGAACCACAGCTATCACTAGCTCTTCAGATTCCCATATCTTGCTAACTCTTGCTGTAACCTCATTTTTATAATTTACCACTAAAGGGGGGACAAAGTTACACCATAGGAAATACCTAAAAGCCTTTGTCAAGTGCCTAATACTACTGTTGCTATGTCTCTTGAGGAAATATTCACCCCAACCTTGGATCTCTACAATCTAGCATCAACAAAGTCTGACAGCTCTGCTGCTCTATCCTTGGCAAGTATAAATATCTGCAGCCTCCTTCCGAAACTCGATACCATCACTGCCTGGATCTCCCATCACAACCTGGACATACTATCGGTAGTTGAGATGTGGATATCCCCAAAGATCCCTGACTCCACTATTGCCATTCCTGGCTACACTGTCTTTAGGGATGACAGGCTGACTAAGAAAGGTGGGGCTGCACCCTTCACCTTAAAGACACACTTATGGGTCATGTTCTGGCCCTACCTAACACTGGAAATGACATTCAGATTCTAGCCATTAAGGTACTATTAGGTGAGAAAATAAGGTATTGACCATTGTGTCAGTATATATCCCACCTAAGCTGACTAATCAGGGTCTTGCCTCCCTCCTCGACTGAATCGGCTCCTGTGGGCAAAACTCAGACGTGATTCTGCTTGGTAACTTCAATGTCAACTGGCTGGCCCCCTGTGCAAGCACCTATAAGGATGCCTTGGCAGCTGCCAACCTGGCACAAATGGTACAGTCACCCACCAGGATAAACTACAGGCTGGGGACCTTCTCGCTTCTGGACTGGGTCCTCACTAATTGACCTGAACACATCACTAAGACTGAAGTACTCCTGGACACCATAAGTGACCATTTTCCAGTCATTTCCCTCTGGTCTAACACATTCAACAAACCCCCACCAAAATTCATTGTTAGTAGAATACTTCTACCTGGTCAGTTAGGTCCATTAAAAATGCACCTGCGATCAGTCGACTGGTCTCCAGTTGATGATGCTCAGGACGTGGACTCAGCCCTAGAATACTTTATCATTACCTTTAACAAAGCATCTGATGTTCATGCTCTGTACAAGAAATGAAAGATTAGATGATCAATAAACCCATGGGTGACTCATGACCTCCTTGAACTGATGAAATCCCGTGACCAATGGGACTTCTGGTGATGTCACTAATCGCATGGCTGCATAGTCGGGGAGCTCCGGAGACAACTGCTAAAGAATATATATTAAACAACAAAAAGAATGACCATCCAAATGAACCACACATCAGATCTACAGCCTAGACAATGGCGACAGTTAAAATTAAGGGAAGGAGCTCTCAAGCAGCAAAGATTAAAGCGATGATGCACACAGAGAAAAAACACTGCCTACCACCAGAATCTTGCCCCGTATCACCAGTAGCCAGTCTGGCCGACTCAGAGGAGAGTTTGGAAATCCTCAACCTGCATATGGTTATGTCTAAGCTCGATGGGATCATTAAAACCCTTCACAGGGTAGAGTCATTCGTTGCTGATGTACATACTGATCTTCGTAGTATTGATAAATGAACCACGGCTTCAGAGCAAGTAATAGGCACCTTGGCAGATTCCTCGGGCCAACACGATTGAGCCATTTTGTATCTGTTAACAAGGGAACAAGAAATGCAGTTAAAACTTGATGACCAAGAAAACAGAACCGGACGAAATCATTTTCAAATCTATGGAGTACCCGAAGGGATGGAAGATTCATTCAATACAATGGAGGAATTTATTCAGCACATTTTAGAATCAGTGCTGCAACTGAGCTCAGCATCCTCTATGATTGTAGAAAGAGCCCATAGATCATTGCTGAAGAAGCCTAAGGAACAGAATTTGAGACCCTGCTCAATAATAACTAAAATGATAAACTACAGAGATAGACAGCTCATTTTACAGACGGCTTGGAAAAAAAGGAAATCCAAATAGACGGGCAAAGGCTCTTCTTCGATCAAGATCTCTCCGACTACTTAAACACAAAGAGAAAACAAGTGAAAGAAGTGATTCATGTTGCAAAAAAGAAGAACATAAAAATTCAGCTGCAATACCCAGCTCGGCTTCGCATCTTTACTGATAAGGGACCTCAGCTGTTCGAGTCCCTCTTTGAAGCTGCTCCCATTCTCCGAAGCTTGGGCATCCACATACCTGAACTGCAAATGGAGATCCTGGAGAGAGACATAACTAAAGCAGCATGGAAATGAGTGGGACGACCGCGACGCACTCAGGCAACAGCGATTTCTTGGCCTTCTCACTTTGGAACTGACCTCAGGGATATTTTGACCCGCGAAACAGCAATGTCCACAGTAAAACAAAGAGACTCAGCCCACGCAACGACCTCCCTCATGGCTCCCTGAAACTTCCCAGGCACATCTCAGCAAATTAAAAACCCAGTAAGGAGACCAGAGCTCCAAGGCAGACAGTTTTATCACCTGGAATAAGGAAAGGGAACACTCAGCAAAATCAGAACAAAAGTGAACATTGGACATTCAAGAAGGAAGGGCTAAGTTGTAACTTAACTTATTTACTTTAATAATGATAAAAAAATGTGCTGTCCTTATTTTCCTGTTAACCTTCTCATCACTTCCAGACGAGACTGACTCTCCTTGTTGTTCAACTTAGGAGACGTTTTATGGGAGTTAATTTTCTTTTTTATTCTCTTTCTTCCTTCTGAGTAGTAGGTAGAGAATCTAGTAACCTAGTGGGTGATATCTTAAACTGGATGGTCTCTAAAGGGAGAGGTATCTCTTGGCCCCCCTAGATTGTAGCCACAGGCCCACGCATCATCTATTAAGTCAGCATTGACCACGTTCTACGTGGGAGATGACAGTGATGTACAACCCATACTGACTCACAGTAGTCAGGACTGTTTAGACATAACAGGTGCTCTAGCGTTTGCTACTTCTTCCGTGTGTTCACGGATTAGCACCTTGGAAAGACACAAATAAAAATAGCACATATAATAAGTAATTTGGATCTAAGCTCTGAACCCTCTCAAGCCAGTTAGAGGTTCTCAAAATTAGTTAGGGAGTAAGGGGTTCCTTTTTCCTCCTCCCCCCCCTTCCTCCTTTCTTGGAACTGTCCTTTTTACATCTCCCCTTTTTTCTTCCCCATCCCTGTTCTTCTCTCTTTTCTTCTTCCTTTGTTCTTTCATCTCTCCTCACTATCATTATATTTCAATTTGAGGATCTGTTTATTTTTACAAGTGACATCCAATGATGAAACAATTTCAATGTTTAACAAAGTTATTGTTGGTGCCAGTTGCGCCACATGTTTTCAGTTGTTGGCTGGATCACACAACGTATGCAAAGGAGTTGCAGAATGGTGGGATTGGGTCAGAAGGAATGTTTTTGCTAAGGCAATGTACGGGAGCCGGCTCTAAACAAAAAAAGAGAATATTGAAGCAACTTGACGGCCCTCCCCGAGACCTAAGATGAGTACCCAAAAAGTGGTTTTGCTTAATGTGCAGGGAATAAATTCCTCCATGAAACGCACTAAAATTCTCCATTATCTTAAAACGCTTAATGCAGACATATGTTTGTTACAAGAGAATAGACTGTCTCTGGTAGAGCACCAGAAGTTAGTTTGCTCCTGGGTTGGGACAGCAATAGGTTCCTCGCACCCCTGAGGTGAGAAAGCCAGTACAGTTATCCTTTTTAGAAAAGGCATTCCTTTAGAAATACTGGCAGAGTATAGTGCACCTGATGGCAGATTTGTTTCTCTTATGGGACTGGTATTCTCTAAAAAAATTCATCTGATTAATGTGTATGGCCTGAATAATGATGGTCAGTCATTTTACAAAAAGGTGTTTCAGAAGATATCGGGGTTGGGAGAGGGATTGGTGGTAATGGGGGGTAATTTCAACTGTGTGATCTCTCCTCTGAAGGACTGCTCCTCACAAAACTTATACACTAACAGGAATATGATCAGAATGGTAAGAACAGGCATGCAAGAAATGGCCCTCATAGATATATGGAGAGAATTCAATCCCACGAGTAAGGACTACACATTTTACTCTAATCCTAGACAGTCCTACTCAAGAATTGACTATTTTCTGTGCAGCAAGGCGGATATATATAAAGTCAAAAACTGCTCTATACAACCTAAATTAGTCTCAAATCATGCAGCCATAGTCCTTGACATTCAGATGGGGGATTGGGACAGAGAGACCCTTTGGAGAATGAACACTTCTCTATTAGATAGAGAGGATTTCAAAAACCAGATAAACTCAGCAATACAAGAATTTCAAGAAACTAACAGAATACAAGATACAGGAATGAAATGGTACTGGGATAGTTTAAAAGCGGTACTCCGGGGTAGGATCATAGCTTACTCAGCCTGCCTTAAAAGATCTCGAAAATAGAAACAAGTGGGATTGGAGCAAAAACTAAAGCAGCTGGAGATGGAACATAAAATACAGGGAACACGTACACTTTGGTAACAAATGGATCAAAGTAGAAGGGAACTGCAGTCCCTACTAGACACACAACTAGAGGGTAGACTCAGATACTTGAACCAGTCCTACTATGAATATGGGAATAAAGCGGGGAGGTTATTGGCATTCCGGTTGCGCAAAACACAGGTGGATAGATATGTTAAATGCATACAAACTGCAGAGAATAATCTTACGATTAACAACTATACCCCTTAAAAAATAGCCGAGACTTTTTGAAAATACTATACCACCTTATACACCTCGGAGGAAGCAACTCAAAATTTATCTAAAAAACTGAGGAGTTTCTCTCTAAATTGCATCTCCCAAAGTTAACAGAAAATAATAAAGAAAGTTTAGAGGGCCCCCATTACCGTACAGGAAATAAAGCAAACTATAAAGGACTTAAAAAAAGGCAAATTACCAGGCCCCGATGGCTTCAATACAGAATTTTATCAGATGTTCAGTGCCTCCCTGAATCCTATTTTGCTTAATTTATTTAACTCCTGTGAGGATACAGATGACTTATTGCACTCCTGGCGAAGTGCCCTAATTACAGTAATACCAAAAGACGGCAAACTTCCTGAGCTCTGCTCATCCTACCATCCCATATCGCTGTTGAACATCGATTCAAAAATTTTTAACAAAATCCTAGCCTCTAGACTAAATAATTTCCTACTGGACCTGATACACCTGGACCAGGCCGGTTTTGTCCCACATAGGCATATCCGAGATAATATACGACGCTGCTTGAATATTATGCAATCTGGAAGACACTATAAAAAACAACAAATTGCCATTTCTATCAATGCAGAGAAGGCATTTGATCACCTTCAGTGGGACTTCTTGAAGGCAACATTGAGTAAATTCGGGTTTGGGCCTCAGTTTCTGGTTTGGGTAGGGCACTATATCAAAAGCCACAGGCCAGAGTGAAAGTGAATGGTACAATTTTAGGAACATTACACATTCAGAGGGGCACAAGACAGGGCTGTCCTCTTTCGGCCCTGTTGTTTGCATTAAATATCAAGCCACTGGCAGAACAGATTCGTTCCTGTCTGGGTGTAGAGGGTATAAAGGTCCGGGGCATAGAAAACAAAATATCATTGTACGCAGATGATATCATGACTTATTTAAGAAATCCTCAGCAATCCTTCCCCACCTTGATGCAGATCCTTGAAGCCTAGAAGTCTTGCAGGTCAGTGACCCATCCACCCCATCTGTAACTCGAATTATACCCTTTAGATGGGTAAAGACTAATATCAGATACCTGGGTATTTACATCCCAGCCCACTTAAACCAACTTTATCACTGCAACTATGGGAAACTTCTGCAGGATGTTTTCACAGATTTAAAAAGATGGGAAATCTTGCCCCTGACATTAATGGGCAGAGCTGAAACACTGCGCATGAATGTTCTTCCACGGTTCTTATTTTTATTCAGCTTTCTCCCCTTGCATATTCCTGCATTAGAATGGAAAAAATCAATGCAGCTTTACATCTTTTTATATGGGGAAAACAGAAAGCCAGAGTGGCCTGGGCCACCCTAATGCACCCAAAGAAGAGAGGAGGATTGGATTTACCTAACTTAAAAACCTATTATTTAGTGGCTCAATTAACATCCTGGGTAATTTACTGCTCAAAAGATTAACACAATGTCTGGAGGAAGATGGAGATCAGATCCAACCCAGAAATTAATCCCTTATTGGATTTCGATAACACCCCCCCCCAGCTAAGCTGATACACTGTAAATCAAATAACCCATGGCAAGCCCAATCGTATAAAACATGGGGCACAGTCAAGAATAAATTTAATATAAATCACCCACTCTCAGTAAAATCAAAGATAGTCTCCTGTATTTGGTTTACTCCACCAAGATTGGATGACACATTCAAGAGATGGAGACACCATGGCCTAGTTTACTTTGGACAATTTCAGGTACAGGGTAGGATGAAAGCTTTTAAAGACATACAAAAGGAGTACCAGTTACCAATCACCCACTTTTTTAGGTATCTTCAGGTGATCTCTTTCTTATCGCAAGGGAATAATCTTGAAGAAATACAACAAGACCCACACCCGATAATAGAACTGATACTGCAGGCTGCAGAAAATAGGGACGAGACACACCTGATTTCACGGTTAGTTAAGACATACCGGTGTTCCATAATCAAGGACCATATGAAGTGCCAAACAGCATGGCAACAAGAAGCAGCAATTGAATTAGACCAAACGCAATAGCAACTGATATGGGAAGGGGTATTCAAAACATCTGCCTCTAACTTATGGAAGGAATTCCGCTGGAAAATGGTTAACAGATATTTTATAACACTGGTTAGAACTAAGCATTATGGGACCACTGAGTCTAACCTTTTGCTGGAGAAATTGTGGAATGGTGGGAAATTCCTACCATATATTCTGGGGGTGCCCTAAATTACATACCTTTTGGTCAGAAGGAAAGGAGCACTTCATGAAAATGACTAACTGCCTGGATCATCCTGTGTTTGAACAGTTAGTTTTGGGGGTCCACATTAAGAAAAAAGCATCAAATATGTCAAAAAGCTTTACAGGAATATTAATTGCAGCGGCAAGTAAGGCTATTACTAGGAAATGGCTAAACCCCTCCCCACCAATGCTGCAGGAATGGGTTGACATTATTAAAGATATAGGCAGAGTAGAAAAAATTACTGCACATCTACGGCTACAGAAGGATAAGTATAATGGGATCTGGTTACCATTTATGCATCTGATTGAAAACATGGAAGGTACTTCAGTGCTTTCTCAGCAAACCCAAATGTAATATAAATAGACATGTGTGATTAATAGGCTCAATCCTTTATTAACTTTGACCTTAATAACCAGCCAACAACAATGGTTCGAATTGTTGAATTTTATTTGTTTTATTAAATTTAAACTATTAATTATTTTGGACATTAATGCTGTACATCAGTAAAGCATAGGAATAAATCTCTTGGTTGACAGACCACCGACATAGAAGGCAGATTTAAGAGCATGAACTTTGCAACCAACAATGGACTTCGCTCTGAGCCACACAGTGGCAAGGAAGGATTCCGGGATTACCTAAACAGAGAAGAGACAAAGCAAAGATTGAATGTTAATAAAATTAAAATGACATGACTATACTGTGTATAATACTCTGTAAACCTTTTAACAAATGACAAAATGACTGAAATATGCCTGTGCAAGTAAATAATAAACTTGAGTTTTAAAAAAAAAGAAATTCCGTGACCAACTATGGTACTGTGCTAAAGCATCCAACACCCTAGGCAATACTCAGACCTACAAATCAGCATGGAATGCTTGCACAAGAGCTACCCACCAGGCAAAAGCCTCCTACTATAGGAATGCCCTTGCAAACACCTGGAATGATGGAAGGAAGTTCTGGGACAACCTCTCTGAGGTAACTGGAAAAAAAAGCAAAGTTTCCCCTGCAATGCTCAATACTGATGGAACTATTACCCTGTATAAAGTAACCATTGCCAAAGCTTTCAACTCAACATTTTGTGACCTCAGTCATGTGCTCCCACCTAACTTCTTTGATCCCACACCAACAGTAACCCATCCCACCATCCCTCAGGCAGCCCAGCCATGCCTCCCATTTTATTTTAAGGCTATCACTGAAGGGCTAGCCAGGAAACATCTACTCAAAGTACTCGGGAAGTCTAGGCATAGTACTGACTCCCTTGATTTGAAACTGGTCATCCTCACCTTTGATGAAGTTCTGCCACCCCTTACAAAAATTCTCAACCGCTCTCTTATGCTCTCACAATTCCCAAGCAAATGGAAGTCAGCTGTGGTGACTCCTATCCACAAAGGTGGTGACAAGACTCTCACAAGTAACTGCAGGCTTATATCCATCCTTCTCCCACTCTCCAAAGCTTTGGGAAGGATAGTTGCTGAACAACTTGTAGATTACCTGGAAAAATATAACCTCCAATGTTCTGAGCAACATGGTTTTTGAAAAGGTCACAGCACCACCACTGCACTACTAGACTTCACCTCCTTCATCCGCCAGGCACTAGACCACAACCAATTGGCTGGCGCCACCTTTATTGATCTGACTAAGGCGTTTGATACAGTTAACCACTCCCTACTAACCAGACAACTATATCATCTTGTTCTTTCATTGGATGCCACCTGCTGGTTCCAAAGCTACCTTAGTGACCACTCTTAGCAAGTCAGAATTGAAAATACCACCTTGACCCCCCCCTGCTTCCAGTCTGTTCGAGTGTACCACAAGGTTCCATCCTTGGCCCCCTACTCTTCAACATCTTTATGTACGACCTGCCTGCCACTTGCCATGACTGAATTCTACTTTATGCAGATGATGCAGTCATTTTGTATAGCCACTCCAACCCCATCACCTCCAGCAACAGCTACAGCATAGTTTCTCAGAAGTTGAAACCTGGTTCAGGTCACGTAAATTTATCCTAAACTACTCAAAAACCAAATCAGTGCTGTTTCATGGTACTCACAACAAACACAAACTCTAACAACTGCTAATCTACAATAGTGGTGGCACTGTGCTGGAATAGGTAGACCAGTTCAAATACCTGGGAGTGACCCTTGACTCCACTCTTTCATACTCCACACATATAAATAACCTAGCTAAAGCTATGAATACATGCACAGGCCTGCTATATAGGCATAGGCACTGTCTGACAGATGAAGCATTAAAACTTGCCATCCAGAGCTTAATCACCTCTTTAATTGACTATGGCCTTGTAGTTTATGGATCAGCTACTGACACTGCCCTCCAGTGTATAGCCATAGCCTTAAACAAAGCCTGCCAGCTCCTCACCAGAGCCTCTAGACTCACACACATGTGATCTCTATGAACAGGCTAACTGGCTGCAACTTCAAGGCAGAATTGAGTATCAGACCTGCTTACTTGTTAAGAAGACAGTGCTAGGCCTCCTTCCACCAGGGGTTCAGTCTATACTTTCCCCTCACTGTGCCACTCGTCTTACCAGGAGTTCTGGAACACTAATCTTCACAGTTCCCCACTGCTGGACCACTCAAGGGCAGCGCTCCTACAAAGTTAGGGCTTCTAACTGGTTCAACACACTCCCAGTGGATATCACCTCAAGAATGTACTGAATCTCAGCTCCTTTAAGCACAAACTACGACAGTACTTGGTGGCCAGTGCCTACTGTGACTACTACACTTAAATTCCCTGCTCGCCCTCCTGGCCTCTCCATTACTTATGCACTCTCACCCCACCCCACTTCCTCCTTATTAACTCCTTCCAATATTTCATGTCAGCCACCTCAGCCTTCTCCCTTGCCCCACCCAGATTTCACTTCTCCCTCTCTCCATTCCCTCTCACATCCTTGTGCCTCCCCTCACCTATTACCCTTGCACCTCCTAGCTTTTATATTCTCTCTCTCTCTCCTTTCTCCCCAGCTCTCCTTAACTCCTTTCTAGTTCTCATTTCTCTTTCCTTTCTCCTCCTTGCCCATACTGACTCATCCTGTTACCCCCACTTACATCTCCTATCCCTTCTCCCCTCCCCTCCCCTCCCCTCCGTCACTACCTACTCCTCTCTTTCACCACCTACCTTATCCCTCCAATCCTCCACCCCCTTGATTCTTGCCTGTGCCCTACTAACTGATCCTCTCACCAACTACCTCTGGCCCTCTCATCACTGGTTAGATCACCTGACAAAGCCTTTGGCAGCTCATGCATTCTGTAATGTTTTGCCTGTTACTAATTCTTTTGTCTTATCTTGACAAAGCCACTGCCAGCTCATGTACTATAATTGTATTAACTGTTATCTACCTGCCTGTTCTTGTCTATTCTTGTTCATTGTCCAAGACGTGGAACCTTTGTAAAAGAGCACTGTTTGCTCAAAGGTGTTATCCGAAATTATCATAAATAAATCAATAAATATTCAAGGAGGGAGCCCTCCTAAGGAAGGAATGTACCCTCTAATCCATGGGAATGAATGACCATTCAAATTTGGGACCAGATATGTTGTAGGGGAAACCTCTCCAGCGCAATCAGTAAACTCACACTCATTAGAGCTCGTGTAGGTTTTGCACTGATAAAATTAGTACACAACAAAACAGCTCCACTGGCAAGGAGTGTGCAGGACAAAAGCGCTCAAATGACGGAAGCAATATCAGCACCACTCCAAGCTGTACCAAGAAAAAGAGCTTTACTGAAATATAAATAACATACTATAGCTTAGCTAATTCAAACACAGGCCATAGCAGAGACCCCGACCGGAGTCGCACCTAGTGCATCATCAGGGCCATGTCCCTGATGACGCACTAGATGCAAACTGGTCAGGGTCTCTACTCTACTCTACTATGGCCTGTGTTTGAATTTGCTTAGCTATAGTATGTTACTTAGATTTCAATAAAGCTCTTTTTCTTGGTACAGCTTGGAGTGGAACTGATATTACTTTCCTCACTGATAAAATTAGACCTGGGATTCAGAAGGTGGAAAGGGAGGGCCTTAGTTAGAGTGGGTCAATGCTATGATGGCAATACCTTAAAGTCATTCACTCAGTTGGCAATGGAATTTAGGCTACCAAGGCAAGATTGCTTCAGGTACATACAGCTTAGGCACTATCTTACAACAGAATCCAGGGCTTCTACCCTGAAACAAGAAAACAGTCTGGTCAGATTACTGATATATACTCTGGTTTCCCAGAACTGTACCAGAAAACTCATTTTTGTTATTTATAACACCCTTAGAAGTCTTGAAGGAGACCAAATGGTAGCGATCAAGACCAAATGGGTGAAATAAGCAGGCTGTGAATTAACAGATAAGAGTCGGGGGAAGGTGTGGGAGCCAGCACATAACTCCACAGCAACCCCCAGTTATAAGACCACAGCATACCCCAACTGGAGGGAATTTCACTGGAAGACAATTACTAGATATTTTCACAAACCAACAATATCAAAACATTAGGGGGCCCCCAGATCAGACAAATGTCGGAGAGATTGTGGACAGGTGGGAACACACGTTCATATTTTTTGGTGCTGCCCTGTCCTTAAAAAATACTGGGCTGAGGTCACAGCAACACCACCAGACAAATGTTAGCATTGGACCTTGGGTGTAGCCTCACAAGGGCTAACCGACAAAGGGGAAATGTACCTCTTTAATGTGTATGTGGCAGCTGCCATCAAGACAGTGATGCATCTCTGTCTCTTAACCATCTCATCCTCCATAGAACAATAGATTAAAGTCTGTCAAAGAATCCAAGCAATGGAAAAGTTCACAGTGTTCCTGCAGCACAAAAAAAGAGAAGTATACGGGCCTGTGGCTCTCATTTATATTGTTACTTATCAGACAGAAAGGATACTGGTATCCTAGATGTTCTGGCAGAGGAGTTCTGAGCCCACCTCTGACTGGAGGGACCCCCATTGGGCAGACTGGGGCCCATATAAAAATGACCCAGTACTCAGAAATGCTCAGAACGTAAAAGTCTGATATACTAATGAAATTAGGCCCAAGCAAATGTTTGCCAAGTTGAAATGGTGAACTGTAGACTGTTCCTAATGTCTTTCAAGTTTCCCGCACTGTCTGATACTGTTTCATGTGATGTTACATAAAAACATAGAAGTTGACAGCAGATAAGGACCGCAAGGCCCATCCAGTCTGCCCATTTCTTTTTCTACCTTATGAATGTGTCATAGACCTTTGCTCTGTCAATGGCCTATCTGTTCATGCTCATCTGTATTGCTCCCTTATGCCTATCCCATGCCTGTTTGAAGCTCTGCACTGTATTCATATCCACCACTTCCTGAGGTAGGCTGTTCCATGTATCCACCACCCTTTCTGTGAAAAAGAACTTCCTCACATTACCCCTTAATCGGCCTCCCTCTTATCTCATGCTGTGTCCTCTTGTCCAGCTATTTTTCTTATATTGAAACATGTTAGACTCTTTCAACTTGTTAATGCCCTTAAGGTGTTTGAATGTTTCTATAATATCACCTCTCTCCCTCCTTTGCTCTACAGTATACATATGGGCCCAGATATTCAAAAGGGTTGCGCCATGCGCAACAGGGTTGCATGCGCAACTCCAAAAATGCGCCATTCTGCGATATTCAGAAGGGGCCAGTTGCGCCACCAAAAACATGCTGAGCAACAGCGCAATGGAAATGAAGGCATGCACAACCGAAGGGGGCGGGTCCATGCATAAAGTGTGCAATGCGATAATCGAACACTTGCGCAATGCGCAAGAGTGGCTCAGCCGGAAGTTGCGCAGTAGCGGAATTGAGCCAAAATAAAAAGGCTCAAGGAAGCGGCGCAAGAACCCTAGCAGGCCGCAAACTGGGGGAGAGAGACAGAGAGAGAGAGAGAGACAGAGAGACAGGAGCTGGAAGGGCAGAGAGGGACAGTGGGTCCAGGAGGACAGAGAGGTCAGTGGGGGTGCCGGTGCAGTGGAAGCAACAGTGGGGCAGCGGGGTAACACAGGAACAGCAGCGGGGCAGAAGCCAGGGAGATGGACGTGCCAGCTTCCACATGGAAGCTGTAATGAGGGGTGAGACACCATGCTGCAGGGGGCGTGCGCGGAGGAGCCCATCGGTATGCCCCGACAGCGTGTCGTGCCGCATCAGCTTCGAGCTGTACACAGAGCGTCGAGATTGTGGGCGGTACCGCCCGAACAGGGCAATACTGAGACGGCTCTGCGAGCTGTGCAGTGATGTGATGCAGGCACCCTCACGACGGAGTCACGCTCTGTCCGTGGAGACCAAGGTGACAACCTGCATGTGCCTGCTCGCCACGGGCACCTTCCAGAGGCCAACAGGGGACACCACAGGCATTACACAGTCAGCCACATCACGCATCCTCACCCAATTCCTCAGCGCACTGCTGCCTCATGCTGCGGAGTACATCCATTTCCCCAGCACCGCTGCAGAGCATACAACAAACATGCAGGAGTTCCACAGGGTAGCACGTATGCCTGGCATGCTAGGGGCCAGACTGCACCACGTGGTCATTCGCGCCACCTGGCCCGATGGCCAGGCATATCGGAACCGAAGGGGTTTTCCAGTGTCAACTGCCAGGTGGTGTGTGATGCCACTGGGCGCATTATCAATGTCTGTGCCACACACCCTGGCGGAGCACATGATGCCTTCATATGGCACCAGTCTGCACTGTGCCATCGATTAGAAGTGGGGACATCCCCACGGGTCATCTAGTGGGTGAGTACACATGTATGGAATGCAAACTCTGGGCAAGGGGTGGGAATGACACAGGTGCCATGGTGAGTGGCACACAAGGATATGGGCAATATGGACCTGACATGACACTGATCTCCACTATCTCCACACAGGTGACTGCGGATACCCTCCATCCCTGGCTGCTCACACCCGTACTGGCACCCCGCACCCCAAGCGCAGCTATGCTTCAATGAGGCACATGCCGCAACATGTAACATCATAGGCGGGTGTTTGGGATGCTCAAGGCACGCTTCGATGCCTGGACACCTCGGCGAGCCCTACAGTACAACCCCCAAAAGGCCTGTGGGATATTCCTGGCCTGTTGCATCCTGCACAACATGGCCAAAGACCATGGGATAGCCGTACAGGTCCAAGAGGGGACAGCGATGGGGGCGTCAGTGGCGCGATGATGTTAGTGATGAGCAGCCCCCTAGACGGAGGGACCCCGACTGACCCGGCAGGCCCAGCTGCACCGGACACCATTGCAGAAGAGCACTATGCCCAACACAGGTAAGTCAAGGGGACATGTGCAGGCAACACTGTCCATGCGCAAACCACAGGCACACAGGGGAACACACCGTGCATGAAGGTCAGGGGAGTTGAAGGTTCCAGGCATACCAACACACCATCAGAGAGGGGTGAGCACTCATATGGACACACACACACCAGGCAGTGTACATGGGCAGCAGCACAGCACTGCGGAAATGACATTGCCAACACACAGCACCACCAACCACCCCCACCACCTGGACTGTCCACGTACATGTGTCAGGACCTGGGCACCCTTGCACCTTGGTGTACAGTGCAATGCAGGCATCATCATGCACACGCACCTGTGGACAGCAGTTGGGAGAGTGTGCAGGTGGTCCGTGTGTCAGCGTGGTGAGCAGAGCACCCAGCAGTGCACTGCCCACCATGACACACATTGCACACAGGGCAGCACCAGACAGGGCCTGCACTGGGAGACAGCTCAGTCAGGTAGCACTGTCCCACGGCCACCACGGATGCGTGGGCGGCCCCGCCGTGGCCCAGCAGCACTGGCAGGCTGAGCAGGGGCCACATCGGGTGGCGCTGGTGCACCACCAGGGGTCCCACTGCGCGAACGCGACCTTGCCCGCACAGGGGTCTGCATCCTGCCAAACAAACTTGCACCAGGGGTGCTCGGGATGCCCACAGCAGAACCCGGCGTCGACAGGCCTGGTGTCGCACGACGCCGGGAACGGGGAGTGGAGAGCGCACTGTGTGGGGTGTGGCTGGGGCACCTGACAGTGTGGCCAATGTCGCGACAGAGACCACTGCCTGGGTCAGCCTGTCAATGGCAGTGGTCACATCCGTCTGCATAAGGACCAGCTCGGCTCGGTCCCAAGCACACTCCCTGCTATGCCACTCCACGGACACAGACAGTGCCTCCACAGACCTTGCAACCCAACCCTGCAGCTGTACCGAGTCCTGCAGCAGGCGGGTGTGTGTGTCCAATGGGTACTGTGCCCCAATGGCATCATGACCCCCAGGGTGTGGACGGTCCTGGTGCACAGCACCCCTTGAGGGTGGGCGCTGTTCACCAGGACCAGGTATGGGTGGATCAAAGGGCGGTGGACATGTGCTACTGCTTGACACTGTACCCCCAGATCTGGTGTGCGACTGCTGCTGCCGCCCCTCCAACTGCTGAGCCCCCAGGTCCACCTGTTCCACCTCTGTGCTGACAACAGTGCCAGACACCTGCACAGCCACCGGTGCTGCCACCGGGCTGACAGGGGCACAGCCTGGGACTGTGCCAGCATGCTGGTACACAGGTGTGAACCAGGAAGGCCCAGGGGCACGTGCTGGCCTGCCATGTGTCCGCATGGGACACACACCTATCACTGCCCATTGCAGGCCTGCTATCATCAATGGTGCAGGTGCGTGCCACTGCCATAGGCACAGCATGCTGGCATACCTGCATGCCAGACTGCTGTGACACAGGCTGTGCACCCCTGCACCCGTATCACTGACACGGAGTTGTTGGCCCAGCGTGCATGCTGCTGCGGTGCCTGCAGGCTGGTGGCGGAGGTGGATGGTCCTCCTCCACGTCCAGCAGGTCTGCATCACTGTCTGGCCCCACACCACCACCGTCTCCTGAAGACGAACAGGATCTGTAACAGAAGAGAGTACATGTGAGTACGTGAACAACAGCCCCCAACAACACCACCATGTCATACCGTGCAGTGATGGGCTTCCACCTGTCTGGAATCCTCCACCTGGTATGCCGAGCACTTCGGCTGCATGGCCGCGACCAGTGTCTCCTCTGTAGGGGTCAGCTGCAACACCACTGGTGGGCCCCCACCAGTGCCAGCACGTGCCGCCCTGAAGGCTGCCACCTTCTCCTTCAGCCTCCTCGCGGTCAGTCCCCATCTTCTTCTTGCATTCCTGCACGGAGCACTGGTGGCTTCCGTGCAGGTTGACCGAGCTACCCCTCCATGCAGCTGCACGTTTCTGAGGGGTGCCCCTCCGTCCACTCACTAGTGGCTCATCCTCCAGGTAGGCCTGGAAGAGGGCCTCCGTCTCTGCCGCGGTGAAGTTTGGCCTCCTCCTACGCCCGCCGTCCACACCCTCAGCTTGGCTCTGGTCAGTCATGGTGATCTGTATGGGTGGAAGTGGACACCTGTCACTGTGCAGTCGACAGCATTTCCTCATGAGCATAGCTGCCGGCCCGGGGGGGGCGGAAGCCCCCTACGTTTCCACTCCGCATGGCAGATACTGATAGAAAGGGTGCCCTTTGTCCCTTTCTAAGTGCCCTTTTCCTGCTCAGCCCCCTCAGCCTTTATCATCCTCCACCCATGAGCATTGCCCTGAGCATCACACAGCATGTAACTCACCTCTCACCTGCAGTAACCAAATCTGGCCAGCACAACCCACTGTCGCATTTTTATAGCGCAACACATGCAAATGAGGTGTGGTGCAACTTTAATGACATGCTAATCGCGCCACTGTGCCTTTGAATGGCTGATCGCATGATTTGCATATGTCGGCTGAATATCGCGTATTTGCGCTTTGCGCAATATGGAAGGTCCGGCTGAGCCAATGGCGCAGGTTTGTGGCTGTGTGCCACACTGCATTGCGCATGCCCAGACAGCTTACGCATGCGTCTATCATGCTGCAGACCTGCTGAGTGCGATAGGTGATTCAGACCATGGCCACCATTGTGCCAGTGGTGCTACAGCACTGGGCACTATATGGCGCTGTGGCACTACTGCGCGATAGTCCACTGTGGCACTGGTGCACAGCTTGGCAGTCGTGCAGGATGCCTATATGTCCGATGGCACTGTGCGTAGCCTTGCATCATTGCCGTGACCTTGTGTACCCTCTGACCCCTGGCGCTGTTGGCATGCCAGGTGTACGTCCCTATTGCGCTGTCTGGTGACAGCGCTGTGAGTGACGGCGCTGTTCAAACAGCGCGATTGGAGCCTGTGGTGGTCTATTGTGCAACAACCCACGCGGGTCACGGGTGCAGCGGGGTGCCATATTGCCTGCTGTGAAAGTTGGTGCCATGGCTAGGAGGAGCGGTGTCCTGGAGCCAGCTTGAAGTGGCCAACCTGGTGGCCCTAGTTGGCTCACACTATGATGGCCTGTATGGTGAGGCACCCTCACCAGTGCCAGGACTCAGCTGTGGCAGCAAGTGGCCACTGACCTGGTGGAGGTCACTGGCCGGGGCCGGTCTGCTGAGCAGTGCCGGCACTGGTACAGTGACCTTCGCCGGAGGGAGCTGGAACTCTTGACGTGGCTGCGTTCGCATGCCAGGTGGGGCGTGGTGCCTAGGCCAGGTGAGTGTACCATCTATGCACCTATATTCTTAGTAGGGGTGTGTGTGTGCTTGGGTGGCTGTGCATAGGTGCCGGCTCGGACACGGTTGGCTGTGTCAGTGTGTGCAGTTGTGCGATGGATGGTTATGGCTGTGTGGGCAGGCACTCTCACTGGGGCAGGGGGCACTCTGCTTTTGAGTCACACTGATGTTTGTCTCAACATATGTCTCCCACAGGCCGGATTTTGAGGATGCCAGGCGAGGGTGAGGTGGGCGTGCCAGGGCAGTGCCGGGGTGTTGTGCCCCAACTGCAGCAGCAGCAGCAGCATCAGCAGCAGTGGCAGACCCAGCTGCTGGAGGGTGTAGTATCATTACTTCATGGATGCTATTGCATGCTGGGGGCAGACCACCAGCCATGCACACCACAACCAAAGGGAGGTCATAATTCCACTATACAAGACACTAGTGAGGCCCACACTGGAGTACAGTGTACAGTTCTGGAGACCATACCTACGTATGGACATGGACTGGGTAGAGGGGTTCAGAGGAGGGCAACACGATGGTGCATGGATTGCATCACAAGTCCTATGAAGACAGGTTGAAGGAACTGAACATGTACTCCCTGGAGGAGGGAGGAGGGGGATATGATGGGGACATACAAGTATCTTACAGGGGAACAGAGTGCAGGAAAACACTATTTTAAGCGTAAAAGATGTTCCAGGACTAGGGCATGGGATGAAGTTGGAGGGGGGACGATTCAGAGGAAACATGAGAAAATTTCTTCACAGAATGGGTGGTGGACAAGTGGAACACCCCGCCAGAGGAAGTGGTGGGGGATGACTTGGTCACAGGATTTAAGAATGCATGGGATAGCCATAAAGGAATTCTGGAGGTCAGGGGTAAGGTGCAACAGACTTATAGGAAAACAGAGTGAACTTACAAGGTCAAATGGCCAGACTGGGTGGGCCATAGGCCCTTATCTGCCGACACTGTCTATGTATCCATGTATGTAGGCACGACACAGGTGACATGCATCGCAGTGCAGTATCACAGCACGTCTGTGTATGCGTCACTGGTGGTCCAGGCATGCACTGGGCACATAGCTGTGTAACTGGCATCACACCACGTTGCCACATCACTTGCCAGCCTAGTTTGTACTGTGATTGACGTGGGCAGTGTGTGTGGGTGGTGGTGCGCATAGCTGATGCCGCCTGTTTGTGATGGCCATGTGCATGTTCACTGTGGGTGGGTGTATGCCATCACAGGTGCGGGACATTGGGCTATATGGCTTGCAGGTTGGGTGGTGTTCAGGGTTGTGGTCAGTCACAGCCATTGACTGTGTTCCCATTTTCCTAGGCCTCGAGGTTCTACGGAGGATGCAACAGGATGTCCGTCGCCTCACAGAGGTCAGCATTGCAAACCACAGGATCCTGCAAGCCATCCGGAGGCATGGACGCCATCAGGGCCGGGATGGAATGGGGCACCAGCAGGGGAGGACCAGGAGCCAGCTGGGCGTAGCCACATTACCCTTCCCACTTCTCCCATCCCTACCACCCTGCCTTCCCTCTCCAAGTTTTTAATCCTCCCTCTTGAACACCCTTCCTTGTGCCCGTCCCCCCTTGTAAATAGTTTTATTGTTCTTGTTGAAATATGTTTAATATACATTTCTATTTTGATATATGAATACTGTGTCAGTCTCTGATTTTCAGCTGGCTATGGGTGCTCAGTTGCAGGTGTGTACATGCCATCTGGGCTGGTATGGTCCTGGGTATGTGTGTGTGTGTGTGTGTGCATGGGGAGGTATCTCCAGCATGGCAGTGACTTTCGGTTGGTCTTGCCATCTGCTGCCACCCAGTGCTGGGTGCACAGGGTGTGTCTGGCTTGTAGGCTTCTGTGTTGCACGGGGCTGACATGTGCTGGGGGGACTGCATGGGTTCCTGCAGTGCCAGTCACTGCACATGGGTGGTGTCTTGGGGTCACAGTGCAGGGTGTGCTGTGCATACGGGGGGCTGATGTGCACTGTGGTTGTCAACCCCCTGTGTGTGGCACTCTCCACCTGCCAGTGGTTGTGCTGGGGTGTCAGGGCTCTGCTATGCTTTGTTGGCTTGTCCCCATGGGCACGTGGATCATCTGTCCCACCCCCAGTGATGCTGTGCTTGGGGTGTGCAGGTGTGGTGTGGGTTCTGCAGTGTGTTCCTGTGCCCATGTGTGGCATGGCTGGTGGTGGGCCCCAGCCTGCCTCCTGGATGTGCAGTTCCATTGCTCTGGGGGGCTGTGCTTAGCTATAGCAGCTCTGGACTGCTCAGCTGAGCTTCCCTGGTTGCGCCATAGCGCAGCATTTTGGCTCAGCTTCTCCTTCCTGGTTGCGCGATGGCGCAGTATGTGCGATATTCAGACGTTGGTTGCTTGAGCAATTTGCTCTGCTCCATGTTTGAATATCGCACCTGTTGCGTATTTGCGCAACTGGTTTGCGCTTGCTCCTGCTGTTGCACCAGTTTTGAGCGCAGTTTGAATATCTGGGCCCTTGAGTTTAGTTAATCTGTCCTCATATGTTTTCTGATGCAATCCCTGCACCATTTTGGTTGCCCTTCTCTGGACTGCCTCAATTTGGTTAATGTCCTTGTGAAGGTGTGGCCTCCAGTACTGCATGCAGTACTCCAGATGGGGCCTAACCAGTGTCTTGTAAGAGGATTATTACCTCCTCTTCCGACTTGTGATACCCCCTACTAATACATCCCAACATCCCTCTAGCCTTACACTGCTTTAGAGGTCTGCTTGGATGATTTCATGTCATCGGTGATGATGATGCCCAAGTCTCTTTCTTCTCTTGTGACTGCCAGCAACTCCCCTCCCAGCCTATAGGTGGCTTCAGGGTTTCTCTTCCCTATGTGCATGATCTTGCACTTCTTTGCGTTAAATCCCAGTTGCCACTCTTCTGACCATTTTGCTAGTTTGTCCAGATCTCTTCTCATTCTGCCCACCCCATTTGGATCATCTACTCTTTTGCAGATCTTGGTGTCATCTGCAAACAGACAAACCTTACCCTCCAGTCCATCTGCAATGTCACTGATGAAGATATTGAAGAGGACTGGTCCCAGGACTGATCCCTGAGGTACCCCACTTGTGACTTGCATCTCTTCTGACTGTATACCGTTTATCACCACTCTCTGTTTTCTGCCCGTCAACCAGTTTTCCACCCAGTTGACCAACATCTGACCCACCCTGAGCCTACCCAGCTTATTAATCAATCTTCTATGTGGAACAGTATCGAAGGCTGTGCTGAAGTCAAGGTAGGCAACATCAACTGCTCCCCCATGGTCCACCACTCTGGTTACCCAGTCAAAGAAATCTATGAGATTAGTTTGACAGGACCTTCCTTTTGTAAACCCATGCTGTCTTGGATCCTGTGCTCCTATGGATTCCAGGTGTTGCACTATCCTTTTCTTAAGGAGTGTTTCCATAATCTTGCCCACTACTGAGGTAAACTGTTTGTAACTGTACGTTTATTTGTTTTTGTGTTATTGTGAGGGAGTGTTGTGTTGTCTGAACCTGTGAAATGTCTGTACCCTTTTTGATAAAAAAACAAAAAAAAAAACCTTAGCTTTGTGTGGCAGCATAGAAACCAACCCTGATCCTAAGAATGTAACTGGTACTGTCTTGGTTTTTCATGATAACGCCCACAGTCTGATTAAGAAATTAGATCTATGCAGACTATGGGCTGCACAGAGAAACACAGATATCACTGGTTTAATTGAAAAATGGCTAAATAAAAATATTTTAAATAAATTGCAATGAGGTATACAACTGCTGTCGCTTACACAGGAAGACATGAAGGGGGGTTATTGTATACTGAAATCAAAAAGGGACGACAAAACATCTTGTTTGCACACTCAGTAGTGTTATGGGAATAGACAGTTTAATTGTAAATATTCAAAATCTTAATCTAATAATTGGATTTGGTACATTGACTGAAATTATACTTCATTAAGACAATGGGGAAAGAGCTTTTGCTCATAGAGGCTTTTATTGCTGCCTTTGGTTTTCCAAGAGGCATTAAATTGGCTATTAGTTTTCAGCAACTGGATGTTAACTAATTAATACAGCAGCCTATATGAAAAGGAAAGGACAGTATCTTGGATTTATTATTTGTTTTGCCTACCATGAAAATTACTCAGTATCATGGAAAAGCACCAAATTTAAGTGATCATTGTGATGCTTGGCTAGCTGGTTATGATTGTTGTATGATGTTTGTAATATAAAAATATAGTATGTGATTGTCTCACATAAGACAGTCTGTGCTTCTACGGGTGCCCCCAGGTTTCAGTGAAGCTACAGGATATATTAAACTAACCAGGAGATCTCTGTAATGTAATTAACTTCCTTGAGAAATTGCATTTTATGGCCTTTTTATGACCCGTTGCTGCTTTGAAGTTGGGAAACATAGAATTTGATGGCAGATAAGGACCGCATGGTCCACCTAGTCTGCCCATTTCCCTACCTAATGGATAAGCTGCAGATCCTAGTTAACCAACAGCTTACTTCCTCCTACCCCCACTAGAACTGCCTTATGTCTGTCCCATGCATTCTTGAATTCCCCCACTATATTTGACTCTATGACCTCCTCAGGAAGGCTGTTCCATGCATCTACAACCCTCTCTGTGAAGAAATTCTTCCTCACATTACCTCAGAGCCGTCCCCCCTCTATCTTCAAATTGTGCCCCCTTGTTCTTGCACATCTCTTTTTCTGAAAGATGCCACCCTCTTGGACTTGCTGATTCCCTTGAGGTATTTGAAAGTTTCTATCATGTCCCCCCTCTTCCTCCTTTCCTTGAGGCTATACATCTTAAGCTCCTTTAGTCTTTCTTCATATGTCATCTGGTGCAGACCCTGCACCATTTTGGTTGCCCTCCTCTGGACAGCCTCCATCCTGTCTATGTCTTTGCAGAGATGGGGTCTCCAGAACTGTACACAGTACTCCAGATGTGGTCTTACCAATTGTCTGTACAGGGGGCCAACAACTTCCTGTTTTCTACTGGTGATGCCACTCCCTATGCATCCCAGTATCCCCCCCCAGCCCTCCTTACTGCCTTCTCACATTGCTGGCCCACCTTTAGGTCATCTGATATGACTACCCCAGGTCCCTTTCCATTTTTGTTGTTGTCAGTATCTCATCCCCCATTGTGTACTCTTCCCCTGGGTTTTTGTTTCCCAAAACTAAAATATATATTTTATGACAGGACAGGACATGGCTATCTCACACCTAAGTGATGGATTGCAGGGTTGTAAATCTTCAAAGGAACTGGCTGATCAAAGACTCATAATTTGGGAAATGAGTTTTTGCTGATGTCACATTATTTAACATACCTCTCGATAGGATGTCATATTTGTATTTTTTTATTATTCTGAAAGGAAGAGCTAGATGACTCACAAAGGGGGTGGGGAGATGGTGTTGAAATGTATCCTTGTAACTGGGAAATATGATATATTATTTTGGGACTCAAAGACACAGCTCTCTGATTTAACTTAAGCACTTACAAAGGTAATACATTAGATAGAACAGATCTAACTGTGTGTTGGTAGGAGTTTGTTCTGTAGTTTTCCTTGTTTTTCTTTTATGTGATTGTGGTGCTCTTTGATATTTGTTCTGTATTTTTTCTTACTGTTTTTATCCATTTTTAGTAAACCTATTCTTAAAAGACTGCCTGGGTGTCTGCCAGTTCTTCTTTTTGCATGTGACGTATAGATGGTTAAGTCTGGCAATTGTTCAAACAGCTTGATGGTATTACTAAACTGGGAAAAGGTAAGAATATACCTCAGGTCTCTTATTGAGTTTTAAGGGTTCATTTTGGAAGCCTGGCTGGGAGCCCCTGGCGAAAGATTGTACCGCAATCCCTGAAGAGGGTACATATCTGAGCCTGTATGTTGGGTACGCTGGCATAAGGTTCACAGTTTGAATCCCCCCAGAACTTGAGACTAAAGGTGATTCAGACCCAAAAGCAGACAGGAGAGTTACCCTATCTGTTACCTGTTTACACTATTGTGCTCAGAGGTTGGCACTGTGGGAGCAGAGGGCAGACCTGCTGAGTGCTTTTGTGACAATCATAACACTATTGATTGTGAAATTAAGTAAAAAAAAAACTAAAAATGTAGGTCAAACCCAGTAAGATCATGCAACAAGGAATTGTTTTAAAAATTTCATCCAAGATAAATTGTATAGAAACATAGACATTGACAGCAGATAAGGACCACCTGGTTTGCCCATTCCCTACGTATTGGATAAGTTGCAGATTCTAGTTAACCAACAACCTATTTCCTCCTACCCTTCACTATAATTGCCTTATATCTGCCCCATGCAATCTTGAATTCCCCCACTGTTTTTGACCCCATGACCTCCTCAGGAAGGTGGTTCCATGCATCCACCACCCTCCCCATGAAAAAATACTTTCTAATGTTGCCCCTGAGCTGTCCCCCCTCTATCTTCAAACTGTGCCCCCTTGTTCTTGCACACCTTTTTCTCTCAAAGATGCTCCCGTCTTGGATTTTGTTGATTCCCTTGAGGTACTTGAAAGTTTCTATCATGTTCCCCCTCTCCCTCCTTTCCTCAAGGGTGTACATATTAAGCTCTTTAAGTCTCTCCTCATATGGCTTCTGGTGCAGACCCTGCACCATTTTAGTTGCCCTCCTCTGGACCGCCTCCATCCTGACTATGTCCTTGTGGAGATGGGGTCTCCAGAACTGCATGCAGTACTCTAAATGGGGTCTCACAAAGTGTCTGTACAGAGGGATAACAACTTCCTGTTTTCTACTGGTGATGCCTCTCCCTATGCATCCCAGTATCCCACTAGCCTTCCTTACTGCCTTCTCACATTGCCTGCCTACCTTAAAGCCATCTGATATGACTACTCCGAGGTCTCTTTCCATTTTTGTTGTTGTTTGTACTTCCCCCCCCATTGTGTACTCTTCCCCTGGGGTTTTTGTTTCCCAGGTGCATTACTTTGCACTTTTTAGCATTGAATCTAAGCTGCCATATTTTTGACCATTTCTCCAACCTTGCAAAATCCCTTTTCATCCTCCCCCCTTGTGTATCAACCTTATTGCAGATTTTTGTATCATCTGCAAAGAGGCATACTTTTCCTTCCAGACCCTCTGCAATGTCTCCTATAAAGACATTAAAGAGGACCGGTCCCAGTACTGAACCCTGTGGTACCCCACTAGTAACCACCTTTTCTTCAGAGTGTACTCTGTTTACTGTTACCCTCTACATCCTGTTGGTCAGCCAATATGTTATCCAGGCTACCACCTCAGGACCCACTCCAAGGCTGGCTAACGTGTACATTAATCTTTTGTGTGGGACTGTGTCAAATGCCTTGCTAAAGTCTAGGTAGACCATATCTACAGCTCCTTCCTGGTCTACTACTTTGGTTACCCAGTCAAAGAACTCTATTAGATTCATCTGACATGACCTTCCCACTGTGAATCCATGCTGCTTTGGGTCCTGTGCCCCACTGACCTCTAGGTACTCAACAGTTCTTTCTTTCAGTAGTGATTCCATCATTTTCCCTACCACTGAGGTTAAACTGACAGGTCTATAGTTTCCTGCCTCTGCTTTGCTCCCACTTTTGTAAAGAGGAATCACATCTGCCCTCCTCCAATCCTCAGGTACCACACCATCCTCCCATGATTCATTAAAAAGGGTAGTCAGTAGTGTCACTAGGTTTCTCCTTAGTTCTTTTATAATTCTGGGATAAATCCCATCAGGCCCCATTGCTTTGTCCACCCTGAGTTTTAGGAGTTTTCTCAGGGCCCTTTCTTCTGTGAATGGACTGTTATTGACCCCCCTGTCCAGAGTGCTTCTATTGCTTGGTTTAAGTACCTTCCCCTTTTCTTCTTTTGTGAATACTGAGCAAAAGTATTCATTCAGTATCTCTGCTTTTCCACTGTCATCCTCTGCCTACCTCCCTTCCCTTCTATTAAGCTTCACTATCCCTCCCTTGGTCTTCCTTCACTCCCTGATGTACCTATAAAAGGTTTTATCCCCCTTCTTACCAGAATTGGTTATCTTTTCCTCGGTTTGGGCCTTCACTATTCTGACTGCCTTCTCCACTTCCTTCTGCTTTAACTGATAACAGTTCTCTGTCCTGCTCATTCTGTGATTCCTTATACTTCCTGAATGCTATCTTTTTCTCCCTAACCTTTCCTGCCACCTCTTTTGAGAACCATAGTGGTTTTTTACTTTGTTTTGTTTATTTGCTACACTCAAAGACTTGTTGCCTCTGTGATGGCAGTTTTGATTTTCAACCATTGTTCTTCTACCCCTCCTTCCTGCCCCTTTGCTAGTGCATTCCTTAGGCACTTACCAATTTTGCTAAAGTCAGCAATCCTAAAGTCCAGTACTTTTGTCTTGGTATGGCTTGACTCTTCAGATGTGTTTATCATGAACCACACTGTTCAGTGGTTGCTAGTTCCCAGGTAGCTATCCACTGGTAAATCTATGATCCTCTCACCATCTCCATTTGAGAGTACCAGGTCTAAGATTGCTCCCTCCCAAGTGGGTTCCAACACTAGCTGTCTGAGGTATGCCCCCTGCAGGGCATTGAGAATGACCCCGCCCTTGAATGTGGCTGCAGTACATGTGCTCCAGTTAACATCTGGCATACTCAGGTCCCCCATCAACAATATCTCCCTTTTTTCTGTCATTCTAAGGATGCCTTCTATAATTTCTTTGTCCATTTCCTCCTGTTGAGATGGAAGTCTATATACAACCCCTGTGCAGATTGTGGAGCCATTACTTGTCTCCAAGGTGACCCATAGTGCCTCCTCTCTTCCCCATTTACCCTTTAGTTCTGTTGCTTTTATCCCTTCCCTTACATAGAGAGCTACTCCTCCTCCTCTTTTACCCTCCCTGTCCCTCCTGTAGATTGCATACCCTGGTATGTTTACATCCCAGTCATGGTTCTCAGTCTACCATGTTTCTGTGACTGCCACAAAATCCAGGTGTCCCTCTTCCGTCAAGGCCGCTAAATCAGGAAGCTTGTTACCCAGATTGTAGGCATTGGTACTCATCACTCTCAGTTTCTTTATGGTCTTTCCTCTTTTAGCCTTATCCCTGTCCTTACTGTCTTTGACTTTTTCTCCATTTATCCCTGACATGCTCCTTATCAACCTCTCTATCTTGGTGTTTACCTCTCTGATGACCCTGTTTTGTGGGGGAGTGGCTGGGAATTCCCTGCTTCTTATCAGTGCCTCCCCCCTTGGCTAGTTTAAAAGCTTGCCAATGAAGCATTTAAACCTATCACCTAGAAGTCTGCTTCCCCTCCTGGAGAGATGCAGCCCATCTTGAAGTATGGGACAAAATGTTGATCAAGAGTTTTTTTAATTCCAGAAATAGACTGGGCAATAACTGAATTTACTAGTATGTTTTCACATTTGTAATTTGCACAGTCCAAATAAAAGATAAAGGTAAACAAGAATCACAGACACGTGTAGCTGGAAAATTAATTGTAGAAATCAGGTTTAAATTTTTTATCTGGAAAACAAAACATTAAACGAGAATGAGTGGAATAAATTCAAATTGGTTAGAAATTGCTATAAATGGATACTTAAAGGGGCTAAACAAAAATATATTATGAATAAAAAAAGCACTACTGGCCCCCAAAGTATTGGCATTTGATTAAAAGCTTTGAAAGTCCAATTAAAACTGCCCAGCTGATAGATCAATAAGTAGAAAACTGTACCAGCTGGAATCCTATTGCTTCAGCAGTTGTTTAGGATGTGTATTTGTCTGCACTTCCAGATGTATCTGTCCCTGCCAGAGTGGTTCTTCAGATTAGCATGGGACAGAGTGTTGGAAGGGCAGATAGCAATGCATGTGAATCAATGGCAACTCCCTTCTTTAGATTAAAAAATATTAAAGTAAAAGAGGTGCATAAAACAGAAAAGACACTCAAACAAGGCAAGTGGCTAAGGGAAAATGGAGATAAAATTGTGTAAGAAAAAAACCCTGTGATTTTATAGCTCACTGTTAACCAAATTATTTAATTGGAATCTTCAAGAAGGCGACTTTCCCTTCTCCTGGAAGCAGGCAAAGGAAGTAACCATTTTAAGGGAGGTTATTCAACATTTTCAACCATTGATAGACTGATGGCATCGCTGTCTGTCCTCTCAAAACTATTGGAATGGATGGTACATAATCAACTGTATGAAGTTCTTGAAAAGTATTCTCTGTTGGCAGATCATCAGTCAGACTTTAAAAGGGGGTCTTCCATGAACATGAATATAGTCACTATTTCACTTGACAGTCATAGGAGCATGGGTGGCTTTTCTAAAGCCCCATTTTACACCGTTGTGTTTGCAGCGCATCAATCTGTGCACACCAGTTAATGCGCTGCAAACATGACAGTGTGGCACTTCCTGGAGCATATTAAGAGTGCTCCGGATCCATTTTTGACTCCATCTCAGGAGCGGGTACATGTAGCAGATTGAGCGCATTAAGCTGCACTGTAAACTCTCTTCTGCACTTGATCTACTACAAAGCTGTCTCCTCGCTGTTCAAACCCACCCCATAGACTGTCCAGCCCCCCCCCCGCAGTGTGACCTGCACCGCTATAAGCACCAGCAGTGTAAACCAAAAACGTTGGTGCAACACACAGTGCAGCGGGAAAGGAGCAGCAAAGAAAGCAAAACGCTGCAGCTGTGTAAACACAGCTTAAGACATCTGATATAGTGAATCATTCATTTTTATTTACCAAATTAAATGATATTGGTGTGGCCCCATACATACAAAAATGATTTAAAGGATACCTAAATAAGCAGTTTTTTAAAACTGCAAACTCCAAAATCTGGCTTCATAGTGAGGTAAAGGAAAGACTGCTGTTTACATTTATGTTAAAACTGCGTTTATGTAAATAACATAAATGCAGTTTCACAGCTTTTGGAAAATGTAAAATCAGCCTTTCAGTTTCAAAAAACAGTCTTGCCTGCTCCCTAAAATGTTAAGTGAAGACATCATTGGAGCCAGAGACAGAGACCCACATGGCTCCCTATAGTACTAACTAGTTCTTTATCCCCCTTTGTTTTGAATTGTTTCACCAGAATGGTCAACACCATGTGTTAACACATGGATTATTTTGATCAGTACACGTTAGGCTATGGTTTTGTTCATTTTGTTTACTTTAACTTGCTGAAATTGTTTTGTAATCCAGTTGACTTTCTCTTTGGCAAACCACAGTACAGTACAACACTTCAAATACTTGGTGTTCTAGTGGTTATGTGATGTCCTGAAATTTGTAGTGAAGTACTTGTCTGGTCTAATTCCAAAGTTCATGCTTTCTTGGTAATCCACAAATAAGCTTCTCTTGTAGTCTTTTTCCACGTGAACCCCCCGCACCTAGCCTGCCTTCTGTTGAACAACCCACCATCCATACTCTGTCCTTAGTACTTCCTGGGGCCGCATATGAGCTTGCGGTCTTATGAAGAGAATTATCACACCTCAGATTGTAATCTTGAACCTTAGAAAGTAGTGCACTCCTATACCGATGCGCTTCACCAGCTGGCACTGTTAAAAATGCCTCCAAAATCACTCTCCAGTCCTCGTTCTCAGTGTTTGACATCTTCTCCCACAGTAAACATTGAGCAGATCACCACCCTTCTGCACAGTGAAGGCAGTAAGTACAGTCCTCCTGTTGTGTTTTTTTTTTCCACCTCATTAACCAACAACAGGCCTTACCTGTGATCTACAGAACGCTACAGGACAGCCCTTGGCAATTCTTCTCCAGTATGTTTCTGTGTCCTTTTCCACAATGCAAGCTGGCTGGCTACCACTTTTCCTAATCTTGAATAAGCTATACACAGCTCCCTCGATACTGTCCCAACAAACCTCAACACCCCCCCCCAGGGTAATCTCCCTACACTGAATTCAAGTAACAATTTAGGTGCAACCCTGCCACTCTGAGTATTTGTCATTGCTGGCTGCTCTCATCCACAGTCAGGTAATGATCACTGTGCTGGCAGCCCCACGTCTCAGATCTCACAATGATCTACTCAACTTCTTCTGTCCTGTCTTCCCTTACCCTGAATATAGCTGTACCCTGTTGGAATGGCCTCTTCAGTCCCTCTCTGGCATTAATTCTTCTCACCTGCTCTTCACAACAAAAACTGGTGAGCTCACCACCCTTTCACATCACGAATGTCGTTAGTAGAGTCTCCCATGTTTTTTTTCACATATTAATAATAAACATGATCTTCTGGTAAGCCAGGCTGATAGTAGCAGGGCACAAAGGGAAAAATAGGCTTCCCTGCTCATACATGGTCTAAGCTACCTTTGATTAGGCAATATTAAATGACGTGCATAATGATGCATACACCTGTTATTTATTAGTGGCCATGGCTTCCCCGACTGCTGACCCGCCCCCGAAAGCTCACAGATCTAGCCTGCTGAGGGCTCTCCAGCACCGCAGCTCTTGCTACCTTTTAAGGGCCATGGCTTCCCTGACTGCCGACCCGCCCCCTTCAGCTCACAGGTACGATCTGTAGTCTCCGGATTCCCAGACTTTCTGAGGCTTTAAAACGGCCAATCCTATTGGATCCTCTCAGGCTTCTGTTTGCTCTGGCTGGCCATCCTTGCTAAATGCCTGCCACCTGATTGGTCAGCTGAAACTGAACTCTTTTTATTTTATCTGCTGCTCCGCGGCTGCTTAATGCTGCTATCTCTACCCTGGTTTTCTTTCTTTTTTTAGCCTAAGACAACCAATGTACATGTTCTATGCTTTAACTGTTTTGTGTTAATGTTACGATGATATACTAGCTGTCTGTTTAATTGACTTGCTTACCGCTCTGTGCTTTGTTCCTGCTCTGTGCTGCCTTCACCTAACATGCGCTTCTGTTAACTGCTTACCACTCTGCTCTTCCTTCTCCTAACACGTTTTGTTTCTGTAACAGACACCCCACTAGCTCTTCCCCGCCATCTTGGCCCCCTGACCATGCCTGACACGTATCCTTTGGTCGTCTGTTGTGGATTCAGTTGGTGCCATTTCCACCAGCCCCCCCCATCTAACTATTCAGTCTATGTCCATCCCTGTTTCTCTGTTCATGCCACATCCTTTCTCTCTTCCCATCATTGTCCGCCCACGAATTTTGAAAGTGGCAGTGGCCGGGAGACTTTAAATTAATCTGGCTTGCCTCTTTTTCTCCCCTGAAAATCTAGCCCACTGAGGGCTCTCCAGCACCGCAGCCCTGACTACCTTCTGTGGGCTGTGGCTTCCCTGACTGCCAACCCACCCCCCCAGCTCACAGGTATGGGCTGAAGTCTCCAAATTCCCAGACTTTCTGTGGCTTGAAAACCGCCAATCCTATTGGATCCTCTCAGGCTCCTGTTTATTCTGACCGTCCGCCTTGCTAAATGCCCGCTGCCTGATTGGGCAGTTGAAACGGAACTCTTTTTATTTTATCTGCCTCTCCACAGCTGCTTAATGCTGCTATTTCTACCTTGGTTTTCAGCCCAGCCACCCTTCCCTGCCTTCGGCCTCTATTAAATGCTGTCACAGTGGAGCTTACCACTCCTCCCTCTGTTGTTTGGTCCATGCATTAGACAGCCTTTCCTCTTAAAGGGGATCTGCCTTACTGCCCTAACAAGCTGCTTAAAGCTACCCCTACCCTCTCGAACTCTTCACATACCTTCTCTACTAATGGTAGCCATGAAAGCCCTCCTTATCTATTGCTACATTTACCTTCTATCTAACCTTAACACTGAATAGTTGGAGAAACATCAGCATCAGGACCCACACAAGCATCAGTATCTGGGCACTGCTTTGTTTCTCCAATATGGGAACCCGACCATGTCTAAGGGCACTGACCCTGCTATGTCTAGGGCTCCTTTCCCTCTACCTAGACCTTATACCTACACTCAATTACCTCTCCTCATCCCTGCAAGAGTGGCAACTTATGCTCTTTCTTCCTCCGGCCACTCCACCGCCCCTGAACATGCCACTTAGCTATCCCCTTATACTAAGCGTCAAAACTCCTGTTTATTGAAAACGATGTTAAACTTCTTCAAGAAATTGCTACTACCTTTGCTTTGCTCAGAGAATGTTGAGTTGAATCCTGGCCCACCTCTTGCATTAAGCGCTCCTTTGGACCTTCCGCAGCTAAAAGGCCTAAGCTTTCTGCACATGAATGTCTGCAACTTTCTCAAAAAATTCAACATGGTTCAAGTCTGGGCATTTCATATGTCTCCAGACATACTCATGATCTCGTAGACATGGCTCTCAAACCATATCCCTGATAAAACCATTAACTTACATGGTTATAATCTGTTTAGGTGTGACAGACTTACGAGAGGTGGGGGTGTCATCATCTATATTAAGGATTAATATCCATTCACAGTTATTGGCTGGACCTCTATGCCCAATGAGTTTGAATGCCTCACCATAAAGTTATCCCTCTCCCCAACATTAGCCCTCTTAATATCCGTCTGCTACAGGACACCCTCAATTGGGCTTGGTGTACTAATTCACCTCCACTCCCTACTGGATAAGGCAAACCTTGAATGCTAATTATGGGTGACTTTAACCTTAACTGGATGGATGGCTGCTGCAATAAATTGAAGGAGTTCTGTGGTGCACATGGGCTGACTCAGATAACTCCCGAGGTCACCTGTCCCAATAAGAAACATAAAGAGCGTAGCTTGCTTCTGGATCTTACGCTTGTCAACAAGCCCCATAATATCTCTCATGCAGGGGTCTTCCATAGCGATCTAAGTGACCATTGTGCTATGGCCAGCATTAGGCATGTTCCCACTCAGTCGTCATCCTCCTACTTTCAACTGAAAAGATGTTTCAAAAACTTATGCCAAACTGCCTCTCTGGCAGATCTTCGTAACATTCTCTGGCAGGACTTTTATCTGGCCCCTACTATCACAGAGACCTATAACAAACATCTTCCAAAATCTCCTACTGGGGCTGATAGGCAAACATGCTCCCATTAGGAAGATCAAAACCAGGAAACAGTCTCCCAACTGGTTCACACCCTCCTTAAAGAAAGCTGTCAGACACAGAGATGTTCTGTGGAAAAGGGCAAGAAAAACAAAATCTGACACCGATTGGCTATCCTTTCGTGCAGCAAGGAACGCTTAAGTGCTTATAGTCTCTGCAAACTCAATGAAAGAAATAGAAGGCAAACTTCCGATTTTTTTTTTAAATATGCAGAAATAGTTTAAAGCATGTAACCTTGTTATAAACAGAAAAACAATGCAGGCAATAGTCTTCTACCACTCTGTCTCCCTGAGTATAAAAATAATATCTATAATTTAGAAATTAAGACTAAAATGGAAATCTCATTGCAAATACAAAAGAGTCCCAATAACTTGGACTTATCCCTAACAACAATTACATTTTGCAAAACAGAGAAACAATCTGATCAAAAAAGTACGTGCTTGCATTGGAACACTGAGACTGACAGCTTTTGTTCTGTTTGAACAGACAAGATTGATAGTTGTAAACCAGTTGATCTTGCCTGTTCTGCATTGCATTAGTTTGAGCTATTGAATTGCCGACATAATCAATTTAAACAAATTAAATATGTAACAAATTGCCAAGATTTGTATTGTTACGTAGATATGATAAACACCAGTGCCTTATGTACAATGAATTAAACTGGGATACTCTAGAAACAAGAAGAGACAACCAATGATGGATGTTTGTCTATAATCTAATCAATACTCAAAAGCCAACTCACATTTGAAATTATAAACCATTAATGTGATTTCAGCCAGTCAGTATGCAGAGCCATTGTACCTCTTATTCTGTGTACAGCATACTTTTGTGTGGGAGTGATAAAGGAGAGTGCTCCATTTCAGTGCTAGGGGGGGAGGACAGCATAAGCAAAAAAGCTAAACTCGGGTGATTTATAATAAGTTAAAAGGGCCTTTGAGGTTTGCTCAGACAGACCCGCTCAGCTTTGCTTTGTGGTTCTCTTGCCCAAACCTCACACTCAGTGCCTCTTATACCATAAGAGACACCCTGTGGAGGCTCTATTATTTATTAACTTTTATAAACTTTCTCTGCTGGATCATAAATATAGTCTTAGAACCCCACACTGAGGTTACCAAATGTCAAAAATCATTCATTGTTAGCTTTGCCACATGAATCACAAACAATTGGATATTTTTCAATGGCTCTAAAACAAGACTTGCAAACAATATGTTTATGCATTATATGAATTGCTACTTGTTTAGACTGTGCTTATCATTGTTGTGTACTGTAATGTGTGTACAGTAGTAGCCAGATACGTGGTCAGATATTTTCAGATATTTCACGAAATGTCTAAAGAGTTTCTCTCTGCTGCTCCTACTGTGGAACTGCAGAAAGCAGTGCATTTGTGTTACTGTGGCAGGATGACTTTGATGACAGGGTTTGTCCCTAACAGCCAAATCCTGTGAAAATAAAGTTTTTACTACTATAAGTTAATTTTGGGACAACAAGTAGGAGACATAATGAAAAATGTCCAAATCAAAACTAGACTCAAACAAGTATTTTATTTTATTAAACAAAATATCAAATCTAATAAAACAGCAGATATGAACATACGAAATTGCCAGCAGATAAAGGCCTTATGGTTTATCAAGTCTGCTCGATTGTGCTGCTAGCAGCCCTTATTCTGCAGCTGCCCCTCCCTCCCCTCCTGTGACCCTCCCCCTTACCCTGTTCCATCCCCTTTTGAAGCAGCCCACTGTTCTACAGGATTCCACTTCCTCTGGCAATTCGTTCCACCCAGACACCACCCTCTCAATAAAAAAGTGTCTCCTCATTTCCTTCCTGAACCTTCCTCATTCCAATCACAGATCATGCCCTCTAGTGTCCCTACCCTCCTTAATTTGAAAAGCACCTCCGTGCCCATCTTATTTATTTTTTTCATGTACTTGAAGGTTCCAGTCATGTCCCCCCATCCCTCCTCTCCTCCAGGGAGTACATGTTCAACTCCCTCAGCCTGCTCTCGTAGGGTATGTTCCCTAGCCCCTGGATCATCGTCGTTGCCCTGCACCCCTTCCAGTAACCTAATGTCCTTCTTCAGGTACGGACGTCAGAACTGCACGCAGCACTCCAGGTGTGGTTTAACCAGTGACCTATATAATGGCAGGATCACCTCCCCCCTCCTGGAGGATATGCCCCTGGCAATACAACCCAACATCCTGCTGGCCTTTGCAGCTGCCTTTCTACATTGTGCTGAGTTACTCATTGCACCCATTATGGTCACCCCCAGATCCTTCTCCTCCTCCTCTATCTTGGCTAGTTAGATTCCCCCTAGTAGATAGCTTCTCCTTGGGTTTTTGCCCCGAAAGGTAGCACCTTGCACTTTTTGGCATTAAACCCCAGTTGTCAAGTGTCTGACCAGGCCTCTAATTTTACTAGATCATCTTGCAACCCCTGCCACCCTCCTAGGTAATCCACAACTGCTCTCATTTTAGTGACATCTGCAAACAGACTGATCTTGCTCCTAATGCCTATTGAGATGTCTGCTATGAAGATCCCAAACAACACCAGCCCCAGTGCAGAGCCCTGTGGTACCACCCTTGGAGATGAGAGTTCCCCTCCCACCACCACCCTCTGCTGTCTCCCCTGCAGCCAGTTCACTACCCATCCCACCATCTTCGCTCCCACCCCGTAGCTTCCAGCTTACTTCCTAGCCTTCCATGCAGCACCGAAGCAAATGCCTTACTGAAGTCCAGGTACAGGACATCCACTGCTTGGCCCCTGTCTAATTGCCTGGTTACCCAGTCATAGTACTTCACCAGGTTGGTCTGACAGGATCTGCCTGAGACAAACCTATGCTGTCTACCATCCTGCAGCCTATTAGCCTCTAGGAGGGAAACCAGCCTCTCCTTCAGGATTGTCTCCATCAGTTTTCCCATGATGGATGTGAGGCTTACTGGTCTGTAGTTCCCTAGCTCATCCTTGGGGCCGCTTTTGTGGAGGGGTACCACATGCTCCATCCTCCAGTCTTGAGGTACACTCCCTGAGTCCAGGGAGGCATTGAACAGGTCTGCCAAGGGCTCTGCCAGGACTTCTGCCAGCTCCTTCTGCACCCTGGGGTGTATGCCATCTGGCCAAGGTGCCTTGTCCACACTCAGTGCCCTCAAGCCCTCTAGTACTCTGCCCACAGGGATTTCCCTATTTGTCACCTTCCCCCCCTTGTCTACCCTCCCACCCCCTTGGTACAGCCCCTTTCTCTTTAGTAAATAACAAGTAGTAGTATTCATTTAATGCTTCTGCCTGCTCTAATCCTGTTTTCACCACCCACCCCCCATCCCTTTTAATCCTTACGATTTGGTCCTTACAACTCCTTTTCTCCCAGATGTTCCTGAAGAAGTCCTTTTCTCCCTCCTTAATGCCCTTTGCCAACATGAGTTCCCTGGATGCCTTGTCTACCCTTGTCACCTCCTTTGACTCCTTCAGGTAATCCTCTATGTCCTCCCCCTCCCCATTTTATTGAACCTCCTAAAGGCATTTCTTTTCTTCCTTACTTTTTCCATGATCCTTTTGCTCATCCAGCTAAGTTTCTTGGCCCTAGCCCTTTTACTCTTGACCCTGCTACAGGTTCCAGTTGCCTCTTCTATCCGCAGTTTGATGACCTCCCACTCCTGGTTAGTGTCCATATTTGGATGTATTCTGTCCAGGTACCCTTTTACTATTTCTCCCATCCTCTCGAAGTTGGGCCCCCTGAAGTCTAACACTCTTATATCTGTTTCCACTACCTCCTTGCCCAACTTTATTGTGAACCACATTGAGTGGTGGTCACTCCCTACCAGCGGTTCCTCCACTCTAGCTCTCTCGTAAACTCCCCATTAGCCAGCACTAGATCTAGGGTGTTCCCTAACCTGGATGGCTTGTTGACCATTTGCAATAGGAAGCTGTCCTGAAAGGCATCCAGACATAGCTGCTTCCTTCTCTTCATGGTGGCAGGGGTACCCCAATCCATTCCTGGTTGGTTAAAGTCCCCCACAATCACTGTGCTACCCTTCCTGCAGGCCCTTCTGATCTGTCCCACTAATTCACTGTCTAACTCCTCTGTCTGATATGATGACCTGTACACCACTCCCATCCTGACAGACCTATTTTTGTAGTCATGTATCATGGATACACCATGAAATAATACTTTCAGTGTTCCCATAATTACTGTTATAAATAAAAGAGACACCTGATAACTTTCTCAGAGCAGTAAAGCCACTGTGAAACAATTTTAAATCATTATGGAAATGTGAAAGGAAAAGTGTGACTCCCACTGGGACTTGAACCCAGGATCCTGACATACCATGCCAGCACTCTAACCACTAAGCTATTGGAGGCTCAGTGATCAGCAGGTGTCTGGGCTTTCTCTTGAGGTACACACATTCCTTTCTATGTGGTGCGTACCCAGCGACTGAGGAATATGTCAGAGACACTAGACAACTGTCTCAGTGCAGTGAAGCCACTGCAAGACAATTTTACATCATGATGGAAATGAGAAAGGAAAAGTGTGACTCCCACTGGGACTTGAACCCAGACCCCTGGCGTACTGTGCCAGCACTCTAACCACTAAGCTATTGGAGGCTCAGTGATCAGCAGGTCTCTGGGCTTTCCCTTGAGGCACATACATTCCTTTCTATGTGTTGCATAGCCAGCAACTTAGGCATATGTCAGATACACCAGGGGCATGGGTTCAAGTCCCAGTGGGAGTCACACTTTTCCTTGCACAGTATTATAAATAAAAGAAATAGTTTAATTCAAAATAGTTAAGACAAGTACACATATTTAGCTCCAGATAAGCGATGATTTAAGCATAGACCTTTGCTATCATGTTCATGACTTTGTTCTTTGCTGTCATGATGGTATGATCCCTCCAAGCTTGAATCAGCATACCCTTTAGAATCCGGAGTCCATCTTGTAACAGGTAGGAATTATTGATGTCATCTCAGTCAGCCTTTTAGCTTACAGTACTCAATTGGCATTCTCTTTAATTCTTTCATCTGCACCTCTATGCCCAGCTTTTGGATCTAGAGACCCCACCTTTCTTTAAAAAAATACATATATTTGAAACTCAGCTTTATTATGAACATTCGTGACAGTTCAAGTTCATTGACCATTTCAGATCTCAGAAATGCTGTTTCCTTTGTGCATTGTTTTTTACAATATTTTTCCAGTTTGCACAATTCATGGACTGTGACTTGCAATATAATCTTTAGATGTGACTTCTTCATTTTTCCTCTCCAGTGCCTTTCATGAATGGCTTAACAACAGTAATTTGCCTTACAAGGAAACAGTCTTAACTGCTCCAACTGTGGGTTAACTTGCATGACTCTAAGTAGGATGAAAATAACTATAACAATTCATTCTTGTAACTCATGAAGTATAAGGAGACATTTTCAGGAGGCTATTTGTATTTTATTTTCTCATTTTTGTAGATCTGAGTTACTTTAATACAAGCATCATTTGTGCTGCTTACCAGATCCTCTCTTTGCCTGCCCTCCCATTTAGACCATAGTTCTATGTGTTTCTCAAGAGTTAATCTTGGAGTAGTTGTGAAGTGTTCCATTCTAATTATCTCCTCTACCCTGCTGCACCATGAAGTCACTGAGGGTTCTACATTTTGCATCAATTCACAGTGATTTCCTTTTGTGCCCCAGTATAGATAATTCTGAGTAGGCCATGTTGCTTAAGCTTTCCTATCCCATTGGGTTTGATCCCCAACACTAAGCTATTGAAAGTAAGAGGAACAGAGATCTCCCTGAGTTTGCTTATTTCATCATGCACTTGCTGCCAAAACGTTTTGATTTTAGGGCAGTTCCAGAAGATGTGGTAATGTGAGCTTATTCCTCTGCAACATCTCCAGTACAGGTTGGAGCTCCCTACTGTGACATGCTGGGTGATCGTTGGGGTGTGGAAGTATCTGGAAACACACTTCCACCTAAATTCCCTCCATCCCAGAGAGACTGTGACTTTTTATCCCTTCGTCCATAACCAGGTCCATTCATCCTCCAGGATTGCTACCCGAGTTCCACCTACCATTTCATTTGTATTTTTTCTGACTCCAGGTGGATGTTCCCCTTTAATGCTTTATAGGATCTTAATATCCTGCACCTTGGCAGAAGACACCAGGAGAAAGGACTGCTGCGTGACTGAACTTCTCTACTGGGACTAAAGTAGAAGAACTTTTGTATTTGGACCTTTAATTTAGGGTAAAAAAACTAACATACAAAACAAAAAAAAAAGTGTGTGTTTGGGTTAACTGAACTGAATGGGTAACTGAAAAGTCATCTAGGTGTAAATCTCAGGTGACTGAAAGGACTTAACTGCTGTGAGGTTTAAATTACTTGTAGAAAGATCTGGTAAGTAGGAGTGGCTAGCTAGAAGAAGCTACATTTAAGACTGCCTTAGAAAGATTCTGCTAATAGCTTGACAGAAGACACCAGGAGAAAGGACTGCTGTGTGACTGAACTTCTCTACTGGGACTATATTGCCCTCCTTCCTCCTCCCAGCCCCCACCCAAAGCTAGTTCTATTTTTATAGGCACAGGATTTGACTGACAACAGAAACTTCCTGTTTAGGGCAGGAAGTGAGTGATCACAGAACCACCAGGACCCACCATCCTAGAAGGGTAAGAGTAGCTCTCCGGCCCCCTCTAGCTGCTGGAGGTCTGCCTCTGAACAAGTAAGTGGTCTACTGAGAAATATAGGATATTCTTGTCTCAGAACAGGACAATCAGGAGCTTAAAGGGAACACCGGCAGAAAGTAAGGAGAGAAAGAAAAAAAACAGAGGAAAGAGTAAGGATTGCAAACAGTTAAGGCCAGAAATAAGACATGATTGGAGTGATGCAGTGCAGTGGCTGTGGAGCAGCAGTCTTCCGGGAGATGTTCTGGAGGATGCGGTGTTGTCCCATCTGCAGGCACCTCTGGGCTGAGGAGGAGGTTGCTCATCTCCAGGCTGAGTTGGCCAGGATTTGTGGGACCTCCTCTTCCATCCAGGGACCACCAGTGCCACTGCCGTTGCCTCAGAGGTTGCCAAGAAAGAGGAGCGGTTGGACCACAGTGGGCCCAGGGAGGGTGAGGGTGGTGGAACAGAGGCACATCCCTCCAGCTGTACCTCCACAACTCCTATGCCATCTGGCAAAGTGTGGTTCTTCTATGGAGGCACCTACAGTGGAGACCAAGGAGGATGCTGGGAACCTCCACAAAGGAGACCCACAGGAGGGTGGCAGGGGACCCTGCAGGGAAGAAACAACTCCTGGTGGGGACTCCATTGTTAGGAAGGTAGAACTGGGCAAGGAAGGGAGAGGGAGGTAAGGTGCCTGCCGCCCATGGCTGGAGGGTCAGGAGGCGAATCCTCAGGATTGCGGAGCAGCTGCACAGGGGAGGGGCTGGATGTCATTGTCCACCTAGGGACAAATGGCCTGGCTAAAAGGGATTAGAGAAGTGCAGGAAGAGTTTGTGGAATTGGGGAGGGCCTTAGTCAAATGCTTGCACACGGTAACCTTCTTGGAGGTGCTACCATCTATGGCATAGGAGAGGCTAGGGTGTTCCATACCATGGGATTCAATCAGTGGTTGAAAAACTGGTGTGGAGCTCAGGATTTGGCTTCATTGGGGACTGGGGGTCCACCTGGAGTGATGCAAGCCTATACTGGCATGATGGGCTGCATCTGTCCGGGAGGGAACCAGGATCCTAGGTGATAGGTTTAAATGCTTCATTGAAGCTTTTAAACTAGCCAAGGGAGAGGCACTGAAAGGAGCAGGAAAATCCTAGCCCCCCAAACAATCATGGTAGTAAGTGTGGCAAACACCAACATGGAGGTGTCGATAGGGAGAAGGCAGTGGTAAATGGAGAAAGTGACAAGGCAAGAAGGACAGGGATGGGGAAAAAGGGGTAAGGCCATCAGGAAATGGAGGTAATGAGTACCAATGCCCGAGTCTGGGCAACAAGCTCCCTGAGCTGGTGGCCTTAATGGAAAAGGATGCCTGGATATCATAGCAGTCACAGAAACATGGTACACAGAGAACCATGACTGGGATGTTAACATACCAGGGTACATAACCTACAGGAGAGACAGGCAGGGAGAAGAGGGGAGGAGTAGCTCTCTATGTAAAGGAAGGGATAAAAGCAACTGAACAAAAGAGTAAACAGGGAGGAGGAGGCACTGTGGGTCACCTGGAGACTGGAAAGGCACCACAATCCGCACAGGGTTGTGTACAGACCCCATGTCAGGGGAAGGAATGGACAAGGATATGATGGAAGGCATTCTTAGAATGGCAGAGAAGGGAGATACTGTTGATGGGAGACCTGAATATGCCAGATGTTAACTGGAGCACATTTGCTGCAGCCACATCCAAGAGCAGGACCATTCTTGATGCCCTACAGGTGGCAGGCATTAGACAGCTAGTTTCGGAACCCACTCGTGAGGGAGCAATCTTAGACCTCGTACTCTCAAACGGGGGCAGTGAGAGGATCTCAGATCTAGAAGTGGGTTGCCATCTGGGGACAAGTGACCATCAAACAGTGTGGTTCACGTTAAACTCAGCTACAGAGTCAAGCATACAAAAGTGAGGGTACTGGACTTTAGGAGGGCTGACTTTGGCAAGATGGGAGAGTGCCTCAGAAAAGCACTAGCAAACAGGCTAGAAGGAGGTGTGGAGCAACAATGGGGAATTATCAAAACTGCCATCACAGAGGCAAAGCCTTTGTGTGAAGCAAATAAACAAATCAAACGAAAGAAAAAGCCACTATGGTTCTCAAGAGAGTGGCTGTGAAAGTCAGGAAGAAAAGATAGCATTCCGGAGAGTATAAGGAAACACAGAAGGAGCAGGACAGAGACTGTACCAGTTAAGGCAGAAAGAAGCAGGAGGAAGTCAGAATAGCAAAGGCCCAAACTGAGGAAAAGATAGCCAACTCAGTTAAGAAGGGATAAAACCTTTATAGGTACATCAGCGAGTGTAGAAAGACAAAGGGAGGGATAGTGAGGCTGAATAGAATGAACGGTGGGTGGGCAGAGGGACAGTGAAAAGCAGGAATACTGAATGAATATTTCTGCTCAGTATTCACAAAAGAGGAGGGGGAAGTGCCTAATCCAATTAACAGAAGCACTCTTGATAGGGGGGTCGATCCCAGTCCTTTCACAGAAGAAAGGGTTCTGCAAGAACTCCTAAAACTGAAGGTGGACAAAGCAATGGATCCTGATGGAATTCACCACAGAATTCTAAAGGAATTAAGGAAGGAACTAGTGAAACCACTGGCTACCCTTTTTAATAAATCATGGGAGGATGGTGTGGTACCCGAGGACTGGAGGAAGGCGGATGTGATTCCCCTTCACAAAAGTGGGACCAAGACGGAGGCAGGAAACTACAGACCTGTCAGTCTGACCTCTGTGGTAGGGAAAGTGATGGAGTCACTTCTGAAGGAAAGAACAGTTGAGTACCTAGAGGTCAGTGGAGCACAGGATCCAAGGCAGCATGGGTTCACAGTGGAAGGTCATGTCAGACGAATCTAATAGATTTCTTTGACTGGGTGACCAAAGTAGTAGACCAGGGAGGGGCTGTGGACATGGCCTACCTAGACTTTAGCAAGGCATTTGACACAGTCCACACAAAAGATTATTAGTCAAATTAACCAGCCTGGGAGTGGGTCCCAGGGTGGTAGCCTGGAAAACATTGGCTGGACAACAGGACACAGAAGGTAATTGTAAATGGAGTCCACTCTGAAGAAAGAGGCGGTTACTAGTGGGTACCACAGGGTTCAGTATTGGGTCCAGTCCTTTTAATGTCTTCATCAGTGACATTGCAGAGGGACTGGAAGGAAAAGTATGCCTTTTCCAGATGACACAAAGATCTGCAACAGGGTTGATACACAGGAGCGTGGAAAGGATGAAAAGGGACTTGGCAAGGTTGGAGGAATGGTCAGACGGTGGCAGCTAGGATTCAATGCAAAAGTGCAAAATAATGCACCTGGGAAACAAGAACCCAGGGAAGAATACACAATGGGTGGGAGGTAGTAACAACAACAAAACAGGAAAGGGACCTGGGGGTAATCATATCAGATGACCTTAAGGTTAGTAAGCAATGTGAGAAGGCAGTAGGGAGGGCCAGGGGTATACTGGGATGTATAGGAGAGGCATCAGCAGCAGAAAACAGGAAGTTGTTATCCTCTGTACAGACAGTTGGTGAGACCCCATCTGGAATACTGTGTCCAGTTCTGGAGACCCCATCTCCGCAAGGACATAGACAGGATAGAGGCAGTCCAGAGGAGGGCAACTAAAATGGTGCAGGGTCTGCAAGAGAAGCCGATGAGGAGAGACTAAAGGAGCTTAATATGTATACCCTTGAGGAAAGAAGGAGAGGGGACATGATAGAAACTTTCAAATACCTCAAGGAATCAACAAAGTCCAAGAGGGTAGCATCTTTCAGAAAAAGAGACTTGCAAGAACAAGGGACACAATTTAAAGATAGAAGGAGGGCGGTTCAGGGGCAATGTGAGGAAGTATTATTTCACAGAGAGGTAGTGGATGCATGGAACAGCCTTCCTGAGGAAGTTGTGGGGTCTAAAACTGTGGGAGAATTCAAGAATGCATGGGACAGACATAAGGCAATTCTTGTGGGGGGCAGGAAGATATAGGCTGTTGGTTAACTAGGATCTGCGGCCTATCCTGTAGGTAGGGAAATGGGCAGACTAGATGGGCCTAGCAGTCCTTATCTGCCGTCAAAGTCTATGTTTCTATGTTACCTTCTCCCTTCTCCCTTCTAGCATTGCCACCCAGTATAAAAAGTCTTCTAGTGGAGTGAGGTCTCTGTTAATTTTAGCTAGTCTGCTGTAGGACACAGCATATTGCCTAATTTGTAAGTATCTATAAACATCTTGTGGGAGTCTGTATTTCTCCTGTAGTTCCTTAAACAAGAAACATGTATTGTTCTGAATTAAAGTCTGGTATCTGGTAATAGCTAATCTGTTCCACCTTAGGTATCCTGGGTCAGTTCTGGGTAGCAGGAAGGCTAGGTCTTCCACTATGATGGATAGGAGCCTTATTTTAGTTGGTGTTTTGGTTATGGATCTGACCTGAGCTGACATTTTCAAGGTGTGCTTGGTCCATGGGCTGGTCATTTCCTTTGACAGTGCAGGAAATAAAGTGATGAAAGGCAGTGCATACAGTGGAATAAAACAGGACTGTCTTGTTTCCATTTCCAGCCATCCAGTACCATCCCTCTGTTTCAGCCAAGTGACAATGGTGGCTAACTGTGCTGCTATGTAATACAATTTTAATTTTGGCATTTCCAGGCCTCTTAAAAATATTTTATTGAATTTTACAGCATAAAATGCATTAAATACAGATGGCCATTATACAAATATTGAATTACAAAAAACAGTCAATCAGCCACCTCTATCTGATATGATGAGGCACATCCATGACACAAAGAAGGAAAAGATACAAAGATAGAAAGATTCATCAGACATCTTGCAACAAGTTGATACCAGTTGAACAAATATGCTGACTCCTATTTCCATGGCAGTCCCTGTACCTTAGTTTTTAGGCACCAACAGCATAACTAAACACCTGGGGCAGGATTCTCAAAGCTGTTGTGCTCGGCACATCTCGGCGGCCCCAGTGCAAATTAAATACACCAAGCACAAACTGTGGTAGTCACAGAAGATGTGCTGAAGGATACTCCCAGCACATCTCCTCCATGAATACCACAGTTGTGCCCAACCCGAGATGCGCTAGCACAACCCTCTGGTCGGGATGGGAAACTAATGGGGCATCACACTTCCAGATGCACAGTGCCTGGGGTTGGGATTCACAGCCACAGACATTCAAATGGGGCCATTAGGCATGCAAGGTGCAATGGGGCCATTTTCATGTCATTATGGCCCCATTTGCATGCAGCCTGCAGGGATGCGCCTGGCAGCATGTGCTGAGCCCCCACAAGGGCTGTGAGCAGTAGTGCCAAACACAGGCCCTTGACAGCCTAGTGGCCCCCCTCACCACCCATATTCCCATAATGCCATAAAGTGAACCAGGCATCCCTGGTTGCCAAGTGTGTCCCCACCATGCCCATATCCCCATAAAGCCAAATAGTACACCAGACATCCCTGGTGGTCTAATGGAACCCCACCCCACCCCACCCTGACCCGATCGACAGGGTCTACCGTTGGGCTTCCAGGGGCACAGTAGCTGTTATTCACAGACAGCACAGTCGGCGGGCAGCCATGGTGGTATACAGGTGGGATGTGCTGCCTGCCAGCATTTGGCACTTGCTGGGATGGGGGGAGCAGAGTCCACTGGACCACCAGGAGTAATGTTTATTTCTGTAAGTTGGTGCAATCGGGGTGGGGTGGGGGTTCCAATAGATCACCAGAGATGTCTGGTGTACTATTTGACTTTACACTTGGCAACCAGGGATGCCTGGTTCACTTTATGGCATTACAGGGATATGGGTGGGGGGGACACTGGACTGCCAGGGTAGGCAGGCTGCTGTGCTGCTATCTGTAGTATGGCAGCCTGCCTGTGGGTGGACACCCATTTAATTCTACTTCTTGTAGACTTATCGTTTGGTGGCGCATCTCCGGACTTGCTCCGGAGTTGTGCCTTGAAGACGGGTTGTGAATCGGGCTGTGCCCCATATGCATGGGCATGCCCCCTGCACAACCCCTCCAGATGCACCGCATAACATAATGGGTGGTGTGTGGCATATCTGTGATGTGCTGGTGCATCAGTGCCCTTCCAGAATTGTGAGTGGGCGCAAGTTGGGGATGCACTGGTGCATCTTGGATGTGCTGGGTGCATCCCTTTTGGGAATCCTGCCCTTGTTGTGATCACAGATATTCTTCTTTGTATTTAACCAAGTTCCAAGGTACAGTACATACATACAGTGTGAGTGACTCAGCTGCATGATGTTACTGATGATGTCAGTGATAGGGCTTTTTGGTCTTGGTGTTGGGCTTCAGACCTACACAAGCCTGGAGTTGATCCCCAGTGTGGAGTATTTTTTCTTTCTCACTACAATTTATGTAGTATGAGAGACATTACTGAATACTTTCAGAAAGATCTGAAGTTCTGTATTGACAATAACTTGAAATGTTCCATCTCAGACGCTGAGGTTTAAATGCAACTTGGGAAACATTACTTCAAATAGATAGACTATTAATTACAAACATTCACTGCAGCTGTGTAGAGGAGGTCTGCACTCACTGTTGGATGTACTTTGCCTCAGCATGCATATACTACCAAGCAGTAGGGGACAGGGGGCCTGGGTTTGATCCCCAGAGTGGAACATTTTTGTTTCCTTCTCAGTACAATTTATGTAGTATGATAGAAATTATTAGATGCCAATGCTAATGATCGCAGTATTCTTTCAGCAAGGGATTATTAGATGTCATTGCTAATGACAGCAATATTATTTCAGCAAGGTTTTAAGTCATATATTGCTGATAACTTAAAACATTCCCGCTCATACTTTGTGATTTAAATGCAACTTGGGAAACACTACTTCAGATTGACATACTATTAATTATGGACTTCCACTGCAACTGTTGGGGAGGGATGGTCTGCACTCACTGCTGGATGTCCTTTGCCACAACATGCACCTACTATATAGGAAGCTTAGTATAGTGGTAAAACAACAGGCTACCTAGCAGTAGAGGGAAGGGGGCTGGGCCAGGGTTTTATCCCCAGTGTGGACAAATTTTTACTTTCTCGTTAACTTCCTAAGTGTTTATTGATATCACAAAGCAAAAAGTAAAAAAACAAAACAAGAATATAAAAGTATCGTCATTCCATAGTCAATTGACCAAAGACACATTCAGATCCAAAGTAGTGCAAACATCCAAGTGTGGTATGAACAAAGAATTAACTTTGAAGAGGTAAACTATCTAACAACAGTGGATGAACTAGCATGTGCCCCATTCCCTCTCCCTCTTAAATCCATCACAACGATCCAGTATATAACAAATTCACAAAGGTATAAAATATGCAGTAGCTTGACTGACCAGTATGATGGTAGTCCCTCCATGAGTTAATACAAATCATACATACGTTAAGCATGTTAGTATTTAAGTTACCCCTCTACTCAAGTAAGAACACCATCCCCACTAGAAACAATATTCAGAGAGTGACATATCATTCCATGCCCTGCACTTGAGTAGGATTCTCTCCTATGACATCAGCAAGTGTACTGAAAATATGCCAAGGCTTCCAAATCTCCAGGAATTTCTCTCTCTGCCATCTAAGGTCACCGGTAATTTTGTCCATACATTCTATATCAGCAACTTTTAGTTTCCATTAGTCTACAACAGGTGGATTTAAGGTATAACCAATTATACCGGGACAACCACCTAATGTCCCACCTTAAAAGCCCATGTGTCATACCAATAATTGTTGTTACTGCTTGTATGTTCTTACCTTGATGTATATGCTTATATAATCATCCTGTACTTGTTTATTTGTTTCACCCTGTTCAGTGCCTGTATTTCACTGTGTTGTAATTGTTCTCATTCTGCTTGTACACCTACTCTTGCAATCTCCTGGGTCGCACCTGAGAATAGGTATTCCTTGTCTAGTGTGCTTACCTGGTAAACAAAAGCTAATAAATAAATAAATAAATACATTTAAATGTGCTTAAATGGAATATCTGTCCTAATTTTTATGGCTGTGGGTGGAGCCTACAGCCATCTTGATATCAGTAGCTGGAAAATGGAGTATTGTGGAACTCATGTTTTGGTCTTTTCAAATGTATCCTTCCATGCCAACTGAAATAAAATACTCCCTTTTTTCTGTTAAGAATGTTGGAGACATAACTCAAAGCTGCTTATCAGATGCCATTAGGAAACTGAAACAGCTTGTTAAATATTTGTTAAATATTGGTTGACTATTAAACTGGAGATTTGTTTAACCCCTTCAGAATGCAACAACTTGCACATTTAAATACAAAGCATTTAAACAGCTTCTTGCTATGAGTTTCATTTGGGAATGTATTGTCTTTCAAGAAAGATTCATACCTCGTAAATGTAACCCTTTCCCCAGCACATCTGTCATTTACACTGTTTTTAAACCTCTAAATACACTGTCTCAGACATATGCCAGGTCTTCAGTAATCTACTATTCAGTGAATATATAGCAATCAGTACGCATTTTCTTTTCTACTATACTTTTTGGAAAAAAAAAATATTGAGCTACAGCAAACATACCGCAGCATACCTACACACACACACACACACACACACACACACACACACGTACACACCATCCTCATAGTCAAAACATTCAAAATAAATACTGCATTCTAATATGTTATAAAAAAAAAACTATTTATGTCATTGAACACAGTGAAGTTCAGTTTAGAGTAGATTTCCTTTAAATATTTTTTATCCTATATTTTGTATCCCGGATACACACACACACACACACACACACACACACACACACACACACACACTCTGTATACACCATCCTCATGGCCACAACATTCAAAATAAATACTGCATTCTAATATGTTAGAAAACAATAATTACACAATGGCAATAAAAAACTCCTGGAACTTGATTGACTGGGTGCCCTTGGCTACAGTGAGATTATCTGAGAACAACCTCACTGTATTGATTTGCTGCTGCATTGTTTGCATCTTCTCTTAAGAAACAAAGATATATTGCCACCCTAAAAATCTACTAAAAACGTTTTTTAAATGTTTTTTATTTTAATTTTTCTTAATAACGAGCCATTGTATAATAGCAATAATGCTTTCCAGGGTGTGGGTCATGCTGGAATAACCTCACTTCTGGGACATTGGATGCACTTGGACTGTGGCCTCATGCCCAATGACCCAGGCATGAGGTTATCCCAACATGACTAACACCCTCTTGTGCATTATTGCTTAAAGAAACTGTTTGCTTATGTCAGTAAACACAGTGAAGTTCAGTTTAGAGTAGATTTCCTTTAAACATTTCTTGTCTTATATTTTGTATCTTGGATAGCATGGGGAGATGCTACATTTCATTGTCATAGGGATCTTCATTTACACATTTTTGCACTGTATTTTCTCAGGCTGTCTCAGATTAGATGCAATATCTTGTTTTCAGTGGGGTCATGATTTTACCATTTTGTTAATATATTTCTTCAGGGTAGCCTAATCCAGGGCCCCCATATTCAAAGGAGATGCGTGGTGCACCCTGGAGGAAAAGGGAGATGTGCCATGCAACTTCAACAATGGACCACAGTGTGTATTCAAATGTGTGGGATGTGCCGGCCACAAGGGAATGGGCCAGGGTGCACACAAATAGTATGCTGTGCAAGTTGAGGGTGCATTCCCATGCATATGTTCTGCTGCGGCATACTCAGTGGGAATGTGCCCCTCGCAGTCCAGAGCAGCGTGGCCCACAGGCCATGAATAGCTGGTCTAACTCAGCCAGCCACCCACAGGCAGGCTGCGCAGATGCACCCAGGTGCACGGCAGCCTGGTAGCCCTGGTGGACTAGAGGTTCCCCATCCCCAGTCGATCCAACTCCATCACCAAAGAGCTCCATAATGTAGGGCCCTCCCAAACCCAATCGTACCAGAGGAAATCATGGTCCATATCCATAGCATAGATGACCCCCATCCACTGCCTTGGTATATAGACACCACAGCTCCCCCATACCTGACCTGTTGCAGAGACTGGCACTACCCTCCACACCCTGCCATGGCCAACCACTGACTGCACTGGACCTGTGTCAGGGACCTGCACACCAGAATGACCCAAGTGGCTGTACCATGCATTGGGACACTATGCAAGCTGCGGACCCATCAGGGTATGCAGCCATGTATATGTCTCTGGCAAACCATAAAAGAGAATTGACATACATCCAATGCATGCCTTGTCAATGCTGTATCTTCCTGCTGTCATACACTGCTACAGGCCCACACTCTCCCCCTTCCCCTGTGTAATATGCCATCCTCTGGACTGCTGAGGTATCCTGGATGCTATAGGGTGCAGTATTCTGCTATGCCATTTGCCGTGTATGCTCCAGGCTATGGAAAGTGCATCCACAGTTCCCCGATTGTACAAACAAATGGGAGGTTGGCTGTACCATACCTGTTCCGGGACCTATGTGAGTGGGTACAGCATTGACTGTCACCCACTCTGAGCAGTGCACTGGCACCGGGATGATGGAGCTGTATGTGGGCGCCTGAGGTGTATGGCCACTGGGCGTTATCGCTCACACAGAGCTCATGCCTATGTATGACACATTCCAGCATCCTACTGCCAGTGCTTCACCACCCAAAAATAAGATGCTATTTTTTCTGTGAACTATCCAGGCTAAATATATAGTAATCAGTAGGTATATTCTAGGAAAATACATTGTGAAATGTATAAAAGGAAGACCACATTGAAACTGCATCTCAGCAGATCTGCATTGTGCAAACTCATTAAAAATAATGGGTAAAAGCATCCCAAAAGCTCTCCACAGCCATATTGGCTCTGACCAGAATTTGTTTTATGTTGCAAGCCCCTTCCATCAGTGAGGGAAAACCTAGGACTAGATCAATGAAGGTATACAGAAATGGCTTACCCTAGATTTGTTGTATGGCTGTATGAATTTCCTGCCAGTACTGAGTTAGCTTTAGGCAGGACCAGAGTATATGAAAATGTGTTCTCGGCCCCCTCACACTAGTGTCAACAGGCATCCAAACTGGTAATTTTTTCTTTCTCACTACAATTTATGTAGTATGAGAGAAATTTCTAGATGTCATTGCTGTTGATAGTGATAGATTTTCAGCAAGGTTTGATGTTCTATATTGCTGATAACTTGAAAAGTTCCATCTCAGACTTGGATGTTTAAATGCAACTTGGTAAACACTACTTCAAATAGACTGCTAATTATGAACAGCCACTGCAGCTGTGTGTGGGGTATCTGCACTCAGTGCTTTATATCCTTTGTCACAGCATGCGTCTCCTGTAGCCATCCCAGTGGCAAAGAGGGCTGAGGCACCGTTGGCTCATTCTCTCTTACCACGCCGGTTACCAGGGTTCAGGAACTGACTCGGGTCATGGGAGGTTGGCTGTGGACAGGAGGACTGAGCATCTTGTGGATGGATTTCCTCAACTGGGAAGGGAGGGTTGCTGCTTCTGGTGCTTGACTGCCCTCTTCTGGAGGTCTAGGGTGGAGTGCTCCGGGCACCACTCTGGGTGGAGTGACGGAGGCTATTGATGTCTTGCACACTATAGCATGCATGTGTGCATGTGGATGGCATTGCACAGCTTCCCCTCCAGGGACCAGAAATGTTGAAAATGGCTGGGTGCAGTGCGTGATGATGTCATCACCTCACAGGCTCTGCACTGACTGCAGGGCTGTCTTCCAGCTCTGGATCCATTTCTGTCAATGGTCGGGAGACTACCATTGACCCTGCCATGGGGGAAAACATCTATTCTTTGGTGGCAGGGCATCTGCTGTTGGCCCTCGCCATGACGGGTAAGCCATGGGGGAATCGCCAGCTTAGTGGTAAGTACCTGGGGATGCAAAGTGACAGTGCTGGGGGTAACGATGGAAGGAGGTGCCTGCTCTGTGGGGGGGAGGTAAAAACCACTTAACTGCATTTATCTCCTGTATAGGAAACTTAGTAAGATGGCACTGTTACAGGCTATCAAGTAGTAAAGGTAGGGTCCTGGGTTTGATTGCCAAAGTAGAACTTTTGTTTTCTTACTACAATTTTTTCCTTCTCACTACAATTTATGTAGTATGAAATAAATTGTTAGATGCACTGCTGATGACAGTGATAGACTTTCAGCAAAAGAACAGTTATGTAAGAGCTTACCATGACAGTAGATCTTTGAGGGGATCTCATTCATCAGGTAACACTGTAGGCACCTTTGCTGTTGGTGAAGAGGAATCCACATGGATGACTTTTAGCAGTACAACTGGGGACGCCCACACTGTCAACTTCCGTTGACGTCACCAACCCTATATAGGCATGAGCAGCCCTGCTCCCACCTCAGTTCTTTTGCTCAGAGACTAATGGAGCTAGGCTCTTGCCAAGGGGGACCAAGGGGAGAAAGAGGTGCCCAGACCTAAAAGAAGGGCTGGATACACCAGACACCCAGTTCCTAGACAGGCGGCCTAAGCAGGGGGATGGTAGGAGGGAAAATATACCTTATGACTGTGATCCCCTCGAAGATCTACTGTTATGGTAAGTTCTTATGGAACTGTTCTATCTTTCTCTGGGGTATCTCAGTCATCAGATAACACTGTAGGAACAAGTCCAAAGCAGTTACAAGTGCATAACAGACAGTCTGGGAGGAGGGCTCGCCATACACGTAAGACAGGAGCCTCTGTAACACAGCCCTGCCAAATTCTGTACAGGTTCTAGAGACAATGTCTAGACCGTAGTGCTTGGTGAATGTATGGACTATACTCCAGGTGGCAGCCACACAAATGTCAGTGGCTGAGACCCCTCAGAAACAAGCCACCGAGGTAGCCATTCCTCTGGTGGAATGAGCTTTGACAGCACCAGGCAAATCTTCACCGTACATGTTGTAGTAGAACACAATACAATTTGCCAACCATTTGGAGAAACATTGCTTAGAAACTGAAACACCCTCTCTACCTGGGGCGAAAGAAACAAACAACTGCTTCAACTTTCTGGTCACCTTAGTCCTAAGCAGATAGTACTTCAAAGTTCTGCACACATCTAACGTATGGAGCAGTGCTTCCTCTGGATTGGCACGCTCAGGGAAATAAACAGGAAGGTGAATAGAGTGATTAAGTGTAAACTCTGACACCACCTTGGGAAGAAACTTAGGATTGGTGCGTAAAGACACCCTGTCTTTGTGAAAAATCAAATAAGGCTCCTCACACCAGAGGGTCTGAAGCTCTGAAATTCTTCAAACAGAAGTAATCGCAACTAAAAACAATGCTTTCCAAGAGAGAAAGCGCAAATCACAAGTTGCGATTGGCTCAAAAAGAGACAGGGTCAATTTTTCCAAAATAAAATTCACTTCCCAAGCCAGGACAGGGAAATAGATTGGAGGATTCAGATGCAGGATGCCCCTTAGGTATGGAAGACATCCAGATCCGGCTGTTGTGCGGTCACCCAAGGGCTCATGAAATGCAGAAATGGCCGAAAGGTGGACCTTGAGGGAAGAGTATTGGAGGCCTAAGTTAGAGAGTGAGATCAGGTAGTCCAGGGTATGATTCACCAAGCAGGTGAAAGGGTCTAAGCTATGCTTGTTAGTCCAGATGGCAAACTGCTTCCACTTCGTGGCATATGTGGCTTGAGTGGAAGGCTTCTGGGTGGCCACTAAGATGTTCGCCACCCTGTTAGAGACCCGAACCTGACAGTGGCTATGTTCTCAGGAGCCAGGCACGCAGGTGGAAGGACCTGAGGTTGGGATGGACCAGGGTTTCCTGAGCCTGGGTCAACAGATTCCTGCAAAGAGAAAGGGGAACTGGAGGTTCCTCCACCATCTGCTGAAGCTGAGGGAACCATATCTGGTGAGGCCAGAATGGAGCTACTAGAATCATGCTGGCTCCCTTCCCATCTGCAAATTGATAGCACCCTCTGGATCAGAGGAAATGGAAGGAATGCATAAAGAAACCTCCCGCTCCAAGAGAGAAAACTCCAGGCCCTGGATCAAGCGAGCAGAAACTGGGCTGTTGTGTGTTGAGTGGGGACGCAAAAAATCAAACTCTGGACAACCCCATCTGTTGAACAAGTCTTCTGTGATGGATGAGAGAAGCATCCATTCATGCATGCTAGACTGAGTCCTGCTGAGACTGTCCGCCAGGGTGTTTAGTATGCCTGGCACGTGGACTACAGAGAGTATCAGATTGTGATCTAACACCAAGTACCACACTCTCATGGCCTCCCTGCAAAGGGGGTATGAATGAGTCTCCCCCTGCTTGTTGATGTAGTATACCACGCTTAGATTGTCTGACTACACCAGCAGTTGACCCGGAGTAAAGTGTTCCTGAAAGGCCTGCATGGTGTAGAGCGCCACTGTCATCTCCAGGACATTTATATGCAGGGAGCCTTCCCATTGGGACCAAGAGCCCTGGGTCTGGAAGGGGCACAGGTGCGCTCCCCAGCACAGATCTGTGGCATCTGTGGTTAGGATCTGATGTGGGGAGGAGATCTGGAATGGGACACCTTGAAGCAGATTCAAGTAGTCCATCCACCACAGCAGTATCGTGTGTACTGGGGACGAGACTAGGATTGGTTGGTCTAGCTCATACATGCACTGGTCTCACTGTACCTGGAGGGGCCACTGGAGGATACGCATATGCAGCCTGGCCAGAGGAACAATGGGTATGGCAGCTACCATTAGGCCCAGCAGTCTGAGGTATACTCTGGTAGGAATGCACTAGCTCCAGGCAACTTCTTGAGCTTGTGCTATGAGGCACTCTGCCCTGTTTTGGGGCAGGAAGGTCTTCTCCTGTGCTGAGTTCAGAACTGCCCTTATATACTGCAACCTCTGGGATGGTATCAGAACCGACTTGGGCAGGTTGACGGTAATGCCCAGGGAGTGGAAACATAGAAACATAAACGTTGACGGCAGATAAGGACCGCAAGGCCCATCCAGTCTGCCCATTTTGTGCCATCGGCCTTTGCTCTGCCAATGGCCTATTTAGTCATACTCATCTGTATTGCTCCCTTATGTTTATCCCATGCCTGTTTTAAGCCCTGCACTGTATTCATATCCATCACTTCCTGAGGTAGGCCATTCCATGCATCCACCACCCTTTCTGTGAAAAAGAACTTCCTCACATTACCCCTTAATCGGCCTCCCTCTAATCTCATGCTGTGTCCTCTTGTCCTGCTATTTTTCTTATATTGAAACATGTTAGACTTAAGGTGTTTGAATGTTTCGATCATATCACTTCTCTCCCTCCTTTGCTCTAGGTTATACATATTGAGCTCCGTTAATCTGTCCTCATATGTTTTCTGATGCAGTCCCTGCACCATTTTGGTTGCCCTTCTCTGGACTGCCTCAATTTGGTTACTGTCCTTGTGAAGGTGTGGCCTCCAGTACTGCACGCAGTACTCCAGATAGGGCCTAACCAGTGTCTTGTAAAGAGGTATTATTACCTCCCTCTTCCTGCTTGTGATACCCCTACTAATACACCCCAACATCCCCCAGCCTTACCTTCTGCTTTAGTGGTCTGCTTGGATGATTTCATGTCATCGGTGATGATGATGCCCAAGTCTCTTTCTTCTCTTGTGACTGCCAGCAACTCCCCTCCCAGCCTATAGGTGGCTTCAGGGTTTCTCTTCCCTATGTGCATGATCTTGCACTTCTTTGCATTAAACCCCAGTTGCCACTCTTCCGACCATTTTGCCAGTTTATCCAGATCTCTTCTCATTCTGCCCACCCATCTGGATCATCTACTCTGTTCCAGATCTTCATGTCATCTGCAAACAGACAAACTTTACCCTCCAGTCCATCTGCAATGTCACTGATGAAGATGTTGAAGAGGACTGGTCCCAGGACTGATCCCTGAGGTACCCCACTTGTGACTTGCATCTCTTCTGACTGTATACTGTTTACCACCACTCTCTGTTTTCTGCCTGTCAACCAGTTTCCCACCCAGTTGACCAACGTCTGACCCACCCTGAGCCTACCCAGCTTATTAATCAATCTTCTATGTGGAACAGTATTGAAAGCTTTGCTGAAGTCAAGGTAGGCAACATCAACTGCTCCCCCTTGGTCCACCACTCTGATTACCCAGTCAAAGAAATCTATGAGATTAGTTTGACAGGACCTTCCTTTTGTAAACCCATGCTGTCTTGGATCCTGTGCGCCTATGGATTCCAGGTGTTGCATTATCCTTTCCTTAAGGAGAGCCTCTATTATCTTGCCCACTACTGAGGTAAGACTGACAGGTCTGTAGTTCCCCGCCTACTCCCTGCTACCACTCTTGTGGAGCGGGATCACATGAGCCCTTCTCCAGTCTTCTGGGACTTCTCCTGTGTTCAGAGTTCCACTAAACAGTTCTGATAATGGCTCTGCTAGTTCCACCCTTAGCTCCTTTAGTACCCTGGGATGTATGCCATCAGGTCCCATTGCCTTGTCCACCCTGAGCTTATCAAGCTCGTGTAGGACCCCTTCTTTTGTGAAGGGACTAGTGCTCACCTCCCTCACCCCTGTGTCCATGGTGCTGAGCTGTGGGCCCTGCCCTACCTTCTCTTCAGTAAATACTGAGGAGAAGTATCTATTTAGGATAGATTCTTTTATATGGTCCTCCTCCTCACACTCCCCCTTATCTCTTTTGATCTTAGCAATACCCCCTCTGGACTTTCTCCTTTCACTAATGTATCTATAGAAAGTCTTGTCACCTTCTTTTACTGTTTGTGCTAATGTTTCCTCGGTTTGGGCCTTTGCCTGCCTTACTGCCTTCCCTGCTTCCCTTAGGGAAGTTTGGTATGCCTCCCTATTTTCATCCTGCTGCATTCCCTTATATTTCCTGAAGGCCAGCCTTTTGGCTCAGACCTTTTCTGTTACTGTTTTTGAGAACCAAAGCAGTTTCCTTCTTCTTTTGCACTTCCTTTTCTCTCTAACACAATGGGATGTTGCTTCAAGTATTGCATCCTTAATGCTTGCCCACTTTGCCTGTACCCCTTCACCTGTATTTCTCTTTGTCAGGGCTAGCTTAACTCTGTTGGCCATCTTCTCAAAGTCAGCTCCTCTGAAGTCCCATATTTTTGCCTTGGAATGGGATGATTTAGTTCTAGTGGCCAAATTGAACCATACTACGTGATGGTCACTGGCCCCCAGGTGACCTTCTACCTGGAGATCTGTGATCCTTTCCCTGCTAGTCAGCACTAGATCTAGGATAGCCCTGTCTCTTGTGGGTTGTTGTACCAGTTGTTTGAGGCCCTCCCCCTGCAGGGAATCCACCATGTGTCTAGTTCTGGCAGATGTTCCTTCTGGTATTGACCAATCTGTATCGGCATGTTAAGTCTCCCATTATCAGAACCTCCCCTTTAGCTGTCATGTTTTGTATATCTTCTAACAGTAATGTGTCTATGTCCTCCCCCTGATCTGGGGGTCTGTAGACAACCCCAGTTCGTATGACTGTCCCATTTCCTGTTTCCAGGGTGACCCACAGTTCTTCTGGCTCCTTAAGTGTATTCTGAATTTCTGCAGCTTTGATATTTTCATTGACATACAGGACCACTCCCCCCACTCTTTGCACCTCGGTCTCTTCTGAACAGTACATAGCCAGGTACTGAAGTCTCCCAACTGTGGTTACTGGTAAACCACATCTCGTTAATTGCTACTATGCCCAGTTTAGCCTCTGTCATTATTGTCTGCAGGTCTGGGATCATGTTTCCCAGACTGTGAGTATTTGTGTACATGATTTTCCATTGGCCAGATTTCGGTGTGTTAGTTGTTGGGTGAGGTCTGGCGTTTCCCGTGTACGTCGTATGGGGAGCAGGACCTTTTTCCTTACCTGGTGATGCAAATGAACTGCAAACATGCTGAACTCCTGTTTGATCACTAGCTGAGGAGGAGGGGTGTACTTCCCATTCGACGTATGGGGTGCTGCACCCCTCTCCCCATTTGTTAATTTAAATATTCTGCAACAACGTCACACTTCTGCCCCAATGCACTGACTCCCTCCTTAGTCAGATGCAGTCCATCAAATTTAAAGAACTTTTGCTCCCAAAACTGTTGCCAGTTCCCTACAAACTTGTGTCCTTTTTCCTGGCACCAGCCCTTGAGCCACATGTTTAGCTCCCCTAGCTCCCCTTCTCTGACCTTAATAATAATAATAATACTTTATTTGTTGTGCGCCTTTCAGGCATCAAGGCGCAATACAATAAGATAAAAAAAATACAATAAAGTCAACATCATAAAACCAAAACAGAGTCAGATCAGTAAACAATACAGCCATAGGCTTTTTCCCAAAGGAAAGATTTCAAGGCCTGTTTAAAACTCCCCACGGTCGTGCACTCCCTAATCCGATGGGGTAGAGAATTCCAAAGGGAAGGGGCTGCAAACATGAAGGCACGGGCCCCAGCAGATTTTAAGGTCACCCTTGGAATCTCAAGCAACCCCTCGTCGGCTGAGTGGAGCGATCTCACGGGGCGGTAAGGGATCAGGAGTTCTTTCGGGTAATCAGGGCCCAGTTCATGCAGGGCTTTAAAAGTCAGTAATCCGACTTTGAAGGTGATCTGCCACTGAACTGGTTGCCAGTGCAGTTCCCGCAGCACTGGTGTTATATGGGAAGATCTAGGAGTACTCACCAACAACCGTGCTGCTGAATTCTGCACCAGCTGCAGGCGGTGGATATCAACCCCCAGAAGCCCAAAGTAAAGTGAGTTGCAGTAGTCTAGGCACGAGGTCACAAAGGCATGGATTAAAGTTGGCAGATCACCGGACGGAACAAAGTGCTTGATCCTAGTGATGTTTCTTAGATGGTAGAAAGATGACTTAACCACCGCTGACACCTGGGACCGAAATGTCAGCCCCACATCTAATATCACCCCCAGATCTCGCACCCATTCAGAGACCTGTAGCTCAGCATCCCCAAAAAATAATCCAGATGGGGAGCCGGGCCCAGGTCCCCCTATCCGGTGATCCGGATCCAAAACCAACACCTCCATCTTCCCAGAGTTCAACTTCAGCCAACTGGACCTCATCCAATCCTGGATTTCATTGAGACAGCTATTAAATACCGAGATGGCTCCTTCCTGGTCGGGGGCGAAGGACATGTATAGCTGGGTATCATCGGCATAACAATGAAACCTCAGCCCATACCATCTTACAATGTCTCCGAGGGGAAGCATGTACACTGCAAACAACATGGGGGACAGTATGGAGCACTGAGGAACCCCGCAAAACAGAGAGATGGGATCAGAGGGAGAAAAACCCTGAAACCACCCTCTGAGTTATTCTGATGAGGTATGAAGTGAACCATCTGAGGACAACCCCAGGAAGCCCACAAATACATTTCAGGCACTCAAGTAGGATCCCATAGTCAACGGTGTCAAATGCTGATGACAGACCTAATAGTACCAAAATGGACCATTTTCTCTGGTCTCTCACCATCAGGTGATCATTCAGCACCCAAACCAGTGCAGTCTCAGTATTATGCTTCTTTCGAAAACCTGATTGGAGAGGTTCATAGATGCTAAGGATGGTCAGGTGGTTCTTCAACTGGGCTGTCACTACTTTCTCAGTCACCTTCCCTACAAAGGGGAGGTTCAAGATAGGCCTGTAGTTAGCAAGACAGTCTGGGTCCAAGGAAGCTTTCTTCAACAATCACCACCTCCTCTTTCAAGGAACAGGGATATTCACCCGAGTCGAGGGAACACCAGACTATCTGTGCTAGAACCAGAAGAATGGACTCCCCACACCCCATAATCAGGGGTGTAGGACCTGGATCTAAACTACAGCATGTAGGGCACATCCCTTAGATAATCTTCATAACATCCACGACTTCCGGGTGGTCGAATGTACTCCAGAAAAATGAAGGGGTGGTGACCAAATCCTGATCACTAGCAACCTGCATAGAATGTGTCGAGTGGATCTCTAACCTAACGACCACCACCTTGTCAGCGAAGAACCGAGCAAGCTCATCACACTGTAACTGTGAAAACACTCTTCAGAGCTGTAGACAGGTTGGGTTGCACTATCTGTCCACAGTTCTGAACAGCTGAGCTGGTCGGTTCAGGGCGGCAGAAATTTCCCTGGACAGGAACTCTGCCTTCTTATGATAAATTTCTGACTGATAGAATTGATAATGTTCTAACAGTCTAAGATGATTGGAATACAAGCCAGATTTCCGCCAACAACATTCTAACCTGCGTCCTAGTCGCTGCAACTCCCTCAAGGCCCCATCAAACCATGGAGCCCCAAAGTTGAAGGGAGAGAGGACGCACACGAACTGGAGCAATAGAATCCATGGCAGAGGTGATGGTGTTATTATAGGCCAAGACCAATGCCTCTGGATCATTGCAATGTGCAGGAAATTGTGATAGGTCAAGGACCGCAGCAAGGCCATCGGAGGAAATATTCCGTAAAGGGAGGTACTTGACCATCTCCACAGGGGTCGGCCTACAAGGTGGGGTGCCAAAATTGAACCTCACAGTATAGTGATCATACCAACTGACTGGTTCCACCCCCATGTCAGAAGCCTCGATCCCCAGAAGGAAGACCAAATCAAGAGAATGGTCACCTTTATGTGTAGCAGTGGTAACCACCTGTGTTAGGCCCAGTGAATCCACTAACTGGAGGAAGCATTGTCCAAATTGTGAAAGTTCATTGTCGATCCAGGCCTTAAAGTCACCCAGGACCATCAGCCTAGGAGACTCAAAAGCCATGTTAACGACAAAGTCCACTACTTCCTTAAGGAATTGCTTCCCATCTCCGGGTGGATGGTAGATGAGAGCAATTCGATAGCCTACATCTGCCACAACAGCACATTCGAAAGAGATGGTCTCCTCAACTGGAACACTAGTGAGTTCCAATTCAGTCTTGAAACAGACCGCAACCCCCGCAGTCCAACCTCGGGCGATGTATCACCGTGTACCTGGCTGGAATTACGGCCTCAAGTATTGGGCCTGCATTATCGTCCAGCCAGGTCTTGGTGATGCAAGCCAGATCTGTTGAAAGAACAAGATTGAAAATCACAGCAGTCTTGTTCTGGACAGATCTAACATTGCACAACAGTGCCCGGGTTGGACAAAACTCCTGGGCTGCCCTGGCTACCTGCCCATCACCAACGATGGTGCCCTTGGGTATGGGGACCAAACAAGATGGTCCATGCTTCAAGCTCCACTTCAACCCAGGGCATCTCCTGGGCTTAACCACCCTAATGAGAGCACCCCGCTCCTCCAGCCTCCACTGTTCACCCCCTCCACCCCTTCCCCTCCTCCTGCGGGCAATACCTAAAGCCCAGCAATGTTGATAGGTAGAGAAAACCAGAGGAAGGGGATAAAAAGGGTGGAGGGAGCAAAGAGCGGAGGCTGAATAGCGCACGACCTGGGGGGGGGGAACAGGCAAACACATCTCACAGGTCCACAACCTAGCCCTGCACTCAAAGACTAGACAGTCTAAAACAGCAATATCATACCCCTAAAAATCAATCACTTTTGAGAATCACCTCCCGTCCCCCAACTAAATACCCATGTAACCCCCGGACCCCTGCCTTTTTGCAAATGACAGGTGGCATGCTGTTGAAGCTGACAGCAGTACCTGGTGGGGACTGGGTTCCGGGAGGATGAGGTTACTCAGTACAGGGGGCTTAGGTTTGGCTACTCTGCACAGGGGCACCCAAGTAAATCCGAACACAGGAAGCAATAACTGTAATGTCCAGAACCAGGAATGGGATTCTACAGTGTGGCTTTTATTCACATCCAAACTGAACAAACAAATCATAGATGGACCCCCACGGGGCTACATTCCTGGTAATGCAGATTAGAGACAACAGAACTCTTCTTCACATTTCCAGCCCTCAGGCTCTAAACCCACCAGGCACACAGCCCAGACTTGCCCGCAGCTTTGGGTACACAGCCCGACTTGTACACTACTTGGGTTTTCCCCACTGGTCGGCTCCCCTGCCGGCCACTTGATCTGCAGTCCATTATGGGAATGAACCAGTTTTCCAATTGGTGGCTCCCCAAACCACCTTAGAGCCTTTGACTCCTAGAGGGAATTTCCTTCCAGTCCCACGTCTGGGTAGTTCCCTCATCACTGGCCAAGTGCATGAGGCAAAGTAGAAATCCACAGAGCAAATCCGTAGAGGGGGATCTGGTTACTAAAGATGGGGGGTCTCCCACCTCCAGCTCCCACAATCCATACCCAGCCATTTCTCTGGAAACTAAACAACTCTTTTCTGAAAGCTTGGCAATGTAGATTACTGGGTAGACGCATGTCACATCTCATCTACATGTCTTGACTTCCCCTATGTGCTGGAATTGAACATACTTTTACTTTTGGCTAAGCTTATTTCTCTAGGCCTCCCACTACTTCAGTAGTCCAATCCCCACTATCACACAAGTCCCAGGGTGAAACATGGGCCCTTTAGAAAGAGCAGAACTCACCCTCTGGTTGCAGGTGCCCCACAGGCGAATCATGAAATCTTCTTGTTTCCCATACTCTTGGACAAAATAAGGCAGCTTCTTCACTAGTAGTAGCCAGGGGGTTGCCCCTGGAATATGCAGGCAAAACCTTTCTGCCCCATCCCCTCAGGGATGGGGCACAGAGACCCGAATCAGCAGTCTCCACCACTTTAAAAATAGCTCACTGTGTCTCTCTTTAGGTGGAAACACACACCTTTCCCTACTTGTAGCCCTATGTCAGGGCTGAGGCTCACAAGAGCCTAACACAGAGCCGCTGTGCTCCTCTCACAGCAAGCTCCAAACTCCAACTGACCACAGACTACTGTTCAAACCTCCCAACATCCTACTCCAACTCCCTGCTGCAGATTCCATTGTGGCTCATGCAGCTGCGATAGTTCTATGGTTATGTCATCCCTCAGTCTCAGATGAGACTGAGAACGGAGTGAGACAGTGTGAAACCCATTTAACTGAAGTTTCACAAGCTGCCTTCCCTGCCTATCACTAGGTCTTACTGGGATTCTAGTAACCCCGGGTAACAAGGGGGTTACACCTAAAAATACAAAATTACTGACTTAGATAACTAACATATAACAACCTTACTTCCTATCATAATCTAAATTACACCATAAAAAAAAGAATAAATAAATAAAACTAAGCACACCCAGGCTTCACACTTCCTGGTACTACTATAAAACATAAAAAAAAACAAAATAAAATAAAAATCAATGCAAATCAAAAAGGAAAATAAAGGAACAAAAATAAACGAACCAAAGAAAATATAAAGAAGATAGTTTCATAATCCACCCCCCAGATTAGTCTCTCACTCTTATCTAAAGGAGGGTGAAATTACAGGTTGTTACTGAGCCCTCTCACTGCCCAAACTAATTTCCAAAAATAATATAAAATAAAACTTGACGACAGGGGAAACTCAAACTGGAGATACATAAAAATAAAAAATACTTGCTGTCCAGAAAATACAAGGACCAAAAGGATTGAACACGTTAGTTCCAGTCAGTTAGTTCCAAAAGTTCAAGGTGCCAGAACAACTATCCAATAGGGTCAAAGATCAAAATTCCAGGTTGTCAAATTCTAAAGTTTCAGCCATAGTCCTCTCAGGGCCCACAAATTTCTTCAGACTACAAAAGAAAGGGAAATATCTTGGAAGATTAATGTCACACCACTACACCCATGGGCCGAGCCAACCCTCCAACTGACCGCCCTGTGAATCTAGGGGAAGGGAACAGACACCGGTCTTCTGGCCAGCCCTACTCCCTAACCCTGTGGGAGCCAGAAACCCCTGAAATCCCCAGAAAAGCACACAAGTCAAATAGTGAACAAAATCAACGCCCTGAAACAGTAGTAGTAGAAGCACTGCAGGACAATACCAGGATTGATAAAAAGTAAGAAGAAATATGGAGCAGTCCTATCCGAACAGCTCCTTTATCAGGGCATGTCACAGTTAAGTCCCCAGGGCAGGCTGGTCCGACTGACTGTGTCTTCTATACTCCATGACAGCAATCCTATTCGGCACAACTCCCAATATCCAGGAAAAGTAACTTCAGGGGAAGACTCAACAGATTCATTCTTTCCACAGTTTCACTCGGTCTGCCGACTCCCGCTCCAATCCAAGCTGGCACTCCGGTCCTAGGGGGCAGAAACAATCGCCCCTATTACACCAGGACCACAGCTCTCTCATTCCAGCAAAAGTCCTGTGAACAGTCCTGGAATCAGCCCCAGCAGCAGCAAACACTCTCCACCAATTCTAAGAGATTAGGTGGCCAAAACCACCTCGGTGCCACATATAGTCCTCGAGAATCCACACCACACCGTGACTGCACCGGTTGCAAATACCAGCGCAAGGAAATCCTGGTAGATCCTTGTAGCTCCTGTCTGAGAAATTAGTGGGCAAAAACAATTACCAACCAGTGTTTACCGACTGGCAGAAAATGAAGTCGACTGCACACTAAATCCCACTATGCCGTTCGACACACACGGTCCCGATTTTTAGGCTTGCAAAATGCCACAAAAATACTAAAGAAGTAAACAAATAAAATAAGTTAAAAAGCAGTAAAACAGACACTGCAGAGCTAAAATGATGCCTGGCCCAGCGTGGCCGCCATCTTGAAACCTTCCGTCCATCTGCCCCCTCTCCCAGACTGGCAGGATCTCAGAGAAGGAGACACCAGATGAAATGGATGGTAGTTTGTCACCCAGCCTGGTCAGGTGTTCCTTGGTCTCCACAACTGACCAACTGGCGAGATCATTAGTCCCTATGTGTACCAGGACATCAATGTTTTCTCGTGCTTCACTCCCTGAATCACGGAGTCTCCTATAATCAGAAGTTTTTTTGGATTTCCTTTTTGCTTTTTTTGTTTTGGTTCCTGTTTTGGGTGAGTATTGTTGTGCTAGCTCCTGTGCTGCAGTGTCCTGCTCTGCAGTGTCCTCTGCCCCTTTGTTTGATTTTGGAGATAGAGGCAGATACCTGTTTGTAGTTTTTATATGGTCTGTGGAGGTAATATGTTGGAGAACACCGAGTGATGGGGCACCCGATTTTCCCCTTCTAACCAGCTGCCAGCCTCCCGGACCAACTACCCTCTGCGGTCGAGGTGCTTCTGTTGGATGTTGGGGAAATGGCAGGTGGTTCTTATATTTCCTCTTGAATATGCAATTTGAGGTGCACAATCTCTGCCCCATGCTGCCCGGAGCTGAGCCTTTAGATCTCCAATGGCCCAGCATGTAGGACAGTGTCCTAAATCCTGTAAAACTGCCCTTCTGAAAAGTGTTCTGCAGTACCTGAAGTTAATGATATCCATTCCAGATAAGTTGCTGGGTTTATAACCTGGTCAGAGTAACTAGAAGGAAGAAAATGAAAGCAACATTTTTATTTTGTTTTTTGTTTGTTTGTTTTTGTATAACTTGTTAAAACAAGTTAAATTACTAGCACCCCTGTAAATGAGGTCATCGTGTGGATACCCCACTGATCTGCCCCTTCCTGCTTTGCCACAGGAAATGTCATGACTGTGCTACCCTTTAAAAGGAGTGTAGTGTGGGGTGGTTGGGGATAGGGGTGGGTGGCTGGGCCCTTCCCCTGCTGAAAAAGAAGAACCATGGACAAAAGAAACAAGGAGATAAGAGCAGAAACAATCAGCCAGCAACAAATGCAGTATCCCTGAAAGCTTATCCTAATGACAGATACAACTGTAAAACCTGTAAAGCACCACCTGTAATAATTTCACAGAAGATATACTCTGTAAGAAACACTTTGCTACAGGGAAAAATAAAGCAGTAACAGAATATATACCTTGCAAAAGACAATTTGAATCAGAAGATTATAGCAGTAATCTGTTAGCACACACCTGTAGGCACACCCTGTAATAATGCAGCAGAAGGTATACCCAGCAACATCAATTTGAATCAGAGAAAAATAAAGCTATAACATTTTAGCAACAAACAGTAACAATCCCTGTGAGTACAAAATAAAAATAACAACACACAGTAAATCTGCCTAGCCAAAAGAAGCCTTAATCCTTTCCCTTGCTCTGGTAAGGTTCTTTGCTCTGGCCTTTCAAGCAACCTAGAAGGAAAGAGCTCAGATGAAGCTAGGTGCCTTGGCCAGCAAACCTAGAGCTGGCAAGTTCACTCCAGAGTCAGCAAAAGCTGTTCCCTGGACAGGACCTTTAAGAGCCAATCGTCCAGATAAGGAAAGACATACAGTCTTTCCCTTCTGAGAGCTGCTGCAACTGCTGCTAAGCACTTGGTAAAGACTTACGGCACAGAGGACAAGCCAAAGGGCAGCACTTTGAACTGATAATGCTTGCCCTGAAAGACAAAATGAATAAACTTCCTGTGAGGAGGAAAGACCAAAATGTGCAGGTAAGCATCCTGCATGTCCAGTGAACAGAGCCAGTTCCCTGTCTTGAAGAGGGGCATTAGGCCTGGCAAAGTTACCATCCAGAACTTCTTGTACTGGACATACAGATTGAGGTCCTTTAGATCTAGAATAGGCCTCAGATCTCCATTCTTTCTGGGGACCAAGAAAAACCTGGAATAAAACCGCTTGTTTCTCTGGTGCCTGGGCACTGGCTCGATGGCTTGCTTGCACAGAAGGGACTGCACCTCCTCCCGGATAACAGACAGGTGAGTCGGGAAGGGGATAAAAGGAGGGCAGAGGAGGGGTTTCTGGAGGCTACTCAATGAGTTCCAAGGTGTGACCTTTTTCTATGATCTGCAGAATTCATGCATCTGAAGTTATGGTTCTCCACTGATTCAGATGGAGGGAGAACCAACCTCTGACCACCACCTCCTGGTCCAGGACCAGTGGAAGAAGGTCTGGTAAGGAGTCAAGCAGAGGTGGAGCCAGTGGTAGGGGCTGGTCCCTCACTTCTGGGGTGCTTAGCCACTGCTCCAGCACTGGAGGGGGTGGGCAAGTGAGCCTGGGCTCTGTTTTCCCTGAGGATGTGGAGCTGTCCCAGGCATATTGTTCTGTTTATGAAAAGGAGGCTGTCCTCTACCCTTTGGTTGGGTATGGTAGAGGGAGTGGACAGACTTGAGGACCCTGCCTGAGGCTTGCAGATCATTTATGATGTCCTGGACATCAGGGCCAAACAGCTTGGTGCCATTGAAGGGGGCATTTAGCACTTTTTGCTGCACATCAGTTGCAAACCCAGGTACTCTGGCACGAGTGTCTTCAGAGACATATACCTGTGGCAACTGCCTTGGCAGCTGTGTCAGCGATGTCATACAAGGCTCTCAGGAGGTGTCTGCTAACATCCTCAGCTGCTTGGAGGCACTGTAGCAGCTCCTGCTTTTGAGTGCCCTCTGGAAAAGACTGGGCAGCATCCTTGCTCTTCTTTCAATTGGTATTCTGGTATTTTACCATGTGTGACAGACAGTTTGCAATCCTCAAACCTAGAGTAGAGGAGGCATAAACCTATTTACCCCAGAGGTCCATTCTATGAGATTCCTTGTCTGGGGAAGGGAACTAAGGTGCTTAGGCACGTTAGATTTGTCATGAGCTGCCTTAATGAACACTGAGTCAGTCTCAGGTTGGCAGCATAACAGGGAAGACCCTGGGGGTGTGATAAAGTTTGTCTGCCCTGCGGAGCATAGCTGGCACTATGTTTGGTCTGTGCTAGGCTGCCGTGGCTACATTCTTCAAGGCTGGAAGCACTGGAGGAATGATCTTTGGGGGAGATTCAGGAATCTCCAGGAAATCTGCTAAATCTTTTCTGGTGGTATCCTTTGCCTCAGTGTGGAAGTCCATGGCAGAGAACAGCTGTGTTATCACATAGAAAAATGTGGGGTCCTCAGGAGGAGACCTGGGAGTATACTTCACAGAGTCCTCACTGACAGAAGAGGCTGTAGATCTGTCAGAGAGCAGGATCTCTTCTTCCTTCACATCATCAGGAAGAATGAGGTCTGGGTGATACTCCTCCTCCTCAACATTAACCTCTTTAATATCTGAGTCTGGCGTTGGCTGCACTGCTGGCAGCCCATGCAGAGCCTCCCAGGGCAAATGAATAGGCATCAACGATGAAGCTACTGTCAACGGCATCAGTGAGGGGTGCCTGTTTAAGATGTCCAGCTGCTGCACAATCATGTTAGTGAACTTAATCAGGACTTTATTCAAGATGACAGTGGTCGTTGATGGGGGGGGGTTCGATAGCACAGGTGTCAATGACCCACCTGCTTTACCCTGAGAACCCGATGAGCCTGTAGTCCTGGAAGGAGAAGGGACAGGTCTCAGCAGGAGAATCATTGATGATGAGCCTGTCATTGCTTTGTGGAGGGGCCGATGAGCCGGAGGTTGACGGCCGGCTGCCCAGAGAATCGGCAGAGGTGCTGTCGGTATTGTTCTGGTGGGCACAGAGACCTGGACAGCAGTTCTCTTCGCCAGTGTGGCCACAGCTGATGAAGATCCCCAGAAGAAGGAGAAGCTGACAGGGAGCGAGACTGATGCTGGGGGAAGCAGTCGCAATCTCGGTCTTTTTTGTGACTTTTCCCTGAGGACTTGTCTCAGGCCTTGGAGGCCTGGGAGCTCAAAGAACTGGTGGGCGACTAAGAGGCTGGGACCCCAGAGGACTCCTGCCCAGAACTGGCTATGTGTTGATCCATAAACTTCTAGCAGTAATCACAGTCAGAAACTTCGTGGTCAGGCCCAACACAGCAGACACAGACAGAGCGTTCATCTGTGGAGGCAATCTTCTTTCCATAGTGACAGAAGAGAGAAGTTGAAGGAGTAGCTCTAAACATAAACAAAGAGAAGGACTCTCTTTAAAAAATAATTTTTTAAAAGGCACGGTTAGAAAATCATAGGCGAAAAAAGCCGCAAATACTGCAACAAAGCTTCCACAGAGACCCATGCAAGTGAGTCGATTATGGGAAAGAACTGAGGAGGGAGTTGGGGCCACTCATGCCTTTATAGGGATGGTGACATTGACAGACGTTGACGGCATGTGCGATCCCAGTTGTACTGCTGAGAATCTTCTGTGTAGATTCCCCTTCACCGATGGCTAAGGTTCCTATGGTGTTACCTAATGACTGAGATACCCCCGAAGATGTTTGAAGTTCTATATTGCAGATAACTTTAAAAGTTCCAGCTCAGTCCTTGAAGTTTAAATACAACTTGGGGAACACTACTTTAAATAGACTGTTAATTCTGAGTATCCAATGCAGTTGTGTAGGAGGGTCTGGACTCATTACTGGATGTCCTTCACCACAACATGCTTTTCCTATATAGGATGCTTATTACAGCAGTAGAGCTATGGGCTACCAATCAGTAGAGAGTTGGGGGCCTGGGTTCTCTCCCCAGAGTGGAACATTTCTTCTGCCTCACTACAATTTATATAGTATAATAGGAATTGATGGTTATTGTTGCTGATGTTAGTGATAGACTTTAATCAAAGTTTTACATTCTATATTGCTGAAAACTTGAAAAGTTCCAGTTTAGACTTTGAGATTTAAATGCAACTTAGGAAACATCATTTCAAATATTCTGACTGCTCATTATGAAAATTCACTGCAACTGTAGGCTAGTGTGTGTGCACTCAGTGCTGGATGTCCTTTGCCACAGTAGGCATCTTCTGTCTAGGAAGCTTAGTACAATTGTAGCACTACAGGTTACCAAGCAATTGAGGGTAGGGGGCCTGGGTTCGACACTCAATGCTGATTGTTTTTTCTTTCTCACTACAGTATATGCAGTATGACAGAAATTGTTAGATGTCATTTCTGATTTTAATAATCGACTTTCAGCAAAGTTTGACATTATATATTGCTGATAACTTGAAAAGCTTCAACTCAGACTTTGAGGTTTAAATACAACTTGTGAAACATTAGTTAAAATAGAAAAAACCCTTCATTATGAAAATTCACTGCAACTGTTTGTGTGTGTGTGTGTGTGGGGGGGTCTGCTCTCAGTGCTGAATGTCCTTTGTCACAGCATGTATTTCCTCTTTAGGAAGCTTAATACAGTGGTAGAGCTACAGGCTTGGGTTCAATCCCAGAATGGAATATTTTTTCTTTCTCACTACACTTGATTGATGCTGTGTCTCAGACCTTATCCCCCAAACCATTTCCCATTTCATTGCCAGGGGAAGCCTTCTTTGGCGCCTTTAGTACCATTGTTAATTTCTGTTACTCTAGTATGGTGACCACAAAGCCATTTGGACTATTAGCAAAGTTGACTACCTTCCAGCAGCCAGACTTTTTCAAAGGCCCCAGTGTGACCCCTGCTTTTGCACATGATATTTGTAAGTACTGCATTTGTGCTGTGTAGTTTACACATTCATTTAAGTGGTGTTGCTGATCTCTTCTAGACTCTTAGAATAATTAATTTCACACAGGTTATGATTACATAGATCAATTTAAACTGGCCTTCAGTCAGATTTTCTACTTCTGCCAGATCTCTAATCTAGATTGCCTTAGAAGATAAGGCCAGTTCTGTAATTAAGATTTCCTCTAGAATGTGAATCATTATCAGCCCATAGGACTGCAATTTATCACACGGTAGCAACATGTGGGGCAACTGTGCATTATCCATGCAACATCTCAGGCATTTCTTGTCATATGTATCTGAGAAACTGTGTAAGTTTGCTGGAGTATAGCAGGCTCTGTGCAATGACATATATTGGACTGTTTTTAATTTGCTCTGCACTGGAATATACATATCATCCACCTGTACACTCCCCCACGTTTCATCTGCTGTTCTTTTTTAACCAAGAAAGTTTATTAAGAGAACGCCAATAATCACCACATTACAACATTACATCAGATCAGGATACAGAGGTTAAAATGAATGACAAGGGCTCAGTGGCACTGAGGGTTGAGGCACTGGATGACATCTCATGTCACGCTGGCGACCCGGGTTCAGGAATGAGCCCGGATCGCCATGGGTCGATAGGGGAGAGACAGGATTGAGCGTCTGATGGACTGCTTTCCTCTCTTGGGGAGGGATCCAGGGATAGTTCGGTACAGAAGCGGCCCCCAGTGGAGACCGGTGGTGCTGCCATGCACTCGGGCTCACACAGTGAGGGATGATGTCGGGCAGCTGCCTCCGGGCATGCATGGGAGTATCTATGTCACAGGCTGGGTGGCACTGCACGCCTCACGTTGGGGGGAAACCAGAACAAAGGAAAAAACTGGTGCCAAGAATCAGATGATGGCACGTATCCCCCATGCCCCACACTGGGCTTCCTTGACTGGCCTTCAATTTCCCCCCACCCACTCCTCATCCGATGCAGTCTGCCCTTACTAAGAAGCGCCCAAGTGGAGGGGTGACCCTTGAGATAGGGAATTGGCGAAAGTGCTGGCATCAGTGAGGAGGGAGAGAGGAGGCACAGATCGGGATCCTCAGGTGGGCAGGACAAGGATAGAATGCCTGAGAGAGGACCTTGGGCCACGACGGGAGTGAAATAGAGTTGCAAAAAAAAATAAAAATAATGACAAGTGTTGTTTTCACATTGTGTATACATTGCAATTATTTGAATGCATGCAGGCCCCTCTGTAGGTCAGCCCGAGTTGAATGGTCAGTTCCTATATATCTATTGTATCTAGAGATTGGTCTAGGAATTCATACTCTGTTGTGGTGTCAAAGCAAAGGTGGCCTACATCTAAATGGACAGAACAAAGGCAAGAAAGAAAAAGCAAAAGACAAAGAAGAATAAGTGAAAGAAAAGAAAGAGAAAAAGAGCAAGTAAAGAGTCAGGTTGAGTCAAATTAAACCTTATATAACCATCTGTATCTATCTCGTCTTTACACTTATTAGAAATCACTGAACAGCCAAGGACTCCTGAAGAATTAATTTTTATATCTAGTAGCATGATGGAGTTCAAATCATCCTGCATAGTGCCCAGTACAGTAAATTCTCCTCAGTGCATTACTGCTAGATATATCTCCCATTTCCCCCACTTGTCGAGGTGTTTATGCCTTGTAAACTGGAATTCAGCTGTAACTCTCTCCATAACTATTATCTATTGGGCTCTGGATAGCCAACCCCTGTGGGTTGGCAGGGTATCCAACTGCCAGTGGCAGGTGATTGATTTGATGGCAGCCAAGCACAATGCATGGGGTACCTCCTGTATCTCTATTTATTAATACCTGGGGGGGGCTAGGCCCAGTAGCAGGGTTTCAAATTGGAAGGGGATTGGAGTTTCCAGTCTGGTTTCCAAAATGGTGTGAATCCCCTGCCAGAATAGCTGAATCCTGGGGCACCCCCATAGGATGTGGTAGTGAGTACCTCTGTCTGTGCACCCCCTCCAACATGACATAGAGCTAGGCTGATGGAAATGGGCTGTAATCATGGAAGTGCAAAAGAAATTGGCTAGAATTTTCCAACAATATTCCCTCCACCCTGGTGAGGTGGCGTCTTTCCATCCCCTTTCCACAATTTGTTGCCAGTCTGTGTCTGCCACTGGTCTACTTGGCGTCTCTTCCCATCTCCATTGTACTTCTTCTAGTGAGTGGCCTCTAGCTGTGGACAGCAACTTGTACATAATGGAGTTAGACTGCCCCAGGTCACGTAATTGTGTCACCCAGTGGAAACTGTCCTCTAAGACAGACACCTCCCTGGTTATCTATTCTCTGTTTTCTCCCATGGTGAGATAATGCCTCACCTGCAAGAATCTGTAGTGATTGGAGTTGGGCAGGTGATACTTCCCTTTCAGGGCTGCAAAAAATATGCACACCCCTCCCAGAGAAGAACTATGAACATGGTGTTAGTCCCAATGGGTTCCACTGATGGAATCCCAGGTCTATCCCTCCCCAAGGGAAGTCTGATTCCCCAGTTATGGTTGTAAGCAGGCCAGTTCTTTCTTTCATGTGCATAAGTCTGTGGAGGTACAGCAGAGTTGTTAGGGAGGATTTTGTCAAGGGATTATTTAGCTGTTTGACATGTTATTGCATCCAACGCATAAATGGCAGGGTGTACAGAGGTCCAGGGAGGTCTGATCTGTTCCCCAAGCTACACCAACCAGATGTCATGTTCTACTTTAGCATGGAGATTAGCTGAGCTGACTGGACTGTCAGATAATACCGTTTGAAGCTGGGAAGTCCAAAGCCTCCTCGATCTCTGGGCAGATAGCATGTATTAAGACCCATCCAATATCTGTGCCCTTGCCACAGAACTTCAGTGTGAGCCCCTTCAATGTCTTTCAGAATGACTTCAGAAGGGATATGGGCCTGGCCTGGAAACAGAGGAATAATCTGGGTAGTACGTTCATTTTTATGATAGCTACCTGTCCCCCCCAAGGATAACTCCTCCACTCCCTGTGGTGATCCTTTTGTCAATTACTTCCTGCTTCTTGGCTTCACTTTGAAACTCTCTAGTCCCTTTTCTCCCTATTCTTTTCCTATCCTTTCTCCTTTCCATCCCCCCCCCCCATCCAAGCAGAAAAACTGTGCCTTCAAACTCATTGTTATCTTACTACTCTTGTTAGCAGGTGACATTAAATGTAATCCTGGCCCATTACACCTTCTCCTTTGCAACTTCCCTAAGGATTGAGGGTGGCTCATTTAAACTTCCATAGCCTCCTCCCAAAATTGACCAGTTACCACCTATAATGCTTAATCATCAGCTGAATGTTCTAGTTATAGCTGAAACCTGGCTCTCCTCTAAGGTTCAGAATTCAGCTATACCTATACCTGGCTACACCCTAGTCAGACAAGATCACTCTAAAGCAGGCAGTGGTGTTGCAGTTTACATATCCACTAAGTTCCAAAACATGACTGTTCTTTCTGTTTCCTCCCTTTCTTCCCACAAGATGATCCTCCTTAAGCTCTCCCTTCCATTCTCTGTTCCCATCTTTATTGCTGGTGTTTATTGCTGCCTGTGACAGGGTTGAATAAGGCCCTGCCCTATTTATTATGCAGAAAGAGTTTAAATGCAAGGGTATGTTCTTTCTGCTCCTTTTCTGTCTGGTTGTGCAACCAGATTTTCTTGTGAGACCTAGGAACTGATCACTCCGATGGTTTCGTAATTCTCTGCCTCTAGCTATCTCCTCTGCTTCTTGAGTTGCTGCACCTCTTCTTTTCTCTGCTGCTCCTGTCGCTGCATCTATTCTTTTCTCTGTTTCTCCATCTCTTTTTGTTGTATAGCCCACCATTTCAAAAGGCAGTCAGGCTTTCAGGTTCTGTCACTGCCTGTTCTTTTTTTTTTTTCCATTGCTGGTACTGGATGTACCGTCTTGGTGCTGTGGTGTCTGTCTGGCCATTTGGTAGTCTTCAGCCAAAGAAACAGCCTTTTCCCCACTCTCTGGTCGGTGTTCTTTTACCCAAAGCTGTACGACTGTGGGTAAGATGTTGATGAACTGTTCCATTACAAATGTTTCGATGATCTGTGAGAGTGTTTTGACCTCTGGTTGGAGCGATTTCATAAGTAGTTCTCTGAGTTGGGTAAGGGCTTCTCAAGGATTGTCGACTGAGTTGTACTTCAGAGACCGAAATCTCTGCCTGTAGGTCTCTCCTGAGATGTCATATCTTTTAAGGACCTCTCTTTTCACCAGGTCATAGTTTTCTGACTGTGCAGTGTCCATGTTGCTGTAGGAAAGTTGGGCTTTCCCTGTCAGATAAGGTACCAGTCTGATTGTCCATTGCTGCTTTGGCCACTGGCAAGCTGCGACAACCCTTTGAAAAGTTGTCAGGTATGCTTTGATATCATCCAAGGGACACAACTTTGCAAGTATAATGTATTTTAAGTTGTGTCTTGTTGCTGTGCTGGACCAGTGCCAGATCCTCCAGCTTTGATAACTTGTAAAGGCATCCATCCATCACTGCATCTCCTCTCTTCTCTTAGCGAGAGGTGGAGAATTGCAAAACCATCGGAGTGATCAGTTCCTAGGTCTCACAAGAAAATTTGGTTGTGCAACCAGACAGAGAAGAGACAGAAAAGGAGTGGAAAGACAGACCCTTGTGTTTAAACTCATTCTGCATAACAAATGGGGCCGGGCCTTGTGCAGCCCTGTCACACTGCCCTGGTGTATCCACTGCTTTAGATTTTTTCCTCTATCTATTCAGACTCCTTGAGTGGTTGGCTATTTACACTTGGTGACTTTAATTTCAATTGGCTCTCCCCTAATACAAATAAATGGTCACAAAATATAAAATCACTGCAGCTGATCCAATTAATTTCTGAGCCCATCTGTCTAAATTTCAAATCCCTAAATCACTCTCTGCTTGACTGGGTCCTTGTTTCCTATCCCCACTGTGTTGTGGATGCAGGTATCCTTCCTGATGCAGTCAGCAATTGTCATATGGTTTACTGTGTGTGCAAGTTACATCATTCTAAACCCCCCAAATTCATATTTCTCAGGTCTTTAAAGTCACTTTACTTGGCCTTTCTTCTAGCTGATCCATGGTCAGTTGATTGGTCTCACATATCTGCAACCAGTAACATAAATAAAGCCCTAAATTACTTTCAGTCTAAATTCTTGGATGTATGGGATAGTCACGCACCCCTGAGAAAAAAACTGTCTGGGGTTCACATCTACCCTGGATATCGGCTGAGGTACTTACTTATCTCTGCTCCTGGGACCTTGCCTGGCATAATTTTAAAAGCACTGGCTCCCAGTCTTCTTTGGCCAAATATAGACACCTTCGTAATGCCTGTACCATAGCCATCAGACTTGCACAGTCTGAGTATTTTGATTCCACACTCCAAAACAACATTAATAACTCTTTCAAATTCTAGAAGGTTATCCATTCCCTTTTCTTTCCTCATACCCAGTCTCCCCCTTCCTCCCACTCTTAAGCTTGGTGACTACCTTATCTCTGACCCTTCTGCTGTTGCTCTGTCTTTTAACACCTACTTTACTGCCTGTGCCCTTTCTCTCATCCCTTCTCCCCTCCTCCCTTCCCTCTCTCTCTCTACCTTCCTCTCCTCTTTCATTTTCTTTCTCTCCTGATGCTTCCCATGTTTCCCTAAAGGCCCTACTTGCCCTTAATTCACTGAAGGGCTAGGTAGTCCTGATGGACTTGATCCTAAATGGCACGGAATCATTATATCGTACGACATAACAGCGCAGCAATGTACCACGCTGTAAATACAGCGGATACATTGCTGCCACTGAGACAAACTGCCAAAACACATTTCAGCTAAACAAACAAGTGGCCTCTTTGTTTTCTGCGGGAGGGGTTCTCACACACATACCCATCATGGGGGTTTGGGCTCCCCAAACCCCATAAATATAATCAGCTCGGGCGGGGAGTTCTACATGGGGACAGGGAGAAACACTGCCAGGGGAGAAAAAAAAAAGTAACTGCACAATGCAGTTTCACAAAAGTCTGGGACCAGGATTTGAGCCCTGATCCACAGACGCATAGTGACCCTGCACTGTTGTGGCTCATCTCACTGAGCCACAGTGGCAGCTCAGCAGACCACCTCTCCAACAGAGGTCTTGACCCCCGTGTCACTCCTCCTTGCCACCCATGCATGATAGGGTACAAAACCGCATGCAACATATGTGCCTTGAGGGGTTTTGTACCCTGTCGCGCTAATATACCGCTCTATATGTTCCGCATGGTATTCCACGCATGGTTCTGTCCATGACTTATTGACCCGGTAGGACCCTAAATTTCTCCTTCTCTAGGTACTTGCCATTGCTCTACCCATTACTTTACTTCTAAATCTGTCCTTCTCCCAGCTACTGTTCCTGATGTTTGGAAACAGACTATCATCATACCTATTCACAACGGTGGTGATTCCACTTCTCCTATCTCTACTTCCTACCAGGAGCACATTTTTCTATCTCAGCTCACTTCCTTTCTTGATTATGCCTCCTTTTTCCCTCCCTTCCAGTCTAGTTTTAGGAAATCCCACTCCACTTTCACCTCCCTCCTTCGGCTCACTGACTCCATACTTACAGGTATGGATGAAGATCTGATTATTTCTGCCATCTTTGTCAATCTTGTTATGGCCTTTGACACTGTGGCACATCCCCTCCTTCTGGACAAACTTAAAGCTACAGGCATCTCCGAGTCTCCTGTAAGTTGGTTTTGTTCTTACATTGAAGGTAGGTCCCAAGCTGTCTGGATAGGAAAATCCACTTCACCTTCACTTCCCATTAGCTCAGGTATCCCTCAAGGGTCTGTCCTGGGTCCTACTCTCTTTTCCACATTCCTTAATGACCTACCCTCTGTCTGTTCATCTGTGTCCAGTCATATGTATGCTGATGACACAGTTCTTTTTGCATCTGGCTCCTCTCCCTATGACCTTATCTCCTGGCTACAATTGGATTTTGACAACATTTAGCATGGGTTCACGTCTAACCAATTGTCTCTTAATGCCAAAAAAAATAGTCTCAATGACATTTAGCACCCATCAGAGGCTTGTCAAACGCACTTCTTGCCCTCTATTTTATATCCTTGATGGTGCAATGATTGAAGATCCTTCCTCTTTTAAGTATCTCGGAGTCTTCCTTGACCAGCATCTTGATTTCTCAGTGCACATTGATGCAATTCACCATAAGCTTCATCCTAAGCTAGGTGCTTTGTACAGTAATAAAGTTGAGTATACCGCTCCCTGCCCACCGAGACATTGTATCAAAAATGATCTTTCCAAACTTTGAATATGGTGACTTTGTCTACAGTAATGCCCCTAAATCCTCCCTTGCCAGACTGGACCCCCTTTTTCATTCTTTCTGTTGTTTTGCTTTAGATTGCTCACCTCATACTCACCACTGCTCTCTTTGCTCCATTCTTTCTCTCTCCTCTCTTGATGCTAGGCGCCTTTCCCACTTTGTCTCCTTTTTATTCAATTTATGGTTTGGCTCCCTTCCCTGTTATCTCAGATCCCTCCTATCCCTTCCTCTTTCTTCCTCCCACCCTCTCTGCAACACCACTTTCCTTTCTCTCTTTCTGCATTCTAGAAAATCTGCCTTTTCTTACTGCTTTCCTTAACTCTGGTCCTCTTTTCCCCTTTCTGTTCATTCTGCCTCTTCTCATTCCTCCCTAAAGCCTCTTCTTTATGACTATTGATATCCTTCCTGGAACTGTCTCTGGCCCTTTCCTGCTTTTACTCCCTCACTTTTGCTACTGGTTCCTCTTCTTACAACCCCTCTCTAGTTTTGCCTTGTTTCATGCTGTTTCACTACTTTCTCCATTCTTTACACACAAGAGATTGTTATATTTTTTCTAATTTGCATTTATTACTAAATTGCCTCTATATTTATGATTATGGTTGTATATGTCAATATCTTTGTATATGACTGCTTGTATTTTTAGTAACTGTGTTGTTTAGCTATCTCCTTCTCCCTACTCCCCAGGACTCATCTGGAAATGAACTGTTATAAGCTCAGTATGTATTTCCTGGTTAAGCTTTTCTTTTTTTTGTACTTCTTCATTGAATCATTTTACATTTGATACAGAAGTCCAGACATGCAACTATTTTCAGTATTATAACATTTAAGGTGTACAGGACTGTTCTTCTAAAATAAACTACAATAACATATAAAATAATTTCCACTTCATCCTCTACTATTTCTGTGCAATCCACAACTACATTCTGGACCTCTTATCTGATTTGTTCTTATGTTAATCTTAGCTGATTCTTGTTTTTTTATCCCCCCCCCCTTTTCAAAGGAGACAATACATAACTGTATACATTGCTGCTTCCCAACCAAATATTCAAAAAACAAACAAAAAAAATGAGTAACAATGAAATCAACAATTGTCACCCTGCTAATATTAAAAAGTCCATATCCAGTTTAAGTTATGTGTCCAGTTTAACCTGTATGCTGTCCCCATTCAAATTTTTCTCTCTCATTCTGTCCCCTAGGGGGTACAGTATTTACTAAAATATGTTTGGAAGTAAAATACTGTCATAGCTGAATACAATGTAAGAAAAAATAATAAAAGTGAATTAAGTTGGCCCCACTCTTTTTATCTCCTAATTTTTGGAACCATTAAATCCTGTTCTTCTGTTGGATTCCAGCATCAACATTTCATTCACTATTATTGTTTAGTTCCCACCTCGTCCACCTATTCTGGAATGCTTCCTGCCTATTTTGTAAGCCATAGGTAATACTTTCCATCTTTTGTACCTGATGGACTATCTGTTTCCATTCGACAACCGGGGGTGGGGGGGATGGCTGGAGCCAATGTTTTGTGATGGCTTTCAAGGCCGCTAGGATTACTATTCCCCACAGGTATATAGCCTCTTTACCCCTCAGAGTACAGGGGGTAACTCCAGTACTAAATGCTCTGGTCCCACCCCTTCAGGTAACATGAATATTTCCTTTAACTGTTCCAATATCTCCTCCCAGTGGGTGAGGGGCACAGGACATTGCCAAAAAACATGTGCATGTGAGGCTGAGACCTCCCCACATTGTCTCCAACAGCTTGCTTTTCTACTTGGATCCCAATTTGCCTGCATCTTTGGTACCATAAAGTATCATATCCTAATTCTCCAGTCAAACTCATGACAATCAGGCGAAGATGAAGCAGACCATGTGTACCTCCAGATTTTTTCCCCAGTCCTCATTCCTTAGCTGTATCCCCAGTTCTTGCTCCCACTTGTTTTTAACATGTAAAGTGGTGGAGCCTTGGTCTCTTAAATAATTAGCATACAGTAGTGTTATTGCCACCTTACCAGTCTCCATTCTCCATATCTCCTCGAAAGGTGGATGGGGAAGATCTAGTTCTCTAACTGTAGTTGGTTTGTTCAACTGTGATTGTACATAAGTACAAATTTGATAATAACAAAACCTGCTCCCAGAGCCCAAGCATATTTTGGAGCTAGAGTCTCAAACTGGGCAATCGCCCCCCCTCCCGTAATATTTGCCACACTGAATGGAAGCCACTACTGGCCTGCTGTGTAAACCAAGTGTCCTGGCCAGATGGCAAAAATTGCTTGTCCCATGCCCACATCTATATCACCATAGGGAGCGAGCTGTTGGGCCCCTCTTAACCCTCCTTTTCCATTCCTCCAGGGCTGCCATTACCCCCTGAACTGGCCAGCATCATATTCCCTCTTCTGATTTAATATGTAGGGATGCGCCTGTAGGGGCAGTGACTGAACCGCTGTTAATTCCATATCCTTTCAGTGTGAAACATAATTGGGATTTTGCCATAGCAACACTTTTTCCATCTGTGCAGAGCTCCAGTACCCTGGAAGGGATGGAAAGGCTAGCCCACCCTATTTCTTTGGAAGACACATAACCCGTTGTTTTACCCTGGGTCATTTAGAGCCCTACAAATACTTCAGTAATTGTTTCTGCCATACCAGAAGGTCCTGTTCAGGCACTATGCAAGGTAGACACTGAAACAAATACAAAAACCTTGGTGAGACATTCAGTTTTTGGCGTTTGTTCCCTTACATGTAATTGCAGCGGAAGCAATGACCACCATTTGTAGTCTGTGTTTATTTTTGAAGTTGAGGTAGGGTAGTTATCCCTGTACAAACAGTCAATGGGTATTCCCAAATATATCCCGAGATATTTCATGTTTTGCAGGTCCCATCTCATAGGATATTTGCATTGTATTTCTCTAGGGCATTAACATTTAAAGATAACATTTTGGTCTTTGTGGAATTTAAACTGTACCCTAAAGCATTTGAGAATTGTTGCATCTGCTCAAACAATGCTGGGAGTGAGCCAAGAGGGTTACCTAAAAATAGTAATACATCATCCGCATACAACTTCTTTTTAAGGAGTGCCCCCCCATTATATCTTCTATTTTTTTGTTTACTCGAATACTCTGGGCCAAGGGTTCTATGTGTATATATATATATATATATATATATATATATATATATATTTGTATAGGACCATGTGACAGGGTAGAAGAGGACCCTGTCCCATTTGTTATTGAGAAAGTGTTTAAATGCAAGGATCTGTTCTATTCCTTTTTTGTCTCTTCTCTGTCTGGTTGCACAACCAAATTTCCCTGTGAGACTTTGGATTTGATCACCCTGACAGGCTTGTAATTCTTTGCCTCTCACTGTTTCTCAGTCCTCACTTGCTGTTTGTCTTTTACTCCATTGCATAGCTGCTTATATAAAAATATGTGCAAATCATTGTATGTGTAACCCCCGGACCCCTGCCTTTTTGCAAAACAACAGGTGGCATGCTGTTGAAGCTGACAGTAGTACCTGGTGGGGACTGGGTTCAGGGAGGATAAGGTTACTCAGCACAGGGGGCCTAGGTTTGGCTACTCTGCACAGGGGCACCCAAGTAAATCTGAACACAGGAAGTAATAGCTGTAATGTCCAAAACCAGGAATGGGATTCTACAGTGTGGCTTTTATTTACATCCAAACTGAACAAACAAAGCATAGACGGACCCCCACAGGGCTACATTCCTGGTAATGCAGATTAGAGACAACAGAACACTTCTTCATTATTTCCAGCCCTCAGGCTCTAAACCCACCAGGCACACAGCCTGGACTTGCATGCAGCTTTGGGTACACAGCCCAACTTGTACACTACTTGGGTTTTCCCCACTGGCCCGGCTCCCCCACTGGCCACTTGATCCACAGTCCATTATGGGAATGAACCCGTTTTCCAATTGGTGGCTCCCCAAACCACCTTAGAGCCTTTGACTCCTAGAGGGAATTTTCCTTCCAATCTCATGTCTGGGTACTTCCCTCATCACTGGCCAAGTGCATGAGGCAAAGTAGAAATCCACAGAGCAAATCCGTAGAGGTGGACCTGGTTACTAAAGATGGGGGGGGTCTCCCACCTCCAGCTCCCACAATCCATACCTGGCCATTTCTCTGGATACTAAACAACTCTTTTCTGAAAGCTTGGCAATGTAGATTACTGGGTAGATGTATGTCACATCGCCTCTACATTTCTTGACTTCTCCTATGTGCTGGACTTGAACATACTTTTACTTTTGGCTAAGCCTATTACTCTAGGCCTCCCACTACTTCAGTAGTCCAATCCCCACTATCACACAAGTCCCAGGGTGAAAACATGGGTCCTTTAGAAAGAGCAGAAACTCACCCTCCGGTTGCAGGTGCCCCACAGGCAAATCATGAAATCTTCTTGTTTCCCAAAACTCTTGGACCAAATAAGGCAGCTTCTCCACTAGCAGCAGCCAGGGGGTTGCCCCTGAAATATGCAGGCTAAACTTTCCTGCCCCATCCCCTCAGGGATGGGGCACTGAGACCCGAATCAGCGGTCTCCACCACTTCAAAACTAGCTTCTGTGTCTCTCTTTAGGTGGAAACACACACCTTTTTTCTAAATGTAGCCCTATGTCAGGGCTGAGGCTCCAAGGGCCTAACTAAGAGCTGCTGTGCTCCTTTCACAACAAGCTCCAAACTCCAACTGACCTACAGACTACTGTTCAAACCTCCCAACATTCTACTCCAACTCCCTGCTGCAGATTCCATTGTGGCTCATGCAGCTGTGATAGTTCTATGGTGATGTCATCCCTCAGTCTCAGCTGAGACTGAGAACAGAGTGAGACAGTGTGAAACCCATTTAACTGGAGTTTCACAAGCTGCCTTCCCTGCCTACCACTAGGTCTTACTGGGATTCTAGTAACCCCGGGTAACAAGGGAGTTACATATGGAAATGTAACTGATATTGAGATCTCTTTTGTTTAGAAAATAGATAGATAGTGTTACTGTTGAAATATATATAATTATATTTTGAGATGATTGCAGAAAGCTATTGTAAACTCCAGAGGTTACTTGAGTGCAAAAGGGGGCCTCAGCTCAAGCACACTGTATTCTAGCAGTTCCTGCCTGATATTTACAAAAACAGGATGCTTGCTAAGGATACGGGCTAAAAAGACTTATAAAAGAGCTAAGCTGCAACTGCAAAAGAGATTAGGAGAACAAGGGACACAGAGACTGAAAGAAAACTTTAATTTATTTTTCTCCTCTGTACATAGTTATTATGAACAAGTTTATTTTTTTGTTTCTGCTACAGTAAATAAATGTTTTTGGCGAATTCTACAACTGTTCCTGGTTTTCCCAATGCTTCCTGACCTGTGCCTCGATGACAGATGGTGGTAGTGGTGGAATTTACACCGTTCACATTATTAAGACAGGAGTTTTGTGCATGGGTACTGGACCTAGTACCAGGGAAGCACAGAGGAAGGTATGGATTCTGCAGCAGCAAGTCCAGGAGTGGTTACCAGGAGAATGGCAGCCAAACTAGCAGATAGAAGTCCAGTCTGAGATTGTACAACCAGCACAAGTTATGGAAAAAGGACAGGCAATGACAAAACCTGAAAGCCTGATGGACTTTTTCAAATGGTGGGCTATACAACAAAAAGAGAAGCAGAGAGAAAAAGAGATTCAATGTTTGGAAGCACAGAGGAGAGAAGAGAAGAGAAGAGAAGAGATGCAGCAATGGGAGCAGCAGATGAGAGAAGAGATGCAGCGATGGGAGCAGTGATGGCTGGATGCTTTGCAAGCTATCAAAGGCAGAGATCCAGATGTGCAACAAAATGCAAGCAATTTAAAAGCCATTAAACTTACAAAGTTGTGCCCCTCAGATGATATTGAGGCATATCTGACAACTTTTGAAAGAGTTGCCACAGCCTGCCAATGGCCAAAGCAACAATGGACAATCAGACTGGTACCCTACCTGACCAGGAAAGCCCAACTTGCCTACAGCAGTATGGACACTGCACAGTCAGAAAACTATGACGTGGAGAAAAGCGAAATCCTGAAAAGGTGTGACATCTCCGGAGAGACATACAGGCAGATATTTCAGTCTCTGAGGTACAACTCTGTTGACAATCCTCAAGAAGCCTTCACCCGACTCAGAAAACTCCTGATGAAATGGATCCAACCAGAGAGCAAAACAGTCCCGCAGATCATCGGCACATTTGTCATGGAGCAATTCATTAACATCCTGTGTACAGATGTGCAGCTCTGGGTAAAAGAACACTGACCAGAGAGTGGAGAAAAGGCTGAGGACTACCAAATGGCCAGACAGATGCCACAGCAGTGAAGTAACAGCCAAGCACTTGTAAGACACTCTTTTTCCCATTTAAATTCCAAGCCTAATAAGAACTCTGGTGGGGGTAACAAATCTGGACCCAAGGATGTTATCTCCTATAATTGTAATAAGCCAAGCCATTTTGCAAGAAACTGCCATAGTAAGGAGAGTGGCACTTGGCAAATTGGGGCAAGTACTTAGCAGATGTGATGGTGGGGGATAAGACTGTGAAGGGACTCATTGATTCGGGAAGCAAACAGACCATAGTGCATGTTAAAGTGCTGGGAAAACACTGTGCAAAGGGACCAGGTATTGGTGTCATCTGCATCCATGGGGACACTCGATACTATCTCACCACCCAAGTGACTCTGATCATTAAGGGTGTGTCACACCAAATGAAAGTGGGGGGTAGTACCTAAGTTACCTGTACCTGTGATTATTGGAAATGACTTTCCAGGATTTACTGAGTTGATCAAAGAGGGAGTAAATCCTGATGTTTCAGCAGCTGTGGTGACAAGAGCTCAGGCAAAGAAAATTTCAGACTGTGGGGACACTTTTCCTTTCAGTGATTTTGATTCGGACTTGTTTGAGCATAGCTCCAAGATCTGGAAATCCAGGGAAGAAAGACGATGCCTGAAGAAACTGTGACAACAGATGACTGATGGACATAAAGAGTTAAAATATGTAAATGCTGAAACTAAATTGTTAACTGATTGTGATTTTCTTTCAGAGCAAGCTAATGATGTTTCTCTCCAAGATTATTGCAAGCAGCTAGGGGTGAAACCAAAACAGGGTGAACCAATGTTTAAAAAATGTAATGGGTTATTGTACAGAGTTTGGGTTAAACCACAGACACAGGAACATACAGAACAATTGGTTATACCACAAAAGTATAGAACAGAATTGTTACAGATAGCAAATGATAGTCCTATGGCTGGTCACCCAGGGAGGGATCACACTCTTGCCAAATTGCTGTATAGATTTTACTGGCCTGAAATTCATGAAGATGTTGCTACCTATTGTAATTCCTATGCCGAGTGTCAGAAAGTAGCCCCAGTCACTAGAAAAGACAAAGTTCCCCTGGTGCCCCTACCCCGATAGACGTGCCTTTTGAGAGAATTGCAGTGGATGTGTTTGTTCCTTTAGATGAAAGTAAAAAGGATAATAGATTTATCCTGGTAGTATGCAACTACACTACTCGATACCCAGAAGCAGTTCCAATGCATACTGTTATAGCTCCAAAGGTTGCAGCAGAGCTTGCCTAAATTTTCAGCAGAGTGGGCATACCTAAAGAAATTATTACTGATCAGGGTAGTAATTTTGGTGCTGCATTGCTTAAAGAGCTGTACAGACTGCTAGGTATCACTGCCATAAAAACTTCCCCCATCACCCTCAGACAGATGGTCTTGTTGAGTGTTTTAACCAAACCCTAAAACACATGTTAACAAGATGTGGTCAGAGCCAAAACATCTGCACGATTTGACCTGATAAGGAATACATTTAGTGTGCATGACCCATGCTACTAGATGTGTTTAGTCCTGCTGCTGGCTGTGACACCCTCTGGGCTGCAGCTGTGGTGCTGTCAGGTTCATGTCAAGGTGCAAAGTAAACAGCAGCACCTCCGAGCTGTTTGGCACACTGTTAGCAAGGCAGGCAAAGCAAGCAGTACCGACTAATACTAGGCCTTACCTTCCTATTGCCCCCCCCCACTCACCTGCAGAGCAACAAAACCGAGACCTTGTCCAGCTGACGAGAGAAAATTCCCCAGTGCTAAATAAACAGCAGCACCTCCGAGCTGTTTGGCACACTATTATCAAGGCAGGCAAAGCAAGCAGTACCGACTAATACCAGGCCTTATCTTCCCATTGCCCCCCCCCACTTACCTGCGGAGCAACAAAACCGAGACCTTGTCCAGCTGATGAGAGAAAATTCCCCATCAGTGACACGCAAGTTGCCTGCCCAGAACAGGCTCCCTGCCACACCTATTCCGTCTGTCTCCACAGAAACACAACCAGACAGCCAGTGAGTAAACAAGCTTATGTGGTGTATGGCAGCTGAGACATCGTGAGACCTGGGGAAAGGGGATGGACCGAGCCTAGTGAGCAGTCCCATGGGCGATCCTATGGTGAAAATAAGGTGCGGCGTCATAGGCTGAGGTGTAGGTAGAGATATGGGAGCATATACGTTCATAATTCAAATCTTTACTTTTCTGTAGCAAAAAATGCCACATTTAGGAAGGACACAGGAAATTTGTAATGCAAAATCAGGGACAGTGGAGAGGTCTGTTTGAAACAACATATATGGTGCAGTGAGCCACTTGTATGTCTTTAGCCAACACGTTACAAGGAGATGCATGGGCTGCCATGGCTGGTTCCGGCTGCTGCTTTCAGTGCTTTCAGTGCATGTACCTGTGCGGGTGTGCACAGTGTGGTTAGATCTGCTGCTGGCTGTGATGCCCTCTGGGCTGCAGCTGTGGTGTAGTCAGGTTCATTTCAAGGTGCGGAAGTAAACAGCAGCACCTCCACGCTGGCTGTGATGCCCTCTGTGCTGCAGTTCTGGTGCCGTCAGGTTCGTTTCAAGGTGCACAGTAAACAGCAGCACCTCCATGCTGTTCAGCACAGTGTTGCAAGGCAGGCAAAGCAAGTAGTACCGACTAGCACCGGGCCTCACCTTCCCACCGCCCCCATTCCACTCACCTGTGGAGCAACAAAACTGAGACCTTGTCCTGCTGATGAGAGAAAATTCCCCATCAGTGACATGCAAGTCGCCTTCACAGACCAGGCTCCTGTTCACTAACTTTCGGCACAACCTCCCCGCCCTCTGGTGGTCACATAGGTACCATTCTTCGGTGAGTTGTACCTGTAACTGGCTCTATTTTAGTTGTTCCTGACTTTGTGTGAATGGCGTTATTTTATTGTTATTCGATTTCGGTTCACAATAGCAAACTAGGGTGTGGAAGCATACAGCGCACAGTGGGAGACTGCAGCAGGGTTTGTTTACAACCGTAGTAAACTCTGTGTGGAGCGGAGTTGGGGCGGGTTAAACATACTCTGTGGGGAAGGGCACCTCTGGAGACATGAAGTGGCAAGAAAAATAGGGCTCTTTAACTACTATGCCTTATACAGTCAGCGTAGTACTTGGGCTCTCCGCAGAAGAAATAATGTTGTTCAGATGGAAAACATGATGTAGGTCCTTTTCTGATGCAAAACGTCTGCAGGCTTCGCCCACTGCAGATGTAAAAATATGCTCAGATTTCACTAACCTCTGAGCTTGCAACTGTGCATGTGTGTTCACAACACACATGCGCAGACGACAAAAGTAGCACATCTTGACAGGTAGTACAGTTTCATACTACATAGGAACCTGTTGTGCAAATGGTAACAATTTCTGACACACTGCAAACACCAGACAATAAATGGGAAGTGCTTCAAACATAGAAGTGACTGAAAACGAATAAGCAATCCACTGAAAATAAATCACTGTACTCGGTCACAGTGCAGTAAAAGGCAACTTTAGGCAGCAAACGGTAGTGAGTGTAGTGGCAGAACAACCACAACACAGCAAAATGTATACTGCTTCGGTAGTGGAGGCATTCCACTACATAATATATTAGTATCATGTTCTGTGGGTCGAGTACAATTGTAGGTTGTCTTCTGGGGTTGCTGCTGTACCTTTAAAACATGAGTTTCAAATCAGGCGCCGTCGCTACGAAACCTCTCAGCTATTGGTGCTTTCGAGGCCCTTCCTGTTCAATAATTTCCCCAATTGGCCCATGCTAATTAGAAGAGTATGACAACAAAAATGGAGGCTAGGCTCAGAGGTTGCTGTGACTGACTTGATATACAGATGTAAATAATGTGGAAAGCAGGAGCGTAGCCAGGAATTTTTGAACTGCACACCAAGTGTGGAGTCACTGCTACCCCCCCCATTAGGGTGAGCTGCCCTCTCCCATCCGTCCCCCCTCACCCAACGTGTCAACCCCCACTCTGTTAGGGTGAGCTACCCCCTCTCCCCCATCCAAACACCCTCACCCAATGCATTATTTTCTGTATTATATAAGAGCACACCACTAGCCACACCACCAAAAGGTGTGGCAGACTGTCTTTTGGTTATAATAGTTTACTGTGACCACCCTATACCTCATCAAGGTAGCCAGTCCCACAGAGGTCCATTCCCACCAGACATGCCACACCAACAGGTTTCAGACTAACAGACTGGCTTTTGGTTACAATATTGCATTGTGACAAGCCTCTGTACCACATCAAGGTAGCCAGTCCCACAGAGGTCCATTCCAACCACACCAGACATGCCACACCAAGAGGTTTCAGACTAACAGACTGGCTTTTGGTTACAATATTGCATTGTGACAAGCCTCTGTACCACATCAAGGTAGCCAGTCCCACAGAGGTCACACACACACACACACACACACACACACACACACACACACACACACACACACACACACACACACACACACACACACACACACACACACACACACACACTTACAGTAAAGCCAGGTATGTCACAAACAACTGTCTTATGAAGGTTAGATACAGTGCATTACAATAGACTGCTGAAACAACCAGAAAGGAGCTTTCACAATGCAAATGATATCATGCTAGCCCTCTGTAGCAATAAAGCCAGCAGTTCAAAGCACACAGCAGGTAAATCTTCACACAAATAAGTTACTACTAGTAAACTAATGTTGATCAAAACAAATACGCCATGACCTGACACAAAATACACAGCATATCATTATCATCACTTGTGATGGGGCAGACCTTTCCACACTGATCGCCCATGGAAACTGGTCTTCTTGGGCCATGGTCCTATCAGTATAAATAAACAAAAAACAACAAAACAAGTGAAGGGTCTCGTCCCCGCAGACTTGAAGATAAATTGCAAATTTTGCCATTGCATATCCCTTATAGATTCAGTGCACTGCAGCTAGCAGCAGTTTGCATACCTGCATAAACCCAGCCCTGCACACTGAAATGGAAGTGTTGTCCTGATCTCATCTCCACATTTTATACACTTACATAGCTTACTGTGATATTTTTAAGCATTAAAAGTAACAAACAGAAGAGCAGATGACTTACTAATATATTTTGCCAGTGTAAATGCAGTTTGTCAATACTGGAGATTACTTTAGTTGTTATGTATGTTTCCCTGAGCTTGGGGAGGGAAGGACATCCCTTGCTGCTGTTCTGTTACTTTCCTTTATATCCCATAGTGACCTGCTAGGTGAAGTATTCTCAGCTTTATACCTTGCTGCCCTGCCCATCCCCATATCTAGTTATTAACTGGAGGAGGGTAAAACTTAAAAGACCAAGATATTTCTCTATTTCTTTCTCCACATTTACATGATTTCTCTGCTTGTCAGTTTTCTATGATCCCCTTAGTTCAGTGCTCTTCTGTAATTTGTAAATTCCCCAAAAAGCAGTCAAAGAATCTTACCTCGGTCACGAACTACAGACACACACCCAGAGATGGCGGAGACACGGACTCACGGTGCTACTGCTACGCCGCCTACTAGGAAGTAGAATTACACTTCGGCAAGGCAACAGCCCAGGTCAGGTGGTCAGCACAGCAGTAAACTTACAGGGTAGGGTAGGCAGTGGCTCAGCCTCAGAAGTCTCCTCGCCCGATCCTGTACTCTCTTCTCCTTGGCTTGCATGTCGTCTCGAGTCTTGACCTTCAGGCAGCAGCACTAATAGCCTTAATTCTGGAATCCATACCCGGCGGTGGTTTTCAATTCTCCTCAGTTAAGCTTGCCTACAATGGGTGTGGGGAGGGGGTGGAGGTGTGCAGTGCACAGTGGTAGACTGTGGGAGGGTTTGTTTACAACCGTAAACCATACATGTGATATAAATCTGTGCAGGAGGGAGTTTTTGTGAAGTTGGATGGGAGATTGGCTTTTTAGGCGGGAGAAAGTGTAAACGGACTGACAAGCTGAAAAAGGAAGGCAGGGAACAGCTCTGGCAGAGCAGCAAATAAATACATACCAAACTTCTACATGATGACCAAACTGATTAATGGTTTTAATAGACTTCGAACATATCTTGTGGACGTATGCACGTATGTTTTGTATCGCTGTATGCGATGACTCAAAGCTTCCGTTATGGTTGTGTGCATTTACCACACTTTCTTCCCCGAAAATCTGTAATTGAAACAGTCTGAGTTAAAGTGGCTGGCTGGTACCTTGCTCTGCATTTTCAGGCAGCAATCAGGCTTGTGCGAGTGATACGACTTCGGGGCTGTAGCTGTAAGGGTACTAGGAAGTACACAAATCCAGGGAAAGGAACAATTGACCCGTGTTCTGTGGCGATATGATGCTTTCCCATAGAAACAGGTTTCTCTGCTGTCCTGATAAAGCATGGCGTGAATTTCGTGAACTAAGGAAGACCCCTTCAGAAAGTATGTTTGCGCTTCATATTTACTGAGATCTGGACTTTCTGCAGTTCGAGGGGAGCGGCGTGAATTTGAGCTCGGTTGTTAATATCTTAAACTCATAGAAATTAATCGGACGTAGCGGGCTTGTTTTAGTATTGCATTATGATAGTTATTATTGTCACTGTGTGCTTAGGCATCATATCTCTGAACATTAAAATGCATAATACTTGACTTATGGTAAACTCAGCAAACTCTGTGTGGGGCCGAAACGTAGTAAACTCCGTGCGGGGCGAAGTTGGGGCGGAGACATGAAGTGGCAAGAAAAATAGGGCTCTTTAACTACTATGCCTTATGCTGTCAGTGTAGCACTTGGGCTCTCCATGGAAGAAATAATGTTGTGCGGACGGAAAATATGACATAGGACCTTTTCTGATGCAAAACGTCTGCAGGCTCCGCCCACTGCAGATGTAAAAAGGACTCCCTCATTCCTTCCAAGCAAACAACTTTTTGAGGTGACAAAAAAAGTCACCTCCACCTAAAACCAGTCGGTATGCTAGCAATTTTTTTTTAATTTTGGTGCTCCTTGACCACTGAAATACATGATAAAACTAAAGACTATGAGCAAAGGCATGTTAATCTACTTAGCAGTGTCAGTGCAGATACCCTCCTGGAATGAAAACAAGCAGTGGAAATGCCAAAAAAAGGACTTTTAAAAACACAGAGCCGAGATTCTGAGCATGTGCGTTGAGCACTACTAACGCGCATGCTCAGAATCTCAGCTCTGTTTTTTTAAAAAGTATTATTTTTGGCATTTCCACTGCTCCTTTTTGCTCCAGAGGGGAATCTACATGTCTGGAAATGCAGAGTCTTAAGCTACGGAACCATATTTAGTCACACTGTAAGGCAGTCACAGCAGTTTCTTTGCTTGTTTAACACAAGAAAAACTACATCCACAGCACTCCGAAACATTGACAACTACAGGAAAGTGTAAAATATAAAAACATCTCTAGTAGTGCATATAGATTTGGTTATTGAAGCCGGCAACCATAATTAATTAATAAAGATACCCTCATTCAACAACACAGCCCACTGCCATCACACAACACATACACTCATATCGCATCATCTCTGTCCAGAATTCAGTGTTTTTCTTTTGGGGGGGGGTGCCATTTGCTAGTAGCTTTACTTAAAGCTTATTGGCATCTGTATTAATCTGTATTAATAAATTTCTCATGTTTCGTACTTCCTTTACAAACATTGTAATCAAATAAAACCTTTTTTTTAAATGATGTGACTACTAATCACATTCAGACAGTTTTGTTGTTGTTGTTTGTTAGCTAGTCAGCTCCGTTTGATTCAGCTTGTGACGTCAATGAGGAGTGACATATTGCTTGTTTACTCTAGGTTGGCAATTAATGAAAGCCCTTAGCTGTTCTTGCATATAAAAGCATCTCTAGTGGTGCATAGAGATTTGGTTCTTGAAGCCGTCAACCATTGTTAATTATAATAACGAAGATACTCTCATTCAACAGGACAACAACACAGCCCACTCCCACAACACAACACATACACTCGCATCATCTCTGTCCAGAATTCAGTGTTTTTTCTTGCCATTTGGCAGTAGCTTTACTTAAAACTCAAACTGATGCCATATGCACTGGTAGCCTTTCTACAGGTACCCGGGTCCTGGTTTGCTAGCACCCACCTGGCAATGACCAATCGGATCAGCAGTGAAACCTACTGGTAAGGGCTTCTCCTGACTTTGCTCCTTATTCCCACCAAGACACTAAAGTATCAAAGAAAAAATCTCCTGAAATGCGAGTTCCAAAGTAGCTGTAACAGTCTCCATCTTCCAAAAAGGTAGTGTTTAAATGCCAGAAACCAGGGCCGGTCGACCAATTTGAACACACTTGTAGCTCAGCCCTGACTTCTGCATTGTTTGTTATTTCTTCCGTCACCCCACTCAACCCTCCCCCAAACATAACAGTGACACTGGGGTGTCCAGTCCCGCAGTATCCGAAGCTGAAATAAAGAACATCTTCCCTCAGCACTTTTTTAATACACCCTGTAAAACAGAACATGGTTCATTGATGTGTGTTGTGCCTTTAGTTCCCACTTCCCCCCTCCAGGCCTTACTTACCTAGCAGGGATCTGATGTCGTAATCTTCTCGGGACCGGAGACATGTCTTCACTCTTCAAAGCTTGACCGCGGACTGAAAAACATCAGGTATGCTGTTCAATGTATTTCAATGGGGGGTTTGAACTTAGTGGCATAACTACTGCTCTGATGATGTGACATTTAAACTTCAACTGAATTAGTGACCATCAAGCAACACTGCAGTTTTGCCATGTAATGAGCCATGATGTTTGAAAGAAAAAGTCAACTTTTTGAAAAACATAAAAAAACAAGATTTCGCAAAATCACTTTTGTGACCGAGTATAGCAATGTTGCTAGAGAAACTGCCCTAACAGTTCACAAATCTTGGTACCTTTTTAAGAGGGAAGACCTGGACCTGTCAAGCATCAGTTTGGTTCCTCAATGAGCAACTTTTAGCAAGGGAGTCACATTGTTATTACCCGACACGTAGCCACTTTACAGCACATCTGCACAAATATGGTTACCCTCAAAACCAAAGGGTTATTTCCCCTGTAAGGAGTATAATATTGGTAAATTTGCTGTGCAGGGCAATACATTTGAACAAATCCAACTATGGCTGTTGAAATACTAAGCCCACTTGAGCTTCTTGGCTCACATTATATCAGCTGCAATCATGACGTGTCGGCCTCGGGCACACATCGTGGTGCAGCGTTGTGGCACCAGTTTCACCTTATTTCAACTGAAAAAAAAATACCTTTTCTCCTTTGACTTTAGACGTCTCGGGCACTCTCATTCAACTATTGTTTTCTCAGTTTTCACAATAACCAATATTATATCTTATTACTGAGTGTAATTATGTAATTTCTCCTGTTCTCACCTCTTTTATTCCTTTGACCCCCCCCACATCATTGTTTTTTTTTATTTTCCGCATGAAGTCGCACAATCTTTTGTATCCTTGATAACTGGGAAATCTTTACTGCTATGTTCGTTGTTTCTTTTTTTTTTTTTTACAGAACTATAGTAAATAGGAAGTTAGAAATCTGCCATTATTTGTAATCAAATTTGTTTTATTTATAATTCAAGTACATGAATTACAATCGGCATCATTTGTAACAGTCAACAGATCAGTTCTATGTTGTATTGCTTAACTTGGCTCAAAATAATTTTTTATTTATTTAATTTTATTTTACTTTTTGTTGACTGGGTAAGTGCACTAGACAAATTCTGCCTATTTTCAGGCAAGACCCAGGGGAGGGGGATACAGATGAATACCAAGTGATTTTGAACCAGATTAAGCTGTCGGTGGTATTTTAGTGAATTTAGTTAATTGACTCAAATATGCAGCTAAATTATTTTCAGGAATTCATATGTGATGTGACATGCTGTTTCATTTGTTGACAAAGGGTCCAGGGAACAATTGACCCATGTTCTGTGGCGATGTGATGCTTTCCCATAGAAACAGGTTTCTCTGCTGTCCTGATAAAGCATGGCGTGAATTTCGTGAACTAAGGAAGACCCCTTCAGAAAGTATGTTTGCGCTTCATATTTACCGAGATCTGGAGTTTCTGCAGTTTGAGGGGAGCGGCATGAATTTGAGCTCGGTTGTGAATATCTTAAACTCATAGAAATAAGTCGGACGTGGCAGGCTTGTTTTAGTATTGCATCATGATAGTTATTATTGTCACTGTGTGCTTAGGCATCATATCTCTGAACATTAAAATGCATAATACTTGGCTTGTGGTAAACTCAGCAAACTCTGTGTGGGGCGGAACTGTAGTAAACTCTGTGCGGGGTGGAGTTGGGGTGGAGACATGAAGCGGCAAGAAAAATAGGGCTCTTTAACTACTATGCCTTATAGAGTCAGCGTAGTACTTGGGTTCTCCGTGGAAGAAATAATGTTGTGCTGACGGAAAACATGACGTAGGTCCTTTTCTGATGCAAAATGTCTGCAGGCTCCGCCCACTGCAGACGTAGAAAGGTTTGTAAAAGGGGAAGGGAAAGACTGTGACCAATACTTGCCTTACCTACTTTTTGCTTACAGAGAAGTGCCACAGGCATTAACAAGGTTTTCACTATTTGAAATGCTGTATGGTAGGCAGCCAAGAGGGCCACTGGATGTAATAAAAGAAACGTGGGAAGATAATCCCACCCAGAAACAATCGATATCTTCTTATATGTGTGCCCTAAGAGAGAAGCTGGCAAAATATGTTGGAATTGCTCATAGTAATCAGGAAGAGGCCCAAAACCAGTAGAAGGTATATTATGACCATGAGGTAAAAAAAAAAAAGTTTTCGAGCCTTTTGAAACGGTTTTGCTACTGTTACCCACAACAGAAAATAAGCTGTTAATGAAGTGGCAAGGGCCTTATAAGGATCTTAGATGTACTGGCACTGTTAACTATGAGATTGAGACCCCGACAGGAAAAATCCTACTAAGATATACCATGCTAACCTTCTCAAGAAATGGGCTGAAAAAAATGCCTAAAGCTGCTTTGCTAGTGTTACCAGAAATTGATAAGGAAGATATTGATGTAGCTTATGACAGACTGGAACAAACTGTAAATGCTGATGCTGTAAAGGTGAATGTTTTCTTATCCTCAGAACAAACTGCAGACATTTGTAATGTGCTTAAGACATTTAATAGTACATTTACCATGGTACCAGGCTAAGCAAAAGGGGTCGAGCACATAACAGTGACAAGGAATGCTCGACCTATTAGGCAAAAGACATACAGGTTACCAGAGCGGTTAAGGGCTGACGTGATTAAGGAAATACAAAAAATGAAAGAATTGGGTATGATAGAGGAATCAAGGAGTGCTTGGTCATCTCACATGGTAATTGTAAACAAAAAAGAAGGGGGTGTTAGAATCTGCCTTGATTTTAGGAAACTTAATCAAGCGTCAGAATTTGACAGTTATCCTATGCCCAGAATAGATGATTTGGTGGACAGACTGGGGATTACAAACTATATCAGTACCCTCGATCTCACCAAGGGTTACTGGCAAATACCTTTAGCTAAAGAATCCAGAGACAAAACTGCATTTGCCACTCCTGTTGGATTCTATCAATTCACCACCATGCCATTTGGCTTACATGGTGCACCAGCTACATTCCAACGGTACATGGATGTCATTTTATCCCCTCACACTGGTTATTGTGCTGCGTACCTGGATGATGTCATGGTGTACAGTCCAGACTAGAAAAGCCCCCTGGAACACCTACAAGCAGATATTCAAGCTATCAAAATGCAGGTCTGACTGTTAATCCTACCAAATGTGCATTGGGCATTGAGAAAACCAGATATTTGGGTTATGTGTTGGGAAGTGGAGACGTTAAGCCAGAGGTTTCTAAAATAGAAGCTGTAGCTAACAGCCCTGTCCCTAAAACAAAGAAACATGTCAGGTCATTTTTAAGGCTGACTGGTTATTATCGCGGACTTGTTCCCAACTTTGCAGAGTTAGCTACTCCCCTCACTGAACTCACAAAAAAATGGTACCCAAATAATGTGAAGTGGATCTCAGAGTGTGATGAAGCTTTTAAAGCTGTTAAGGCTGCATCATGTTAAGCCCCTGTTTTAAGGAGCCCAGACTTTGAGAAACCATTTTTGCTACAAACAGATGCATCAGAGGTAGGCCTAGGTGCAGTACTGAGTCAAAATATAGATGGGAAGGAACATCCACTTCTGTATGGTCTAATTAAACTACTAGGGTCCTTGGCTGGCATTAACAACAACTATGATCTCATCGTGACTGGGAACTTCAACATCAATTGGCTCAGTAATGAATTGACCAACCAGAAGGATACCATAGCCAGCTCCCTCCTTATGCAGTTAGTCACGGAGCCCACTAAAATGATTCATAAAACCGGTAAGCACACTCTCCTGGACTGGCTCCTTGCAAGCTCACCTGACAGGATTACCGATGTCTTGGTACTACCGGATTCACTAAGTGACTACTCCCCTATCACCTGTCTGTGGTCCAATAAATTCAAAAAAGTGCCACCTGTCTTTGTGAACAGCAGAATTCTCAGGAAAGGGCAGCTCTCAGCTTTCAAGGAGGCACTTTCTCAGATTGATTGGTCTCCCCTTAAGGTACTGCAAAACCTTGACATTACACTCCAGTACTTTATTGATAACTTTAATAGTGTTTGTGACAGATTTACTCTGTTCAAAAAAAGAAAAACACATGGCCACAACAATGGGTGGATTACTAGTGACCTTCTAGATCACATGAGGGCAAGTGACAACCTTTGGTATCAAGCCAGGGCCTCCGGTAAGCCCAGTGACCTTCAAAGATACAGGGCAGCCAGAAACAAATGCACACATCTCATCAGGAATGCTAAAGCTAATTTCTAGAAGGATCAATTGGAAAGAACCTGGGGTGATGGGAGGTGGTTTTGGGACAATATAAAGGCACTCACAGGGAAGGACGACAAAACACAGCCATCACTGCTAAACATTAATGGCACAAATACCATGGACCCCCACACCATTGCCGAAGAGTTCAGCTCCACCTTCACGGATCTTAGGTCTGTTCTATGTGTTGAATACCTAAAGCCTATCAAAGCTGATAACAGACGCCCACCGGACATCAACTCGCACCCTCAGTTTTACTTCAAGAGCGTCACTGTCAAAGAAGCACTGGGTTATATTAAAAAGGTCCTGGGGAATGCCAGAATGGGGTCTGACAAAATTGACATGAAATTGCTGGTGCTGGCAATCAACAGAGTCATTGCTCCCATCACTACAATTTTCAATAAATCCCTCTAGCTCGCCAAATTCCCTTCTCCTTGGAAATGAGCGCTGGTGACCCTGGTGCATAAGGGAGGTGATAGGTCACTGACTGCAAACTACAGGCCCATCTCTGTCCTCTCCCCCCTCTCACTGTGGCAGACCAGTTTATTGACTATATTCACAGATGCCAGCTGCAATGTCCCCAGCAGCACGGCTTTAGGAAACTCCACAGCACGGACACCGCACTGGTGGATTTCACTGAGTATGTCCATAAGGCATTGGATGAGAGAAAACTGGTTGGGTCCATCTTCATTGACCTAACAAAGGCATTCAGCACAGTCTGCCACCCCACTCCTCTTGTCTTAACTGCATGCCCTTGGTGTTTCCCCAAATGCCGCTGTATGGTTCCAGGACTACCTAACCTCCCGGTCTCAAAGGGTCAAGCTAGGTCACTCCATATCTGCATCCAAGGAAGTCTCACTAAGGGTGCCTTAAGGGTCTATCCTGGGTCCACTGCTCTTCAGCATGTTCCTGAATGACCTACACGATGCCTGCACTAGCAAAGTCAATCTATACGCTGATGATGCTGTCCTGCTTAGCTGTCACTCTCGCATAGAACACCTACAGGCTGAGCTACAGTCATCCTTCCAGCAACTGGAGATCTGGTTCTACTCCCAAAGGTTGCTACTAAACTACAAAAAACCAAGCTGATGCTCCTCTCTAGCCCCCAACTAAAAAGGAGATGCCCAGAACTAACAATCACAAATCACCTGACTGCCCTGTCACAAATGCACTCTGTAGCTTAGGCCCTCTGCCCCCACAGTGCCAAACTCAGAGTGCAATAGTGTGAACAGGTAACAGACAGGGTAACCTTCCTGTCTGCTTTTGGGTCCGAATCACTTTTGGTCTCAAGTTCTGGGGGGGATTCAAACTGTGAACCTTGTGCTAGCATACTCAAAGGTACAGGCTCAGATAGTATTCTCTTCGGGGGGATGCAATATATCTTTCGCCTAAGGGCACCTAACCAGGTATCCAAAATGAACCCTTTAAAACTCTATAAAAGACCTTAGGTATATTCTTACCTTTTCCCAGTTTAGTAACACCATCAAGCTCTCCAGAACAGCTGTGAAACTTAAACAAGTATACATCACATGCAAAAAGAACTTGAAAGACACCCAGGCAGTCTTTCAAATTAAAGATTTTACTAAAAGATGATAAAAATATGTAAAATATAAACACAGAATAATATATCAAACAGCATACAATCATTTAAAAGAAAACAAGGAAAAGTGCAAAACAAAAACTCCTACCACAATACATGTAGACTTTTTCTATCTAATGTATTACCTCTTTAAGTGCCTTATCAGAGAGCTGTGTGTCTTTCTAGAGACCCAAGATGGAATATGTCAAAAAGATCAGACACCAGTATTAGTTTAAACTGTGTCTCTCCACACCCCTTCTGTGAGCCATCTAGCTCCTTCTTTTAGAATATTAAAAAAATACAAACAGGATGTCCTATCAGGAGGTATATTAAATAAGGTGACAACAGCAAAAACTCATTTCCCAAATTATGAATCTTTTGATCCACAAGTTCCCTTGAAGTTTTACAACCCTGCAATCCCTCACCCAAGTGTAAGATAGCTGGCAGGAATCAGCTTAATGATGTCCTGTTTCTGAAATCATAAAATGTATATTTTAGTTTCCCAGCTTCAGAGCAGCAACAGGTCATAAAACGGCCATAAAATGCAATTTCTCAAGGAAGTTAATCACATTACAGAGATCTCCTGTCAGTGTAATATACGTAGCTTCACTGAAACCTGGGGTGGAGGCACCCATGGAGCACAGGCTGTCTTATGTGAGACAATTACATACTATATTTTTATATTACAAATAGCATACAATAATCATAACCAGCTGGCCAAGCATCACATGCCCCACTGGAACAGGTTCACTCCTTCAAGTAACTGGGTGTCATTGTGGATGATACCTTCTCGTATGTTCAGCACATTGACATGGTGGTGAAAGCTGTGAACACTAAATTAGAGATTCTGTTTAGGCACAAGAAAACCCTAACTGCTGAAGCCTTCCGACTCTCAGTCTCCAGCTCTGTCCTCTCCCTGGTTGACTACGGGCTGGTGGTTTACGGTGCTGTCACTGATACGGCCTCAAAAGGGTTGCCACTGCCCTTAACAAGGCTTGCAGACTATTGCTAAATGCTGATCGCTTCACGCACACTTGTACCCTGTATGGTCTGGTCCACATACTACCGCTTCAATCTAGAATCAGATACCAAACTTGCCTGCTAGGGATAAAAGCCATGCTTTCCCTAACCCCTCTTCTCCAATGACTTTTAGACTGAACTCTGTGTTCAACCCACTTCTTTGCAACGCAGTGAGCGTATTTAGGGACTTATGTGAAAGAGACTTGGAGAAGTTGTTTGAAAGCCCACCACATTTGGAATTCAATAATTTGACTAAGAATGAACGCGAAGCCTTGAGACTTTTACAAAATGATTCTAGTATTATTATTAAGCAAGCAGATAAAGGGGATGTATAGTACTATGGGATGTGTGTAACTATAAGCAGGAAGTAATGAGGCAATTAAATAATGCAGTGTTTTATGAAAAGTTGAATTTTGATCCAACCTGGGAGTATAAAACTTGTGTTGATGAAACAATAGAAGAAGCACTTAAACAGGCAGTCATAACAGCTCAAGTTAGTACATTTTTAAAAGTTGAACATCTGGTAAGACCAACTTTTTATATATTGCCAAAAGTGCACAAGGATAGTCAGAACCCCCCAGGCCGCCCAATAGTTAGCAGTCTAGGAAGTTTAACAGAACCCTTATCTCAATATGTGGATTCCATTCTCAATAATTATGTTAAAAAGCTTCTATCATATATTAAAGATACTAAAGACATTTTGAAAGTGTTGGATGAGAGGCTAGTTGGAGAGGACTGCTTGTTGGTAACACTCTATATTGAAGCCCTTTATACTAATGTGCCCCATGATGGGGCTATGGATGCGGCTGCTTATTTTTTAAATCATTCTGGTGACAAAACTGACGAGGAAGTAGTAGTGATTTTAAAATTACTTGAACATGTACTGACAAAAAATATTTTTGTCTTTGATGGTAATATTTTCAGACAAATAAAGGGGACTGCAATGGGGGCCACCTGTGCTCTGTCAGTTGCTAGCCTATATGTAGGCCAATGGGAATATGATGTCTTCAACAACCAGAGCAACCCATTCTTTTATAATGTGTTGCTGTGGAGATGTTTTATAGATGACATCATATTAATTTGGAAAGGTGACAAAAAAATGTTAAGAGAATTTGTCGATTATCTACATGATACTAATGAGAATTTGAGATTTTCATATTATGTGAGTGAAAACTCTGTAAACTACTTGGATTTGCGGATTATCCGTGAGAAAGAATGATGGCTGAGTACAAATCTTTTTAGTAAAGCCACTGATGGGAACACTTTATTATTTGCCACAAGTTGCCATCTTGCACATATGGTAGAGAATATCCCTAAAGGACAATTCCTTAGATTAAAAAGGAATTGTAGTAAGCAAGCAGATTTTGAAACTGAGGCAGCAGCTTTGAAAAGTCAACTTAACAGCAGGGGATATACTAGTAAAACAATAGATAAAGGGTATCAAGCCGTGGTTGCAGTTGATAGAAATGAACTATTGTCAGACAAAAAAGAGGTGTCTGAAAATAGTAAAAGGTTTCATTTTGTTACAACTTACAGTGCTCAAAGTTGGCAGGTAGGGCAAATAATTAAAAAGCATTGGCAAGTGTTAGCCGTTGAACCAGGGTTACAAGAGGTTTCCTCCCAGTCCCCAATTTTGACTTATAGACATGCACCTACATTAAAAGACGCTTTGGTGAGAAGTCATTTTACACCTATAGTGGGACACACCAATAGTTGGTTAGGAAATTATATAGGCTGCATATAGTGTAAAAATTGCAGTGCATGTGACTATATAGTAAAAGAAAAGGATTTTGATGTAATTTGTCGACAGAGGAAAACTTTTACCATCAGACAATTAATAACATGTAACAATCAGGGGGTTATTTACTTGGCAAAGTGTAGTTGCGGAGCTTTTTATGTTGGGAAAACAGAAAGAGCCTTCAAAATTAGAGTGTTACAACATGTCAGAGCTATAAATAAACAGGATTTACCTTATGCAACAGCAGCGCATGTATTTGAGTATAAGGAAAAACTGGAGAGACATGATTTTAAATTTTTAGGCATTGAAAAAGTTTTCCACAGCCCAAGAGGGGGTAATTAATGAAATAAAATCTTGAAAAAAGAAAATGAATGGATCTTAAGGTTAAATGCTTATAAAAAGCCAAGAATCAATGCCCATCTGGAACTTAAACCTTATTTGGAATATAGATAGTAATTATGTATATTTAGGCTTGGGTTGTGTTTCAGCGTTGATGCACAGTATCCAAGAGGTCTCATGTTGCATGTTGCATAGTAATCATTTTTAGTGGGGAATATTATTTAAAAGTTAATTCGAATAAATTGTATGATAATTATTATAATTGGGGAAGTATTTGATATGGGGTAGATTAGTTGATATAAATCTAAAGATAATATTTTATAGATATTTAGAAGGTAATTATGGTATTAAATATAGCTTATATGATGCTGTTTAGCTCATTTTTGATGTTCTATTTTGATATGATTCCAGGATTTTAAGGGTGATGGTAATTTAAATAAATTATTGTAGAACCAATGAATTTGTATTTCGTCATTATGATGTAATAAGATTTGGTATTTAAACTGAAATGTATGTATTGATGTTTTTAGCCTTTGATAAAGGACCTTTGTCAGAAACGCGTCAAGTGTGCAGTTGGTGGAATAAATGTGTTAAAGAAGCTCTGGATCCGAGTATTATTGGGGTATGTGTGTGCTTCAGCTTTTCCAGGAAAAAAAATAATCTCCCTAACCCCTACCTGCATTGCAGACCTGGTAAAGGAAGCAAGCTCCAAATACAACACACGAAGAACAGTGACAGCACAGCCTGATGTTCCATTTTGTAGAACTTCCCTAGGATAAAGATCCTTCATGTACCAAGCTCCACTATGGCTAAATGAGATCCCTGCTGCAGTTCTTAATACAATAAATGTGTTGTCCTTTAAAAGATAACTGAAGCAATACCTGCTGAACTCGAACACCTGCGACTGCCTTACCTGAATCCATATCTTCAACCTGGATACACCCTCTTAAACACCTCTGACTCCCTTACATAGAAATGTAGACTTTGATGACAGATAAGGACCGTTTTGCCCACCTAGTCAGCCCATTTCCCTACCTACAGGATACGCTGCAGATCCTATTTAACCAACAGCATATTTCTTCCTAACCCCCACAAAAATTGCCTTATGTCTTTCCCATGCATTCTTGAATTCTCCCACAGTTTTAGACTCCACAACCTCCTCAGGAAGGCTGTTCCATGCATTCACCACCCTCTCTGTGAAAAAATACTTCCTCACATTGCCCCTGAGCCGTCCCCCCTCTATCTTCAAATTGTGTCCCCTTGTTCGTGCACAACTCTTTTTCTGAAAGATGCTACCCTGTTGGACTTTGCTGATTCCACTGAGGTACTTAAATTCCATCATGTCCCACCTCTCCCTGCTTTCCTCAAGGGTATACATATTAAGCTCCTTTAGTCTCTCCTTCTATGGCTTCTCTTGCAGACCCTGCACCAATTTAGTTGCCCTTCTCTGGACTGCCTCCATCCTGTCTATGTCCTTGAGGAGATGGGGTCTCCAGAACTGGATGCAGTACTCCAGATGGGATCTCACCAGCTGTCTGTACAGAGAGATAATAACTTCCTTTTTTCTACTGGTGATGCCTCTCCCTATACATCCCAGTATCCTCCCAGCCCTCCCTACTGCCTTCTCACATTGCTTGCTTACCTTAAGGTCATCTGATATGAATACCCCTAGGTCCCTTTCCATTTTTGTTATTGTTACTACCTCCCTCCCTCCTCATTGTGTAATCTTCCCCTGGGTTTTTGTTTCCCAGGTGCATTATTTTGCACTTTTTGCATTGAATTTAAGCTGCCATACTTCTGACCATTCCTCCAACCTTGCCAAGTCCCTTCTCATCCTTTCCACGCCTCCTTGTGTATCAACCCTATTGCAGATCTTTGTGTCATCTACAAAGAGGCATACTTTCCCCTCCAGTCCCTCGGCAATGTCACTTATAAAGACATTAAAAAGGACCAGACCCAGTACTGAACCCTGGGCACCTCACTAGTAACCCCTCTTTCTTCAGAGTGGACTCCATTTACAATTACCTTCTGTGTCCTGTTGTCCAGCCAATGTTTTACCCAGGCTACCACCCTGGGACCCACTCCCAGGCTGGTTAATTTGACTATTAATCTTTTGTGTGGGACTGTGTCAAATGCCTTGCTAAAGTATAGGTAGGCCATGTCCATAGCCCCTCCCTGGTCTACTACTTTGGCCACCCAGTCAAAGAAATCAATTAGATTTGTCTGACATGACCTTCCTGCTGTGAACCCATACTGCCTTGGGTTCTTGCCTTACTAGCCTCTCGGTACTCAACAATTCTTTCCTTCAGAAGTGATTCCATCACTTTCCCTACCACAGAGGTCAAACTGACAGGTCTGTAGTTTCCTGCCTCTGTCTTGCTCCCACTTTTGTGTAGGGGTATCACATCCGCCTTCCTCCAGTCCTCAGGTACCACACCATCCTCCCATAATTTGTTAAAAAGGGTAGTCAGCGGTGTCACTAGTTCTCTCCTTAATTCTTTTAGAATTCTGGGGTGAATTCCATCAGGCCCCATTGCTTTGTCCACCTTCAGTTTTAGGAGTTCTTTCAGAACCCTTTCTTCTGTGAAAGGACTGGGATTGACCCCTATCCAGAGTGCTTCTATTAATTGGATTAGGCACCTCCCCCTCCTCCTCTTTTGTGAATACTGAGCAGAAGTATTCGTTCAGTATCCCTGCTTTTTCACTGTCCCTCTCTGCCCACCCACCGTCCATTCTATTCAGCCTCACTATCCCTCCCTTTGTCTTTCTATGCTCCCTGATGTACCTATAAAATGTTTTATCCCCCTTCTTAACCAAGTTGGCTATATTTTCCTCAGTTTGGGCCTTTGCTATTCTGACTACCCTCCCTGTATTCTTCTGCCTTAACTGGTACAGTTCTCTGTCCTGCTCCTTCTGTGTTTCCTTATACTTCCTAAATGCAGTCTTTTTCTCCCTAACCTTCACTGCCACCTCTTTTGAGAACCATAGTGGCTTTTTCTTTCATTTTGATTTGTTTATTTGCTTCACACAAAGGCTTGTTGCCTCTGTGATGGCAGTTTTGATGCTTCCCCATTGTTGCTCCATCCCTCCTTCTAGCCTATTTGCTAGTGCTTTTCTAAGGCACTCTCCCATCTTGCCAAAGTCAGCCCTCCTGAAGTCCAGAACCTTCACTTTTGTATGGCTTGATTCTGTAGCTGAGTTTATCATGAACCACACTGTTTGGTGATCACTTGTTCCTAGACAGCTACCCACTTCTAGATCTGAGATCCTCTCACCATCCCCATTTGAGAGTACAAGGTCTAAGATTGCCCCCTCATGTGTAGGTTCCAAAACTAGCTGTCTGAGGCATGCCACCTGAAGGGCATTGAGAATGGCCCTGCTTTTGGGTGTGGCTGCAGCCAAGGTGCTCCAGTTAACATCTGGCATATTCGGGTTCCCCATCAACAGTATCTCCCCTTTCTCTGCCATCCTAAGGATGCCTTCTATCATATTCTTGTCCATTCCCTTCCCCTGACATGGGGGTCTATATACAACCCTGTGCAGATTGTGGTGCCATTTTCAGTCTTTAAGGTGACCCACAGTGCCTCCACTCCTCCCTGTTTATTCTTTTGTTCAGTTGCTTTTATCCCTTCCCTTACATAGAGAGCTACTCTTGCCCCTCTTCTCCCCTCCCTGTCTCTCCTGTAGGTTATGTACCCTGGTATGTTAACATCCCAGTCATGGTTCTCTGTGTACCATGTTTCTGTGACTACTACGATATCCAGGCATCCCTCTTCCATCAAGGCCAGCAGTTCAGGGAGCTTGTTGCCCAGACTACAGCATTGGTACTCATTATCCTCCATTTCTTGATGGCCTTATCCCTTTTTGCCCCATCCCTGTCCTTATTGTGTTTGCCATTTTCTCCATTTACCCCTGCCCTTATCCCTATCGACATCTCTATCTTGGTGTTTACCTCACTTACTACCCTGATCTTTTGGGGGGGCTAGGATTTCCCTGCTCCTTTCCAGTGCCTCCCCCCTTGGCTAGTTTAAATGCTTGCCAATGAAGCATTTAAACCTATCACCTAAGATCCTTGTTCCCCTCCTGGACAGATGCAGACCATCACACCAGTATAGGCCTTTATCCCTCCAGATGGACTCCCAGTCCCCAATGAAGCAAAATCCCTGAGCTCTGCACCAGTTTTTCAACCACTGATTGAATTATATGGTGTGGAGCACCCTAGCCTTACCCATGCCATAGACAGGCAGCACCTCCGAGAAAGTTACCATGCATGTTGCTTGTCTAAGGCCCCTCCCCAATGCCACAAATTCTTCCTGCACTGCTCTGATCCCTTTCCTAGCCAGGTCATTTGTCCCTAGGTGGACAGTGGCATCCTGCTCCCTCCCCTGTGCAGCTGCTCCGGCAATCCTGAGGATTCACTCCCTGTCCCTCCAAGCCATGGCACCAGGCAGGCACCTTACTTCCCTCTTCCCTTCCTCCCCTAGTTCTGCCTTCCTAACAATGGAGTCCCTCACCAGGAGTTGTTTCCTTCCCCTGTGGGGTCCCATGCCACCCTCCTGTGGGTCTCCTTTGTGGAGGTTCCCAGCATCCTCCTTGGTCTCCACTGTGGGTGCCTCCATAGAGGAACCACACTTTGCCAGAATGGCATATGAATTGTGGAGAGGTACAGCTGGAGGGATACACCTCTGTTCTGCCACCCTCACCCTCTCTGAGCCCACTGTGGTCCACCCGCTCCTCTTCCTTGGCAACCTCTGAGGCAACGGCAGTGGCACTGGTGGTCCCTCGGTGGGAGAGGAGGTCCCACAAATCCTGGCCAACTCAGCCTGGAGATGAGCAACCTCCTCTCTCAGCCCAGAGAGGTGCCTGCAGATGGGACAACACTGTATCCTCCAGAACATCTCCTGGAGGACTGCTGCTCCACAGCCACTGCATTGCACCACTCCTGTCATGTCTTACTTCTGGCCCCTTCACTGTTATATGGAATACTTACTCTTTTCTCTGTTTTTTTTCCTCCCTACTTACTTACTTACTGTGTCTGTGCCCTTTAAGCTCCTGATCTTCCTGTTCTGAGACAAGAAGTTCCTATATTTCTCAGTAGTCTCCTTCCTTACCTGAGTTCATATCCTCAACCCAGATACCCCCCATTTCTCCTGTTTTACCTACCCTGGACCCCCACCAGCCATCCCTTGCCACCCCCAGCTCCCTCCAACTCCCTCCCATCCATACTCCCCCAACAGCTCCCCTTTCCACCCACTCTCCTCACTAAATATTCTCCTTCTCCCAATCCCTTTCTCTCTCTCTCTCTCTCTCTCTAATCTATCCCTGGTTTGCACTCTCCCCCCTTTCTTTCTCCTACCCTTTCCGATATTCTACCTTGACAGACCCCCCCCGGGGCAGCTATGCAATAAGTTGTTAATTGGAAAACCTCGTTCACACTCTCCCCCCTTTCTTTCTCCTACCCTTTCCGATACTGTACCTTGACAGCCCCCCCCCCCGGGCAGCTATGTCATAAGTTGCTAATTGGGAATCTCCTCCTGCTGTTTAATTTCAGTTGTCTAGGTTACTCAAGTGTATTATTTATCTATTTTCTGTATTACATAGCAATCTTATGTTTTGGGTTAACTGTCAAGTTTCCGTTATGTCTCTACTGTTTTACATCCTGACATGGAACCTTTGTAAATGAGTGTATACTCAAAGGTTGTATCTGAAGTACCAAAAAAATTAAAAAATAAATATCAGTAGGAAGTTGCATGACAGAGAGAAAAGGTACTCTACTATTGAAAAGGAATGTTTAGCAGCAAAGTGGGTGATGGAGTCCCTTAAGTTTTATTTACTAGGAACTGACTTTGTTCTTGTAACTGATCATAATCCTCTCTGTTGGCTTAACCAGATGAAGGATACAAATTCCAGAATCGCAAGGTGGTACCTGGCACTACAGCCATTTAAATTCACTGTGATACACAAATCTGGTAAAGAGAATAGCAATGCTGATTTTCTGTCAAAATATGGATCAGGAATCGAGGGTTCTGAAGGTTGAAAACAAATGTATGGGTTTGAACTTTACTGTTTGCTGTACTGTTATATAAAAACTGATAATGTATATGTGCTTAATGTCAGAAAGCAGCAAGTGTTATTAGAGAATAAAAAGTTTTGGAAACCTGTTTAATAAAACAGGTTCATTCTTAAGGAGGGGGGTGTATGTGACAGGATGGAATAGGACCCTATCCCATTTGTTATGGAGAAAGTGTTTAAATGCAAGAATCTGTTATATCCTTTTTCTGTCTCTTCTCTGTCTGGTTGTGCAACCAAATTTCCTTGTGAGACTTCAGATTTGATCACCCTGACAGGCTTGCAGTTCTTTGCCTCTCACTGTCTCTCAGTCCTCACTTGCTATCTGTCTTTTACTCCCTTGCATAGCTGCTGATATAAAAATATGTGCAAATCATTGTATGGAAATGTAACTGATATTGAGATCTCTTTTGTTTAGAAAATAGATAGTGCTACTGTTGAAATATATATAATTATATCGTGAGATGATTGCAAAAAGCTATTGTAAACTCTAGAGGTTACTTGAGTGTAAAAGGGGGCCTCTCAGCTCAAGAACACTGTGTTCTAGCAGCTCCTGCCTGATATTTACAAAAACAGGATGCTTGCTAAGGATGGGGGTTGAAAAGACTTATAAAAGAGCTAAGTTGCAACTGCAAAATAGATTAGGAGAACAAGGGACACAAAGACTGAAAGAAAACTTCATTTTATTTTTCTCCTCTGTACATAGTTATTATGAACAAGTTTATTTTTTAATGTTTCTGCTACTGTAAATAAATATTTTTGATGAATTCTACAACTGCTCCTGGTTTTACCTATGCTTCCTGACCTGTGTCTCGATGACAGGCAGACAGTAAAGGCGAGAGAAGACAACCCTGTTGAGTGCCTCTCTCTAACTTAAATGGAGTTGTTATATGCCCATTCACCTGGACGTAACCCACAAGGGATGTATATAAACTACTAATAAGTTGAGTAAAGGTGTCTGAGAAATCAAACCCTGTCAAAACTGCCATTAAGTATGGCCAAAGGACTTTATCAAAGGCATTTTCTGCATCAAGGCTCATCAATACAGCTAATTGCTTAGTGTGGTTCAAATGGTCAATAATATTAACAACTCTGCGGATACTGTCCAATGCCTGCCTTCCCGGGACAAAGCCTGTCTGGTCTATGTGTATGAGCTTTGGTATCAGATTCTCCTGTTTCCTGGCCATTATACCCGTAAATAGTTTATAATCTACATTAAGAATGGAAATCGACCTTTAAGAGGCACAGTTTTTTTGATATTTGGCTGGCTTGGGTATTACCGCTACTACAGCCTGTGCCCATGAGGGTGCTATCTTTTTATCCTCTGACATTACTGAATTATAAGCTCTATTCAGTAATAGAACTACCATTCCTTTAAAGCATTTATAAAACTCCCCTGGGAGACCATCGGTCCCCAGGCATTTCCTGTTTTTATCCTGCTTATCTCAGCACTTATCTCTAAGTCAGTAATAGGGGCAGAAAGTATATGATTATTTTCCTCAGAAAGTTTAGGGAGTTTCAGGGGGCCAGGAATTGCTTAATCAATTCCTTCTCTGGCTGGGTTTCAGCTTTGTATACAGTGGTATAATATTCTTTGAAAGCTAAGGCTATATCCTTGGTTGAGGAGAAGACCACCCTGGTTTGTGGGTGAAATATTTTTGTTACCGTTGCCTGGGCTCTCCTTTGTCTCAGTCGACTAGCAAGTAGTTTAAGAGCTTGTGGGCTCCCCTCATAATATCGCTGCTTTCAGAATATAAGCTTTTGCTCTACTTGGTAATCTAAAATGTCATTAGGTTCTTTTTTAAGGCGTTTCAATTCAGAATCCTTATTTGACTCTATTGTTACTTTTTGTTGGGACTCCAGTTGTGAAATCTGCTGTTCGAGAAGTTCTTTATGCACTTCCCTCTGCCTTTTTTCAGAAATTGCTATCAGCTTTCCCCTAAGTATAGATTGAATCGTATCCCATAGTATTGTGGGTGACACCCCTGGTGTGTCATTATCCCTCAAGGCTGTCGTTATGGTTTCTATAAGTGTAGTGTGGGTTTCTTTGTCCTGTATTAGTGACAAATTAAGTCTCCAAAAAGTTGTCTTTTTGGGTTGTCCCAAGTCCATATGTAAAAATATGGAAGCGTGGTCGGACAACAAAATATCTCCTATATCCACTTTCCTGATTTGTCCCACTTGCTCTTAATGGATAAAGAAATAGTCCAACTGTGAATATATTTTGTGGACTGCAGAGTAGAATGTGAAATCTCTACTCTTGCCCTGCTTAAAACGTCACGTGTCTGTGTATCCTAAGTCGGGTAACAACTTTCCCACTTTTTGTGCCACTCTATGGGTTGCTCATGCCCCCAGGGATGTGATGTCCAAGTGAGGGTGGAAGGCAAGATTTAAATTCCCCCCATTACTAAGGCTCCCTCTGCCCATTCTACTATCTTCAAGAGAAGGGTTCTGTAGTAGGTATAATCCGAACCTGGAGGGGCATATATGGAGGTCGTAGTTAGCATATGCCCATAGTATCTGTCCTTTACTAATGTATAGCAGCCCTCTGGATCCACCCTGGAGTCTATGAACTCAAAAGGTACTCTTTGTGGTATTAGAATTACAGCGCCATGCCTATTTCCCTTCTTATATGTGGATGCCACCATGGGCACGTAACCAAATTTCCGTAGTTTTTCATGCTCCAGTTGAAATAAGTGTGCTTTGTGGAGCAGTAAGGAATCTGCTCCAGTTTTTTAGGATAGGTAAACATTTTGCTCACTCTTTACAGGGTTGGTGAAGTCATTTACATTGTATGACACACATATTGTATTAGTATTATCCATTATTAACACTAATAGAATTAAACTTTACCCTTGGGTGTTGCCAGATCTGGACATTATTTGCATAACCTTTCCTAACAGGTGACAGTAAAAAAAAAAAATAGGGAGCTGCAAGCATAAACACTGTAAAACCATAAACAACATTCTCAACAATAAACAGTTTTGAGCTATGTTACATAAAGCCAGCTTTCTTCCAAGGTTGAAGGTCTGAGGTTTCAGACCTGTATTCCCTTCCCAACAAAAGCAGGGTGGAAGATGCATCTTCAACTGGGAGGGAAAATAAGAGGGTTGATCACTCCCCTATTAGGGGCCCTCTTGAAAAGCCCTGCATTGGTTAAATGAGCTCCACCTGTATTACAGAAAACCAACCAATGCTCCACTCAAAGGTAGGGGAAAAAAAAAGAGCAATAGAGAGAAAAGATTCCCTTCAGCTCCCCCCCGAAAACTTGTCCAACCAAAGTTATTAATATCTTATAGCATTTTTTCGCTGCTTCCTTTTTTTTTTTTTTACATAAAGAAAAAATGTTCCATGCAGTCTCCAGATATGCTCATGTTCTAGTCATTATTAACACAGGTTTTATATTGTCCCAGGCTCCATGTAAACCATACGTGAATCTTCAGTACTTCTTAAATTCTGCCTGAGCCAATACATAGTACTGTCACTTATTAGGCCTTACGTTGAGGTGAGAGATGGCCCTCCATCCCATACTTTCATTTTATTTTAGTCATTAAACTAAAAGCCTCAAGCCCTTTTTTTTTGTTTGTTTGATATTTTTTGCAAGGTCAAGAGTTATGTACTGCCATCTGTCCCTAGTGTCGATTCACCACCCCTCATTCATTTAACTGATGGGTTATGTATAACCCCTTCTTGAAATGCCCCTTTTTTGTCTTCCAGTATTCATATTGCTACCCAAATTAGCACAACAGCACAACTAAGGGGGTCAGGCCAGCTCACAAAACTTGGGCCAACACAGTGCCTTACCCTGTACCATGTGGCCTAACAAGGAGCCTCTAAAACTGAAAAAGTCACCTTATATACAGTTTGAAGATCTCAGATTCCCCCTCCAGCTGCTGTTCTTCCTCTGCTGAGCCAGGTATTTTCCTTATAAGTTCCCATAACTGCTGCAGCACTGGGGAGGCCGAGCGGGGTCCCATCTGATAGGATTTTCTTTTGTTTACCACCTGCCAGTCAAATATTGGTGCCTTCTGTTTGCACTGGTCATCTGGGCCTTCCTCCAGTATCTCAGTGCCTCTTTTTACCATGGCTTCTCTGGCGGCCTGTGGCATTTCATAGATTTCTGTGCTGTCCTTCCAGAAGACTCGCAATTTAGCCAGATATGGCGTCTGGATCTTAATTTGCTTCAGCTGGAGGGTTTTAATAATTGCCCCATATGCCTGATGCTGATGTTGGATCTCTGGGGGAAATCCTGGTCGAAGTAGACACAGGAGTCCAAGTATTTTATCTCCTTCTGCCAAGCCCTTTGAAGGATATCTTCTTTAGTATGGTAACTACTTAAACTTCATCACTATTGATCATGGGCCGGCTCTCAGATCCTTCGGTTTGGGCACCAGAGCCCTATGAGCTCATTCAATACGGAGCTTATAATTGGGTGGTAGGTCCAGTATACCTTTTAGTAAGTCCATTAGAAATTCTGCCATGTTTGATGTTTTAGCCCCCTCCTTCAAACCGTACATTCTTAAATTGTCTCAGTGTGAGCAGCTCTCCAAGTCAAGGCACTTACTCTCCATGTCTGCTGCATGCTGGAATAGAGCCTGCACTGCACAGCAGAGACGTATTGTAGTGTCCTCTGTATTTGAGAGGTGGACTTTGGTCTCCTGCACTCTCTGCTCAAGATGGATCAATTTTTTGTTTAACTGGGTGAATTCCCTTTTGTTTTTGAAGCGCATTTCTGTTCGCTCCTTCATTATTATGTCGAAACGTTGCCATGAAAGCTGCTCCATCTCCTCCTCCATGCCATAGTGTGAGACCATGTCACTTTGCTGTAAGGAGGAGCTTCTACTGCGGCCTGGAGTACTTGAAGTGGATCCTCTGCCATCCGTATCTTGTTTCTTCATGTACGGCTTAGATCTGGTGTTTCAGTCACTTTGTGAATTTTTACCAGCCATTTTTGTTGTCTTTTGCCTTCAGAAAAATACTTTAAAAGATGTTTTTCGGAGCGCGTGGGACGAAGCTCAATTCTCTGCTACCACATCGGTCAATCATGTCACTGGCAGTCCACTGGTTAAACTTTTCAATAAATAATTACAATAGAGTCCATGTATTTAGGTCTTCTGCAAGCTCTTGTAGGAGATGGAGGTGATTGCTGTGATAGAGCTTGGATAACTGTGAGGTCACCCTTATCTTGAGGTAGCAAATAGAATTGTGAGGGGTCCACTTTAAAGGGAACGACTTGTTGAAGAATGGGGGTCGGCTGCCAGAAACCAACAATGCCTCTGATTTCTTATATTTCAGTTTGTACCCAGCTATTTGGCCAAAGCCTTCCAAGTCACAGCAGAGGGTGGCGGTAGAGAATACTGGGTCTCTGAGTAAGAAGAGTGAGTCATTTGCACAGACGCTTATTTTTTGTTCTAGGTGACCTAACTTGATCCATTTGATTTGGGGGCTGGTTTGATTTGCTACTGCTAGGGGCTTAATGCAAAGGACAAAGAAAAAGGGTGAGAGGGAGAGCAACCTCATCAAGTGCCACGTTGCAAGGGGAACTGGCGGGGAGGTGACGCTATTAAGTCTTGCTGCTGCTTCTGGAGCATTATAGAGAATGGCCAGACATTGGAAGAATGTTGGGTCAAACCCATGGCTAAGAGTGTGTGCTGCAGGAAGGCCCAGTCCACCCAGTCAAACGCTTTCTCAGAGTCTATCCAGATGGCAATTTGGAACTGGGGATGATGTTGTTAGGAAGACAGAATATTAAATAGGTTCCAGATATTGACATGTAGGGTTTGCCTCGTGATGAACCCAGTCTGGTCTGGGTGGACCAGGACCCCCACCACCAACTGCAGCCTATGGGCCAGGACTGAGGTATATAATTTTAGGTCCACTGGACATAAAGATAAAGTATATAGGGTGATCTGACTTGTGTAAGTGTGGATCTTTTCCTGCCTTCAGTAGGACAAAAATCTGTGCCCATCACCAAGTCTGGGGTGCTACCTCTCCCTCCATAATCCCCCCTGAACAGCTGAAGCAGCTTTGGGACCAGATCTCTTCTCAGAGTCTTAGAAAATGCTGCAGTGAAGCCATCCATCCCTGGTGACTTTACATTTTTTTGGTCTTTGATAGTGCTTTCCAGCTCTTCAGGGGAGATGGGCCTATCCAGCCCCTCCATCTCTTGTTGGGATAATTTAGGCAGTCTGATCTTGGCAAGGTAGGCCTGGATGAGGTCCTCATGATTTGGCTGCCTTTCAGCTGTATATAGGGACTGGTAGTACTCAGCAAATACTACCGCTATTTTCCCCAGGTGGCTTAGTTACTGACACTGCCCCCCACCGATCTGCAACACCGCTCGATTCACCTGTTGCTTCTGGATCAGGCTAATAATCTGCCAGTTTGATTTCCTATTTTGTAGAAACGTTGTCTGGAGAATCGTAATTGCCCCTTGATTTTCTACTCTAAGTATAGTTGTAACATTCTTTTACATTCTTGTATTCTTGGGAGCAGGTCATCTGCCATTGTTCTTTGGGACCAGCCTCCACTTTAGCTAGCTTCTGCTCCAGAGCCTTTCTTGTAGCTATTTCTGCCTTCCTTTTTTGAGAAGCATATATTTTTTTTCCATATTCATTTTTATCCTCCTTGGCTCTGCAGGCAGTAATCTGCCCCCTCTTCAGGTCTCCAGTCACCTCCCCCCAGGTACCCCCAAGCCCTAGTTCCCCTACGGATTACCCTTCATGGTGGGGATGTGACCACATCCAGAGTGGGCTATTACAGGCGGTCCTGAGGCAGCAGTGCCGGCTTCCTGGAAGGGACTTCACGGAGCCTGCAGCCATGTTTTCCTCCTTTTCCTGGTCCCTCCCCCACGGCTGTGAACACTTGCACATTGAGGCACATGCACATATGACAACACCACATTCTTGGGTCTCCCGTGGTCTGGTGTTGCCCCCCCATCCTCCACCAGGAGGCAGCCATGGAATGGGATGATGTGCCCTCCCTTCCTGTTTTTTTCTCTGTTTTTCTCCACATTCAAGTTATGGAATATTTACCATGGAATGTTTACCACAGAATACATGGATTCAACATTCTGCTCACTTCCACTGGCAGAATGTTTCTCTCCTAACACTCTGTACACACAGACAACAAAGGCATTTGTTACAGTCAGAGACTCAATTATCTCACTGTCAGGGCAAGAAGAAAAGAGTTTCCTGATAAGCAGGTAAAGCTAGAAGGGGGATTTTCCACTGTCAGCAAAGAAACAGTGTTAGTGAAAACTATAAACAATACTTAATGTTTCTAATTTGTTTATGTATGTAAGGAGAGTGTGATAATCAGGGCAACAATATTAAATTAATTTGTTTTCTTTTTTATTTAAGGTAGTTTTATTTTTAGGGCCCGGTTGAAGTTTTTTTTACAGTGTAAAGGTAGCAGCCATGTTTGTGGTGGAAGATCAGTTCTGGCTGTAGGGTGCCTAACTGAAATACCTGTGTTCCAAATGCCCATTGATCTGAGTTCCAGACTCTTTACTGCTGAGCAGTCCTTTTTTTAACCATGCATAAACCATCTTTTACACATTAATAACAGCCAATCAGATTACTGGATTTTACCCTGCCAGTTTATAATATGCAAATAGTATATGGTTTGCCTTTGTTATGCATGGAATTCGATAGCTGCCAGAAAGCTGCTGAACCATCGTTCTGACATCAACATACTGTTGCAGAGCCGGCCTGGTGATGCAGAGGGTTGAGGCCCTGGACGCCACACCTCATGCCACGCTAATGACCGGGATTTGGAAACGAGCCTGAGGTCATTGGAGGTCAGCAGGGGGGAGGGAGAAGATGCAAGTGGCTGGCGGCCCTCTGCCTCAGGAGGGAGGAACAGGTGTCCTCAGAGCTTGGCTGCCTCCTGGTGGAGGCTGGAGTGGCTGCATTGCTCCAAGGACTGCCAGCGTTAGGCCGAGGGAGGGTTGAAGAGACTGGCACTGGAGCTGTGGTGTGCATGTGTGCCTCCATGTGCATGCAACACCACTTGCGGGGTCTTGGGAGTAGGACTGAGGGGTGAAAATGGAGGAAACAATACAGTGGCAACACCACCTCCCTCCTCCTGCTGAAGATACCACTTGATATACACCCCAGCATCCCACTAGCTCTACCCATAAGTCTGCTTTTTCACAATGCCTGCCACTTTAAGATAATCGGTTAAGATAACCCCAGGGTTGCTGGAGACAAGTTAGGGTCCATGGAGACAGACTAGGTAGGGACCATCTTAGCAGGGTGGATGGCCAAGCAGTTCTTTTCTGCCATCAAATTCTATTTTTCTGTTTCTGTGTTCCCTTTCATGCTTAGTGATTGTCCGTACCTCCCCCATTCTATACTCAGCTCCTGGGTCCCTATGCCCTAGGTGCATGATTTTGAACTTTTTGGCATTGAACCCCAACTGCCATGCTCTTGATCACTCCTTAAGTTTCCCCAAGATCGCTGCACATTCTTTCCATCCCTTCTAAGTGTCCACTTTATTGCAGATTTCGGTATCATCTGCAAAAAGGCATGCCTTCCCTTCCAGTTCTTCTGCAGTGTCACTTAAGAAGATATTAAAGATGACCAGTCCAAAACTTGAGCCCAGCAGCACCCTGCTGGTCACTCTGCCATCATTAGAGTGAGTCCTGTTAACCACCACCCTCTGTGCCTATGTGTTAACCAGTTGTCAATCCAATTCATCACTTTGGATCTCACCCCTAAGCTGCTCAATTTCTTTATTATGGTTCTCAAAAACAGTAGCAGAAAAAGTCAGAGCCAAAAGGCTGGCCTTCAGGAAATATAAGGGAATGCAGCAGGATGAAGATGGGGGGCATACCAAACTTCCCTAAGGGAAGCAGGGAAGGCAGTAAGGCAGGCAAAGGCCCAAACCAAGGAAACACTAGCACAAACAGTAAAAGAAGGTGACAAGAGTTTCTATAGATACATTAGTGAAAGGAGAAAGTCCAGAGGGGGTATTGCTAAGATCAAAGGAGATAAGGGTGTGAGTGAGGAGGAGGACCATGTAAAAGCATCTATCCTAAATAGAGACTTCTGCTCAGTATTTACTGAAGAGAAGGTAGGGCAGGGCCCACAGCTCAGCGCCATGGACACAGGGAGGAGGGAGGTGAGCACTAGTCCCTTCACAAAAGAAAGGGTCCAAGAGCTCGATAAGCTCAGAGTGGGCAAGGCAATGGGACCTGATGGCATACATCTCAGGGTACTAAAGGTGCTAAGGGTGGAACTAGCACAGCCATTATCAGAACTGTTTAGTGAGTCTCTGAGCACAGGAGAGGTCCCAGAACACTGGAAAAGGGCTCATGTGATCCCACTCCACAAGAGTGGTAGCAGGGAGGAGGCATGGAACTACAGACCAGTCAGTCTTACCTCAGTAGTGGGCAAGATTATGGAGGCACTCCTTAAGGAAAGGATAGTGCAACACCTGGAATCCATAGGAGCACAGGATCCAAGACAGCATGGGTTTACAAAGGAAGGTCCTTTCAAACTAATCTCATAGATTTCTTTGACTGGGAAACCAGAGTGGTGGACCAAGGGGGATCAGTTGATGTCGCCTACCTTGACTTCAACAAAGTTTTCGATACTGTTCCACATAGAAGATTGATTAATAAGCTGGGTAGGCTCTGGGTGGGTCAGAAGTTGGTCAACTGGGTGGCAAACTGATTGATGGGCAGAAAACAGAGAGTGGTGGTAAACGATATACAGTCAGAAGAGATGCAAGTCATGCAAGGGGTGCCTCAGGGATCAGTCCTGGGGCCAGTCCTCTTCAATGTCTTCATCAGTGACACTGCAGATGGACTGGAGGGTAAGGTTTGTCTGTTTGCAGATGACACCAAGATCTGCAACAGAGCAGATGATCCAGATGGGGTGGGCAGAATGAGAAGAGATCTGGATAAACTAGCAAAATGGTCGGAAGAGTGGCAACTGGGATTTAATGCAAAGAAGTTCAAGATTATGCACATAGGGAAGAGAAACCCTGAAGCTACCTATAGGCTGGGAGGAGAGTTGCTGGCAGTCACAAGGGAAGAAAGACACTTGGGCATCATCATCACTGATGACCTGAAATTATCCAAGCAGACCACTAAAGCAGTAGATAAGGCTAGGGGGATGTTAGGGTGTATTAGTAAGGGTATCACAAGTCAGAAGAGGGAGGGAGGTAATAATCCCTCTTTACAAGACACTGGTTAGGCCCCATCTGGAGTACTGTGTGCAGTACTGGAGGCCACACCTTCACAAAGTCATTAACCAAATTGAGGCAGTCCAGAGTAGGGCAACCAAAATGGTGCAGGGACTGCATCAGAAAACATATGAGGACAGATTAACTGAGCTCAATATGTATACCCTAGAGCAAAGAAGGGAGAGAGGTGATATGATCGAAACATTCAATTACCTTGAAGGCATTAACTAGGTGAAAGAGTCTAAATTGTTTTGATATAAGAAAAATAGCAGGACAAGAGGACACAGCATGAGATTAGAGGGAGGCTGATTAAGGGGTAATGTGAGGAAGTTCTTTTGCACAGAAAGGGTAGTGGATGCATGGAACAGCCTTCCTCAGGAAGTGGTGGATATGAATACAGTGCAGGGCTTCAAATAGGCCTGGGATAGGCATAAGGGAGCAATACAGATGAGTATGAACAGATAGGCCATTGACAGAGCAAAGGCAGATGGCACATTTATAAGGTAGAAAAAGAAATGGGCAGACTGGATGGGCCTTGTGGTCCTTATCTGCCATCAGCTTCTATGTTTCTATGTTTATCAGTCTCCTCTACTGCGCAGTGTTGAAGGCCTTGCTTAAATTCAGGTAGGCCATGTTCACTGCCCTCCACTGATTTTTTTCCCTGGTGACTCACTCAAAGAAATCAATCAGATTAGTCTGGCATGACCGCCCCCCCAACACACCCACTGTGAATCCATGCTGCCAGTGGTCTTGCAGCCCTCTGGATACAAGATACTTCACCAGCCTTACATTAGCAGGGTTTCCATTACTTTCAGTATCACAAATGTTCAACAAGGCCAAGCTTATCAGTAATATTTATCTTTAACCAGTTCTGGGTCTTCTTGAGGACTATTGAAAACAGTATTCAGAAAAAGTAGAGAAAGCTTGTAAAATGAGAACATTCTTTTAATGGCTGCAAAACAGCTTCAAAAGCATTAATGTGATGTACTTAGTATGATTCTGTCTTTGAGCATCACAAACCCTCTGTTAGGGAATATTGTGTTGTGTTAAAGACGTCATGCCTGCAACAATGCTGGCTGGCATCTTCCTGCTTCTCCTCTATAGCTATCTGCTAGCTCTGGCATCAGCACGTGGTAGCATGCACTGCGTGATGACGTCATGACGTTGCTTGCATCATGACATAATACTTCAAAGTTCAAGCCCCAGGCTGAAGGAGGGCTTATGATACTTGAACAAAGAATCATACTTGTACATCAAATGAAATGCTTTGTGTATCAGTGATTCTGAAGCTGTTTTGCAGCCACTCACAGCAAATGATAAAATGTACTAAACTAGTTATTATACTTTTTTGAACCTAGGGCCACTCTTCTTTTTAAAGCACTGAGAATAAGGGGTGAAACGGAGTTCATGGTAGCCAGACAAGTTGAATGAAAATGAAACGAATGGGCATACCTCTCAACTTCTCCGCATTAAAAATCAGCACTGGCCTTCAAAATTCATAACAAATGGGCAGAATGTGTAGCACTTTCTTATTTTAAGGAATAATATGTTTACAAATAGTGTGCCCCATATATTTAGTGCTAAGGAATGTTTCTCTCAAGTTACTTCAATGATTTAATAGTTTCTGTGTCCAGAAACAGCTGTAACATTGTTAAGAACATCACTAAATCTTTGTGGACCAAGGCTAAATCTGATTGTATAAATCATAGCGCTATGCAAAATTCATAGCAGTTTGAGAGGTATGCGAATGCGATAATTTTATAAGCGCTCTTGAGTCTGCTTTTTCTGAATATTGTTTCCAATAATTTGCCCACCACTCAAGTGAGACTGACTGGCCTCTAGTTGCAAGCCTTCTTTCTGCTGTCACTATTATGTAGAGGGACCACGTCTGCTCTCCTCCAGTCCTCTACACATGCCTGTTTCCAGTGAACTGTTGAATAATGCTGACAGTGGTGGCAGCTTGCATGTCCCTGAGTTCCTTTAGTTCCCCTTGGGTGTCTCCTGTACAGTCCCATAGCCTTGTCCACCTTCACAGCTGTGAGTCCCCTCAGGTCTCTTTCCTCTGAAAATGGCCTTGTGTCTACCCCCCCTTTGTTCTTGCTGCTCCCTCGTGGTCTGTGCCCCCTCTCTCTACTGTGAAGACAAAGCACAAGTACCTGTTCAGGATGGCAGCTTTTTCTTGATCATCTTCTGTGCAGTCTCCCCCTAATGCCCTCCTTATACTCACGATCCCTCTTCTTCCTTTCCTCTTCTGTGCAGTCTTCCCAATGCTCTCCTTATCCTTGCTATCCCTTCCCTTTCTTTCCTCTTCTCATTTATGTACCTGAAGAAAATTGTATTCCCTTTAGCTACCCCCTAGGCTATCCATTCCTCTGTTTGTGGTTTTGCTCTCCTCACTACCTTTCCTGCTTCCCTCTGTTTTACTTGGTACACCTCTCTGTTCTTCTCCCTCTGTGCTTCTTTATACTTTCTGAATGCCCCCCCTCTTTTCATTCACCACCTTTGCCACTTCCCTGGAGAACCATAACAGACTCTGTTTTCATTCTGCTGTTACTTCCTTCACACAGAGGCTGGTTGCCTTAATGATGCCCTCCCTTATTTTTTCTGCACTGTTGCTCTACCCCTCCCTGGAAATCACCCCCTATGAGGCAGTTTCTGAGGCAGTCTCCAATTTCTTTAAAATCCACCCTCCTAAATTCCAGGACCCTCAGCCTTGTGTGGTTATCCTCTGTTCCCATCTAATTGTTAAACCACAATGTACGGTTATCAGTAGTACCTAAAGGACTGCCCACTGTGACGTCTGCAGTACTGTCCCTGTTTGCATGCAGAGGTCCAGCACTGCTCTGTCCCTAGTGGGTTCTTTGACTAGCTGCCTGCCAAAAGCCACTTATATGGAGTTACAGTAAGTATGGTCCTGTTCCTTGCCGAAGCTGCAGTTGGAAGGCTCCACTCCAAAGCTTGCAGACTGAAGTCACCAACTAGCAGCACCTCCCCCTTACTTGCCATCAGAGGATTGCTTCTTCAGAGGCCTTATCAAACTCCTCTCCCAGTGCTGGAGGTCTGTACACCACCCCTGGTATGGATAGCAGCCACAGAGCCTGTGTTTAGGATGACCCACGGCACCTGCAGCTCTTCATTTCCTCTTGATGCTGCTGTACCTCCATGGCCTTGACACTCTCTGTCTCTCATATATTGTATAACCCTTCCTCCCTGCTCTGTATCTCTTGAAGTGAAAGTAGCTTGGTATGGTCACATCACAGCTGTGGCTGTCAATGCACCATAACTCAGGTATGGCCACCAAATCTAGTCTAGCCTCTGCTATGATGGATTCTAAGTCCAGAATTTTATTCCTCAGATTCCTTGCACTGGCACACATGACTGTTCATACCTTACTCCCGCCCTGCCTGCTTCTTTGCTTCCCGTCCTTTCCTGCCTGTGCTGTTTCCTGAAGCTCCCCCTGACCCAACTTTCCATTTGTACCTTCTCCATTCCCTATCTCTTTTACTCTTTTATTCTTGCTTTCCCGATTTATACCCCCTTGTTCTCTGCCTTGTCTCTACCCCTGTGTTCTTGCATCCCTGCCCTAGGGGAGTTTACTCCCCTTGGGTCCTCCCTGCTGCTCCCTTATCTGAGGGGACAATCATTGTCTCACTTGGTTTTACAGCCTCCCCCTGGCCAGTTTAAATGCTCATCCAAGTAGCATTTAAACCTCCCACTAAGGACAAATCAACTGAATCTGTACCAAGATTACTTAATTCAAAAGACTTGTGGCTAGTGATAGCCAGCTGTCCATGGGGTACCAGGGCAGGCTGGCTAGGGAAATGGCTAAAGGCCACCACCCATTTAAACAGACTCTGCTGACCCTTCTGTGAAGAGCTTGTGATGATGGTGTGGGTCCAATTTCATGGACTGTGAATCCAGAAAGACTGGGGGTGGGGGTGGGAGAGGCGAGTGACAATACCTCTCAGCAGTGTTTCCTCTCAGGACTCTGCCCAGAATCTTGGTGGGCACCAGAGGACAATCTAAAAATCCCTCAGCATCCCACCATATATTTCCCAGTGATACAACCCCTCGTCCATGCAGCAACCACAATGTCCCTTTTATGACCAGTCTAGCTGCCCAAAAGTACTGTGATGGAAAAACTATCCCCCCTCCCTACCCCATGACAGCTGAAGCACTCACAGAAACATAGACAATGATGGCAGAAAAAGACCAAGGGTCCATCTAGTTGGCCCATAGTTCCCTTTCTGCCCTCTGACCTTTTTTCCATGTGAGGTTCTATTCCTCCTTGTCCACCCCCTGCTCCTCTCCCTACTGTTACCAACCTGAGCAACCACCAAACCCTTCACTCAGTCCCAGCCATGCTTGAAACCATTTATGGTCTTGGCGCCCACCACCTTCACTGGCAGACTGTTCTACAGCTCCACCACACTTTCCCTAAAATAGAATTTCCTCATATCCTTCCTAACCTCCCCCACTCCACCAGTTTCCACTTGTGACCTTGGGTTCTTGAATCTTTACTCCTGCTAAATAGTTCCCCACAGTTCACCTTGTTTATTCCCTTCAGACACTTGAATGTCTCTATCATAGCCCCCCCCCGCCCGCTTATTCAGTGCCTTGAGACAGTCCTTGTAAGATCTGCCCTGAATCATCTTGGTCACCCTGTGTTACATGGCTCTGGGTGGTGATTGCGCCGGCCTGAGTGTGCTCGCCATCAGGGAGCCAGGGAATTCACAGCAAATTCCTGTTCTATTGTGGGAGGCTGCGCCCCCCCGTGCCCATACCCCCAAACTAAAGATACAAACTCCAGGGGGGCAGACCTTGGGGAAGGGGCATCGAACCCTGGAAATTGGCGCCCTAATAGCAGGCACGCTCAGTCCGGCATACGGAGTGCTGGCAGTGGTGTTGCACCATCTCCAGCCTGTCCCTATTCTTCCTTAGGTGAGGTCTCCAGAACTAAGCACAGTATTCCAGGTGTGGCCTCACCAGTGACCCATATAGGGGTAGTAATACCACCTTTTTTCTGCTGCCAATGCCCCTTTCAATACACCCCAGCATCCTAGTAGCCTTACTACAGGCCTTGCTACACTGGCTTGATTGTTTGAGGGAGTGATTAATGATGACTCCCGGGTCCCTTTCTTCTGCTGTAGTGCTCAGTTTTACCCCTTCCATCCAGTACTCCGTCTTGGGGTTTTTGTTCCCTAGGTACATAACCTTGCACTTTTTGGAATTGAATTTCAACTGCAAAACCTTAGATCCCCTCTCTAACTTTTTAAGATCCCTTTGCATCTCCCTGATCTCTTTGTCACTACCCACCCTACCACAGAGCATCATGTTGTCTGCGAAGAGACACAACTTGCCCCGAATGCACTCTTCAATGTTGCTGATAAACATATTGAAGAGGACAGAACCCAGGACAGATACCAGTGGCACCCTACTAGTGACCTCTCTCTCTCTCTTGTCTGGTCTAACCACATTTATCACCATCGTCTGTGTCTTTCCTTCAACCAGCTTCCCACCCATCAAGCTATGTCCCTAGCTGCACCCAGGTCCTCCAGATTCTTCAGCAATCTTGTGTGTGGCACCAAGTCAAAAGCCTTGCTGAAATCAAAGTTAAGTAAATTCACAGCATGGTCTTTTTTTTTTTGTGTGTTATCTTTTTTTCCCCTCTATGTGCTCTGGGCATAGCCATTCCTCCAGGCCGCCAAGGACTCCCACTCCCCTCCGATTGCCCCCCGAGCCTCCTTACCTCACATTGCAGCCGTCAAAGATAATCCAGCTTATCCCTTCACTGGACGGTTCCCTCTCTTCTGAGGAGGCAGGCACTGGGGAGGGCAGCCGGCACACTCACAATTGGCCCCATGCTGCTGAAGTGGACATGGCTCATGGGAGGTACAGAGAAGGTGCGGGCAGGCCGGCAGCCATCATCCGGCTGAGCCCAGAGCGTTTTTTTCCAGTTTTCTCTTCCCACAGCTATTGAAGTCCTCTTACAGTGCTCCCGGTCTCCACCGGGGGCTGCTGCAGAGCAAGTCGCTCCCAGTACCCACCCCGGGAGAGGAGAGCAGTCCTATGGATGCTCAATCCTCATCCTCCCTTGCCAACCCACAGCAACCCGAGTTGGTTCCCGAACTCGGGTCACCGGTGTGGCATGAGGTGTGGCGTTCAACGCCTCAACCCTCTGTACCACCGGGCCGACAGCATGGTCTTTATCTATCACCTTTGTTACCATTTAAAAAAAACAATAAAAAAAAAAACTATAAAGTTGGTCTGACAAGACCTCTCTGTCACAAATCCATGCTGTTTACTATTCCATAGACCATATGCTCTCTAGGTAGTCCACAAGGTCCTCTTTTACCAGTGACTCCATCAGATTACCCACTACAGAGGTAAGGCTGACAGGTCTGTAATTCCCTTATTGCACCCCCCCCATGTAGTGGAACTACATCCACTGCCCTCCAGTCTTTTGGAATTCCCCTACCTAAACTTGAGCCATTCCTCCAGGCCGCCAAGGACTCCCACTCCCCTCCGATTGCCCCCCGAGCCTCCTTACCTCACATTGCAGCCGTCAAAGATAATCCAGCTTATCCCTTCACTGGACGGTTCCCTCTCTTCTGAGGAGGCAGGCACTGGGGAGGGCAGCCGGCACACTCACAATTGGCCCCATGCTGCTGAAGTGGACATGGCTCATGGGAGGTACAGAGAAGGTGCGGGCAGGCCGGCAGCCATCATCCGGCTGAGCCCAGAGCGTTTTTTTCCAGTTTTCTCTTCCCACAGCTATTGAAGTCCTCTTACAGTGCTCCCGGTCTCCACCGGGGGCTGCTGCAGAGCAAGTCGCTCCCAGTACCCACCCCGGGAGAGGAGAGCAGTCCTATGGATGCTCAATCCTCATCCTCCCTTGCCAACCCACAGCAACCCGAGTTGGTTCCCGAACTCGGGTCACCGGTGTGGCATGAGGTGTGGCGTTCAACGCCTCAACCCTCTGTACCACCGGGCCGACAGCATGGTCTTTATCTATCACCTTTGTTACCATTTAAAAAAAACAATAAAAAAAAAAACTATAAAGTTGGTCTGACAAGACCTCTCTGTCACAAATCCATGCTGTTTACTATTCCATAGACCATATGCTCTCTAGGTAGTCCACAAGGTCCTCTTTTACCAGTGACTCCATCAGATTACCCACTACAGAGGTAAGGCTGACAGGTCTGTAATTCCCTTATTGCACCCCCCCCATGTAGTGGAACTACATCCACTGCCCTCCAGTCTTTTGGAATTCCCCTACCTAAACTTGAGCTGTTAAATTGCCCTACTTAGAGTTCAGCAGGTTCCTCCGTCAATTTCTTCAGCAACCTTTGGTGCATACCTTCTGGACCTGGGGCATAATCTACCTTTAGGGCTTCTAGCCCCATCTGGACCCTTTCTCTGGTCAAAACAGGCTGCCTCATTTTAGGAATGCCCCAGCCAGCTGCCTTGATGCTAGTTCCTTGATGCTAGTTTCAGGCAGGGGCCCACTGTCTTCCTTTGGGAGGACAGAGCAGAAGTAATTCTTAAGAATGGCTGCTTTTTGTTCATCTTCTTCTATAACCCTCCCCCTTTCTTGTAGCCTAACAATACCCCCCCGCTTCCTTTTTCCTTGTATATCTGAAGAATTATTTTTATCCACGCTTGACCCCCTCTACAATAAGCAGTTCTGTGTCTGCCTTTGCCTCCCTGACTGTCCGGTTAGCATCCCTAGTTCTCATTTGGTACTCTTCACATTCCTTCTCTCCCTGGTTTTCCTTGTACCAGGTGAAAGCCTTTTTCTTGGTCCTCACTGCTTCCTTGACCCTTTCTGAGAACCATATTGGTCTCTTGTATCTGTTTTGCAGCAATTCTCATGCATGACTTTGTTGCCTCAACAATAGTCCCGATGACTGCTCAGATATGTTCAAGCTTATCCAACAAAAGACCAGGAGACAACAACTGTTGCAAAAGTCCTAGCTGGAAAATTATTTGTGCAGTATGGCACCCCGTAATGGATCCATTTGGATTGAAGTTGGGATTTTGAATGTCACCTAGTAAAAGAACTGCTGTCCCTCTGGGGAATAGCTAAATCTTGAAGTACCCCACATTACCCTCAAAGTGATCCTCAGCCTAAGTGGTTCAACCAAACCCCTACTGAACATGCTAAAATACACATAAGTATTTTTTTGGGGGGGCCTAAGCAACTCCCATATCCCCACCATTTTTATAGATTTTTGCCTCCCCCCACATTAAATCCATTTGAACCACCCCTTTGAAGGAACTAACTTGGGGCAAATACTTAAGAGTAGAAGTAAAGTGATCATGAAGGAACGGTCTGATGCAGGCACAGGCAGGAGCAAAATAAATCTGGAGGAAGGCTTGGAGAGAGAAAGAAGGGAGAAGGAGGAGTAGATGGGAGAGAGGCTATTCCCTCTGTCTGGAGCAACCTTTCTCCCCAGCTTTGTCATTTTCCTACTTTGCCATCAAACATTAACATAAACTTCATTTTGCTTTTTCTGCGTCCTGCTCAGACCCTGGCTAGTGTGTTCTGGCTCTCTTCCCTTTGACATATACAGTATATACACTCTCAAGCAGCTTTGTTTCACCCCAGTGATGACCTGAGCTTGATGCTCACTGCTCCCATTTATGCCCTGCTGCTGATCTGACATTTGTCTCAGTCCTCATAATTTATTCCTTGGTACATTGGACATTATTATGCTATTACACAGTCTTACCAGTATTTAATTGTGCTGATTTTGTCTCATTTATATTTGTGTATTTTTCTTATCTTGTACCCTTCTGTTATTTATAGTTGTCACCTAACAATTCATTTTGTGATATTTTATTCATTTTAAATGAAACATACCAGATAGCATACAAACTACACACACTTACTGCTCGTATAAAGACCAAGAAATCTTGGAAAAATCACATTTCTTAGCAACAGGATTTGACAGTCAGTGGGTTTGATACAGCATGTGGGAAAAACCTAAAAACATTTATTCTTCGATAATTTTAACATATATACTAAGCTTCGCTATTACATGCAGTACATAACTAAGATATGTTGTTTCAGATCTAGAAAATGAAAAAGGCCACTGAAGCCACAGTGTCCACAGAGTCCTATTAGTTTAGGCCAGGGAAGTATAGCTTTCATCTTTGAACTCGTAGTGACCTTACCTATTACTGACACACAGACATTGCATTGCATTACAAAAAAAGGCAATTTGATTGAGAACGTTCCCAAGTTTAAATAACTCAAGCTGGTATTGTCCAATAGCCAGTGTAATTGCTACCCTTAATAGCTATGTGCTAACATAATTCACACTACTTTATCGTCTGTTCAACTGAGGTAAGGTGTTCGCTGTTGTGTTGTAATGTTGTGTTGTAATGCTTCATTCAATGTTTTGAATTATGTTTCAGTATTTGTACTTTTTTATATGTTCTGGTCAACCTTTAAAACGGGCCATTGACTCATGGACTTTCTAGAGTATAAATAAACAAAAACAAACAAACAAGTCCAGTAAATCAAGTATCTTCGAATAAATACTTACTTGGACTATACAGAAGAAAGAATGCTGTCACTGAGTTGGGCAGCCCTGCATGGATACTGCTACAGTCTTGGTGCTGAACCATCTTCTGCTTGGCATTGTGCTGCACAGTAGGAAAGCCTGTACCCTGATGTGACTGGTTACTTGGCAGGAAAATGTCTGCTCCTGGTGACAGACTGAAAGTGAAAGTGATAGTCTAAATACGGGCACTGCCACAACAGCAACCATGCAGGTTGCTGGGGAATTACATTAAGCAGTGATTTCAGTAAAATCTTCCCAGTTTGACTAGTAATGAATGCAAAAAGCAAAAACCAAAACACATTTTCAAGTAGATATATAAGGGCAAAACCGGTGCACCGAAAACATTTAACATTTATGAAAACCTGCAGGGAATTGAGTTCATGGGAGCTGAAGTCAGTTAAAACAAAGTATCAGTTCCTCTCCCGCCGACTGGTCCTTGGCCTCCAGTCTGGGGGGGGGGGGTCCGAACTCCTACACAGTGGTGTCCACTTTGTGTTTCTTTTGGGTCATTCCGTCAGAACGTATGGCCTCCCTGTGTCATGTGAAGCCTTGCTGGAGCTAGCAAGGAGTGTACAATCCCCAACCCATGAAGCTGTTGCCACATGGGGTTGAAGAGCTTCCTTCTCAATCAAGTAGAAAAGGACCAGTCTGGAAACATCCTGATACTGTGGTTCTTGATGCTGATTGGGAAAGTCTGCATGGCCCATTGTAGTATCAGGTTCCTGAATTCAGTACTTGCCATTACTAAAAGGATGGTATGGGGAAGAATTGTTTCCTGAATAGGATGTCTGAGAGTACACCTGGTAGGCACGTTTCAGTTAGTGTGGCTCAAATCTCTGGTCTTCGGGTATCGAGGTACTTAACCATTGCTGAAAAAAGGTTAGTCCATTTTCTCCTTCCACTCCTTTGGGAATGCCAGTCATCTGAATATTCATTGCCTGAGCCGAGTTCTCCAGGGTCTTGAGCTGTACTCTAAAGTTGCAATTTTCTTGGGTGAGTTTACCCACTGCAACAAACATTCTTTTAGATGTCATCTGTCTCTACCGCTGTAGTAAGTGTAGTGTCAGTTTTGGGTGTCTTGGGCTGTCAGACAGCTCAGGATTGCTACGATCTTAGTGTCCTTGTCTGAAACCACCTTTGACACACTCCACCATGGTGGTATAGAGCTTCTTCCAGACGGATTACTGGCTGTCTAGGTAAGGCCTGCTGTGAAGTTTGAGGCTGCAGCTATGCCTATCCTTTTGCTAGTCCTCCCATATCTGCCACAAATCCATGCTGTTTACTGTAGCACCAGTGCCAGACCAAAAGTTGCAGGGGAAGGCACTTAGGATTTTCTGGTATTTTAGTGACAGCTCCAGTGAGCGGGGCGAGCATGTGCTGAGACACGTGCTGAGACAAGGGCATCTGCGCATGTCTGGTGTGTCTGGCAGGCCTGGTGGGACTGTGGGCCTAGAATACTACACATCTGAGGCTACACATCAGAACCCTCAGATCAGTTTAAAACAAGTTCAGTCATTACCACTACTAAGACCGCAGACCCCAACAATAAGAATAGCTATTAGAAGACTCTACTACAAAGAACAAAACCTGTCACAATAGTACTTCTCACCACCAGTTAAAAAGGGAGGGAGAGAGAGAGAGAGAGAGAGAGTGTGTGTGTGTGTGTGTGTGTGAGAGAGAGAGAGATAGAGAGAGAGAGAGAGAAAGAGACAGAGCGAGAAAGAGAGAGAGAGAGAGAGGAAAAAAAAATCAATGGATCCCTCTACTGAACTATTAAGATTACTATGTGAAGGTTCACTTATTCAGTGCAATATATGCAAAATGTACACTGAACACCTTTACTAATCACTGAAGAACAGTTTTCATGCATTAAATGCCAGTCTTTTTGTGAATTACAGTCTGAACTGATCTCAGCAAAAGACGAACTGAGAGGATATAGAGAATCTGTAAACAATATAAATACTGATAATCCCCTAGAAACTACATTAGTAACACAGAAAAAAACTCCCACGACCAGTAACAAAAAAAAGAGCAAGAGAAGAGGATCAAGTCACAAGTAAAGTACACATTATCAACATGGGCAGAGAGAGAGAAATCGTTGACTCAGATGACTAAGCAAATAATGAATGGTACACAGTGCAACATAAAAAGGCATTTAAAAAACGTAGGAGGGCAGATGATAGATTTGAATTAACACAGACTAACAGATATAGTCTCCTTTTGGATAAGACAAGTGAAGAAACAGGAGAACAGGAAACACAAGGCAAAAAATAGTAAGGATAAACAAAGACTGATGCTGGTAATAGGTGACTCTATAATCAAACGCTGTGATTCTATAATCTGTCATCCTGACAAATTAAATAGAATAGTCTCCAGCTTTTCAGGAGCAAAAGTAAATGACCTTAGTAAAACAGTACCTGTCATATTAAAAACATGCGCTAAAAACCCAATTGTCACCATACATGTAGGCACGAACAGTATTGGCCATGATCACAAGAAAGATATCTGTTATGATATTTTAGAAATGGGTAATAATATCAAGAAAACAGGTGCAGAAGTAATTATTTTTGGAATTCTCCCCATTCCCAGAGCTAAGGTCGAAAAAAAAACCAACACAATAATCAGAATGAACACTGGATTACAGAACTGGTGTAGACAAGCAGGCTTAAAATATATCGACTCCTGGGCTCACTTTTACAAAAAACGCCACCTTTACTGCAAGGATGGATTACACCTTAACAATAATGGTGCATACATAGTAGGGAGACTCATTAAAGCTAATGTGGAGGTGATTCCTTTAAACTGAGTCTGCAGTGGACGGGGGAGAGAGCATGTAATGACTTTACCTTATAGTAAAATGTATGCAGCATGGCCACCTGAATTGCCTTTTGTCCAATGCCAGAAGTCTTAATAAAACACCATGCAGACCAAGATATAGATATCGTACTAATAACAGAAACATGGTGGACTGTGGAAGGTAATTGGGACAGGGAGATTCCTGAGTACCAACTTATAATGCAGAACAGAAAATACAAAAGGGGTGGAGGAATTGCAATTTACATTTCAAATAGTTTAAGAGAAACATATATTACATCCAAAATAATAACCAAGGCACCCACTGCTGAAATTATGTGGTTAAACATCAAGAGTAAGGTGACTGAAAAAGTAGTCACAGGCCTAGGCTACAGACTGCCATTATGTGGGGAAAACACTAACCAGGAAATTATAGATGAACTAACTACAGCATGTGAATTAGGAAGGACAGTTTATGTGGGAGATTTCAACCACAACTGTATTGACTGGAAAAACCAAGCAAGTCATACTAAATAGGGTGCTATGTTCCCAAGTACATGCATAGAGCTTAACCTTGTCCAACATATATCAACACCTTTCAGTGGGGATAACATCTCAACCTCGTCTTGAGTACCAGACCATTGAAATCTCCAAGTATAAGGTTACTGAACAAGTAGGTAACAGTGATGATTCATATGTAACATTTAACAAAAACTAGGCACCGACAGGATAAAAGGCTGTACAGAGCTATATCTATATAAAACAGCAGACATAAACAGCATTAGAAGAGACCTTGCTAAAATTAACTGGCCATCTACATTTGAAGGCAAACACACGAAGAATGCTGGGCATACCTCTCAACTGTACCACATTACGAGGAATGTTCCTCATTTTACGTCACAAAAGCTCCCTGCTCCACATTGTGAGGACTTGTTCCACATTCAAAGTCAACATTTTAAAGTAAAAATCCATAGTAAATTATGCAAAAATATATATTATTCAATTAAAAACAGACTTTCTGAACATAAATGCAACATATTAACTGTGTTTTGAGCTTCTTAGGTAAAGATTTGATTAAGTGTTCTACATTTTGCCCATTTGTTCTTCATTTTGACAGGCAATGTTCCACATTTGGGGGACGAAAGGTTGAGAGGTATGATGCCAGGCTATTCTGAAGTATAATATCTTAAAGATTTGCAACAAACACATAAATAGAGTTAAAAAATATAACAACAAAGGAATAAAACCCAGCACAATGAATCAACTACACACCAACATCACAACTGAGGAACTGAAAAAATAAATAAAGTAAAGCCATTCAGAGCACCAGGGCTAGACAACATAACCCCCCCCCCCCAATGTAAAACTAATGAAAGACAACATATGTGTGCCATTAAAACTTTGGTTCAAAAAATGAATAAGGGAGGGAGTTGGACCCATGATTGGACATCAGCCAAAATTACACTGATCCACAAGAAAGGAAGTAAGCAATCTGTTGAAAACTACCGCACTATCAGCCTAACATCTTTCCTGGAAAATTGCTAGAATCCATAATCAAAGACCGGGTATAGGATCACATAAACAAAAAAGGTGAAACTGACAATGACCAACATGGCTTTAGAGCTGGGCAATCATGTGTTACAAATTTAGTCTGCTTTTACAACAGGATTAGTCAGATCCTAGATAGGGGAGAATCAGCTGATGTAATCTTATTGGATTTCTGTAAAGCATTCAACACTGTACCATACTGGGCAATAGCTGACAAACTTATTAAACTGCACATTGATATCACGTTCATAAGATGGATAGTAAACTAGCTCAGTAACCATACACAGCAAGCATCAATCGATGGTTTCCTGTCCACAGAGGGTAGGGTAAAAAGTGGAGTTCCACATGGATCAGTTTTGGGACCACTTCTGTTTCAATTGTTTATTGCTGATCTAGGCAAAACTATGTAAACGCAATCATAAAATATGCAGATGACACCAAGCTGGGTGGAGCAGCTAACACTCATGAGCAAACTATCAGGATTCAAGAAGACCTCAACTCCATAAGCAAATGGGCATACAAAAACAATTTGACATTCAATCTAGACACATGTGCTGTCCTCCACCTAGGAAATTTTTATTTTATTTATTTTTTTTTTAATTTGGTGACCGGGTAGGCCCACTGAGCCCCGAAGGTCCCTTTTTCAGGGGCGAACCGGGATAACAATACATATTTTCATACAGAGAAAGACTTGGGTTACAGAGTAGTTTCATGTGTATGAGCAGGTTACAGCCATGGTTATCATCATGCATCAGTCCTTACAAATATGTTGACAGTAGAATTAACAAAAGGTGCAGAAGAAATGTAATTTTACATGGTTAGCTCATTGTTTACTACTGGCATGGTTCAGTGGAAAGTTAGCTGTGGTACTATGTCTAGAGGGAAGCACCGTGGAACCTGATAAGATGCTTGGAGAATCTGGATATTAGGAGGATAGAAGCAAGTGGGGGGGGGTCATGAGCCGTGGCAATGACAAGTGCTAGTATCAGACATATAGGCTTTGAGTCTGGTGTGGAAGTTCATCAGTGAGAAGGCTTCCTGCACTAGGGGTGGGAGTTTGTTCTACAGGTAGGGGGCTGAGTAGGAGAACGACCTGCCACCAGTGTTAGTCCTGACTCTGGGAACTTCAAGCAGTGTATGTCCAGATGTCCGTAGGCTCCTGGGGTTATGTTTGAGTGTGATAGTTCCAGTGATGCTGGGTGGAGCTGAAGGGCTGAGTAGCTTGAAGGTCAAGCAGAGCAGGAGGTAGTGGAGACGAGAGGTCAGTGAGGGCCAGCGTAGCTGGGCAAGTGTTTCACAATGGTGCCTTCCCGAGTGGTCCTGGGTAGCAAACCGGGCTACCTTGTTATACAGGATTTGCATCTTGGTGATCTCCTGCTTGGCCATGCCCTGTAAGATTGGAGCAGTGTAACTCAGGGTGGGGAGGAGGACACTTGTGGAGATTGAGTTCCTGACCTCAGGAATGAGCTGGTCTTTTAGCCAGTACAGAGTACCAAGTTTGCGGTGTATGGTCTTGGTGACCTGATCCACGTGGTACTTGAAGGTAAGGCGATGGTCCAATGTTAGACCTGAGTATTTTAAGGAGGGCACAACCTCGATGTCATTTCCCAAGAGAGCAGTGAGTTGCTGAGATTTAGACCTGTTGTGTCCAAGGGTGTTGCATCCGAATAGCATCGCCTTAGTTTTGCCTGCATTTAGGACCATTCTATTTGCTCTCAGCCAGGCCTCAAGAGATGCTAGGTCGGCTTGGAGAAGGGGACCTAGCGCTGCAATGTTATCCAGGGATCGGTAGATGATGGTGTCATCCGCGTACTGAACGACTGAGCTTCCCCCACAGTGGAGGCTTAGGTCATTAGTAAATATGGAGAAAAGGAGTGGGCCAAGGATCGAGCCCTGCGGTACTCCCTCTGTAAGGGGTAGAGGACCCGAGGCAGCACCCTTCCAGATGACCCTCTGGGATAGGCCCGATAGATAACTCCCAAACCATTTGAGGGTGAGGGGGTCTAGGCCAATTTTATCCAGTTTTAGTAGCAGGAGTTTGTGATCCACAAGGTTGAAAGCCTTGGACAGGTCTATAAAGACGGCTCCAGTGGGTGTCCCATTATCCATTGCTCTGAGTAAGTCATTTGAGAGATGGATGAGTGCTGTGTCAGTCCCATGGTTAGTTCTAAAACCATGCTGTGAACATGCAATTAGCTGATGGGACTCCAGGTAGTCACAGAGTTGGCCATAGACTAACCTTTCCTGTAGCTTTGCAAGTGTACTGAGCAGGGAAATAGGCCTGTAATTGCTTATGTTTTCCCTGGAGCCACCCTTGTGAATAGGGACCATGTTGGCCTGTTTCCACTGGTCCGGAACAGTCTCTTCAAGTAGGAATCTGTTTATGAGCCAGGTCAGGGGTCTAGTGAGGGATGGGGTGCCAGCTTTGACCTCCTGAACCTTTGTCTTTCAGAGCCCTTAGGAGGGATTAGACCTCTTTTGTCTTCACCAGTCTTAGATGGAAGGAGGGACAGTCAAGGCGAGTAGGCTTGATAACATTAGGAGCCGAGGTCGCGAGGGCAGGCCGACCTTGTAGGCATCGAGGTTACCAAAGTGATTGTTGAGGGCAGTAGCAATTTCGAGGGAGTCGCTCACTGGCTGACCATTGACCTCAATGGGGCCAGGTTCAGTCTTAGTGTTACCCCTGATCAGGTTGTTGATGTGATACCAGAATTGTTTAGGGTTGCCCAAATTGTATTTTTATAGGTGAGTGACATACTCTCTTTTTGCTAGTTTGATGGCTCTCTTGCATTTGTCTCTTAAGACCCTGTATGACACAAGGTCGGCAGGAAGGGAAGAGAGCTTGAACTTCTTTCAGGCCTTGTCTCGACTGACCATAAGGGTTTTTAAGGATGGAGAGATCCACTTGTAGCAGCTATCCTTTGTTCTACATTTTTTCAAGGGGGGCAAAGAGGTTAGCTGCTGTACATACTGTGCTGTGGAAATGCTCCAGAGCCTCAGCCAAGGTGGGGAGGAGCTTAATTGGGCTCCAGTCCAGACTGTGTAGGTAGTAATTAAACTGCACTGCTGAGAAGTTTGTGTAGTCATGAGCAGGGATTATTCTGGGTTGGATCTTGGGTGCTCTGTTCTTCCAGATGCAGAATATGGGGGAGTGGTCACTTAAGGAGTCTGCCATTATGCCGGCTTTCTGGATGTTGGCGGGTTTGGACACCAGAGCCCAATCAAGGGTGGTGTGGTTCCCCGATTTGTAGTTAAGTCTGGTTGGTTCTAAGATGACCTGTACCAGGTTTGCTTCTTGGGTCAGTGCCATAAGGGCATTGTTAGGGTCCTGGGCCCAGTTTAGGTTGAAGTCACCCAGAATAAGGAGCTCTGAAGAAACAACTTGGGCCGTGATTTTTGTTATTGCTTCTAGGGATTGAAGAGCCAATTTGGGTGGGTGGCAAACGCAGCCAATAGCAAGTTGCTTGTTGTGCCCTAGGGTGACTTGGATGAATATAGATTCACCATCAAGGGAGGTGTGTTGCTGCAAGGTGAGGAGCGATACGGTTAGGGCTACATTGGCATAAATGAGTACACCACCCCCTCTTTTAGTCAGCCTGTCCTTACAGTACATACTATAACCTTGGGCCAGTATCTCGTGATCAGGGATGTGTGCCTTAAGCCATGTCTCTGAGATGGCAAGGATTTCAGGCTTGTAGAGATCAAGCCAGGCTTGTATCTCTTGCATGTTTGATCATAGGCTGCATACGTTCATATGCGCTATCTTTAGCCCCTTTGTGGATGCCCAGTGAGGGTCACGAGGGGTTGCTATTGAGAAGTTGGTGGTGTTAGGACCAGGGTTAGGATGTTTGTCACCTGCCAGGAGTAGTAACGCAACTGAAAGGCAGAGTAATTTTGGGCTGGCCGATGGGATTCGGTTGCCTCAGCACATCCTGCTCGCAAAGTGGAAAATATCGCAACATATCCCCTTTCTTATGAGCTCATGGACTGAGGAGAAGGCAAGTAAGCTGGAGCGGGGCATTCCATTGTAGAGGCTGACAGGAGGGTTGTCATTGTACCTTTGTATCCTTATTTCTGGATGCCCTAGGCCTATGAGCCTGTTGGCCCAGAGAAGGGACAGTATATAGACTGTCATCAGTAGTACCCCCCTATTGGAGGGAGGGGCCCAAGGGTTGTGTGCCCCACATGGCACGTGATTGTGGGTAAACTTCTGGAGAGGCATGCTATGCTAGCAGAGGTGCCAGTAACAAGCTCTTTTGTCCTGTCTTAGGCAGTTATTCAGATATAGGATGGGTACCCTGTCTATGGAGGAAAGTCAGGTGAAAAACACTAAATCATCTGTAATAATCAGTCTTAGGGCCGATTATCAGGTGTGAACTGGTATCCTGTTTCTGCTGGGATTTCAGATGATACAATATACCAGTATGTATTTTCTAAGGAATTGGTAATCAGTAGGAGAATAACCCTGTCCCGCTAGGATGGGGGAGCAGGAAAATCAAATCTCCCTTGTAAGCATGACATAATGATCAGAGCAGTTTCTGTCCCTTATATTTTCCAGAAGCAGGACTTAGGCAGCAAACACAGTAGTCTGCAGGTTCTAGGACTGCCCACAGTTATGTGCCACGCCCCTTTATCACCAGAGGCCAGTCAGATAGGGTATAGGGCTGAGCAAAGGAGTATTTCATAGATGAGGAGGTGGGGGAGGGGTGGGCAAAAAATTTCAGCTTGAAGGAGCACAGCTAACACCAGGTAAATGCAAGCAGCCCTCTCTGAATAGCAATGAAATTTAATTGGGCTACTGCACCACAAAAAGTGGCAAGTTCAAAAGTTTTGGTGCACACAGTGCACTCAGGGCCCCTCCGTGTCCGTACCTGCGAGGCAAATTCTGGTGGTGAGCTGTCCTAGGTTGGACTGGGGAGGGCTGCAGAAGCAAGCCCTCAAACCCTGCGAGGCAAATTCTGGTAGTGAGCTGTCCTAGGTTGGGCTGGGGAGGGCTGCAGAAGCAAGCCCTCAAACCCTGTGAGGCAAATTCCAGCAGTGAGCTGTCATAGGTTGGGCTGGGAAGGGCTGCAGAAGCAAGCCCTCAAACCCTGCGAGGCAAATTCCGGTAGCGAGCGGTCCTAGGTTGGGCTGGGGAGGGCTGCAGAAGCAAGCCCTCAAACCCTGGAAAGGAAAGGAGACAGAGGAAATAACAACCATAAACAACAATATATTTTGAGTAACACTGCTTTGCACTCAACAACTAAAGAAAATGACTTAGGTATTGTTATAAACAATGCCTTAGATGTTAAAGGGAAACAGTGGAAAAGGCACAGCTTTACCCAGGCACTGCAAAAATGCCTGATTAGTGCTTTGAGACAGTAACATTTTTTTAACAAATTACTCTAATTGATTTTTTAGTGATTTAAACAGTGGCATTCAACTTTCACTTTCTATTGCTGGCAGCCACCATTTCATGAGTAGCAGAGAGCTTCCTGAGCTCACTGTATGCTAATATGTCCCGTCAACCAATAGCTAAGGTGAAACAGGTATATTAGCATACAGTGAGCTCAAGAATCTCACTGCTGCTCATGAGATGGTGGCTGCCAGCAACAGGAAGTGGAAGTTGTGGGTAGCTGTTTTAAATTATTAAATAAAGTTGTTACTGTCTGAAAGCACTGATTGAGAGTTTCTGTAGTGTCTCAGGAAAGCTTTGTCTTTTCCATTGTTTCCCTTTAAAGAGCAATTCCTGGGTGCTGTATCCCCAGCAAACAGGATACTGGGTTCCATTAAAGGATGTGTAAAAAGTAGGAAACAGAAGTTATTATGCTGTTATACGGATCCTACGTCAGACCCCATCTCGACTATTGTACCCAGCTATGGAGTCCCTACCGAAAAACTGACATTGATCTAATTGAAAGGGTACAATACAGAGCTACAAAGATCATAACTGATACCAAAAACAAATCATATATAGAAAGGCTAGAGCATTTAAAACTTTTTAGTCTCGAAGTCTGATGGAAATGTGAAGATTTACTCCTATTCTATGACGTAATATATGACACATATCTAATAACAGAACTGAACCTTACATTTAAAGACAATGACTCCAAACCATGTGAACATCCACTACAAGTAATCCCAGGCAGATTTAAAACAAATAAAAGGAAATACTTCTATACTGAAAGGATTATCAGCCTCTGGAACAATTTACTTGAATATATTGTAGTTGTTGAAACAAAAGACATTTTCAAGAACAGATTAGACACACTCATTTTTGCAGGCAGGAAGTTGTCATATTATTAATGAGCATAGGAGCTACCCATGGACACACTTGTCTTCTCAGCTCCTCAGTCCATTAGTGACTATTAGTGATCATCTCCTCTTGGTCTGTCCATTGCAAAAGTGGTTATCGGTCAGTTCCTAATTTTGCAAGGAATCAAACTGTGCAGTTCAAAAATCATTTCAGTAAGTTAAAAATGTAATTTTTTCCTTTTGTTTCTGATCTCCTGCAGAAAGACGTCTTATAGAAACATAGAAACATAGAATTTGACGGCAGATAAGGACCGCTTGGCCCACCCAGTCTGCCCATTTCCCTACCTACTGGATAAGCTGCAGATCCTAGTTAACCAGCAGCCTACTTCTTTCTACCCCCAACCCCCAGAATTGCCTTATGACTATCCCATGCATGCTTGAATTCCACCACTGATTTTGACTCCACAACCTCCTCCGGAAGGCCATTCCATGCATCCACAACCCTCTCTGTGAAAAAATACTTCCTTAAATTACCTCTGAGCCGCCCCCCCCCATCTTCAAATTGTGCCCTCTTGTTCTTGCACACCTCTTTTTTTGAAAGATGCTACCCTCTTGGACTTTGTTGATTCCCTTGAGGTACTTGAAAGTTTCTATCATGTCCCCCCTCTCCCTCCTTTCCTCGAGGCTATACATATTAAGCTTTATAAGTCTCTCTTCATATGTCCTCCGGTGCAGACCCTGCACCATTTTAGTTGCCCTCCTCTGGACAGCTTCCATCCTGTCTATGTCTTTGCGGAGATTGGGTCTCCAGAACTGCACACAGTACTCCAGATGGGGTCTCACCAGCTGTCTGTACAGAGGATAATAACTCCTGTTTTCTACTGGTGATGCCTCCCCTGTGCATCCAGTATTCCCCAGCCCTCCTTGCTGCCTTCTCACATTGCTTGCCCACCTTTAGGTCATCTGATATGACTACCCCAGGTCCCTTTCCATTTTGTTGTTGTTAGTATCTCACCCCCATTGTGTACTCTTCCCTGGGTTTTGTTTCCCAGGTGCATTACCTGCACTTCTTAGCATTGAATCTAAGCTGCCATACATTTGACCATTCCTCTAACCTTGCCAAGTCCCTTCTCATCCTTTCCACCCCACCTCTGTGCATCAACTCTGTTGCAGATCTTAGTGTCATCTGCAAAGAGACATACTTTTCCTTCCAGTCCTTCTGCAATGTCGCTTATAAAGACATTGAAGAGGGCTGGTCCTAACACTGAACTCACGTGTACCTCCGCTAGTAACCCTCCTTTCTTCTGAGTGGACTCCATTTACTATTACTCTCTGTGTCCTATTTTCCAGCCAATTCTTTACCCAGGCTGTCATCTTGGGACCCACTCCCAGGCTGGCTAACTTATATATTAATCTTTTGTGGGACTGTGTCAAATGCCTTGCTAAAGTCTAGGTAGGCCATGTCCACAGCCCTCCCTGATCTACTACTTTGGTCACCCAGTCAAAGAAATCTATCAGATTCGTCTGGCATGACCTTCCCTGTGAATCCATGCTGCCTAGGGTCTTGTGCCCTCTGGCCTCTAGATACTGACAATTCTTTCCTTCAGAAGTGATTCCATCATTTTCCCTATCACTGAGGTTAAACTAACAGGTCTATAGTTTCCTGCTTCTGCCTTGCTCCCACTTTGTGAAGGGAATCACATCTGCCCTCCTCCAGTCCCTCGGGTACCACCCCATCCTCCCTGATTTGTTAAAGAGGGTAGTCAGTGGTGTCACTAGTTCTACCCTTAGTTCTTTAGAATTCTGGGATGAATCCCATCAGGCCCCATTGCTTTGTCCACCTTCAGTTTTAAGAGTTCTTTCAGAACCCTTTCTTCTGTAAATGGGCTGGTATCAACTTCTGTATCCAGAGTGTTACTACTGTTTGTTTTACTACCTCCTCTTCCTTTGTAAATACTGAGCAAAAATATTTGTTTAGTATCTCTACCTTTTCACATTCTCCCTCTGCCCACCCTCCCTCCCCTTTATTAACCTCACTATCCCTCCCTTGGTCTTCCTTTGCTCCCTGATGTACCTATAAAAGGTTTTATCTCCCTTCTTAACTGAGTTTGCTATCTTTTCCTCAGTTTGGGCCTTTGCTGTTCTGACTGCCTTCCCAGCTTCCTTTTGCTTTAACTGATACAGTTCTCTGTCCTGCTCCTGCTAGATTCCTTGTACTTCCTGAATGCTTCTTTTCTCTTGAACCTTCACTGCCACTTCCTTTGTGAACCATAGTGGTTTCTTACATCGTCTTGTTTTGTTTATTTGCTTCACACAAAGGTTCGTTACCTCTGTGATGGCAGTTTTATTATTCCCATTGTTCTTCCACCCCTCCTTCCCACCCATTTGCTAGTGCATTCCTTAGGCACTCACCCATTTTGCAAAGTCAGCCCTCCTAAAGTCCAGTACTTTTGTCTTTGTAGGCTTGACTCTATTGCTGTGTTTATTGTGAACCATACTGTTCGATGGTCGCTAGTTCCCAGATGGCTACCCACTTCTACATCTGTGATCCTCTCTCCATCTCCATTTGAGAGTATCAAGTCTAATATTGCTCCCTCTGAGTGGGCTCCAGTACTAGTTGTCTAAGGCATGCCCCCTGTAGGACATCTAGAATAACTGCACTCTTCGAAGTGGCAGCTGCAACTGTGCTCCAGTTAACATCTGGCATATTCAGATCACCCATCAGCAATATCTCCCCTTTTTCTGCCATTCTAAGTATACTTTCTATCATTTCCTTGTCCATTTCCTCCCCCTGAGAAGGGGGTCTGTATACAACCCCTGTGCGGATTGTGGTGCCATTGCCTGTCTCCAAATTTACCCACAGTGCTTCTTCTCCTCCCTGTTTACCCTTTTGTTCTGTTGCTTTTATTTCTTCCCTTATGTAAAGAACTACTCCTCCCCTCTTTTACCCTCCCTGTCCCTCCTGTAGATAGTGTATCCTGGTATGTTTACGTCCCAGTCATGGTTTTGTGTGTACCATGTTTCTGTGACTGCCACAATATCCAGATGTTCCTCCTCCATCAAGGCCACTAATTCAGGAAGCTTGTTACCTAGACTACGGGCATTGGTACTCATTGCTCTCCATTTTGATGGCCTTACCTTCTGTTGCAGCATCCCCACTGACCGCTCTACCTTGGTCTTTTTCTCATTTAATACCCTGTTTTGTAGGGAGAGGCTGGGATTTTTCTGCTGCTTGTCAGTGCCTCCCCCATTGACTAGTTTAAAAGCTTGCCAATGAAGCATTTAAACCGATTGCTCAAAAGACTTGTTCCCTTCCTGGACAGATGCAGACCATCCTGCCAGTATAGGCTGGTGTCCCTCCAGGTGGAACCCCAGTCCCCAATGAAGCCAAACCCACGCACCATTTTTTCAACCATTCATTAAACTGCATGGTGCCAATTACCCTCGCCTCCCCCATGCCTTTGACAGGCAGCACCTCTGAGAAGGATACTGTGTTTGCTACTTGTCTTAGGCCCCTCCCCAACTCTGCAATGTCCTCCTGCACTGCTCTAACCTCATGATGAGCCAAGTCATTTGTCCCTAGGTGGACAATTACGTCCAGCTCAGAATCCCTTGCAGCTGCTGTTGTGATCCTGAGGATGCGCCTCCTGTCCCTCCAAGCCATGGCAAGGTGCAGGCACCTTACTTCAGATTTCCCAGCCCTCCCAGTTCTATCCCCCTAATAACTGAGTCCCCCACCAGGAGCTGCTTCCTTTCCTTGTGGTGTCCTCTGCCTCCTTCCTGTGGGCCTCCCTTGTGACAGTTGTCCTCAGCCTCCTTAGTCTCCTCTGTGGGTGTATCTATAGGGGAGCTATGCTCCCCCAGAATGGCGTATGGATTGTGGTGTGTAACATCTGACTGGGTGTGCCTCTGTTTCACCATCCTCATCCTCCCTGAGCCCACTGTGGTCCAACTGCTGTGCTTTCTTTGCAACCTCTGAGGTAGCGGTGGTGGTCTTGTCTGAAGTGTGGTCCTCTAGTGTCCCCATTATTGTTTTTAATTGCACTCTTTTTGCCTGTATCATTTTTTGCTGTATTAATTTATATCCAGTATCTTTCTCCTGGCTACACCTAGAAAACGAGTTTCTGCCCAGTGTGCCGTTCCCAGTTACTAATGTTTTCAATAAATACATTCCAGAAGCATGGGGTTCAGGAGGAGAAGACAGCTTGACCAGAGGACATTTTGAATGAGGGGATAGGGAAGGAATGGAAGTCAGCAGAGCAGAGGGCATATAGTAGGAAAAAAGGAGCAGTGCTGAGTGAGGGGAGTGGTACTGAAGGCAAAACACAGAATGAGGAGAAGAGGAGATCCAGTCTGACAAGAATAGTTTCATAGGCATCACTGTAGACTAGGCATCACTGTAGACCAGGTCCACATAGTTAACCTCTGGTAGGATCATGCACTTGAGGCAGACTGGGAGTGGAAAGCAGGACTTGCTGCAAGACAATGCAAGACAATGCATCAAGTCTGGGGCCAGTATTCTGGTGCAGGGCATCAATGTGGGTAGAGAAATCATCAGGATGCTGATTTAACCACACACTGAGGTACTTGACGTGCAGGACAACTTCAAGAGAGGCACCATCACTAGTCATGAAGACTGAAGAAGTGAACAGCCTGGTGAGCCTCTGATTAGTGCCAAAGGACATGGAGACAGTCTTTTTGGCATGGAGAGCTGATCTGAGCAGAATCAGTGTTGTACCATGTTAAAGTCATACTGGAGAGATGATTTCAGCTTGGTAACCAACCTGCCAATTTTGTAAAAAGCACTGTGTAATCCATGTACACGTGAATGGTTACGAAGAAACAGACAAAGGAAAGGTCATTCAGAAAAATGGAGAAAATGATAGGGACCAGCTGCTTTATACTATACAGGGTGACGCTTCTTGCTAGGAATTACTGCAGAGTGCTCTTTGAAGAACTGCAACCTAACTATCCTGTCTAACTGAAGCAGAGATGTACTGGAGGTGGACTTCTCTGCCAAGGAGTCGCTCTCGTCTCTTGTGAGCATGAAAGCTGGTAGGTCCCCCAGAGGGGGATGGTTTCTAGTTAGAATTTTACTGGGCCTTCATTCCATGATTAAAGGAACCGCTGGTAAAAATTACAGGGAAGATGTGTTTTAGAGGGATCCATGATGCCAGCGTGACAACCCCGACTGCAATGTCCGCTACAGCGCCAGGAACCCGTCGACACAGCAGTGAATGTTCAAGAGAAAAAAAAAGCATTCAGGAAGTACAAGGAATCACAGAAGGAGCAGGACAGAGAACTGTATCAGTTAAAGCAAAAGGAAACTGGGAAGGCAGTCAGAACAGCAAAGGCCCAAACCAAGGAAAAGATAGCCAACTCAGTTAAGAAGGGGGATAAAACCTTTTATAGGTACATCAGGGAACGAAGGAAGACCAAGGGAGGGTTAGTGAGGCTTAATAAAGAGGAGGGAGGGTGGGCAGAGGGTGACTGTGAAAAGGCAGAGATACTAAACAAATATTTTGCTCAGTATTTACAAAGGAAGTGGGGAGGTACCTAAAACAAACAGTAGAAATACTCTGGATACAGAAGTTGATACCAGCCCATTTACAAAAGAAAGGGTTCTGGAAAGAACTCTTAAAACTGAAGGTGGACAAAGCAATGGGGCCTGATGGGATTCATCCCAGAATTCTAAAAGAACTAAGGGTAGAACTAGTGACACCACTGACTACCCTCTTTAACAAATCATGGAGGATGGGGTGGTACTGAGGACTGGAGAAGGGCAGATGTGATTCCCTCACAAAAGTGGGAGCAAGGCAGAAGCAGAAAACCACAGACCTGTTAGTTTAACCTCAGTGGCAGGGAAAATGATGGAATCACTTCTGAAGGAAAGAATTGTTGAGTATCTAGAGGCCAGAGGGGCTCAGGACCCCAGGCAGCATGGATTCACAGCAGGAAGGTCATGCCAGACAAATCTGATAGACTTCTTTGACTGGGTGACCAAAGTAGTAGATCAGGGAGGGGCTGTGTACATGGCCTACCTAGACTTTAGCAAGGCATTTGACACAGTCCCACACAAAAGATTAATATACAAGTTAGCCAGCCTGGGAGTGGGTCCCAAGATGACAGCCTGCAAAGAATTGGCTGGAGAATAGGACACAGAGAGTAATAGTAAATGGAGTCCACTCTGAAGAAAGGAGGGTTACTAGTGGGCACCGAGAGGTTCAGTATTAGACTGGTCCCTCTTCAATGCCTTTTATGTTTACATTGCAGAGGGACTGGAAGGAAAAGTATGTCTCTTTGCAGATGACACAAAGATCTGCAACAGAGTTAATGCACAAGGTGGGGTGGAAAGGATGAGAAGGGACTTGGCAAGGTTAGAGGAATGGTCAAATGTATGGCAGCTTAGATTCAATGCTAAGAAGTGCAAGGTAATGCACCTGGGAAACAAAAACCCAGAGGAAGAGTACACAGTGGGTTGTGAGATACTAACAACAACAAAAATGGAAAGGGACCTGGGGGTAGTCATATCAGATGAGCTAAAGGTGGGCAAGCAATGTGAGAGGGTAGCAAGGAGGGCTGGGGGGATACTGGGATGCATAGAGAGAGGCATCGCCAGTAGAAAACAGGAAGTTATTATCCCTCTGTACAGACAGTTGGTGAGACCCCATCTGGAGTACTGCATGCAGTTCTGGAGACCCAATATCCGCAAAGACATAGACAGGATGGAGGCTGTCCAGAGGAAGGCAACTAAAATGGTGCAGGGTCTGCACCGGAAGACATATGAAGAGAGACTTAAGGAGCTGAATATGTATAGCCCTCGAGGAAAGGAGGGAGAGGGGGACATGATAGAAACTTCAAGTACCTCAAGGAATCAACAAGTCCAAGAGGGTAGCATCTTTCAAAAAAGAGGTGCAAGAACAAGGGCCAAAATTTGAAGATAGAAGGGGGCGGCCTCAGAGGTAATTTAAGGAAGTATTTTTTCACAGAGAGGGTTGTGGATGCATGGAGCGGCCTTCTGGAGGAGGCTGTGGAGTCAAAAACAGTGGTGGAATTCAAGCATGCATGGGACAGTCATAAGGCAATTCTAGGGGGTTGGGGTAGGAAGAAGTAGGCTGCTGGTTAGCTAGGATCTGCAGCTTATCCATTAGGTAGGGAAATGGGCAGACTGGGTGGGCCAAGCGGCCCTTATCTGCCGTCAAAATCTATGTTTCTATGTTATGTTTCTATGACACCCCCAACTGTGATGCAACCCCGAACCGACCAGCAACATCGTGATGCACAATGTGGGGGGGGGTCAGTGCTCCCCAACACCCCCCCATGCAGGGGGCTGTGTCCCCTGCACTCCCCCTACTATTTATATCTAACTCCACATCGAACAGACAGTGGAGTTCGATATTTATCCCCCATCGACCTACAGTGTCTAGAAGCAAAACCCCTGTCACTGCCAATTTAGGCACGGTGGGGGTTTTGCTGTGGGGGGTGTCGTTGTGCAGGTGTTACTGTGGTGGTGGCATACCACTTAGAGGACAGCTCCCAGTGGAAGGTAAACTGGCACTGATCATACTTCTACAGAAGGAAGGGAAAGATCCCACCCTGTGTGTGTCATATTCCCATTTGTCCCTAATAAGTACATACACGAACATAAGGATTAAGACTTAAGACCAATTTACCTTACTTGTGTCATATGTAAAATGTTACCATGTTTCATCTCTAGCTCAAAAATGGACATACATTACAGTGCTATTGCTGCCGTTGTCGCCGTTAGTGTACATCGCTGTTCTTTATTTTTGGCGATGTACACTCGCCCTTCCGCTATTGGCGTTATTACCTAGAACCTATAATACTGTACAGGCGACTAAGCACAATCAGTGTGTTGTGCCATAGAGGAGTTATGATTCCCTCTGAAGTTGCGAGTGAAACTCAAGTTGTCTGTAGGAATCAGAACCCCGAAGTGGCAGAACACATTGATTGTGCTGAAACCTGCTCATCCTGTAGTTTTAATAGTGCATACTTTTATGTGAAATGTGATCTTTCAGAATGAAACTGACTTGTTTGGTATCTGGGGGTTTCTGAGTGCTCACAGAAGGGATCAGTCACATTCCATGACTTTTGAAATGTGGTACAATAGCATTTTGAAAGAGATAGAATTATACACAAAATAAAGCTCTGCCATGGACTATATACCTTTCTGAGGGGTTGTCATTTTATATTTATGAAATTTCACTGTACTCATTGTCATCCAAGTTTTCAGTGATTGTAAGCAGGTCAATAAAACAATAAGATGATGCTCTAGTACTGAAACTCTGCTCACTCTGTGCAGCAGGCACTCCACCTAGTGTATCACTGTAGATCAATATTGCAGTACTGCAATGTTCCTAACAGACACAATGCAAGCAACTCCCACCCATTCAGATACCACAAACACATTGGGTGGGATATTCAGACTATGCCAGGCATTGGCGTAAGTGGGGGTGCAGCGCAACTGAGAGGCGCTGGGGCCAGGACAGGGTGCTATTCAAAGGTGACATGCAGAGGTGCATTTCCATTGAATATAGCACAGAATGCACCTGGCACAAGAACAATGCACTGGTGCATTCCCAGACAGGGAGGACTGGGAATGCTCCAGCGCAAATGCAGTTGCGCTGTGTGCATCACCCACGATATTCAGAGTTGGGCATGCAAATGGGACCATAATATATGCATGGCACACATGGGGCCATTACATGCCATTATGGCCCCATTTGCATGCGATGAGCAGGGCAGCCTGGCGAAATGCACCTGGCGCCCTGCGGAGTTGCCGGCAGCAGTAGCTGAATACCTGACGGTCAATGACCCCCTTTGTATGCCCGATCACGGGTAGTAGTACATTAACAACCCCTACCTGGTGGTCTAGTGGTCCCCCCCTCCATTATGCCTGATCATGGGCAGTCGTATAAAAGAAATCTCCATGGTGGTCCAGTGTTCCTCCCTCCCTCCCGTATGCCCGACCGCAGGCATTTGTATACAGTAAAAAACCCTGGTGGACTAGTGTTTCCCCCCTCCCCTCCGGTATGCCCGCTCGCGGGTGTTGGACAACTATTATCTGACCTGGTGGCCTAGTAGTACCCCCCTTCCTCCCATATGCCTGATCGCGGGCAGTGGTACTAATGAACTTAAACCTGGTGGTCCAGTTGATCCCCCTCCCTCCCATATACCCGATCACAGGTAGTAGTACTAATAATATTAAACCTGGTGGTCTAGTGGTTCCCCCTCCTCCCACCCACAGAGGCCCTCAGCCACCCAGCCCCTCCCGTCATCAGCAGGCGGCAGCACCCCTCCCGCATACCGCCTGGCTGCCCGCCGAATGGAAGCTTACAGTATGATCTGTAAGCCCATTGGTCCACAGTGTGAATTCACATATTTGTGCCTGTGTAGTACAGTATGGTCTGCAAGCCCATTGGTCCACACTGTGGACCAATGGGCTTACAGATCATACTGTAAGCTGTCATAGGGCGGGTGGGCAGCCGGGTGGCCAGGTGGTATGTGGGCGGGGTTCTGCCACCCGCCAATGATGGGTGGGAGGAGCTGGGTGGCCGGGGGCCTCTGTGGGTGGAAAAGGAGGGGGGAACCACTAGACCACCAGGTTTAATATTATTAGCACTACTGCCTGCGATTGGGCATATAGGAGGGAGGGGGGATCCACTAGACCACCAGGTTTACTATTATTAGTACTACTGCATGCTCTTGGGCATACGGAGGGGGATCCACTAGACAACTGGGTTTATGTTCTTTAATATCACTGTCCACGATCGGGCATATGGGAGGGAGGAGGGGTACCACTAGACCACCAGGTCAAGTAATAGTTGCCAAATGCCCATGAGCGGGCATAACGGAGGGGAAAGGGAACCGCTAGACCACCAGGGTTCTTTACTGTATACTAATGCCTGCGATCAGGCATGCGGGGGGGGGCACTGGACCACCGGGGTTGGTGTGGGTGCTTGTGGACAGTGTCCCTGCTGGGTGGGTGGCCACCCATAGCTGGTGGGTGCTGTGTTGTGCCCTGCAATACAGCAGCCCACCTGTGGGTGGCCTGGCTTTGAGCCATTTTGTTCCGGCTCAACTTTGAGCCCCCATATGCTGCGCAACTCAGGGTTGTGCCAGCATATGTGCCACACATCCTGGGCTGAATATCAGGATGTGCTGCATTTGCATGGGCATGCCCCCTTCATTTGCACTGCATACACTGATTTTGCACCCCGGCGCATCGGGACTTGCGTTGTGACAGTCCTCCTGTTCAGTATCACACCGGGGCACATTACTGGGGTTGAGCTGGTGCAACTCGGTTGTGCCAGGTGCAACTTCTTTGAATATCTGGACGCTTGAGTACCGCAGTGACCTGCGCATTCTCTCGTATAACTCCTTATGATGAGTGAGTTTTAAGCAGCATGTTGCAATACAGTTTTGGTTATAACCATACCTGGTAAAGTGCTGATATGGGGACCAGTGATCACTGTACAGTGTGGTTCAACATAAGGATGGCTGCAGAATCAAATCACACACAAGGGCAAGGGTCCTGGACTTCCAGAGCATAGATTTTACAAGGCGTGTGAATGCCTCAGGGATGACATGGTGATGGGGATGACCTGTGGGGGGGGATAGTGGGCCAAGATAAGTAAGCAATAATCCTTGATGCGGTGTGCGTTAGACAGTTCTAATGCATGGCTATGTGCTGTAGTGAGGCATGAGGCCACAGGCCGAGTGCATTCAGCCCCCTAGCCATGCATTAGAACTGTCTAATGCACACCTTGGAGTGGCATATTGTGCTTATAAAATGGGCTTGTATTTAAAATATCTGGAATTTAAAAAAATATATATATGTTTAATAATGTAAGCATTAAAATGGTATCCTATCCTATCTTTTGATAAAATAGTCTCTCCGCTACATGAACTGTATTTTTTTTTCTTTTGCTGTAGCCTTTATGTCCTATTAGGGCCCCTGTAGTTTTAGGTGTTGTTAAAATGATGATCTAATTGATTCAGAGTTCAGTAGTTAAGCTCAAGGGCATCATATCTCCCACTACTGTTTTACTGTTTAAAGTGGGCAGGCAGCTGAGAAAGTGGATCACCTGAGTGAATGGCTGAGTGATCATATGGCTAAGCGAGTGGAGAGCTGGACTGTTGGGAGGAAAGAGATACAAGCAGAACATGGTGCTGGCAAGGAAATAAAAAAATAATAATACTAAATAAATGAGCTGCTGATCTAAAGCTTTGTGTCTGTGGCCGCCAGTAGATTTGAGTGAAGGGCAGGAGCTTAGTTTACAACTTTGTTATGGTTACGATGCCCCCCACTACTCACACACACACACACACATATGAACACACACACACGAACACACACACACACACACACACACATATGAACACACACTCACGAACACACACACACACACACACACACACACACAACACACACACACACGCGAACACACACACACACACACACACACACACACACACTGACAGAGTTACATTTAACGGTGAAATGTAAATGTCAATTTGTAGTTTGTATACTGTATTTTGAATCCGGTTTCTGGGAGCTGCTAGTGGGGAGCAAGCCCTGTTAAACAGCAGTACATTAAATCAGACAGCTGTGTGAGAGAGTGGTGGTGGAACGGGGCTTTCATGTATTTAAATGGAGTAAACGAGAGAGCAGGCGGCAGGGAAGAAAGACATGGTTTTGTGTGAAACTGGCAGGAAGAACACTGAAGAACACTGTTTGCCATATTGCAGGATGTAATGCTATTAGTATGAAACTTGAGCACTCTCTAAGGACAGTATTCCCTGCTGTTATGTGTATGTGTCTTTGTTTGTACACGCTCAGGTACAGTTTCCTTAATGACAGCCACGTTTTTTTCAGTAAAGGTCTCGGTTTCTTGTACCATCGGCATTTTTGGACCTTTATCTGCTGGCAGTTCTGGTGGCACAACTACTATAAGCTGTTCATCGCTTACACTGACATCAAAATTTAATGTTGGCACCTCAGTTGAACAAATGGGGGTTGCACAGTTTTGGCCTACTGTGTGGCTCCTGAGATCAAAAAAAATGGTGGATTTTCAAAAGTCAACATTCCATTTGGCTTAAGGATACCTTACTGTGGTGGGGTCTGTAGGTGTCTGACCTTGTTGCTAATCATGCGTTAGACACTTTTAATGCATGGCTAGTGACCAATCAGAATGTAGTATTTTCCCTTCCCATTTCATAAAAGGTGGTATCATGAAGGCAGGTAGCACATTTTATGAGCGACCCAAAATGAGCGACTAGAACTATAGCGACTCATTTTGGACACTTTTGTTGTGGGCTACTCTGCAGAATAGCGAGGGTATGCGAAAGCAACTAGGGTTAAGGGCGAATGGAAGGGAGGAATAGCGAAGGGAAGGGGAGGTACAGGGAAGGGGTTGCCAGGCACTGGTGTACCTGCCACTGCCAAGCTAGCCATTTGGCATGGTGGTGTGGGAGGCTAGCTCTGGTAGTGCAGGTACTGGGTTCAAGTCTGGGAGCGGGTCACACTTTTCCGCAGCTGCGAGCTGCAGCACTTAATTTTTTGCCAGGTATGGGTTTCCCCCCTTCCCCGAAATACACTCCCCTGGAGTTGAGAATCTTAATTTAAGCGGTGCGAGGCAAAGCCCCTGTGAGGGGATGTGGGGCACAGCTCCCTCAAAAACACTTTATTTAGTTCCAGAAGTTGGGTCGCTGTAGTGTGTATATTGCCGATCTGCTTTTCTGCGACGTACACTCACCATGATAGCTATCGGTGTTTTGCAGTCGCTATTATGACATGGAACCATGAAGGCAACTAACCTCTGCATCAAGCTAGTGAGCAAAAGCAAGAGGAAATAGACTGTTACAGTACTTGAAACAGGTGGAGGAAAAAGGTAAAGGCTAAAAGGGTTGCATTCAGAAGGTACAAGGAAACACAGAGGGGGGAGGATTGGGAGGTGTGTCATGGCAAACAGAAGGAAGCAGGCAAACCAGTAAGGAGTACAAAGGTGATAAACTAAAAAGAGATTAGCCCAGGCTGTATCAAAAGGGGACCAGATATTTTTTAGGTATGTAGGTATGTAACCGAAAAGAGAAGAACAAGGGAGAGACTGTAAGGTTAAAAATAGAAGTGGGGTGGAACCTACAGATGAGTGCCAGGGAAAGGTAGACACCTTGATCAAATAATTCTGCTCAGTGTTCACAGAGGAAAGGGAAAGGGATGGACCAGCAAAAAGTAACAGGAGACTGGAAGGGGGGAAGGTGGTCTCTAGTCCTTCATTTGGAAGAGAGACTCCTGAAGGCACTCGCTAATTTGAAAGCTGTCAAGCAATGGGGCCAGATAGAGTGCATCCAAGGGTGTTGAGAAAGATCAGGGATGTATTGTCTGCATCTCTGACAGTCCTGTTTAACAGATTACAGGACACTGGAGTGGTTCTGGAGGACTGGAGGATGGCAAATGTAGTCCCACTTCACAAAAGTGGTAGCTGGTAAGAGGTGGGCAATTACAGGTCTGTCTGCCTAACATTGGTGGTGGGAAAGTTAATGGAGTCACTCTTGAAGGAAAGGATTGTGGAATGTCTTGACATAGAGACATAGAATTTGACAGCAGATAAGGACTTCTTGGCCCACCCAGTCTGCCCTTTTTTTCCCCTACCCACTTTGTTACTGCAGACCGTACTTGATCTGCCACTCTTTCTCCCTCCTTCCTTCCATTCCACAGTGATTCTGTTGTGCCTATCCCATGCATTCTTGAACCTCACCACTGTCTTTATCCCTACCACTTCCACTGGATGAGTGTTTCAGGAATCCACCACTCTTTCTGTGAAGCAGTACTTCCTAAAATCTCTGCCAAATCTATCCCTTCCAGCTTCATAGCACGTCCCCTTGTTCTTGAGCACCAGACAAGACCTCTGGCAATATGGATCCAGAGAGGTGATGTAGTGCCAATCACTTCTTTGACTGGGTGCCCAAAGAATTAGATCAGTGAGGAGAGGTGGACATGACCTACTGAGATCCCAGTGAGGCTTTTTCACCATTCCACATAAGAGACTAGTAAGTAAGCTGGGTAGCTAAGGGGTGGGTTACAAGGTGGTAAAGTGGTAAGAAATTGGTTAGGGAATATGTGACAGAGGGTAGTGGTAAACAGAGTTTGCACAGATGAAGGAAGTGTGACCAGTGGTTTCCCTCAGGGTTCAGTGCAGGGTCCAGTCCTCTTTCATGTCTTTAGAAGTGAAATTGCATATGAGTTGAAGGGGAAGGCCTGCCTCTCTGCAACTAGGGTGGACACTTCTGGAGGTGTTGAAAGAATGTGCAGATATCATGAAAAACTGGAGGAGTGCTCAAGGGTGTGGCAGCTGGGTTCCAGTGCAAAAAAGTTCATAACAAAATGGGTGGGGTTGTACTGGCAATGGCCAAGCAGGAGAGAGACCTGGCGGGAAACATATCATATGACCTAAAGGTGGCTAGGCAGTGTGACAAGTCAGTCGGGAGGACTAGTGGGATGCTAGGGTGCATAGGGAAGGGTATCATCAGCAGAAAGAGGGAGGTGGTCTTACCTCTCTATTTATTTATTTATGACTTTGTTGACTGGGTAGAGTGCACTGGTCCAGTGGATCATTTACAGGCATGGCCCGGGCCAAGTAGGCACAAGCAAATAACAATATCATGAAACAAAAGTTTAACAACATCACTAGGTGAAAGACACAATATACAGAGGCCCAGATATTCAAAAGGGTTGCGCATGGCGCAACAGTGTTACGCCATGTGCAACCCACTGATGCGTCCTGGCGCGATATTCAAAGGGAAAAGTGCGCGGCACAAATCCCGATGCGCATCAGTAATGTATGCAGGCACAGGTGGGGGGTATGCCCATGCATACTCTGCACAGCCCGATATTCAGCCCGGGATGTGCAGAGCCATGCATGCGCAACCCCTACCCGTGCCAGCACAAAGCTGATCCAAAAAAAAAAAGGAACAACTGATGGCCATCCACAGGTGAGCTGCTGCATTGCAGGGTGCAACATGGCAGTTGTCTCCTGTGGGTGGCCACCAGAGCTCTGGTTGCACCTGGCGGCGCCCCCCAATGCCCGATCGTGGGCATTTGTAAAAAAAAAAATAAGAATCTGTCCAATATCCCAGGTGGTCAGTGGACCGCTGTCTGCCCGATAGCGGGCATGTGAAAAAACATAATTCCTAATATCCTGGTGGTCTGGTGAACACTTACCTGCCCACTGAGCCACTGCCCGCTCCCCTCCTGTCAGCAGGTGGGCGGCAGCACCACCCTTCTGCCGCCCGCTGCCCGCCGACTGACACCTCGGTGGGGCTGCATGCCCGATTGGTTCTGGCGTGAGCCAATGGGCGTCACTCCGTACCGTGCCTACACATTCAGGTATGTGGATGATTCACTCACATATCTGGAATGTGTCTTGACAAGAACTGCGCCCGTTGGCTCATGCTGTGAACAATGAACAGCTCTGTGGTCTCAGTCGGCTGAGTGTCAGCGGGTGAGGTGCTGCCACCTGCCAGCTGACCGGGGAGGCGGGGCAGTGGGGCTCAGTGGGCAGGTTGGGGGGTACCACTAGACCACCAGGGATATTGGAATTATTTTTTTTTTACACATGCCCACGATTGGGCAGATAGCGGTCCACTGGACCACCAGGGATATTGGACGGAATAGCTTCTATTTTTACAGATGCCCGCGATTGGGCAGATAGCGGTCCACTGGACCACCAGGGATATAGGACGCATTCTTCTATATTTACACATGCCTGCGGTCGGGCAGACAGTGGTCCACTGGACCACCAGGGATATCGGGCATAATAGTGTTTTTTTTACTACAAATGCCCGCAATCGGGCTGCAGGGGGCGTCGGTCCCCGAGGGCTGCTGCCTGGCAGGACGCCAGGTGCAAGTCGTCGGGGATCGGTGTACCTGCATGCAAATGGGGCCATAATGACATGCAAATGGCCCCATGTGCACCTTGTATACATTATGGCCCCATTTGCATGTCAATCTTTGAATATCGTGGTTGCTGTGCATGGCGCAATGGAACTTGTGCTAGCGCATCCCCATGCTCCACTCTGGTCACTTGCGCTGGCACAGTGCCACTGCGCCATGCACACTGGGGGTGGCCAGGGTGTGATATTCAATGCTGCTGAGCCATGGTGCTGCTCTATTGAATATCACCCAGTCCACACCCCTGCACAGCCAAGGTGAGCTGCGCCCAAGCTTGCGCCACAGCCTGGCGCAGTTTGAATATCTGGGCCAGAGTATACAAAGTACAGGCAAGGCAAGCAGTCAGTGGTAAACTTACAGTCCAATTAGATACAGACCAGTAAAGGAGACAGTACAGTTTTTCAAATTCAGCACAGTGGTAGAAAAAAATTAGCTGCACTTAAGGCACAACGAAGAGTGCCTGTATACATCACTGGTAAGACCCCCTGACTTGAGTGCAGTGCACAGGTCTGGAGACCACATCTCAGGAAGGACATAAACAGTGTGTATGTGGTCCAGAGGAGGGCAACTGAAATGGTACAGGGTCTGCATCAAAATCCCTACAAGGAGAGGTTGAGGGTCTTCAGTATGTGCACCATGAAAGAAATGATGGAGACCGGAATGGTGTGGAGCTCTTTAACTACATCATGGTTGGAAATAAGGAATTTGAGGGAAGTATTTTCCAGAAAAAGAAAAGGTGATCTGGAACAAGGGGACATGCTGTGAAGCTGGAAAGGGGGAATATACACAATACATAATGTATGTATATCATGGGAGTGCAAATACATTTTGAAGATAAAAACTATTATTTTCACTGGAAACATACTGCTGTGCAAATAACATGTTATTTGCAAAGCAGCTATGTTCTCTGCATAGTATCCACAACGCAAGCTTTTCTCACAGACTGGCTACCAGCAAGCAGCACATCAATGAGTGACTTTGTGACTATAACAATAGTAAACAGCTAACCTTGTCAACATTAGTAAAGTGGAAAAGAAACTCTATAAAGAGATAATCCATTTACATATGGCAGCATGTTTTATACCTGCTAGAGACACACATTACCAAAGTAGGAATCAATGGTACAAATCGATTATCCCATGAAGCAGCTTCAAATATTCATGTTATCTGGTTTGAAATATTGTTATTACTGCCACTGTGCACTTGTGGTTGTACCACTCGTGCAATAACAACAACATTCGAACCCGGATAACATGCCTATTCGAAGCTACCTCATGAGATAATCCCTATTTATACAGCAGGTGGAAAAATAAATATGATAAGATAACCATTATTGGGTAACACGAACAAGATAAATGAAGTTGGTTACTGAACATGCTATGAAATGTATCTCACTCATTGTAGCCTCAGTGAGCATGCTCACAAATTTGTTCTCACATGTGAAGATAAATTTCTGAGTACGCTCAGTGACCACTTTCAGCTACTTTATCCCATTACACCACTGGAAACACATTTTATGGCTACTTAAGCCTTTCCTGATAAGACTACATCAATAAAAAAATATTTACTTTTTTTTGCATTATGTGTTTATACCGCCTCCCATGCTTCACTGACCTCCACTCCTTCAGGCTCTACAAGTTCCCCTGACCCCTACTGACCTTAGCCAGCCCTCCTCAGGTCCTCAAATCACAGCTGATCCCTGGGATATCCTGGCGTATCCCTATCGCCGGGCGGGTCCCCCTCCTCCGAGGGGGAAGGGCACCTGGGAGAGGGGGAGACCCCCAACACACACACTTCTAGGGTCCGGGGATGTTGCTGAGGAACAGGAGGCCCTGGCCAGGTACTGGAGGTGCTCCGAGAATGGAGAGCCATCATCTTGGAGGCCAGTGAGCAGTTTTCCCGTTTTCTGTGGGCAGCAGCTTGTTGACGTCATGGCAAATGCTGATGTCCGCTCCTCCCCTAGTCTACTTGGTCCGTGTGTCCTGTGATACTCCCAGCCTCCGCTAGGAGCCAGCAGGTGCTGGACTCATCCCCTACCCTCCCCCCCGGAGAAGCAGAGCTGTCATAGGATGCTCAATCCTTCTCCCCCGGCCAGCTCTCCAGTGTTCCGGGCTCGTTCCTGAACCCAGAACGCTGGCGTCACAAGCGGAAATCTAACCACTGCGCCGGTGGGCCAGCCCTAAATATTTACTTTTTGATTGGATATTTACTAGCTTAATCAGTTTACATAACTTTATCCATGTTGCAGCTTTTCCCATTTCTATAACAGAACAACCTAGACACCTGTTTTATACATCAAATATGGCACGAATTGATTTAGGATAACATGTTATCATCAGGCGAAGGCTTTGGTCTAATGTTCTCTCACTCATGGTTTTGCCACTTGTGGGATATCAACAGACCAATCCCTCCACATGAAGATAATGATGCCCTCATTCTGACCATGTCATATACCATCTGTGCAAACGTTTAACAGGAAAACACTTCTTAAATGGGAATGCTGCCAAGTTCAGCAGATATTTGCATGTAACATAACCACCTTATTGTTTTAGATGGCATTCAGGAACACATGTAAATGCGGTTATGAGTAATAACTTTCTGCTTCTTTCTTGTTCATAGGAATAATGCCTAAATGCTGTGTGGTTTATTGATGTAGTTATAGCTCATCTGAGACAGTGTCATTCCACTATTTTCCAGCAAAAGAGCAGTCAAAGAAGCAATGGGTTGTATTTGTTAATAAGAGACAACTTTAAATGGTCAATTCATTCTGTCACATGTAGCAGTCATTTTATGTTTGATTGTTCTGATGTCAGTGAGGACTTGAAGGCAGCTTTGGGTCTAAAGCTTAACTCAGGGTGTGGTACTTTTATGATATTGTTACATGTATTTCTGTCTGTTTGTATTCAATTTTGTGTTCTTCACAGAAATATGTCATGAATTGTGCTGTAATTGAGTTTGTTCAACATTGTACATATGACTGTGTTAACTGTGAGCTTTCATGCAATCCTTTTGTGATGTGTTCAGGAGAAAACTCATTAAACGTGCTTTTCCAATCATATACAGTGTAAATGATGTCAACTCTTCATCCAGTGGAAGATCAGTTGTTGAAGAACTGGAGAAGAAGAGGGTAATGTATGAGAATGACACTGTAATGTGTTACATATCTACTGTATGTGTATGAACAGTTTGGAAGTAACAAGGTTTCGAACAGAATGACCAAATCCAAAATATAGTGTAGCTTTCTATTCTACCACCAGTTTGTTTTCTATGGGTTTTTTTTTTGCATTCAGGTGTGTAATGCAGTATATGTTTCCCATATTTATTATGCCACATGCACATTTCGTTGGGTGGAATGGGATGGCAGCTGGGGTAGCAAATGAGTGTCATGGGTACATTCAGGAGGAGTGTGAAGGTTACACCTTACTAAAAAAAACTCTGGTCAGAGCCAATATGGATGCAAAATGAATGTAGTGATGGTGGTGAGAGGTGTGTAGAGAAAATGGAGTAGAGGAATGACAGATGAATCGGTTAAAGGTTGTTGTGGTTTATTGAAATTATATTGCATCTTACGGAGATTCTTATAATAGGATCCTAAGTACGTGGAAATGTCCTGTAATTATTAACATCCAGATTTCAAACAGGATCATGAAGTCATGCAAATGTCCATAATAATGCACTGCATGGCAGCAGTGACTGAATGATCACTGTAGCTAAAGCATGTAAGAAGTAATGTTTCGATTTGGTGGACAACATCAGTAATGGCACCTCATGGTGTACGATGTAAGCACTACCATTATTAATACATCATTATTTTAAACTGTAATTTTAATTAAGGGCATTGCAGTGCAGTGATAGAGGGGAGAAAACAAAGACAATGGGTGCAGAGGAGGGTGGAGGGATATAATCATACTGAGAGTAATACATATTGACATTATCTACCTGTTATCATGGACAGTTGCACGTAGCTTGCATCCTGCTGTACATTTTGGTCATGTGCTATAGTTGCTGGATATTTGCATGCATTTAGGACATGTCAGCTATTAAGGACATTTCCATGAATTAAGAATCCTGCTTTGAAATCTGGAAATTTATAATTCTGATACATTTGCATATCTTTACAATTCTATTTTAAACATGAGAATATTTATGCACTTTCTGATCGAATATTACTTTTTGGGACACTAATTTATCAACATTTTACTATGGGTTCTTTTTGTACTCCTTGTTACTACTTATGTCATTTTACTATCCTGCTCATTAACCTGCCCTGATATGTATCTATGTATCCTGCATCTTATAGAGACCTTTATAATAGGATCCTACATACATGGAAGTGTCCTACAGTTATAAATGTCCAGATTTCAAAGCAGGATCCTAAAATCATGCAAATGTCCATAATAATGCACTGTGTGACAGCAGTGACTGAGAGACCACTGTAGCTAAAGCATGTAAGAAGTAATGTTTCCATTTGGTGGCCAATATCCAGTAATGGCACTCCATGGTTTATTATGTAAGCAATCACTCCGACTCCAAAGAAATATTCCTTTGATGTTGGCTGGTTCCTGCATTTGAACACTCTAGAGTCACCATACTATAAGGCTGCCAATGACTTCTCTCATTATGGTTGGCATGTGTCTCACAGTTATTTCCCTCTGCTGTGGATCTGGTACATAGTAAAATATTACATGGTATACTGCAGGTACTGAAAGGTCAAAAGAGTGATCCCCTTGGCCTTATTAAAAATTCAGTAACCAGAAACAAGTGGAGGAGAAGTCTCACATCTTTCCACAGCAATATTTTCCTAACTCCTTATGTGTAGGTGTTGTGTGTCTTCTCCAGTTGCCAGCAACCCTATATCTGTCCAAATCTGGTTTGTAAATAAAACATTACAGCCCCCAGAAGTTATCATTGTGTTTCTCCTCCATTTTTTCCATCAAAGCTGCTGAAGGATGATGTCATCGGAGCAACAAAGATAGTGATGTTACACAAAATGCAGTTCCACCAGTAAACTGCTGCCAGCGAGGATCTCATAGACATAATTTCTGTAAATATGTACATTTGCAAACTGTCTTGCTGTATATGACTATTATTTTTGTAATGCTGCTAATTAACTATTTAATTCTTTCCTGTTGTACTATACTCCATACCCCTCCCCCAGGACACATCTGGAAATGAGCTGCTTGTGCGTCACTGCATACCCTGGAAAGAGCATACCATGGTTGTTTCACAATGCACAATTGTGTCACGTTTGTGTGATAGGCCTCTGGCACATGCCCACCTTGGTTACATGAACACACTTGGCTCTGCCTCATGCTTCAGCGCATACCCAGGAAAATGTATACCATGGCTTGTTCAGTGTGGACAAATGTGACTGCACTTGTTTTACAAACTTGAGTCTCACACTGCGTGATCAGCCTCTGATATATGCTAACCTGTGTTAATGAACACTTGTCTCTGTCTTGTGCCTCAGTATCTGCCCAGATAACTGCACACATTTGCTTGATCACTATGTACGATTGTGAGTGTAGTTATTCTGAAAAATCTTCTGTCACTTTATGTGATTATCCTCTGATGTACACCCACCTGGGTTACATAAAGACACTTGACTCTGCCACGTGCCTCACTGTATACCCCAGTAAGTGCATACTATGGCTCCATCACAAGGTACAACTGGTTCTGCAGTTATTCTGCAAACCTTGTGTCACTTTTCTGTGATTGGCCTGTGCTATATGCTCACCTAGTGTACTTGAAAACACTTGGCTCTGCCTCATGCTTCAGTGCATACACAGGAAAGCACATACTATGGTTCCTTCACTATGTACAGATGTGGCTGCAATTATTTTGCAAACCTTGTCTCACTTTCTGTGATTGGCCTCTGATACAGTATCACCTAGGTTACATGAGCACATTTGGCTCTGCCTCATGCCTCAGTGCCTACCCAGGAAAGTGCATGCCATGGCTCTTTCACTCTGTACAAATGTGACTGCACTTATTCTGCAAACCTTGTCTCTCTTTGTGTGATTGGACTTTGACATACGATACCTTGTGTCACTTTTCTGTGATTGGTCTGTGCTATATGCTCACCTAGTGTACTTGAACACACTTGGCTCTACCTTGTGCCTCAGTGTCTACCAAGGTACCTTTTCTCCATTACAGTGTACACGTATCTGCAGTTCTTCTGAAAACCTTCTCTCATTTTCTGTGATCGGCCTCTGATATATGCCAACCTGGATTACATGAACGCACTTGGCTTTGCCTCGTGCCTTACTGGATACACTGGTAAGTGCATGCCATGGCTGTAGCACAGTGTACAATTGTGAGTGCAGTTATTCTGCAAATCTTGTGTCACTTCTGTGTGATTGGCCTATGCTATATGCTCACCTTGGTTACATGAAGACATTTGGCTCTACCTCATTGCCTCAGTGCATACCCAGGAAAGTGCATACCATGATTCCATCACTATGTACAAATGTGACTGCACTTATTCTGCAAACGTTTTCTCACTTTGTGTAATTGGCCTCTGATGTATGCTACCCTGTGTTAAATGAACACACTTGGCTCTGCCTTGTGTCTCAGTGTCTACCCAGGTAACTGCATGCCATTGCTGGATCACTATGTAATATTGTAAGTGCACATATTCCAAACACCTTCTGTCACTTTGTGTGATCTGCCTCTGATAAACATTCACCTGGGTTATGTGAACACACTTTGCGCTGCCTTGTGTCCTGCTGCATAGCTTTGTAAGCACATACCATAGCACCATTACCATGTACATCTGTGAGTGGAGGTAATCTTCAAACCTAGTCACTTGGTGTGATAGCTAATAAATACTCACCTTGGTTACATGAACACATTGAGCCCTGCACTGTGCCTTAGTGTCTACCCAGGTTACTGCATACCTTTTGCTTGATCACGATGTACAATTCTGAGTGCAGTAGTGCAGTTATTCTGCAAATCTTGTGTCACTTTTGTGTGATTGACCTGATATACGCTCACCTTTGTTACTTTAATACATTTGCCTTTGCCTCGTGCCTCACTGCATACCCTGGTAAGTGCATAATATGGCTAGATCCACGTGCAACAGTGTATACTTAGGTATGTGCATATCACATCACCCCTACACTATGCTAGTCTTGGATTAGAAACAAAACAAATATCCGCACCACACGACGCTGAACTATAAAAGCAGCTTTATTGTGAATTTAAAAAAAGCGCCAAACACCAGCACCAACCCTGCTATACCTCTACCGGTTTCGCACCATATGCGTCATCAGGAGGCTCATGCTACTCAAAAGGTGGACCATTAAATACAAAATAATTTAAAGTGACAGTACTCACTAAATATAAAATACATAATACATAGTTACAAGATATAATACAATATGTACAAGGTCCATATTTCACCACAGCAGGAATAAAGGAACATGTAGCATCACAAAAATGTATCTGCATCTTAATAATAATACTATATTCTTTCTCATATTTTTCGGAAATAGAATAGCTTGACACCCTATTTCATTCCAAAAACAACCTATGGAGACATAAAGAAAAAGAATTTCATTATCAAACATATATGAGAAGAGAGAGAGAGAGAGAGTAAGAGAGAGAGAGAGAGAGAGAGACAGATCGAGGGACAGAGACAGTGTGAGACTGTGACAGGGTGAGGGCCATTGGCCAGGCAGGACAGCAGCAGGGGTGCAGGACAGTCACAGAGGCAGGAGGTGCAACGGGCAGTGGGACAGAGTGCGGGACCCAGACTGAGCCCGAGGGCAGGCCAGACCGTGCATGTGGGTCCCCAACACAAATGTGCGCCTAGTGCAGGGGCCCAAGCAGCAGCATAAAGCCGGGGAAGCCCAGGGAGACAGCTGCAGAGGGGAGGTTGGACAGGCTGGGCCATGGCCAGTGCAATATTCCAGATGGAGGAGGTAAATGAGGAGTGTGAGGAGGCAGGCGACTGAGCGGCATGGCCGTGGAAGGGCCCGTCAGTTGTATGCCTGGAACAGGGGGTACCGTGCCCGCACCACCTTTGAACAGTACAACGACACTGAGATCATGGGCCAGTACCGCCTGAACCGGGCGATTCTGAACCAGCTCTGTGAGCTGTGCAGTGATGAGATGCAGGCACCCACAAGACGGAGCCACGCCCTGTTAGTGGAGACCAAGGTCATGGCTGTGATGTGCCTGCATGCAGGCGGAGTGTACAGCAAACATGCAGGAGTTCCACAGGGTTGCACGTATGCCTGGTGTGCTAGGGGCCATTGACTGCACCCATGTAGGTATCTGCACACCACCGGGACCGGAGGGGGTGGCCTACATCAACAGGAAGGGCTACCCCAGTGTCAACTTCCAGGCGTTGTGCGATGCCACGGGGCACATAATCAATGTATGTGCTACACACCTTGGGGGAGCACACGATGCCTTCATCTGGCACGAATCCACACTGTGCCACAGGTTTGAGAGTGGGGACATCCCCACCAGCCACCTAGTAGGTGAGTATGTAGCAGGAAAGGGCAGCCCTGTGCAACAGGGCAGGGCGTGGGGGGGTGATGCAATGCATGGGGTGTAGAGGGTTTGGCTGTGTAGGAGGCGGGGCAGCCACACAGACCAACGTGCTAACCCAACATGTTCCCCCACAGATGACAGTGGATACCCACTCAGGCCCTGGCTGCTCACCCCATACCGGTGCCCATCGACCCCAGTGCAGGAGAGATACAACGAGGCACACGCCAGCACATGGAACATCATCGAGCGTGTGTTTGGACTGCTGAAGGCATGATTCCATTGCCTGCACAGGTCCGGTGGTGCCCTACAGTACAGCCCCTCAAAGGCCTGTGGCCTATTCCTGGCCTGCTGTGTGCTACACAACATGGCCACTAACCATGAGATAGCTGTCAAGGTCGAAGAGGGGAACAGCAGTGGGGACGACAGGGATGCCAGGACCAACGGTGGTGGGCAGCCCCCCCGGATGATGGGATCCCCGGCTGCGCAGGATGGCCCAGCAGCACAGGGACACCATTGCAGAGGAGCACTATGGTACATGCAGGTAGGTGAACAGGTCCACACACAGGTCACATGGACCGGGGCACGGTAAACAGGCATGGCTGGCAGGGCCCCACAAGAGACACTGCTGGAGGGGGTGAAGACCGACAAGGGACAGGTCACTGTGGAAGCACCCCTGACAGAACAGTGGACTCCACCCACACAGCCCCACACACCCACATTAACACAGGCACAGTCACATGGGCATACACACACACGCACACCCCAAGACCACCAGTGGGTATGTGTTAGACGCTGAACACTGGTGCACTGTGGCAGCTGGTGCTGTGATGGCATCATCATGCACATGTCACGGTGGCCAGCGGCTGGGAGGGTGTGCACAAGGCGGGCATGACGTGCGGCCACAGATGTCATGGCCCAGATACGGACACGCACATAGCACACCTCCATGCATATAGGGCTGTGGCAGGCAGCGGACAGGGAGGGCGGCGGATCATGTCCACCGCGCAGGTGCACAGCCACCATGGACACGTGGACGGCCCTGTCTAGACTTCCCAGCAGACGCAGGCTGTGCGGCGGCCACAGGGGGTGTCACAGATGTACCCCCAGGTGTGTTGCTAAGAGAATGCGACCAGGCAGCCGCGGGCGTCTGAAGCCCCTGAACAGGCCCTCTCCAGGCATGCCCGGGATGCCCACAGCTGATCCCGGCGATGACAATGCTGGGGTCACACGACGCCGGGACCGAGGGTTTGGAGAATGCACTCTGTGGTGACTGCTGTGGACGGCCCTGCACCAGGGTGGCCAGTGGTGCCAGGCTGGCTGTGACTGCAGCAGTCAGCCGATCCAGGCCTGCGGTTGTGTCCTCCCGCATGCGTGTTGCCTCGGCCAGGAGCTGTTGAAAGTCCCCATCATGCTCCCTACAGACTGGCGCAGCTCAGTGCGGAGTGCATGCACCCCTGCCATGACCTGCATCTGTTGCTCCACGGATGCCCTGAGCAGACGGGTGTGCTGGTCAAGCGGGTCAGTGCCCTGGGGGGCCTGGGCATCATGCCAACCCACAGGGGTTGTGCGGCCCCATGGCACAGCCTCCCATGCAGGTGGGGGCTGCACAGTGGGGCCTTCTTGGGCCTGTCCTGACTGCGGTGCACTGGCAGTGGACACTGCACCTGGTCCACCCTCAGCACCGTCCTGCTGCCGCTGCTGCCCCTCCAGCTGTTGTGCACGTGATGTCGCCAGGGAGGCTGCACCCCCACCACCAGATGGGCCTGACTGGGCCGCAGGTACTGTGGCCACCATAACACCGGGTGGTGTGGCTGGCAGGTCCACCAGTGCCACCTGTGTACCATTGGCACTGCCATGTCCTGTGCATGGTAGGGGTGCCTCACCCTGTACAGCATCACCACTGTCCTGGGTATCGGCCATATCATCATCGGATGCTGAGCCCTCCCCAATCACTGTCTCAGCATACTGGATGCCATGGCTGGCATCCCGCTGAAACACTGCCTGGGCCTCATCCGTGCCCATGCCACAGGCATCCGTGCGGACAGTGTGGTGGCTCCAGCAGGGGTCCGGGCCACGGACCCCGGCGGAGGTGGATGGGCACTCCTCCAGGTCCCTGACATCACTCAGGGTGGGCACTGCTGCCCCTGCATCCACACGCAGGTGCCCTGGATCTGTAAGGGAACATATACATGTCAGTGCCGCCACCACACACCCCTGCTCCAATGCACCCCTTACCCACATCTCCTTGCACCGCTGTACCTACCATGCAGGAAAGGGCTACTCCCCATCTTGAATCCACTGCTGGGAACGCCCTCGACGGTGCTGTGCCACATTGTCACTGCCACAAGCTTCTCCCGCAGTGTCAGCTGTGGCACCTCAGGCTGTTCACTGCCTGTGGTGGCACGTGCGGCCCAGATGGCTGCCACCTTCTCCTTGATCTGCCTGCAGTCCGTGCTCACCTTCTTCTTGCATTCCTGCACCGACCTCTGATGGACGCCCTGCAGGTTCACAGCCCTGGCTACACCCACCCATGATTCTGCCATGGCTTGCTGGGTGCCTGTGGAGCCACTCAGGAGGGGCTCCTGGTCAAGGTAGGCATCATATAGGGCATTGCACTCCGCTCTTGTGAAATTGGGTCTGCGCTTCCATGTAGGCCCCTGCTCCTCAACTTCCTCTTGCTCCGACATGCTATTCCTGTTGGTGGGGACATGAAGTCAGTGCTGGTTGCCACACACGAGGCCACCCCCCCAGACCCCACATGCCCAGTGCCTGGCGTTCTACCGGTGAAGGTTGCAATACTGGTCCGGTGCCTGTGCCACCATATGGCACCTTTATAGTGCATCACATGCAAATGAGGGAATGCGCAACTGCAATGGGATGCAAATGCGTCCAATGCGCCACCGATATGCTGATCAGCTCATCTGCATATGCCCACTGAATATCGCGGAATTGCACATTGTGCAGTGGGGTTGCTCATGCACAAGTCATGGCGCATCTGTGTGACATGCGCAGTCTGCATAGTACAGCGCACGTGCACACTGATGTCGCGTACGTCACTGGCGCTTCCCATGCATGATGCACTACAGGCAGCATGGCGCTCAGCTGCTGTTGGGCATGTGGTGCACATCGCCATACGCGGTCGTGCCGTGCACCATTGGCGCGCGGCCCGCCAGGGCACTGGACTATAGCGCACCATGCCACCCATGCTCTGTCGTGCTGCTGCACATGGTGCGGTCAGCCTCTTGACCCCTACATGTGCCTTTGACCCTGATGACTGCGGCATGAGTCAGCGCTGCCCCATGCATATCATGTATACCCTGCCGATGCGTGATAGGGGATGCCAGCGCATCACCAGGTGTATCGCACATCCTGCACACGTGCATCTCGTGCACTCCCCGGCGTCATTATGCTGCTGCGGTTCAAGATAGAGCCATGTCACACAGGAGCACACTGAGAGAGCCAAACTGGACACAGGTGGAGCTTGTCAACTTGGTGGCTTTGGTGGAGCCACATATTGGTGCCCTCTATGGGCAGGTACCCCTGGACCAGGTGTGGCAGGGGGTGGCCGAGGAGCTGGAGGAGGCAACAGGGTAGTGCCATAGCGGGGAGCAGTGCTGCCACAGGTACGGTGACCTGAGGAGGAGGGATCCTGACTGGCTCAGATCACTGCAGGCACGCGTCCAGAGGAACGCTGTGCCACGGCCAGGTGAGTGCATATATCCCCGTCCAGGCCATGTCAGTGTTGTGTGGGTTGCCAGCGGGTGTCACACTGTGCTGCTGTGGGTGGGGGGCAGTGGCTGGGAATGCCACCGGACATGGCAGCGCACAACTGGTGTGCCGTGCCTCAGCACTGCCGCTGCGCGGGGTCATGGGGTTTACTATGCTGGGGGGGCCCATGTCTTGCTGCCCGGAGCTGATGTCTGTCTCACACTGTCTCCCTACTAGGCCCTGAAGATCGGAGAAGAGCCTGGATGGCAGGTGCCGCTGCCAGACAGCAGCAGGCCAGTGGTGGTGTGCAACAGAGGGTTGCCGGACAGCCAGGTGGTGCAGGTGGTCAGGTGCCAGTCAGACCACAGCTTGCAGGTAGGCACCTTGGTGGTGTATTTTGTTGTGTGGGGTTGGGGTGGGCCACATCCCCCCATGCACATGGCCATTACATTCTGTGCCTTGCCGGCGTGGTCCATTGCACCATGCTGCACACAGGGCACGCGTGTGTGTGGCTGCTGCGGGTGCATCTGGGTCCCAGCTATGCCACTGTAAGCCCCACGCAATGGCCATTTGCTTGGCTGTCATGGCTGTGGCATGCTGTGCCTGGTTGGTGGTGGCGTGCAGTGCTGTGTGTGGCTGTGGATAGTCGGGATGGTGGCTTGTGTGGGCATGCACACTGTGGTTGGCTGTGAGCCCCCCCTGCAGAGCACATGCTGATGTTGTCCACTGCGCATGGTGGGTGGGCTACGGTTGTGTGAGTGTGCACTCATCCATGTCCCCTCTTTTGTCCTAGGACCCCAACTGGTGGATGCCCATACAAGGCTCCTGGAGTGGATCCTGTGGGTCACCACGGCCACCCTTGCGGTGGCATGCATCATTCGAAAGGCCATGTTCTGGTCACAGCGGAGGAGGCGGCAGAGGCGCCAATAGTTGAGGACCTTCCAAGGGGCCTGTTGGCCTGCTTCACCCTCCCTTCCACTGAAACCCCTCCCATTCCTCCATTGTTCCAACCCTACCATGTCCCCTGTCTCCCCACCCCCCCTTCCCCATCCTACATTCCTGAATGTGTCCTCCCCATTCCCTGGCCCCATCCCTGTTCAAATGTACATAGCTTTGTTTGTTGCTTGTTGTTTCAATACAGTTATATTTTGGTAGCCATCCGTGTCCGTGTCTGCTTTGCAGATGGCATTGGTGCCATGCAACAGTGGTGTGCACGGTGGCTGTGTGGTATGTTTGCAGTTGCCTGGGGTTTGTGTCAGGTGGTCTGTGCACGGTGGCCTGTGTGTGTGTGTGTGTGCCCTGTGGCGTGCATATGTTCCCTGCTGGGCTGTGTGGGCCGGTGTGGTATGTGCTGTTGGCTTGTGTGTTGTCTGCTTTGGTCCCGGTGCCATGTCCCATGCCATCCTGTGGGTGTTGCCCATGGCTGCCTGCTGGTGGCCATGGGTGTCATGCCACCTCCATACACTGCAGTGGGATGTGTGGTCAGGGCATGTGGCCATGCACCTGCCTTGCCACCCTCCGGTCATCCCCTGCACTATGGTGGCAGTGTATCCTGCTCTTGTGACCTGCTCCACACTGTGCCAGGGGCCCTGTGCCTCTGTCCCTTGCCCTGCCCATGCTATGCTCCTGCGCTTTCTGCCTTGCTCCATTGCGCAACCCTAGCTAGCGATGGCACCTGCTGCCTTTCTCCCTGGCGCAGCCCTATTTGCGCTATGGCACATCCCTGCAATATTCAGCTATCTTGCGCTGTTACTTGCCTTGGTGCTCAGCCTTTGAATATCGCATTGGATGCACACCTGCGCAGTGTACCTGCGCTGTGCCACTCTTGCACCTGCCTCTGGTGCATTTCTGAATATCCCACCCCTAGAGTCTTTGACTAAAAGATTGAATCAGAGAGTGGGGGCTTTAAGATGTATTTCTGCATGTTTTACAAATCATAAAAAAGAAATTGGTACAACACTTATTGATGCCAGCCCTAGACTATGGATAGCTGATATACAGAAATGTAACAACCCTACATATGTTGAACAGTGCCTATTATAAATTAGCAAAGTTTGCAAATGGAAGCAACACAGGTACACATCACTGCAACATATACTCTGACTTAGAATGGTTAAGACCAGAAGAAAAGAGGATGTACAACTGGCTATAATGGAGTTTCAGGTTATTGAAACCTAAAGTTAATCATCCACTGTGACAGTTGATAGCCTTTTCTGGTAAGAAAGACAAGAAATATAATTTAAGAGTTAGCAAATTAGATTTGTTTTTCCCAAAAATTCATAATAAATTAGGTGAAACCACATTACAGGCTAGTCTAGCTAAAATATGGAACAAAGTTCATATGGAAATAAGAAATAATAACACAAAAAATTGAATTTCAGACAACTATGAGGACATTTTTTGCAGAAATTGTGTGAATGCTAAGTAAATATACGTTTTTGGATTGGTGACTTATATGCAGTTTGTATGGTCCTTAGTAATCTGCTTGTACTAATTTTATTGTGTGGAGGAGTGAAAGGTATCGAGAGGAGTACGAGCTGATGGCTAGAAGGGCCACTAGGGTGGTGAGGGCGGCTAAGGCAAGGAAGGAGCAGAACCTGGCCAGGGAAATTAGGAGAGGGAACAAGGGGTTCTTTAGATACATTGGGGAAAAACGAAGGGTGAAGGGGCAGATTAGCAGGATTAAATCAGGGAGAGATGGGCACAAGACCGGGGAGGCGGGCTGAGGTACTAAATGAGTACTTCACCTCAGTTTTCACCAAGGAAAATGGGGTGCTGCATCATACATGGGAGGAGACAGAGATACTGAGGAGGGGAGCTCTTACTGATCGGCGGGTCTGGGGAGAGGGAGGCATCACTGGCAGGAGGGAGGGCTAAGCAGGGAAGAGGTACGGGAGTGAAAATCACAGCAGAGAGAGTGAGGAAGCCCTCAGCTCCCTTAAGGCCGGAGAAAGCACCGGGCTGGATAAATTACATCCCAGAGTGCTGAAGGAACTTGCGGATGACCTGGCGAAACCCCCTGGCAGAGCTTTTCACCATCTCTCTGAGGACAGGGTGGGTGCCCCAGGACTGGAAGGTGGCACATATAGTGTCTATCCACAAGGGGATCAAGGGGTGGCAGGGAACTACAGGCCTGTCAGCCTGACATCGGTGGTGGGCAAGGTGATGGAGGGCATTGTCAAGGAGAGGCTAGGGGGACCTGGATAAGTCAGGGTGCCTGGATGATAGACAGCATGGATTCATCCCAGGAAATCATGTCAGACAAACCTGGTGGAGTTCTATGACTGGGTGACGAGTGCCTTGGACCTGGGTAGACCAGTGGACGTCCTCTTTCTAGACTTCAGCAAGGCATTTGACTCTGTTCCTCATGTGGGCCTGTTGGATAAGCTGGGAGAAATGGGGGTGGGGAACCAGATGATCAGATGGATAGGCAATTGGCTCCAGGACCGGACCCAGAGGGTTGTAGTTGGCGGGATAGTCTCATCCCCAAGGAGGGTCATTAGTGGGGTCCCACAAGGATCAGTCCTTGGGCCCCTTCTGTTCAACGCCTATGTCTCTGACATAAGGACAGGAATCAGGAGTGAGATGAGTCTCTTTGCAGATGACTCGAAACTGGGGGCAGTGGTGGATGGGGAGGAGGGAGGGTGGCCCTACAGGGGGACCTGGAGGCTCTGGAAAGATGGTCTAGAAAGTGGAAGCTGAGGTTCAATGCAGGGAAATGCAAGGTACTCCACCTGGGGGCCAGAAACCCGGGCCAAGTGTACTCCCTGGGGTGGGGGATGCTACAAGTCTCGATGGCTAAGAGGGACCTGGGGGTGGTGGTGGATGTCAAGACGAACAACTCTGAGACTTGTAGGAGGGCAGCAGCCAAGGCCAACAGGATGCTGGGATGCATCCATGGGATCACTCTCAGAAGGAGGAGTGATACTCCCTCTGTATAACTGCTTGGTGAGGCCGCACCTTGAGTACTGCGTGCAGTTTTGGAGGCCACACTTAAAGAGGGACATTAAACTCCTGGAGAGGGTCCAGAGGAGGGCAACCAAAATGATTTAGGGCTTGGGGGACAGGACCTATGAGGAGAGGCTCGAAGAGCTAAATATGTACACATTGGAAGAGAGAAGGGACCGGGGGGACATGATAGAGGTCTTCAGGTACATGAAGAGGGTAAATAGGGAGGAACAGTCAGGGTGCTTTGAAGGAAGGAGGGGGGCCACTAGAGGGCATGGGTGGAAGCTGGAGGGAAGATTCAGGGAGAAAGGAGAGTGCTACTTCACTGAGAGGGTGGTGGAGCCATGGAATGCGCTGCCTATGGGGCTGGTGGAGGCAGAGACAGTGGAGGGTTCAGAGGGGGTGGGACAGGTATAGGGGAAGGGTTCTGGAAGCAAAATCCAATGCAGCAAGAATATCCAGAACTGGGAAGGGAGAAGCTAGAGAAGGCGAGGGGGGCAGCAAGGTCAGCACCCAGGGTGGGGGCTGACCAAACGAGCAGACACGAAAGACCATTAGGCCTATTCTGCTGGCATTTTAGTATGTTAGTATGCTGTGTATTTGTCATAAACATAGAAACACAGAAACATAGACTTTGATGGCAGATAAGGACCACTTGGCCCACCCAGTCTGCCCATTTTCCTACCTACTGGATAAGCTGCAGATTCTAATTAACCAACAGCCTACTTCCTGCCACCCCCCACTACAACTGCCTTATGTATGTCCCGTGCATGTTTGAATTCCCCCACTGTTTTAGACCCAACAACCTCCCCAGGAAGGTGGTTCCATGCATCCACCACTCTCTCTGTGAAAAAAAAAATTCCTCACATTACTCCTGAGCCGTCCCCCCTCTATCTTTAAATTGTGCCCCCTCGTTCTTACACATCTCTTTTTCTGAAAGATGCTACCCTCCCGGACTTTGTTGATTCCCTTGAGGTACTTGAAAGTTTCTATCATGTCCCCGTCCCTCCTTTCATCAAGGGTATACATATTAAGCTCTCTCAGTCTCTCTTCATATGGTTTCTGATGCAGACCCTGCACCATTTTAGTTGCCCTCCTCTGGACTGCTTCCATCCTGTCCATGTCCTTGCGTAGATGAGGTCTCCAAAACTGCACACAGTACTCCAGATGGGGTCTCACCAACTGTCTGTACAGAGGGATAACCACTTCCCTTTTTCTACTTGTGATGCCCCTTTCTATGCATCCCAGTATCCCCCTGGCTCTCCTTACTGACTTCTCACATTGCTTACCCACCTTTAGGTCATCTGATATGACTACCCCAGGTCCCTTTCCATTTTTGTTGTTGTTAGTACCTCCCCTGCTATTGTGTACTCTTCTCCTGGGTTTTTGTTTCCCAGGTGCATTACTTTGCACTTATTTGCATTGAATCTAAGTTGTCATATGTCTGACCATTCCTCCAACCTTGCCAAGTCCCTTTTCATCCTTTCTACCCCCCCCTTGTGTATCAACTCTGTTACAGATCTTTGTGTCATCTGCAAAGAGGCATACCTTTCCCTCCAGACCCTCTGCAATGTCACCTATAAAGATGTTAAAGTTAAGTGATACATGTGATATTTGATATATGTGATATGTCATGTGATGGTCTTTATCATTTGTACAGGACTTACTTTGAAAATAGAGGTTTAACTCTCTAAAGTCTGAACCTGTATAAAAAGAAAATGTTATCAATCAATCAGTCATCATATGTGATCTATGATGTGGTACGTGGTCTACATTTAGCATTGTCTTTTGCAATTTTTAGTTATTTCTATCTTATCATATTACCATCTAAACACCTGCTGTACAAATTACACAGATGTGTATGAGAGTTACACGCATTGTGTGGCACTGTTTACATTTTGGAATTTTTTTCCCCCAGTTGTAACCAATTGTCATTTCTGTCACAAAAAGTACCTGAACATCAGTTGTACAGAGTAAAGATAACATGACTGGTAGTAAGATAGCAGAAATAACTCTTCTGTCTATACTAGACCTCTTCTGACATAACTAGTCAATTCACCACTTGTGAGATTAGGCAGTCAATCAGATTTTGTGAAGGTATGCCTATTATTTCACTTCTACACATGTCAAATTCCATATATCTTTCATGCCACATTCACAAACAGGCAGTATCACCTAATAGCTCTATCACCAGTAATCATACTTTTACGATTTCAAGACACACAGATGTTCCTTGTTATTCAAATATATACTGAAATATTGCACTGTTGATATAATACATTTTACACATGGGGCCCCGATTTTTGAAGGATTTGCGGTCGTCGCAATGGACTTGTGGCCGAAAGTCTGATGCAAGTGCTGACTTGCATCGAATTGTGCCATTAGTGTGATTTTATAAAGAATCAAGCCACAACCCCCCGATGCAAGTCAGGTCCAGCACCACAGCACAGTTCCACCAGCACCCCCCCCCCCAGTGTACCTTTGCATCTGTGGGGGAGTCGGTTTACGGGGACTTGCGCCACAGCTTCGGCACAAGCTGCCATAAATTGAGGGTACTGTCGCAACTTGCTTCTTGGGTTATAAAATTGAGTGCAAGTTGTGGCAAACCCTTGATCCCAGGTGCAGCAAACATTGCAGGGATGCAGGGCTTCGCTGGAAGCCCTGCATCCCTGTTTGAAAATTTGGCCCAAGGTGTAAAACTAACAATGTCTTTCTGCCCATCTATTTCAGTTAGTAGATACACTCATTAGATAACACAAAGAGAAGAAGAAAAAAACTCTTAGAAGAGGAAAGGAATGCACAGTGTCATGATTTACATATTTCCAACAAGATACAACATGGTGAAGTAGCCACTGAGACATCTACATTTTCAACAGGCACTTCCACTGATGAGCAACCTAACATTTCTATTAACCAATGTTACATGTCAGGCTGAGGAAATAGTTCATGTGTGTTTCAGTAGCATAGTAGATACAAACAATAACATTGCTGAACCTTTCCTCTCAACAGAAAGTATCCTGAACATACTAAGTGACCACAGCTACTGGAGGTCAAGAAATGCACGGCAGTCTATGAGTGAAGGTACGCAGATGCAGAAAATGGGAGTATATAAAGGTAAAAACACGTGTGACTATAAAAATATCTTTATCTCTAGTCACTGCAAAAAACTTCAATAATACACCACTTAGAGTTTTGAGTCTCCTGAGTCTTGGTGAATCAGTGGTTGGGTCTTCAAGGAGACCAGGTCTGGCATTGTTTGCTCACAGTGAACAGGGTGGGCATTATGGTTGACAATTCATTGAAGGGCCAACCACTGATATGCCAAGAATCTCAAGAACCAAAACACCAATGTTGTTTCCCTTAGTTGATTTTTTTTTGGGGGGAGAGGGGATTAGTGTTGTGGTTCTCAAGAAAAATTAGTGTTCGAAACCCCAAGGTCACATTTCCCTACTTTGGTGGTGTTAACTTACCTTGATGCAGTTCAAATAATTTTGTTTTGTTAAGGTTTTACATAGCGGTATCATCTCCACATTCACACTGGTCCATTTGGGCCTTGCACCATGGGGAGACTCCCACATTCTACCTCTGTGCAATGATGGATTGATGGATGTCAAGAAATCATATGGTTGTCTGCTGTTTAAATTATGTTTTGATAAAAAAGTGCTGCAAAACACATTCAGTAAGAAAGTATTCTTTTCTGTTGTGTGACGAGTGAATGTGAGAATACTAAATGCAGAAAGAATGAATGTGGAAAGAGTGAATGTGTAAAGACTGATTATGTAAAAAGTAAATGTGTAAAGAGTTGAATGTGTTAAGGGTGAATGTGGGAATTTGTAAAGAGTGAATATATAAAGAGTGAATGTGGAAAAAGTGAAAGTGTGAAGAGTGAATGTGGAAAGAGTGAATGTGTGAAGAGTGTTGAAAGAGTGAATGTGGAAAGAGTGAAAGTGTGAAGAGTGAATGTGGAAAGAGTGACTGTGTGAAGAGTGAATGTGGAAAGAGTGAATTTGGAAGGAATGAAAGTGTGAAGAGTGAATGTGGAAAGAGTGAATATATAAAGCTTGGATGTGGAAAGAGTGAATGTGTAAAGAGTGAAAGTGTGAAGAGTGAATGTGGGATGAGTGAATGTGTGAAGAGTGAATATTTAAACAGCGAATTTGTAAAGAGTGAATATATAAAGAGTGAATGTGGAAAGAGTGAACGTGGAAAGAGTGAATGTGTAAAGAGTGAATTTGGAAGGAATGAAAGTGTGAAGAGTGAATGTGGAAAGAGTGAATATATAAAGCTTGGATGTGGAAAGAGTGAATGTGTGAAGAGTGAATGTGTAAAGAGTGAAAGTGTGAAGAGTGAATGTGTTAAGAGTGAATGTGGGATGAGTGAATGTGTGAAGAGTGAATATTTAAACAGCGAATTTGTAAAGAGTGAATATATAAAGAGTGAATGTGGAAAGAGTGAAAGTGTGAAGAGTGAATGTGGAAAGAGTGAATTTGGAAGGAGTGACTGTGTGAAGAGTGAATGTGGAAAGAGTGAATGTGGAAAGAGTGAAAGTGTGAAGAGTGAATATTTAAACAGCAAATTTCTAAAGAGTGAATATATAAAGTGTGAATGTAGAAAGAATGAAAGTGTGAAGAGTGAATGTGGAAAGAGTGACTGTGTAAAGCGTGAATTTGTGAAGAGTGAATGCGGAAAGAGTGAATGTGTGAAGAATGAATGTACAGGTGTTAGGCATGAGGAAGTTAGGGGGAACATTTGGAGGGGGAATGAAGGAGGAAGTAGTATATGGAGAGAAAACAATGGGTGTGCCAAATTAAGTCAAGTGAGAATGGGGGGGATGGTAAACTAGGAAGAAATCATAACATTTACCAAACTATGTACAGGAAGTCTGTATGAAGAAAAAGGTTGAGAACAAACCGATGATTAAATGTAGAGTCCTGTACAACAGGATTAAATGAAGTGGGCTGTGATCCCCCAACTAAATCATGCTCACAATTGCCTTTTCAGTATAATAAATAAACTGGAACTGAAATCAAATACATGAATACGTTATGCCAGATCCGTACCCTTGTGTGGTGGTTATGGAAGCTGAGCCCCCTGATGCCCCCCATGTCTGTGTTCATTGGTAGTCAGGTTTGTTTCATGAATAAAAAATTACTGAGAAAAACTGACAGCATCTCCTGCTGACAGGAGAGAATGGATGACAGCGCGCATATAGCCTTTGTATACGTTCTTTTTTTTTATTTCGTTACACAATTCCAGAAACCTAAAACCCACAGGTTTTAAAATTTTGTTTGCTGCAATAGAATCAGCAGTGGCTGTTTGCCGGAAGAATAAACAAGCATCTGGAAAGCACTATCAGGGTTTGAGACGAACATATTAAGGCGTCAACAATGTCTTTGTGAGTTGTAAGCAGTAGGAGGCTGAAGAAGATGCTTGAAAAATAAACAGAAATAAATTGTGGTTAATATGTATTTGTTACACATTTAAGGTTGCTGAGATTGTGGGGTTAGGATCATACGCAGGAGTGAGCAGCATAGCTGAAAAGGGGTTTGGTTGAGAGATAGCTCTAGCTGTGTATACCCCGAGGGAAGTGGAGTTCCTAGAAGTTGTGGATACAGTTATGATATTGATATTTTACTGTTTTTTTTTGCAGGAAAACAAACCATTAGGAATATTAAATCCATGGGTGCACAAGTGAAACCTCATGTGTTGCCAAAATTACATAACAGACAAGACATAGGTGACAATCTGTCTACAGATGAAGATGACCAGTATGCAGTGTTTGATGATCCAAACGACCTGGATTACGATCCTGAAGTGGAAGTGCATATCTTCTTATAGTCAAAGTATGCAGTTCTGTAGTGTTTTTTTCTTGCAATTACATTGAAAAAAAAAATGGAAAAACCAAAAATAGTACCCATGGTTTATCCTTCTTTGTCATCTGATTAGGCTGCACGTTTGTTAATAGCAGATTTACATAAGGAGAGTAGGATATTTATAGCCAATAGGTATGCTCTATTTCTCATGCCCTTTGCATAGTACAGAATAAACCCATTCCATTTATACCTTGATATGTGTGTTAGAACTAAGAATGAGTATGCACTGCATGTGTGTCTCATTCATCGTCATTGTTTTGTTTTTAACAACATGTAGCACATTACCCAACACAGGTGCTGAAAAGTATTATATTGTAGCAGAATCATGCCTACTTCAGCTGTTGCTGTATGCGTATTCTACTGCTTGCCACAGGTGGTGGCAGTCACAAGTAAAGTAATCAGAACTATGATATTGGTCAAACAGACGTGCTAAAGTTGCAGGGATTTTTGCATATTATTTATCTATAGACGTACCTACTCATTTGTTGTCATTGGCGACTACATTCAACTTGCAATTGTCCAACTAGTTGAAACACTGCATACGAGTATTGCAAGAGTCCATCTCAGCAGACACAAAGGAGATGTGCAAATTATGTTTTATGTTGTTTATTTATTTATTTATTTTATTTGAATTTTGGTGACCGGGTAAGTCCACTAAGATAATTGCAGTCCCTTTTTCAGGGTTGACCCGGGAGGGGTAGAAAACAAAGCATTACAAAAACAGAAAGAAATTATGCAAAGTACAGAAGCAAGTTGGCTATTAAATATGCAGAATAAGGTACAGAACATATGATACAAAGCAGTATCAATATCAAGTATAAATATTATGTACAACAGACAAAAAACCTTACAGGCTGTATGGTACAGAGTGAAAGTATCAGCGTGCTGAGGCTAGCTAGCAGGAAAGTTATACTTTATGAATCTCAAAACATTTTATACAAAGCAGGGGCTGGTATTAACATATATACACATTATGCTTAGCAGACATAGTATCCGTACAGGACAGTCTAACATTTGAAGCTGCAACCTAATGAAAAGGAGGCAGGTGTAGGAAAAGAGATATTAGGTGAGACAGGAACAGGTTACCGAGGCTGTGAGTGAGGCATACAAGGTGGATTGGAATGCTGGGAGAGAGGAGCAGGATAGAGCAGAGGGTGGAAGGGAGTTCCAATCGGATATCACAGCAAAAGAGAAAGACTTGCATGCAATGGTGAGACACATAATAGGCTTAGTTAGTAGGGGGAGTGAGGCAGATCTCAGGGAACAAGGAGCTTGTCTCAAACGTATTAACTCACTGAGGCAGGGAGGGGTAAATGTGTGCACCAGTTTAAACAGGAGGCTAAGGGAATGGTACCTTAACTTTGATGCATAGGGTAACCATCCTAGTGCGGAGAGGACAGTACAGTGGTGCTGACAGGAGCTAAAGCCCAGAGCGAACCTACCCACCCTATGATAGGCCTTGAAGAGTATAGAAAGGGTCATGGGAGTCAGAGAGACCAGTAAGGGTGCATCATAGGTTAGGAGAGGTATAAGGGAAGATGTGGCAATCTTGAGGCACAAACCAGAGGATAGGAAAGGATGTATCCTGTACAGCAGGCCTAGGTGCTGGTTCAGAGATTTTGAGACATTGGAGGCATGCAGTTTAAGAGATAGAGATGAGTCCAGAGTAATACTCAGATATTTAATGGAGTGGACATTTTCAAGAATATCACCAGAGAGAGGGAGGTGATAGTAAGAGGCGAGAGAGTGCGCCGGGAGGAGGGTAGGTGGGAAAAAATCATACATTTTGTCTTTTTCGTATTCAGGACAAGTTGGTTACCCTGGAACCAATCCTCGAGGGCAGAGATGTCGGAAGCCAGCATGCGGTTAACCCAGTCAGCATCAGGAGAGGAGCAATAGATAGTTGCATCATCTGCATGTAAATGTACCATTGCCCCTCCACAGAAGTTAGGTAGGTCATTTATGAATAATGAGAACAGCAAAGGGCCCAAAATGGAGCCTTGAGGAACACCATGAATTATGGGTTTCAGATTAGAGACAGAGCCAGCCTATTTAACTGTCTGGGAACGGCAGGACAAGTAACTATTGATCCAGGATACGGCACTATAGTCGAGGCTGAGGGCCTGAAGCTGCTGGAGCAGAATACCATGGTTCACCAGGTCAAATGCTTTTGTCAGGTCGACAAAGATGGCTCTTGTGATAGACCCTTGGTCCATCGCCTGGAAGATGTCAGAGGTCACCTTTATCAATGCCGTAAGGGTACTGTGGTTCCTCCTGAACCCATGCTGATTAGGGGATATCAGGGTGTGGAGTTCCAGGTAGTCCTGGAGGTGATTGTACACAGTTTGCTCTTTTATTTTTGCCAAGAGGCGGAGAAGGGAAATGGGTCAGAAGTTATCAAAAATGGTATTGGGTCCACCCTTGTGTACAGGAACAACTACAGCCACCTTCCATTTGTCCAGGACAGTACCAGTAAGAAACGAACAGTTGAGTAGATCGCGTACTGGGCAAGCAAGGGCAGGAGCTCCCAGTTTAAGAAATTTTGGTTCAAGGGAGTCATGTCCTGGGGAGCTCTCTGCTTGTAAACTGGCAAGTAGCCTCTGAATCTCTTTGAGGGAAGCCAGTTTCAAGTGAGATGCAGGGTGAAACCCAGGGTTGTCCAAAGGGAGTGGGTCAAGGTGGGGAGTAGTTATTTTGCCGAACGATGAGATGTACTCATGGAGGTCCATAAAGAAGTCATTAAACCCTGATGCAATGGATGAGGGGTCAGTGAGAGCAGAGACATTGGAGAAGATAGTACTGGGAACTTCAATAGCCTTCCCTTTTACTAGAGAATTGATCGGATGCCAAAATTCCTTTGAGTTAGATAGGTGCTCAGTTTGTAGTGATTTGAAGTGAAGGCATTTGGCCTTGTGGAGTGAGTTCTTGCACTTATTTCTAAGCTGTCTATATACTTGCCAATCATTGTGTAGACCACTATTTCAAAAGTCCGCCAGGCCTTGTCACGGAGTGACATGAGCGACCTGTAACTCTTTTGTAAGCCAAGGAGCTTTGACATCCTTGGTCCTGTATTTTTTCATTGGAGCATGGTGATCAATAATTTTGGTAAGGGAGGAGATTAGAAAGTCCAAGGTTTGGTTTACATCAGGTAGGGACCTAACAGGGCTCCAGTCAAAGCTACTGATAGATATAAGGAAGCTATTGATATCAAATCTGGACATATCCCAAACCAGGGAGATTCTGGGAGGGGGGTTAGGACTATTGTTTCTCCATACACAGAGCATGGGGGAATGGTCACTTAAGGTGTATGGGAGGACAGCCACAGTCTTAATCTTCAGAGAGCAATTCGTAACCATCCAGTCAAACAGTGTGTGTTTACCAGAGTTGGTGATGAGACAAGTTGGTTCCTGAATGAGTTGCACCAGGTTGGAGTCAGAAAAAGATGCACACACTTGGTCAGCATCTTGGTGTAGCCAGTCCATACTAAAGTCACCACAAAGTATAGGTCATGGTGAGGCAGATTACCTAGGCAGGTTAGGATGGATGGGAGACCAAGAGTAGTCCTATCAGGGGGAAGATAGACACAGCCAATATTACATCTCTTTACTTTACCAAGAGTGATGGTAAGAAATAGAGACTCCACAGGAGACGGGTTCTCAATGGGAGCAGATAGTTCAACAGCTTTCAGATCAGTCCGGGAGTATATTTGGACACCTCCTCCCCTTTTTCCTACCCTATCATGTCTGAAAGAATTGTAACCAGGTAGTGCCACCTCATGCTGCTTAATTGATGGTTTGAGCCAGGATTCTGTTATGCACCGTATATCTGGGGACATCTGCAAGGTTCATGCCTCGAGTTCAACCATTTTAGGGTGGCAGCTATGCATATTAACATGAGCCACCTTAAAGCCTTTCGGCAGTTGTTGGAGTTTATGTCTGGTAGGGATGCACATCAAATACAGTTTCACAAAGGAAAATGTAACAAAGAGCATTCTTGCAAATGTTTCAGTTTCCATGTGTTCAGCATGTGGTGTTGTACACATTTATATATTGTTTGATAATTTATCTTATTGCCTAATGCACTATGCTCTGAATGATATGCTACCTTGAAAGTGCTATGTAGTTGGGACAGTATTCTTTAGGGTAGACCAATGGTATGGACAATCGTGGTTGTGCATGAGTGACTTTCTGAAATAGAATGGAATTTAATAAAAAGTTATGGATAAACACAAAGGGTTGTTATCAGCCAGATATATAATACAAATTATAAAATGGGTGGGGAAATCCCTGCATCACAATTGGTCAGAACCCATGCATGCTAACAGTACTAGTTTCATAGTTTCATAGTGTCTTACAAGTTCAGGAGGCACAGCCTATTATTGAACTTGCCACCCAAGGGTGGTTTTAATTATCTATGTATTCAAATTTGGTGTTACTCATAAATTTGTCTAGTGTACCCTTGAACATATCCATAGTTTTGCTCTCTACAATTGAGGCTGGCAGTGTATTCCATGAGTTAACTATTCTCTGAGTGAACCATTGATGTCTTTTTTTTGTTCGACAGCTTACTCCTTTTAATTTCATATTATGAGATCTTGTATGTGATGTACAGTGTTTCCTTTCAATACCTAGCTTTTCTAGGAGTCCTGGTTCATCAAGGTCTTTATAGATCAAGCAAAGGTCTCCCCAAAGATGTCTATATTGTACTGAAAATAAGCCAAGTGTTTTCAGTCTTTCCCTATAGGGTTTATCAATCATACCATGAATTTTTTTAGTCATTCTCCTTTGAACCCCCTCTAGTTGTTTTTTACCTTGAATTGTTAAGGGTGTGCAGAATGGGGCACAATAATCCAAGTGAGATCTTACCAAACGGGTGTATAGTGGAAGGATAACCTGCGGTTGTCTGCTTTTGATATTTTTCCAGATGCAGCCAATGATTCTCTGACATTTCTTCACTTTGAAAGTTGTATTGTTCTCAAAATTTAGCTTATTATCTATATTTATCCCAAGATATTTTTCATTTTCTGTTACTTGAAGTTTTACGCTGTTTAATAAGTAGTCATTTTTCAAATTGTTATAGCCCAAGTGCATTACTTTGCACTTTTTCTCATTGAATTTCATTTTATTATTTCTTGCCCAGGTTTCTAGATTTTCTAATTCTTTTTGCAGTAAGCTGGTTGCCTCGATTGTATTAACAATGCAGCCAATTTTGCAGTCATCTGCATATTTTGATATCCAGATATTGTCTGCAGTCTGCATTGAGGTCATCAAAATGTTGAATAGAACAGGGCCCAGTAAAGAGCCCTGTGGAACCCCACTTGTAACCTCCGCCCATAAGGACATGGCTCCTTTAACTGATGTCCGTTGTCTACAATTGTATAACCATGAATCAATCCATTTGATTAGAATGTATGGAAATTTTAGTTTAGCTAAATGTTCTAGCCGAATTCTATGAGAAACCCTGTTAAATGCTTTGGCCAGGTCCAAATATACGACATCCACAGGTAGTCCCTTATCCAATGCAGCACTAACATTTTCAAAGAAATTAAGTTGGTTCATTAAGCATGACCTTCCCTTTCTGAATCCATGCTGTGTTCTGTCATGTAGATTATTATGACTAATATGTTCTTCCACTCTACATAGAATTAATCTTTCTAGGATTTTCCCAATAACAGAGGTCAAGCTTATAGGCCGATAGATACTGTTGATTTAACACCTGCTTTATAAATTGGTATTACCACTGCTTCCTTCCATGCTAAGACGCTTTCTCCTGACTCAAGGGATAAATTAAATAATTTACTAAGCGGGCCAGAAATATGAAAGGCAATTTCTTTCAAAAAGTTTGGATGTATTCCATCTGGTCCTGCCGATGAGGTGACTTTTAAATTCTGTAATTCTTTTAGAGTTTCTTCATCCATAATAGGTTCAACAGTAACTTGATTAGAGTTTGTGATTGAAATGTTAAATTGATCCTTGTTAGAAAATATCTTGTGAAAATATTTATTAAATTCTTCTGCTATTTGAGTTTCATTGTCTATAATACCTGAATCTGTTTGTAATGGACCTATTGTTACTTTAGATCCTCTTAAAGAGTCAATATAGTTATAGAACTTTTTCTTGTTATCCAATGTCTCAATTGCCAGTTTATTTTCCATGATTTTTTAGCTTTCCCTATTTCCAATTTTACTTTATTTGCACATTTTTTGTACTGTTGCCATTTTTCTTTCGATGGTTGAATTTTATATTTCTTATAACTTTTACATTTTTTAACAATCAATCTTTTAATTTTATTATTCCACCATGCTGGATTTCTGTATCCCTTGTTGTATTTCTTTCTATTTGGTACCCAGGTATCTAAGCAGTGATTGATTTTGGACAGTAGACAGTTCCAAACTTGGTGTACATTGAGACCCACCCATTCCGAGTTCCAGTCCCATGAATTCAAATATTGTTTTATTTTTGTATAATTAGCTCTTGTGTAGTCCTTGGTTATGGTATTCTCTTTAGTATCTGTAACCCTAGACTGTATGTGGAATAGTATCATATTGTGATCACTATTTCCAAGTGGTTCTAATATTCTAGAATCATATACTAAAGTCCCCATGTTGGTCAGTACAATATCAATGATATTATTGTTTCTAGTACCATGCTGTATTATTTGTTCTAAGTTTTGATTAACTGTTATATCAAGAAAGTCTTTCTCAACGTTGCCCTTCCAAGTGTGTTTTATCCAATCAATATTAGGAAGGTTAAAGTTGCTCATTAATATATAATTTGTTTTTGGCTCAAAACTGTTAATCAATTTTTGAAAGCCAGTATTCTGTTCCTTGTTCAGATTAGGGGATCTATAGGCCAGACTAATACATACTTTTAATGATTGTAGAACAATCTCTACCCATATTATTTCACTATCATTGTCTGTCTGCATGATGGTATAGTTACAGTGAAATGAGTACTCTTCAGAAATGTATAGTACAATCCCTCCTCCTCCTCCTCGTTTATCCTTCCTGTTCTTAGTTATCTTATTAAACCCTGGTATATCAACATTCCAGCTGTCGTCATGGAACCATGTTTCGGTGATCCCACAGATGGAAATATTTTCTTTATGCATTATATATCTTAATTCTTCCATTTTGTGTGACAGGCTTCTAGCATTAAGTAACAGTTCTTTTAAGTCACTCTTTTTCTTATGTGGGAGTTGAATGTTATTGGGTGTTGCAATGCTATTTGAGGGAGCTAGAGTTGTGGTTCTAGACCGTTTTACATAAATGTGTCTAAGAAGCTCACACCTCCCCCCCGTACTAGTTTAAATGTTTATCAAGAGAGCGAGTAAGATGTTGCCCTAGTAAATCATTTCTTTTTTGCTTAGATGCAATCCATCATAGCAAAATAGGTCATCTTGGAGATAAAAGTCTTCCCAGTGAGTCAGGCAGTGAATCTCTTGCTTTTGTGTCCAGGTTCTCAACCAGTTATTAAATTTCTGAACTTTTTGGTTAATTCGTGGAGTGGCTTTAGGAATGGGCAGTACCTCAGAAATCATAACTTCACATCCCAAATTAGTTAGCGTGTTAGTTAAGGCCACCATATCTTTTTTAATTTCCTCTAAGGAATCTCTGAACATGTTATTTGTACCCACGTGTGTCAGAACAAGGGGATTATGACGTAATCCATTAACCATTGTTTTACACATACTACCAATGGGTAAAAAGTTTTCATTTACATGCCTTGCTTTATTTTTCAAATGTACCTCGTAAACCCATTTTAAAAGCATGATAAGACACTCCATGGCATTGGGAGTACTGTGACAACCACAGTTCCGGAGGCTGAATCACTTGGCCTGTGGTCTCATGCATTACTACGCCCTTTGTTGTGCAACTGTCACAGTACTACCAACGCCATGTCATGTCTTACTGATTGCATATTGCAGGATTTGTATGCTGCAGAACACTGCAATTGTGTGTATTGTCTTTCAGGAGGGTCTACACCTGGCAAAGTCGGACTTTCACAACTGGTATACCCTCATTCAATCCGATGTTGTCAGCATCCATTTTGTTTGCTGGCGCTGTTCTTTTTAAAATATTGTGTGTCTTCCAATTCTGCCACACTGCTTGAATTACTAAGTTAACATTCTTTAGACATAAAAAAAGTCAACATTCTTTAGACATACAAAAAATGTTCTGCATGCAACTATTAATAATAGGTTGCAATCTTGTCAACTCAAACTGAAAAGTGAACTCAGAATTAGAAATAAAAAACTTATAACTGGGTGTAATGCCAGATGCGACAGTCCAGGCTTCCACGCTAAGTATGGATGATACTCCATTATGGAGCTGAACATCAATAAAATCATTCACATGGGACGTCTGCAGGTAAGAGTCGTACATGTGAATTCATGGCTTCCGTGACCAGTAAGGCACAACAGGGTGTGCATTATGGTGAAATCATTGCAATATTCATGTGCATGGCATGGCACATGACTCAACCATGTACCAGGAAATGCACCTGATAAGCAATTACAGCACTGCAGTGGCAATCGTTGAACTGTATTATAGTGTATGGTGAAACGTCGTTCTCCACCGAAATCCATCGTTTTCGAAACCTTGTAGTCACACACTAGTGACGTTCGCAGTGCAACAGAATAATGTTTTCTTCTGTACTGCGAACGTCACACTGTGTCCTTGAGCAGCATTTGACAGTTAGGGCTCACTCCATAGACAGGACACATGGTGAAAGCAGCAATGTCGGCAGCAGTACTAATGTTTCGCTTTAAAATGTTCACAATGTAAAGTTCTTAAGCAGTTAAAATGTCAAGCGTGAAAACGTTCAAAATGTAAAGTTCTTTTTTCCTTCTAGTAACTGATTTTTTTCCCCAAAAAATGACGTTCCATCATACACTATAAAGGAAAGTGCATGGGGAACAGTTGACAACAGGGTATCTTTCACCTCGTTGGCACTATGACGAGGATTACCTCTCGAGCTGCGCTCTCGAGGTAATCTGTCATCATAATGCCAACTCGGTGAAAGAATAGCCCTGTTGTCAACTGTTCCCCATGCACTATCCTATATGTTGCAGTTACAATAGGAAGAATTTTTCAGTGTCATTAAAAAACACAATGAGAATGAAAATAGGAAATCAGTAAAGAGAAACATATGCTGCTTTCAAGGGTACACTCTGTGTGTTACAATGGAGTTAACACATTTCAATGTCTAGAATGCTGCATTACTTGTGTTGCACCACAGTGAAGTGGAATGTTGTTCCTGGGGGTGGAGCCAAACTGAACATTGTTATGACAGTGTCATCCTGACAGGGTATATGAATAAAATTGATTTTTTTTTTTACAGATGTGACTGAGTTTGCTAATATCTCTGCATTCCACATGTGGCACGTACTGCATTACTGAGACTGTTAAGACATCAGATTGGAAGTACTCTTCCATATATTATGAACCGGGTTGTGCAGCACACGCAACCAGTCACTTCATACTCAAGAAAATAAATGTCTTTTTAAATCATACAGAGTAATGAAACTGGAGGGAGCTATCACTTGGAGCTTGAAGAACTCAAGTGGTGTCTGGAAAATGTGCCACAGTGGGGCAACATAGAGGCAATTGTAACAGATCATCAGAGGCAGATCCAGAAATAGTTACGTGATAAGTGGTTAGATACCTACACATTACTTTGATGTGTGGCATGTCCCAAAAAGGAAGTAGCTCATGTGTAAACATATTGTTACACACTGCATTGTGATATATTTGTGTGCATGTGCAGCAATATTGTCAGCATGGGAAATTTGCTGATGTGCTGGCATCAATCCAGTTTTAGACATCAATAGCAGTGCCTGTAATGTAGCACAACAAGTGAGAACCACAGCACACACCTGGTAAAATGAAGGGCATAAAAGTAAGTGAAGAGCAGACTGACATTGGCAGAGAAATTATGTTGACTAGGTATCATCCTATGTGTTTTCTGATATACAGCTCTTTGGGAAAGAACATACAGAAAAAATAGCCGCAGTGTAGGAAGTATAGAAAATGGAATGGGCATAACATTTGAAAGGATGCAATCCTGCGCAGTATGTGAGAATAATAGAACGAGTACGATGACAAACAACATAAATTCAATGTAAACCTAACATACATTTTCTTCATTTCTATGAGCATGCCATGTAATAAGCACATGTAAAGAAGTCAAATGTGTGTATAACTACATTTGTCCCATTTCCAGGTGTTTGCAAAGCAGTGGATAAAACTGCAGCAATGAAGGAATGTGCAGTTGTCGGCAAATATAGGCAATCAATTAATAATTTTCTTTATTGGGTGGCTGCATCATCAGATGGAAATGCTGAGCTCATGGAGGTTAAACGGAGAAGTGTTGCCAATCATGTTTGAAATAGTCATGAAAGTCAAGGTGAACTATATAATAAATGTAATCATGGTCAGCTGGAAAGGACATCTGCATGCTGGAAATGGATAAAACCAGACTTGGTACTAATTTATGTGCACCACCTGATGATAAATGTGATATGTGAATTACATTACTTGTAGCATGTGTAACCCCTCACCCCTGCCTTTTTACTAAACGACAGGTGGCATGCTGTTGGCGTTGGCAGCAATACCTGGTGGGGACCTGGTTTTGGGGAGGATGAGGTTACCTGGCACAAGGGGACCTAGGTTCGGCTACTCTGCACAGGGGCAACCAAGTAAATCCGACTACAGGAAGCAATAACTGTAATGTCCAGAACCAGGATTGGGATTTTTCAGTGTGGCTTTTATTCATAACTAGCTGAACACAACAAAGCATAGATGGACCCTCAAGGGGCTACGTTTACTGATAATGCAGATTAGAGACTACCAGGTGGTCCACTTAAAGAATAAACCCATTTCTACTGTTTTCTGGCTCTGGACCCACCAGGCACACAGCCTGGACTTACATGTGCTTTGGATACACAGCCCGACTGGCCTGGCTCCCCTGCTGGCCACTTGACTGACGGTCCACTTAAAGAATGAACCCATTTTACTTGTTGTGGCTCCCCACACCACTTAGAGTCTACGACTCCTAGAGAGATTTGTTTTCTTACTTCCTTCTGACTCCCATCAAACAAGGAGAATTCTTTTCCCAAGTTGTGGCTCCCCACACCACTTAGAGTCTGTGACTCCTAGAGAGATTTTCCAATTTGCGACCCACGTCTGGGTACCTACCTCATCACTGGCCAGGCGCATGAGGCAAGTAGCAATCACAAAAGAAATCTGTAGAGGTGGACCTGGTTACTAAAGATGGGGGGTGTTCCCACCTCCAGCTCCCACAGCCCATACCCGGCCATTTCTCTGGACAAACAGAAACTAAAACTTCAAAATGTAGATTAAATGGTGGATGACCTGAAGCACCCCCTCTACAACATTACTTGAATCCATAAAGACTTTAGATTTTTACACTACTCCATTTGTTTGTCCTAGTACAATAGGCCTCCCAAATAGTAGTTCATATCCCAGCTTTCTTCACATTTTCCAAACTGAAGAAACATATTGTTTGCCCTCTCAAAATAGAGCAAAACACTCACCCTTTCGTTGCAGGTGCCCCACAGGCGAAGTACAACTTCTTTCACTTTTATCAGACCAAAACAGAAACTGTAAAAAAGGCAGCTTTCTTCCTGTAGTAGAAATTAGGGGATTGCCCCTGGAATCCACAGAGGGATACTTTACTGCCCCCCCCGGAAGGAGGGGGGCACTGAGACCTGGACAGCGGTCTCCACCACTTGAAACTGGACACTGACCTTCTCACACAGAAGGTAAACAGGAACTCCTTCCTGCTGGGCAATAAACAGAAGACTTCCTTCTTGCTTCAAAACAAACAGAAGACTGACTTTGAAAACTCCCAAAGTTCTATCTCACTCCCTCTGCTGCAGATTCCAATGTGGCTTATGCAGCTGCGACAGTTCTATGGTGATGTCATCTCTCAGTCTCAGCTGTGACTGAGAACAGAGTGAGACAGTGTGAAACCCATTTAACTGGAGTTTCACAAGCTGCCTTCCCTGCCTACCACTAGGTCTTACTGGGATTCTAGTAACCCCGGGTAACAAGGGGTTACACATGTAAGGATTACCACTCCACAAACACAAGCATATCTAGTCTGAGATGTTATTCATGTGGTACAGTGTTGCAGTGGTTTATTGCCTGCAGACTTTAGGGTTAAATAAGAGACTGTAACCATTTGTAGCAGAGCAGCAACTGACATCATTGCTGAATAAGTGAATCGATTTTGTGGTTCTGGCATGATGGTCGGGATTGGTATACATTTGTCATGTTTAACGGCAGTGTTGCTGTTCGATGAAATGTGATTTAAAAAAAATTGTTGTTTTCACATAAATGTCATAGCAAGAGCGTGAGTTGGAGGTATGAGCGGATTGTCAGAAAGTGATTCAGTGTCATGCACAGATATACAGGAGGCACGACAAGGTACATTTCATGCCATGGATTTGATAATTAAAAACAGCTAAACCTGCACGGTGACATTTAAATACCGTAGAAGTACACCTGAAGGTATCCTTATACATGGGGGTATGTGTGTATTTGTTTTGTAGACCATAGTTCATGTGAAAGGATGTATATAAACGTTTACTATGATGTTTCTGTTTATAGTAGGAATTTCTTATCTTGCCTATGCATACATGCTCAAAATGTACTGCACGATATCAGTGTTGTCATTTGTAATTCACTTAGGTGACATGGATATATTGTTTTAACTCTTGTCACTCTGGCCATAACTGTTACTGTATATTGATTAGTGAGATGAGGCAAATAATCATGTATTCTGACTATTCATTTCTTGGGAAATGTTCTAACATACTTAGTGTAAGTAACAGTATTAAGATCTAGTTGCAGAATGCAGTCATTCCTCAGATGTCCGTTGAAGACAACAGGACTTCTGGTTCGCTACATCCATTTCCTCTTGCCAATAGGTATGAATCATATGTATATGTCAGAACAGGAAATATATCATGTTAAATATGTACTATTACATATTAGGTAACTGCACAGCAGACAGATATGTATATTGTAGCTTCAGGAGCAATTCAAATCTTTGTCATTTGTGACATGTGCACTCCATTCAATGCATACAAGTCTACCGAAGATGCCACAGCAACTTAGGAAGTCCATGTGTCATCATGCTACTGTCATACAGCAGCCAAAGAAATGAATGCAGAACCATTACCCAACATATAGTGCCATTATGTAACATGTAACTTTTTTGTGTTCACAGGAACAAAGGTGGCATCTAAGTTAACCAATTCCTTACTTAAAAAGGGTCTGGTTGGATGCATCAAGAAATTGTCCCCTTATAGTCAGATGTTGTCAAATGAGGCCTTCCATGCAGTCATCGATTACTTTGCACTGAAACTGTACCACTTCTCATACCTAGGAATGCAAAGTAGGTAATGCAATGTATTCCTTAAAATGTTTGTCACTATCTGATGAATTCCATGCCTGTAGTATGCTGGTTGTCATACGGTATATCATGATTACGCTGTTGTTCTATGACACTCCTTCTTACTGTAGTTAGCATCATACCAAAGTAAAAAAAAAAGTGATACAAAACAAATGCCCTCTACCAAACTGAGCTGGAAACTTGTTTCTTTCACAATACATGAAATCATTACTTGGAGGATGAGACCATCTTAGAAGTGCAACCTTGCCCATAATACCATTGCACAGAAAGTACTCAGAAAGTCTGAAATGGGGGGTGATTCCAACATATGTTAAAAGGCAGCATAAATCACTACTTATGTAATGATGCAGTCCATTACACTACATGACATGGTCCAGTGGGCACTGCAAACTGATAGTACGATAACTGCACACCCAGAAGTATTCATGGATTTATATCAGCATTCAGTTTAGGATAGGAATCCACAAAGAACACGCATTATCTGCAAAGCATTAATAGTAATTGTGTCACAGTTTTTACTTCACTCCCAACGGCATATCAACATAACCTCATTGGTACATCCCAGGATGATAAGTCCAGGCTTAGCATTCTTCACATACCAATGTTGCACATACAGATTCAGTGTGATAGTTGCAAGGACTGTGCAGTGGTTTCCAACAACCGGCAGTAATGAAGCATGACTTCTCTTTTTTTTTTTTAACAAAAGAATAAACAGTGCTGCCTTTATCTGCTCTTTCTGATATTACTTGATGTAGTATAATTGTCCCCAGTGGCTGTATGAGTATATTGGTCAGAAATACTTGAACTGCATATCATGAAATTAATCAATTATATTGTAGAATTACACTGGCAGTGATGCACTACAATGAAACTTCTGCCTGGGAATGACTTGTGAGCAGAAAAGGAGAGAAGATCTTCAAAATTGTATATTCAAATTTTTTTTTTTATTTATTACTTTTTGTGTGCCCCTGAGCCATCAGTGTCCGTCCTGGTCACGCCCCCTCTCTCCACCTCCGCTAATGCCTGCCTCCCCAGTCACCCCTGGCTTGCCCCCCCAGAGGGTGAGTGTCTTGACGCTGTGGCCCTTTCAGCGCAGAGATGCTAGTAACTAGTCGGGGAGCCAGCGGCAGAGGCTCATTGAGGCCCGGGGGCAGGCCTTCATGGAGATGGCCGGGGACGCAGTGGTTTTTCCCCCTGTAGGCAGGGGTGGGGACGTGCAATGACGCCAGCATCCGCCCCACCCCTGGGGGTCCTATTTCGCTTTCAGTGCATAGTGGAACACCCAGCCTGCGCTGGGTGTCGCCACTGCACTGAACACTCAGCTCTCCTCCCCCCAGAGAAGGAGAGCAGTCCAGGGATGCTCGATCCTTCTCCCCCGGCCGGCCTTCTGGTGACCCGGATCCATTCCTTAACCCGGGTCGCCGGCATCGCAAGTGGAATCCCTACAGCTGTGCCAATGGGCCGGCACTGTATATTCTAAATTTAAATATTGGGGCCATGTGGTTAGACAAGTGCAGTTCGACAGCTCATAAGGTTTGTATTGATTTTGTCTTCAGAAATTGTTGTCATACTTCTAAGATGCATTAGCATTAGAGGGACATGCTGGCATTTAGCCACCCATATTAAGAGTCACAATTTGAGGTTGAGGTAAGACAAATGTTTCTCTGCTTGCTGAGATGCAGTTGTTAGATTGGCATGAATATGTTTATAGCTCATATAACTGTTGTTTAGTCAATGTTGCAATGAGGTAGCAATAAGACAAATCATAAATGAAAGTTCTATGTGATGAGTGAGGAGATTGCGTATGGATGTTTGTTAACCACACGTATCTAGTGGATCAGATAATAGCATAGGGGGCCAGAAAGGGACTGTCAGATTGACAGATATTTATAGCGCAGGAACAAGAACTTGCAACAGAACTAGTCAAACCACTGAAATGTCCATTTGGTATACCTTACTGTGTACTGGCATGTTTGACTAAAAAACAACATGTCTTATTCTTCACACAGAATATGTATCAAGGCTGTTCAGTGAACTGTTTCACATAGTCAGACACCACGAAAATGTAGAATGGGTAAAACCACTGCCTTATAATACACACACACTTGTGTATAACACATCAGGTAAATGCAGTACATACACAGAGGAAAAACAGAGCTGCACCCCTAGTAAGTGCTTTCCTCTCTTCCCACCCACAGCTATTGGTTTGTGTACACACAGGAACTCTTGGATTACCTCAATAAATCAATCAATCAATCAATCAATCAAAGTCTTTATTTAACCAGGCGACCACTGTTGAGCAAACTAATTTTCGAGGTGGACCTGGGTTTGTTAACAAGGAACAAGGGTCAATATACGTGGGATGCAACACACAAGAAAATAGTAATAATACAAATAAAGTGAGATACAACAATACAGTATATACAAATTATCAGCAGGTAGCATTGACAGTAGTATATGTTTGGAACAGAAGATACAGCTAGTTTTGGGTAGGACACAATTTTTCATAAAAGTAAAGAAATAAACATATCAGGTGCACTGAACACAAATAAAACCTAATATAAAAAGATATATAGTGATACGGTATAGAGAATTTAGAGCTGGAACCAGGGTCAAAGGGATGTGGAAGGGACATGTATGGGAGTAGAAAAAGGGGAGAGGGAAGAGTTGATTATAGATGTGATCAGTCATTTAACAGTAGTAATTAGAGTGTGCTTGGACTTATAGGAGTCACTATTTAGGGTAGACAGGCACAGGCCTCCTTATTATAATGTAGATATAAAGATTTAAAAGCTGCTAGGCTGATGGGGTGAGTTAATTTCAAAGTTTTTTGCAGCTTGTTCCACAGTTGAGGGAGCACAAAGCTGATGGCTGCTCTGCCGATACGAGATTTTGCTTTGTAAACATAAAGGTAGATATATGAGGTGCTTCTCAGGGCATACTTCCCCAGAGTGCACAAAGGTAAACAGACAGAGATATACTGGGGCACTTTATTTGAGATAGCTTTGTATGTCCAAACCACAGCATTTTTTTGCTGTCTGTAAGCAAGGGATGACCATCCCACTGCCATGTACAATGCACAGTGGTGGGCTGAGTATGGAAGACCCGTGATAAATCTTATGGCTCTGTGATAAAGCGTATCGAGTTTGGCTAGGGTACCTGCAGGTCCCTGACTATATAGAAAGTCTGCGTAATCCAATAGGGAAAGAAAGGTAGTTTGAACCAGTTTCAGTTTAGTGTCTCCTGTGAGGAGATTATTAATCCTAAAGAACAGACCAAGTCTTTGTCTAAGTTTCTTTGCCAGTTCTTCTAAGTGATCTGTGAAAGTAAGTCTATGGTCTAACCAGACCCCAGGTACTTGAACTTTGGTACGTAGTCCAACTGCTCACCTAGAATGGTAGTGATCTGCGGGAGTGTCCCAGCAATTGCAGGATTTATTGCATTTTGAAGGGGCGAGAGAAACATTACTTTGTTTCTTTTTGCATTTAAGAGCAGTTTCTGGTTTATAAGCTGATGTTGCAGCAGATTAAATTAATTTTGAAGGGCTTTACAGGCCACTTTAGGTGTGGGGCTACTAGCATAGAGTACCGTATCATCCACGAATAGGTGTATTTGTGCTTCTTTGATGGGGGCATCTATGTTGTTGATATAAATGATGAAGAGCAAGGGACCAAGAATGGAACCTTGTGGTACATCCCTCAATAGGGGTTTTGGTGGAGAAACTTCCCCTTCTGCCTTTACTTGTTGAAGTCATCTTGAGAGGTAGTTGGAGAACCATTTAAGGGATAGGGAATCCAAACCAATGTTCCGGAGGGATGACAGAAGCAGTCTGTGATGAACGGTATCGAACGCCTTGCTTAGGTCCAAGAAAACTGCGCAGACAAAGTTTTTTTTGTCTAATTCAAGCTGCCAGTCATTTGTCACCTTGGTTAGAGCAGAGATTGTACTGTGCTGTGCTCTAAAACCGGATTGTAATGGGTTGAGCAATTTTTCTGATTCCAGGTACTTCTGAATCTGGGAGTTCACTATTTTCTCCAGCATCTTTGACAGGATTGGAAGTAAGGAGATTGGCCTGTAGTTATTGAGGTCACTAGGATCTCCTGACTTAAACAAAGGGACCACAACTGCATTTTTCCAAATGGGCGGTAGGTCACTCTGGGACAAGGATAAGTTGAAGAGATGAGTAATTGGGACTGCGAGGACACAGTAGCTGACCTTTAAGAAGTACAGGTTAATGAGGTCGGCCCCAGCACTTTTCCTAGTGTCCAGCTGATGGAGAAGATCTTCGATTTCTTTCAGGGAGGTAGGTTGCAGAGAGGAGGATGGACTAGGGATGGGTTTTTCTTGTGTATCCAATCTAAGTTGTTGGCAGAGGATATTCATGGGAGAGGAGTCAAAGGCTAGCCCTGCAGTGGCAAAATGATTATTGAGAGCATCGAGGATAGACGGTCTGTCGGACATGACAGTATTGTCGATCAATAATTTAGTAAGTCGGAATTTACAGTGGTGTGACCTTCAATGTCTTTGATAGTCCTTCAGAATTTGGAGGCATTCTTGAGGAGCTCTCCAGCTGAGGCGGTAGAAATTAACTTTGGCATCTCTGACCATTTGGTGCAGAGGTTCCTCACCCTTCGGAAAGAATTTCAGTCATTTATTAAATTAGTTTTCCTAGCAGTTCTCCAGAGTACATCCCTACGCCGCAAAGCATCTTTCAGGTCTTCTGTAAACCACCGAAAGGATTTGTTTCTGGCACAAACTTTTACTATGGGAGCATACTTGTTGAGAGCCCCGAGCACAATTTCTGAGAAAATATCATAAGCCGTAGTCAGGGACTTGGCTAGGTAGAAGTCCTGCCATCGAATGGAGTTTCTTAGGTCTGATATATACCCATGGAGATCAAAGTTGTGTATGCACCTTTTAAAGAGGAATTTTGGTGCAGTTGTGGATTTAAGAGTGGATCTTACACACGCGATGAAGCAATGGTCGCTAATATCAGAGAAAAAGATGCCAGCATGGGAGAATAAATGGGGTTTGTTAACTAAAATGATATCCAAGAGAGTACTAATCAGATAGCTGCAGAGACTGTGTGGGGGAGAGAGAGGTGCTGTACTGGACTGACCCAAGACAAGACAGGAATGTGAGACTCTGACAACCTTGAAGCAAGACTCTGACACCGTTTTCATTTTCATTTCATTTATTTTAAAATTGCAGGTAAGTACTCTGGAATTTACATTCCATTTTCAGGTACAACCTGAAGTCAAGTAAAAGTACAGCATACAAATATACGTGTTTTGACAATAAAATATAGAAATAACAGTAATAAAATACATTCATTTATGTACACATACAATCACATTTTTAAAATGATTAAAAGCTGCAGAGTTAACGGTATCAACAGATTTAGATTGCTTAGCATTAAGAGATAAGGTATTCCAGGCAGAAGCAGCACAGTAGGCAAATGTTCACGTGCCTGCGTTTGATCGTACAAGGAGCAAGACCAATTAAAACTTTGTAAATAATCTTGATTCGTAAATAGAAGAACACCTGGTAAGTGAATTTTGTAAAGTAACTGGAATTCCAGTATTTATTATTTTGAATGTGAAATGGGACATTGTAAACCTGTAATTATTCAGTACAGAAAACCAATTGAGTTGATTTAATATTTGGCAGTCGTGTGTACGATGGGGAGCCAAAAGTGCAAACTTCCCTATTTTTCATAGTAATGTTTCTTTTCTATATACAGTACAGGCTGGAGCAGTATCAATGACCAGTGATGCACAGTTTAATATTGAGAAGAGATTTTGTTGAGTGTTATCGAAATGTATTTCTTTTGTTTAGAAATTTTGTAGTCAGTATAATGTTCTTGTCTTTGCATGTATCTTAGAGTTTCCAAGTGAAAATTCAATTAAATTTAACTAAACTCTTTTGCCAGCTTGCAGACACAGCTTGCATAAGAAATGGTAGCAATTAACAATAACAACACATACTTCTGCAAAAACCTTTTGAAATGAATAAATACCTTGAGCATTAATACCCCTTGTTTTATATTCCCACAGGTCAGTACCTCCTATTCCTGGAGTCTGTAGGCCATTCCACCACCAGCCAGCCCTCCAGCTTCTTAATTCCTAACCCAGCACTAGGCCATCCTTCTTACCTCCGTTTCTGCAGAATCAGTTTATTTGCCTTAAGGGCATGCAGTGACTACTAGGCCTATACCCACCTCAGCCAGCCCACTCACCCCTTATCATCAGATACCCTTCCCTGGCATCTGTCACACAAGTACTTAACTTTGTATTGCTTATAAACTCTATTTATTTATTTAGCATTTGTTCACCAGGAAAATAGGACTAGGCAATTCTATTTTCAGCCTCATCTCAGGGGGAAGATAAAGATGCAACTGCCTTACAGAATCAGATTAAGCTGTTGGTGGTTTTTTATTGAATGGGGGAAAATTTGGCCTGGACACTGGGGAAATTCCCCTACTCTTGGAGGAGGGCACTGCTGGCCCATTGCCAAGATGGTGGGGCCAGTGGCTGCAGGGGAAGGAATACTGCAGCAGGCTGGGGGAGATCCTCTGACCTAGCTGGTGAACAAGTGGCGGATGAAGAGGATATGGTGCCTAAAGTTTTTTCCAATGAGTCTGTGGAAGAAATGGATGATGCTTTGCTGGTGTGTTCAGTGGAAATGAGCGGGGAAGTGCTTACTGGGATGACTGAAGAAGATACTAAGGCTGCAGTGGTTCAGCTAGGATGTGAACTAAAGGAACGGAGGAAACTTCTTTTTAACATGCTAGCCAAGGACAAAGATCGATGCCTAAAACAGAAAGAAGCCCTTAAGTAACATGCACGAAAATCTAATCTTGAAATGGATATCCAAGCTGGGACAAGTGGGCAAACTCCCAAAACAGCTGAGCCCGCTGACAGCAAATCTGACAATCAGCTGAGAGGTCAGCATCAAAGGCTGCTGATGTCAATATGAGAAAGGCTGCAAACTGCTTTCAGAATGAAGGAAGTTCAGAATGACAGCCCTAAATGTGCGCCAGACAAAGCTTTACAGGATGTGGGATGGATAAAAAACTCAGGACGATAGATTCCTGACCCTGAGTGGGATGCATTTGCAAGCTCACAGTTGCAAAGCTCCTGCAGTCCTGACAATAAACAGATACAAGCAATCCAAAGCATAAGGATCACCAGATAGGTAACTTTTAGAGGTTCTAAAGAATTGTCAATGAAACAAGGTACAGAAAATGTAAAAGAAAATCCCTCATCTTTAAAAAGTACCCAGGGCCCTAAACAACAAGAGGGGAGGGTGTTTCTGAACTACAAGGGAAGGTAACTTCAGGTCCCCAGACTCAACCTCTGGACTCCACATCTAAAAATAACCCTCCTGAGGCAAATACAATAGGACTGTAAAAGATACCTATGCAGTAAACAATGTAAACATCTCCTCTTCACAGCCAAGTAAGCAGCAGGTTCCAGACACCTCAAAAGCACATAGCACCCTGGGTATTCGGAAGGTAATGTTACCACAGAGGGAAACTTAAAAATCCTAAATGCTTATTAGAAGACAGACAAGTACCTTCAGAAAGGGGAAAAATGGAACAGAGCCAGCACTGTCAAGCTTGCCCTCCCCCCAAGCCAGGACCCAGATATGCTGACCTTTTTAACAAGTCTGAGCCAGCAGCAAGACACAATGCAGTCAGGCTTAGATACAATGGAGGCATAGAGCCTAGGTCAGAGTGCTTGTTTGTACGTTGAACACTACTTAAAGAATCAATTTAAAATTTATAGCCCCCAAAATCTATGCTTTGATACACATTTCAGGGGAGGACAATTTTGACATAAGTTTCAGGACCCCTCAAGCCTTGAAGAAATTCTTGTTGAAGTATAACCAACTGAAATGTTCTCCTTTGTGGACTCCATTCATTGCCATACCACTCACGAAACCTACCATAAAAACTATAACTGTCATGTTTAGAAATGAGACTGTACATGTCGGTGATATAGTACACTGGTTGCAATAACACGGTGAACAGTGAAGTCCTGAGTGCCCCTGAGGTAATAAATTGATTTAGAGTTCATATGGATGGGGGGTGGTGGTGGAAGTTCAAGGTCAAGTTAAGACACACTGAAAAAGGTATACTACACATTCCAAATACCTTCCTCATAGGTTGTGAAAAAGGAGTTTGTTCTGTTTTGGGGAACTGAAAGCCTACTATAAATGTAGTGCCTGGACTCGCCTGTCAAATCTGTGTGCGATAAATTAAGATATGGCCTCTACAGAGAATTTGGACACATACGCTTGCAGTGCATTAAGCATTCAAAGTGCAACTTATGTGACGAACATGGACGTATTTTTCAGGATTGCCCATGGGCCTCCCATAACAAATCAAGCAAAATAATCCCAGATGATCTCATAAAAAAAGGCTTGGCAGAGGAAGGATGAGCCTCCCACAGAAGACACAGACCTCCATTTTGCTAAGACGTTTTGCTTAGTAGCCGGCGTAGAAGGTAAACAGATAAAAGTCCAAGTAGGGGTAAGACAAGGGTGCCACCTAAGTCTGCTATTATATATTTTTGCCATTGATCCTTTCATCAGAAAAATAATAATAAATAGAAAAATTAAGGGAATCACTGGGGGAAAAAGGGGATTTGGTCAAAATCATGACATATGCTGATGATTTATGTTTATTTTTCAGAGATAACCTGAGTGCCAAAAGAATGCTACAGGAAAAGGACTATTACTCTAAAGCATCAGGGTCCCAGTTACATTTGGGCAAAGCAAGGGATTGCAGTTAGGCCCATGCACAACTAAAAATAACTAATTTATTAGGAATCCAGGTAAATGGAAGAACCTTTTAAAATTCTTGGGGTAAAATTCAGACCAGGAGGTGTGGCCCAGACATATTGGGAAAAAGCACTAAAATCTAGTGAATTAAAGGTAGCTAGGAGGAAATGATGGAGAATGTCTAGACAAAGAAGGGCCTTTGTCATCAAACAATTTCTGATTCCACGTTTTTTGTACATTAGCATGGCATTTCCTTTGCCAGCTGACCTATGATTCTCAGCATATTCTTTGAGATGTTAAAGGGCAGTAGAATAAACTCCATAAAAAGGAATTGACTTACAAGTGGTGTCCCCCAGGATGAAACCCACTTTTAAAGCACTTTGCAGTATACTACAGCAGATGTACTGAATAAAGCAGCGTCATGTCAATGGCAATTAGTCCCTTTTGTCAGGCAGGAAACTATGGCATTCACCTCATCCTGGCAGTGTCACATTTTCCTGAATGACAAAAGGGACTAATTGCCATTGAAATTACATTGCTTTATTCAGTAGGTCTGCTGTAGCATTCTGCAGAATGCTGCAAAATGCTGCAGAATTGGGTTTCATTCTGGGGGATGCCACTGCACTTACCTATAAAGAAGGGGATGTATCATATTCTTTCATACGTTATTCTGGTCCAAAACTTTAAAAATTGCATTTCAACAAAAAAAGACATCTCTAACAAAAGTCTGGATCTGTAATATTCTAAAAGACCTTCTGTCTAAATGGGAACACCAGGCACCAAAGATTTTCCCAAGACTGCAAATACTGGAATACATAAAGCACGCCTTACAGAAACTCTTCAAATGGAAGGTCAAGAAAAAGCAAAAAATACAAGGTTCCAGAAAACAACTGTATAACTAAGTATTAAGTTCAACAGGCCCGACTGAACCTAAATTTAAAAACTGTAATCCGACCAAAGCCTATTTAGTCAATAAACAACTTACAAATGAGAAGATGCATCAAAAGATGTGGGATGTCTAGTAGCCATCTACCCATGGAAGGTTAAATGTCAGAGGCAACAACAAGCACAAGATTATGGAAGAGAGACAGTGTCCTTACTCTGAATGCAATGCCCAAGTAGAAACACTAGAACACTTCCTTTTAGACTGTGCTTTCTCAACCCAGTCATGGCTCTTTCTTGCTAGGAAATGGAGACTACTGTGGTTACAGCACGTCGACTGTGAGTCCTTAGTGTTAGGTAACTTTCCACAGTTAGTTACAAAAATTTAACAACAGCACCTGGATGGTAGTTTTGCCTGCCTGAAGTACTACTTATGGCAGGCAATGTGTCAGTTTGTGATGCAACAGCAGAAAATGTCCTATATGAATATTAGTAAAATGTGTGAGGCTGCATATAAAGAAATATATGCCAAAGACTTAAAACTGCACCCTAAATCTAAAGTATTATTATGGTGGAGGAGGTTTTCTTTTTTTCAAAAATATGCTTAAGTGGTTGGTGATGGGAAATCATGCACTTGTATAAAATATACACTGTACTTGGTTAAGAGAGGGTTTGATGATTTATAATGTTAAGGTGATTGTGATGTAATATTGTAATGATATATTTTCTTCTGTAAAACTCCCCTACTCTTTTCAAGAAATGCCATGGGATCTTTAACGTCCGCCTAAACAACCACCAGAACAGGCAGATAGAACCTCGGTTTAACATCTCATCTGAAAGACGGCACCTCAGGAGTGCAGCACCCCCCCTCATGATGCACTACAGCGTCAGTGTTGGGATTTACCCCACGTTCCTGGTGTGGGACTGAAACCCACAACCTTCTGATGTTCCATCCTCAGAGGTGAGTGTGCAGCCTGCTGAGCTTATTCACTTATACTCTAAGCATTTCACAGTAGCATTCACTTTGGATCACATAATTACTTTATAGCATTCGTAAGATACTTCCCTCCTCAGTCTCTAAATTTAGTCCTTCAATTGTTGGACAGTAGTTCTTGAAGCAATAAGGTTTCCAGAATTTAACATAGCAGATGAGTACCCCTCTTGAACTAGTCCCACAATGAAATACAAATTACTGTACCACTTTCCTTAAGTGTCTGAAAAATGTTGGCAACTTGGATCTCTGGAGATGGCTGTGAATCTGATGCTGTTGATCCTTGAAGACGACCTGGTTGCTTGAAGCAGATGTTATCTTGCTGAAAGCAGCTGAAGACACTTGAGGAAAAAGCAAGTACTCAAAGAAGCAGGCTGATCTATTCCGTCCCTGCTCTCACTTTTCTGCCCTACTGTCCCTAGCAGTGGGATGCAGGTGAACCCCTAGAGCTTGTAACATTTAACTGAGGGCTAGTCCCCCAGGCCCTAACAATTGATAGGCCTTAGTAGACTGGATTTCCTCTGGACAGGTCTGGTCCCTTCAGGTCTGTCTCCCTGCTCAAACTCTCTCAAAACATAGAAACATAGAATTTGATGGCACATAAGGACTGCTTGGCCCACCTAGTCTGCCCATTTCCCTACTCAACGGATAAGCTGCAGATCCTAGTTAACCAACAGCCTACTTCCTCCTACCCCCCACTAGAATTGCCTTATGTCTGTCCCATGCATTCTTGAATCCCCCCACTGTTTTTGACTCTACAACCTCCTCAGGAAGGCCATTCTATGCATCTACAACCCTCTCTGTGAAGAAATACTTCCTCACATTACCTCTGAGCCGTCTCCCCTCTTTCTTCAAATTGTGCCCCCTTGTTCTTGCACATCTCTTTTTCTGAAAGATGCTACCCTCTTAGACTTTGTTGAGTCCCTTGAGGTATTTGAACATTTCTACCATGTCCCCCCTCTCCCTCCTTTCCTCGAGGCTATACATCTTAAGCTCCTTTAGTCTTTCTTCATATGTCTTCTGGTGCAGACCCTGCACCATTTTGGTTGCCCTCCTCTGGACAGACTCCACCCTGTCTATGTCTTTGTGGAGATGGGGTCTCCAGAACTGTACACAGTACTCCAGATGTGGTCTTACCAACTGTCTGTACAGAGGGCCAACAACTTCCTGTTTTCTACTGGTGATGCCTCTCCCTATGCATCCCAGTATCCCCCAAGCCCTGCTTACTGCCTTCTCACATTGCTGGCCCACCTTTAGGTCATCTGATATGACTACCCCCAGGTCCCTTTCCATTTTTTGTTGTTGTCAGTATCTCACCCCCAATTGTGTACTCTTCCCCTGGGTTTTTGTTTCCCAGGTACATTACTTTGCACTTCTTTGAGTTGAATCTAAGCTGCCATACATTTGACCATTCCTCCAACCTTACCAAGTCCCTTTTCATCCTTTCTACCCCACCTTGCGTATCAACCCTATTGCAGATCTTTGTGTCATCTGCAAAGAGACATACTGTCCCTTCCAGTCCCTCTGCAATGTCACTTATAAGACATTAAAAAAGGACCGGCCCCAGTACTGAACCCTGAGGTACCCCACTAGTAACCTCCCTTTCTTCAGAGTCGACTCCATTTACTGTTACCCACTGTGTCCTGTTGTTCAGCCAGTGTTACCACCCTGGGACCCACTCCCAGACTGGCTAATTTGTTTATTAATCTTTTGTGCGGGACTGTGTCAAATGCCTTGCTAAAGTCTAGGTAGGCCATGTCCACAGCCCCTCCCTGGTCTACTACTTTGGTCACCCAGTCAAAGAAATCAATTAGATTCATCTGACATGACCTTCCTGCTGTGAATCCATGCTGCCTGGGGTCCTGTACCCCACTGGCCTCTAGGTACTCAACAATTCTTTCCTTCAGAAGTGATTCCATCATTTTCCCTACCACTGAGGTCAAACTGACAGGTTTGTAGTTTCCTGTCTCTGTCTTGCTCCCACTTTTGTGAAGGGGAATCACATCTACCCTCCTCCAGTCCTCAGGTACCACACCATCCTCCCATGATTTATTAAAAAGGGTAGTCAGTGGTGTTACTAGTTCTTCCCTTAGTTCTTTTAGAATTCTGGGGCAAATCCCATCAGGCTCCATTGCTTTATCCACCTTCAGTTTCAAGAGTTCTTTCAGAACCCTTTCTTCTGTGAAAGGACTAATATCACCCCCACTATCCAGAGTGCTTCTATTGACTGGATTAGATATCTTCCCCTGCTTTTCCATTGTGAATACTGAACAGAAGTATTCGTTCAGTATCCCTGCTTTTTAACTGTTGCTCTCTGCCCAACCACCTTCCTCTTTATTCAGCCTCAGTATCCCTGCCTTAATCTTTCTTTGCTCCCTAATGTACCTATAAAAGATTTTATCCCCCTTTTTAACCGAGTTGGCTATCTTTTCCTCGGTTTGGGCCTTTGATATTCTGACTGCCTTCCCCACTTCCTTCTGCTTTAACTGGTACAGTTCTCTGTCCTGCTCCTTCTGTGTTTCCTTATACTTCCTGAATGCTATCATTTTCTCCCTTAGCTTCTCCACCACTTCTTTTGAGAACCATAGTGTTTTTTTCTTTCATTTTGATTTGTTTATTTGCTTCACACAAAGGCTTGTTGCCTCTGTGATGGTGGCTTTGATGTTCCCCATTGTTGCTCCACCCCACCTTCTTGCCTGTTTGCTAGTGCTTTCAGCCCTCCTGAAATCCAGTACCTTCACTTTTGTATGGCTTGACTCTACAGCTAAGTTTATTGTGAACCACACTGTTTGGTGGTCACTTGTTCCCAGATGGCTACCCACTTCAAGATCGGAGATCCTCTCTCCGTCCCCATTTGAGACTACCAGGTCTAAGATTGCTATCTCCTGAGTGGGTTCCAAAACTAGCTGTCTGAGGCATGCCACATGTAGGGCATCGAGAATGGCTCTGCTCTTGGATGTGGCTGCAGCAAAGGTGCTCCAGTCAACATCTGGCATATTCAGGTCCCCCATCAGCAATGTCTCCCCTTTCCCTGCCATCCCAAGGATGCCTTCTATCATTTCCTTGTCCATTTCCTCCCCCTAAGACGGGGGTCTGTATACAACCCCTGTGTGGATTGTGGTGCCATTTCCAGCCTCCAGAGTGACCCACAGTGCCTCCTCTCCTCCCTGTTTACCCTTTAGTTCTGTTGCTTTGATCCCTTTCCTTACATAGAGAGCTCCTCCTCCTCATCTTCTTCATTCCCTGTCCCCCCTGTAGATTGTGTACCCTGGTATCTTGACATCCCAATCATGGTTCTCTGTGTACCATGTTTCTGTGACTGCCACAATATCCAGGCATCCCTCTTCTATCAAGGCCACCATTTTGGCGAGCTTTTTACCTAGACTATGGGCATTGGTACTCATTACCCTCCATTTTTTATGGCTTTGTTTCTTTTACCCATCCCTGTCCTTACTGCCTTTGTCTTTTTCTTCATTTACCCTTGCCCTTCGACCTATCGACTGCTGTCTTGGTGTTTACCTCACTAACTACCCTGATTTTTTTTGGGGGGTGAGGGCTAGGGTTTCCCTTCTCCTTTTCAGTGCCTCCCCCCTTGGCTAGTTTAAATGCTTGCCAATGAAGCATTTAAACCTATCACCTAGGATCCTGGTTCCCCTCCTGGATAGATGCAGACCATTGCACCTGTATTTTATTTATTTATTTATTGAATACAATCGGATTTAATACCTTTGAGTCAGAGACTCCTTTACAAAGGCTCCACATCATAGAAAACAATAAAGAGCATACAGTGTACAGACATCACAGTATAAATAGCAGTGTGGGAAATATCACACCTTATGAAAGATACATGGTAAAGCACAACAGGTGGATGTGTTACAGGATAATTTCAACAATCAAAGACAATGGAGTACAGTGGCAAAATACAATAAATACAGTAACTACAGGGGCATATCATACAGTACAGTAGTTGTTGTAGAGAAATATTTATGACTGGAATGTGCAAGCAGCGCAATCCAGTGAGTGTCAGCTAGTCTGAGGCTTGGGTAAGACTGAAACCAGGGACAGGCACTCTAGAAGCAGGACCAAATGGGTCCATTGTCATGGCAGTTATAGGTCGTGGGTAGGTCAGGTACAGTCACAGGTAGAGTCACGCAAGATATTGCTATGGAGAAGGGATTTGAACAGTCCTAGGGTAGGAGCCAGGAGAACTGGTATGGGCAGTGAGTTCAGCCAATTGGGGGCATGATATCTGAAAGTTCTTTACCCCAAGGAGGTTTTACAGCGGGGAACCTGGTAAGGTGATTTCTCAGCGTGATGTGTGCATCTTATGCTGTTAGAGGGGGGAGCAGCATCACAAGAGCAGGGGGCATGAGGCCAGTCATGATTTTCTTGGCAAGGAGATAGGTCTGGTACTTTAGGCGATCATCAAAATTAAGCCAGTCTGTACTGGTATACAGCATACAGGCATGTGTAAGCCAGTCACATCCTGTGGCCAGTCTACAGGCTTTATTCAGGGAAACCCTAATTTTGTTTAGGGTGGTATTGTCGGCAGCGTCATAGAAGATAATCCCATAATCAAAGAGTGACAGGATGGAGGAGGAGATGGCTAGCTATAGGGCTTCAGGGGGGAGACAGTGCTTGTAGCGGTATAGCAGACCAATGCGCACATTTACAGCCATAAGTAAGTGGATATGTTCATGGTAGGTTAGCCCTGAGGTCTAGAGTAACCCCTAAGTATTTAAAGGTAGAAACTTGTTCCAGGGTCTCATTATGGGAAATATGGATGAGCAGGGGGTGGTTACTGAACTTGTTTTGGGCATGGGCAAACAGCATGGATTTTGCTTTTTTATAGTTTAGAACAAGCCTATGGTCAGTAAACCAGGATTCAGCCTCATTAAACGACCCTTGGAGGGCTACTTGGAGGGAGGTAGGGTTGGTGTGGGTGCTGAACAAAACCGCATTGTCTGCATTTAGAAGGAGAATCCCAGAACAGGCCTTGGGCAGGGAGTTAAGGAATAGAGTGAAAAGTAGGGGGCCAAGGATTGACCCTTGGGGGACCCCAGATGTAACTCTGAGGGGGGATGATAAGGTATACCCTAATCTGACTCTCTGGGTTCTGTCAGACAGGTAGTTTGAGAACCAAGTAGTGGTATCCTGTGAGAAACCTATTTGGGTTAGTGAGGCTAGAAGAAGTGAGTGGTGGATGGTGTCAAATGCTTTGGAAAGATCTATGTAGATAACACCAGCAATCTGGCCTGCATCCAGGGTCGCATGGATGGTGTTGGTATATTCCAAAAGCGCGGTTGTTGTGCTATGTTTTTTTTTTGGAAACCATGTTGTTCAGGGCAGAGGAGACTGTGTTGAGCAAGACAGTCTGCGACTTGGATGGCGACTATCTTTTCAAGAACCTTGAAGAGAGGGGGTAGAATTGAGATGGATTGATAATTACTAGGCAGGGTTTGGTCACCACTCTTCAGGAGCGGAGTGATGAGGGCAGTTTTCCACATAGAGGGGAACTGACCTAGGGCAAGGGAGCAGTTTAGCAGGGCAGTGAAGGGGGGTAGAGTACTTCAGGGAGAGTGAGCCTTAGTATTTTAAGATCGAGATTGTCACTGCTGAACTTGGATTTGCTGAGTGCCTTTAGCAGGAGGGGGGCAGCATCACGCTGGGAGATGACCTTGAAGCAGAAAGGGGGTATTTGGGTGGGTGTCAATGTTATGGTGGGGTAGGTGCAAAAAAGTTGGCAGGGAGCATGCCACTGAGGTCTGAGAATGAGGAGTTCTGTGCGTTTGCTATTGTGTCAGGGTCTATGGAGATACCACCATTTACCAGTATCTGGGAAGCGGGGGATTAGAGATTTTGCCACTAAGATCTTTGAGGAAGTCCCAGAAATTGCACCCCTTCCCCCAGGAGGCGGTGAGGGCTGCTCTGTAGTATTCTGCTTTTGCCTGTCGGACCTGCCAGGTGCAGCGGTTTCTGGCCTCACGGTAACGTTGCCTATCAATGGGCCTCCCAGTCTCCAAGGCTATGTGCCAGAGATTGTCTCAGTGGCCCATGAGGTCCAGAAGGGACTGGGTCATCCATGGGGTGTCAGCTCCTTTAATGACTCATTTGCAGAAGGGTGCAAAAAGTCACAGGCGGAATTGAAGGAATTGACAAAGTACTCCAGGGCAGAGTTAATATCAGACATGGCAGCAATGGGAGACCAGTCCCAGCTGATGAGGTGGTATTTTGAGGACTGTAGCTTGCCTGGCCTGGGTTTTCACTGAAAGCTAACTTTAAGAGGGGCCTTTGTAGCCAAGTAAGACCAGCGCCCGAGTACTGGGGAGTGGTCACTCAGTGCGTCAGGTAGCACGGAGACCTGGGTGAACTTGTGAGGGAGATTAGTAAGAATTAGGTTGATGAGGGTCGAGGTACCTGTTCTCGGGTTGTGTCGGGTGGTAGTGGGCACAACTTGAGATAGACTGAGGGTGGCTGCAACATCCCTATATAGAGTGGCAGTGTCTGCTATCCAATTGATATTAAAATCACCCAGGGCAATAATTTCTGCCTTATCTGGGTGTTGCTGGAGGTGGGTGAGAACTGACTGGAATGCACTTTTTTGATTCCTGGGTGGAATGTAGGTACAGGAGATGAAGAGAGGTGCCCTAGAAGGAGCAACATTAACTTGGAGGGAGAGGCATCATGGTTAAGAGCTGGGGAAGGAAGAGTGAGACCTTGGAGGGTGTCATGGAGGTAAATTGCACAGCCTCCCCCCTTTTTTGGCTAGTCTGTCAGCCTGAAATATTGTGTACCCTGGCAGAGCTACTGCAGAGTCAGGAGTTGAGCCATTTAGGCAGGTTTCTACCACCAAGATAATGTCTGGTCGCCGTTGAGCAACCCACCCTTGTAGATTAGCAAATTTCTTTAGCAAACTGCAGATGTTGATGGAGGCTATACAGAGTTCCCCGGGTGCAGTCTGATTATTTGGCAGCAAGGGTGTAGGACCAGGGTTAGGGTGGATGTTTCCAGAGATCAGGAGGAGTAGCATTAATACCTGTAGGGAGGCAAGCCTCAATTTGTTAATACCATGGAGTGTGTTCAGGTAGTACAAGTGGGGAGCAGCACACAGACAGGGGTGGGCATATCCCTTAGGAAGGGAGAGGCAAAACAAGGCAGTGACCAGCGGGAGGTAAGGCCTAGAATATAGTGGCAGGAGATGGGTGGGGGATCCCGGGCCTGCATCCCTCCAGGTGGAGCCCCAGTCCCCAATGAAGCCAAATCTCTGAGCTCTGCACCAATTTTTCAACCAGTCATTGAATCCCATGGTGCAGAGTATCCTAGCATCATCCATGCCATAGACAGGTAGCACTTCTGAGAAAGTTACCATGAGTGCTACTTGTCTATGGCCCCTCCCCAATTCCACAAACTCCTGTTGCACTGTTGTGATCCCATTCTCAGCCAGTTCATGTGTCCCTAGGTGGATAATGACATCCAGCTCACTCCCCTTTGCAGCTGCTTCCATGATCCTGAGGATTCATTTCCTGTCCCTCCAAGCCATGGTGCTGGGCAGGCACCTTACCTTCCTTTCCCCTCCCACCCCTAGTTCTACCCTCCTAACAATTGAGTCCCCCACCAGGAGTTGTTTCCTTTCCCTGTGGGGTCCTGTGCTACCCTCCTGTGGGTCTCCACTGTGGAGGTTCCCAGCATCCTCCTTGGTCTCCACTGTGGGTGCCTCAATAGAGGAACCATGCTCCACCAGAGTGACGAATGAATTGTGGAGAGGCACAACTGGAGGGATGCGCCTCTGTTCCACCACCCTCACTGAGCCCACTGTAGTCAAACCACTTCTCTTTCTTGGCAACCTCTGAGGTAGTGGCAATGTCCTGGTGGTCCCTGGGTGGGGGAGCAGGTTTCTCAAATCCTTGCCAGGTCAGCATGGAGACAAACAACCTCCTCCCTCAGACCAGAGAGGTGCCTACAAATAGGGCAGCAACACAGTCTCCAGACTGTCTCCCAGAAGACTGCTGCTCCACAGCCAGTGCATTGCACCACTCCCCACATGTCTGTGTTCCTTCCTGTTATAGATGCTTTACTTTTCTTTTTTTTTTTTTTCTTATTTTAGTGTGTGCAAGCTTGTGAGTGTCTCTACCCCTGTTCAGTGTGCAGTGCCTTTAAGGATATGAACAGGTGTATGTTGTTAGCAGTTTTGGGGAAGTGATGTCAGAACCCCTGCTATAAAGGAAGTTATATGCTTGGGGCGGGTGGGGTGAGGGTCAGGGTGGGTGGGAGTAAACCTACACCCTCCAGAAACAATCAACTACAACTCTGAAACCTCCACCCTGGGGAGTGCCTTCCTTCCTTTCAGACACCTATTTCACAGAGGTTAAGTAACAGGTCTAGTCACAAATGACTGCAAATATCTTCCAGCTACAGTTCCTCCCTGGCAAATTAAAGTTAAACTAAGAAAAGTCAACCGCAAAAACAGAATCAATACTACTTACTTACACAGGTCCAAAAAGTAATAATTCAATTCAGTGTAGTCTAGAAAATAACCTCCTTGATTTAAGGAAGCTCTGGCTGTTTTCTCTCTCTCTGTCTCAGCAGACAGAGACCACAAACAACTCCTGTTTTAAATCCATAGTTCAACTAGGCCCCTTTCAGTTCCTCCCCTTAACAGACATGTATTTCACAGAGGTTAAGTAACAGGTCTAATCACAAATTACTGCAAATATCTCCCAGCTACAGTTCCTCCCTGGCAAATTAAAGCTAAACTAAGAAAAGTCAACTCCCAAAACAGAATCAATACTGGTTACTTACACAGGTTCAAAAAGTAACAATTCAATTCAGTGTAGTCTCGAAAATAACCTCCTTGATTTAAGGAAGCTCTGGCCGCTTTCTCTCTCTCTCTCTCTGTCTCAGCAGACAGAGACCACAAACAACTCCTGTTTTAAATCCACAGTTCAACTAGGCCCCTTTCAGCTCCTCCCCTTAACAGACACCTGTTTTACAGAGGTTAAGTAAGAGTAAGTTGGGAGATATTTGCAGATTTACTGTGTGGTGTTGTTTTTAATTTTTACTCACAGGGATTGCTACTGTTTGTTGCTAACATTTCATTGATTTATTTTTCTCTGATTAAAATTGTTGTTGCTTGTATACCTTCTTCTGCATTATTACAAGGTGTGCCTACAGGTGTGTGCTAACAGATTACTGCTGTAATCTTCTGATTCAAATTGTCTTTTGCAAGGTATATCTTCTGTTACTGCTTTATTTTTCTCTGTAGCAAAGTGTTTCTTACAGGGTATATCTTCCCTGAAATTACTGTATTACAGGTGGAGCTTACATTTTTGTGACTTTTTTATCATTGGGCAAAGCAAAATTACTGTTTGACACAGTGTTTTATTTTATTCTTGATTTTTTTTTGTTTGTTGAAAAGGTTTGTTGTCTCAGAGGTTTTTCAGTCTCCTTCTCACATTGAAGGAGCTAATTGCTTTCCTCCCACAGCTCTTCCAAAGGATTAGGTGTGTATGTAGGGGGTGGAGCTGGCAAACTGTCAGTAATTTCCAACAGAAAGAAGGGTTAAAAAGTCAGGTTAGTTGATATCTTGGAGGTAGAAGACTCGGTTTGCTGGCCAAGGAACCTAGCTTCACCTGAGCTCTTTCCTTCTAAGACTGCTTGAAAGGCAGAGTAGAGAAACTTACCAGAGCAAGGGAAAAGGATTAAGACTTATTTTGGCTAAGCAGATTTACTGTGTGGTGTTGTTTTTGTTTTTTACTCACAGGGATTGCTACTGTTTGTTGCTAACATTTCATTGTTTTATTTTTCTCTGTAGCACAGTGTTTCTTACAGCATATATCTTCTCTGAAATTATTACAGGTGGTGCTTTACAGATTTTACAGTTTTATCTAACATTAGGATAAGCTTTCAGGGTTACTGCATTTGTTGTTGACTGATTGTTTCTGCTCTTACCTCCTTGTTCTTTCATCCGTGGTTCTTCTTTTGACGGGGAAGGCCCAGCCACCCACCCCATCCCCAACCACCCCACTACCACTCCTTTTATAGGGTACCACAGTTGTGACATTTCCTGTGGCAGAGCAGGAAGGGGTGGATCAGTGGGGCCTCCACAAGGTGAGCTCATTTACAGGGGCACTAGTAATTTAACTTGTTATAACAAGTTACACAAAATACAATCAAACCATTACTTGCATTTTTTTCCTTTTTTTTCCTTTTAATTACTCTGACTAGGTTATAAACCCAGCAACTTATCTGGAATGGATATCATTAACTGCAGATACTGTGGAACACTTTTCAGAAGGACAGTCTTGCAGGATTTAGGACACTGTCCTACATGCTGGGCCTTTGGAGATCTTAGGGCTCAGCTCCGGGCAGCATGGGCAGAGATTGCACACCTCAAATTTTATATTCAAGAGGAAATACATTATAAGAACCACCCACCATTTCCCCAGCATCCAACAGAAAAACCTCGACCGCAGAGGGTAGTTGGTCCAGGAGGTTGACAGGTGGTTAGGCGGGGCAAATCGGGTGCTCTATCACTCTCTGCTCTCAACATATACCTCCAAAACCATATAAACACTACAAACAGGTATCTGCCTCATCTCTGAAATCAAACAAAGGCAGAAGACACTGCAGAAGCAGGACACTGCAGCACAGGAGCTAGCGCAACAAAACTCACCCAAATCAGGAACCAAAACAAAAAAAGGAAAAAGGAAATCCAAAAAACTTCTGATCATAGGAGACTCCATGATTCGGGGAGTTGATACCCATCTACAGCCAGAGGTAATGGTCAGATGTCTCCCAGGTACATCAGCATGGAGAGACACTGACCGCATTGCTAAAATCGTTCACAAAGCAGGAGAAAACATTGATGTCCTAGTACACATAGGGACTAATGATCTCACCAGCCAGTCAGCTGTGGAGACCAAGGAACACCTGACCAGGCTGGGTGACAAACTATCATCTATTTCATCCGGCATCTCCTTCTCTGAGAGCCTGCCAGTCTGGGAGGGGAGCAGATGGATGGAAGGTCAGAGAAGGAGAGATGGGAGCTAAACACGTGGCTCAAGGGCTGGTGCCAGGAAAAAGGACACAGATTTGTAGGGAACTGGCAACAGTTCTGGGAGCGAAAGTTCTTTAAATTTGATGGACTGCATCTGACTTAGGAGGGAGTCAGTGCATTGGGGCAGAAGTTTGATGTCTTTGCAGAATATTTAAACTAGCAAATGGGGAGAGGAGTACAGCACCCCATACGTCGAATGGGAAGAACACCCTCCCCTCAGCTAGTGGTCAAACAGGGATTCAGCATGTTTGCAGTTCATTTGCATCACCAGGTAAGAAAAAAGGTTTGTCTCCCCATACAACGCACAGGGGTAATGCGAAACCTCACCCAACAATTAACACACCAAAATCTGGCCAATGGAAAATCATGAACACAAATGTTCTCAGCCTGGGAAATAAGATCCCAGACCTGCAGACAATAATGTCAGAGGCTAAACTGGACATAGTAGCAATTAGTGAGACGTGGTTTACCAGTAACCACACTGGGAGACTTCAGTACCTGGCTATGTATTGTTCAGAAGAGACCAAGGTGCAAAAAGGGGGGGAGGAGTGGCCCTGTATGTCAATGAAAATATCAAAGCTACAGAAATTCAGAATACACATAAGGAGCCAGAAGAACTGTGGGTCACCCTGGAAACAGGAAATGGGACAGCCATAAGAACTGGGGTTGTCTACAGGCCCCCAGACCAGAAGATATACAAAACATGACAACTAAAGGGGAGGTTCTGATAATAGGAGACTTCAACATGCCGGATACAGATTGGTCAATACCAGCAGGAACATTTGCCAGAACTAGACACATAGTGGATTCCCTGCAGGGGGAGGGCCTCAAACAACCGGTACAGCAACCCACAAGAGACAGAGCTATCCTAGATCTAGTACTGACTAACAAGGAAGGGATCACAGATCTCCAGGTAGAAGGTCACCTGGGGCCAGTGACCATCACATGGTATATAGTTCAATTTGGCTACTACATCTAAATCATCCCATTCCAAGGTAAAAAATAGTAGGACTTCAGAGGAGCTGACTTTGATAAGATGGCCAACAGAGTTAAACTAGCCCTGGCAAAAAGAAACACAGGTGAGGGGGTACAGGCAAAGTGGGCAAGCATTAAGGATGCAATACTTGAACCAACATCCCATTGTGTTAGAGAGAAAAGGAAGTGCAAAAGAAGAAGAAGGAATCCACTTTGGTTCTCAAATACAGTAGCAGAAAAGGTCAGAGCCAAAAGGCTGGCCTTCAGGAAATATAAGGGAACACAGCGGGATGAAGATAGGAGGCATACAGAGCTGCCCCTGAGAGAGCAGGGAAGGCAGTAGGTAGGCAAAGTCCCAAACTGAGGAAGCATGCACGGACAGTAAAGAAGGTGACAAGACTTTCTATAGATACATTAGTGAAAGGAAAGTCCAGAGGGGTATTGCTAAGCTTAATGGAGAAAAGGGAGCATGTGAGGAGGAGGACCCTGTAAGGCATCTATCCTAAATAGATACTTTTGCTCAATATTTACTGAAGAGAAGGTAGGTGGGGCCCACAGCTCAGCATCATGGACACAGGGGAGGGAGGTGAGCACTACTCCTTCACAAAAGAAAGGGTCCTACAAGAGCTTGCTAAGCTCAGGGTGGATAAGGCAATGGGACCTGATGGCATACATCCCAGGGTACTTAAGGAGCTAAAGGTGGAACTAGCAGAGCCATTAGCAGAACTGTTTAGTGAGTCTCTGAGCACAGGAGAGGTCCCGAAGAAGACAGAAGGGCTCATGTGATCGCTCCACAAGAGTGGTAGCAGGCAGGAGGCGGGGAACTATAGACCAATCAGTCTTACCTCCAGTAGTGGGCAAGATTATGGAGACACTCCTTAAGGAAAGGATAAGTGCAACACCTGGAATCCATAGGGCACAGGATCCAAGACAGCATGGGTTTACAAAGGAATGTCTTGTCAAACTAATCTCATAGATTTCTTTGACTGGGTAACCAAGTGGTGGACCAAGGGGGAGCAGTTGATGTCGCCTACTTGACTTCAGCAAAGCTTTTGACACTGTTCCACATAGAAGATTGATAAATAAGCTGGTAGGCTTGGGTGGGTCAGAAGTTGGTCAGCTGGGTGGCAAACTGGTTGGCCGGGCGAAAACAGAGGTGATTGGTAAATGGTATACAGTCAGAAGAGATGTAAGTCACAAGTGGGGTACCTCAGGGATCAGTCCTGGGGCCAGTCCTCTTCAACATCTTCATTAGTGACCTTGCAGATGGACTAGAGGGTAAGGCTTGTCTGTTTGCAGATGACACCAAGATCTGCAACAGAGTAGATGATCCAGATGGGGTGGGCAGAATGAGAAGAGATCTGGATAAACTAGCAAAATGGTCAGAAGAGTGGCAACTGGGATTTAATGCAAAAGTGCAAAATCATGCACATAGGAAGAGAAACCTGAAACCACCTATAGGCTGGGAGGGAGTTGCTAGCAGTCACAAAGGAAGAAAGCGACTTGGGCATCATCATCACTGATGACCTGAAATCATCAAGCAGACCTCTAAAGCAGTAGGTATGGCTAGGGGTGTTAGGTGCATATTAGGGTATCACAAGTCATAAGAGGGAGGTAATAATCCCTCTTTACAAGACACTAGTTAGGCCCCATCTGGAGTACTGTGTGCATTGGAGGCCACACTTCACAAGGACATTAACCAAATTGAGGCAGTCCAGAGAAGGGCAACCAAATGGTGCAGGGACTGCATCAGAAGACATATGAGGACAGATTAACAGAGCTCAATAATGTATACCCTTGAGCAAAGGAGGGAGAGAGGTGATATGATCGAGGCATTCAAACACCTTAAGGGCATTAACAAGGTGAAAGAGTCTAACATGTTTAAATATAAGAAAAATAGCAGGACAAGAGGACACAGCATGAGATTAGAGAGGGGCCGATTAAGGGGGAATGTGAGGAAATTCTTTTTCACAGAAAGGGTGGTGGATGCATGGAATGGCTTACCACAAGAAGTGGTGGCTATGAATACAGTGCAGGGCTTCAAACAGGCATGGGATAGGCATAAAGGAGCAATACAAATGACTATGAATAGATAGGCCACTGACAGAGCAAAGGCCGATGGCACATTTATAAGGTAGAAAAAGAAATGGGCATACTGAATGGGCCTTGCGGTCCTTATCTGCCGTAAACTTCTATGTTTCTATGCAGGTCTAGTCACAAATGACTGCAAATATCTCCCAGCTACAGTTCCTCCCTGGCACGTTAAAGTTAAACTAAGAAAAGTCAACCCCAAAACAGAATCAATACCGGTTACTTACACAGGTCCAAAAAGTAATAATTCAATTCAGTGTAGTCTAGAAAATAACCTCCTTGATTTAAGGAAGCTCTGGCTGCTTTCTCTCTCTCTCTCTGTCTCAGCAGACAGAGACCACAAACAACTCCTGTTTTAAATCCACAGTTCAACTAGGCCCCTTTCAGCTCCTCCCCTTAACAGACACCATTTTCACAGAGGTTAAGTAACAGGTCTAGTCACAAATTACTGCAAATATCTCCCAGCTACGGTTCCTCCCTGGCAAATCAAAGTTAAACTAAGAATAGTCAACCCCAAAAACAGAATTAATACTAGTTACTTACACAGGTCCAAAAAGTAATAATTCAATTCAGTGCAGTCTAGAAAATAACCTCCTTGATTTAAGGAAGCTCTGGCTGCCTTCTCTCTCTCTCTCTCTCTCTCTTTCTCTGTGCAGCTCCTTTTATAGCTCCCCCAGACATTCCATTCCTCCCAAATCCTGGCCACTGAGTACACAGGGCATTGTTCCAAACCTCAGTACCAATCAGCTTTGATTCTACTTTGGAATTTTGCAGCAGGATGAACCACAGTGAAATCCCAAGTTTGAACTTTCAACTGCCTTTCCGAAAATTCCGAGCCTGCTCTGCTCTGTTAACTTGGATTATTTTTACCTGCACATCACATTAAGCAAAATAAAATTACTTCAAAATAAAATTGAATCACCTTCACATCTTACCCATATGAAAACTCACACTGCTTGCTTTCCCTAGCATTTTTTATGTTGGTTAAGGGATCATTAAGTTGCAGAAACCCTGTGGAAAGACACACAGCTTGTTGATTCAGGCTCCCGCTAAACAAGGATAAGATTTCCTTTTAAATTAAGCCATTTACCTTTAAATAAACACCTTCTGTTTTGTCTGGAGTGCAGACAAATTAAATATTCATTTGAGGTCTGAGACTCCTTCCAGGGTTGTCCCAAGGGCTCCTCTAACTACTCCTGCCGAAAGAGCACACATTCCTTCCTGACTGCCAGCATGGTTTCAGGGCTACAGCTTCTCCTCCAATGCTACTCCGCCTTACAAGGTCATTGATCCCTCCTTCCTAAACTTTTCACCAGATGAGACTATTTTTTACCTGAGAGCATACCCTTTAATCTATAAATCCGACAAGTTTGGTTTTAATCCAATTTAAAATGGCTTGGCAGGGCCTTATAGAAAACAATTGCACATTTTTTTTACATTTTAAATTATGCTAACCCATAGTACTGTAACTCTGTGCTTTAAACAACTCTGTTTTTATAAACTAAACAATAATGTGGCATAAGATACATGTGTGTGTGTGTGTGTGTGTGTGTACATGTGACTGTAATCTAGCTCTCTGTGGCTTTATTTTAATGAATTAATCAATCAAGTTGTACGCTTATATAAGATAAAAGTTTTGTGTTTGACGTTCAAACAGTAGCAGTCTGCTTGCTGCTCATTAAAATGGTGTCTGAATTGTCATGCCTTAAGCTCGGGAGCCCATCCCCATTTCATTATGTGCCCCCTTTTATTTTGCTTAAAATACATAGCAGCCAGTCCCTAAATCATTATCCTGGCGCTTGCTGCCTACCAAACTAATTTATTTTATTTTAAGATCTGGCCTCCTGCCATCGAGAGGACTGCACTTCTCTCCACGCTTCCCTCTTGGGCTAATATCGCTGTGGCAGGCCTTAGCCTGCTCTGTGACCACACTGATAGTACACGCTGAGCTGCTCCACCAGCTCACAAAGGGAATTCCCCTATGGAGCTGCATCTTGGTGCTTCACAATGGCTCTCTCTCCTTCTCTCCTCAGTGCCTTGGCATCACACAGCTGCCACTCCGCACAAAATAAACTAAACAGCAAGTGGGGAATTTTTATTTATAACAAGGCACAGTATTTTATTTTAAAAAGGCAACATTTTTTAATACATGCTGTTTTCACAGCACACTAATGGACCCAAATACCACTGGACCACCAGGGCTACATAACTAACAAACAGGCATACAGATACTAGCCAGGGCACACAGATACTAGCCCTTGGCTACATAATTTGACGCACCCACTAGTTTTACTTACATAGAGTGACAGGCAATATTTATTATTGGTAATGCATATGTGTGCTGTGTGTAAGGGATGTAGGCAATCACACCCCTTAGCTTTCACCTCCTGGTACAATTAATGACATGCTCACAACCTGTTTTCATTTTTTATTTTATTTATGAAGGATCTAACCTCTCATCTGGGCAGGATCCCTACAGCTATGGACCTCCCACCAGGTGACCCCCTAGAAACTAAGGTACCCAAACTACTCATTAGTGGGTCAGTCATTCCACAACTGTTACATTCCCCTCCTCTTAAGGGCAACAATGTTGACCAAGGCCTACGCTGCTTTGAAAAGCCATGCTGCTTTAAGTTTAGATATCGTATATACAATTCTAACAACATTTCTACATGACAAACTATATACACAACTTCTTTTATCATTCATGTGCTGTTGTGCACACTTAGTGTGGGTGAGGTTGACCCACTAGGATCACATACTCTTGGAATGTAGGGTTTTGTTATCCACATTCCTCCTTGGCCTAAAACTATAACTCCGTGTACTTTGGCTTACCTGAATTTGTTCTTCTGACTCGTCCGAAGAAGTTTGCACATCTGGTGCACCCCCAGAATCCATCTTGGTGTAGTCAGTGCTATCTCTAGCTCTAAACTGCCTAAGATTACTAATGTGGTGTACCCCCTGTCTAGACCAGTAGCTGGATCTTTGATAAAGTAGGTGACTTCAGAACATCTTTTGGCTATCACATATAGTCCTTCCCATCTTCATGCTAGCTTGGCTGAATAATTATTAGCTCTGTCTGAGTATGGATGTCTTCTCAAAAGTGCAATTTCTCCACATTCCAAGGTTACTTTCCTTCTACATTATGTTTGTCATAATACTGCTTCTGTTGCTTTTGGGCATTCTCCATGTCCTTACTGTCAAACCTTTGGTAGTTTTACATACTGCTTTTTAAAGTCTTGTGTATTCTAATGCATTGTCCACCATTTCCAGTTCTTCAGACAATTCTCTATCCACTGGTAGTGCCATTTGTCTTCCATACAGCAGCAATGCTGGACTACATCCTGTAGACTATAGCAATATACTCCTCCGTGCCATTAACATCCTGGCCAAATACTGGCCCCATCTCTGCTGATTGTCATGAACATAAGTTCTCAGATATGACTTTATATTCTGGTTGGTTCTCTCTGTCCAGTTAGATTGCAGATGATAGGGTGTTGTATAAATTGTCTTAACTCTCAAGCACTGCAGAATTGATTCCACTGCTCTGATTTGAACTGTGGTCCTTTATCTGACACAATGGGCCCGATTCATAAGGGTTGATACAAGCTGTGCCAAACACAGCTTGCACTGACCGCCAATGCACCAGCAACCCTGTACCCAATTCACTATCGGGTAGGGTCCTGGCGGCAAAGTCCCATGGCTTGTGCCAACTCTAGCAGTGCACCAAAAAGACAGTGCATCCTGAAGGTGTACCGCAAGCCACAGGGCAGATTTGTGGCAATAGCACCATGGACAGCAGTCCCTGGTGGCTATCGCATCCCCCAGCCCCATCCCCAGCCCCTGTTAATTTCCATAATCAACCCCTGGTGGTCTAGCAGTCCCCCCTTCCCTGCTCCACTCTCCTGTTATATTTATAAATATTTATAATAATGTATTTCTTATCCCTGTTAGTCTAGCACCCCCCCAAGCTCTGATCTCCCATTATGATATTTAAAAATATTTATAACAAACTATTTCTTATCCCTGGTAGTCTAGTGGCCCCTCAAGCCCTGATCTCCCATTAAGATATTTATAAGTATTTATAATAAACTATTTCCGATCTCTGGTAGTCTGGTGGCCCCCTTCTCCAAGCTCTGATTCCCATTATGATTTTTAGTACTATTCATAATATAATAGCTATATGCTCTGGTTGTCTGATGGACTGCCCCAGCCCTGATCTGCCATTAAATGATATTCTGAAATTCCTGGTGGTCTAGTGGACCCCCCCACCCACCGTGCCCTACCACCCCACTCACCCCCAACCCATAAGTGAGCTGGTGACTGGTACAGCCCACCACCATGGCCAGCCACCGACTGAGCTCTGAATGAGTGCGTACTGTATATAGTACATGCTCAGTGACTGACAATCACCAATATGACAATATATTGACAAGCACCAATATGCTGTAAAACGCCATGAGGGCAGTTGCTGCATACACGACACATGTGATGTCAGCCCCCATATATTGAAATGTATCATAAATGTTCCATATTCCACAAATCAACATATTGTGGATTTGGGGGGGAGCAGGGTTTGCTAGGGGATGGGGACAGTTACTAGTAATTTGATAAAACAGTTCATAAGTGATAAACATGTATATGATTGTAGCAATGATAATGGTATGTGCCATTCCACATTTCTCTTTCTGATGATATTTTCTTCACTCTCTTTATGTTCAGATTTACAGTGGTCATCGGAACCTGAGTCAGATAGTTCAGAGAGATTAGGCTCAACTCCCAAACCATGTGTTGCTTCACTGACCCTGTCACTGTCTGAAAGACTCTGCTCATCAGAGTCACTCATTTCATTCTCGAGTTCTTAATTTTTGAGATTAATGTTGGATACAACCTCGTGATCTGCAATGATTATGATACAATACAAAAAAGGAAAGAACCTCAGAGTAGTGCAGTTGGTTAAAAAAATCTATGTTGTAGTGCTACTGAATCTTCATAATTTTTAAACTGTCTTTGTCTTTTGAGATTGTGTGATACATATATTTGGCAGCCTGTGATTTCACAGAACATGCATTTAAAATGCAATAATCTACATTGCTTTATAGTCAAATGTTTGTGTCAGGCATACAGTATGTGTTGATTGTAACTCAGAGACATGACAGTGTATGAAACACTCTTTTAGGTACTTTTAGCAAGCACTCCGACTGGTTCACTACCACACCTGGCATTACAACATCCATATCCAACACTTTTCTGATGTGTATGTGTTAAATGGGACCAGATTATACTTGCAGCCTAGGATGAGGTGGGAAACAGACCCCATCCACTTTCTGATACCAGTAGCCAACAGCTCGACCCCTGGTACACCCCCCATGCTCCAATGTTCAATTACAGCTTTGTTTGTAGACAACCAGGAGTGGGAGGGGGTGTCTGCAACACTTTCATGATTTGGTTGGATCCTCACCATGTTTTCTTTTCCCCCATGTTTTCTAACTCCATAGGGGTACATTGAGCAAGCAATAAGACATGATGGGGTGTACACTGTGCTGAGATAACCGCACACTCAGGGGCATATTTGCCTTCAGCCACTGGAAGTGTGGTTATCTCAGCACAATGCACATACACAGAGTGTCTAATTGCGCTTATAAAATGAGCTTTGAGTTGTAAATGAAGGGTCTTTATTAGCATACAAATTTTTAAACAAGTAAAATCTGTAAGTGAATATATTTTACATAAAGTAGCTTTTCCATCTACTGGTACTATATTAATTAAGTACTTTGCTTTAGGTCTTTTGTATGTTTGTCCTTCATGTACACAAAAGCAAAAAATAAAGTAAGATGTTGTTATTTCCTTCATTCCGTGACATGTTTCTTCTGATAAGCCCTTTTGATTGTGGCTCAGATTGGTGACAGAAGGAACAATTTGAAGCATTGCTCATAGTGGCTGAAGGAGGGACACTTGGTTAACTCATCCCTCTACTAAGTAAGCAAGTGGGTGGGCGGGCACTTCAGTCAGAGTGGCCAAGCTTGTGGTTACACAGAAACACAGATACATAGAATCTGACCACAGATAAGAGCTGATTGACCCACCTAGTCTGCCAATTTTTTATTTACTTAACAAAAATAAATAACAAAATGGGCAGACTGGATGGGCCAAGTGGCACTTATCTGCCATCAGATTCTATGTTTCTGTTCTATCAGTAACTACTAAGCTAGCCACTCTGATTGGTACATACCCTTGCTTACTAGAAGGATAAGTTAGCTAAGTGTCCCTCCACCAGCTGCTATGAAAGCTGCTTCAGATTGAAGTGACCATGAGATGCTCCCATCTGCTTCTCCTTCAGCTCACAGAATTTCTGCATCAAACTGAAGCATTTGCCAGATTTTCACTCTGCTCCCCCCACCCACTCACAAAAGTTTCATACCCACTCTGAATGAAGTACCTACCAGCCCACTTCAATACTTAGTAGAGGATTAAGTTAGGTGAATTTCCCTCTATCAGTTGCTACAATCATGGTTTCAAATTAAAGCATCCACCAGATGTTCCATTTTGCACCCCCAGTTGCAAAATTTTAAACCAGGTTGCTGCTGTTAGTTTATGCCTGAGGACCACCTCTGAGAATTATCGGGTGACACTGCAGGCAGCACACTACCGTCTGCTATAGCGTGATTGATAATAATACCGCTGCTGTGTTTGTCTGCATGTCACTGGTCTAATTACAGTAAATAGCACATGATAAATGGGGGCTTGTTGTTGATTTCCAGATCTAGTACTGTAAATGCCTTTTCAAGTTCAAAATTACAAGTGTATGTGCGGTTTGTCAGTTTACAGTTCAATTTAAAAACTGACTTCATGGTAGAAGCTGAGAGACTGTACTGCCAAGTAGAGGGACGGAACGAAGGTTTGTGTCAGCTATGTATAAAAGAAGTAATCACAAGAAAAACGTTTTGATGTTTTGTTGTGGTTTCATGTGGTTAAGTCTGACGGGGAAAATATAGGTAATATCTCTGTTTTGTAGTTTTGTGTAAGTTTATGTAGTAAAACAAATGGTTGCCAAACAGTTTTTTTAAATTGTATGCCTGCCTACTAATATGTGATGAGGCTAAATACCAGGAGGACCATGGGCAGTGCTGTAGCAGTGCATGGTCAGGTGACTGTTTCTAGGCAATCAAGGTTTGAGGATTTGAGTGACCATTTTATAAAAGCCACTGTTCAATGAACAATAGCCTTGTCAGTACAACTTTGCCTTCGAAAACCCCCCATGGTCATAGTAAAATGGTGAGGGTGGTACTTTAAGGCTCATACCCATTCATTTCATTGCACAGTATAAGCCCCCCACCCCATCCCGGCACTACAGACAACTCTGTCACAAAACATTGCATTGTGGGGATGGAGCTCTCAGGTTGTGGTATCAGGAAGGTGAAGGGAGCTGTCGGTGGGATCATCCAAGTCAATGATTATGATCTTTTCTCCTTCAGCTGATTCTCTTCGAAAAACTTCAGGATATGGAACATCTCTGTCCAGTTGGAGAAATGGAATCAGTGGGACGACTTACTTATTTACCTGCAAATGAATTCATTTTTTTCTTTACAGTTTTAGGAGTATAAATAGTTTTAGGAAGTATTTCCAATGAAATTGAATGTAACCAATTTTTATGTAGCAACTCCAAATGTCATCTTCCAATATGTGCACTAACTATTGAACACAGTACTATGTCAATGTACATTCATATGGTCATACCATAAGGTGATAAGTAGGCAGTAATACCCAACAGGGTAGGTGGTATTGGTCTATACTGGACTGCCCAGGGGTGTAATGAGGCCCGACGCCGTAGACAGAGGGCCTTACAGCTCCTGGAAGGTCTGGTATAGCCCAATACTGACCATCCTGGAAGGTATTATTGCACTTACAAAAATGCGTATTATTAAAATTTTAATAAAATAATTTACAACATTTAAAAAAAAATTATCTTACAGTGTTTAAAAAATGAATATAAAATCAAAAAAGTAAAATAGTTACTGTCATGCTGCATTGGTAACTAGAGGGCACTGTTTTCAGACTCCTTTTGCTACAGTCAGTGCTTTTTGTACTGTACTATCCTTTTATTACTTACTTCAATGTACTGCCCATAGAAATTATAATTTCTATGGTGCTGCCTGTCCATAAATCAGTAAATGCGATATGGAAAAAGTTATGGGAGTTGTGGAGTTTTTTCCCTTTGTTCTTTTTATGTATCTACTCTGTATGATTGCTGTGAGAAGGGGTGACATCACTGTCTGGTAAGATGATGCTTGCATAGCAGCAAGGCACCAATGTTTAGTTTTCTGCCCCTTTTTTCAAATGCCACATGTTGAACAGCCAAATCATGGTTCAAATAAAGAACAGGAATGTGGGCGGCACCAGGATCACTTGCTGTGTTTGATTGTGGTTGGCAGGATTTCAGTAGTGAGCAGCTGTTGTGTGTTAGCTCTGAAGCCGGCTTATGTGGTACAGTAGCAGCCATGGGTAGCAATGTTTAGTTTTGTGTTTTAAAAAAACAAAATACGCTACACAAGGCGCACCACTATTTAAACATAGAATGGGAATGGGGATGGAGGCTGGGCCACTCTGCTCTACTAGGAGGAAAGTCAGAAAGTCATCTTGCTTAGCGAGACAAAAAAAATGGCATCTAGCAACTTTCAAAATCCGTAATGGCACACTAATACCACTTTGGTAGTAAGGCAATTTAGCATGGATCTTATTTTTTCCAGGTCTCTGTTGGCACATTAATGCACTCCTTGCCAGCGGGTTCAGCTAATCAGAGGCCAAGAACATTTCAATCCATTTTCTAAGCATTTACATATATAAGGGACATTACAAAACCCTTTGGCCTAAAGTTCTCCCTATTGTGAGTGCTGGTCTCTTACATTGTAAAGTATGTCCTGCATGGCAGAGATCAATCTACCTCCATAGACTTTTCTGAAAACCTTGCTGCATTGGGCAGAAAGGGGAAGCAGGCAAAGAAATGATGTATCAGATGAGTTTCACATGTGGCTGAAGGGATGGTGTCAGGAGGAAGGGTATCACTTTTTGGTAGATTTGTCTGAGTCCTGTGACACATACCTGCAAATTGTTGAGAGTATCAAGAATGGAGAAAATCAGTTCTTTCAATATATTACTGAAAAAAGAAAGAAAGCTGTGGAAATTGTAAGGCAGGCTGATGAGGAGGTGGAAGGTAATGGACAGCGACAGACAAAAGACCTCCATCCTGAATGATTTATTGCACTTACTTCTCACTAGAGAGGACCATTGGCACTGGCCTGAGAGTGGCATCACAGTGGCCACCAGGGGGTACCAAGAGATTAGACAGCCAATATTTACAAGTGAAATGACCCAGAAGGGACTAGCATCCCTAACGATAGGTAAGGCCCTGGAACTGGATGGACTGAATTCAGGATTACTCAGTTGGGGGAGAGGTGACAATGAACAGATGGAGAACTATACACACATTAGTCTTACTGGTATGGAACAGAAGCTGATGGAGTCACTTGTCAAATCGGACATTGTGGACTACCTGGTAAGCAATGGTCTCCATGACAGTAGACAGCATGAATTCATGGAAGAGAGGATCTAGCAGGCTAACCTGACAGTTTTATTTGTCTGAGTGAAGATGGAATAGGATATGGCCCATGCTGTGGATGCGCTCTTAGAGTTCTGTGAGGCTTTCAACTCAGTGCCTCACAGATGCTTGCTGATGAAGATGGAGGAAATGGGTGCTGGTAAGGCCATAGTACATTTATTAGGTAACTGGCTAAAGGGGACACAGTCAAATGCTGTGGTTGGTGGGGTCAGATCAGTAGAGAGGGAGGTCACAATCAAGGTACCACATGAATATTACCTGAATCAGGGCCTCTTCAATGTGTTCGCCATATACATTGGTGAGGGGAATCCGGGGCAGGTTGTGACTCTCTGCATATGACAACAATCTCCTTGAGACAATGAATAGTGGCAAAATAATCAGCAAAATGCAGAGTGACATACAAAATGTATTGTGACGATGTAAAGTTAGTCAGTTGAAATTCAATGCCAAAATAAGTGCACAATAATTCACATAGGAATAAGAACCCCATGCTACAGTACTGGAAAGTTGTGTTGCCATTTAGCACTACAGCTGAGGAATGGTACCTTGTAGTTATCATCAGTGAGTCTCTCAAACACCATACAAGGCACCACGACAATGCATTCAGCTAAGTGAGTAAGCTGCATGGATGTATCGGGATGGGTATTGATAGCAGAAGGGAAGAAGTCAAACTTCCAGTATATCCTTGCTGAGACCACACCTGGAGTACTGTGCCCAGTTCCGGAGCCCTCACATCAGGAAGGATATTGAGAGGCTGGATATAGCGCACCATACGGTAACAAAAATGAATCAGGGCTAACAGGTAAGGACCGAATAGGAGCACCTGAAGGCAATGTACATGTACTCGATGGGAATAAGGAGGGATAGGGGAAATATGACTGAGACATTCCAGTTCAGGAAGACAATTAACAAGGTGAACTGAGAACTATTTATCTTGAGTACTAGTTCGCGGTCAAGTTAACATGACAGGAAACGGAGAAGGAATGTCCAGGAGAGGCATGCAGAAGTTTTCATTTACAGAGAGGTGGTGGAGCCGTGGTACAGTATTCTAATCAATGTGGAGCGTTCTAAAACTGTTGTCAGTTTGAAATACAATTGGAACACAGGAAAAGTTATAGTATGGCCCATGTAGGCACACACTTGAAGGAGAATAGAGTGGGGTACAAGGATGGGGAGGGATGAGACCCTGTAGGGACTTTAAGTGCCAGAGATAAATATGGAACTCTGGTAGACTTGATGGATCACTGGTCTTTTTCTGCTGTCATTGTCAATGTGTCTGTGTTACTATGGCACCCGGTGATCAGTGGCAACCCTTCAGCAACCTGATCACCCATCATAGTTCCAGCATGAACCCTCCACCACCAGAACACCTATCAATAACAGACCCAGCTGTACTCTGGTGTGTAATGGAATAGCATACATGCTGAACACCAACCTGGATCTACACATGAATTCCCTTGAGACTAATGGAATCCACCCAATCCAGCTACCCAGATTGTATACTGCCCCCCACATCCCAGGTATCAATTGATATCCTATTCCTAACTGTTTGCCCATCCTTTTGAATTATCCCTGGTGTCCAGTGGAAACCACCATCTAACTTCCAGCCTCCAACAAGCTCTGTTGCAGATGGCACGGCCATACAAAAAAACAAATACAATGAATACACAGCCTACATCTCACATACTCAGCTGATGACCGTATTGCACGACAGGGTGCATGTGTACATTGTACAGGGTCATAAATGCACACTACCTGTGATGCCATATGATGGACAGCCATGGATGTCAGATTAAGCCTGTGACAGCCATTTTAAATTGCTCCCTGAGGATTCACCATTGCAGGTAGGGGTTTGGATGGATGCAGGGATGGAATGTTGAGTGCGGATGAGATGTGTGTATGTCCACAGTCATGCCAGTTAACCCCAGACAGGTTGGTGACCTCTGAAGTCATGGGGGGGGGAGGTGGCAATGCTCTGCATGTCTGTCCGATAGCCAAATAGTACTAAGTAGTAGCACCAGCAGATTTGTGAACAGTTGAGTGGGTATCCCTAGCCACAAAGAACTCTTTAGCATGCACTTGGATGTGATGTCAGAGACTGGGGTATGCTACTGCACACCATGGGCCCACATTATCACACAGTTCTGTTGGTGGAATATGGCAATGGGCATCACCAGTGCTGACATGGTGGGCAACTACAGACCTGTCACAAACCTGAAATTGCTTCCCAGTGCAAACAAGCCCATAATGGCCAAGCACAGGGACCCTTGGTGCATTGCATACATAATGGACTCATCTGAATGTACGATTGCATATGTGTGAGAGTGTGTGTGCATGTCTGCAAAAGAAGGACACAGTCACAACACACTATCTGAAGTTTGAAAATTAATCTTTACTTACATATTCACAATCAATAATTGAGATTGCACGTATATACAGTGGTGCAGTACGTGGAGTATGCTTATATGTGGGGGAAGGGGGTGTAGAGCCACCCAAGGCAGACATCAGGAGCTGCTCCTAGGGCACTGAAGTACAAATAAATTACCTAATCTTTGAGGCCAGTAAGAGACAGCAAGGTACTTAGAATATATGACGAAGATGCTCTGTGTCGTCCAAATCACCATAGAAATAAGAACTGCGCACCCATAAAAATATTCATGTACAGGAGCCCAGTTCCATGACTACCCTAAACAGCCACAGTATGGTACATCACATAAGTCATTGGCATGTCAAAACTGGAAAAATGTGCATTTTTAAAACATATTGACACCCAAACTAACCTCATCCCCTTCCCTCTAATAACATTTTTCATTCTAAAAGTCACGTCTGTGACACATATGGTTTATGTGAATGAGCTGGGGGGGGGCGGCGGCATCCAATTACTGTCCCATGTGTTAGGAATTTACCTAACACGTTCATATAAAATTATGTACAACATATATGACAGCACAAAAACTTCATGGCATGCCGCCACAACTGACAGAATAGGTTTATCACTACACTGTCGGTGACGTACATCGTGGTTGGTAAGCTCTACTTAGAGAAAGCAAGGAAACACAGCTACTGTGAATTTAACATTTACATTTAAACACCTCTCCATGCTTGCACATGCTACACAGAGATAAACAGGCAGAAAGAAATGTCATGTCTTCAAGAGAAGCCGTATGAGGAGAGACTAAAGGAGCTTAATATGTATATCCTTGAGGAAAGAAGGGAGAGGGGGGACATGATAGAAACTTTTAAGTACCTCAGCAGAATCAACAAAGTCCGAGAGGGTAGCATCTTTCAGAAAAAGAGACGTGCAAGAACAAGGGGACACAATTTAAAGATAGAAGGAGGGCAGTTCAGGGGCAATGTGAGGAAGTATTATTTCACAGAGAGGTGGTGGATGCATAGAACAGCCTTCCTGAGGAGGTTGTGGGGTCTAAAACTGTGGGAGAATTCAAGAATGCATAGGACAGACATAAGGAAATTCTTGTGGGGGGTAGGAAGAAATAGGCTGTTGGTTAACTAGGATCTGTGGCCTATCCTGTAGGTAGGGAAATGGGCAGACTAGATGGGCCAAGCGGTCCTTATCTGCCATCAAAGTCTATGTTTCTATGTCCACACAAATCATACACGATCCTTACTCAGTCGCTTTCTAGTTTCAAGTGTGGCACTGAGAGAGTGGCCGTGACTAACCGAATTACTGCACTGTTTAACAGTAATGTATGTCACTGCCCTCTCCCCCCACCATATCTCTCAACTGTCCCTGATTTTCAGGGATGTCCCTGATTTTGCCTCAGAAATTTCTTCTGTCCCTCCTAAGTTTGGGATTTCTGTCACTGAAGAGTAGGGATTTGAATCACAAAATAATGCCAGCCATTGGTGTTACAGTCTAGTTCTCATTAAGAAAAGACTATTCACACTAAGAAGCATGTTGTACACAGCTTCTGGAACTAATATTACTATTTTTTCAGCTGTGTCCCTGTTTTTGGTCATTTGTCCCTGATTATTCTAAGCCTTGTCCCTGATTCGTGATGAGGGAGGCTGAGAGGTATCCCCCCACTTAATCACTTCTACTTCAGATGTGAAGCACAAACAGCTCTAAACTGGCTACCATGGAGCACTGCTGCCACTCCAGTTAGTATGGGATTTGAAATTTGGAGATGTAATTTACTATTGTAAAGCAAGGTGTGATTTCATTATTCTCTATGCCAAAACCACATGCTGAAACAGAAATGCACATTAAAATTACTGGAAACACTAGCTTTTTAGTCTGATTCGCCTGTCTAGAGGAGCCCCCTCTCCACAAGCAGCCCTTGCCATTTATTTTGAAAAGGCCTTTGACCCTGTGGAGTGGTAGTACCTTTACAGCGTCTTGAAAACAATGGGCTTTGGTGATGGATTTCTGTACAATATCCGCACCATGTGTTAGGCTCCCAAGGCACAGATACCCACTAACAGCACATTGTTAACGCCTTCTCTTCTGGGCCATAGAACCTGGCAAGGATGTCCCCTATCATGTCTTCTTTTCTTGCTGACTATAGAGCCACCAGCAACAGCGATTCATCATGTTAGGGCAACCATGGACTGCAGGTAGGAAACACCCAATATAGGATTCTGTTATATGCTGATGATCTACTGGTACTTGTCAACCAAGCCCCCACTAGTATTCACCCTCTTCTGACTCTTTTGCAGGACTTTGCAAAGGTGTCCAGTCTATGCATCAACCAGAGCAAGACAGAGGTTCTACCTCTGAACACATCTTGCTCTCCTCAGACTTTTCAAGCTCTGAACCTCACTGGGCATCCACTCTGATCTCATATCATAACTCATTTCAATATCACATATTTAGGTTTGAAAATCTCTCCTGATCTTGCACAGTTGTGTGACATCAACTTTGGTCTCCTCCTGCAGGAACTGAAAACAGAACTAGGGAAATGGAAGCTACCTTCATCTCTCTGTGGCGGGCAAAACTGAGGCCTTGAAAATGATTACAGCCCCCCAAATGTTTCACCTTCTTTCACATATTCTCTTGAATATTCCTAATTCCTGGTTTGGTTGCACTGATTGGGTGATTGGTCACTTCTTGTGCAAAGTGGCTGACCACATTACAGCTGTGTGAAACTTAGAACTCAATGACGTCAAGGCGGTTTGTCTTGCCCCAGTTCGAAGGTTATTTTTGGGCATTTTGAACCGCCCGAACTATCAAATTGTTGAACACCCTATCCCTGTCCACTCTGTTTTACACAGAGATTGAAACAACCCTATGAGGACCATGCTCTCTTGTTCTTTTTCTTCCCTGTGAAAACGCCACTCTTCTTTTCTGTCTCCCACTTTATAAGCCTCTGTTTCTTGTTAGTGGCAACTTAACAAATAGCTGCATATGGAGCTGCTCTCTGCGATGCTTATCCTCCTTTGGCATAACCCTGCCATAACTGTGGGCAGACAACCGCTTAATTGGCTGTTCTGGAACTCCTTGGGTATCTCTACTATACAAGATCTAGTGGTTCCTCAATGCCCTGTCCTTGATCCTTTTCAAAATCTTTGAACCAGATATGGCCATGTGAGGACTGAATCCTGGATACTGTATATCTTCAACTTTGGAGTGCTCTCGCTAAACTGCATAAGAGCTTAAGTCAGACTTCATTATCCACTGCTTCACATACATTGTCCTCATGGCTAAAACACTCTTGAGGCAGTGCGGGGTGCATCTACATGGTGATCAGGGATGCGATGCAAATTCTACATGCTAAAACTACTTGGGAAGCTTCCCTTGGTCTTCTGATTCCCAACCAGGCTTGGGGTAATTGTTGGAAGGCAGCCCTCACAGCGATTTGTGACATACATAGCAAGCTTATACAAAACGAAGTACTCTATTGGTGGTACCACACCCCAGAAGTTTTGCAGAAGGTGCATATTTTACTAAATGACAACTGTCGGAGATGTGATGACCCAGGTGCAGATCTTTTCCATATACTTTGGCCTTGTCCTAGATTTACTCAATTTTGAAAACAGGTACATAATGTTCTTGGATGAATTTTCGTGCTAACCTTTCCACATTCTCTGGCATTTTTCCTCCTGGGCTGGCATAAAGATCTCCTGTCTATCCCATTTTCACACCTGGAATAGCTGCAACTAGCTAGCATTGAGGCAAAATGTCATCCTCCAGAATTGGTGTGCTCCTATAGTACCTAACATTCACAACTTTCTGAATAGTTTGGCTGCAGTGGCCACTTACGAACATCTGTCATATAACACCATGGCTAACCTGGATTGCTATCTTTCTGCCTGGGTACATTTCCAGACATTTTTGCAAAATCATCCTGGTGTCATTTCTGCTGCTCAATCCCTTACTCTGGCCTCCTCTTCTTACGAAGTTAGTTACGATAATCCTTTGTACCCCTCTCTCTCTTTCTTTTCTTCTTTCTTGAATATGCTAATCCTCTCCCTTCCTGTCTGATCAGTCCTTTTTTCTTTCTTTTTCCCCTGTTCTTCTTTGCCATCTGCTCCGGACACTGAAATTATCTCCATTCAGTGAGCCTTCCCAATGTTAATCTAGATCTGGCTTTTCTGAAATAATGGCTTGAACTCCTTTGCTGGTTGGTACAATTTACTCTTTTTTCGTCTATATTTTACAGGTTGTTATTACGTAAATACCAACTGGAAACATACAACATTGTTACAGGTTATTTACATATATTGTTCCGTAGTGTTCATGTTACTTTATGGATTTCGCATGTTTCTTATAGGTACTGTTCAGTTTCCTGCTATAACCTTTCTTTTGGTTTTTCATCTGTAACTGTTACGGTAGTATATGTGTGTGTGTATATATATATATATATATTCTTCTTAATAAGGTGTGATTGCGGACACCTTCAACAAAATGTTTGTAGATCTCTCTCTCTCCATACCTCAGCAAACTCCCTGCTCAGCCCGACCCCCCCAGCATCAGTCCACCAAAGAACCCTCGACCCCCCCTTTTTACTTTAGGGCAGTTAGTCTAATTACCACCGCAAAAGTGCTGAAGACGCTACAAACAAGAGGTAGCCCAGGCAGTGATGGACTTTATCCTGCCTTCTTGAGAGTGCTCTCCCCAACCATTATTCAGCCCCTTACACACATCTTTAACCTTGCCCTTTCAAAGTAGGTGGTACCTGACGCATGGAAGCAAGCCAACGTTGTGCCCATTCTAAAGGCTGGTGACCCCCACGCCACTGAGAACTACAAACCCATCTCCCTCCTCCCTCACTTGAGTAATCTCTTGGAGAAAATAGTTCACCAGCAGCTGTCTAATCACCTAGATAAACACCACCTCCTCAGCCCTCACCAGCATGGCTTTCATAAATTCCACAGTACGTCCTCTGCCCTTGCCCTCTTCATCAATCGCATCCTCAGAAACATGGACAAGGGCAATGCCACAGAGCAGTGTTTGTTGACCTTTTGAAGGCTTTTGACCTTGTTGATCACCATCTCCTCTACTCTACTAAATTTTGGCTTCTCACCGGAAACTGTTACATGGTTCTGCAGCTACCTCACTAACCGGTCCCAGTCTGTACTGATTGGTAATAACTCCTCTGCTGCCCTACCCATCCACACAGGCATACCACAGGCTCCATACTTGGGCCTCTGCTCTTCTCCATGTTTATAAATGATCTCCCTGTGGATAGCTTAACGTGCAAGACACTCCTCTATGCTGATGACCTCGCCATCTACTACAGCGACAAATCCCTTTTATCCTTATCTGCCACCCTTACAACTAACTATGGAGCCATCCAGAAGTGGTACCTCTCAAAGAAACTTCTTGTAAATGAAAAAAAAAAGCAATGCTATTTGGCTCCAAGCCATTTCTAGCTAAAGTCTCAATATTAGGGACCTCTCTATCAATCACCACCCCTGCCGGCCCTCCCCTTGAGAATGTACCCACCTTTAAATACCTAGGTGTGATGCTGGACCCATCCCTCACTTTCAATGAGCACACCACCAGCATTGCAAAGAGAATACATCAAAAATTGGGGGCTGCCTACCACCTCTGTCAATTCCTGACGTCCAAGGCCCACCTAGCTATCACTAGAGGCAATATGCTGCCTCTACTCGACTATTGCTCACCTGATTACTCCACCATGGCCCCCTCTTTATTCTCCTGACTAGTCCTCACCTACAATGCCATCTGTCGTGTTGTCCTCCTAGCCCTGTTCTCCACTCATCACTGCACCAGTCCCTAGGCTGGCTCCCTCTCCAAGGTCGCTTTGACCTCGCTATGGGTAATTTGGTAGATTGCTCACTCAGAAATTCTCACAAGTCACTCTACTCCACCAACTTGGCCCATAGAGTGACCCCCCGACACCTGAGGGACTCCTCCTTTCCCAAACTGGTAATTCCTCACATCTTTACCGTCATGATCAGCAAAGCCTTCTCTGTCTCTGCCCCTACTCTCTGGAACCATCTCCCTCCATCAGTCAGGCTATCTCCCTCTCATCTGTCTTTCAAATCCACCCTCTGAGACTGGCTCCTTTCTGCGACCACATGCAACTGCAACTTATGCTCTACAACTAGCCAGGGCCTAGTGCCACCAACTGTAAATTTGTGCACTTGCACACTTGTTTTGATCCTATAGTGTCATATACTTGCACATTGTTGTAACAAAGAATTGCAAGAAAGAACTGTACATTTGTATATACTATAGTTTTCCTCACCTCCTTATGCTCAGAGTGTGTATTGTTTTCTATGAACCTGTATGTATTGTTCATCTATCTGATATTCTTGTTGACACCACCCTGTGGCCCGGGTCGTGCCTGAAAATGGTCCTTTGGATCAGTGCACCTACCCGGTTACCAAAGACATAAATAAATAAATAAATAAACAAATAAATAAATAAATAAAATACTTTATTGTTTTTGATGCACTTCCTATACATTCATGTTCTCAGTATAATGTTTATTTGAAGCTTTTATTGTTAAATTTGTAGTTTACAGAAAACTTCAACCATGGTGCCTGTTTTTGTTTTTTTTCCCTTTTGCTATTAGTTTATGCTCCTGTTGCTGTGACCCCTACCTCTGGAGGGAGCCCCCAGCCCTGTGCCTCGGCATCCACCAGCCGGTGTGGACCCATACCTCTGGGGCTTACCCTCTCTGGTGGGGCTGGTGGGGTTCCACAACCCCTGCTGGAGACCGGATCCAGTGTGGTCAGCACTGTGGCTAGCTGGGAGTGGGACCTGCAAGGCTCCCTCCATCATGTACTGTAGCAACATATTTTCTCCTCTATTTTTAGTCCCTTGGAGATGGCGCGTGTAATGACACCAACAGAGGGAGTGCGCATGCATCTGCACGCGCTCCTCCAGGCGTCAGCCCATCTCCACCCATTTCTGCAGCATCAGCACGCTGCTCCTCAGCCTCATCTAGGGGCCAGTCATACTCCGACCACTGGCATCCCCCCTTCCCGGAGAAGGAGAGCAGTCCCTTGGACACTTGATCCTTCTCCTCCCCTTCCCAACCCCAGTGGCCTGTGCTCATTTCTGAACATGGGTCTCTGGCACAGCGCGCAGTAAGGCATCCAGCACCTCAGCCCTCAGCACCGCCTGGCCAGCTTGGTGCCTGTTGTTTTTGAAAAGAGCCCTATGGATGTTCCCCCAGCTTACTAAAACAAGTAACTAATGATAGATTACCACTAAAACTGTGGGAGACTACATGGCACTGTTGCCATGGTAGATTAAATATTAAAGCTAATCAGAAGTATAGCCACATTGAATAGAGACTGTGCTTATGACCCCATTGTATTAATCAGGAGGAAACTATAGGACATCTTTTTCTCCCAATGTACATTTATTTTAGGTTTCTGGGATCTGGTGGTAACAATTCTATGTCACAGCGGTGACCGATAAATAGAGAGTCCCGTTACAGCGAGTGTACATCACCAAAAAACAAAATGGCGACGTACACACCCCAGTGACCACAGCAACATCACCAAAATGTTAAAAAAATGGCCGAACATATCTGTGTGGGAGGCTATGCCCCTCACACCCCCATAAATTATGATTATCAACTCCAGGGGGGGTGCATGTTGGGGAGGGGGAGAAACTCAAAAAAAATCACCCCTCCCACAAACACGAAATAAAAATAGTACCCTTACCCAGTCCTGAACCCTAAACCTCTGTCACTGCAGCCATCCACCCTTACCACCACATCACATGGCCAGCTTGGCAACACCCCATCCAACTACCTCCCACATACCTCTTCCTGTGACCCTCCTGTTCCAATTGCCCTCCTGAACACTTGCTGTTCTTGTCCTGAATTCATGCTATAACCATGCCTCTCTACCCTTTCAAGGTAGCTTACATCATGGGTGCTCAAACTGAATAGTTCAAAACTGAGTCACTCAATTTGAGTCGCCCATATAACATGCTACCAGGTGGCAACAAAATGGGGGGGACCTCTGTTTAGAGCAGTCAATTATGGCATTTTGGTATATGAGGAATATAATTCAGGATGGCCAAAATGGAACCTGGATACACTTAATATATTTTTTGCGTGATGTAAATTGCACATTTGACTCAATAGATGCCTGTTTTCCTTACATCAAGAAAACTGTAGTTTGTAGGATTTGTTTATCAAGGATGAACATTGTAGGAGTGTGGGATAACAGATGGATACAACACATTTCTTATAAGGTTAACACACTTTGTCTAGTGTGATGTTTATTGCTTCATAAACATTTCTTCAAGGCAGATGCAAAAGAGAGCCTTCATAAAAAATAATAAACAGAAAATGAACACAGATAAAGTTTTTTGGATGTGGCAAACTTCTCTCAGCTTCCACTCAGCAGTAGTATGAGACTCCTCTCAGTCCTCTACCTACACTAGCCAGCAGGAACTGACCCTAACTTTCTCAGTCTTAGTCTAAAACAAACTGTCTTTTAACTGAGTTAGAGCTTTTATAGGCTCTCTAGAAGTTAGGAAATTTTCACTCCCCTGCGATTAACATCAGACACAACATAAAATTAGCCACTAGGGGCCAGTGTTGCTCCATAGAGAACAGTTCATTTGGCACCTGCAGGTTGTTTACAACATTGGGAAAGGTCAGACCCGAGGTCAGAACATTTTGTACTCCCAAACTTTCCTGCAGGAACATGTTATCTGCTGCAAAATATATCTTAGAAGGGGGCAGATAGCATCGTAAAGAAACAGACACAAACTTTTGTTATTCTTATATCAAAATAGTCCTCTTAATTTTGTTTTAGGTTAATATGCACAAAAAGCCACTGTACTTAACCAGGACCCAAAATGGTTGCATCTCTCCTCAGTCAGGACTCAGTTTAATATCTCAGCAGTATTATACATAGTACTACGGGGCAGCAGGGAAACTAAAGAGATACAGAAACATAAAAGGGGGGTGCTCCATTAACCAAACATCCAAGCCATTTGCTCTGGCAGATAACAGCTTATACATTCCTGTCCTGAGTGTACTGTTGCTCAGGGCATTTCATTACTAGTACCAGTACTTTTCCTTATAATCCTCATGTGGGTTCCTTTTATCAAAATGTTGCAGAGGTCAATTTCTTAACCTCCCAATAGCTGGACCTTTAAAGAGGAAAAAAGGAAATAAAAGTGGATGATGGCTAAGAGAAAGGGGGGGCACCTAAAGGTGGCCAGCCTTTTAGACTAGAAAGTACAGAGATAGAATAAAAGGAGAAATGAGAGAACCATTGCAGCAGAAGTTTCAGTAAATGAGAAAAGATGGTCCATTACCATGAAAGGGAGTTCCCCCGACACAATATATGTAGCCAAAGCCAGACAATGTCCTGTTAGTGTAATTACAGAAAGATGGTAGAACTTGCCATGGATCATGGACTCAGACAAGCCTGTGACATACGTTGATATGAGGTTAGGCATAGAGATATTATAAAGATTTTTTTTTTTTTTTTGTTATGGCCTGTTGATTTTTAATTTGCTCTTTGCCTTCTGTTTTCCTCCCCCCACGTTTGGTTTTATTTCCTTTAATTATAACTATCCTTTTTATTTTCTTTAAAATGTAGTAGGGGAACTATATATATTTATTTGCTAGGTTTTGATTTTATTTATCTGTACATATCTCATTTTAACGCCTTTTTTCTTGTTTCACCTTAATATTTGTGTAGTTTTTTTGTACGGTCACTTGTTTTCAATAAGGTTCTCCTACTCTTCATCTACTTCAAAGTATTTTTGTGGCAGAGTAGATGTAGTCTGCGCAGCAAATATTTTGTGGGCATTATGAAGTCCTTCAGTTAATTAGCAGGTCTTTATACCAAACACGTGAATATGGATTCCACAGTTGTACACAGTCAAGGCACCAATCACATTGGAGAAATTTTTCATGGCTTCAGAACTGGAATAACTCCTCTAAGGGGAAGCTTTAATTTCTTTTTGTAAATAAACATGTTTTCTTTTTCCTTTTAGTACCATACCTGTGTAATTACAGTAAGGGTAGGGACTATATGCATGAAACTGGTATTCTTTTTCATTGATGCTCTAAGGTTATAATTTTGTATATATTTCGTGCCAAGATATACAGCTCTTTGATTTATTTTGTTGTCTTGTTTTCTTGCTATTTCCCCTTGTACTTGGAAATTCTTTAAATAAAATTCCCCTACTCTTGATAGGTGGCACGGGATCTTTTACTTCCACCTGGACAGTGACCAGAGATGAGCACAAGGGACCTTGCTTTTTTAAACATGTAAAAAACGTTATTGAATTCTTAGAACCAGAACAAACACAACAAACAGGAAAAATCACAGGACAGGGACCTTGGTTTTAATATCTCATCCAAAGGACAGCACCTGAACTGTACTGCACTACAGTGTCAGTTATGGGTATTACTCCAGATACCGGGTGTGGTGGGGCTATAACTCAGGACCTTGTGATCTTCCAGCCACAGAGGCAAGGATACTATCTACTGAGCCACTGACACCAATAACATACGCTCTATACATTATCACAATGCTGCATTCCCACTTGGTGTGTTTTTTGGAAAATTCCTTTTCTTTTTTTTAAACTGTATTTTTATTATGTTTTAAGACAAGTAAGAAAACAGAAGGTACAAACATTATATTCACTGATAAAACAAAGTCCAGTATCATAGGTAGCATCACAGAAATACAATAAAAAATAAGATTTCAAAGTCCTTGGTAGTCCATTAAATGCATGATCTTTGGTTGCAAGTCAGAATGTCCACAATGTAGCAAGGATAGTAAAAGGTCACATATAAGCTAACAAGGTAATTATGACTACATCTGTCAGTATCTGATGTAACTCAGAATAACCAAAATGAAAAACAAAAAACACAGGGCAGGATTCACAAAAGTGACGCCCAGCACATCTGAGATGCACCAGTGCATCCCCGAATTGCCCGCTGGTGCGATTCTGGTAGGTGGCCAATGAGCTGGTGGATCCCCAATGTACCAACGCAATGCAGCTGCACCCATACTGCCCATAATGATATGAGGCACATCTGGAGGGGCTGTGAAGGGGACATGCCCATGCATACGGTGCACAGCCCCATTCACAGGCTGTTCTGGAGGAGCATCCCCAGGGCAAGTCCGGAGATGCGCCTCCCAAAGATAAGTTTACTTCAAGTAGACTTAAGTGGGTGTCCACCCACAGGCAGGCTGCCATACTGCAGACATCATCCCAGCAGTCTGCCCATCCTGACAGTCCAGTATGCCCCTGCCTGACTCCCGTTCTGAATGCTGCATTCTGTGGCGGTATACCCATGTATGCCAAAAAAAACCCTCCCTGCCTGCATCCCTGTGATAATGCCCTCTCAGTGGCAGATATGGTGACAAGAATCCCCCCTTCCTGCCCACATCCCTGTGTTGCCACTCTCAGCGGCAGATATGGTGACAAGAATCCCACCATTCCCTGCCTGCATTTCCATGATAATGCCACTCTCAGTGGCAGATTTGGTGACAAGAATCCCCTCTCCCTGCCTGCATCCCCATGCTAATGCCCTCTCAGTGGCAGATATGGTGACAAGACTCCCCCCTCCCTGCCCGCATCCCCGTGATGCCACTCTCAGCGGCAGATATGGTGACAAGAATCCCCCCATCCCTGCCTGCATTTCCATGATAATGCTGCTCTCAGTGGCAGATGTGGTGACAAGAATCCCCCCTCCCCGCCCACATCCCTGTTCACCTGCCACTTTCTGTGATGATATTGAGTAATAGGGGAACCCACACCCCCCCACCCTGACCTGACAGACAATCCAAACGCCGCTCCCACACCAGTAGCCCAGCAGATCTCCCCCACCCACTCAGGCACTCCCAACCCACCTAGCCCCCCATACCAGCTGAGTCCCACCATCAGCAGGCAGCACAACCCACCTGCACACCTCATGGCTGCCTGCTGACAGAGCTGTCCATGACTGACAGCTACTGTACTACTGACAGGCCTTTGGTAGACCCTGTCAACCAATGGGCTTGCAGTGAGTGCAGTACTCTGTCATTCATGTGAATAGGTTTTGGATTAAGATGTACAGAAGGGAGAGGGGGCATCCCTGTTGGGTCCCTTGTGTCAGTTGGAAGGTTTTGTAATGCTACTGTTCATTAATATTTGGGCTTCCATCTCACTGTATACAACTCTGCCATTCTAATAAGTTGTTTGCCTGGCCAAACCTCTCCAGTGTTTCAAAGAGATACCCCCCACTCAATGAGGTTGGAAGCTTTTTCCACATCCAAGACAAGGACCACCGCATCATGTTTCCTAGCTGTGCTATACCAATTGTGAATAACATTAAGGGTTCTATGGGTATTGTACTTCCCTTGCCTCGCCTTAATGAATACCAACTTATCCAGGTGTATGCAGTCAGGGAGAATTTTTTTCCCATCTAAAGGCAATAATCTTTGCTGCTATTTTGTAATCCACTGTTAACAACTAGATAGGGCAATACAAAGCACATTGTGTAGAGGTCTGTTTTGAATTTTAATGTTCCAGTTACCCAGAGTTTTTACTGAGGAGACTTCTCAAGTTTTAAATTTAGGAGAGCTGACATCTGCCCTATTTGTCTAAAGGAATCTGCAATAATTAAATTCTTAACCAGAAATTTACAAAGTTTAGGATTAAAGAATAAGAGGGAGTCTATGTTTATATTATTGTCCTTAACAATATTAGTTTCTATGTGAATCCACTCCAGGGTATACAAATTAGGGGACTTTACCCCCGACCAATGACTATATTACATAGCCCTACATGCTAGATAGTTCAGGTAAAACTCTGTAAGCTTTAAACCTCCTTTTTCTTTGGCCCTAGTTACTCTATAATATACCGGTCCAGACCTTTTGTGGGACCATAGGAACTTGTTTATGGAGTTTTGCACAGACATAAAGCAGTGATTGCAATCGTATTTGTTATAAGCATAAGGTAGTATAGTACTTTGGGAAATTAAGTCATCTTGATCGAATCAGTTCTACACCAAAGATTTTTTTTGCAGCTGGGAATCCCCTGTGTTTGCATCCACCCATATCCCCCATGTCCTGCCCCCCAACCTTGACCTCCACAGCCGCTGACCACCTTGGCTTAGCCCCACAAGGTGGGGCTGTTGAGACAACCCCCCCCTTGTGGAAACACATCAAGATTACTGGCAGCATCACCATCACCAGCAGGTCTGCCTGGGCTTACCCCCCCCCAGGTGGGGGCTGCAGGGGACAGCTGACTGGCAGGACACTTGTCCCGGTCATGACTGGGAGGCGAGGCAGGGACAGCAAAACCAGGGCAGGCATCATAGTGGAGATTCCAACCATTTTTTTGATATGCTGTTCCCTGGGGGCAGGACGTGCAATGACATACCACATCTGTACCACCCCCCATCACTAAAGGCTCCGGTCATGGTGGTATCCCTAGCCTCCACCAGGGGTCTGTAAAGCACAGGACACTCTCTCCACCATCCCCCCAGAGAAGGAGAGCTGTCCCTTGGATGTTCAAGCCTTCTCTTCCCTGCCAACCCTCCAACTTACGAGTCTGTCCCCGAACCCGGGATGTTGGCACCACAAGCGGATGCCTTGCCGCTGCACCAGCAGGCTGGCTACCCCAAAGATTTAAGGACAGTCTGTTCCATCTGTCCAGATCAGATTCTATAACATGTTTAAAATCAGTAAGATTTTATATAGCAAATTGTTTATAAGATTTTACCAGCCTTACTCCTAGATACTGGATTCCATCTTTAGCAAAATCCGGTCCCAAATTATCTACATCATATTTCATAAGAGCCATGTTTACAGGGAGATGGTGAGACTTACTTTTATTAACTTTGTAGCCTAAAAAAGTCAAACAAATTTTTAATAACTCTCATAATTTTAGGTAATGAAATTGATGGGTCTGAGATGGAAAGCAGAATACCATTTGCATAAGTCAAAGCTATGTATTTTTCCCCTTTAATATCTACCCCCAGTACATTAGAGTCATTGTTTAGTTTGAGTAATAGAGGTTCCAATGAGAGGATGAATGAGTTCAGTGAGAGTGATCAACCTTGTTTAGTTCCCCTATTGATGTTAAAATATGGAGAAATTAGTCAATTGATTAAGACAGCAGACTGGGGGAGGTACAGAGTAATTTGATTAATCTAATAAAGATATCTGGAAGACTAAATGCCCCAAACACTAAAAAGGTATTGCCAGTCTACTGTGTCAAACACTTTTTCAGCGTCAAGTGAGACCAGCACTATGGGGCTCTTAGTACTTTCTGCAGAGCTAACAATATGCAATACTCTCCTAACATTGTCAGCTGCATGCATACTCTGTAAGAAACCTCTCTGATGTGGTCCCATTAATTTTTGGATTACTTTACTCAGCCTACTCAAAATGATATTAACCAGAATTTTAGTATCTGAGTTGAACAGAGAAACTGGCCTGTAATTTGCACACAATTCAGGATCTTTCCACTTTTTATGTAAGATAGTTATTAACCCTTTATCCATGGATTGAGGGAGTTTGTTATCCCAGGCTTCTAAGAATGCTTGGTGGAGAGTAGGTACAACTTCCTTAATAAATGTTGGATAGAAATTTAAAGAAAAAAACATTTGGAACTGGAGATGTATTTTTCTTAACAGAATAAATTGATTAGATTACCTCTTCCAGACTAATTTTTAGTTCTGCATGCAGGTTTTCACTTATCTTAGGGAGGGGCACATTTTCTAAAAATGTCTGGAAATCTTCTGACATAGAATTTTCTCATCTTTTATATAAATTTGAATAGACATTACTAAAAATTTGAATAATACTATTATTAGCAGTGACCAAAGTCTCTGAGTCAGGATTTTTAATGCCAACTATACTTACTGGGTTAGGAGAATTCCTGAGTCTAATTGCTAACACTTTTTGAGCTTTTGAACCTGTCTGAATGTATCTAATTTTGGCTTTTCTTGATACTAAGAATGTATTCTGTCTTAGAAGATCATCATACTCATTCTTGGCGGCCACCCCTGTTTTCATTTATTTTTAAAGTTATTAGTATCTAATTCCTGTTCTATTTTTTAACTGCTTTTCTTTTTTCCATTTAGAGGAAATATCAATAAATATTCCCTTAAGTGCACATTTTAAAGCATCTCAAATAATAGCCCAAGCAGTATCTTTCAGATTATTAACTCATAAGAAGTCAGTTGTTTCCTTTGAAACTTTTTCTATGGCTGTATTATCCTCTAGTAGAAAAGTGTTTAGGCGCCATCTGCTGGGACCTATGCTCCTCTGCAAATCAGTCAGACTTATTGAGATGGGGGCATGGCCAGAGATTACAATGGGATGAATCAAAGCACTTACTAAGCAAGAAATAGAGGTCTCCAGGGTGAAGATTTGGTCAGTCCAGGACCATGTCTTATGCACTGGTGACCAGAAAGAGAATTCTTTGACATTTGTACATAATATTCTCCAAGCATCTACCATGTCTAGGGACTCAATTAAAAATAGTAGATCTCTGTCTGCTCTGGTTGTTCTATAACTGTTGTTTGATCTATCCAAAATAGGGTTCAAGATGCAGTTGGTGAGCTGGGCTGGAGGCGCTGAGGGTTGAGAGGCTGGATGCCACACCTCACGCCACGCCAGCAACCCGGGGTTGGGAGCGAACTCAGGTGCTGGGGGTTGGCTGGGAAGGAGGAGGATTGAGCATCCCAGGGACAGCTCTCATTCACTGGGAGGTGGGAGGGATGATCATGGTAGACTGGCACCTGGCGGCAGCCAGGGACTGTGCAGTGCAAGGAGGTGGGGTCGATGCAGCTGATGCTGGACGCCCACGCACAGAGATGCACACGCAGAGAGTCCTTGGCACCAATGCACACCTGCATCAGGGTGTGGAAAAATCAGAAAAACATACCAGTCCCCCTATGAGTGCAATGAAGGCATGATCTGGTGCTGCCATGACAGACACACCCAAGTAGCTCCCCTGGTGTGTCTGCCCCCTGGTCTTCCTCAGTGTGTGGGTAAGTACACACTGTGACACAGCCAGGGAGGGTCAGGACATGGGGTAGAACTCAGGTTATGGTTGGGGCAGTGGCTGAAGTGAGAAGCTGGTTGGATGGGGGGGAACCATAGGTACAACTCCCCCAGCTGAGGAACTGGTACAGAAAACATACATAAAAAAAACAAAAAACAAAACAAAATGCAGTTGGTGTTCCCTGCTAAGTATTCACAAAACCACTCAGATGATCCATTAACTCAGAAAATATTGAGTGATTACACTTATTTGGACCATAAACAGGCATAGTCTTATGTGTCCTAAAGTAACCATTAATAATTAAATAGGATCCTTCTTTATCTGCTGTTGTTTTCTCTATTAGACATTAGTTGTTTCTATTAATAAGTACCACAACACCTGCTTTTTACGGCTGTGGGCGGAACCTACAGTTATTTTGCTTCATGCCTTGCAGGGTTCATGCCTTGCAGGGTTCTCAGCATCCTGAAAGGGCCCTCCTGGACTCAGCTCTCCCTCCCCTCTCCAACTTTATGTTCTCCCTCTTCTTACCCCCTTTCTGCACATAAGTAACCAGTAACACCTTGCAAATATGCATATTCTCTCTACCCCCTTGGCTTGCCTCTGAATCCTTCCTATTCCCTTCCATCCTTCTTCACCCCCACGCAGGGTTCTCAGCATCCTGGAGGGACCCCTCCCTTTGCAGGGTAAACAATCATCCTGGTGGACCCCCTTTTGCTTTTTCCCCTCCCCTTCCCCTACTCCCAAATAGGTCTTTTTCTCACAATACTTTATTTGCCCTTTGGACCTGGCTCTCCCATTTTTCATTGTCTGCCCGTCCTCTCTTCTCTTCCTCTGCCTTTTTTCTTTTCTTCCCACTCTTGCACTTAGTTACCTACCCCTCCCGAAACTCTGGTTCCCTTTGGGAGTTCCCATCTCCACTGGCACACCTTGACCCCTTGCAGGGTTCTTAGCATTCTGGAGGGGCCCATGGGGTCTGCTTTCCCCCTCCCCTGTCCCCCCGTCCTCCCACTCCTGTTCCTAGTCCCCCCTTTTACCCTGACACTTTATAAATTTACACGTAAAATGAATGTGCTTACCTTTCCCTGATCTTCTCTACTCTGTTTATATCAAATTATTCCATTACTACTTGTTGTCTTCCTCTATTTTAGATTCCTACCTGTGCTACTCCCCGTTCCCCCCCACTTACTCTATATTGCCATCCGTTAATTTGCCTACTGTTTTATTCACTGTATGTAACTGTTGTGTCTTATACCTAGAATGTGTAATTAATTGCCTACAGCTTTCCTCACTCTATGTAATCTCTAGTCTTGAGTACCTTGAATGTTATTGTTTATCCACTCTGTACCCTGTCCCCCCAGATTACACCGGGAGATGAGCAACTTGTTGTTCAGTGTGCTTTCCTGGTGAAACATTTCAATAAATAAATAAAAAAATGGCCAGCCATGGCACGCTTCCATTGGACTTTTGGCAGTATCCTTCCGAAATTCCAACAGAGCTTGGAACACTCTGCCATGGTTGGTCACTACAGAGTAACAGCTGCACTATTTTGAATGTTACTTCCACATTCTGGGACAAGAACTGTGCATGCGTGCCTTGCGCACATGTGCAGTTATGCCGGCACCACCATCTTGGGAATGTCAGAATGCCATTCACCACAACTACATGTGTGCGAATGTGCAGTTGTGTCGCTGCTGCTGCCTTGGAGATGGCACTCGGTGGCGCTCACTCTCTGGAGCTTTACAAGCTCACCACAGCTATATTGGCTCTGGCAAGAACTTGTTTATTACTGATGTCAGCGCCCAGAGCTTGACCCACCCATTCCGTTCTCATATAGTGCACATCCTGCTGTTCAAGATGAGTTTCCTGTAGGAAAGCAATGTTAACCTGAAACTTTTTAAGGTGTCTTATGACCTTGAATCCCTTAACCTTGTCACTGAGCTCCCTAACATTCCATGAAATCAATTTTAAATTGCTACTCATAAATGAGTATGATGGGGCAAGAGCCGAACAAAAAGCAGGCAAGCTGCATATATAATGCTTGAAGGAATTAGCATGTGTCCTTTGACAGAAAGAAGTGAAATAAATAAGTTAGGTACAGTATCAGAAAACTTCCTAAAAACCAAAAAAAGGATAAGAGACTAAATAAATAAATAAAAGAAAGATAAAGAAAAAGAAAAGAGAAAAGAAATACAAAATTACATTCATAATCCATAAACAACAAATTTCTCTAAATGTAAGTATATAAGAAGTTAACCCCTCATCAAATTTGCCTAAAAGGAAGAAGAGAATTACCAAAAACATACCCTTGACTAAAACCCAAATGTTAGTAGAAATTACCCCACTACTACCCTAATAGCCCCGCCCCCCATATTGCTAAAAAGTTGTTGTAAACAGTAAAAATGCATAAAGCATAAAACCAGGTAAACTTGTACAAACTCTGTAATCAAACTTATTTTCCAAAATCTGTAAACTGTAATAGAAATCCACAACTTTACAAGTAAAAAGAACACTTACGGATGATTTAAAAAATGTGTAACAGTCAAACTCTATAGCTAAAACAGTTCCATTGTATTTAAGCACTTCATAATTAACTAAAAAAATGATTGATACCTCTAAACTAAATTTAAACATAGCAACTTTTGAAAGGTGAAATCTTGCAAGGAAAATCTGTATAAAATGCAAAATGGATATCATAGAGAAAAAAAACATCAAATTTAAGTACCTGTTTCAGGACTGACTCAAAATCAATCCACAGGCTGTACATTTTATTATCGTAGAGATCTTTCCATGACAAAGAGAAAAATGTCTAAACATAAGTCTCGGCTTCTAAAGTTGAAAATGGAAGTTGTATCCATATCTAACTAACTGGTAAAATAAAAAGAAGCCCAAAAAACACAAAAACATAAGACAAAATAAAGGGCAGCGTTTAAGCTTTATTACTTCTGTGCAAGCAGAGTCATGCATGTGCAGTGAAGTTATATGCCGGGATGCATTAGTAACACTAACAGCTGTCATGAACCCACTCCTAGGGTCCGGGTCCGCTGAGCTCACAGTGCCCTCCCCTAAGTGCAATCCATGACAGGGGGAGTCAGGAAATACCCTCCTCATGTCATTTTAAAGTGCTCGCTGATTTCACAACTGAACACTCACCATGAGGGCCCAGGGCTTCTTTTCTAACTGGTTAAGGGTATAATACAGTCTCGAGTCTGTTGCTAGGTGAGAACCCACCTTGGTTGCTGCACTGGGGTAAAACCCAGGTGTTATGAGCTCTTTGGTGTTGTCCCCATTACCCTGCTTGTGTCTTCTCCTACAGGGGTGCAGGAAACTGACTCAAACCCCACAGACCCCTTCAGAGACCTTGCTTACTTTCCCTACTTTAGGCCCCCAAATTCCCTTTCAGGATCCTACTTTTAGTAGTGTGTGACACCTTAGCACTAACAGGTGTGTTACATATTGAATAAACCTTCCCAAAACCTTCACACATGACAAACCACTCCCAGGCAGATACTTTAAAATAAAAAACAAGAGCTTTTACTGATTACTTAAATAATTACTGATTACTTAAATAATTACCATATGAACATATAGACAAATGATTTAGATATTTGGTTACAGGATAACTACAAAAAAAGCTGGAAAATACATACAAAAATGAACTAATGAATTAACTGGATAATTTCTACCTGTCTGTAGAGAAGTTTTGCAAATGTATTTCTTTCTCTTTGCTGTATCTCATAGTTCAAGTTTTCTTTCAGTGTCTTCAGTGATGTTTGGCAGTTTCACTGTGTCAGGAACTTTGGCTTAAGCCCAGAGTCTCTGTTATGGAGGGCTTATATAACCATTTCTGCAGCCTGCAATACTGGGCTGGGATTGGTTAGGCCTTAATATTTTTAGGCCTAACTGTTCATCTGTAGGCCAGCAGGGGTCTCTCTCACTCTTTCCAAGTTGCAATCGAAACAAATTTATCAGTATTTTGATTTACTCATTGCCTTGACTTCTTGGCTGGCCTTTGATCTTACACTATCCTTCCTGACTCTATAAAAAATTGAAATAGCCTGTGGCAGTTCCTAGAACGTAACAATAGGTTTTCTAGACTGGGTGTCTGCATAACCCTGCTGTAAAACCATTTCTCTTTGGAATTCATGGTTGTAACATAGAGGAGTTGGTCCTCCCATCTTCTATCATTTTATGAAATCTTCCTGTTTGATAAACTGCCAGGAAACTCCAATCCCTTGTTTATATTTCAACTCCTGTTTACCCCCAGGCAAGACTTTTGTCCCAGGCAAAGGGAGATGTCAGACACTGGAATACACATCAGCTCTTCCTATGTACCTTTTCAGAAAAGTGGCCTCTTTTCTGAGAAAACCTTAATGTTCTGGCCTTTTGGGAAATTAAACATAAAGAAATTGTAGAAATATGACAGCAATATGACTGAAATCGCCAAATCGCCACGACAGCAAATGAGAAGTGGGAGAACCACACCGCATGACATGCATTATATCATAGACCATATACTCACGTAGAAGTTTTGAAAAACAACAGATAAAATTAAAGTAAAAGACAAAATGATGAAAAATTAATTTTATCATGCAGACCTCCCTCGAACGAACCAAAAGCCTCGAGGGATAAGGTAAATATGAAACATTTAGTTAACAAGGACAAATTTGAACGTCTTCCCCATAATATTACTAAGCAAAAACATGAACGTTCAGGGCATGAATCTGTATTATGTGACTCCCAAATCATAGTTGCAGAGAGTATCCAATTAAGCAACAAATACCCCTTTTAGCCCCGGCCAACCCAGAGCCTGCCACTAGTAACCAAGTAGAAGTTTAGACAAGCTAATTATTGGCAAACATAGATTCTTAGGGTGACAGCTGCACTACTCCCGAGAGCATTAGAAATGTAACCTCGCAGGACCTCAAAAGTATCAGTGACGCTATGATATTAGCTCGTTCACTCACTCACTTAGAGGTTAACAAGAGGTAATAGTAGGACAATATCTAAATGCTAGCCATCAGCCAGGCTGAGCAGGAAAACCCGCCTATCCTGTGGACTGAGCCTCGAACATGGAGCCCCCACCACTCTCCCTCGATCAATCAAAGTCAGATGGTGCTATTACAAAGGCACTTCATAAAAATGTTTAGCTTTCTAAAAGCTCAGACATGACTGAGAGCCTTAAATTCCTTAGATATCCCAAATAATTGTTCAGCAAATGACAAACATTAATAATATTAATTTAAATAATTTAAATGCAGAGCAAGAATTAGTGGGGGACAAAGGAGAAATCGCTACTCGCTGTACATAATGGGGGTTGTACATAATGGGGGTTATGCACAAACTATGCACAATTTGCGCATAAAAGCCTGCACACCCTCTGCACCCCATACAAGTGCAGACTGGCTGGTATTCATCATTGCAGGCTAGCTGGCCATGGCCTCACCCCTCCCAGTGCACAGCTGCATGGATATGGCCCGGAGCCATGCAGAGGTGAAGTGCGGGGCACAGGCAGGTGACCAATGGGATGCCCGTCCTGGGTCCCACAGTGGATCCCCTGCCACGCAAGAGCAGAGGACCATGGGTAGCATGGCCCCAGCCCAGGAACAGACACCGGGCATTTGTTTGAATAGTCACCCTCAGCCCTCCCAGACAGTCCAGTGAGCTGGTACAGCAGTGTGGCAGGGGCCCAGATGTCACCACTGGCATGTGTCCATTGGGGGGGTGTGTAAAGATTATGGAAGAGGCCCTGGTAGCGTATGTTGGCCTGGCACTCCATGCCTTAGTGAATTGTGTGGCACATGGACATGCCTCCTGGCATGCCCCTGGACCACCTGTGGCACATAGCTGTTGGACTGGGCAGGAGATTGTGTTCACATGGGGTTGCGCACCTGTAGTGAATGCCATCAGGGGTCTGCAGGACCCCACTGTGCTGCATTCCAATGTAGAGTGTGGCACGTAGGCACTATGCACCTTTGTGTACAGAGCCCAATATGAAGAGAGTTAGATTCCTGGGAGAGTCCATTGCTATTTGCCAAAGTAAAAATATTGGAAAAGTCCAGGCAAGTCTTTTTTAAGTCCTTCCTTTGCAGCCTGTAAACTGGAATAAGATTTAATGCCTTCAGGAATCCATATTTTAGACAGAGTTGGGTGTAGCAAACTGTATTTCAAACCAGAGTCTTTAAGCCTTTTCTTAATGGGATAAAATGCATCACTTTTTTATAAAAAGCTTGTAAGGCATGTCATTAAAGCACTTCAGTCCAACTCCCTCATGTTCAAGAAACAAAAGAGCCCTGACAGCCTGTTGAAAAAAATGCTTTTTGCTGAAAACTGAGAAATCTTAGAATGACAGATCTAGATTTTTTGCCTTTAAAGGAGAACTGCACTGAATCTATAAGTAATTTTAGAAAGATAGAAACATAGAAGTTGATGGCAGATAAGGACCGCAAGGCCCATCCAGTCTGCCCATTTCTTTTTCTAACTTATAAATGTGCCATTGGCCTTTGCTCTGTCAGTGGCCTATCTATTCAAACTCATCTATATTGCTCCCTTATGGCTATCCCATGCCTGTTTGAAGCCCTGCACTGCATTCATAGCCACCACTTCCTGAGGTAGGCCGTTCCATGCATCCACCACCCTTTCTGTGAAAAAGAATTTCCTCACATTCCCCCTCAATTGGCCTCCCTCTAGTCTCATGCTGTGTCCTCTTGTCCTGCTATTTTTCTTATATTTAAACATATTAGACTCTTTCACCTTGTTAATGCCCTTAAGGTGTTTGAATGTTTCGATCATATCACCTATCTCCCCCCTTTGCTCAAGGGTATACGTATTGAGGTCCGTTAATCTGTCTTAATATGTCTTCTGATGCAGTCCCTGCACCATTTTGGTTGCCCTTCTCTGGACTGCCTCAATTTGGTTAATGTCCTTGTGAAGGTGTGGCCTCCAGTACTGCACACAGTACTCCAGATGGGGCCTAACCAGTGTCTTGTAAAGAGGGATTATTACCTCCCTCTTTTGACTTGTGATACCCCTAATAATACACCCTAACATCCCCCTAGCCTTGCCTACTGCTTTAGAGGTCTGCTTGGATGATTTCAGGTCATCGGTGATGATGATGCCCAAGTCTCTTTCTTCCTTTGTGACTGCCAGCAACTCCCCTCCCAGTCTATAGGTGGTTTCAGGGTTTCTCTTCCCTATGTGCATGATCTTGCACTTCTTTGCATTAAATCCCAGTTGCCTCTCTTCTGACCATTTTGCTAGTTTATCCAGATCTCTTCTCATTCTGCCCACCCCATCTGGATCATCTACTCTGTTGCAGATCTTGGTGTCATCTGCAAACAGACAAGCCTTACCCTCTAGTCCATCTGCAATGTCACTAATGAAGATATTGAAGAGGACTGGCCCCAGGACTGATCACTGAGGTACCCCACTTGTGACTTGCATCTCTTCTGACTGTAGACCATTTACCACCACTCTCTGTTTTCTGCCCGTCAACCAGTTTGCCACCCAGTTGACCAACTTCTGACCCACCCCGAGCCTACCCGACTTATTTATCAATCTTCTATGTGGAACAGTGTTGAAAGCTTTGCTGAAGTCAAGGTAGGTGACATCAACTGCTCCCCCTTGGTCCACCACTCTGGTTACCCAGTCAAAGAAATCCATGAGATTAGTTTGACAGGACCTTCCTTTTGTAAACCCATGCTGTCTTGGATCCTGTGCCCCTATGGATTCCAGGTGTTGCACTATCCTTTCCTTAAGGAGTGCCTCCATAATCTTGCCCACTACTGAGGTAAGACTGACTGGTCTGTGTTCCTTGCCTCCTCCCTGCTACCATTCTTGTGGCGGGATCACACAGCCCTTCTCCAGTCTTCTGGGACCTCTGCTGTGCTCAGAGACTCACTAAACAGTTCTGCTAACGCTCTGCTAGTTCCACCCTTAGCTCCTTAAGTACCCTGGGATGTATGCTATCAGGTCCCATTGCCTTGTCCACCCTGAGCTTAGTGAGCTCTTGTAGGACCCTTTCTTTTGTGAAGGGAGTAGTGCTCACCTCCCTCCCCCCTGTGTCCATGATGCTGAGCTGTGGGCCCTGCCCTACCTTCTCTTCAGTAAATACTGAGCAAAAGTATCTATTTAGGATAGATGCTTTTACAGTGTCCTCCTCCTCCTCACATGCCCCCTTTTCTCCTTTGAGCTTAGCAATACCCCCCCTGGACTTTATCCTTTCACTAATGTATCTATAGAAAGTCTTGTCACCTTCTTTTACTGTGCATGCTAGTGTTTCCTCAGTTTGGGACTTTGTCTGCCTTACTGCCTTCCCTGCTTCCCTTAGGGCAGTTTGGTATGCCTCCCTATCTTCATACCGCTGTGTTCCCTTATATTTCCTGAAGGCCAGCCTTTTGGCTCTGACCTTTTCTGCTACTGTATTTGAGAACCAAAGGGGGTTCCTTCTTCTTTTGCACTTCCTTTTCTCTCTAACACAATGGGATGTTGCTTCAAGTATTGCATCCTTAATGCTTGCCCACTTTGCCTGTACCCCCTTCCCTGTGTTTCTTTATGCCAGGGCTAGCTTAACTCTGTTGGCCATCTTATCAAAGTCAGCTCCTCTGAAGTCCCATATTTTTGCCTTGGAATGCGGTGATTTAAATGTAGTGACCAAATTGAACCATACCATGTGATGGTCACTGGCCCCCAGGTGACCTTCTACCTGGAAATCTGTGATCCCTTCCCTGTTAGTCAGTACTAGATCTAGGGATAGCCCTGCCTCTTGTGGATTGTTGTACCAGTTGTTTGAGGCCCTCCCCCTGCAGGGAATCCACCATGCGTTTATTTCTGGCAGATGTTCCTGCTGATATTGACCAATCTGTATCTGGCATGTTGAAGTCTCCCATTATCAGAACCTCCCCTTTAGCTGTCATGTTTTGTATATCTTCTAACAGTAATGTGTCTATGTCCTCCCCCTGGTCTGGGGGCCTGTAGACAACCCCAGTTCTTATGGCTGTCCCATTTCCTGTTTCCAGGTGACCCACAGTTCTTCTGGCTCCTTATGTGTATTCTGAATTTCTGTAGCTTTGATATTTTCATTGGCATACAGGGCCACTCCACCCCCCCCTTTTTGCACATCGGTCTCTTCTGAACAGTACATAGCCAGGTACTGAAGTCTCCCAAGTGTGGTTATTGGTAAACCACGTCTCACTAATTGCTACTATGCCCAGTTTAGCCTCTGACATTATTGCCTGCAGGTCTGGGATCTTATTTCCCAGGCTGTGAACATTTGTGTACATGATTTTCCATTGGCCAGATTTCAGTGTGTTAGTTGTTGGGTGAGGTTTGGCATTTCTCCTGTGCGTTGTATGGGGAGATGGACCTTTTTCCTTACCTGGTGATGCAAATGAACTGCAAACATGCTGAATCCCTGTTTGACCACTAGCTGAGGGGAGGGTGTTCTTCCCATTCGACGATGGGGTGCTGCACCCTCCCATTTGCTAGTTTAAATATTCTGCAAAGACGTCAAACTTCTGCCCCAATGCACTGACTCCCTCCTTAGTCAGATGCAGTCCATCAAATTTAAAGAACTTCGCTCCCAGAACTGTTGCCAGTTCCCTACAAATCTGTGTCCTTTTTCCTGGCACCAGCCCTTGAGCACATGTTTAGCTCCCCTATCTCCCCTTCTCTGACCTTCCGTCCATCTGCCCCCCTCTCCCAGACTGGCAGGATCTCAGAGAAGGAGATGTCACTTTTCCCAGTGAAAGCTATATTTTTAAATACCAATTCAAATTCTGTAATTGCTCTTGCTTTCCAGGATTTTTAGTTATCCTACTGGTACATGCTGCTGGTGAAAAACATTTTAGAACTGCATGATGTAGTTTTATGTCCCTGTTCTACTCTTCTATTAGTGGCATAATGCATCTGTGTTCTACAATGGAACTCTGTGGTTGAGTGGGACATAATCTACAACACACAGTTCTAAAATGGCACTTAACATGACAACATAAATCAGAAACACTCACTGAGGATACTAAAAGGCTTGTATAGATGGAACAATAATAGAATTTTTACCAGAACATAAAAACAACTTATTTTGGGAAAATGACTTACAGATTCAGCGCAGTTCTTCTTTAACAAGTTTAGGTTGAAGTGATCTATGGATTCCTTCCAAAATATAAGAATCACATTCAGGAGGGGATCAGCAAGATGGATTAACATTTGTTCATGAAGGCAATAGTGTGTGACCTTTCCCTTCTTTCTGGGATGCCTATTACCTCAAGAATATTTTTGTGATTCTGAGCCTCCTGATCTTCCATCCTTTCTTCTAGTTTAATGATTCTGCAGGAGCTAGAAATTATATCCTTGGAGTCTTTCACAGTTCGAGATTCTAAACTAAATATCCTGATCTCAGCATCTAATAATCCTTTTTTTATTATCTTTTACATCATCTGTAAGTTCTTTGACAGCTGTCAACACATCAGCCATAATGGCGTGAAGAGAATTCATCTGCCCAGATTCTTTGTCCAACTACAGATACAGGATCCAGTAGTTGGACTGGTGAGCCTAGCTAGTCAGGTGCAGGGCCTCCGAGGGTCCGAGTGCCATCCTGCCGCTGGTAGGTGTTTTTCCCTTTTTCTTGTCCTTGGGTGCGGAGGAAGCAGCATGCATGATGCCAATAGCCATGTTATGCACACTTCTGTGTGCAGCACGCAGGGTGTCTGCCTTGCCGCCACCCTCCCCATGTGTGGTCTTGGCATTCCTGACCTCCAGCCACTGCTAGGGACCAGGCTAACACTGGTCCCACCCCTCCCTAGAGGAGGAGGAGAGCAGTCCCTGGGATACTTGATCCCTGTCCCCTCCGGTTAGCCCTTCAACTCCCCAGCCTGCTACCAAACTCAAGTTGTTGACATCAGGAGCAGCAGCACTACCACTGCACTGGAAGGCTGGCAAACAGTGACAAATTTAACTTGTTGTTTTCCCTGTATATACCCCCTCCCTCCCCCCTTCCTTTATCCCTATCGTGAGAACCATATACCCCTCCCTCCCCTTCTTTTTCCCTATCGTAGAACCATAAAACAGCAAAGTATTGCTGCTAGTTGAAACATGGCTCAGTCCCTCCACCCCCACCAGTGCAGTTTCCTTACCAGACCATGATGTTTACAGAGTATACCAGCAAACTTGAGGCAGTGGGGTAGCCCTCTATGCCAAAAACAAATTCACATCTACATTAGTCACCTTGCAGTCTGAGTATTTGGAGTTTGAATGTATAGCAAGCTCCCTATCCCTCTCTAAGGCTGAGTCAGTTAACATTATTGGCTGTTATAGGCCACCTGCAGGTGGCTCGGAGCTACTACAGTTTGTGATCAAATTTGCCATTGTGCATAACAATAAAATAATAATTATGGGAGACTTGAATTGTGATTGGCAGTCCTCAAAATCAGTTGACCTTTAGCAATTCTGTGATGACTTAGGATTTCAGCAACTCATCTCTGAACCTACTCAGCCCAACGTACAACCCTTTGAATTCATCCATTCTGGATCTCATCCTCACCAACAGATCGCATAAAATCTCCATTACTGCTATCTTTGACAACGTCTTTAGCAACCATAATGTAGTTTTCTGTTTAAGGGGCACATTTAAATCCCCAGATAAACTATCCTTTATTCGGAAACGTTCTTTCTCCCACTTCACTTTGCATGAGTATCTTCAAAATCTAGCAGCTATCAAATGGCAGGATTTTTACCTAGCTCCCACAATCCAGGTAGCCTATGATTATTTTACTAAATAAGTTAATGGGGTTATTAACCAACTAGCTCCCTATGTAAAGCGTAGAGCCAGGAAAAAACTATCCCCATGGTTTACAAAGGAAATAAAAGCAGCACTCAGGGACAGGGACAGCACTCTGGGCCAGGGCACGACTTACTAAATCAGAACAAGACCGGCTAAACTTTAGGCAAAAAAGAAATTGGTGTACTAAATTAATCTGAACAGCCAAATCCACCTACTACAAGACTCTTTTGAATAACAATAGACATAATCCCTCTGGTTTCTGACAAGCCATCAAAAACCTTGAAGGGGCATCGGCCCTTCCATCCTTATCAAATCAGCTTCAAAATGGTACACAGTTGATCATAGTCAAGCAGCTGATCCTAGAAGAAATGAACTTACACTTTGCCCCAGCAGGGAATGCCTTTGACATCTCAACATCTGCCAATATACCTTTTCCAACCCTCAGCCTGTCGAACTCCCCCACACAGTCCCATATTTTTTCGATTTTCAGCATGTTATGTATAAGGAGGTGGAACACTTACTTCTAACCCTTGACCCTAAAAAGAGCACAGGAGCAGATAATATTGAACCACTCTTAAAAATAGGATGCCCTATCCTTACTGCACCCATGTGTATCTTTTCAACGTCTTAATATCAAACTGTGTTGTTCCATCACTATGGAAAATACTGCATATTATCCCACTCTTTAAGTCAGGGGATAAAACCTCACTGCATCATTATTGACTTATCTCTATCCTACCTGTACTAGCCAAACTGTTTGAGAAACTGATTCACGATCAAATAAAACATTGTCTTGAGATGCGTTCCCTTAACAACCCCATGCAGTCAGGTTTCCGCTCTAAGCACAGCACTACCTCTGCCTTGGTCAAAGTTACTAACAACTAGTTTACAGCCTTAGACCATAAATATACCACTGTTGCACTTTTTTTGGACTTAAAGCAAGTCTTTTGATAACACTGACAACCCAATCAGTCAAGATCTCTGACGCAACTCTCCCACCCCTCCCAATAAGAACTGGCATTCCCCATGGATCAGTGTTAGGCCCCATATTATTCTCTATTTTTCTAAATGATCTTCCATCCATCTGCTCTCCTTTCTCTTCCATTCACATGTACTCTGATGATACAGTCTTGTATGAATCTGGCTCCTGCCCCACCGAGGTTGCATCCAACTTGCAGCACTGCTTCGACAAAGTTCTGCATTGGTTTGCAAACCACCAACTATCTTTTGACACCAAAAAAACAGTCTCCATAACCTTCGGCACCAGGCAGAGACATACTAGATTTCCCTCTCTACCCTCCTTCCATACCCTTGATGGGACTTTACTCGAGGACACATCCTCCTTCAGGTAGTTAGGTGTCTGGCTGGACCAACACCTGAACTTCTCTGGTCATATCGACGCCATTCAGAAAAAATTGCAGCCCAAGCTCGGTGCCTTGTTCAGGAACCATGCCTGCATCCCACCTATGGCTAGGCATGAGATTGTCCAGAAGACGATCTTACCTATCTTCTACTACTGTGACGTAGTCTACGGTGCTGCCCCAAGTCCTTCCTGGCCAGACTAGATACCCCTTTCAACTTCTTTTGTCATGTTACCCTTGATGCCCCCCTCCGCACTCATCATTGTGATCTCTACCATGCCCTATCCTTCCCTTCCCTGACAAACTGACATCTCTCTCACTGCGCAAAATTCACCTCCAAGCACTGGCTGCGTGAACTTCCCTTCTATCTCTCCCCTGCCTTTACAACTGTCACCAACTGTTGCCAATTTGCTATATGTGTCTTCATACCTACTATACTTAACTGTTGCATTGTTAGCCAATGTTATCCATTTGTAATCCCTCTTGCTCTCATTGTATGCAAGTAAGCAAATTGTATTCCAGCATTGTAACATTTTTCTGTATTCTATCTCATTGTTCCCTACCCCTCAGGTAGCACCAGGAGATGAGCAACTTGTTGCTCAGCAAGCCTTCCTGGTGAAACATTTCAATAAATAAATAAATTGACCATAATATCCTATTGGGTAAGCTTGCAAGCGTTGGACTAGGTCCAAGCATAGTAAAATGGCTCAGATGCTACCTCACGGACAGGCACCAGCAATTGAAGGTAGAAGGCCTAACCTCTACTTGTATACACATTAGCAAAGGTGTGCCACAAGGCTCTATATTGGGCCCAAATGTATGTAACTCCCCTGTTGGGGGCTTACCTGTGAGTCCCCGAAAAGTCTGTATTTCCCTGGGGTTTTGGTTCTCCCCATTCTTTTTTTGGGTTTCCTGGCTGCTGCCCCTGTGTCCTCTGTCTCTACTGCCAGCCCCGCATGTTTTTTTTAGCAAGAGCAGGGCCAGAGGAGCTGGTTTGCAGAGCTGCCAGTTTTGAAAATGGCACTTCAGTGCTGGTGAGCTCCGTGCCTGTGCAGTAGTGCATTTTCATGCGGCCGTTCTCAGCCGATTTGGTTTGCCTCTCTGGTGGTCCCAGTCCTTGAGCATAGCAAAAGTTGGATCGGATACCTTAGTTGGAAGAGAGAGGCAACCGGGAGGAAGAAAATTTACTTTTTGGGAGCTCCAATCATGCTTGAGATAGGCAAGCCACCTCATGAATATCAATGAGGTCGCTCATGAATAAAGATGAGTGGGAGCCTGCCCAGTGCCTAGGGGTACTAAGAAACGGCGCTAGCGAAAAGCAGGAAGAAGAAATAAAAAGTATTAAATGGTGTTGTGGTACCACAGGGAAGGTGGGGCTATAGTCCCATGGAGGATTAAACAAATAGAAATGTATAAACTGGCTGCAACAGAGGGATAAAGTGGGACAGTGTATAAGCTGCATTGGGAAATTAATGGGTTGCCTAGGGGCAAAGTATAAGGGTAGCAGCGACTGGAAAATGGCTAGACAAATGAAATATGGCAGTTGCTTAACAGGGCATAGGGGTGGCTACAGCTGTGTGGGGAAATGAATAAATAAAAGTAAAGGGTTTGGCTGCAGGGACACTTAAAATCTTGGGACTCTGTGTAACCTGTGGACACTGTTTATTTCAGCCACCATGTTGTAGCAGCCACATGACACCAGCCAGCCAACCGCTGAGTCAGGATTCTTGCCAGGGACTCTGGGACTGTGTGAAAAGACTTTTGGGAGAAGATACCAGGGAAAGTTTAGGTGCCTTTTTCTGTACCAATGAGGCTTCGAGAGAGCCTCATACATATTAATTTTTCTTGAGGACAGTGGTTCCAGCCAATGGGGAGCTGCCAAAGAGCTCCCAAAAGAGATGGACAGTTGGTGTTTGAGTCAGTTCAGGTAAAGCTCCTCCAGGAGGAGGGGGGCTCTTGCCCCTGGTGAGAATGGGGCTGCAGGATGGGCCTATCTGGAGGCTGCCAGCAATTTGTCCCCCAGGGCAGAGAGTGCCTGCCCCATTAGGAAAAGAGAAAGAAGAAGAAGCAAGGAAGAAGCAGCTTTGAAGAGAAAAAGGAGAGCTGCAGGTTGCTGAATGTTCTTCATTGTTCTGAAATAGCACCACAGTGGTGAGATAAAGGCAGCTCGAATGTAAAAGGGACATCTGCAGGTTACAAGAATTTGCGTTGAATTGAAGATGCACCAGAGTGGTGGGAAAAGGAGAGAAGAGGATGTGTCCTTAACCAGGAAAAAGGGCAAAGGTTGCGTCTAAGCCTGGAAAAAGACGATGGTTGTGTCCTGAGCCCGGTAAAAGGACAGAGGTTGTGACTAAGCCTGGGAAAAGATGGAATACAGAGAAATGATGAGGAACAAGAGAATATGAATGTGCTGAGAGAAGAAAAGGAAGAGTGAGCCTCTTCACTTGGAGAATTGCTATGTGTAACCCCCTTGTTCCAGGGGTTATTAGAATCCCACTTAGAGTCCGTGGCAGGCAGGGAAAGGCAGCTTGTAAGATGCCAGTTAAATGGGTTTCACACTGTCACTCTCTGTTTTCAGTCTTTGCCGAGCTGGAGTGATGATGTCACCTTAGAATTCTCACAGCAGCATAAGCCACATTGGAATGCTAGCTGCAGGGGTTAGCAGTAGAATGTTGGGAGGGTAGTCAGTCTGTAGGGCAGTTCAAGAGAGGGTCTGAAGAGTGAGGAGTGCTGCAGAGTGCAGCTCCTCAGACTTAGCTTTGAAAGAGAGCTACCTCAGGAGAAGGGGTAGTGTGTTCTCACCCTAGAGAAGAACACAGAAGACCAGTGAAGGAAGTGGTAGAGACCGTTCCTAGAAGGATTTCCAGTGCCCCATCCCCAGAGGGATGGGGGAGAGGAATTCCAGGATTCAGGGGCAATCCCCAGTTCCAGCCTGGAGAGTGGTAAAGCTGCCTAGATTTGTTTGTTCTGTGAGTACCCGAGACTCTGTGTGTGGGGAAAAAAAGCCCTGGGGCACCTGCATTCCTGTGGTGAGTTTTTCTCTGACAAAGGGACTCTGTTCACCAAGACTGTGTTTCTAGTAAAAGTGTCTGTCTTCTGTGGGGTCCGAGGGAGACTTGCCAAGTACAGAACTTTTAGACTGTGTCTGATTTAAAAGCATCTGAAAAAGTGGGGGTCTAGAGTAAAGACATAGCCATATACAGAACTTTTAATTTCATGACACCTCCGAGGTGTGAGAAGTAGAATGTTAAATGTGCAAGACATTTCAAGAGAGCATCTAAAAGAGTGTTTCAGAGAAGTGTGTTGTAACCAGAGTATAAATATTAGAAGCAAAAGGTGGGAGACCCCCCATCTGGAGTAACCATGTTTACCTCTCCGGGTTCAGTTTGGGCACCTTTATTTTCTCTCAGTGTATTTGGCCAGTGCCTGAGGAAAATACCCAGATGTGGGAGTTTGGATTTTCTGTGAGCCAAAGAGTGCTCAGAGGTGGTAGGGAGCCACTAAGAATTCCTCATGATATATAGAAAGTGTCCTAGTACTGGCCGGGGTGCCAAGTCAAGGGAAAGAAGGGAAGTGTACCAGTGCAGGCCGTGTATGCCCAGATCCATTCAGAACCTGAGGGTTCGCTGTGTGTGTGTGCTCTCTGTACCTCAGTAATCTGCATTACCAGTGGAAGTAGCCCTGTTGGGGTCCATCTTTGTTTTGTTCGTTCTCTGTGAATGTGAATAAAAGCCACACCCTAGAATCCCAAGCTGGTTTGGACAGTACAGTTATTACTTCCAGTGTTTGGATTTACTTGGGTGCCCCTGACCAGACGTACAAACCTAGCATAATGCTGAGCAAACGTTTTCTCCCAGGGACCCAGGTTGATGGCCATGCTAAATGGTCCCCCCAGGTGTGAGCCAGGTAGTTGCCACACTTGGTTTGCCTGTCTGAGGTTGGCAGAAGTATGGGCCAACAGAACTGTTTCAAAGTGACAACCCCAACCCCTCTCGGTGGCGCATTGGTTTGAGAGGAGCAGCCCTGCTAGTTGAACAAGGGGGGGCTGGTGGGGGGAGGTTACATATGTACCTGCATGGTGAGAAAAGGGACTTTGAGTGCAGGAAATATGTGGGAGCCAGAGCGAGAATATGGCTGTGTTAAAGCTGAGAGACTGTGAAAATAGAAGGATGGACAGGTGCGTTTCGGGGTTGGGTACCTATTGTCTGCTACTGAGATACAGTGAGAAAAAAAGACTGTTGTGGTAAATCCTGGATTCTCAGACTCTGAACAGCTCCCCAGAGCCTGATGTTCAGGAAAAGAAACAGATTGCTTTGGCGACACACTGTGGCAGGAAAGATAGAGGAGAAGAGAAGAAGCAGAAGAGAATGTGCTGAAGGTTTCTGCTGACACACAGGGCCAGGTGGGGAACTCATTAACCCCCATCAAGTGGGGTCTTCCGCTGCAGGGGATCATGGGTCTTGTACCCAAGTGCTAGGGCACTCTGATCTGAGGGAGCCAGGCTGTGAGGCCACTCCCAGGTCTGATTCCTCTGTAGTTGGCAGGCCTTGCACACGTGCCCTGCAACAGGCCTGTAATGAGCTGAAGGGGACAAGCTGCAAGATCTGCAAGCAAGAGGAAGAAAGAGCAAGCTGCAGCCACTGTGCCCCCTGTTTCAACCATAGAGCCCAGTTCTGCAAGTTGTTTCCATCCAGTCCTCAGGACTTCATTGAACTGTGCCACCCAAGGACTGATTCTGCAGAACTGTGAGTAAAAAGCAGGAATTGCCCTGCACCTGGGGACTGTAAATAGTTCAGAAATGCCCACTGGGGCAGGAGAAAGAGCCAAGGGTTGAGAGAGGAATGTAAAAAGTTATTTAATTCAAGTAAGCAAGTCAACGCTGGCTACCAGCTGCTGGGTACCCAGGTACAGGACTTTGGGGTTTAAATCGGACTGGGACCTGTGGGTCTGGGCTTGGGTTGCATCTGCAGCAGTTCGCTAGTTAGTTAGATCTGGTGGCTGCAATGATTGAAATAGGGGTTTTGAATCAAAAGGGAAATGTGATTTGGGGAAATGCAAATCTTTAAAATGCAAATTAAAATGTTTGCTTAACTTCTATTCCACTTAACTCTGTCCTAGCCCTCCCCTGTAAATAAACCATGATGTTATTGTTTTACAGCAGAAATGAATCCAGAGCCTAATTTTAGTGAGCATGTCATTGGCTGAAATGGGAAATGTAAATGGCATAACTGAATGTGGGGAGGTTTGAATCCTGGTAAGTCCATGTATGGGGTATCTGTTGGGGAGGTGGGTTGGTATGACATCCCAGGGGATTGTACTGCAGATAGACTCATTAACATGTACTCTGGGTGGAGGCACCGCCACTTTATTTTAGATTTTGGGAAAGGACCCATCTTTTTTACAGCTATGGGAACTCAGACCCCATGCCCTTGGTCGGGCATGCAAGGCAGAGGTTGTGGCCCTCTCCTGGATGGCAGCAGAGAGAGGCTACATTTATATTAATGATCTAGGCCAAAATATTACCAAAGCCAACCTTCATTTTTATGCGGACAACATGGTACTCCATACCACAAGCCCAGACCCAGATATAGCCTTGCAATCCCTAGAAGAAGAGTTTAACTTATTGCAAATCAACCTTAATGCATCTAAGCTACACTTGAACACTGCCAAAACCAAATATATGGTATGCTCACATAAACCTACCCCCGTATCTGGCATCAACACATTTGCCAACAAAACAATTGAACCTGTAAGTACTTTTAAATACCTAGGATTGTGGTTAGACAATAAGCTCACATTTAATGTCCATATAGGTGGGCCTTGTTGGTTCTTTTCTGCCGTCACACTTCACACTTCTATATAGATGCCCTTTGCAAGAAGTTACAGCAAAAACTGGGTTTTTACTTTCGCAATAAATCCTGCCTAAACCGTGACGATAAGAAAGTTTTGGTGGAGGCTAGATTCCTCCCGTTGTTGGATTACGGCGACATTACCTAAAGATGTGCAGCAGTCTCACACCTACGTAGTTTAGATGTTCTTTACCATAGAGCTCTTTGCTTCATCAGTGAGCTCCCTGCCCTCACATAGCATTGCCTCTGATATAAGGAAATAGGCTGGCCATCGCTTGGTACTAGAAGACTCAGGCACCTAAATCTCTGGACCCTGAAAGCTCTACGCAGCTCACTACCCAGATATATCCCATCGCTCCTCCATGGGGCCCAAGGCCCATATACACTTAGGTTGCACACTATCATCACGCTTGAAATCCCTAGGCACTTCACAAAATATGGGAAGATGTCCTTCAGCTGGACAGCCCCTACAGCATGGAATGCCCTTCAGAAACTACTTAAATTACCCACCCTAGTCTGCACCTCATACTTTCATACTCTTCTTAACCAACGCTTCACTGATAAATGTGTTTACCTTTAATACTGCATTTGATAATGGCATTATGAGTAGTATTCACTGTGGTAACCTCTCTGTTGTGCGTTAAGCTACTTTACTGTCTGTTAATCCTAGGGTTTTTTCTTTCTTAAACATTTTGTACCAAAAGATGATGCTAAGACTAAAACTTGTTATTCCTTTCTCAATATTTAACTGTTATCTTCTGCTTTTTGTATACAGCCTTCCTATGTATTATGTATTATGTGCCATCAGTTGTTCATTGTATTTCTGTACTGTAATTCCAGATTGTATGTATTGCTCCTACTGTCCTACCCAGGACCTCCTTGCAAATAAGCTTTTGCTCAATGTAACTTTTCCTGGTAAAACAAATATAATAAATAAAACATAAATATAACATACCCATTCCCCCCCACACAATTCCCTCATCCCAATATGTAGAATTATTAAACCACAAACAACAGACCCTTCCCCTGCCCTCTGCCTTTACAAGGTTAGAAGAACTTTGTGTGGTGCTCCCATACTAATCATTAGCAGACTTAGGATCTTCTGTGTAACAGGCACTAATTTAAAAGATTTAAAAATACAGACTATACTCTATACCAGCAATATTGTAGCACATAACTTGAACTTTAGGGTGACAGAAATCCCTGTTGACTAAGGCAGGATTGCATGCGTGGCTGGGATCATTATTGCAGAGGGTGCTACTACTCAGTAGATAATTACCAACAGTCTGAAGGCAAAGAGTAGTGTTAATTGTACCCATAATCTGATCAGATTGTCAAGTGAGTGGGTCCTATGCTAGTCCTCAGAATTCTCAGTGTGCTGAACCTCACGGTCTAGCTAGTGCAAGGCTCACAAACTGGCGGTGGCTATTGCACCTACATACTGCTCCACATGGGAGACAGTGCAGCATAAACCACATGGTTCAATTGGTAAACTTTAAAGTAGAGGTTTCCTGCCTCACTGACACCCACACCCCAGTGATGCGGCTGAGATAGGAAACAAGAAGCAGACAGTAAAGGTGAACATGTCACCTGAGCAAGACCTCCCTCTCAGAACCCCGGTTTTGTTGTAGCCCCAGACAAGTCCAAGGCTGCTGAACCAAAAACATATTAGGCTACTCAGTCCTTAGAGGCAGCTCAGGGGCTGTTGCACTTGCATGCAGTCAGGGATGAAGCAGCTTGGATTTAGACTACACAATCCTCAGAGGCTGCCAGGAATGGATTTCATTCCCAAGCCCCCCCCCCACAACTGCCTGCTGATCACTAAAGGGCACTCATTTCCTAGTCTAAGGCACCGCACAGTGAAGGTTTTTGCAGTATCAATGCTGCAATGTATATTGGTGCAAGCCCGAGTTTTAACCTTTCTGCACAAGAATGAACATTGAGTACTCCCTGTCTCACCCATCTGAACCAAAGAAACAGTCACATATGCATGTAAAAAATATCACTCTCCCAGTAACAAAGAACGAGCCCATACAGGCTTGTGGGGTTCAGGGCAATGTATTATAGGAGTGATATGGTCAATGGCTATTAAGGGTATTTTCTGGGGGTGCCTAGAAACATAGAAACATAGACTTTGATGGCAGATAAGGACCGCTTGTCCCACCTAGTCTGCCCATTTCTCTAATTGCAGGAGTAGCCGGGATTATGTGGGGGAAGAGCTCCTCCCCCACAGCCTACTTAACGGAAGCAGCTGACTCCCACTCTGTTTAGAGCAAGTCGCACTCGCTGCACTCATTCAGTGCTGCATGCTGGGGCAGGTTCATTCCCTTCCCCTTCCCTCGCTCCCTGCCTTTCCCTGCTGCCTCTGCCTCGTTCTGTTCCTCCTTCCCCTTCCTGTCCATTTCTTGCTGTTTCTTCTTCTTTTTTTTTGGGGGGGGGGGTTCAGCCTGCGTTTGGCTTGACGGCTCCACAGTTCGTGTCACCTTCCCGACCTCACCGTCTGCTTTCTGGACCTCCTGCTATGCCCTGCTCTTCTCGTCCTATGGCTTCCTATCCCACTACAACTGGACCTGAGTTTTGTTCAACGGTGCTTACTGCGCTCTGTGGCTGCTTGCCTGGTGACCTTCTTCTCCCTCGCTCACTATTTGCAGCCGAGTTTCGGACTTTCTGGATGCATTCCTTGCAGCTTTCATTCAACTTCCAGGTACCATTCACCCCGCAGCTCCTCTGATGCTACGCCCGCCACGGACATTGGAACTCCTGCTCTTCCCTCCTCCTCCTCTACCGCAGCCACCTGCCACCGGACTTGCACTTCAGCTTGCACTACGAGGATTTCTGCCCTTCTCCACTGTTGTTCCAGCTTCCGGACTGCTTGCTCCTCACGAACTGCTGCCACTTACCTTCTCGCTCTCAGTCTCCTCTCCATGCTGCTGCACAAGCTGTGCTCGAGCCCAGGTTTTCTAATATATGTTTACCTTATTCTATTTGCTGGCCACTCACCGTGCTTCTACATGGGAGCTCATGATTATGCATTCTTACTGGGCATTATTATTGCAATGCTAGCCCTTCTGCCTCCTGGACTTTAACCTCTGTGTTCCTCTTTACCTGCTACTCCTACATTCATGTTGCAATGCATTCCCATTACTGGAGCCAGCTTAAACCACCGCATCAGCTGGGCTGCGCCATGCTGGTTTCATGTAATGCCTTTCCGTGATGGGCTCGGTAGTCTCCTTCACTGTGTGGCTCAAAACCAAATCTGTGAGCGTCTGCTCTATAATCTCCTCATATTAGTTATGATACTGTTTACAGGCTCTGCTTCTCTTTGTCATGGCAGCTCCGGTCTGCTCCAGTCGTGAAACAAACCCTAATTCCACTAGCCTGATACTTTCAGGTCTTAGCACTATTCCTTGGACTTCAGTTCTCCGATACATTGCATACTCCTGGATTGAATCCTTACATTATATAAACTCCTGGCACATAGCTACTTCACAGTTGTGACCATGGGATAGGATGACAAGAGACCGATCTGACAGCGACTCCATCCAACCTGCTTCATTCACTATAGCCCTGGCTGTCTATCGAATACTGACCCATCCTTCCATGCTTTCAGGCCGACGTGCTATGTCTCCAGCCAGTGCCCATGTTCCTTCTGGCCATGGCCACTCATGGGCTCTTACTTGCTTGTTCTCACCTCTCCTTCCTTTCATCATCATCTGTGCCGATTGTGGATCATATTTAAGCCATGCCTCAAGTTTTCCCTCACTATCCTTGGACAATTACCATGCCATCTTGCATCAGTCAATCTCTGCTCCTACCTCCTTTACGGATGACTACTTGCTGCCATGGCAGCCTGTCCGGAGCTCCCTACTATGGCTATGCATTTCGATGTTTTACCAATGCTTTCGCCATGCTTCTGCTACCATGCCTACCTCATGCAGCTTGCTTCCTCCTACGACTTCTGCAGTTTCAGTTCTTTGCCTTACTTGCTCATGTTCCATGCTTTGCCCTCCAGAGCTTATGGGTCCTTACGACTAACCTGCTGTTCAATCTACTGTTCCTCATGAAATGGAATCAATTTACCTATGTTCACGTCACTTCTGCGATCTCTACATACCAGGACATTACCCTCTGCATTGCATGCAGTTCCACATTTCCACTACTTTATCTCCTACTGCTCAGCAACATGCCTCGCACCTCAGGGCCTGAAGTTAGACATCACATGTACTCGGACTTGTGCCCCTATGGGCCTGGAAGTCCTTTGTTCCTATGTAATTATTGCACCATAATCACCTGCTCGACCTGCCTTCACCCATCGGGCTGGGAGGTTCCTTACTAATCACCTACTTCCACGACCTGCCTTCGCCCATCAGGCTGGGAGGTTTATCTACTACTCTTCTGCTTCTACGACCTGCTTTCGCCCATCGGGCTGCGGGTTCCCCTCCTTCTGCTCTACTTCTGCCTCGCCAGCATGGGCCTGAAGATTCACTTATTCTACTAGATGTATGCATGCTGCTGTGGCGGCCAGCTGGTAGCTCCTTCCCTATGGATTCGCATCTGGCCGTTCCTTCGATCATCATCTCTCCTTGGATGCTTGCCCTGCCGCTTCCGCCATATGGACTTACTGCTGCTTCACAATTCCAGGACGCTTTGTTGAGCTTCTCATGAAGACCTTCCTTATCCAAGTGTGTTTTACCACTTACTGAACCTTATAACGCTTCTCCATTTGCCTCAGCCTCTTCAGTTATCTCCATCTGGGACTCTTATGCTCGACTGTTCGGGTCTTGTTGGGTTATTGCTGCCTCCAACATTGCATGCCTGCAGTTTCAAATGCTATTCCTCGTCAAGTTGCCGTCTCTATGCCACGGTCTCTTCAATGCGGTCCCTGCCATCCTTGATCTAATGAATTCGTCAGTCCTCAGCACCATTCCATTCTCTACGTCTGCCTTACAAATGCAGTACTACTCTGCTCTCAACTGACTCAAGATTCGTCTCCTGGAGGCTGTATACCTCGCACTGTTCCTACTGGCTGATCTCCATAGGTTTGGCTGCATTCTCCTGTTACCTGGAGCTAGTCACCTCTACCTCTCCAGCTACTGGAAAAGCTGCACTTCTCATCGAGGGACTAACTGCCGCGCTCTCTTCTACCAGCAGACTTCCATGGGTCTGCCTGCGCTTCCCATACCTGGAATCAGCCGCCTCTCTCTCCTACCTCACCAGCTATAGGTTAAGCTGCGCTTTCTTCAGGGGCTGATTGCCACGTCTTGTTCATTCTCATCTGCCTTCATGGATGCAATCCCACTCCTATTACCTCTCACTTCAGATTCACAGTCCGACTGACATGTTTACTTTTGGGCTCACCATATTCTACTACTTGGATGCTTCATACCTCGCTCCAGTGTCTCCGAATATCCTCTACAGCTTTCCATTATTCCAGCTCAGCTCTACAGCCATTGCCTTCATATCAATTCCTAAGACTATACTTCACTTATCAGAACTGGATTCATCAGTCGGTAGCCTGGCTACAAGCCTTCTCTCATTATACATACTATTCAAGCCCTATATTAGAAATCAGGAAGTCGTACTATTTCTATTCATCCTGCCTCATTGACTTCAAGTTTGGATGCAACTATCTGTGTCAGGTCTCCTGTATTGAATTCATCAGTCATTAACTTCATCTCCACCATCATACATTTCCTGGATTATGCCCTCTATCAACTGAAGTCCGGAAGAGGTTCTTCATATATCCACTCTCCATCATTTCGATTGTACATGGATTCCCGGACTCGGACTTTATTAGGAGGAAATTACTTCACTGGACATTTACAATTCTGTTCGTTCTTAAGCTTCTTTATCTGGATTGAATTCTACAAATTAGAATTCAGACTTAGCTGATTTAGTTTAATTAGGATCTCTCTCTCTCTCTCCTTTAGTATGCCCAGAAGAACGGGCAGGTTAGTAGCCATGGGTCCTCAGAGGTTTCCCCCCAAGGGGGGTTTTCCTCTCCTGAGTGCTACTGGTCACACTCTCCGGAGTTGGAGGAGGTGATCATCTATTCCTATCATTAGGTGTTGTTATACACGACTTTTCAGCATTCAGCTAAAGAACAAGCGTTGATATATTATTCTTTTTGGGGTTTTCATAATTCTAAACCAAGTTTCCTTCCTACAGGTGGGATACAGAAAAAGGCCCAAACCATCAAATATTATCAAACAACTCAATTCAAGCATCCAAGTACCTAAGCACAAACATTCTATACTACTGCCTAATAAACATTGTCTTCTTAATGCTGGCCTCTGTATCCACAACCATCTATATCATTCCAATATATATGTACATAAGCACTGAGCTATGAACCACACTTAACTACTGGATAAGCTGCAGAGCCTAGTTAACGAACAGCCTATTTCTTCCTACCCCCCACAAGAATTGCCTTACGTCTGTCCCAAGCATTCTTGAATTCCCTCACTGTTTTTGACCCCATAACCTCCTCAGGAAGGCCAGTCCATGCATCCACCACTCTCTCTGTGAAAAAAATACCTACTCACATTACCCCTGAGCCATCCCCCCTCTATCTTCAAATTGTGCCCCCTTGTTCTTGCACATCTCATTTTCTGAAAGATGCTATCCTCTTGGACTTTGTTTATTTCACTTGAGGTACTTAAAAGTTTCTATCATGTCCTCCGTCTCCTTCCTTTCCCCAAGGGTTTACATATTAAGCTCCTTTAGTCTCTCCTTGTGTGGCTTCTGTTGCAGACCCTGCACCATCTTAGTTGCCCTCCTCTGGACTGTCTCAATCCTGTCTATGTCCTTGTGGAAATGGTGTCTCCAGAACTGGGTGCAGTACTCCAGATGGGGTCTCACCAACTGTCTGTACAGAAGGATAACAACTTCCTGTTTTCTGCTGGTGATGCCTCTTCCTATGCTTCCCAGTACTCCCCAGCCATCCCTAATGCCTTCCCACATTGCTTGCTAACCTTTGGGTCATCTGATATGATTACCCCCAGGTCCCTTTCCATTTTTGTTGTTCTTACTACCTCTCCCCCCATTGTGAACTCTTCCCCAGGGTTTTTGTTTCCCAGGTGCACTTCTTTGATTGAATCCAAGCTGCCATACTTCTGACCATTCCTCCAACCTTGCCAAGTCCCTTCTCATCCTTTCCACCCCCCCATTGTGTATCAGCCCTGTTGCAGATCTTTGTGTCGTCTGCAAGGAGGCATACTTTTCCTTCCAGTCCCTCTGCAATGTTCCCTATAAAGACATTAAAAAGGACTGGACCCAGTACTGAACCCTGCGGTACCCCACTAGTAACCCCCCTCTCTTCAGAGTGGACTCCGTTTACTATTACCTTCTGAGTCCTGTTGTCCAGCTAATGTTTTACCCAGGCTACCACCCTGGAACCCACTCCCAGGCTGGTTAATTTGTTTATTAATCTTTTGTGTGAGACTGTGTCAAATGCCTTGCTAAACTCTAGGTAGACCATGTCCACAGTCCCTCCCTGGTCTACTACATTGGTCACCCAGTCAAAGAAATCAATTAGTTTAGTTGGAAATTACCTTCCTGCTGTGAATTCATGCTGCCTTGGGTCCTGTGCCCCACTGGCCTCCAGGTACTCAACAATTCTTTCCTTCAGAAGTGATTCCATCATTTTCCCTACCTCTGAGGTCAAACTGACAGCTCTGTAGTTTCCTGCCTCTGTCTTGCTCCCGCTTTTGCGAAGGGGAATCACATCTGCCCTCCTTAAGTCCTCAGGTACCACACCATCCTCCCATGATTTGTTAAAAAGGCTAGTCAGTGGTGTCACTAGTTCTCCTCTTAATTCTTTTAGAATACCGGGGTGAATCCCATCAAGCCCCATTGCATTGTCCACCTTCAGTTTTAGGAGTTCTTTCAGAACCCTTTCTTCTGTGAAAGGACTGGGATCGACCCCCCTATCCAGAATGCTTCTATTGATTGGATCAGTTACCTCCCTCTCCTCTTCTTTTGTGAATACTGAGCAGAAGTATTCGTTCAGTATCCCTGCTTTTTCACTGTCCCTCTCTGCCCACCCACTGTCCCCTTTATTCAGCCTCACTATCCCTCCCTTTGTCTTTCTGTGCCCCCTAATGTACCTATAAAATGTTTTATCCCCCTTCTTAACTGAGTTGGCTATCCTTTCCTTGGTTTGGGCCTTTGCTATTCTGACTGCCTTCCCCGCTTCCTTCTGCTTTAACTGGTACAGTTCTCTGTCCTGCTCCTTCTGTGTTTTCTTATACTTCCTAAATGCTGTCTTTTTCTCCCTAACCTTCCCTACCACCTCTTTTGAGAACCCTAGTGTTTTTTTCTTTCATTTTGATTTGTTCATTAGCTTCGCACAAAGGCTTGTTGCCTCTGTGATGGCACTTTTCATGTTTCCCCATTGTTGCTCCACCCCTCCTTCTTGCCTGTTTGCTAGTGCTTTTCTGAGGCACTTTCCCATTTTGACAAAGTCAACCCTCCTGAAGTCCAGTACCGTCACTTTTGTATGGCTTGACTCTGCAGCTGAGTTTATCGTGAACCACAGTTTGGTGCTCACTTGTTCCCAGATGTCTACCCACCTCTAGATCTGAGATCCTCTCTCCATCCCCATCTGAGAGTACCAGGTCTAAGATTGCTCCCTCCTGAGTGGGTTCCAACACTAGCTGTCTGAGGCATGCCACCTGTAGGGCATCGAGAATGGCCCTGCTCTTGGATGTGGCTGCAGCAAAGGTGCTCCAGTTAACATCTGGCATATTAGGGTTCCCCATCAACAATATCTCCCCTTTCTCTGCCATCCTAAGAATACCTTCTGTCATTCTCATGCCCATTTCCTCCCCCTGTGATGGGGGTCTGTATACAATCCCTGTGCGGATTGTGGTGCCATTTCCAGTCTCCGGGGTGACCCACAGTGCCTCCTCTCCTCCCTGTTTACACTTTTGTTCCATTGCTTTGATCCCCCTCCCTTACATAGAGAGCTACTACTCCTCCTCCTCCTCTTCTACCCTCCCTGTCTCTCCTATAGATTGTGTACCCTGGCATGTTGATATCCCAGTCATGGTGTTCTGTGTACCATGTTTCTGTGACTGCCACAATATCCAAGCATCCCTCTTCCATCAAGGCCACCAGTTCAGGAAGCTTGTTACCTAGACTGCGGGCATTGGTACTCATTACCCTCCATTAATTGATGGCCTAGTTCATGAAAGATAGGCATGAAGAGTTCTTATAGTGAAGTCCATCAATTTAAGTGGACGGGGCAGTTGTCCTCACATGGTGCCTTCCCTCCACAGCTGCATCCTCCTGTTTGATGAAGCTCTCCACCTTCACTGCATCAATAAAAAACCTTGGTGGTCTGCAGATCCTGGAGATCTGCAGTTGTGATGGGTAAACGTGTGGAAATTCCCATCCTCTCTGGTAAAATTTAGCCTTCACTCCTAGAAAACTGCTGTTGGCACTGCTGTAATTCAGGCTAAAGTCTTGGAAAATAAAGACTCGACCTTCCTCCACCTGAATAGGACCATGCCTTTGGAAGCTCCAAAGGCTATTTCTTTTTCTTGATACTTTAAATACTTTATTAGAAAATGTCTAAGGCAGTTGTCAGGTTTGGACTTGGGACTCATGCAATGTGTCTTTTCGATTTTAAAGTCTGCCAATTCAGGGCTCAGCTTAAGGTTTTCCACAATTCATTTTTGGATTGATTTTTCCAGTACTCTCCTCTCAGTCCCTTCTGGCTAACCTACCAGGTGTATATTGGACTGCCTGGCCTGGTTCTCTTGATCACTAGCCCTCTTTTGGCATTCCAATGTTTGCTTACAAGCTGTTGTGTTCTCTAGCTATATCAGCAACAGTGTCTTCTAACTCGCTGATTTAGCACTCAGCTTCATCGAGTCAGGTGATGTGAGCAGCAATGGTCTTGGTAAGCCCTGTTACAATATTCTGTATATGGCTAGTGGTGCAGTGATGTTGTAAAAGCTGGCCTTCATTACCTGTTAAACTGTTGCCAGCATCACCGGTATGTCCACAAGATTCTTCTCCATGACTGCAAGGCCTTTGTCAGTGCTGGGTACAGCCCATTGACAGCATGTTTGCACCTCTGGTGGAATGTGCTGCTCTCTAATAATGTTTATCATAGAATCATAGAAGCTTGCTGGCAGAAAAGGACCTCACTGGCCCATCTAGTCTGCCCTTTTTTAACCCCAACATCTCCCCCTCTCTGCCAGCCCCGCCCTCCCCCTGATACTCAGCCCCATATGCTTGTCCCATGCCCTCTTTAATTCTTCCACCAATTTATCCCCCACCACTCTGTCTGGTAGTCTGTTCCAGTGCTCCACCATGCTCTCTGTGAAGAAATGCCCTCTCACGTTGCCCCATATCTTTTTCCTTGCAGTCTGAGGCTGTGCCCTCTAGTTTTGACCCCCCCTCCTTCCTCTTAAGTAAATCCTATTCTCCCACTTCATTGAGCCCCTTTACATATTTAAAAGTTTCAGTCATGTCTCCCCTTTCCCTTTTTGTCTCCAGCGTGTACAGATCCAGCTCCATATACCTCTGCTCGTATGACTTTCCCTGCATACCCTGCCTGTCCTGGTTGCCCTTCTCTGAACCCTCTCCAATGCATCTATATCCTTGCAGAGATGTGATCTCCAGAACTGAACCCCATACTTCAGGTGCGACCTCACCATGGCTTTGTAAATGGGCATTATTACCATAAGCATGTTTACTGGCTCTAATTATAGTTTAGATGACCGTTTTTGAGGTTTGTGCTCTTTATGGACTTGATGCACCACTACTCATAATGTATCATTAACTATTATTAATGGCTAATTGACTCCTGCCCTTCAAATAATTTTTTGCCAAATAATATTTATGCCTTATGGGGAGTCCAGCTAATGTGTGTCCAAAATCTTGCACAGCCAGGCCACACCCCTAAAAAAAAAGAATTTTTAAAGGGAAATTTAGAGAGAGCTCAATTATAGTGAGCCTCAAAGGTCAAGAAAAAAAGAATGAATGATTAATTAGATTGAGATTTGCTGAGATCTTACTCAGGCAGCTACTAAAAATGTAGTTTCCAATAAAATAGGTCAAAAGTAGTTATCTTGAAAATTCAGGAATCTAGACAGGGATGGATGCAGTGTATCGGGTTTACGCAGCAATCTCAGAGCAAGAGGGTATCCTTGCTTCAGTTGCCCCCCTCACACACCCAGTCAGAATGAGCTAGGGTTATGGTGGCGGCTGTGAGCGTGAACTCTTGGCATTACCTCGTAACTCAATTCCTGAGTTATACCGTTATCCCACAATAATGGCACTTCATTGGTGCATGATACACTTGGTGTTTACTTGTACCTCACTTCTTGAGTCATATCATTATCCCACAATAACGTACACTCTGTCATAACTCATTATTTAATTAATTTGCATCCTCTTACAATAAAATAAAATACATGGCAAAATGTCATATAGTATTTTTGTTTTGTGTTACTAGGAATCAGCTCAATACAGTGGAAATAACTACATGTAAATAACTACAAACACTTCAGCTAAGTTCCATGGATCCGTGGGTCTGGTGGTGGAGTGGAGTCCAGAGTCCAGAACAGTCGAGGAGGAACTACCGAGAAGGAAAGTGGTTCATCTCGAGCATCGCCAGGAGATCTTGGCAACTGGATTGTGTGCTAGACCATTAGTGTCAGTGGCTCAGTAGGTAGCACACTTACCTCTGAGGCCGGGAGATCAGAGTGCTGTGGGTTCAGTTCCCACATCTGGCACCTGGGTTAATATCCCAGTACTGACACTGTAGTGCAGCATGAGAGGGGTGCTGCACTTCTGAGGTGCCGTCTTTCGGATGAGACGTTAAACTGAGGTCCCATCTGCCTGGATTGATGGTAGTTCAGGTGGATGTTAAAGTTCCCGTGGCACTTATTGAAAAGAGTAGGAGGATTTTTTTATTAAAGAGGTGGACTTCATAACATAGCAATACATATGAAAACAAACAAAAATACAGAAAATTTCAACAAATGAACAGAGCAAAAAGGGAAAAAAAGAAGCTTATAAATTCAATACCAATGAGTATAATTAATCCATAAATGTGCAACTTTTTCCTTATCAAAATGCAATAAATCCATTTGTACAATGTCATGTGAAGACTGTCTAATATTGGCCAATAATTCAACATGCGAGACCCACTTTTGATGAAGAACCCCCAAACATCTGATTTGCCACGAATGATAGCGAATAACAACAAAAATAAGATATAAGTTCTCTGTATTATATTTTGCACCTAAAGCATGATTCCCACCACACATAATATCAGAGTAAGACAGTTTTAAAAACTCAGGTTCCCTCCAAACAACACTTAAATAAGCCCCAAATTGTACTACAAAAACACATTTAAAAAATAAATGACACTGAGTTTCCACCATCTGTGAACAAGAAGGACGGGGACAATATCTCTCTTCTAATTTTTTATGTTTATGATTACCCTTCACCCTAAGCCTACCAAAATTCCCTAACGATAAACAATCCCACATTCTGGAAGGGATACAAGGATTCCTTAAATGACGCAACACTACCCTCTGTTGTACAGAAGAAAAAAAGAGAAAGACTATCACAGTAAAATTAGCATTGGACAGAATAGTGTGATAAACTGCCTTTCTATTCAAAATCAAAAGATCCTGAGATCTAATTTTCCATTTAATGGCCATCTTAAAACAGTCAATACCATAATCCGGTATAGGGTCTGTTTACCCAATAACCTAGTATTACCCTGTTCCCAAAACTGTATATTTGGTGTGATCCACACCAAAACCAGTGAGTGCCATATCTGAAAACCCGGTTTCAAGGCTAAACCAAAGTTATAACTGAAAAAAATACTAAAATAAAAAGCAACTGGATTAATCATACCAACACCCCCTTCCATAATGGATTTATAAGTAATGTCACATTTAATTGGGTTTGAATTGGGGTTGAATCCCCCAAAAGCCTGAAAAAAACCCACTAAATAATCTAGTAAACAATGTTTGAGGAGGTGGAAAGATATAGCTAAGATACAAAAAAATAGGCAAAAGTAAAGTTTTAATCAAAAGCACCCTCTTTTTCTTACTAATTAACCGATTATGCCAACCCTGTACTAAACGTTCTGCCTGCCCTAAATGTGTCAACCAATTAGAAGAAGCCACATCCCAACCCCCAAAGCGGACCCCAAGAACCAATAAAGGCTCAGATTGAATCTGTATCCCCCCCGAAAAAAACAGAAGGCGGAAGAGGGGTAGCACCTAAAGGAATACCAACAGTCTTATCCCAATTTATCCAGGAGCCTGAAATAGCTACATATGTCCTCAAAATATTACAAAGGACCTTTTCCTTTGTGTCAATCCCCAACGTGAGCACCATATCATCTGCAAAGGACATAGTTTTAACAACAAAACCAGTTTGGGGAACTAATATACCCTGAATATCAGGAGAGCGGTGTAAAAGACGAATCAATATATCCAGACAAAAAAACATATAAGAGAGGGCTCAGAGGACAACCCTGTCGAACCCCTCTCCGTATCACCACCGGGTAACCATACCCCCCATTCACATTAGGACATAAGGAAATATTGTCATAAAGTACCATAATCCAAGAAACAAAACTTGCCGGAAAACCAAATGCATTCAAAACTGCAAACAAAAATTGATGCGAAATGCGATCAATAGCCTTTTCCTGATCCACTCCCACCACCCACCCCGTGACCTGACCGGAATCAGCCTGCCAAAACAATTCTCGTAGTACAATAAGGTTATCCTTAATCTGACGGCCCAGAACAGCACATGCCTGTTCGATACTAATCAAATAATCAGAAATTTTATTCAACCTGTTTAACAAAATTTTTGCCACAATTTTCCTGTCAGTATTAAGGAGGCTCAAAGGCCTCCAATGATCAATATTATTCTGTGCACCCTTTTTTTGAATTAATACCAACATTGCTTCCTGCATGGAAGCAGAAAAAGTGGATGACTGTAACATATGGTTAAAAAGAACCTCCAAAGCTGGAGATGAATCTTCAAGAAAATGTTTATAAAAAGCTACCCCTAAGTCATCCATACCCGGGGCTGCATTAGAGTTCTAGTGTTTAACCACCTGAAATACTTCTTCAGCAGTAACATCATGTGTCAACATAGAAACATCCTCCGACCGTACCTGGGGTAATGATATGGTGTGTAAAACCTGCTCCAAATCTCCACTAACCTCCTGATTAGCAAACATAGCAGTGAACCTACCCTCAATAACAGATAAAATCCCTTCCGGTGAAGTGACACTCTGTCCAGAGGAAGAAAGCAATTCTGAAATAAACCTATGCTTAACTCTATCCTGACAACCCTTAAAGGGATCAATAGAAGAGGACCGAACCTGTGTACCAAATCTTGTTTCTTGCTCCAAAGATTTAGCCCTGGTATACTGAAGGGACACCATCTTATTTTTTACTGTCTGAATCTGGGAACCATAATCCTGGCTAGTAGTGGCAGATAATGAAATCAAATGCTGTAAATGGTGACATAACTTTAAATAGTCCAAATAATCAGACCTACACCTGGAAGAAGCCTAGGATTGAAACAAAACCCTCCAATCTTTTTTAGTGTCGTCACACCAAGTAGAAATGTCAGAATAACAATCACTAACAGAAAGTCTAGCTGTCCAATGATGCTGCCAGGCCTTCTGTATTTTAGGATTCTGCAATAAGACATCATTCAACCACCACTTGTTTTTTTTACATCTAGGAGTATCTTTCCAAGAAATCTTGGAGTATAACAAAACATAATCAAAAAATTCCACTGACCTAACAGCAGAGTCTAAAACCTGAAGAATGTGGGAAACAAAGATGAAATCAATGCTGGTTTTCAAGGTACCTTTGAAGAAAGTATAACCACCAATAGGATGCAGTTTCCGATAGGAATCCTGTAAACCAGCAGTAGTCAGAATCTTATTCAATGAATTAGTGTCACAAAACAATTTAGAAGTCTGCAACCCCTATCAGTTTGATGCAAACCACAATTAAAAATCTCCCAACCAGATAACTAAGCGTGAAGTATGTAAATATTGGTGGATCTCTTCAAATAAAGAAACTCTAGTTGCTTTAGTTTGTGGGGCATAAATAGCAATAAGACGAAATCTATCACCATGATAAGTAAAATCTAACAATAAAGTGCGCCCGGGGTGTATATCGACTAACCGTGTAACTTGAAAATCAGGGTTGGTAAAAAGTATTCCAACACCATCACAAGCATCAAGCCCCATAGACCAGAAAGAAGCTCCTAGAGGCCAAGCTCGACATGCGGCCTGTAATTCACTATGAGTTTTAAGTCTGGTATCTAATAAACAAAGGACATCTCAAGAAATTGATTGAAGAGTAAACATAGTACTAGCCAACTTCCACCCCACTTTAATACTATTAACATTAATAGTGGCAACTGAAAGAGACGACACAGAAAAAGGGAGAAAAAGAAAAATCACCCAAAAAACACTATTCATGTCATCCTAGCTTTTCGACACTGCCGGGTACGTTTAGCAATGGAATCTACACTCCCTTTTTCCTCAGTATCAGTAGTGGATAAGAGAGAGGAGGTATCAGTACCATCTTCGTCAGACTCTCCACTAACACTGCAAATTTATTACCCTGTGCCCAGGCCTCAGATGGCTCTTCCTTGTCCTGTCCCTCTAAGGACACCGGAGGTCTCACCTTTCTCCCGAACCTGGTCTGTTTTTTTGATACAGGCCTAAAGCTGGAATCATCAAACTGTGGGGGTGGGGGGGGGAGGCATGTCAGGGAGCACATCAAGGTCTGAGGAAGGAAGAGAGGCAGCTATTACCTCCTCCGACTCAACCTGTACATCCATAGTCACCATAGCACCCAAAGGTGTAGGGGAAACTGCAGGGCCCGCATGAGAAACATCAGACGGCAACTCAGAAACCCCCAGATCAGGAACATGCGAAACAGAAGCAAGACTAAGGTCCGCAATCTTTTTAGCATGCAAATGTTGGGCTTGGTCAATAATGCCTTCATGGGAAGGGCAATCGTCCCTGTTATGTGAAGCCCAAAGACATTTGCCATAAGCGTGTCTAGTATTCTCACAAAGATTGCAACGAAAAAGATTCAAACATTTAGCGGACCCATGCCCAATCTCCAAACAATGACTACATTTAATAGTGTCACAGGCAGAGCTAAGATGAGTCCAAGACCCACACTTAAAACAGGACCGAGGTTGACCTATATAAAAAATAGCACCCCTATCCCTACCCAAATAAAAAGAACTGGGGAGATGCACGGTACCAGAGTTCGTGACAAACAACTTAACCCGGATTCTGCAACCCCCATCCCAGATTTGTTCACTATCCAAAGTAGGGGAGGGAGTACCCAGAACCTCACAACGTTGCCGAAGCCAAAATAAAATATCCTCAACGTTAACCCCTTCATTTTTAAACATAACAGTAATAACTCAAACAGTAGGTTTGGTGAGGGGTATTACTTGAAAGGGGGACCAAAGGGGTGTGTTTTTACAAACATTATACCTGGCCCAAAACCTATCTAAACTAGAAACATTTTTAAAGCTAATATCAAAATTGGAATTACCAATACTAATCAGGGCAAAAATCTCTGAAGAAAAGAACTTCACAGAACCCTTCAACAAGGCCCGAGCAGTATAAACGTGGTCAGGCACCTCCTTCAAACCCCCTTTATACAAAAAACGAACAGCATTGTGGCATGGAGCAGGTTCCTTCCTATGCTGAAACAAATCTGAAAGCTTAAAAGGTGCTCTAGGACGGTCCTCAGAAAGCTGTGCAATAACTGCTGGTGGAGGGCCTACCCTTAAAGCATCCCCTACTACCCTATTCTCTGAGGCCTCAGTGGCCTGTAAAGAAACCCCCACAGCCTCCGGTTGCTGTAATACATTCCCCATATCAACAGTGTCAGGCACAATTTTAGAAGGTATAATTGTAGGAGGTATAACAGAAGCAGTCACAATAGCACAGTCCAAGTCCTTACCCTGGGGCAAAATGATGGAGCTCATACCTTCAGCGTTGGTGGCCACAGGAGCTGTAGTCGTTTGTAACATCCAGAGATAGGACTGGTCCTGAGAGTCTGGGGACCAGGTGCTGGTATCTGAAAGTTCCCACCCCGCATCCTGCAACGCCCGTTGCGGAGACCAGGACCAGGAACAACTGCCAAAGGCAAGGCAGTGGAAGGAGCCCTCGGTACCTGCTTATCAAACACAGGAATAGAAGCAGAAGTCTTGCTCCAGCCTGGTGTGTTCTGATCCTGGGGGAAAACAAACTCCGCCGGAAGAAGAAGAGTGGAACTGGCAATGCACAGAGGTGCACCCTTAGAAGGGCACACAGAAACTGGTGGCGTAGAGGAAGGTTCCGTGGTAACAAGAGCCGCTGTAGCAAGGTCCGCGGGCTGTAGGCACTCGGGTGAGGTAGGAAACCCAATTTTACTGCCAGCCCGTGGAATTGATGAGGCAGCAGATGATTCAGAAGACAGAACAGGCACTGAGTTCGAACGGAGAGAAGCAGGACTCAAAATGGCAGCATTTACAGCAGCAGCCATTAAAGGTACAGCAACAGTAGAAACAGTAGGCAACACAGCAGAGGTAGAACTAACTGCAGGGAGATCCTCTAATGCACGATCCAATTTCCATAATTCCATTAAAAGCTTAGACTTTTTACTAGACAATGCCAGTCTAGCGCTGCAGACCTCCGGTTTTACAGCAGGGCACTCAGGCTGTTCAAAAGACACAGACTCTGTTTCAAGCTGCAGAATCTCGGAATCACTAAAAACCGGTGATTCATAATCTGCAGCAGCAATCTCCACTTCAGAAACCTCTTGAAAAATAGGAACAGGGGACGAGGCCAAGACCCCTGCACTAGCAACATCCATCTCCTCCGAAAGCTCAGCAACGCTGGCCGTCTCTCCTCAGATGGCCAAGGATCCCCCTACTGACAGCAATGCAGTAGGGGAATTTCCCTGGTGTCCTGGCCAAATTTCCCTCATTCACTAAAAATACCTCCAACAGCTTAATTTGGTTCAAGGTCAGTTGGCATTCATCTGTATCCCCCTTCCCCGGATCGCACCTGAAAATAAGCAGGATTTGTCTAGTGCACTTACCCGGTCAACAAAAACTAAATAAATAAAAAATAAAAAAACATTGTTGGCTCCTTAGCACTAGAGGACTGTGTTTACGCAAGGAGCCCCAGAAGCATTGCTGGGACCAGTAAATCTGGAGGCTGGGGGGAGCATTTTTTTTTCTCTGACTTGCCTGGGGGTGGCTACTGTGTGCTGGGTCCATAGCTGGAGGCACCGGGTCGAGTCCGTTGGAGGGCAGATGTTTGAACCTGGTGGTCTTTAGCTGTTTTGGGAGGGCCTGCTGGTGAGCGGATTCTGGTCTGTCATAGTTGTGGGTTCATTGGGTAGGGTGGCTGCCTTTTGGGGCAGGTATTTGGGAGGACTGTTCTTTGCCTCCTAACTAGTAAGTCCTACCTGCAGCCTGTGTAAGGATCAGAGGCAGCTGCGGAAGTGGTTCTCTCTGTGAAAGATTACACAGTGAGGTGGGATATTATTGAAAATCCCTGGAGTAAAGACACTGGAAAGAAAAAGAGAAGAGAAGGCACCAATAGCTCGGATCAGGATCCACTGGAAGGATTTTGTTTCTTAATCTCCTGCCAGTCAGGATTTCTATTTTTGGGCTTGGCATATTGCATATCTTAAGGCAGTGAGAGTGCCTATAAATATTATTTGCATTCAAATAATTCTGTTGCTCATTACTGAAGTTTGTGGTGAGAGCTAAACTTTAGTTCTGGGCATAAACTGGTTTTAGTATCCTGAAAAGGTAAGAGCTCTGATGGACTTTCCATAAAGACTGTTAAAGACTCTAGTGACTTCTCATTTGACCTGAGGAAAACTGACATGCTGCCATAAAACTGCATATTACTCTGCATTTTTTGTTATTACAATGTTTTTTTGTTATTACGGGTTTTTTGTGGACTGTCTGGTACAGTCCACGAATGGTTCCGTTCTTACCTCACTGGTAGGTTTCAGAGAGTTGTCACTGGAATTTATTCCTCTGACACCTTCTCCCTTCCATGTGGGGTACCGCAGGGTTCCATTTTTAGCTCCCATGTTGTTTGCAGTGTACATGCTGCCATTAGGAGAAATCATCAGGAGATACAGTTTGAGTTTTCACTGCTATGCGGATGATACTCAACTGTATTTATCCTTTCTCCCCGATCAGAGTGATGCACTCTCTGTACTTAACAACTGTCTGGATGAAATCAGAATTTGGATGAGTTCGAGCTGGTTGAAGCTTAATCCGGATAAGACCGAGGTATTGGTTGTGGGCCCAGCTCATCCTGGGAGGGGTTTGAAAGCGCATCATCCATCAGGCTTATCACTTGGTGGGTGCAGCTCTCTAGCTCTCGACAGGTGCGAAATCTGGGCGTTATCTTTGACGACGGCCTGACCCTGAAATCTCAGGTCTCAGCTGTTGTCAAAACCTCTTTTTATCATCTGAGGAATATCGCCCGGGTGAAACACCTGATTCCCCAGGAGGATCTTCCCACTTTGGTTCACGCCTTTGTTACAACCCGTTTGGACTACTGTAATTCCCTATACCTAGGGCTTCCAGGGATTGATATCCGCCGCCTGCAGCTAGTGCAGAACGCTGCAGCCAGGCTTTGACTGGGACCTCGAGAACCAGTCATATTACACCTGCTAAGCCATGCAACTGTATTGGTTGCCTGTGCGTGGCGCATCATCTTAAGGTTGGTTTACTAACCTTAAAGCCCTACCGATCAGGGACCCGGTTACCTGAAAGATCTTCTGATTCCCTATCGCCCCTCAGCCCCCTCCGCTCCGCCAATGAGGGATTGCTAGAGATTCCCAGGGTTCGTTTGAAGTTATCAGGATCTCGTGCTTTGCTTACTCAGCTTCCTACCCTGTGGAATTTCTACCTCATTGGTTGAGAGAATGTCTCAACCGTCGATAGTTTTAAAACTGCTTTAAAAACTTATCTTTTTAACTTGGCTTTTTCTTTATAGTTTATTTGTTTTTGTTGATCTTGATTTTATTGTCTTGATTTTATTGTCATGTACAGCGCCTTGATTTTGAAAGGTGCTTTATAAATAAACACGAATTGAATTGAATTAATGTGGTTTGTTTAGTTTTGTGTTCTACATTTTGGTTTTATTTAGGGAGGGTTGTTGTTATTGTTGGTTGGGGGGGACAGTGGTTTTAACTTTAGGTGTTTAAATGGTGTATGATTGAGTGGGTATGTGTAGCGTGTTCGTTTTGGGTGTATTATTTTATTTATTTTATCATTCTGTTTATTTTATTTTATTTTGCTGTGGCTAGAATGTGTTGGCAGGTGGTTCTCCCTGTCAGGCGCTACTCCGCCTCTGAGCTCTGGGGCCTTTGCCCCATAACTGTCCACCACTGCCTGGCGACATCTATGGACGTTGTCGGGCTCTGGGGATAGTGGGTAGGAGGTGTAGGGGAGAGGGCTCTGGACCTGAAGGGGGGGAGCTGAGTGACCAGATTAGGGTAGTAGGGATCAGGAGATGCCCTGGGGCAAAATGGGTCCCAGAGCACAATCCGCCTTGCCTGGTACCCATACCTAAGGGCTCTACACTCATTGGGCTAGTGGCTCGGACGGCCTCGGTGTTTCATCCTACTTGGTTGGTGTTGTGCAATGCCAGGTCCATTAAAAACAAGACAGCTATTATTGCTGATCTTGCTGGGTCAGTGGACCTGGCTTGCATCACTGAAACCTGGCTGGCTGGAAATTCTGGCCCCATTTTGGAGTCAGCAGTTTTGGCCGTATTCTTGGTGATACACCACCTGAGGCTGGATCGCAGGGACAGGGGTGTAGCAGTCTGTTTTAGAATGGAATTTGACCTTGTAGCTGTGCCAGTTGGGGAGAGCTGATCCTTCGAGTGTACCATTGTTGCAGGTGTGGGGTGCAGGATTCTTTTCATCTACTGTCCACCCAGGGGTGAGAAGCAATTTCTGCAGGAAGTCGCAGACTTCGTTATCAACATGGTGTTGGAATCCTCCAGATTGATGGTTCCAGGTGACATCAATGTCTGAGTTGATGGTGAACTCTCACAATTTGGTCAGGACTTCCTCCTCCTACTCATGAACTTATTGGGTCTCAAACAGGTGGTTGCCTCTGTGACGCATAACTGTGGCCACTCATTGGACCTGTTTTTTCTACTGCATATGGAGATCTCCGGCATGGTGGTGGAGCCAGTTGGGTGGTCTGACCATCACACTATAAGGTTCAATTTCTGCCCTTTGAAGGGTTTGACCCCAGATGGTCTGATGGCGGTACTGGACCTATCGGGATTACTAAGTGCAAGCGTGGGTCCAGACAATCTGTTGCTTACCTACAGTAGGGCTCTTCTTTCCAGGTTCGTCCCCTCACCCATCACCCTCGGTCCCCTTGGTTTGATGGGACCTTGAGGGAGTTGCGGTGAGTGGGACGAAGGTTGGTGCATTGCTGGTGGAAAATGGGCCTTAATGCCAACAAACTTAGATTGATTGACCATTATAGGGACTATCCATTGGCCATCTGTCATAAGAAGGCAGAGTTCCTGTCTGGGGAGGTTGCCAAAACACAGAATCAACCAGCTCAGCTCTTTCAAACTGTGAGCAGACTGTACAATCTAGCCTGCTTGCAGATTCAGAGATCATTTTCACAGGAAAAGTGTGACGAGTTTGCTCGATTCTTTGCTGATAAGGTGTCTGACATCAGGTCCGAGATCCGATTAGCTTACTCCAGTGGGGTGATCAATGTGAGGTTACAGTTTCTCGGTTTGACTGGTCCGACTTTGATGGGTTGGAGATTGTAGATGTCATGCAGATTGTGCAGAGTATGCAGCCGACCTGTTGTGGTTTGGACCCGGGACCAACCCGCCTCCTAGTGGGGTGTGTTGAAGTCATTGTCCCAGTCCTAGTGGACATAATCCTGTATTCATTAGAGACAGGTAAGTTCCTGGACTCCCTGAAGGAGGCAGTGGTGACACCCCTTCTTACGAAATCTTCTCTCGACCTGGACTGTCTTGCTAATTACAGGCAGTCTCTAACCTCCCCTTTGTGGGTAAGATTATTGAGAAGGCGGCCACACTGCAGCTGGAGAATCATCTTATCATCCATGATATCTATGGTCCTCTCCAGTCGGGATTTTGGAAGAGGCACAGCACCGATACTGCCCTTGTTCGGATGCTCAATGGTCTCCTGATAGCGAGGGATCAGAAGAGCCGTTCCATCTTGGTTCTTCTTGATTGGTGCAGCATTTGAGACTGTGGACCAAGAGATGTTACTGGAGCATCTGTGGTTGATCTGTGGACTGTTGGGTACAGTCCTCAGATGGTTTCATTCTTCTCTCACCGGCAGATCTCAGAGGGTGGTGTCGGGGATTTATTCCTCTGATGCGTTCTCTCTGCAGTGTGGGGTACCGCAAGGCTCTGTGCTGTCACCCATGTTGTTTACGGTGTATATGCTGCCGTTGGGAGGCATTGTAAGGTGGTATGGGTTGGGTTTTTACTGCTGCAGTATGCAGATGATACCCAACTATACCTGTCCTTTCTGCCTGAGCAGGATAGTGTGGTCTCTGTGTTTAACAACTGCCTCACTGGGATCCGAGACTGGATGAATGTCAACTGGTTGAGGTTGAATCCGGATAAGACTGAAGTTTTGATTGTGGACCCGGGTCGTCGGGTAGAGGGGTTGATGGCTGGTTCTGCCTTTGGGCTTTGGCTCAGGGGTAGTCAGCTGTTGAACCCTGAATGGGCGAGGCATTCTCAGTTGTTGGCCATCGTCAAATCCTCTTTTTGCCATCTGAGGAATATCGCCTGGATTAAGCTCCTTATTCCACCTGGCAACCTGCCTACTCTGGTCCATGCCTTTGTGACTTCCCGCCTTGACTACTTTAACTCCCTGTATCTAGGGCTACCAGGGGTTGATATCTGCTGCCTACAGCTGGTGCTGAATGCGGCAGCCAGGTTGCTGATGGGACTGTCTCGATCTAGTCATATCTCACCTGTGTTGTGCAGACTGCACTTGCTGCCAGCTCAGTGGCAGATCACCTTCAAGGCTGATTTACTGACCTATAAAGCCCTACATGGACTGGGACCAAGTTACCTGCAAGAACTCTTGTATCCCTACTTCCCCTTCCGACCTCTCCGCTCCACTGACGAGGGATTGCTAGAGCTTCCCAGGGTTTGGTTGAAGACTTCTGGGGCCCGGGCCTTTGCATTTGTGGCCCCCACCCTGTGGAAGTCTCTACCTTGTCAGATACGAGAGTATCTGACTGTGACGAGCTTTAAAACCACTCTAAAAATGTATGTGTTTGATCTTGCCTTTTCTGATTATTGCCGAAGATGTCTGATTTGTTTTTTCATGGTTTTAAGTATGGTATTTATTGTATTTTATTGTACAAGCGCTATGATCAGTGCAAATAGTGCTTTTTATAAATAAAGATGAATTGAATTGAATTGAAGTTGTCTGAATGGCATGCCCCCTCACCAGTTTTGACTGCCTAAAAGTTGAGCATTTCAGAGTAAAAACATGGTGCAATTACCCATTTCCACCAGCAGATGTCACCTTTGACCTGGGTCTCTTATATACAAGGGTAATACAGAGACAATTAGTTATGTTGCTGTATTGGTTCTTGTGACAAGAGATCCAGAAAAAAAAGAGATGATTTGATACCTTTTATTGGACCAACATAGATGTTACAAAAGAAAATTACTGTAGGTGGCACCTGTTTTCTTTTGTAACATCTATATTGGTCCAATGAAAGGTATCAAATAATCTGGATACAAGGTGAAGGAAACTTTTTAAGTTTAGCAGAATTTTCTTTCTTACTCTATTTTTATCAGGACTTTTCCAGCCTTGTTACACATGTAGAAAATGTTAGCATATATTTCCTGAAATTAATGTTTAATTGTCAATGACCAGAAATATTCCCTGTTCAATATGTAACACACCCTTGCACATGCTGGGTTAATATTTACTCAAGCCAGATCTCTTCTAAGGAAGGTATGAATACAGGATGTTTTTCCAAGAGGCCCCAGAAAGAATATGGGATACTCTGGCCCAGTAAGAGTTGTCATGACTCAGAGGGATTTATAAGGGAGTCCAGAAAACAGTGAGTGAGTTTTTCCCAGAGGCAGAAGAGAAAGCTAAGATCGACTCTCACAGTACGGAGTGTGATTGGCCATGGGGAGAGTAGCAATATGGGCCTCAGGACTGAGACATGGCATAGGTCAGCTGTCATGTCCTGTGGCTGATAGGAAATTCCTAAAGCATCTTTGTATAAGTATTCCAGTTTTGCCTTATATATTAAACATATTTATTGATACTTAACTTGTGTATCAGAGTCTAATGTTAAGTATTGATCAAACTGTTTGAATTAACATACAATGCATTTCCTAAGCTCACAGAAGTAGGCAGCAGCTAGGGCAAGCTAGGAGAGCTTAGAGTCAGGTTAGGATGTCAGAGCAGTCAGGCCACAGGGGTGGGAAGAAGGCTGGTAAGCGGTAGAGGCTGTGGTGCAACTGTATTTCTGGGTCTGCTCTGGAAACATGGGAGCTGTTCAGTCTGCAGGTGGTTCTGTGCACTAGCTGTGGAACTAGCCACTACATCGGCTGAAATTTGGTTCTTGAAGGCAGTTCTGCACACACTGAGAGGACTGGCCTTTTGTTGTACTCCAAACACAGCAAATACATAACAGCCACAATAGGTGGTGGACAAAGATGCTTCAGGAAGCGGGTAGTGGGGGGTGAAAATGGGAGAAAGAAAGTCCAGGTTACAACCAGTAACCACTCTGACTGAAGTGGTTCAAGCCAAACCACCATGTGTAACTTTGATAAGTGACCGGCATGGGGGGTGGGGGCTGGAGGTGTCCAAAAGGGATGAGCTGAGAAGGTGGTAGATAAGAACAGGGAGAACAGGAGGAGAGTGATGGTGATAGGGATCTCTATTGATAGGGGACAGAGACAGAGACAGGGACAGAGAGGGTGGTGTGCGCTTTCTTCCCTGAGGAGAGAATGGTATGCTGCTGCCTGGAGCAACAGCAGACAGGCTCATCCTTAAGGATAGGAAGTACAGTTGGGATGGAGAAGGGAAGCCAAATGTCTTGGTACACCTAGGGATGAACAATCTGACTTCGGGGGATTTAGGATCAGTGTGAGAGAAATTTAAGGTCTAAGGTATCCTCAGAGCAGACGCAGCTACAGTAACTTTCTTAGAGGTCCTACTGGTGCCATGTGAGGGACAGAATAGGCAGTTTTAAAAAACACTTATTTAACATGTGACTAAAGGGATGGGGCAGAGTTAAGGGCTTCAACTTCCTGAAGAACTGGAGTCTTTTTTGGAGGGATAGGAAAATTGTTTAAGAGGAATGGGATACACCATAATGATAAGGAGCTACTGTAGCATACTGGGGCAGAGAATAGTAGCATTCTTAGAAAGGAATTTAAAGTAGAAATATAAAATCATAGAATCTGATGGCAGAGAAAGAACTATGGCCCCCAATGCCTGTCCATAGTTGCCACTTCCTTGCCCCCCCAGCATAGTGCTGTGGAGGGTTATTGGCCCCCTACCTCACTTCTGCTTCTTCCCCCTTCCTGGTTTCTCCAATTGTTATTATGAGTCCCCTGGCCTTGTCACATACATGTTTGAATCCATTATTGGTCCTTGACCCCACACCCTCTGCAGGGTATCTGTTCCAAGGCTCCACTACCCTTTCCAAGAACAAAACTGCCTTACATCCTTCCTGAATTTGCCTCCCCCTAATCTCCAGTTGTGCCCCCTCATGACTGCATTTTTATTTCTAACAAACAGGTGCATGCAATTCACCCTATTTATACACCTTAGGAACTTATAAGTCTTTATCAAGATTCCCCCTTCTGCTGTCTGGCCTCAAGTAAGTACATGTTCAGGGTCTTAAGTCGTTCCTCGTGAGATCTGTCCTGCTGGCCCTGAATAATTTTTGTGGCCCTTCGCTGCACTGACTCCAGTCTGTCAATATCCGCTCTCATGTGAGGACTCCAAAACTGGGTACAGTACTTCAGATGAGACCTCACCAACGATCTGTATAGGTGGAATGTCACCTCCCCTCCTACTGTCAAAACCCCTCCCTATACACCCCAGCATCCTAGATGCCTTGCTACAGGCCTTGTTGCACTGGTTGGTTTGCTTGAGTGGGCCACTGATGGGGACTCCCAGATGCTTCTCCTCTGCTAAGTGGCCAGCCTCATACCCCTCCCATCAAGTACTCTGTGTGTAGGTTCCTATTTCCTAAGTGCATCACCTTGAACTTTTTGGCATTGAATCTCATCTGCCAGACCTTTGATCACCTCTCAAGCCTTTCTAGATCTCTCTGAAGCTCTCTCACCCCTTCCTCACTGTTCATCCTGCTGCAGAACTTTGTGTCATCTACAAAGAGACACATCTTACACTGGATATCTCCCCTGTGTTACTAATGAACATGTTAAATAGTACAGGTCTCAAGACTAATCCCTGTGCACCATACTCTTGTCCCCAGATTTGACCCAGTTTACTACCTCCCTCTGCTGCCTTACAGCTAAATAATTTCCCACCCACTTGACTAATTCCTTCTCTTCTCCTGAGTCCTTCAGTTTTTTGAACTACCTCCTTTGCGGCGTGGAATGAAGGGCTTTGCTGAAGTTAAAATAAAGCAAATCCAGCACCTGACCTCTGTCCCCCCCACCGTAGTCCAGTCAAAAACATGATCAGATTGATCTGACATAATCTTCCCAATACAAACCCATGTTGCTTGCTGTTTTGCAGCCCGTTATTCTCTAAGTAGGACACTATGGTCTCCATCAGTTTGCCCACAATGGAGGTAAGGCTTGCAAGCCTGTAGTTGCCTCAATCCTTCTTCCCCCCCTCCCACACTTGTCGAATGGGACTACATCCATGGTGTTCCAATACCCTGGCATCATCCCTGACTCCAGTGAGTTGTTACAAATCTGGGACGAGGGCATTGCCAGCTCAGAAAAAAAGTTCCCTAAGTACCCTTGGGGGCAGGCTATTCAGGCCTATGGTCTTGTCCACCCTAAGGGCTGTTAACCCTTTCCTTGCTCATTCAGCCATGATCACCACCCTCCCCCTTTCCTGCACCCTTTGTGTGACTGCCTTGATGCTGGTTTTGGGTAGAGGTCCCTCATCCTCTACTGTGAACACTGAGCAGAAGTAATTTTTTAGGACTTTTATTTGTTTATTTGCTTACCGTGTAAAACGCAAGAGCACGAATGCCCATTTTTATGGGTGACTGGATTACAGCATAAAATACATTACAACAAACAGTATATTAAGCATAGGTAATACAAACAGACAATATATATACTGATACAGACTAAGTCAAGAACATCACACCATCAAATTAAAACACTTGGAAACACATAATTGGCCTTCTGCTTGTTTATTTATTTATCTTATTTATTGAATTTCATTGACCCGGTAGACCCACTGAGACTAGAAGTCCCTTTTTCAGGGGCGACCGGAGGGAGGGGATACAGATGGTAACCAACTGAAATTGAACCAGATTAAGCTGTTGGTGGTATTTTTAGTGAATGGGGGAAATTTGGCCAGGACACCAGGGAAATTCCCCTATTCTGTCAGTAGGGGGAACTCTTGGCTGTCTGTCCAAGATGGCCACTTCGGTGGATCCAGGAGGAGAGGTGGATGCTGGAGAGATAGAGGAGCAAGCCTCCTCCTCTGTCCCTGCTGTGCCAGAGGCTAATAAAAGTGCTGAAAAGGATATGGGTATTGCTGATTTACTGGAATAATTTTTTGACGGATTATGGATTGTTCCCAGACTGTTGCTCCTATTGTGTTATCTGACAAGGTACTGTTTGACTCTGAGTCTGCTGTGCATAATGCTGCTATTACTGAAAAAGAACTACTGTTTAAAAAGATTTCTGAGGAAGAATCACATTGTAAAAAGAAAAGGGAAGCTCTGCAAGCTGAAATAGCTGCCTTACAGACCGTGCCCTTGTCAGAGTGGCAGGGTGAGTTATTGCCTGAAAATCAGCTGTTGTCTGATGTGGCAGCATCAAAGGCAGCTGACAGAGCATTACCAACAGAAAATCCTTTCTGTCAAAATTCTGTGTCAGCTGGCAGCTTTAAACAACCATGTGTTGTGTGCCCAAAGCCGAAGGATGCAAGTAAGGGGGCTCTGCTTGGAATGGCAAGTTTGAGCAGGAGAAGGCTTGGACTACAGCGTCCCCCTGGAGTAAATAAAAACATCCAAAAGCCCTATTCAGATCAAAGTCATGTTGTTATACAAAGTGCAGAGCAAACAGATGTTTTGGTACCTGGACAGGAGGATCATTCCTCTGAAATGGCACAACCGCATGCTACCCCAATTCCTGCAAATTGACTGAACTCTAGTCAGACTCTTGCTTCAACACTGGAATCAGGAGAATGGTCACCCACCCACCCATGTATTGGAAGGAGTGGGGTGGGTACAGTCGGAGAACGGCCAGTGGATCCGAGACCCGGAGGACAGTGAGGTACAACGATAAATTTAATGAGATTGTAAGCCCTCCCTACAAATTGCTAATGATACTGAGGGGGCTAACAGACTAAATACTGATAATGAGACTGCAATCTCTTATAATGTCACTTTTGCCACAGAAAATAATATGGGCCCCAACGTGAGTCAGAATCCAAGTACTAGCATGCTTAACAACACTGTGGACAGTGTGATTCCCAGTACTTGTACTAATATCGACAACAGAATGGGACCTCTAGAAGCTACTGTACAAGACCCTAATTAGAAACCATGGCTAAACCCTATGTTTTGTCTAGCTGATCTGTTTCAGAACAAAGGGGAACCAACTCCTCGCAGAAACGCAGTTAGGTTATTATACAAGGGTGGACTGGAAGAATCTCCAGACAAGCTTTATGTCGCTAGGCAACTACTTAAAGGGTCAATGAAGTTTTTTTCTTCTGAGATTTTTGCACTCATACATGTAGAAAATTCCAATTATGATGACAGCTTTAAAACTGTTTCAGGTTTGGATAGGTTCTGGGCCCAGTATCAGATTCTGAAAAATAACCCAGTTTGGATCTCCTTTATGGCTGTACCCCTTACCAAGTCAGCAGTTAAACACATAACTGTAATGTTCCGTAATGAAGGGGTGAATGTCAAAGATATTTTGTTCTGGTTATGCCAGAGGTGCGAAGTTCTTGATAAACCAGTACCCATATTGGACAGTGAAAAGATATGGAATGGGAGGTGGAAAATTAGAGTAAAACTATTCCACCAATAATGGGCCAGTTCATCTTCATAGCAGTTTTTTTCTGGGAAAAGATAGGGGTGTCCTCTTTTATATTGGTCAGCCTAAAGCCTGTTTTAAATGTGGTTCTAGGACTCATTTGAGTACAGCATGTGATACCCCTCATTGTAGCCACTGTTTAGATTATAGGCATGTGTCTGCCAAGTGCCTTAACCTATTCAAGTGTAACCTATGTGAAAAAACTAGGCATGGGTATGGCAAATATCCATGGGCATCTCACAACAGAGATGATTGCCCTTCTCATGAAGGTCTAATTAATAGAGTCCAGCAGAGACAGGCATAGAGTGTAGCAGCCCAGGATGAGGCTAATGACCCAAGGACCTCAGAAGCTCCCCCAGTTAGAGAGGTTCCGGGGAAGAATATTGAACAAGCACCAGTCTCCTCAGTACAGGTAGAAGACTCCCAGACATCTGATATTGTATCAGACCCCAGCATCAGCATAACCCCTATGACAACAGCCCCAGAAGACTCTGGCACGACGGATATGCTCCCCCAACCCCCGCCAAGTCAATTGCAACCATTCAAGAAGGTGTTGGCTAAAAAGAGGAACAGGTCAGGCAAGGCCCTGTCTTCTAAAACACAAGTTATTCCCACAGGGTATGAGAAAGGCCACACGAATTGGAAGGCAGGGAATAAATCTGTGGCATTGGTGCATGGGGAAGAGTCAGGAGGGGAAGAGTCCGACACCTCCTTAGTTGTCTCCACAATCACAGACATCATGTTGGATGTGGAAAAAGGAGGTGGAGATGAACTGAAACCCCAATGTTCTAGATGTAGAAGGTGTTCTAAAGCCACCTGAATATTATTTTATATTGTTTCCCCGGTTTTATCACCATTATGTGTCCCTCTCTGTAACAACCATTAATGTAAATAGCATTGAGCCATAACAAAATGCTTTCCACTCTAAGTATGTTGCAGGAGGGAACTAGTGACATATATTGCATTCAAGACACCAGACTTAAAACATAAGGTGAATTACAACTAGCTGCCAGAAGTTGGACAAGAGTTACCTCCTTTTGGTCAATAGGGGATGCTGTGTGTGATGGCATCGGCAATGTGTTTACCAATTTCGCCATCCAGGTTTCTAGACTAGTAGACATACAGCCAGGCAGAGCTTTGCTTTTGGATATTAATTTTCATAATAAGAGGTTTAGACTAATCATGGTGTATGCCCCCCAAACCAAAGCACAGAAAGCCTCTCTCTTTAGAGAGATCCAACCATACCTTCACACCTCTATTTTCGTTATGTGGGCTGGGGACTTTAATTGTGGGCTCACCACATCAGATAGAGGTCTCAGGATGGAAAAATTGTTTTGTGATACTCAAGCCTTGTATAATATAGTCACCACTGCAAATCTAGCTGATACCTATAGATCTCAAAATCCTAGTGGTGGCAACACATACTTTAGAGGGTCCCTATAGACTTGGATAGGTTTTGTGTTTCTGTCTACCTCATTACAGATTCTCCATACTAAGTTACAAACATGACAGTTTCAGACCATAGGTCCATAACTGTGCAGGTAGGATGGGAACAGTCCCCTAGATGTAAAAAGAATTTATGGAGATTGAATAATACTATCTTGGAGGATGAGAGTACTAGACGAGCTTGGAGAAGAGAATGGCTAGCCAGATTGTCTGTAGGGAGCTTATGCAATGATATATCTTCTTGGTGGGAGGAGACCAAACTATCCTGGAGAAGCTTCTTTCAAAACAGATCCAAAAATTTTGTCAATAAGACCTGTTTGCAATATTTACAGTTAAGGGATCATTTACAGAAATTAATTTCCCTTACAGAGACCAACAAACTAGATTATAGTTCCCAGATTAATGTTATACGTAGACAAATGTTTAAAATACAATATGATACGGCCAAATCCCTTGAGCAAGAGTTAAGATTTTGAACTAATATGAAGAAGGGGTACATAGACCCCAATTAAGAATGTAAAGATAGAGTGGGTCACAGGGTGCTCACTGAGGTACTAACGGACTCTGGTGAAACAGTTTCAACTCCCACTTGTATTTCAGAGTAGGTGGAAAAATATGCAACTGCCTTATTTGGGAAAATCCCTGATACTGATATTTCAGTAATAAATATGGACCAATTAGATTTACCAAAAATAAATGAGCAGGAGGCTAGGAGTTTGTGTAACTCGATCTCATTGGAAGAAGTTAAACCCAACATCTCTTCCTTAAAACTAAATTCCACCTGAGGCACAGATGGTCTAGGGTCTGAATTTTTTAAAGCAGTCATTGAAGGTCTAACTCCAGCCTTGGTTTTGGTATTTAATGGGATGTTGCAAAATACTTCTCTTGCAGACTCCATGAACCAGGCAGTATTAATTTTACTGTACAAAAAAGGGACACAGGAGGACTTAAAAAATTGGAGGACCCTACGCCTCCTTAATGCGGACTTAAAAATTCTGAGTAAAATAACGTTAAATAGACTGTCTGCTGTAGCAGATCAATTAATTAGTCCTCAGCAAACATGTGCTGTTCCTAATAAATTCCAATATGATAATTTAATTACTTTTAAGAGAACTATTTCAGAAAGCTCAGGTTGGATATCTTCAGGGGTACATTCTAGGAATCAATCAGGAGAAGGCTTTCGATAGAGTTTCTTATGAGTTTTTATTTGCAGTTCTTAGAGCATATGGTTTTCCGAACATATTCATAGGCTGGATTCAGATTATGCATAATAAGGCTACAGTTCTTCCCAACATTAATGGATGGGTGGGTAATGCAGTATCAGTACAAAGGGATGTAAGACAAGGGTGTCCCCTTAGCCCACTTCTATATGCCTTTACCATAGATTTATTGATCAGGGCAATAATGCAGAATGACCTTATTCATGGCTTATAAATTAATATAGGGTCCCCTCTTGTAAAGATGTTGGTCTATGCTGATGATCTGGTGTTATGTTTAGCTCCATCTACAGAAGCACTAACACTACTGGACACTTTTACCTCCTTCTCCAGAAGTTTGGGTTCTAAGATAAATTATGCTAAAAGCTCAAGGGTCCCACTCGGAAACACCCTTGTTCCAAATGATAAGAAATTTACCGAGATACCATTAATAGAAGGTACAATCTCCATTTTAGGTATTGATTTTGAAATTGGGAAAAAGGACTACAGAGAGTTAATAGGCTGGTGTATGCTTGGAAAGAACAACAGATAGCGAAAAAGAAAAGGGTCCTTGTAATTAAAACGTTATTACTACCAGTGTTCATAGGTTCACAGAAGAAATATTAAGTTCATAAGAACCAAGGTCCATAATTGAACTTGCCACTGATTAGGTTTTTATGGTGGAACATAGGATCTCCTTTCACCCATAAAACAATCTAATCTTTTCTTAAAAACTGCTAAACTTTTACTCTCCACCACATTATTAGGCAGAGTATTCCAAACAGTGACAATTCTCTGACTAGACCATCGGTTTCTTATACATGTATTATTAAACTCATCTTTCAGTTTTAGGTTATGTGATCTAGTATCTCTGGTATGATCAGAGTTCCTAACTAATCCAATTGTTTCATAGAGTGTCTCATCTTGAAAGGCTCTATAGGTTAAACATAACTCACCCCTCAATTTCCTATATTCCAAGGAATATGAATTCAAATCCTTAAGCCTTGAATGATATTGGAATAATTTTACTGGCTTAATTTGTCTTGTCGCCCTTCTTTGGAGTTTTTTCTAAATTACTTTTCCCTCCAATGGAAGTAGGGGCACAAAAGGGAAAACAGTACTGCATGTATGGTCAAACAAGAGATTTATATAAGGGGATAATTACTTCAGGGTTTCTACTTTTTATAGAGTTTAATACATATCTAATTATTTAATGACATCTACTGCTAGTTTTATTAGTATGATGATCAAACTTTAAATTTCTGGAGATCCAAACCCCAAGATCCCTTTCATTATCACATTTTGTTAATTGGATATTACTAAATTTGTACAGGAAGCAATGATTATTTTTCCCAAAGTGCATAACTTTACACTTTGCTGCATTAAACCGTAATTTATGTTCTTGTGACCAGGTTGCCAGGTAATCCAGGTTTTTTTTATACTATTTTGCCGATTCTTCATTATAAACTATGCCTCCCACCTTACAATCATCTGCGTACTTAATCTCTTTCAAAAGTTGTGAAAGAGACTTATTAGATTTGGATAGAAGCCTGCACAATAGGGGGAATATTGCAATAAATAACAATCTTAATGCGGCAAAAGATCTGCCATAAATGAACTGAGCAAAGATAAAACTATCAAGAAAGCAGATAAGGGAGGCTCTGTTGTTGTAATGGATACAGACAAGTACCAGTTGGAAGTATATAGACAACTGGGTAATCAAATATTTTATGAGAAAGTGCCTACAGATCCGACACCCCTGAATAAAACAGAAATAGATAAGTATCTTTTTGAAATAAAAGAAAGAGGGTGGATCAGTGAAGACACTTTTTCATTTTTGACAGTACAAAACCCCATGAGAGCCTGTTTTTACATCCTCCCAAAAATACTTAAGTGTCTCACAAACCCTCCAGGATGCCCAATAGTGTCGGGTAATGGTTCCCTCACTGAACCTTTGTCACAGTATATTGACCATCATATTAAACCTATAGCTCAGAAAGTCCCATCCTATATAAGAGATACAGGTGACATAATTTCAGTGTTGGAAGAAATAGCAATTGGAGAAAAGAGTTTGTTTGTCACCTTGGATGTTGAGTCTCTGTACTGAAACATACCACAGGAAGGGGGCCTTGATGCCTTAGAATATTATCTGAATAAAAGGGATGAGAAGGACCCACCTACTGAAATGCTTGTAAAACTTGCTACGTATGTGTTGACATGTAACACCTTCTTTTTTTCAGATGAGCAGTTTATACAAAAGAGAGGGACAGCAATGGGGGCAACTTTTGCTCCAAACTTTGCCAATCTGTATTTAGGCAAATGGGAGGAGGAGATCATCAGGAAAAGGGAAATAGACCCTTACAGAGATAAGATAGACATCCATAGACGTTTTACAGATGACATCTTTATCATCTGGATAGGAGCAGAGGATGAACTTTTTGATTTTGTTAAGTTCTTGGAACAAAGCAATCCACACCTGCATTTCTCTTTGTCTTTCAGCTCTAAACAGATTAATTTTCTGGACTTGATCATTAAAAAAAATGGATTAGGAGGAATAGAAACAGATTTATACAGGAAAAGTACTGACAGGAACACACTTTTACAGGCGAATAGCAGTCACCCATATCACACTATAGCAGGTATCCCCAAAGGGCAGTTTTTAAGAGTAAAAAGAAACTGCAGCAATAAGGCAGTATATGAAAAAAGAGCAGATGAATTTGAAAATAGATCACGGGAGAGAGAATACCCTGTAAGAATTATTGCTAGGGCCAGAGAAGAAGTGGATGGAATGGAAAGTTCAGAGGTTCATGCAGAAAAAAGCAGAGAAAAGAGAAAAGGATGATCTAAGAATACATTTTGTGAGCACCTATAATGCCCAGTCAGGTGAGATTAGTAGTATAATCAAAAAACACTGGCATTTGGTTAGTTTGGACCCAGGCCTAAAGGACTTTAGTAGAACAAAGCCTAGAATGGCACACAGGAGAGGCAGGAGTTTAAAGGATATATTAGTTCACTCTGTACAGCCTAAACAAGAAGAAGGGAGGATGTGGTTACCGAGGACACAGGATGGTTGCTATAGATGTGGGAACTGCAAATTTTGTAAATCCCTGACACAAACTAAAAGTTGTTTGAACCCCAAAACACAAAGGGAGACAAAAGTAAGACTGTTCATAACCTGTGCAACAGAAGGGGTCATTTATATGGCCACCTGCACATGTGCATGTTTCTATATAGGAAAAACAAAAAGAAAATTGAAGGAAAGAGTGGGGGAACACTTGAGGGCAATAAATCATAATGACCAAAAGAATGCATTAGCAATTCATATGGGACAAGTAACAAACCCAAAGGATCATATCTGGTCCTTTTTGGGCATAGAGAAGCTCATAAAGAGCCCAAGAGGGGGCGATTATGATAATGTCCTTTTGAAAAGAGAGCAATATTGGATTTTTGTCATGGGGGGTCAGAAAGATCTGGTTTAAATGAAAGAACTGATCTTAAACCATTTCTAAAGAAATGAAAATAATCCCCCTTTCTTTTGTTTGTTGTTTCTAAGAGAATAATATGTGATCAATGTATGTGAAGTAGTGTTTAGAATAATTTAGTTGATATACATTTACTTGTTAACCTTATTTTGTATTTTTTATCATCTGGATAGGAACAGAGGATGAACTTTTTGATTTTGTTAAGTTCTTGGAACAAAGCAATCCACACCTGCGTTTTTCTTTGTCTTTCAGCTCTAAACAGATTAATTTTCTGGACTTAATCATTAAAAAGGATGGATTAGGAGGAATAGCGACAGATTTATACAGGAAAAGTACTGATAGGAACACGCTTTTACAGGCGAATAGCAGTCACCCATACCACACTATAGCAGGTATCCCCAAAGGGCAGTTTTTAAGAGTAAAAAGAAACTGCAGCAATAAGGCAGTATATGAAAAAAAAGCAGATGAATTTGAAAATAGAACATGGGAGAGAGAATACCCTGTAAGAATTATCGCTAGGGCCAGAGAAGAAGTGGATGGAATGGAAACGTCAGAGATCATGCAGAAAAAAGCAGAGAAAAGAGAAAAGGGAGATCTAAGAATAAATTTTGTGAGCACCTATAATGCCCAGTCAGATGAGATTAGTAGTATAATCAAAAAACACTGGCATTTGGTTAGTTTGGACCCAGGCCTAAGGGACATTAGTAGTACAAAGCCTAGAATGGTACACAGGAGAGGCAGGAGTTTAAAAGATATATTAGTTCACTCTGTACAGCCTAAACAAGAAGAAGGGAGGATGTGGTTACCAAGGAACAGGATGGTTGCTATAGATGTGGGAACTGCAAATTTTGTAAATCCCTGACACAAACTAAGAGTTTTTTGAACCCCAAAACACAAAGGGAGACAAAAGTAAGAGGGTTCATAACCTGTGCAACAGAAGGGGTCATTTATATGGCCACCTGCAGATGTGCATGTTTCTATATAGGAAAAACAAAAAGAAAATTGAAGGAAAGAATGGGGGAACACTTGAGGGCAATAAATCATAATGACCAAAAGACTGCATTAGCAATTCATATGGGAAAAGTAACAACCCCAAAGGAACATATCTGGTCCTTTTCGGGCATATAGAAGCCCATAAAGAGCCCGAGAGGGGGCGATTATGATAATGTCCTTTTGAAAAGAGAGCAATATTGGATTTTTGCCACAGGGGTCAGAAAGACCTGGTTTAAATGAAAGAATTGATCTTAAACCATTTCTAAAGAAATGAAAATAACCCCCCCTTTTTTTTGTTTGTTGTTTCTAAGAGAATAATATGTGATCAATGTATGTGAAGTAGTGTTTAGAATAATTTAGTTGATATGCATTTACATGTTAACCTTATTTTGTATTTATTTTTTATAGATACTTCGGCTAAGCTTGAATGCTAAGTGGATTCCCATGTAAATATTGGAGGAGGACACTGGTGCACATAATAATAGTAGTAAAAATAAAAATTAAGACTAAAAATGTTAGCAGCAATATTACAATAAGAAGGAAGTGATTAATGTGCTAATCATGTAAATATCTGTATAGATGTTTTAGTCAAATGATTATGATATAGATGGTAAAATGACTTTTATTAAAAAAAGTTTTTAAAATTAAGGAACATGGTTTATATTTGCGCTGTCACTTTAAATCACATTGTATTTATTGGCATTGGTTGACCGTTATGTTATTCCTATGATTAAGCACCAAGAGGCATGAAATGTGTTAGGATACTATCCTGCATTGCTGTAGGAGGGGGCAGCATGCATGGATAAGGAAGCATTGAGCAACTAAATAAAATTAAGCACTGATAGCTCTTTAAACTAAGTTTTTGCGCTCTTTATTGTGCAACATTGGAGTCTTGGCATTTGGTGGAAGCGACTATAAGCGACTATAAGTGGCTGTAAGTAGATGGTGCTGGCACTTGAAAAACTTTCTTTACTTGTCTATCAGCCGAGCACAGCTCCCAGGTGCAGCCTGGCAGCTTTTTCATCTTCTACGAGGAATCTGAGCGTTTTGCATGGGCAACAATAAGAAGAATACAGCCACAGTAATAGCCAACACTACTGGAGCACTTACATGATAAAACCTGATTTGTGGACAGACGTTGCGAATAGCTAACGGCGAGTGAGTAAGCTGAATGGCATCAGGTATAAACAAAGATGTGAATGGAAGAGCCAAAAACGCTCACGGTCTGGACACAGGGGAAATCCCCTCCTTCAAGGATCTGATATTTACTAATGCCAAAACGGGAATAAACACGTGTGCAGAACTACTTAAGAAGACTGAGGGCACAGAGTTAAGACCTTCAAACATTAAACAAGTGTTTCACCAGTTTGAAAAAGTAGCATTTAGAGCGAAGAGATTATACTGGGAAAGAATCTCCTTAAAGGCATACCTCGAAGTAAAGCGTGTACCACGAGGTCTAAGAGTGTTGAAAAAACCTTATTTTGGTTTACAGCAGGAAGATTTTTTGAGAAACTGGCAGAAGATTAGCCATGAAGCTAGCAAACAGTATATGGAATTGATTTTGAAAGAAAATGCAGTCATACAACTAGAAACAGAGGAGGAAATAAAAGCAAAAGAAACAGCTCTAAAAGAATATAGTGACCATCCATTATATGAGGAACTTTGTCAGAATTTTAAACTTAATTTGGCAAGATATGATAAAAAAATACAAGTTATAAAACAGTCTAAATTTGAAAGAGATACAAATGGCTATTTGAATGGAACTGTCCTTGAATGGGGCAAGAAGGTGAGATTTAACCCAAATTTTAGAACACAGGGCAGCACACCCACTAGACCCATTCCAAGAAATACAAGTAATAAACAAGATGAAAGACAAAGGGAAGAACTAAGCAGTGTGGAGGAGAGGTATTTAGGTGAAGAAGAATATACTGAAGAGACAGGCCAAGAGAGGACACCAGAAGGCCCAAGATGGAGCCAATGCATAAACCCCATTCAGACCCCAAAAAGCGGATTAGGAGGGGGGGTCGGAAAAGGAAGATGAAGAGGAGGCAACCATCAGAACAGAGGCAGAAGAGGCTGGAATTCGATGGGAAACATGGGAGGAGGATACCAATAGACAACATGGTTAATATTTGATCAAGTGATCTATCAGAAGCAGAAACAGGAAAAGAGAGCAATATTGGATTTTTGCTCCAGAGGGGTCAGAAAGCCTGGTTTAAATGAAGGAATTGATCTTAAACCATTTCTAAAGAAATTAAAATAACCCCCACCTCTTTTTTGTGCATTTTTTTGCATTTGTTTGTTTGTTTCTAAGAGAATAATATGTGATCACTGTATATGAAGTAGTGTTTAGAATAATTTAGTTGATATGCATTTACATGTTAACCTTATTTTGTATTTATTTTTTATAGATACTTCCGCTAAGCTTGAATGCTAAGTGGATTCCCATGTAAATATTAGAGGAGGACACTGGTGCACATAATAATAGTGGTAAAACTAAAAATTAAGACTAAAAATGTTAGCAGCAATATTACAATAAGAAGGAAGCGATTAATGTGCTAATCATATAAATATCTGGATAGATGTTTTAGTCAAATGATTATGATATAGATGGTAAACTGACTTTTATAAAAAAAGTTTTTAAAATTAAGGTGCATGGTTTATATTTGCGCTGTCACTTTAAATCACATTGTATTTATTGCCATTGGTTTACTGGTATGTTATTCCTATGATTAAGCACCAGGGGGCATGAAACGCATTAGGATACTATCCTGCATTGCTGTAGGAGGGGGCAGCGTGCATGGATAAGGAAGCATTGTGCAATTAAATAAAATTAAGCACTGATACCACTTTAAACTAAGTTTTTGCTTCCTTTATTGTGTAACATTGGAGTTTTGGCATTTGGTGGAAGTGACTATAAGTGGCTGTAAGTAGCTGGTGCTGGTACTTGAAAAACTTTCTTTAACAAATAGAAAGAACCTATATTCCCATATCTTACCAGGAGAATATAAAGCCCAGGTTGTATTTCCAGAATGTCCACAAAGCAAGTTACAGTTTGTCATTAGTTTTTTAACATGCAAACGCCTTCCTGAATTCATATGGGATAATGTCTGGTTAGAAAGTTATGGTAGGTTAGGCATATGCAATAATAACAAGCACAAGCAGTTCAATGAAAGATATTGTATTAGAGCTTCTTGCATACAAATATTAGAAACCCAAGCTCATTTATTCTTAGAGTGTGATTATGCTGTACAGTTCTGGGCCTATTTGGCAACCAAAGGGAAGGAATCTCTCTTTGTTTCAATCTCATTTTTTTTTTTTAGGTGGATGAGGGAATATCATGCGGAAACTTTATTCATTGTTTTTTCTGTAATCCGGTGCTATCTACGGCAATCTAGATGTCTGTGGGTAACACAACAAAGGTTAATTCACTATATGAAGATGTTGAACAATATTCAATTGTCTTTGCAGTCCATTGTACAGAATGATTCTAAAAAAATGTTATCCTGAGAAAGTCAAGGCATTATGGGTAAACTGTGAAGAATGGGCGGATCCCCCATGAAATATGATATTAATTACTTGCTGGATGAATGATTGTATTTCTGTATTTTTATTTTCTTGGTTTTATTTAGCTTATTCTTGACATACAAGTAATGTGATTAATAGATTTTGTAAACATTTTGTTATGTAGTCCTTTTTTTCAATAAAAATTCCCATACTCTTTTCGAGAAGAGCCATGAGATCTTTAACGTCCACCTGAACAACCACCAGAACAGGCAAATGGGACCTCAGTTTAACCTCTCATCCGAAAGACGGCACCTCAGGAGTGCAGCACCCCCCCCATGCTGCACTACAGTGTCAGTATTGGGATTTAACCCAAGTGTTTGGTGTGGGGAGAGAATCCACAGCCTTCTGATCCTCTGGCCTCAGAGGTGAGAGTGCAACCTGGTGAGCCACTGACACTGTACTGTACTGTACTGTACTGTACTGCACTGCTTTTTGACTTCTTCCCATCCACCGTCGTCTTTCACTGTCTTCCAGCTAGGAGATTACAGGGCAGTATTACTAGAAGTGAGTTGGAGGAAGCAGCTGCACATAGGGAGGGGCCTTGTGGTCCTTTCTAACACTAGAAAAGGGAGACAAGGAGGATGGGTTGAAATAAGATGAGGGCAATACAGCAGGGAAAGGACTGATTGGAGGAGATAAGCAAGGGGAATTGATGTGGAGGATAAGAAAAGCAATGAAGGGAGAGCAGGGGATACAGAGAGAGGTAGAGGGGATGGGAAAAGGGGAAAGAGGAACAGAGCTGGCAGGAGTGCAGAAGGGGGACTGGAATGTTTTTTAAGCTAATGCTAGGAGTATAGGGAACAAGATGGACAAACTTCTGACCATAACGACTTCAGATGGTTTCGACATCCTGGCCCTCACTGAAACCTGTGCGGTGCTGTGTAAGTTACTTTTAAAATGTAATCAGTTCCGATACAGTTCCTAGTTACTCTTCAATAAATGTAATCAGTTACAGTTATTTATTACTCTGTCATAAAAAGTAATAAGTAACAGTAACTGTAACTCATATTACTTTTAATATTACTTTATATTACTTGTTATAACTTTGTTAATTTGTTCATTAAACATAGCTACATGCTGACGAAACTCTAAAAATCATAACAAGAAATAAAATAGATGCCATAGTCAGTGAATGAGTTTGTACGTTATTTGTTTCATGTTTTCCTAATAACATATGAAAGTCAAGAGAATTTGTATACGCAATACATATATATCATGATTATGTGCATTAATGCATCATCAGGTTGTCTATGAAGACTAATAAGTACTGATTAGTTTTATTATTTTCATCTAACCTGCTTGGTACATAGGTCAGGTGGTAGCATACGTTCAGTTGGTAGCATGGGTCAAAGAAGAACATTTTACTTGCCTTAGTAATGTTGTTTCTTCTCAGGGATCCCTCACTATTGTTTCACTCTATGTATCATTCTCCATGGAAACCAATGCCCCAGAGGCAAACACTACGAACTGAATTTAGAATTACAATGTGTGCTTAAAAAACTGTTCTGCCCAGCCTGGTGGCGCTGAAGGTTGAGGCACTGGACACCACACCTTGCGCCATGCTGGTGACCCGGGTTTGGGAATCAGATTCGGATCATCGAGTGTTGGCCGGGGGAGAAGGATTGAGCATCCCTAGGACCATTCTCCTTCTCTGGGGAGGGTGGCGATGGTCTCCCGCGAAGGTGCTGGCTCCTGGCGGTGGCTGGGGGGAAGTGCCGGTCACAGAGCATTGGAAGGGACAGCATGGGCGAACGTCCAATGTACGATGCTTGGGAGTGCACACCACAACGTCATTGGTGTTCTTGCACACCTGCACCATGGGGAAGAAAATCAGAGCATAAAACTTGACTGAATCCTCCGGCGCTCATGAGAATCCACCTGTGGCACTGCACCGGACTCATCTGGAGCTCCCTCTGGCCCTGACCCCTTGGTTTTCCACATTGGGGTCCTCAATGTGACCTATAGAGAAGGAGATGGGAGGAGGCTGAGACTCGGGCATGGTGCCCGGTGTGGTAGCCACTGGTAGATCTGAGCGAGAGACCACAGGGACCACTCCTGCCAGGAGGTAGGTGCGTAAAGAATACAAAAAAAAAAACCCTCTTCTGCCACCTTCTACCTTGGCGGTTGTCAGATTTGTTTCTATAGCTAGAGTAGAAAGTGGCTAGTAATTCTAGCTAAAAGGCTACCAAAAATGTATGCAAATTTCAAATTTTGGAAAAAAAACTCAAATTAAATTAAAGCAGATGTGTAAATGTAAAATGCAAATATAAAGGAAACACAACTTACAACTGAAGAGAAAAAAATGCAATAGTAATGCTCAAGCAACCTAAGTAAAACTGACTGATTATTTTGAGAACCTATTTTCAGATTCTGGAAAGGGAGGCAGAGTGGGAGAGTGAAATCATAGTGATGGATCCCTGAAAAAAAATATGTCTATGGTGAGTAATTTTTTTCTTCTATCCCCAGGAATTCCTCACTTACTGTTTCACTCTGTGCAGACTATACAGCAGCACTTTGGGAGGCTGGGTCCAGAACCTACTTTGGAAAAATGATCTGAAATTCAATTCAAACAGTAAAGAGTTTTATAGCTATATAAACTCATTAAAAAGCATAACAGCAATATAGGACCTCTTGTTATTGATTAAATGTTTCCTTAAAAAGGTTTGTTAATTAAAAAAATAAATATAAATACATAAAATAAAAATAAAAACATCTCATCTCACTGTCATGCAGCACAACCATCCACCGATCCTCTCCCTCAAAGACCCAGCAGCACCTACCAGCCGTCACTGATTCATTCCCAGTATGAACTGGTAATGATGAAGATGAGCTAATGGTTAGAAGCTCTTCTAAGCCCTATTCCTCATTACCAAACTTGTCAGATGAACTCATTACTAATTTAGTCTTTATTGTTGTGAATAAATCTGTATTAATAATAAAAAATGCTGCAACTGGATGGGCAGGATTTTTTTAACAGCAATTTCACCTTCCCCTCCAAAAGAATCATGAGCCACTCAGTACCGTAGAAAGGGTGGGGTGGGCGGTGCTCCAGCACTGGGTGCAAGTCTCCAAGGGGCGCAATTTTCAATGGAAGCTTGCGTATTTATTCATTTGCAGTACCACTTTAAATTTTTTTTTCTCACTTAGACTGTAATTATAACTGGCTGTCAGCAGGGGTACATCTGCCAAAGAACAGCAAGTTTGGGGGGGTGGGGTATATATATGAGCTGCAGGCAAATAGTCATGTGGTGGTGGTGTGTAGTACAGCGAGTGAGAAAGAAAGAGAAACTGTAGGTGGGTCAGCAACGCACATTATAAAAGGTACGAGCGAGCGGTTGACACTAAGACTGAGAGTACAGCCAGACAGTCATATATTATTGTGATACTTGTGAGAGTAGAGAGAAAGAGGTCTGAGAGACGAGAGATCCATTAGTGAGGTCCTGTCCAGACCATCTTGGAATTTTAATTGTAAGCATAAGCATATTAGTAATAAGTCTGTCGTCCTGTCTCCCGTGTGTGATCCCCCGAAAGCTGAATTCCATATTGTTTAAAAATCAAATTTGTGTCCTGCTTGCTGTTTAGTTTTGTGCAGACTGCATAAGTGAGTCTGAACTCTAGTCTGATTTCTGAAATGAGTGTATCTGCAGCGTGGCAGTGCCAGCCGCGGCCGGGGAGGGTAATTTTCTCGATTTGAAAAAATGGAATTGGAATTTAAATTGGAAATCATGTACTGATCTGATCCAGATACTGCACTGATCTCGTCATCAGGAGGAGGAATGGGAAAGAAGTCAAGCCAGTTGCCGGCTCTCATCCACGCCAGCTGACTGCCAGGCCCGGGCTGCGGGCCCAATCTGATTGGGCTCACAGCCTGGCTTGGCGGGTGGGTGGTGTAGCGACTGGCTGCTGTAGTAGTAGTTCATGGGACTCTGACTGGGACAGTGGGATGGGAGTGAAGAAGTTGCCAGTTGCCGCCGCCCGGCCCCTCTTTGGCTCTTCTGCCAAGTTTGGCAGACTGACTGCCATGGTGCAAGCAGGCTGCATGGCACCATCCCTCCCACCCCGTCATTTTCTCTCCTTCTCTTGCCCTGTGTCCCTTGCACACCCAGTGATGCATTCCACATCATGCTGGCTCCCCCGTGCTGCTTTCCCCCATCCTAATACTCCAGGCGGGTGGCGCTGCTGGACCCTAGGAGTCAGCATATTTAATTTCCTCTGTCTCACAGTCTCAGTGCACAGCATAAACAACACTATTCAAAAAGTTCAAGCAACTCAAGTTATCAATTTAAAATAAATTCTGTTTTTTGTGTCGAGCCAAGAATATCAGAGTAGATTGAGACTCAAGAATGAGATGTTGCTTACTTGCTTTAATAATTCGTCAGTCAGGACCCTTCAGCTCTGAAGATGTTACATTCTTTCTCTGCTTTAAAATCATTTCAAAACAGAGAAAGAGGAAGAGTAAAAGACAAGACATGAAAGTTTGGAAACTTCTGAATATTTAAATTGCTCCACTCCTGAGTAAAATGATTGATTAATTAGGCTTTTCCTGTACCATGCAAGTATGATTTTTCTTCCGGGTAAGGGTAATTGGAAAAGCAGAAATCCATTCCCAAAAAGATGTGAGGCTACTTAGTGATAACTTTACACAGGTGTAGATTGCCTGTGGTACATAAGAGCTTTGTGGGTGGTTAGGTAGTTATCTGTATCGCCACTGATTGAAATGAAATACCTACCCACAGAAAGCTAAAATTAACTGCTGGGGTGGAGGTAACATATTTACGTGTTTGTGCAATTTGCAGCACACTCCTTCACTGTGAAGGAGTACAAATTGTCCAAACAAGTAAATCAACTTCACTCCTCATTATTCGGTGCATCACAGCAGTCTGTTTTTTTTATTTTAACCTCAGGGTCTCAATTCTCAGAAACTATGGCGGGTAGCAGCATTTCATGGGTGGAAACTAGCTGCACCATTGTGCTTCCATGATTGTGCCATACAGTACACAATGCTGGGTGAATTATTCTTCTAGTTATTAGAGGGTATAAACACAGGTTGGATTGCACTTGGGACCAAGTCACAAACTGGAATTGCACTAATCTCAGTGAATGCCATTCTGTGAATTGGGTGTAATGGTCAGTGCAGGGGCATCCAGCCTGAAAAGCATCCCCCGTCCTAAACCTATAATCCTCGAATATAGGGCCCTTGTGGGTCACTGATTCCAGATCCTTCATGGCCTAGTGATTTCACTCCCTGGTGACCCAATGTCAACCCTTAGGTACAAAAAACTGAGACCGATTGTGGAAGGGCTGTCACATTTATGTGAATGGTACTGTGGCCCATTTGTGTGGTAGCCCCACCCACCCATACTATCCTGAAGTGTCTCAGCCATTCAGGAAGGGGTCCAGATTCCAGTTGAATTTAGCCAAGACTTGGACCAAGAGGGTTACATTTTTGCTGCTTGTGCTAAAGGGTCACACTAACTACTTGGCTGTATCAAGTAGTACTGAGACTGAGGCCTTGGCTCCCCCCCCATATATGCAGCCATTAGGGATTTTAATTCCTGTTCATGTGTTTGAGAGTAGGGGCAGTGATTTATTGCTTTGGTGATGTTGCCAACCTGGATCCAGTCTCCTAGTACTAGTACTCAGTACCAGACTCACTGCTATTTCGTGAAGAATCAGCTCCAGCACTCAGGACAGCCAGCCATGCACTGTGCAGAAGCAGCACTGGCACTGGTTGTATTTAAGCTCATGTGTGTGTGTATCTGTATATATATATATATATATATATATATATATATCGCATTACACACATTACAATAGTGATTCCGAGTAGTAAAATACCCAAAATAATATATGTTTCCTAGAACTGCTCTAGTCTTCACAGCAATTGTGCAGTGTCAATGTACTGTTTCCTCCTGATTTACCAGCTTATTATGTTATATTTTAATGCATCTATTTTTAAATTAGTAGTCTGCAGTCTGTTGTGGAGTCTGTTTGGATTCTGGAAAAGGCAGAATCAAGGTGGTTCAAATAAACAACACCATATACAGTATTATGCTGTGATTTAATTTGAACCATCTTGCTTCAGCCTTCTGGTCTATCCAGAGTCTGTCCACACCAGACTATCATAGTTGCATTATAACATAATAAACTGAAATCAGGAAAAAGGTACATACGTGATTCTTTTGGAAAGCACAATTACAGTTATGAGCACACCTAAGAAATATATAGATTTAATAATTTATGGTGATAATATTTATGAGATGCCATGGTACAAAAGGGAAGATTTAAGAGGTTGGGAGGGTTCAGAAAAAACAGGATCTTAACTGTGCAACTTCAGGGGTAGGGAACATGTAACAAAAGTGTTTTTTCTTCAAGAAAAGCCCCAAAACTCACCACAGAGCATGTAAACCCTCAGAGCTTGGGGCTCGTGACCCCCAGACCTCCAGCTCTTTTTCGGGGCAAAATGAGTCTCTTGCCCAGGGCACCAAAATGCCTTCCTACAGCTCTGGAGCCACTGTTCACAGGAGCTGCAAGTTGTCAGCTTTATGACACCCATAGTGAAGTTCCTAAGTTTGACTCAACTATGCCAGCCACTCAGCCAGAGTCAATGTGCAGTGTGTGTCACACTCACAGTGTCGCCATTGGTCCCCACTTCTTTTATATTGCCTGCCCACCAGCTCCAGTCATTTTCTTGCATATAATGATGATGATGACGAATCACTAATTATGACTGTCAGTCATGATTATAATGAAGGTGACTATATAAGCTCAGCACATGAGGATGATGGTAATGTATCTACCAATTACCAGTAATCAGCATTTCAATGGAAATGATAGCTATGCAAAAGTGATAGCCTAGAGTTGCTCAGCTGGGTTCTGAATGGCAGCTTGGACTAAAGTTAAATGGTAGCCAGCAGGGAGACACCACCACACAACATTTAGTATTTGTTGGCAAAAGAAAGTGAAAAGTCAACAAGTGTCTACTGGGAAAATCTTTTTTAAATTGTAGATGCAGGCCCACGCATGGAGGACATGGTAGTTAACTCATGTATGGTGTGCACACGACCATTCCGTCCACCACACATGAGACTGCACAAATCTTAGTACATAAGTAACAGAAGAGAGAATACACTGCTATAACCTACAAAGTTAAAGCAGCAGCCAGTATTGCTACAGCAGTTATTACTACCATGTGAGTTCTCAGGTGTTAATGTCAGTTTTCCCTGCAGAAACTGAATCATAAACCTTGTTATCAGCAAGTTTTGAAATCTGAAATGGTGGCTCCCACAGACCAATGGACAACACTGATAAAATCGACCCCTGATATTTTCCGCAGACTAACAAACTCTGCTGCTTGAATTATTATTGTTCTATATAATAAGTACTACTACAGGTTTGTTATCACGATTACTGTGTAACACAGTTTAAAAAATAATTGGAGATAGATATCACATTAACTACCTCCCGTAACATTTATGATTTGTTAGACATGAAATGCTTTATAAAGTTATAACTCAAATGATTGTTACAATAGCTGGACTATTGCTTAAGTCACGAAGAATTCTCTAGAAACACTGTTTGTTGGCTGAGACTTAGATAATATAGCACTATTAAATTGCAAAATAACCAGATAAGCTTATTGGGCCCTATGCACAATGCCAATGCACCACGTAAACTGGGCATGTTGGCATCACTAAAACTGAATGCCACGGAGTGGGGTCCCACGGACCCCGAGTGGCATTCACTCTTGGTGTGCAGGACAGTGATGCACTTGATCCCCGAGCCGCGAGGACAGCAATGTGCTGGGGTGGACAGGGGTATGCCAGCACTATGCGCTAGTCACAAAGGCACGTAGTGCCGGATGCAGAGAGGGCATAGGTGTGTGCATGGTATGCCAGGGTTAACCCTGCCATAACCACAGTACACACTGCATGCCCATGGTGCTCCCACTTGGTCCAGGCATCCTGAGTCATCCCCCCCGTAAAGGCACCCCTGTGTTCCCCCCAGGCCCTGTTGACACCACCTTCTAGGCCCCGGACCTGCCGGGCAGTTCCGTGGCTATTGTCAGCCGGTGGCACATCCCGCCTCTCACTTCCACAGCTGCCGGATGTCCATCTACCTCTGGGAATCCCATGCATCCTGACCTGTGCCATGCGGACACCAGCATGTCCAGAGGTGAGCACCAGGACTGTCCAAGGCATGTGACATCTGTCCTTGTAGCTGGCACTCTAGCTACATACGGTGGGGGACAGGACAGGACAGTGATATGTGATGGGAGGGGGGTTGCAGCACGTGGTTGGGGATGGGGCAGCGTAGAGTTCATACCAAGGTGCTGATGGTGTTGAAGGAGCTAGAGAGCCTAGGGCCCATAAGTGCTCCCATGCTACTCAATAATCATAATATCTTGGGTTTTGTCCAGTTAATAAGTAAGCATCCAAACAAGTTTTAAATTCAGTTTTGATACTGCTAATAATAATATTGAGTGGTAACTTATTCCATGGACTGATGACCCTCAATGTGAAGCAGAATTTCCTCATCTGATAATTGAAGGATTTTCCAGATAATTGAAGTGGGTGACCTCTGGTATCATATTTGTTATTTTTAAATTGTAATCCTAGTTCAGTTATTAGAACAGGGTCCTGGATTATGTCATACAGAAATAGTTAATCCCCTCGTAAGTGGCATGTCTCAAGTGATAGAAGGTTAAGACTTAGTAGGGAGCGGAGGTCCTACCGCTGGAGGTCCACCCATGCTCTGGGTGGTGCTTGTTTGGTTTATGTGGGCATGAACAGTGGGGATGACTGGAGGCCATGTGGATCCTGGTGCCAGCTTTTGGTATTTATGCACCTGTACCAGCTCCATTGCGCATATGTGATCCACTGCGGTTCCAGAATGAGTATGCTATTGGATGCCCACCTGGGTTCGCTACTCCGCCCCCCCTTCCCGGCTGCCCTGTGTGGTCCTGTGTGCCGGGGCGGAGCCACGGACAGGTGCCCTATGGGTGCTAGTGGCTGTGAATGCCATGCACCCTGTGCCTGTCTGGGGCCGCAGAGCCACGTGGGCAGGATATGTGCCTCTGGCATGTAATTCCCGCCCGTTTGTGCATAGGGCCCATTGTCTGGGGGAAGATATCAGTTAACTACTGTACTGTTACACGATAGTAAGAAGACATAGTCTCAGGACTCATTAGCAAGGCAAATAAAATAATAAAGCTTGCTTGTTGTCTTAACTTGGAGGTAATAACTGGCATAAAATAATTGAAGATAGAACTGCATTAACCATTGCCAAAGCATAGCAACAAGTAAGCTCAAAATATTGTCCAGGGATCAGGAAAACTGATAGCATAGCATTTAACAGCCAAAAGACCAACTGTTACACCCTTATGCTTGTTGTCTAGGGATGTTTAAAATATGGATTATCACAGTCAATACACAACTTAAGTATTTCTAGACAATAAGATATCCAAGCTGTGCTCAACATTAGCCTCAGCCTTGGCAAATCTTCAAGTTGACTTATACCACAATAAATAAAACAGTATTCCCAGTATGTTTTCTTGCAATGTAATAGGAGCTGCACTTCAATGTTTTCATCGGCAAGTCAGTTTCTTCTAGCTGTAAGGGCCTGTCCACCAATGCTGAACAATCTTTCAATTGGTACACTAGATGGCAGTGCAGTATTGTAATGAAAGAATGTTTTCTTTATTTTTGAAATCTTGATTTAGTAGTTGCCGTATTGGTCCTTTCAAGAATAGATCCAGAAGCAAATGATTTGATACCTTTTAATGGACCAACATAGATGTAACAACAAGAACAAAGTGCTCTAGCTTTCGGACCAACCAGTCCTTCTTCAGAAGCTCATGGCAGTTGTTTAGAAAATACAATACTTATAACAGCTAGATAATGCAGAGAAAACAGAAAAAAATCCCCATTGGTTTAAAATACTCATTTAAAAAAAAAAAAAAAAGATGATGTCAGAGAAGTTAACAGTACAATACTGCCCTCAGTCCGAATGAACCTTGGTTAAGATGTGCTTGTGCAACAAACAAAGAATCCTACTGCACATAAATTTAATTGACATAAGATAACACTGCTGAAGCAGATAACTCCCAAATCAAGCCATGAGTGTCACAGTCAGTATAAGGATGTGATTACTGAAAGGCAACCCCACCCAGCTTAAAGACAAACTAAGATAGTTATAGGGCTCATGAAATCACAATGTATGCATTAAAGACAAGAATACCAGTAAAGTTGTCTAAAAACATCAGTGCACACTGTGTGATGTGTAAAACCTACTAGACATGTCACCCAGTCTGTATTCTCAAGCTAAATAAAAGGCCCAAGAAATTACAAAACCTCAGGACTATATAAATGATAATATAAATATAAATTGATAATATTAGTGTTAAACAAAAAACTCTAGTCGAGGAACCTCAAGGAATTCAGACCATGCAGCCTGATATGTACTGATGTCAATATATACTGAGAATGTAGCAACTTCATGTACCACAAGTGTCTAGGGAATCTGAAAAGAGATAAAAATGTAATTTATCTCCTCCTGCTCATACAAACAGTACAACCTAACCCACCCCACATCACAATAATGTGGGTGGGGGAGATACATAGCTTAAACGAGATGATGTCTCTCTCTCTCTCCCCCCTCCTTTTCTCTCTCTCTCTCTCTGTCCCCCCCACACACACAATTACAGTGGAACAATTACAATTATTGGGGAACAATTACAGTGACTGAAGTTAATATAGGTTCACTAGGAGAGAGATTGAGAGTGTGTATGTGTGTGTGTGCGTGTGTGGGGGGGGACAGAGAGAGAGAGAGAAAGGAGGGGGGAGAGAGAGAGAGACATCATCTCGTTTAAGCTATGTATCTCCCCCACCCACATTATTGTGATGTGGGGTGGGTTAGGTTGTACTGTTTGTATGAGCAGGAGGAGATAAATTACTTTTTATCTCTTTTCAGATTCCCTAGACACTTGTGGTACATGAAGTTGCTACATTCTCAGTATATATTGACATCAGTACATATCAGGATGCATGGTCTGAATTCTTGAGGTTCCTCTACTAGAGTTTTTTTTTAACACTAATATTATCAATTTATATTTATATTATCATTTATATAGTCCTGAGGTTTTGTAATTTCTTGGGCCTTTTATTTAGCTTGAGAATACAGCTGGGTGACATGTCTAGCTAGGTTTTACACATCACACAGTGTGCACTGATGTTTTTAGACAACTTTACTGGTATTCTTGTCTTTAATGCATACATTGTGATTTCATGAGCCCTATAACTATCTTAGTTTGTCTTTAAGCTGGGTAGGGTTGCCTTCAGTAATCACATCCTTATACTGACTGTGACACTCATGGCTTGATTTGGGAGTTATTCTGCTTCAGCAGTGTTATCTTATGTCAATTAAATTTATGTGCAGTAGGATTCTTTATGTTTGTTGCACCAAGCACATCTTAACCCAAGGTTCATTCAGACTGAGGGCAGTATTGTACTGTTTAACTTCTCTGACATCATCTTCTGTTTTTTTTTTTTTTTTTTAAATGAGTATTTTAAACCAATGGGGATTTTTTTCTGTTTTTCTCTGCATTATCTAGCTGTTATAAGTATTGTATTTTCTAAACAACTGCCATGAGCTTCTGAAGAAGGACTGGTTGGTCCGAAAGCTAGAGCACTTTGTTCTTGTTGTTACATCTATGTTGGTCCATTAAAAGGTATCAAATCATTTGCTTCTGGATCTATTCTTTATTTTTGGGAATGTTAGCAAAGTTTCAGCTGTTTTATTTGTGTCTGTCGGCTGAGGTGGTGGGTGTGAAAACAATCAAAGGATTCAAGCAGGGCTGGGACATAATGAAGGGAATAGTGGTTACTGGGGGCAACAGAACCAGGGAGGAGAATAGAGAGATGATGGGGAGGGTTTGTACCCTGGAGGAACAGTAGGTTCCAGGGATTATAGGGAACTTGGGCAGACTGGATGGACCTCTGGTCTTTTTCTGCCGTCATTGTCTATGTTTTTATGAAGAAACCCACTGTGACTAGGTTGCTGAATTTTGTCAAATTTAAAGAAATCATCCTTCTTAGGGTCATCTTCAGATGATGGGCTTCCACAACATATCTTTCTAATGTGACAACAATTAATTTTCAAGTATGTTTTTAGCTGCACACAATTCTTCTTCATTGGTAATCCACCGAAGACAAAACTGTAGTAATGTGATGCTGACTAGAATCAATTCTCTCTGCTCAAAATTAGTACTGAACCAAGTGTCCCCAACTTTCAGAATTACATCACGAAGAGGAGATACATAACACACTCTCGGACTCATATCAAATGATTTCTTTTTCAGTGCCACTACTGTTGGAAGAAGGTATCTTATGCAGCAGTTTGTTTCTGCTTTCAGAATATTCAGTGAATTTGCAAGAGGCTGCATTATTTTGCAGTACTGTACTCCACAGGAAAGTTATCTCACTTTTCCTAAACCTTGTGAAGCCAAATTCATCCAGATGTTACGCAGATCTTCTTCCTCAGTTCCTACAATGGATCTTATTTTTACATGGCTCTGTAGTAGGAATTCAACCTTGTGTCACCAGGGGCAGCCAGCTTTGTATCAGTTTCGTCAGAAATTACGATATTTCACTTGCTTGTGAACTTCAATGAACAACGTTCCAAAGAGCTGAGCATTTTGCCACTGTGCTGTGGCATATCTTCTTGTAGGCAGCATTTGAAGTAGCAGAGTCTATATCCTTCACAGCTGATGAGTTCAGGGTACGTGATGCTCAGCATTGATGTGAAGGAAGGCTGTAGGTCTCCTTCATGTCTCCATCTCCTTCAGCGAGAATCTGTCATACATCTACGAAAGTTACATTTCAGTTCAGTTTCAGTTTATTGTTGACAAATAATGTTGCCTTTACAATATACATAATAAAAACATCCATATCACCACTTATTTTAAAAATGCAAAACTGCAAATCACAAAATACCAAAATAATTTAAACCCCGACAGCTATGGAAAATAAATACTTTATCATACCTCTATATATACTTTTTTAAAAACCGTGAGTTATCATTCTCCATTATTAAGCCAATAAATTTGCATTACATTTATATAACATGTCTTTTTCTGCTTTACGTTATTCTACATAGTCTAGCTATGTTTTCTAAATGATAAACATAATGGGTGGGATATTCAGAAATGTGCCAATGGCATGTGCAACCCTGGTGCAGCACAAGTCAACTGTGCAATGGCACAGTGACTGCGATATTCAATGGTTGTGCACCACAACATGCGCCAGCGCATCACGGCTGAATATCACAGGTACTGTACCATGGCAACCAAAAATGTGCCATAGTGCAATCAGGGATGCACAAGGGACAGAGGAGGATGCACCAAGGGACAGCAGGAACAGCCACAGGCACAGCAGGGAGACAAGCAAGGGGGAAGGGGGAAACAGTGCAGGATGGTGGGTGCACCAGGCCAGGAACACTGGCAGGGACACAACCAGCACACAGGACACCACCGCACATGGAGTGCAAGCATGCAGCGGTGCCCCCCCGGGAGGATGCAGGGCACAGGTGGCACTGACATACAGGGGTGGGAACCCTAGACCACCACACGCCGGTGGGCATGTGGCCACCTGGCCAATGACAAGCCACACCCCAACACACAGCACCCACCACACTCACATGCCACACAACCCAAACTGCTGTCCCAGGACCACGCCATGGCACAGCCACTGACCGAGAGGCATGCCAACACCATGCATGCACCACCCAATGGCACAGGCACACCACACGGCCACCCACCACACAACTGCAGCATGGACCCACTCACCAGCCACAAAGCAGACACGGACACAGAAGGGTAACCAAGTAACATATATATTGTCTGAAAGTAACACAACAGAACAGTAACAGAATATGAAGGGGAGGGTAGGGGTAGGTGTGAAGGGGTCAGGGGACAGGGTCTGTACAGGTGGATGGGGGAAGGAAGGGGAAGGGAGGACAGAGGTGTGAAGGGGTCTGGCGGTCCTCAAGGCCAGCCACAACCTGCCTGCACCTGGCACCTTCCCCGTGCCGTTCCCAGAGCAGGATCTGCTGGGTCTGGTCTGCCAACTCCATTGTGTGTGATGTAATCAAAACAACCTGCCACAACAGATGGCAGTAGAGCGGGAGCCTGGAACCCCTCCAGACACCTATAACAGAGAAAAGGACAGGTGATCAGTGCACAGCCAAAGCACCCCAGCCTCCCCCATGCGCAGCGGACAGTGGTTGCACATGCCCCTGGAGTGGCACCCCAGCCACCCGCTGTGGGTGGGCCTATGCCTGCCACCAACTCAGCAAGCCACAGCAGCACTCAGTGCTGGAATCCGCTGCCCAAGGGCCACCGGATGGCACTGCGGCAGACAGATGGCATGGTGCTGCAGTGGAACCGTAGTGGCACAAGTAGTGGCCAGACGCACACCTGGCCCACCAACAGCTGCCACGCATGTGCAGTGGCCACCCCATGGCACCACGCACACTGCACCATGTGCCAACCACAGCCTCCACGGCACAAGGCAGAAGGGACCATGGCTGTACCCCCTCACTGCCCACCCTGCACAACAATGTGCAATCTCACAGTGCCTACCTGCTCCCCGTGGCACTCTGCATGCTGGTCCTGGCACTACACACCCGGCTGGGCCTCCTCCCACCACCGATGGCCCACAGTGGCCTGCTGCAGACCGCCAGGTGCTCCAGCCGCCCTGGCCTGCCTCCAGTCCTCAGGTCCTAGGACAGGAACACAGACAGGCACACATCAGAACACAACCACAACATGGGCCCACTGACCCCACCACCCATGCACAGGCCCTTCACAGTGACTGGCAATACTGTGCCACATGGCACGCTACTACAGCCCCCCACATGGCATGCAGCCCTGTCAGCCCCATGGAACAATGGCCTTGCACAAATGCAGTTGGGGTGCACTCACCTGGCCGTGGCATGGCCCCCCGCCAGACGCGTGCCTGCAGCGCTCTCAGCGCCCTCAGCCACTCCGGGTTCCTCCGGACCAGGTCCCCATACCGGTGGCAACACTGCTTCCTGGTACGCAGCACACTGGTGGCCTGAACAAGGCCATAGGCTATCTCCTGCCACACGTTGGTCCTGGGCCTCATGAGGGTCTGTTGGCTGAACAGGCTGGCAGCATGGGGCTCCACCTGGGCCACCAGGTTCATGAGCTCCACCTGGCTCCAGTTGTGGGCATGGGGCACTGCATGATGGGGCATGTTCAGGCAGCACTGAAGAATGCCAAAATGGCACCCGGTAGCGCACGTGCACAACGTGCAAGGGATGCGTGCCTCACACAGAGATGCGCTGTCCGTGGCAATCGCGCATCTCTGGGGATGCGTGGCATGGGCATGGCCACATCAGCATGTGGGACAGAGGACACTGGGGGGCACAGGGCACAGCAGGGGTCAGGGGTCAGCACACGCAATGTGTGCGGAGCACAATTGGGCCCATGTCTCACAATGCATAATAGGACCATGAAGGCGGCACGCCCCATGGGACCAACAGTGCCCAAGTGCCAGTGGCCCAATGGCGCCCGAGCACCAGTGCCTCTATGGCGCCTGAGCGCTATTGTTCTGGTAGCGCACGAGCACCATAGGTCCAATGGCGCTCGAGCGCCATAGGGCCTATGGCACTCGAGTGCCATAGGTCCCATGTCACATGGGCATTATGGCCCCTATAGTGTGCCATAGGGCCTATGGCACTCGAGTGCCATAGGTCCCATGTCGCATGGGCATGATGGCCCCCTATAGTGCGCCCAGCGCATGCCGCGCAATAGGTGGCGGCACATGCTGTTGCACATGCGCATTTGCAGGTATGTACTGCGCATGTCACGCCATTGTGCAATGCCATTTGTGCAATGTGCAACAGTGCAATATTCAGCCGACATATGCAAATCAGCTCATCAGCCTATCCGGGGCGCAATGGGGGCATTTGCATGTCATTACGGTTGTGCATCAGCTCATTTGCATGTGATGCACTATAAAGGCACCACACAGCATCACAGGTTATGGACCGGTATTGCAACCAACTGAGGCAGGTTGCACCTGCCGAGGGGAGGGCCGGCACAGGGTGCTGGATGCACACAGGTAGAATCATGTCCGAGCACGAGGAGGGTGAGGAGCGTGGGCCTGCCCGGAGGTGCAGGCCCAACTTTACAAGAGCAGAGGCAGATGCCCTGTTCGAGGGGTACCTCGACAGGGAGCCTTTGCTGAGTGGCACCGCAGGCACACCCCAGGTCTGGGCCGTGGCCTGGGAGGGGGTGACGGAGGCCATAAACCAGCAGGGCAGCCACCAGCAGTCTGCACAAGAGTGCAGGAAGAAGGTGGGAACCAACAAGCGTCAGATAAAGGAGAAGGTGGCAGCCATCCAGGCCGCGTGGTCGGCCTCTGGTGGGGGCCAGGCCACTGTGCCACAACTCACACCACAGGAGGAGATGGTGGTGGTCACCATGTGGCATAAGGCAGTGGAGGGTGTGCTGGGCGGTGGCTTCCAGACTGGAGGGAGCCCTTCGCTGCATGGTAGGTATGGCAGGCAGGCGGGGGGAGTCTGGGGGGACAGCAGCCCTAATGCATCTGTGTTCCCTTACAGCACCAGCCCACCAGCATGCGGTGGCAGGGGCACCTGCAGCTGTCGTGGTGGCCCACCCAGCCCTGGAGGACCAGCCATTCACCTCCATGGGCATCTGGGGGCCTGATAAGCTGCAGAACACCACCACCATCCAGAAGGATGTCCCGGGTGTGGTGGCAGATGAGGCCCTGGCTGTGTTCTAGTGGGACACCAGCCATGGTGTGCTCTGTGCAGAGACACAGATCAGGGCGGGGTCCGACATTGCTGACAAACAGACCATTGTCCTGGACAGCGGGGGGCTTGTCAGAGGGGAGTCACCCATACCATACACCCACACCGGCTGCATGGCTGGTGGCCTGTTGGCGGCGGAACAGCTGCCCACCACTGCTCCTGGACCTGATGTGTGCACAGGCACAGTGGTGCAGGGTGGCAGTGCACCCGCACAGGTGCTGGCCAGCGCACAGGGGCCAGAGGAGTGGCAGCAGAAGATGGCTGGAGATGTGGGGGAGCCAGGTGCTGTATCCACCGCCAGGGTGCCTGACATTGCCCAACCCCATGATGGCCATGCTGTGTGGCACCCACCTGAGTGGGGGACCAGGCAGCATGATCATACGTCACTGGTGGGATTGTGCCATGCCCCTGCACCCCAGGGTGACAATCCCTTGCCCAAGCACACCCGATTGCTGTGGGCCTCCATGGAGCAACAGGTGCTGCTCATGGCCGAGGTGTGGGCATTTCATGCAGAGGTGCACCAGGCAGCCGAGCAGCATGGGAGGGGCACTGTGCAGATCCTGGAGGCCAGTCAATGCCTACGGGAGGACACGACCCCAGCCCTGGACTGTATTGCCAGTGTGATTATGGTTGGCCTTGCCCCACTGGCTGCCACACAGCATGGCCACCCACCACAGATACCGCAGAGTGCACTGTCTACCCCACAGCCCCAACGTCGGGTGACCCCATCCATGTTAGTGCCGGGCTGTGCTGTGGGCATCCCTAGCATGCCTGGAGCAGGCCTGTTTGGAGGCCTGCCGATCCCTGTGAGAGCCTGGTCATAGTCCCATAGTCCCACCCCTGGGGGGCAGTCACAGACCCCCCTGTAGCCGTTGTACAGCCTGCGCCTGCTGGGTGGCTGTGGTGTGGCCATCCCCATGTCCGTGAAGGCCGTGTGTCTGTGCGGCGGACCTGATGTACATGCTCCCCTGTCAGCTGTCTGCAGCCACAGCCCTGTGTGCACATGGGCATTGTTTGTGTGTGCATGGCACGGTCATGGCAGCTGTGTGGCACGCCACATGCAGCCCATGTGCGCACCTGCCCAGTCACTGGCATGTGTGGTGTGTGCGTGATGATGCCTTCACAGCACAGGTTGCACATGGGCACCGGTGTCCTGCATCTGATCCATGCTACGTGCTGGTGCCTGGTCATGTGCATGCACTGTGTGTGTGTGTGTTGCTGTGCAGTGACGTGTGGTGTGGTGTTGCATGTGGCCATGTGGCACCACTCCGCCACCGCACCATGCCTGTGTGTGCATGGCCCTGGCCATGGCCACACATGGCTGTGTGCCCTGCCACTGTGTCGGTTCTGTGCATGTGTGTCTGTCCACCTACCTGCATGCACCATAGTGCTTCTGCGCTATCATGTCTCACCGGTGGCAAGCCAGCCACATGAGACGGGGATCCCTCCACCCAGCGGGGGGCTGCCCACCACCTCCCAGCCCTTTGCCCCCTTATCGTCCCCACTGCTGTTCCCCTCATCGGCCTCGACAGCTATCCCATGCTCAATGACCATGTTGTGCAGCATGCAGGAGGCCAGGAGGTGCTGTATTGTAGGGCACCACCAGATCTGTCTGGGCAATGGAACCATGCCTTCAGCATCCCAAACACATGCTCAGTGATGTTCCGCATGTTGGCTTGTACCTCATTGTACTGCTCTTCTGCTGGGGATGACGGGCACTGGTAGAGGGTGAGCAGCCAGGGCCTGAGTGGGTAGCCACTGTCACCTGTGTGTGGAGAGAGTGAGAAAGAGTGTGAATAGGTTAGCCTGGTGACCCCTGTCACTGTGCCCCATACTCCTCCCAGTCACACATGGCAGTTCCCCTGCCCTGTGCACCCCCCCTTCTACACCCTGCTGTACCCCGCTGCCCATGGTCTCACCATACTCACCCACTAGATGTCCAGTGGGGATGTCCCCACTCTCGAACCTGTGGCACAGTGCCGAGCTGTGCCAGATGTAGGCGTCATGTGCTCCCTCAGGGTGTGTGGGACAGACATTGGTTATGCACCCCCCTGGCATCGCACACCACCTGGCAGTTGATGCTGGGGTAGCCCTTTCTGTTGATGTAGGCTACCCCCTCTATGCCAGGTGGCATGTGGATGCCCACATGGGTGCAGTCTATGGCCCCTAGCACGCCAGGCATACGTGCTACCCAGTGGAACTCCTGCATGGTTGCTGTATGCTCCACCTGTGTGCTGAGGAAGTGGATGTGTTCCGCAGCATGTGGCAGCAGGGCGTTGAGGAATTGTGTGAGAAACCATGATGTGGCTGACTGGGTTATGCCTGTGGTGTCCCCTGTTGGTCTCTGGTAAGGTGCCCGTGGTGAGCAGGCACATGACAGCTATTACCTTTGTCTCCACTGTCAGGGCATGGCTCCGTCTAGTGGGTGCCTGCATCTCCTTACTGCACAGCTCACAGAGCTGCCTCAGAATCACACAGTTCAGGCGATACTGGCCCATGATCTCTGTGTCGGCGTGGGTCTCGAAGTCGATGCAGGGCTGGTACCGCCTGTTCTGGGTGTACTGCCGATGGGCCCTTCCACGGCCATGTTGCTCTGCCTCCTGCCTCCTCACACCCCTTATTACTGCCTCCATCTGGAATGCCGCACTGACCATGGTCCCTGTTGTCCTGTCACCCCTTGGGCGTCCGACTCCACCGGCCTCCCCCGGCTCCATGGGGCAGTGCCTATCACTTGGTGGGCCCCCCCGCATACCCTTCCCCTGGCTTGGTTTGCCTGCTGGCTCTGTCACTCACCCCATGGGTGCCTGTGTCATACCCCTTGCGTCCAGTGGCTCCCTTCAGCACCCACTCTCTCCTCCCTCCCTCAGTGGGCCTCCATGAGTGGCACTCTCACTCACACTCTCTCTCTTTCTCTCTCACTCTCTCTCCCTCTCTCTCTCCTTGTCCTTCTCCTCCTCTCCCTTTCTCCCTCTTCCTCCCTCAGACAGCCTGTCTGTCACCCTCCGTCCTGCTCCCTTCTGGTGCAAGTGCTCTCCTCCTACTTGCTCCCTGTTTTTATAAGCTCAAGACTGCTCTGCGCAACTGGCAGTTGCTTCTTGCTTGCGCTATTGCTCGGTAGTTGAATATCGCGCTGTGCCGCATATTCATGGGTCCGCCCCTTGCCCTTGCACATGCATTCATTACTATTGTGCATTGGTGCATTGTGACTTGCGCTGTGCAGTTGCTCCCACTTGCCTTGCGCAACTGCTTTGAATATCCAGGCCTATTAGTTTTCATCAAATAATTGTATTGGTATTTGGGTTCCATGTCTAAATTCTGCAGGATATTACCTAGAAGGGTCTTTCTTTCATTTAAATAAAATGGACAAAACAATAGTAAATGCATGGACGAGTCTTCTTCCAATCCACAAGCACAAACACTGTAATTAGTCAAGCCATAGATTTTTTTCAGTTTCTGACTGTCCACATAACCATATTTAAATTTTGTATATGCCTTCCTTAATTTTGGGTTTCTTAATTTTAAGAGATATTCTTGAATGCCAAATATTCTGTTAATATTAGAGGATAACCAACTACTATGTTTATAATTTTTTGCAAGTTCCCTTTCTTGTTGAATATATAAATCTTTGATTTTTTCCTTAACAATAAATTTAATTACATCATAAGGAGTATTAATACTCAGAGTGAGACAATATAATAGACCATATGGTTTGATAATTTTTTCAAGAATGTTTGTGCTTGAGTACACAAAACCTCTATATCTATTTACCAACATTTCCTCGAGGCAAATTCTAGGAAGTCTTTCTTGCTGCATATTATATACCTTAATCCAGTATGTACATAATCTCTGTTCAATATTACTTTTAACTGGTAACTGTCCTAGTTCCAATCTAGTGATGCAACTAGAAGCTCCATTAGGGAGTTGCAAGATTTGTCTGTAAAATTTATTTATTACTATTTCCAAACCTCCAACATTGCCTAGACCCCAAATTTCTGCCTCATAAAGCATCTGATTTTTAACTCTGGCCCTTAAAAACCTAATTGGGCCTCTCACTAAACGTCCTCCATATTTATATGTAAATCTTGTTATTGCAGGGATTAATCTTCTAATTTTTTGTATAATAGCTGTTATATGTTCTTTCCATTTTAAATTAAAATTAAAAGTTATCCCTAAATAGCAGAATTTATTCACCCATTCTATTATCTGGTTATTACATTTAATGGAGCACATCTTGCTATTTCTCACTGGATTCCTGCTAAATATCATGTACTTTGTCTTGGCAATATTTATTTCCAAACCCATCTTAATACATTCTTCATTACATCTTTTAATACTCCTTTTTATTCCCAGATGACTGGTTGACATCAGAACAATGTCATCTTTATATGCCAGGTAGGGGCATCGCTTGGTGCCCAAGCATGGCATGTGAAACTCTGGGTCATACTGTCTCTCCAATGTCTTATTTAAAAATATATTGAAAAGTATCAGGGATAAAATGCAACCCTGTCTTAACCCTATATTCATTTGAAATTTGGGTGTAGTATCTCCTTCTTTATTGTACCTAATTGTTGTGTAATTATCCTCATGTAACCCCTTGTTACCCGGGGTTACTAGAATCCCAGTAAGACCTAGTGGTAGGCAGGGAAGGCAGCTTGTGAAACTCCAGTTAAATGGGTTTCACAGTGTCTCACTCTGTTCTCAGCCTCAGCTGAGACTGAGAGATGACATCACCAATAGAACTGTTGCAGCTGCATAAGCCACATTGGAATCTGCAGCAGAGGGAGTGAGATAGAACGTTGGGAGTTTTCAAAGTGAGTCTCCTGCTTGCCTTCAAGCAGGAAGGGAGTTCCTGTTTACCTTCTGTCAGAGAAGGAGTGAGTGTCCAGTGTTCGAGTGAGTGTCCAGTGTTCAAGTGGTGGAGACCGCTGTCCAGGTCTCAGTGCCTCCCTCCTTCCGGGGGGGGGGGGAATGGAGATCCCCATGTAGATTCCAGGGCCAATCCCCTAATTTCTGCTGAAGAAAGAAAGCTGCCTATTACAGTTTCAGTTTGCGTTTGAAAAGTGGAAAGAGTTGTACTTCTGTGGGGCACCTGCAACAAAAAGGGTGAGTGTTTTGCTCTAATTTGAGAGGGCAAAATTGTGTTTCTTCAGCCTGGGAAATGTGAAGAAATCTGGGATTTGAACTACTATTTGGGAGGCCTATAGTACTAGGACAAGCAAATGGAGTAGTGTCAAAAGCTAAAGTGCTGTGTGAAGTCAAGTAATATTGTAGAGGGGGTGCGACAGTTCATCCACCGTTTAATCTACATTTCGAAGTTTCAGTTTGTCCAGAGAAATGGCCGGGTATGGGCTGCGGGAGCTGGAGGTGGGAACACCCCCTATCTTTAGTAACCAGGTCCACCTCTTACGGATTTCTGCTGTGATTGCTACTTGCCTCATGCGCTTGGCCAGTGATGAGGGAAGTACCCAGATGTGGGTTGCAAACGGTAAAATCTCTCTAGGAGTCACAGACTCTAAGTGGTGTGGGGAGCCACAACAAGGGTAAAGAATTCTCTTTGTGAAATGGGAGTCAGAAGAAGTAAGAAGGAAATCTCTCTAGGAGTCGCATACTCTAAGTGGTGTGGGGAGCCACAACAAGTAAATTGGGTTCATTCTTCCAGTGGACCGTCAGTCAAGTGGCCAGCAGGGGAGCCGGGCCAGTCGGGCTGTGTACCCAAAGCGCGTGCAAGTCTGGGCTGTGTGCCTGGTGGGTCCAGAGCCTGAAAACAGTAGAATTGGTTCATTCTTCCAGTGGACCGCCTTGTAGTCTCTAATCTGCATTATCAGTAAACATAGCCCCATGGGGGTCCATCTATGCTTTGTTGTGTTCAGCTAGTTGTGAATAAAAGCCACACTGAAAAATCCCATTCCTGGTTCTGGACATTACAGTTATTGCTTCCTGTGTTCGGATTTACTTGGGTGCCCCTGTGCAGAGTAGCCAAACCTAGGTCCCCTTGTGCCGGGTAACCTCATCATCCCCGAACCCAGGTCCCCACCAGGTATTGCTGCCAGCGCCAACAGCATGCCACCTGTCATTTTGGCAAAAAGGCAGGGGTGGGGGTTATAAAAATGGAGGCAGCGCTTTGGATTTGTTCGGGAAGGAAGGTGCTTGGGCAAGGGGGCTAGCGTTTTGGCTATCTGGCAGTGGGTAGCCCAAAAAGCTGAAGCAATTTCCCTAGTGTGTTGCTGTGTGCTGTGAATCTTGTGCTGCTGTTTAAAAATGCCAACTGTTTACCAAGGAGCTGTAAAGCTAAGAGTGTGCCTTGTCCTGCATCAAAATTGTTTACAGCGTTTTGTCAGCTTTAAAATGAACTGTGGTAAATAAAAGTGTGGAAAACTAGGGGTAGCAACAGAGAAATTATGCCTTGGACGTTTGAAATGCTTTTAAAATGAATTCTTGTGAAGGAAAGTGTGGAAAACTAGGGGTAGCAACAGAGAAATTATGCCCTGGATGTTTGAAATGCTTTTAAAATGAATTTTGTGAAGGAAAGTGTGGAAGACTAGGGGTAGCAACAGAGAAATTATGCCCTGGACGCTGGAATTGCTTTCTGTGTAAATGGAGAGACTGCAGAGTTAATGGCAACGTTACATGGTTGAAATGGGCTCCCGTCGTGGAGTCAGTTGAAGAAAAAAAAAAAAAGTGCATTTTACAGTTTAAATTTGCCTGCTCAACAATCGCCGTGAGGAGAGGAGCCCTCACGAGGAAGAAGAGGCTCATTTGCATGGCGTCGTGTGGTTGGTCAGATTGCCATTAGTCCCGCCCCTCAGCCAGCTGTTCTGAGACTGCCTCTGCATTCGAGAGGGATACAGAGTGTAGTGTGTGTACTGGCAGTGGAGGAGCATCGCGGAGTATTCAAAGCGCTGTAAACATTCAAAAAATTGACTTTTGAGTTTAAAATCGGGCTCAACCCGCAAATTGATCATGAAAATAACGAGTTTGGTGGTTAAAACGACGATCGCTAAGACTGCCCGCCCGTTTGTGTTCAGAGGCCTTCAAGAACTGGCTGCAGGCCGTTTTACCCCATCGTAGCAAGTTGCTACTGATAACAGTAAGTAAACCTTCATGAAACTGCTCAATCAGTGATTTTCAGCTATGCCATATAAAATGTGTGTGCAGCAAGTGTAGTCGCTTTGCAAGTAACGACTGTGTGGAGTCCTGCCAGCAAGTGCAAGTCTGTAAAGCCATTGAATGTGTGCATGGAAGTGAAATTAGCCTCAGTTTAAAGTTTGCAGCCAGAGAGAGACTGTGGGTTGTAGCAAAATGCAACACTAGTAGAAGCAGGCAATCCTGTGCTAAAACCTGAAGCTTTTAAGGGACTGTGAAATTAAGTAAATGTTACCAGCTTGTAAAAAGTCCAAGGAAAATCCTGTAAATGTGTGTAAATCCAGAACAGAGCAAGTTGTGCAGTTTAAGTAAAGTTATCAGTAGCTTATGTAAATTGGGTGCAGTGGCTTGACCCAGATTCTAAATGTTGATGCATAGGAGTGCTGCCGCCATTCCAGGGTGGGGTAGTAAAGTAAACACAGCAGCAGAGGAGCCATTTTAAAGCTACAGAGTGTGTTCATTAAAGTGGGACTTTCAGTTACAGTGAACTTTTGTTTATTTTTCTGCAGTTATGGCCTCAGGACCAGCTCGTTACCCGGATCATGCCCGGGTTGCAGTAACAGCAGCAGTAAATAGACTGAGAGATATTGAAAAGTGGTGCTATGAGGGCAACTGCCTCCTGATGTGGCAATTCCTAATTATCCAGTGCGTGTATGCCAAATATGCTTGGGACCTGGAAGGGACGTCTTCATGATTCCTCACTGTGCTGGATACCTACAAAAATATGGCTTGTATAAAGCGCCTCCAATTCGTTTGGCCTCCACATGGACAAAAATTCAGGAATCTGCAGTTGGCAGCACACAGCACCAGGTGGAGCCTGTGGAGGAAGGTCCCTCGGGAGAGTGTGGCACAAAGCTAGAGGGTGCAGAGTTAGAGACAGAATCAGAAGTTGAAGTTTTGGATGCTGGATCTCAGAAAGAAAGTTCAGATAAGCATCAATAGACCCCTGGGAGGGGGGAGCCTAGCCCAAGTCTCTTAGGTGAAGATGAGATGCGGGTGGTCTTTGAATGGGAGGTGTCGACCTCCGCGCCTAGTGATGAATAGATAGTCTCGGGGGTGAGAACGACTGCTCACTCCTGGGCTCAGATCCTCAGTGAAGTGGAAGATGAGGGGGAACCTATGTGGCCTTGTGAGAAAGGAACGGGTACACAGCCTCAAGATCTTGCCTCGGAGGAATGTGTTGAAGAAGGTGGTGATGCCACTGCCCTGGCTTTACAGGAGGAAGAAGTCAGGGATCCGTTTTTAATTTACTTAAGAATGCGAAGCTGGCAGAACCAGGACTGGCCACCCCCAAGCCAGGCCAGCATTCTCAGATTGACCAAAGCAAGTAAAGAGGAGAGACTGGTTCGTAGAAAGGCAAATGAGATCTATGGTATGACCTTTCCTACCTTTCCTCGGAAAGTCTGGGAGGAGATTGAGGACTGCAGGAAATCCTGGATCTGGGATGAAGCAATGAAAAATGTGCATCCTGGGGCCAACCAGCATGTAAAGAATAGACCGTTCCACGAAAAGTATACCCAGTGGAAGAGAGGAAGGACACTGTTTATGGACAGAGTGAGAATAGTGGATGGAGAGGGACGTGAAGTCTCCCACTGTGTGAATTATGTGCATCCAGACGGGGTAATAATTCAAGCCCCTGACCCCCGGTACTATTGGCCTCAGTGCAAGGACCTCCCAGCAATTAAGCCCGTGCCTACAAAATGGTGAGCCGAGCAGTGGTAGTCAATACTGCCACACCAGACTGTGAAGTGCCCTTATTGATCCGCCAATATTAATAACCAGGACTCAGGTGCCCCACATTCATCAGTCTACAGAGTACTGTCCTGTCCAGCAACCATCCACTGGCCCACCAGATGACTTCAGATCCAGAGAGGACACCAGCCAAGCTGTTTCCTGTTCATCGCCTGGTAATCAGATGACGTCGGACCAGCTGTTTTCCTTTTGTTCCTGTTCTAAGGTTCCGTCTCCAGAGATGACATCAGCCCAGCTGTTCCCAGAAGTGCCCTCCTGTGGTTCCTGGAAGATGTCCGTCCAGCTGTATCGGAAGAAATGCTGCCAGGGAGAGTCTTCGGCCGAGGTGCAGGTTGGTGCCGAGTCTTGTACTACAAGCGGCTGGTAAGTCCGAACTTTTCTATCTTTATGACATTGCAGTACACACCCTACACTACAGACTTCAAAATGTGTGAACTGTCTGCAAAGACTCTCCCCTTCGGGACTTTGGCCTGTTAGAACTGTGCTTCGCCGGGCTCCAGCCCAGGAGAGACTCTTTATTGGACTAGCCTTCTGGCCTTGTGGTCACTAGTTGGGACTTTTAGGGCACTCCATCCCCCAAATGTGTATTGTAAATAATGTCATTATTATACTCTAATGTAAATACTGTTTTTCTACCTTTTTCTAAAAAAAATCTTTTTGGGATTTTTCAGTGTTTTGTATGGTAAGGGTTTTAGATAGACTGTGTATGCAGATTAGGAGAGTGTGTTTTGTCTTTCTTTTTCTTACAGGTGTTCCTGGGAAGACAGAAGAGAAGACAAGAAGAGGAGGAGGGGCTCATTGGAGTTCCTTGTTCAGTGCTTCATTGTGTAGAAATTTAAAGCACTGTGGTGTTATTGTTATGGTTATTGTTGTATTAACCCTTTCCTTCCACAGGTGTGGTTGTGGGTGTAAGGAGGAGGCAGTAATTGGTATTTTAATGGGTTGTGGTTGCAGGTTGCCCAAGGTCGGGGAGGTCCCCGGGTTGTTTTTTGTTTTGGAATATTATGTTAGAGGCAGATAGGTTTTCCCTAGAGAGTTAGGGGGGATAGACAGGCTGTGGTTCTGATGGCCGTAGGGACTGCAGTGCTGATCTATCAGGGCTATGCTCTGGATGGTTCTACCAGAGCCACTAGGTGTCCATAGTAAGTGGATAGTGTAGAGGATGACATGTCAGCTACAGGCCTCTAGGCCCTTAGTGTTGCCTGCCTGTGCTTGCACATGGTAGGAGGGGGCCTGATCACCCCCCTCCGCAGGTAGCACATAGGATGGGATGGCCTAAGGCCGGGTGCATAATGACTGGGGACAGTCATTTTCCTGGTCAAGGGCGAGTGTAACCCCTTGTTACCGGGTTACTAGAGTCAATGTTAAAACCTAGTGGTAGGCAGGAAGGCAGCTTCTGAAACTCCAGTTAAATGGTTTCACACTGTCTCACTCTGTTCTCAGCCTCAGCTGAGACTGAGAGATGACATCACCAATAGAACTGTCGCAGCTGCATAAGCCACATTGGAATCTGCAGCAGAGGGAGTGAGATAGAACGTTGGGAGTTTTCAAAGAGAGTCTCCTGCTTGCCTTCAAGCAGGAAGGGAGTTCCTGTTTACCTTCTGTCAGAGAAGGAGTGAGTGTTCAGTGTTCAAGTGGTGGAGACCGCTGTCCAGGTCTCAGTGCCCCCCTCCTCCGGGGGAGTGAAGATCCCCATGTAGATTCCAGGGGCAATCCCCTAATTTCTGCTGAAGAAAGAAAGCTGCCTATTACAGTTTCAGTTTGCGTTTGAAAAGTGGGAAGAGTTGTACTTCCCTTGTGGGGCACCTGCAACAAAAGGGTGAGTGTTTTGCTCTAATTTGAGAGGGCAAAAATTGTGTTTCTTCAGCCTGGGAAATGTGAAGAAATCTGGGATTTGAACTACTATTTGGGAGGCCTATAGTACTAGGACAAGCAAAAGGAGTAGTGTCAAAAGCTAAAGTGCTGTGTGAAGTCAAGTAATATTGTAGAGGGGATGCAACAGTTCATCCACCGTTTAATCTACATTTCGAAGTTTCAGTTTGTCCAGAGAAATGGCCAGGTACGGGCTGTGGGAGCTGGAGGTGGGAACACCCCCCCATCTTTAGTAACCAGGTCCACCTCTATGGATTTCTGCTGTGATTGCTACTTGCCTCATGCGCTTGGCCAGTGATGAGGGAAGTACCCAGACGTGGGTCACAAATGGGAAAATCTCTCTAGGAGTCACAGACTCTAAGTGGTGTGGGGGAGCCACAACAAGGGTAAAGAATTCTCTTTGTGAGATGGGAGTCAGAAGAAGTAAGAAGGAAATCTCTCTAGGAGTCACAGACTCTAAGTGGTGTGGGGAGCCACAACAAGTAAATTGGGTTCATTCTTCCAGTGGACCATCAGTCAAGTGGCCAGCAGGGGAGCTGGGCCAGTCGGGCTGTGTACCCAAAGCGCGTGCAAGTCCAGGCTGTGTGCCTGGTGGGTCCAGAGCCTGAAAACAGTAGAATTGGTTCATTCTTCCAGTGGACCGCCTTGTAGTCTCTAATCTGCATTATCAGTAAACGTAGCCCCATGGGGGTCCATCTATGCTTTGTTGTGTTCAGCTAGTTGTGAATAAAAGCCACACTGAAAAATCCCATTCCTGGTTCTGGACATTGCAGTTATTGCTTCCTGTGTTCGGATTTACTTGGGTGCCCCTGTGCAGAGTAACCAAACCTAGGTCCCCTTGTGCCGGGTAACCTCATCCTCCCCGAACCCAGGTCCCCACCAGGTATTGCTGCCAGCGCCAACAGCATGCCACCTGTCGTTTTGGCAAAAAGGCAGGGGTGGGGGTTACACTCATATAAAATTTGTAGGATGTTACAAATTCCTTCCTCCATTCTGTATTCTTCCAATACTTCCCACAATTTAGTTCTATCAACTCTATTGAAAGACGTTTTTAGATCAACAAAAACACAAAATAATTTTTTGGTTTTTATGTATATGTATTTATGTACTAAATGTGATAAGACAAAACATTGATTTATTGTTGAATGAGCAGACATAAAGACAGCTTAGGCCTTATCTATTATTTTGTTATTGTCTAAACAAACAATCATTATGTTTAATATTACTTTTGCAAATATCTTCAGTGAATTATCTAGCAAACTAATCAGTCTATAGTTCTCTGGTATCCTTCTATCTCCTTTCTTGAAGATGGGAATAATTATGTTTTCTTTCCATGTTCTAGGGATTATACCTTTATCTATTACATGATTAAATAGAACTCTAAGAGCCAGGATCCATAAATCTGGATCATCTATTATTAAGTCCATAGGGACACCATCTGGGCGTGGTGCTTTATGTCTTTTCACTTCCCTTATGACTAAATCTATTTCTAAAAATAGGATTTATTTCTCCATAACTGGCTTTACTATATTGTTTTTAACTGTTATTTGATTATTGTTAATTTTATAGAATGATTCTTTGTAATACTGTTCCCAAGTAGAGGAGTCTATATGACTTTCTATACTTTCTGAAATATTGTCCCATCCATTGGTTACCAATCTCCAGAATTTCTTACTGTCTTTATCCTTGGCCGACTTTTTGAATTCAACCCACAGGGATTTTCTATATTTTTCTTTTTTAGATCCCAATGATTTTTTATACTTTTTCCTTTGCATATTTAATTTATGCTTATTATCCTTAGTAGGCCGGATGATTGCTGTTCTAGCCAATCTATTAATTTCTCTTTTCCTTTTTATACATTCTTGTTTAAACCATTTACTTCCTTTTCTTTTTTTTTAATTACCGAGACTTTTTGTAAGAGTGAAGAGAGATTTTCTGTAGCTTCTTCAAATAATTTGACACAAATTTCTGGTGTTTTTTTGGTATCCCAGTTCTAATATAAGATCTCTAATTCCGTAATAGTGTAAAATCTTAATAGAGTTGAAATTCTCCAATATTACCCATTTAACCCCTCTTTTAACTCTAATAATATCCTCCTTATTTATTATCTTCTTATTTGTGTTTGGGTCAATTAATATTGCAACCTTGAGGGGCCTATGTTCTTTGTCTATTCTCAATCCTATCCTAAAGTATCCTATTCTCATTACTAGATTTCTATTAATCCAGCATAAATAAATAATTGAAGCATCTCTTATTCCCAAGTAGGTGTATTCCCCCTCTATATCTCCTTGTGAATGGCCATTTGTTAAAATAAACTCTCTGGGCAGGATATTCAGAATGCACCAGGCTGTGGCGCAAGCCTGGGCGCAGTGCAACTTGGATGTGCAGGGCGTTGACAGGGTGATATTCAATGGAGCTGTGCCATGGCACAGCATCATTGAATATTGCTCTTTGGCCACCTGCAGTGTGCATGGCGCAGTGGCACTGCGCCAGTGCAAGTGGCCAGAGTGGAGCAGGGGGATGCGCTAGCGCAAGTGCCGTTGAGATAGGTGCAACTACCACGATATTCAAAGTGCACATGCAAAATGGGGCCATAATGTATGTAAGGTGCAAATGGGGCCATTTGCACGTCATTATGACCCCTTTTGCATGCAGGTACATCGACCCTGACGACTGGCGCCTGGCGCCCTGCCAGGCTGCAGCCATCAGGGACCGACACCCCCTGCACAAGCGGCAAAGTGCCCCACTGCCCGATAGTGGGCATATGTTATAAAGAATAGTCCCATATCCCTGGTGGTCCAGTGGACCGCTCGCAGCCCAATTGTGGGCATATGTAATAAAGAATAGTCCTATATCCCTGGTGGTCCAGTGGACTGTTCACAGCCCGATTGAGGGCATCAGTACTATAATATGACAAACCAATCCAACCCTGGTGGTCCAGCGGTACCCCTCTCCCCACCCACCCACGAGCCCCACTGCCCTGCTCCTCTCTGGTCAGCGATGGGCGGCAGCACCCCACCCGCTTGCCGCCCTGCCGCCCACTGACTGACTCCGTACAGTAGGGCTGTATGGCCATTGGTCCACAGCGTGAGCCAATGAGCGTGCAGCCCATAATACACAGTCCAGAAATGTGAACCATTCATATATCAGGACTGTGTAGTACGGTATGGGCTACATGCCCATTGGCTCACTGCAAGTTAACAAAATATAGTGTACGCTGTGGGTTTGTTCTGATTTTCTAACTTGATTTCCATTTCAGCTGGAATGCTGTTGTACCACAGTTCAAAGTCATGGAAAGTGATCAGGGCCAGATTTACACTGCCATGGCCCCTATGCACAGCAGTAACCAAAGGGATCCCCCTGGGCCAGCCATTCCTTAGGCCATCTGCCCCCTGCCATCTGCACCCTCAACAAAAAATTGAGAATAAAATAATTTATGACAGGAATAGCAGGCTGAGTGAAACCTGAGAGAGTCAGCTACCTTTCTTTCCTGGACCTTACCTCAAAGCTCCGATGCTGTAGCCTGCAATGCCTTGCTGTGCTGTGCCAGTCAGTGTACTCCAGTCTCAGAGCACTTACTTGTGCTGATATTTTGCTTGCTCAGTGCCTCTGCCTGTGCTGCTGCTCCAAGTCCAGTCTGAATCCTGGCTGGTGAAAAGTCATTTGGTGTGTACGAATCAGTCTGAAACTCTGGCTGTCCTCCTATATGCTCCTTCTCCTGTCCCCTTCTGACCTGTTGGCTCTCTGGCTGGATTGTGTGACTGCTGATATTTGATCTGACCCCTGACTCACTCCTGAGTCCCAACCATACCAACCCTCCTCAGCCTCTCTATTAATTAGCCCACTTCCAAGTTCCACTCACCTTGCTGAGCTCGCTCCCCCCTCTCTTCGATTAAAAATGTACAGCTGAGAGGAGCACTGAGCCAGGCTAAGCCCAACCTGGTGTGTCAAAAAAATACCCGCATTTCGGCTGGCAGGAGAAGCTCTAATTCCTTCTGATGGTGACTCTCAATGTCGTGGTGGAATGTTCACTGAATGGTCCACTGGTCCTTTTCTCTGCAAGGTTAGTTTGACCTCAGTGATAGGGAAAATGATGGAATCACTTCTGAAGGAGAGAATTGTTGAGTACCTAGAGGCCAGAGGGGGCACAGGACCCAAGGCAGCATGGATTCACAGTGGGTAGGTCATGTCAGATGAATCTAGTAGATTTCTTTTACTGGGTGACCAAAGTAGTAGATCAGGAGGGGCTGTGGACATGGCCTACCTAGACTTTAGTAAGGCATTTGACACAGTCCCACACAAAATATTAATATACAAGTTAGCCAGCCTGGGAATGGGTCCCAAGATGGTAGGGTAGCCTGGGTAAAAAATTGGCTGGAGAACAGGACACAGAGGGTAATAGTAAATGGAGTCCACTCTGAAGAAATGGGGGTTACTAGTGGGGGTACCACAGGGCTCAGTTCTAGGACCGGTCCTCTTCAATGTCTTTATAAGTGACATTGCAGAGGGACTGGAAGGAAAAGTATGTCTTTTTGTAGACGACACAAAGATCTGCAACAGTGTTGATACACAAGGTGGGGTGGAAAGGATGAGAAGGGACTTGGCAAGGTTGGAGGAATGGTCAAATGTATGGCAGCTTAGATTTAATGCTAAGAAGTGCAAAGTAATGCACCTGGGAAACAAAAACATAGGGGAAGTGTACACTATGAGGGGGTGAGATACTAACAATAACTAAAATGGAAAGGGACCTGGGGGTAGTCATATCAGATGACCTAAAGGTGGTGAAGCAACGTGAGAGGGCAATAAGGAGGTTTGGGGGGATACTGGGATGTATAAGAAGAGGCATCACCAGTAGAAAACAGGAAGTTGTTATCCCTCTGTATAGATAGCTGGTGAGACCCCATCTGGAGTACTGTGTGCAGTTCTGGAGACCCCATCTGTGCAAGGACATAGACAGGATGGAGGCAGTCCAGAGGAGGGCAACTAAAATGGTGCAGGGTCTGCACCAGAAGACATATGAAGAGAGACTTAAGGAGCTTAATATGTATACCCTCAATTAAAGGAGGGATGGGGGGACATGATACAAACTTTCAAGTACCTCAAGGGAATCAACAAAGTCCAAGAGGGTAGCATCTTTCAGAAAGAGATGTGCAAGAATGAGGGAGTACAATTTGAAAATAGAAGGGGGACTGCTCAGAGGTAATGTGTGGAAGTATTTTTTCATGGAGAGCGTAGTGGATGCATAGACTGGCCTTCCTAAGGAGGTTGTGGAGTCAAAAATAGTGGGGGAATTCAAGAATGCATGGGACAGACATACTGTAAGGCACTTCTGGGAGTTGGGGGTAGGAGGAAGTAGGTTGTTGGTTAACTAGGATCTGCAGCTTATCCGTTAGGTAGGGAAATGGGCAGACTGGGTGGCCAAAGTGGTCCTTATCTGCCGTCAAATTCTATGTTTCTATGTTACATGACTCATGAGGCCGCCACCCAGAAGCAAAATAAGACTTGGATGGCTCCTTCACAAGTGGTCTCATGCACACTCTTCAACTCTCCTACCATCTGTGAGCTCCTGGCCATCCTCGAGTCATACTGGGTACCTCGCAATGCACTCAGATGCAGATGGCACCAAACTGCCTTGCTCATGTGTGACTAAATTCAGCAGTGCCCATCCAATTACACCAGATAAGTTGTGACAGCCATTCAAGCAACAAGTTTGCACCATACCAGGCAGAAGTTGTGCTGCATTGGCTTATTTTTTTTCTTTGAGTCAGGGACAGACTTATGGCAGAGCTGCACAGCACATGCAATTTGCACTCATTTTCTGGAACAACTGAGTTGATGGATGTGGTCATCATGACCCCTGCCCCTGAAAAACACAACCTTCTGCTCCTCTGACCACCAATCAGATGACAAAAAAAAATTAAAAAGAAAAAAGCACTAAAACAGCTGACAGAGGGCCCCCCCCCAAAACAAAGGGCTCTACACATGGGCTACATTGTGTTATTGTAAATCTGCCCTGAACATGAATGTACCCTTCTGTGGAACACCGCAGTGCATTCTAGCAAATTTGGAAAGTGCATGAGCCACACACTTTTGAAAACAGCTGACAAAGTCACTGTGTCCACATCAAAGGGTAACAGTAAATAACTTCAGAGATGGCTGTGATGGTTTTCTCGAAGCTCATGATGAAATGGTGTATCAACATTATTTTTGGGGCACCATAAACTATAAACTCCATGCACAACTTGTGTGTTCTGCCACCTTGGGGTTCTGATTTCCATGGATCTCTAGAGCTTTGCACTCAAGGTCAGCAGTAATCAGAACTCCTCTGTTGCAGAACACACACTGGTTGTGTATAGTTGCTCATCCAGTGTTCTCTATGTATTACTTTAACCAGCAACACACATTCACACCAAACACCTCTAGGTAGCACCTTCTAAAAAGGCTTCATCAGGCCCCTTATACTGACTATTTTTTAATGTTCACATCTGATTGCAGTATAGCCTAGAAGTTTGAGCAATGAGCTGCAAAAGAGCTTGGTACATCAGGCAGACCTGGGTTTGTTTCCTACAATCACATATGCATTCTGTGGAACCCTGAACAAGCCACGTAACAACACTGTGCTCCATGGAGACACCTGGAAATGAGATGAGGTTCGGTGTGCCTTCACCATTCAAAACTTATAAAAAAACAAAACAAAATGTTTAATGTGGTTCTAAAAAGGCTTTCAATGTTTATAATAATTGCTTTTTTATGTAATGAAATTACTGAATTTTTTTCACCTTTACTTTTAAACTACTGATAAAATGAATTAAGGAAAATTTGGGCACTGGAATATTAGAAAATCTCAACTACTAGGGATCACAAAGTATTTTAAGGAGAAATAGTCAATTTATTTCCTTTTGAACAGAAAAAAATAGTCAATTTATTTCTTTTTGAACAGAAAAAAACCAAAAAAAAACCCTCATTTTGGAACCATGCTTATATCTTATCCCAGTTGAACCCATCCCCATTTTAGAGGGTGCAGTGCTGGTACTGATAAAATTCCTTGAGCAATGCACATATGGTATTACATAGTTTATTAGAGAAAACATTGTTCACCACAGCTAAGCGGTTTTGAGAGAGGAGTAAGTACAATTTTCTGGCAGAAAAGTATGCAACTTGATCAACTTAAAGTGATTTTACGGTTTTCTTCAAAAAACTGACGGTTGGCATCAGCAGGTCTTAACTCTCATAACATTATAAAAAAAGTTATAATTTTAGGACATCACAGTCTTTCTTACTAAAGGCATTTCCAGGAAACCAGGCTGTTTGCTCTTTTGATGTTATCTCTTCCTGCTGTTTTTCCAGCCTTAAAGTCATAATCCTCTGGTGTGACATCACAATCTGTTGCCAAGGAAATGATTCCGACGTCACAAGCTGAGGACTGGACTTTAAGGCAGGGAAAGCAGTGATGAAAAAAGGGCTAAGAACCCATTTTTATGCAAAGCGTCTTCAGCAAGAAAAAAACGAAATGCCTAGGTATCCAAATGTTGGGTTAGATTTTATGTAATACAGTTCTGCTGATACCAACTGTCAATTTTGTGTTGGAAATTAGAAAATCACTTTAACCTGAAAAAAACACAGCAGTTTTGTTAGATTAGAATGATTGTTGCTGTTCCGCAGTACCCTTGAGCCTAATCTACAGTGCTAGTCCACAAAGTCTTTAACATGAACAAGACATTTTAATTAACTTTTATTCCCTTCTTTTATAATACTACTACTACTATTTTTTCCTGCTCTGCAGTCTCTCCTCTGAGAGTTCTTTGTTCACCCCTGCAGTTGCTTCTGAGATTGACCCCTATTCACCTGAACATACCTAACACTTACACCAGTACTGCCCCGCTCCCCTAGTATCAGTCATTTCTCCATCTTTCTTATTTTGTTGTATTGCTTACTATTTGATGTTCTTTTGCCTGTCCCACAATTTACTGCATGATAATTTTTCTGTCTGACAATTTTATTCTTAACATTTTTGTATTGTATATTTTTGATATACTTATTTTCATGTTATTGCATTACTTTATACATTGTACTTTGTATCTGTTCTATTCTCCCCTGTTCCCCCTCCTCCCAGGACACCTTTTGAAACAAGCTCAGGGTTAATTGCTGTTATTTATCTATGTGGGACATTGACCCACTGGGTATAAAAGTAAGGGTTCAATGAAAAAAAAATAATGGGCCATATTGTTCAGCTGAGCCCAGATTCATAAAACAGCAGTTTAAACCTCTATAACAGTGAGCCAGTTATCCTCAAGGTAGAAGAAAAGGTGGGTCAAAATGAAAAACTGTGTGTCACTTGTCCCAATCCCCCACCCAAAAATGAACCCTGCAAGTTGATACTAGCTCAGTATGTCTTCCCTGGTAAAACTTTTGAAATAAATAAATAAATAAAATAAATAAGGTTTGTTTATTGTAAAATAAACATGGAAAAGCACATGGACTGTTTGAACCGAGGCTTATTTACAGCAGTATCCCAGATACACTATCGTAAACATTACTTTATACCATATGATTAAGAGTTCAATAAATACAATCACAATTATGATTTAATATTGCACATGGAATAGTATAGGCTGGGCACAAACTGATCAATACAAAACACTTTCAAACTGAATTTCCTACCACAGCAGGAGTGAGGATGGATAGCCCATCCCATACGTGTACCAACTTTTGATGTTCCCAAATGGGGCTATGGGGCCTAGACTTGGTCTTGGGTGGATAGGGAGCAGATACATTTTAAGGATGGTAATCAGGGAAATGCCTCCTGGGAAAAATATGTGGGCATTTCATCTGATAAATATTGGACAATATTTCCAATTTAATCCAGAACAGGCAATTTGGAGGGTGTGGGGGGCGTGGATGAAATTCCTGTCAGTATTGCCAACTCCACAAAAATTCACTTATGTATAAAGTTAGTACCTAAAACCCAACAGTGCCAGGAACCAAGAGAACAGCTGATATTCTCAAAATATGTGAAAATGTAATAAGCTCTAAACATCAACTCTTTTGCTGTAGCATATTAGTACTTAAAGGGACACTGTCAGCCTGTTTTGCATCATATTATTTCTAGTTAAAAACATACATTTTATGATTGCTTACCTTCTCTAAAACTCATTGATGTTGCTGTTTGTTTTGTCTGTCTCTTTGTTTAGTAGAACTGAAATGCATAGTAACGTATATTTATAAACACCTTTGTTTGGTTTCAAATTCTGTAACTATTCTTACTGAATGCTTCCTGAACATTAGAAACACCTCTAAACAGGTAGTCACTTATGGTGTAATAGCCTCATAAACTCTCACTGCATCATGAGTGGCTGGACAGTGTTGGGGATGTTCCCAAGTCCAGGAAAGATGCAGTGAGAGTTGATCAAGAAATGTAAACAAGCCTGTTTTTGTGTGGTAACACCAGTATGGTGGGCAATCTGTTTTTCATTTTTAAAAAGAAAAAAAATAATTAGAATCAAACTACTAGCTACATCAGCAATCTTTACAGAATGTCAACAATCATAAAATGTGTTTTTTTTAAATGAGGGACATTTTGAGGCCTACTGTGTCCCTTTAAAATAAAAAAATACAAATATGTATAAATGTATAACTAGTGCTAATGAAAACTTAAGTAAAAATAAGGTGGAGTGAGTAGATTTCCAGCCCACGTGAAACTCACAAATCAGGATGGCAGTGCGTGAATTAATGGTTTTGGCACTATAGGACTGCTTCAGAAGTTATTTATTCAAAGACACTCTACAAAATTACAAGCATGGCTACTACACGAGTGCTTTGTCTTGCTCTGAGTCTTCCTCAGGGGTGGCCCAACTGGATAAACTGGTAGAGACCATAGATCCCTTTTCACAAAAACTGTCTGAGATTCTGACACAGTCTTCACCACAATCTTTTAACTTCATTGTTACTAAAGCTATAAAGATAAGGAAAGGAGAGCGAATCAATAAGTAGTCATGTAAAAAAATCACAGGAACCAGAAACCAATAAACTGTTCAGTATAACAAAATATCAGTAAGAACAAGCAAAAATATATTTCCAAGCGTTACAGTTATTATAAACTAATATAATTTAAGGAAAGACTGAAATTAAATCTCTTCGTTCAGGCCATAAGGACTCAAAGGATCCAATGTCATAATCCAGCAACTCTCTTCCTTAAGTAAAAGGTTCAATCTGTCCCTACCCTATAAGGGTTGGGATACATGTTCTAGGCCTGTAAATGTTAAGCCAGCTGGATTACCATTGTGTGCTAAGGCAAAATGGGCCCAATTGCACTTGCAAAATTTCTATTAATAATGGCTCTCACATTTTCCTCAATCCTAATTTTTAGGAATCTCATGGCTCTTCTGACATATTGCAGTTCACATGGACACCAAACAATATATACCACAAATCTTCTGCTGCATGTCAGAAATTGACAGATTTTTATGCTTTTGCTATACTGAAGTGGATTTCTGTATTCACTGCCTCACTGGCATATTCACAAACATTGAAGAAGCCACATCTGTAAAGCCTGAGGGTCACCTTGGGACCCAACTAGTACCAGATTGTTCTGAGATGGAAGTATGTACAGATTGACTGGAGGTTAACAAATCCCCCAAACTTTTCCTTTTTTAAAAGTGGCCCTCAGTCGGTGCCCCATGCTCTTCTCCAATTGTGGCTCTGTATGTAATAATGGCCAAAAGTAAACTTATAAATCACACTGACAATTTCACCCGCCACTAGACTGAAATCCAAGACAAATGTACATGGGGAAACCTCAGTATTCTTTTTGATCTTTTGATACCAATAATTCCTGTCTGTCTAACCACCTAACTTTGTCTAAGGCCTCCTTTAAGACCGAATGTTCATATTCCCTTTTCAGGAGTCTGTCTGTAAGTCCCTGTGCCTATTCCTCAAACACCTTGCTATTTGTACAATTCCTTTTAATCCCTATATATTGCGAGTATGGTATTGAGTTCTTTAATTTCCTGGGATGTGTACTATCATAATGTGAGATGGTACTGGCCACTGTTTCCTTTCTATATCCCCATGTAGATATTGTCATGTCCAGCTGTGCTTGCAAAGTAATATCCAGGTAATCAATGCTTTTCTTGTGTGCCTAGAAAGTGAAACTCAGACTTGTTTGCATTGATGTAATGCATAAAATAATTGATTTCCTCAAGGTTACCATGCCAGACACAAACAATATCATCTATAAAGCAGAACCAGCATGCAAGCCTTTCCTTAAATGGGTTGGTTCATGCATCATATATATATACTTTTATTTCCAGTATTCCATGTAGAGGTTTGCATGTGAAGGTGCAAATGCCTCCTCCATAGCCATTCCACATTTTTGCAAATAGTAGCATTTATCAAAAATAAAGTAGTTCTTGCTCAAGGCAAATTCCAAAACCCCCATCATGAAAGGCAGGGGAAGCTGATCAATATTTTGTTGATGAGACTGGAAAAACTCCACTGCCTGCAAACCTTTATCATGGGGAATACTTGTGTAAAGGCTGGACACTTCAATAGTTAGCCATTTAAAGTTAGGTTCCCATTCAAATTCCTCCATTTTGTGATGTGGGTCCATTATGTCTCTGATGTAGGGCTTCAATTATGACATGATGGGTTGTAAATAGTGGTCTAATAAGAATGGCAAATTTTGTGTAAGTGATCCCACACCGGACTCGATGGTCCTACTTGGGGGGCTAGCTGTATCCTTTGGATGTTTGGTAAAATATATGTTGGAACTATTGGATAATCCATTTTAAGAAAATCTGCCTCCTCAGGTGTCACCTAGTCACCAATTTAGGTTCAGGGTACCTGAGGTCCATTTGTCTAAAGTGTGTTCAGAGTTTACTCACAGTCTGAACTGCGGAGCAATTTATGGATGGCTTCTCTGTGTGATATATAAGATTTGTGGATATTGGGAGACCTGTTACACCTGCCTGCAAGCTGGTTTTGGTTATGGCCCATTTATGCTGTATGCTGTGAGATTTTGGAGCGGTATGCTTTTAAGTTTTGCAATAAATTTAAGAAGTATTTACAAAGGTTTATTTGCCCGACCTGTCCTTGTATAATTTTACCTGTTTGATGATGCTTGATTATTGTATTGTATAATTTATAGCTCTTTATGATGATTTATTGTATAAGTTGCATGTCATATTTTGTTGATGACTTATCATATAAGTTGTATGTTACATTTTGTTTTTATCCTCTTCCTCTTCCCCCTTCCCCAGGACGCATCTAGAAACAAGCTATTATCAGCTCAGTATGTCTTTCCTGGTGAATTGAAATAAATAAATAAATATATCAATAAATACATAAATGAATAAATACATACATAAATAAATAAATATGTAAATCCATAAATAAATAAATAAATACATTTTACTTTGGATGAAATATTAAAAGTTTAGAAGGTGCTGACCCACACTGTTGCTTTAGCTACAGACTGTTTCATTGATAATTTACCCCCTGGGTATGAGCGCTTCCCATTGTTCCGCTGAGTCTCCCCTTCTGTGTTTTGGATTTCAGAAATGAAACATTTGAGCAAGTAGACAAAAACAGTTATGTAGCTCTGCCTGTAAAGTGGAAAAAGTATAAAAATGTATGTAACAAAATAGAAGTATATAGAGCACGTTTTAGTTAAAGCTCGTGGGGCTCTTTCACAGTTCTGTACTGTTCAATCTGATTGCAGTTCAAATACCATCCCAAATTTACAATATATATTCAACCCCCATCTATAACCAAATCCCACTCCACTCCCCATGCAAAGAATTTTGTTTTTGCAAAAACTTTCAACTGCATTCATCTATCTGCATGGAAACTTCAGCAGTTAGCTTGTATTCCACTATGACTACATACTAGATTTGGTGAGAAGTGAGAAGGCATATTTTGCTCATGATTGCTTCTATTCTAATAAATATAGTACTGTAAGTCATAACCCGAAAGAATCAGATTATCCAGTCTTCTTTTAAAAACTTCTTTTGACTCATTCACTACCACCTCAAGTGGTAGGTTATTCCACGGGTGTACTATTCTACATGTAAAGAAGTATTTCTGGATGACATGTTTAAAATTCCTTCCCTTAACTCGCAGAGGGTCTCCTCTATTATTACTTGTAACCAGTCACAATGCACAAATTTTACATTTATTAAAAATGTACTTTAGATCACAAGCCTGGATTCTGCTGCAGTTGAATAAAATTGTATTTATTTATTTCTTAGATTACAATACCTTTGAGACAAAGGCTTGTTTATAAAGGTTCCACGTTAGGTCATAGACAAAAAAAGTTTACAAATTTAAAGCAGACAAAACAGATGCAGTGAACAGTGCAAGAGACACAATATAAAGTGCATACTTATGGAGACACAGATACCAAAGCAGCCCGGCAGAGGCTTTGTCATGACAGAGGGGTGAGGAAGACTGGGGGGGGGGATAAAGGTAGGGGGGAATGACAAAATAGGGGCGAGTAGATCATAGGGTTAGGGAAGAGAGAGGGTGGAGAGGATAATGGATGGTAAACAGAAGGGAAGGATGAGGAAGAGAAATAGGCCAGGGTAGGTAAGTACGTGCAGATGATTGTGAAGTGTGGAGAAAAAACAGCAGGGTAAGGAGAGAGGGGAGGAGAATAGGGGTCCAATGGGGGGCAACAGTGTCACGATAATGAGGGAGACAGCTTAGGTCAGACAATCACACCTGCACTGTGTAGTGAGGTGCTGGTGGAGATTGTGCTTAAAGGGGCTGATCCTCAACTGGTCTCGGAGTGATGAGGGAAGGTCACTTAGCCGGCTCAGGGCCCTGAACTTAAATGAGTGCTGTGCCATGGAGGTGCGGCACAGTGCGACTTGGTAGGCCAGGTTAGACATTCTATGGGTGTGGTGGGGGTTTATTACCTGGTTAAGAAGCTTTAGGAAGACTGGAGGGGTTAGACCAAGACAGATTTTTTTCACAAACAGGCAGGTCTGGTACATTAGTCAGCCCTTAAGGTATAGCCAGTTAGACCGAGCATACAACTCACAGGGATGAGTGAGACTGTGTGCCCCAGTAGCTAGTCTGCGAGTTTTATTAAGGGCTATGCTGATTCTTTTTAGCATGGTATCAGTGACTGCACCGTAAATAATTAGACCGTAGTCGATTATGGAAAATAATGAACTAGTGATTGCTAGGCAGAGAGCATCAGGGGTGAGACAGTGCCTATGCCTATATAAGAGCCCAATTCTGGTGTTTACCACCTTAGCTACATGGTCCATGTGGGTGGCAAATGACATCGAGGTATCTAGAGTTATACCAAGGTATTTAAACTGCTGGACTTAATCATAGGGTGAGTTAAGATTCTTAAGAATGGTCAACTGGTGTACTTTGTTCCTAGTGTGTGGATTGAAGACAAACATATATCTCATCTTTTTGTAGTTAAGAAGTTTGTGGTCAGAGAACCATTCCATAACAGCAGAGAAGTTGTGCTGTAGTTGTTGTTCAAGGGGGAGGGGGTCAGAGTGACTTAAGAAAATAATGGCATCATCCGCATGAAGAAGTACGTTAGCCAAGTTAGCCTGAGGGAGGGTGTTAAGGAACAGGCTAAAAAGCAGGGGACCTAGGATCGATCCTTGCGGGACCCCAGATTGCACTTGGCGGCTGTCAGAGAGCGCATCACTTATTTTGACTTGCTGGGATCGACCACCAAGGTAGCTCTCAAACCAGCCCGTAACCTCAGCCGAGAGTCCCAGGGTGTGGAGTGAGTCAAGTAATAGGGTATGACTGACTGTATCAAATGCTTTAGTGAGGTCAGTGTATATTGCCCCCACTAAGTGATCCTGGTCCAGAGCATTGTGTATAACACCAGTGTATTCAAGTAGTGCAGTGGTGGTGCTATGCACCTTCTGAAATCCAGCAGTTGTGGGCATTGTAATTGGTATTTTTTTAGGTATTCAGTAAGCTGATCTGAGACAATGCATTCCAAGGGTTTTGATAGGGGAGGAAGGATGGAAATAGGACAGTAGCTGGAGGGCTGAGATCGGTCACCACTCTTGTGGATGGGTGTAACCACTGCAGCTTTCCATAATGCAGGGAACTACCCAAGGCAGAGTGATAGGTTCAACAGTTTAGTAAGGGGTAGTAGGACTGCATCCAGGGTTAGATTAAGGAGTTTAAGATCAAGTGAGTCACTAATGGATCTAGATTTGCCTAGCACATGACCTAGGTATTTTTTTTAGCACCAATTAAGGTGACTCTCTTGAAATGAAATGGGGAGGGAGGGGGGTGCCCTGGGTAGGGCAGGCATTACTGACCTTAGCTTTGCAGGACGGTATATCGAAAAAGTCAGGGGGGAGAATGCCGCCAAGGTCAAAGGCATTATTGAAGGTATCAGCAATGCGCTTGGGGTCCTGGATGATCTCACCGTCAACTTCGATAATGGTAGGTGAGGATTTGGAGGGTGTGCCCATCAGATCTTTAAATCTGTCTCAGAACCTCCTGTTGTGGTTCTGGGACAATGTTGTAAACAGAAACATAGCCACTGAATCGTGCATCTTTCTCAGTTCCGACACCTTTGTTTTATAGTAATGCTAAAATAATGTAATAGCACCATTGACCATTTCATACTTAACAAGTGAATGAAATACAATTTCTTTATCCTTCATCTCAAATTGTAACAGGCCTTCTGATCATGGAATAAAATAGGTTTTGCGCAAAAGAGAATCAGGGCATATTGTATCAGTGTTAGGGGGGACTCATGAAAAGGAAGAGGGGGATCTGGAGCCTGCCCAAATTAGTAATTTAGTATTTCTGTTGTCTTACCGGCCGGTGAGTCAGCAGGCAGGCGGGCCTAATTGTTGCCCTCCATTAGTCCCTTCCCTTCCGTGTTCATCTTTGTTTTAGAGGGGAGTCAGGGGAGATGAAAGATGATGATGCAGCAGTGGTCCTGTTGTGGCTGGACTTTGTGAACCATCTGATGCAATGCTCAAGTCGAGAACTCCTAATGGTGGCAGCAAGGAAGATTTGAGCTGCTGGTGATTTTTCCCACTCTGCACTTCAGTCTTTCCTCACGACAACAAGCTCAAGCTGAGTCCATCTGGGAAGGCTCATGTACACTCATGTCATGCGTACACGCTGACCGCTCAGAGCATTCTGCTAGTAGCATATTTCTCCCTCCAAGCTTGCCATCATCACCAGTGTGCTGTGTGCTATGACTACCGCACATGAGCTGTGAGGGTGTCTTCATCTTTGGGAGCATTCAGGCTCCTTTTGGGAATTTCTGCTAGCAGGCAGTGCATGTTTGCACCTAGTAGCAGGCCTGAAACTGCACTAGGTCAAGTTCAAGTTTATTGTGAGGGATAAATCTGTTGAGCAAGCTTATTTGCAAGGATGTCCCTTGTGATTAACATACATCAAATCATAACACACAACAAAAGCAAAACACGAATTACCCAAGACTCTGGCTAAAAATTAAGTAATGGCAAGGTACCCAGTTGCCGCATTTGGTGGGGGGTCTGGCACACCAATAACATTTTGAAACCTGGGGAGGAGGGAAGGATGAAGGGGCCCCCAGAGAGCCCCCAGTGCTCTGGGCCCCAGGGGAATTGTGTTGTTTTCCCTTCTGTTAATCTGGCCCTGTAAATCATTTTAATGAACTTTTAATCTATTCTTTTATACTATTACTACTAATAATGTTCATTAATTGTAAAATAAATATGAAAAAGCACATGGACTGTTTGAGCCAAGGCTCATTTACAGCAGCATCCCAGATACACTGTCATAAACATTTATACCATATGATTAAAAGTTCAATAAACACATTCAGAATTATGATTTAGTATTGCACAGGGAATAGTATAGGCTGGGCACAACCTGATTAAAACAAAACACTTTCAAACTGGACTTTGCACCACAGCAGAAGTGAGAATGGATCACCCATTCTATATACTGCACCAGCTTCTGATGCTCCCAAATGGGGTTATGGGGACTAGACTTGATCTCAGGTGGATAGGGAGCTGGATCCAAATATTTTGCCCTTTATATGAGAATGCATCTTGCCTCCTCACAGTTTTAGTCTGGGGTACGTTAAACTCTAAACACTCAGCTGATCTGATACCTTGACTGATCATTCTTGTTTTCAACAGGTCAAGCATATATTCAGGAGCTTTTTTATTTACACATGAATGCATTAAGGTGTTGTTCCCTTCAGTCGTTGAGGGCTAACCAGACAGATTGGTCAAGCAGGGTGCAATGGTGTGTCAAGTGGGGTGCACTAAAAATAACTCTGAACATTCCCTTGACCATGATGTTCAGTTTGTTCAGGTGGCCAGTGAGCTGCAGCATTACCATGTACTAGGTCTCCTTAGTCCATTAAGAACATGACCATGGAATTAAGGATTTTGCGGCTAATGTCTTCTGATGAGAATGCTCTATATCTGACTAAGAATTTTTTCGGATACTTAGCTTCTTTAAAAAGGCAATGGATGCGGATATCCTACTTTAACTGGGAGCCAAGCTGGATGCTAAGGTACTTGTAATTAGGGACTTCTGGCATCTCCTGCATAGGTCAGGATGGTTAGGGGATCTCTAGACTTTAGCTTACATTCCATGCCAAACAGCCTGGCAAGTGTTTTTTTACAGTTTAGTGCCAGTTAGATACTATAAAAGTAACTCTGAACCTGGTCAAACCCTTGCTGTAGTAGAATCTGCACTTTACTTACATTGTTACTTGTACAGTACCAAATGCTGTAGTCAGTATACAGGTGACACGGAACACCCTGCAGCTGGTTTATATAATGTCATTTAGGCAAAAGAAGAACAAAGCAGGGCCCAGTACAATGCTCTGGGGGACCCCTTTTAGTACTGGCAGGAATTTTGATTTTTTTTCTCCCATGTGTCACCAGTTTTTTGCAACTAGTGTAGTACTAGTGGGATATTGTGCTGTTGGAGCCGACATCCTTTGGATGCAGCATTAAACTGGGGTCCTTTATGCTCATCTCTGCTGGTTGCTCTGGTGAAAGTTGAGATTTCATTGTACTATTCAAAAAATATTTACCCAGTGTCCCTGCTACAGTAGCATTCCATGTTTCAATGAAACAGCTACTGCAGTTGTTCATGACTCTGTGTGACATGTTGATTACATTTATTTGCTTGGTTTGCTTGTACACTGCTTCAGTTCTACTGCTGTAAACTCCCCTGCTTTGCAAAGCGCTTTGAGAGAGTCTTTGTATCTCAAGTGGTCCTATATAAATCTAAATTATATTCTCTCTGTAGCAGTTTATTTTACCAGGCTCATCAGAGATGCAATATCTCATTTTTCAGTGGGGACATGCTGCAACCAGTTTTATGCCAAGAAGGCACTCAAGCACAGAGATGAACAAGTGACCTGCACAATGTCACACAGTGGATCAGTGACTGTTGTAAGATTTGACCTTTTGAGAGACTTTCTAGTTCTCAGGTCTTTGCTAAAACACTGGTATCCTATGCTATGCCGTGCTATCCTATCCTATCCTAGTCGGTTCTGTTCTGTTAGATTCATACTTATCAACTGCTGCTCTTTTCTGTTCTGTTCTGTTTGGTTTGTACTTATCAACTACTGCCCTTTTGGTATCTCTGAGAAATCATAGAAACATATTTCCAAAGACAAGTGGAAGTTTTTACTACAGTCTAATGTAAAGAGTAATTTATTTATCTATCGATGATTTGTTCAAAACAGTCTCTATGACCTTTGGCACCAGGCAGAGGTTAGCCAGACTCTCACCTCTTCCTTCCTTCCATACCCTTTATAATGCAATGACTGAGGATGTCTTCACCTTTAAATACCTTGGGGTATGATTGGATCATCACCTCTATTTTTCTCCTTGCCTGTGGATGCCATTCACCAGAAACTTCACCCCAAACTTGGTGCTCTGTACAGGAATAAACCATGTATCCCACTTTCTGGTTACAGAGAAATTGTCTTGAAGATGATCCTCCTTATCTCCAATTATGGTGACATTATGTATATCGTTGCTTCTAAGTCTACACTAGCTAGACTGCACCCCCTCTTTCACCATTTGAGCCACTTTGCCCTGGACTGTCCCCTCTGTACACACCACTGTTCCCTCTACTCCTTCCTCCCTCTCTCTCTCTCTCTCTCTCTCTCTCTGCCAGACATCTCTCTTATTGTGCTTCCATTATCACCAAATTCTGGCTTGGCTCCCTTCCCCCTTGCCTTGCCTTATTTCTCTCATCCTCCCTTCCCCCATGTACTCCATTTGCAATACCAGCTCTTGCTCCTGGTTCCATTTCTACCAAAAATCCACTGCAGGTTGAGCTGGTTTCTCCTTCTGTTTCCCTAAACTCCGGTCTTCTCTCCCCCTTGATATCTGCTCCACCCCATCCCTCTACTCCCTCAAGTCCCTCCTCTGTGACTTCACAACTGCCTCCTGCAATTGCCCATGATCTTGTAATTGTGCAGCTTTGGTCCAGGCCCCCACCTGTGATCATGTACCTATGACCACTGCTTAGCCACTACGTATCACACTGTCTTGTGCAGACTCCTAAATCAGCTCCACCTGCCATGGACACCGTTTGCACAGTGTATTTAGTATTGGTATTTACTTCATGTGCATCTTCATTACAACTAGTACAGACTCTAAACCTGTTCCACCAGGCATGGCAACTGTACACACTCTGTATTTGATCTATGACAGTCGGTCAACAATTTCATTGTCGGCCAACGTTACAGTGACTCCTTTATGTCAACCGCATTTGCAGTCAGCATAAAGGGAGTCACTTTGCTCTGCCCCCACACCTCCCACTACTTAATTAATCAACTATGAGTTGGAGTTACTTTGGGGAAGGGGTGCAATACCCCCAGAAAAGCAGTGCCGGGGTCCCATGCTGACACTACAGTGACCTGGCGCTGTTGTTGCTGTAGTGTGGGGCATGGTAAAGTTGTCGCCCTAGCGATGGTATACCTGTATGGAGTACCTGCCTTTTGCACAACTGTTATTTGTTATTTAATGTACTGCACCTTATGTACTGTAGTCTTCTAACCCCCTCCACTCAGGACACATCTGGAAATGAGCTGCTTCCAGCTCAGTATACCTTTCCTAGTTGAACTTTTGAAATAAATAAATCAATCAATCAATAACTAAATCTAGCAAGTCCCAGCTGAGATCCAACATCTCCTTTATTGTGGGATCCTGCTTGTATCCAGCCAGCTGTGAGGGACTGACACACAGATAGGTAACAAAAGGATGCAGTGGGGAGCTAGTGGTTAGTGCACCAGTTTGGGAACCAGTAGATCACAGGTTCAAACCCCAGAAAAGCCAAATAATCACCGTGTGACCTTGGGAAAGTCACTTAATCAACAGGTGCTCCAGTCCACCCATGAGATACTGCATCTCAGCTGGCCTCTCCTGAGTAAATAATTTGCAAATATAAATACGTAAAAGAAGAGAAAGAAACTAGCTAAATGTCAATTGATGAAAGTTAGAGGTTATTGTGGAATTCAAACCTGTGATCTCCTGGTTGTCAGTTCCACGCAGTAATGTCTAGACACACTGACTCCAAAAAATAGTTCAAGGGCTCACTAATGTTGTTACAAACATTGAGAATAACACACATATACATTCCCCCCTTTTAGCCACATACTGTACATAAACTTAAAAATATATGTGAAAGCATTAAGGGCCCAAGCCTCAAAAAGGCTGGGATATGTGTGATTTTTTTTTAAATAAGAGTTTTATTGCATGAAGCACATTGAACATACACGTAGCATCGCATATAGTACAGATATGGTACAATAGAGGATCTTTGTTAAAGAGCAGCTGACACCTTCGGGACAACTGTAACAAAACATAATATTTAGACATAGTTCAGCTTGTTTTTCACATTAGATCTGTATTTCTCCTCCCCATTATTTATTACTGAGGTCACTTGCAGGAAAATCAGATCTTTGCTCATGAAGAATTTATTTATTCCTGTTGCTTTCTCCTTACCTGAGGTCATAATGCACTGCTTGTGACATCACAGGTACTCTCATGCCGACAGACTGTGATGTCACAACAAAGGACTATTACTTGAAGTAAGGAGTATGCCATAGAGGCAGATGGACTCTAAAAGAATGCTAAGGGATAAAGATCATATATTCATGCAAATTTCCACAGTAATAAATAATGTGGAGGAGAAATCTAAAGAATATGAATGGAGTGCAAGTAGAATTGTACCTAATTACCATGTTTTTTACAGTTTCATTGTGGCATCAGTAGCTCTTTAATTTAGTTACATAATTTTAAAGCTTCTATAAAGTTTGTTTATGTAATAAGAGGCTGGAACAGGTGCATCATAATAAAAGAAATCCTTACTTTTGACCAATAACAACTGGATATGATCACTAAAACATATTCCATTATTTTTGAATAAAGACCGTGAGTAGGATCCCCCCGCATGGGAGCAACACTCCATCATAAGCTTCTGAATGCACATATCATGAGACAAATTCTGCTTCCAGTGGAGCTACATACAGTACCCGGCGTTGCCATCTAATAATAAATTAGTCAAGTCTGTCAAGTACGTCCACTGTTAATTTGTCTGAATGATAAATGTCTGTGTGGTAGCACTACGACAGTCTGAGACTATCTTTCATAACCCATTGTAGGCAGTGTGGCCAACCCTGTACCTATAATAAAACAGAAACTCCAGGAGGGATCAGTTTCCAGAGCCTCAGTACAAACTATGCCACATATGGAGACATATAGATCAACTCACCGGATGTGTTTTAATATCTTTTATTGGTATTTTAAATTCCACCAAATTCTGATCGCCGTTTGGTATTTATCTCACTACTTCTTCTGGATCTAAGATATATCCATATAAATCACATGTAATGGTAATTAATATCAAAGAAAAAATGTATGTGGAAACATTCAGTTAATTTTACATATAAATTATTTTCTGGTAGAACTACGATAATTCACTTAATATGCCAAAATGGACCATACATCCTGACCATGATACTTTGCTTAAAGACCCCTCGTATTTATCTTAAATTCCTTTCTCTTATATTATAATTACTGGTGACCCCCTTTAACACACAGAGCAGAGCCACATTTCAAATGCCACAATAACTGGTAGAACCAGTTATTACGGCGTTCAGAATGCACCTTACTTGCACTGTCCTCACAACTGCCACTTTCAGGATCTTTGTAGCGTAGTGTGAACGAGCGGTATTCCTTAAAAAAACCCTGAAAATGCAGACAAACTTGAATCCTTTATTTAAAAACTCTGTCCCTTGTAGCAGATAGCTTAGTTTTAGTTATTTATTTTGTGTTAAAGCCATCGAGAACAGACTGAGGAGAGCGAGTTACTCGGCGGCTTCAGAAAATGACATTCAAGAGACTTCCAGTGACGTCACCAGCATCATGGAGACCTAACTGAAGAGCTCTCCCCCTCACCAATAACAAAAATCGGTTCCACTCAGCTTTGATAACAGCAGTATACTTGAATATGCATAAATCACAAAGTGGAATTACACCTACGAGAAGATCCTGGTCTAAAAACTCGAAACTGAAGCGAGATCAACCAGGATTGAGCCCTGCAAGTTCTGTTGCAAGCGGGAGAGAGTAGCCTATGAGTACGGCATGAGGAGATACCGAGTCTGAAATGGATACTCTATCTAGATCCAGATTTGAGACTCTTTTGTCAGAAATCAAACAATTCAGGACAGAGACAAAGCTTGAATTTAGTAAGCTGCACTCAGATCTGAATAAATTGGAGACCAGAGTTTCCGCTAAGGAAGACCGGGTTTCAACGGCTGAAGACGATCTCATACAGGTCTCCAAAGCTATGGAATATTTAATACAACAACAAGAAAACATGGTGGCCAAATGCCTGGATTTAGAAGCCCGATCACGACAAGACAATCTCAGAATTTATGGCCTACCTGAATTGGCTGAGGTTGGAGACGTGAATGAATTCATAGAAGATCTACTTCGCCATGTGCTTGATTTGCCACAGGCCTTCTCATTCAGAATTGAGAGAGCGCATCATGCGCTAGTGCCCAAACCAACGTCTGCGACAGCCAGGCCTTAATCGATAGTGGCCAAATTTTCAAGTTTCTGAGAAAAGGAGAAGATCCTCAGAGCTGCGTGGAAACAGTGCCAGGTAGAATAGAATGGTGCCCCACTGCTGTTTGACTAGGACTACCCTCCAGTGATACAGCAACAGCGAATGGCCTACGCTCCATTGCTTAGGAAATTAAAAGCTTTGAATGTTAAATTCCAGACGCCATACCCATCACGCTTGCGGATAGACTGGGAAACTGGAATTGAAATGTACCATACTGCTGAAGAGGCCCTCCAGGCCTTTAAGAAGAAAGGGCATGAAGTCTCAGAAGTCCCCAGGTGCAGAGAGCCACCCTCCACTCCACAGAATCCCTGGCGTCCGGCTAAGTTCCAGAGCTCTAATCGAGCAGGGAAGAAGGCAGCCAATACCACTCTTCAGGACATTAAAAAAATATTACATAAACTTACCCACTCCCAGGACTTTGGGGAGACATTGCTGGAAAGACAGACTGACACTTGAAGAAGGGAACTAACTGTTGAGAGTTGTGGTCGTTTTGCTGGACTTTCCTCCTGCTTCTCCTCCCTCATGAGGGAACACCAGATCTACGGTTTTTGCTCGGATTATTGATTTAGTTGACTGTCTGTTTAACCCATCAGATCCTTTCTTGCGAAATATGAAGTGCACTGTCTTGGATTCTATCTATGTAGGGGGGGTAGGAGGTAGGAAGGCTGGGGTGGGGGGGTTTTTGATGAGTCACCTCACTACACGGTGGCGGGTTGCCATGTATATAGTAGTCACCCTGGTTCCCCACTCCTATTGGAGTAGCTGGATGAGGTAGGTTTTAAAATTAGAACCCACTCGGAGGTCAAGATCTGCGGGGAGTTTTGTAATGGGGCGGGCGCCTAGCATGAAGCGTTGGTTTCACCCTGGGATAGTGGTCTAGGCCTAAGTGCAGTACTCCATGGGAATAGCTGGTGGGCTTGGATGTATAATATGCTTTGCTGAGACAATGTTCCTTGCGATACTCTCCGTGATTGTTGGATCACGTCTGCTAGGTCACTAGCAGTCACTTTGAGAGTTCGCTCATTTGCTGTAGGCCACCCCAAATCCCAGTGGGGAGAGATCGCTTAGCGGGTAAGGGCATCCTTAACATACTCAATTCTATTGAGGTAGAACACGTGGGTGGGAGTGCAAGTTGAGGCTTCGAGCTGGTATAAACACTTACAGGCTCCATGGTAGTGGGGAGGGCTTCTATTTGGCGGGATACATCTGTCTGGTAATGGGACCTTCACATCTTGTAATGCTGTAATGGCTGACCGTTCAGGCACTAAACTCCCCTGCAGTATAAATTAAAATGTAATAACACTTGTTTTGAGCTTAGGGGGGCATAATATTAGGCAGATACAAAACGGGACAGGATATGAAGGAGCGACTTTCCCCTGGGATGTTGATCCTGGCCAGAACAAAGTGCACTGAGGGGACCACTGGAGACCTAGGATATTTGGGGTGTTTCTTCCAGGGAAAGGTCCTCAGCCGCTGATGGGGTTCACCCTCTGAGACTGATAACGGTTGCACTGGGGGACCACGCAGACACACAGGGCCTTTTAGCACTCCAGCCTGTGAATGATGTCCCCCGGGCAGTGCTGGGTTGGATGTACTTCAGGGCCATAGTTGAAACACCAGTGTTAACTTAATGAAGGTGGATGGGGGATCCGAGGATGAATAAAGAGCTGTTGCTGCCTCATATTGCTTATGCTGCGGGTATAAACAGGAGTTGTTTTATGTGTGGGAGCTCTCTTGGGGATTACATTACCATTTAAGGTGGAGTAGGTGGGGGGTGTTGTTGCTAAGGCTCCACATAGATATATGGTACTGTAGGGGTTGTGGCAACAGGGTGGGCTTCTCTGTGGAGGGTTAAATGTGCCTATTAGGGAGAACACCTATTGCTGAAACTGTGGGTCACTCAGGCACTAATAATGCCCCGGTAACATAAGGCAAGGCATAAACTCGCAACAGGAAGTAAAACGGTAGCCCCCCCAGAGTAATAATAATTTCTTTTGATTAGAGGTGGATCTCCACATGTACTGCGGCTCTCATGGCCTTATAATTTGCTCCAACCTCATCCCGAGGAGGGAGAGGGTAGTTTACGCTGCTGAGGCCCTGTGTCGATGCATGCCTGCTCAGGGGACAGGACAGTGTGATGGGCAGTCCACTTAGAGGGACAATGCTTTCCCAGGATGGTTATGGCAATAAGCTATAGTAAGTTATAAGAAGCCTCGAGTCTTTTTTTAACCCTTCTTTTAGCCCTCTCACGTTAATGTTTGGCACTGAGAAGAGATGAAGTGCGAGCGTTCTTAAACAGCTGCAGCTGGGTATCTCCTGCAGATTGAAGCTCTCAGATCAATGCATTTCTTTCTTAGCTATGGCTACAAATGCTACTGTGATTTAAATAATTTTGACTGTAAAATTCAGATAAATGCTTATAGACATCTAAATCTGACACCAGATACCCCGTAGTGGGGAAATGGGGAATTCTTATTATGGCATTATTCTCAAAACAGCAGGTCATTGATTACAAATTCTTAACATGCTGACAGGGACTCTAGATATTCGGGGTCTCAAAGTAAAAATAGTGTTTGGTTTGGTGGGGCGGGGAGCTGGTTACAACTCTGGAGACACTGCGAATGTTGCAAAGTCCTATGGTGCTCTATACATCATGTATCCTGTCTGGTGTGGTGTTGGTGATAATGAGTCATGTCATCTGGCAAGGACCCATTAGTTTCAGGGTCTTGGAGGAACGAGCCTTCGCTATGGCTCCTTCTCCTCCCATTCGAGTATTGATTACTCAAACTTCCAGGGAACAGCACACTTTGTTTCCCTACCTTGGGAGTCACTTTGTAAATAATTTTTACTCTTGGGTAAGGGCTGCTCATTTAGCAGCTCCCTATAGGGTTCCTAAGTTTATATGTTATGTTTGTGTTGATGTTTGGTTACCTGATATAGTTTTAGCTAAAAAGCTTCATGGGCAAATTACATTTGAACATCAAGGGAGATGGCATGGTTTACTACAAATATTTGAGGGAACATGGAATAACACAGTGGAGAGTTGGGAGGGTGTATCGTGGAAAATTTCAGGAAAGTTGCTGGGGATTGGAGAGTCTGATCCTGTATATTTGAGGCTTGATAGTTCTCTTTACACAAATGGGGGATAACAATATTATTAAAATCATTTCCCATAACGTTAACGGATTACATGACCCGGTAAAACAATACAAAGTTATGTCTACCATAAAAAGACAGAGCCCCTCATTTGTTCTACTACAAGAAACTCATCTTAATAAATCTGAACACCAGAAGCTGGGGAAATTTGGTTATGATCAGGTGGTAGCAGCCTCTTTTGGGAAGGGGAAAAAAAAAGGGCTCTGCTATACTGGTCTCCAGAGGAACCTAGTTTCAAAAGACAGCCAGTTACACAGATCCAGAGGGCCATTTGGCTATACTTTTGGGCAATCTGGAAGGTGCTCCTATCACATTGGCCTCCTTGTATGCACCCCTGCGCTCTACGAAATAGGCCATCCGTTCTTTACTTCACAAAATTACTGGACCTCACAAGGGATTGTTACTGGTAGGTGGGGATTTAAATCAGATTTGGGAACAAAAAGATACATCTAAAATTAAGTCCTTCTTGCAGAACCCGACTAGTAGACTAATAAAGGAACATTTAAAGGGGGCTTTCTGGGTAGATGCCTGGAGAAGGCAGAACAAAAATTAAAAAGAATATACACACTACTCATTCCCTCATGGTTCATACGCCAGGATTGACTATATGTTGATCTCTGGAGAACACCAAGATCAGGTACTGGAATGTAGACATGTTCTGTCTGTTCTTTCTGATCATGCACAATTGCTGCTGAGACTGAATTGGAAGGTCAAAAAGGGTCAATCCCTCTGGAAATTTAATAATTATTTCCTAAATTTGAAGGAATTTACGGACATGGCTACTGCTAGAATAGCTCAAATCCAACAGGATAATGAGTCCCCTGAGATACCTGACACTGTGTTATAGGATACTATCAAGACAGTATTTAGGGGAGACTGTATCAAATTTTCTACCCATTTTAAACGACAACAAAATCAACAACTGGAAGATCTCCAAAGACAATTGCATGTCTTACAGGATCAACATGCGAAGGGGGTTAACTCAGTACAGTTGGATATTCAAAAAGTTAAACAACAGATCCAGAGATTAATTGATGTAAAGACGGAGCAGGCATTACAGCGCTTGCGACAGAGGTATTATGAGTCCGGACCTAGGCTTTTCGCCTCTTAGCCCATTGGCTGAGACGACAGACCTCGGGGAACATGGTCACGCAGATCAGAGACCCCAGGATGGGACATTTATTAAAATCCCTAGAAAAAATCTTATCCAGTTTTAGGGAATTCTATACAAATCTATATAAGTCAGAACACTCACCAGATAGAGAACAAATAGAAACTTATTTAGGTAAGCTAAAGCTACCGAAATTGACTCAGGAAATCAGAGAGTCCCTAGATACCCCTATAACCCCTATTGAAATGGCGTCCTCAGTTAAGAGAATGAAAACAAAGAAATCCCACGGTCCTGATGGGTATACCCCAGAATTCTTTACATTCTTTGTAAAGGAGATAAATAATCCTTTGTTGAGGGCCTGTAGGGTGGCACAACTAGGGGAAGCTTTTCCAGACACTTGAAATTATGCAGTTATTTTGAGTATCCCCAAACCAGGGAAAGATACTACACAATGTAGCTCCTACCACCCTATATCCATTCTGAACACTGACTATAAACTATATGCCTCGATTTTGGCAAAACGTCTGGAGGTGGTTCTGCCTAGGCTAATTAACTATGATCAAACAGGCTTTATCTTGGATAGGCAAACTCAAGACAATATTAAAAGATCTTTGCATGTGTTGTTCCATGCTGCTTGGTCGGGGGCACCTTGCATGATTCTGAGCCTAGATGCTGAGAAGGCCTTCGACCGGGTGGCATGGAAATTCTTGGGCTTAGCCCTCCATGGGTTTGGATTCTCAGAATCCTTCATTAAAATCATAAATAATATTTATACCAGCCCGAGAGCCTATGTAAAGATTAATGGTAGAGTTTCCCACCCAATTTCCCTACAACGTGGCACCAGGCAGGGTTGCCCTCTCTCCCCCCTTCTTTTTGCCCTATACCTTGAGCTATTAGCTCAGGCGTTGAGACAGGATGAGATGATACAGGGATGGGACTTGGCGGGGGGGAGATACACAAACTAGCCCTTAATGCAGATGATCTGTTAGTTTATCTTCAAAATCCAGAACAGTCATTAGAGTATTTGTGGGCATGCCTGACAGAATTTAGTCTCATGGCCAGATATAAGGTGAACACGTCTAAGACTGCGGTCTTAAAAGTACACTATGAGCCCTCAGAACAGATTCAGTGGAGGTTTCCCTTTAGATGGGACCTAACCTATATTAAATATCTAGGAGTTCAACTGGGTTTTCAGGTAGACCATCTGTTTACTCTTAATTTTACTTCAATTTTAAAAAACATTAGACTGGAATTAGAGCAGTGGGCACCTATCCCCATCCTCTTGGTACAGAGGGTGGAGGCGATAAAAATGGTAATCCTCCCTAAGTTCTTATACCTGGTCCAAACAATCCCCATTCATGTCCCAGACTCCTACTTTAACTCGCTTAATAGGGCAGTCTCTCGCTTTCTATGGGGTTCACATAAACCTAGGGTCCGGCTCTCAGTTCTCCAAATTCCGAAAAAAGAAGGAGGCCTGTCATTGCCTAACTTTAAACTATACTATCAGGCTGCACAGCTACGGACAATCATATATTGGTTAGACCAAGTTTATCTGTCCAAATGGAAAAACTTGGAACTAAGAGAAGGGGCCCTTTTAAATTTGAACAGCTCTCTTCTCAGACAGAGGGAGAGATTAAATACAGATCAAGAAGTTAATCCATATACTGCTTTTACATTGAGCATATGGTTTGGAATTTTGAGAGACAGAAAGGCTGTTGGTTGGAGGGGTCTCCCGTTTTCTGTTCCATACCTGGATACTTTTTTCCTAACTTGTGGGATGTGGGGTTTAGAAGGTGGGAGGAGAGGGGTCTACACCTAATATGGCATTTTCTGGAGGAAGGGGAGATTGTCTCTTTTGAAACACTAGTCAACAGACATGGAATCCTTTGGCAAGACAGATTTAGATATTTTCAAATTAGAAACTATACTAGAAGCATCATTGCAGGCTTGGGTATCGGGGTCTTAACACCTCCCCAGATTGTACTTATTCTTAAGAAAGCAATAGAGGGTATACCTATCAGAGCGCACATTATCTCTAATCTATATCAAGCTTTGCTGGCATGGAAAGGTGACACTACTACAACTATAAAAAAGGCTTGGGAACTCGATATGGGGATTCAGATTCCAGAGGAAATTTGGGCTTGGACCCGAACAAAAATCCATTGGGGCCTATCAGCAACCAGCTGGCAGGAGTTTTCTTGGAAAATATTTGTCAGGTACTTCCGGACCCCAGCAATTGAGATGAAATATCAGGGTAATAATTTCTCAACCTGTTGGAGAAATTGTGGACATTCTCCAGCAGCATTTGTACATATGTTGTGGAGTTGCCCTGTACTATCCACCTTTTTTCAGGATTTACATCAGGCACTAAAGGCAATAATAGACCCCAGTCTGGTTTTGACCCCCTCATGTTATTTTTTCTTGGAAGTACCAAAGGAATTCATCGACCCTCCCCACAATTAAGCTTTTGAAAATATCATTCCTAGCAGCCCAGAAGGCCATAACTAACAACTGGTTATCTCGAAATCCTATCACATTAAACATGTGGCAGGAGCTTTGGATCAGCATTTATAGAATGGAGGCATTGACAGCCTCTCTGAACAAAAGGATTCCTCAGTTTGAGATTCTGTGGAGGCGTTGGGTCTTATATATGGCAGAGATGAGACCTGATTTTATTCCATAATAAAGAGGGTCTACAAGATATTAGGTTAAGTCCTCTATCCAAGGCTTTAGAACATATGAAGTATGGTAGATCCCAACATAAATATATAAATTATTTCTGTTTTTGCCCCGGTTGGTTTTATAAATGGATAACAAACCCTTGTCTTCTCTTCTTTGTGCTACAAGTTGTTAAACAAAGCAAATGGTCTAAGATATAGAATTAAGTAGGTTGGCAAGCGAAATCAACTAGGTATACTGCTGGTTTCTCCTTACTATGATAGGAGGCAATATGCCTTTGACATGTTACAAGTTTAATGAAATGCTTATGCATATAATACAGTTACTAAACAACTTTCAGTAACATAACAGAAAAGTAAAGTAACTCCAGTTCAATAAGACTGTAGGATTGATTGCTATAACCTACCGAACTCTATATATCAAATGTTTTGGTCAGGAAATGAGCTAATGGAAATGCCTATGAAAACATTTTAATTTATTGTATTTGTTACCTGTTTGTATGTGAATTGTTTGTCTTGTTCTACGGAACTAAAACTACAAATAAAGAAAGTTTAAAAAAAAGAAAATGACATTCAAGTGTAAGCAAGTGTTTCTATGGCAATACTCGCTCACGCTTGAATCTCGTCTTCTGAAGCTGCCGAGTCACTCGCTCTCCTCAGTCTGTACTCGGCGGCTTTAACACAAAACAAATAACTAAAACTAAGCTATGTGCTACAAGGGATAGGCTTTTTAAAAAAGGATTGGAGTTTGTTTACATTTTGGGATTTTTGTTTTGAACAAACACTGCTCAGCCACACTACCTTGCACCAGCAATTGTAAAAAATAAAAGTTATGCACCTGCTGTGTTAGTGGAATTTTTTTTACACACCCTTGGGGTGTGATGCCCTCATAAACCTCTCGAGCTTCGCTCTCGAGGTTTATGGGTCATCACACCCCTTAGGTGTGTAAAAAAATCCCATAACACACAGTAGCATAACCATTATTCTCTATTTAACTTGCATACATTTCTTATAGGTCATGCACACCTTTCTGGTAGATTCAATATTCCCCAGTGTTATATCATTCTATTTATTATTCCAATCCTCTATCTTGAAACAAAAAGGAAAAGAAATGTTATTTTTTTTAAATTCCAACTTCACATCTTTATAATGTTAGTTTACAATTTATTTTTTTGAAACTGTTACCTCATCTGTAACTGGGACACTGTCTCTTTAAATTGCCTGATCATATGTAGTTGTTAAGATGTTTCATCACATTTTTCTAATGTTATAAAGAAAACATACATTTTTAATTACTATATATATATATATATATATATACACACACTGGAGTGCTATGTCAGTATGTGGCTGGCTGTACTTACTATGTGAAGTTCCTGACTTCTTTTATGGCCCAAACTTATAAATATTAAAAATCCTGTTGTTAAATCATCAGCATTTCACGAGGTAAAAGTTCCTCTCTCACTTTCTTTTTACATTGCTTGTCATAGATTCAAGCTCCGTTTACTAAACTGTCTCTATTGTTACAGGGCTGTTGTTCATCTTATTTCTTTTGCTAAAAGATGCTTCATTCTTTAGTTGCTGCATTTTATTTTCTTCACTCTTTGATCTGCTGTGCTGTTTATTTTCTAAGTGTGACGCCACCCTTCCCCAACTGTTTGTTATACTGGTTGCACTGATAAACTTTTTTTTTTTTTGATAACACCAGTATGTTGGGCAGCCTGTTTTTTTTACTTTTTTAAAGAAAATAAGAGTCAGACTCAAACTACCAGCTACAGTAACAATCTTTACAGAATGGTGGCAATCATAAAAATTGTTTTTTTAAAACTAGGGACACTTTGAGACCTAAGGGGGTTGACAGTGTCCCTTTAAGTTCAGCTTTCGCTTTCCCTTATTGCATTTTTGTTTTTAAAAGTTTAACATTTCTTTCAGCAGTATACTTGAGATGTGTTTACATATGGACTTCCTGCTTGTTCAGTGTTTGTAGTCTCTTAGGTGTAGACGCTGTCTGCTGGTTCAGTTCATGTTTAAATATATTGTCATTGCCCTGGGAGCTCACCTGGAAGTGTTGCATTCTCTGCACATGCTCAGTTTGGATTTTGTTGGACTTCATTGATTTTGGGGTGTTTCTTACGATTTATATTATCTACTATCACCTAATATGCATGAATGTAACCTTTTCTCCCTCTTCTGGGCTTATTCACTAGTGGGTCTTGCAAAGATCATATCCAGAAGTCCCACTTTCCAAGTTTCTTAGCTGTGATCTTTCTGGATGTTTACGATTAATAACTTAGCGAAAAGGCTAGGGAGACTGAATCGGGACAGGTATCCTTAACCAACTGGTGAAGCCCTGTGTCCTGAACCACCCAGATAACACCCATTGGTGTGTCTATAAGATGACCACCTCCTGCCTACCACTAGTGGCCAGGCACTGGAAGTGGTCAGTCTATAACAAATGAACCCTGTTGGTTTTCTTGAACTCACTACCATCAGTTTCTCTATTAAGAGTGAAACATTAGTACAATAAACCTAATATCTTCTAATCTCTACATTCAGAGATTGCTCTGACTGATAAATGCCTGAGACTATCTTTCACCACTCTGTCATGATGAGAATCTTGGGGGTCATCCATCTTCTTGTTATAGTCTTTTTTGCAGCGAATAAATAGAGAAAGAGCAGAGATTTAGACCAGTTTGTATTTCCCCTTTGGGGACTGAAAGTAAGGCCAATTCAGCTGTAAGCTCTACAGGTTCCCCCATCAAATCTTCCAACTTGAACAGTACAGCAGTCCAATATGGGATAATGATAGGACATGACCAGAAATTATGGCTCTGGTCCGCAAGGGAGTGCCCACATCCCTGCTAACATGCCCTATAATGTTGTGGCATATATTTTATTAAAACTGCTGGAGTGCAAAATTAATGCTACCTGCATTTCCGGGCATATTCTCTCCAAGTATTGGAGCTGGTAATATTTAAGGCTAGGACAGAAAACTTCAGCCAAGAGTCCTACTGTATGGACATAGTTAGGTCTTAATTCCAACTATCCAAAATGGATTGTGTAGAATCAGCTACAGTGGTGTCCCCCAGGATGAAACCCAATTCTACAGCATATTGCAGCACTCTGCAGAATGCTGCATCAGACCTACTGAATAAAGCAATGTAATTTAAATGGCAAGTAGTCCCTTTTGTCATTCAGGAAAATGTGACACTGCCAGGATGAAGTGAATGCCACAGTTTCATGCATGACAAAAGGGACTAATTGCCATTGAAATTACACTGCTGTATTCAGTAGGTCTGCTGCAGCATACTGCAGAGTGCTTTAAAAGTTGGTTTAATCTTGGGTGACACCACTGCATATGGTCCTGTGAAGTTGTATAAATGTATCCTACTAAATGTCCCCATGGCTGGTTGTGTTGTGCATCTAATATCATACTAAGTAGAGGAGGATTTGGATTAGGGAACCTAGTATACTGTTTTTGCTTGTGTAATATATATATATGTCCTAACCTGTAAATACCTATAGTGTTCTCAACCTGTAAGACCATGGGCAGTTTGTAATTTTTCAAATGGGACCAGTCCATTATGATCAAGGAATTGATGAATGTATTTTAGGTCCAGCTGCCACCAGTGTTGAAAATACAGGTCCATTTGTGCTGGTAAGAAGTCCTACCCACTGCTAGTAATCTACAAAGGTAGAAAATATAGGCTAATTCATGGAGGGACCATAACTGGTACCAAACTTTAAGTGTAGGAGCTGTTAAAGAATTAAAATTACTCAGCGGAGGTGTTTTTCCCCTTTGCATCCATTCAGGGCACCGGCGGCAGTGCACCCATCGTTAGGGCATCAAACAGTGAAATTAACTGCCCCTCCCCAAGGTCTGCCCCCCCCAGAGTAGGTATATTTAGAAAAGGGGGTGTGTGAAGGGCGTGGGGAGGTGCAGCTTCCCTGCAAAGAGAGGGGCAGCAACTTTGGGACTTGGAGTCCTCATTACCGGGTGCACTGCTGCTGGCGTCCTGAATGGGTGGACCCATTTTCCCCTGTGATGTAAAGAGAATGGGATCCAAATTGTATAAGTCATTGAAAGACAACTCAATAATGTTTCAGGGAGGTGTATAATGTGGAGTCAGCCACATGAAAACTGTTCTTAAAAAAGCTGTTTTTGCATATAAATCTAGATTCAGTAGACTTATCCCTCCTTGTGCTAAGGATAATTGTAATACAGAAAAATAAACTTGGGGTCTATGCGCACCCCATATAAAGTCTGAAATCATTTTCGTCCATGACTTAAAGTAATATCTAGCTGGGTAGAGTGGGGTGGTTTGAAAAAAGTATAACAGGTGAGGCAGTATATTCATCTGTACAGTGTCCACCCATTAGAAAAATGAGAGAGGGGCAGTTTATCCTATTTTGCTAAGTTCTCCTGGATTATAGAGGTCAGTGGATCATAATTTATTAATTCCAAATTATGGATAACCTTGGGAATATAAATTCCCAAATATTTAATTTTAGTCTGATGCCATTTTATGAAAGGTTCGTTTTAGTGCATTGGAGGGGGTGTAATGAAATAGAAGGACCTCAGTTTTATGGGTATTTAACTTAAATCCTGCTATAGTTTCAAAATCATGCAGAATGATCCAGGCCACCAGTCTCGACTCCTCTGGAATCAGCACCATCAGGAGGATGTCATCCCTGTAGAGTGATACCTTAGGTACTGTTTGTCCGAATGGAATCCCTTCAATTTGAAAGGCAGCTCTCAGTGCTGTGGCTAAGGGTTCCATGTATAGTGCAAAGAGGAGAGGGGATAGTGAGCATTCCTGATGGGTTCCTCTCGATAGTGTAATCGAGGAAGACAATGTACCGTTGATATAGACATAAGCCTGAGGTTGATCATGGATCAATTTCAGCCAGGCTAAGAACTGGTTGAGAAAGTTACAGTTGGACAGGGTGTACCAGAGAAGGTCCCAGGACACCCAATCAAAAGCCTTTTTCTCGTCATGGCTAATTAGCGCAGCTGGGATTTGTCTAGTTTGAAACTAGTCTGTTAATAAAAGTGTATGTTGAATGTTATCCGTGGTTTGGCATTGCTTGATTGGTCTGCATTTATTATGAAGTGCAATGTCTACTCTAGCTGCTTCACCCAGATAGCCATATATAGTTTATAGTCAGCATTCAATATGGAAATAGGGTGATAAGAAGAGGGATCTGTTATGTCCTTATACGGTTTGAGCAGAGTAGCTATTGTCCCATATGCCCAGCACAGGGGAAGGACTTTTACCATCCACAACCTCTTGGAATGTTTATAACAACTGAGGAAGGAATAAGTCTTGAAAATGTTTATACAATTCAGTCAAGAAGTCTTCCAGGCCAGGACATTTTTGAGGTTTGGTCGACTTGATTTTTTGCAACACTTTTTCTACCCGTATAGGTGCCTTTAACCATGCCGGTTGGTCAACCATCAACTGGGGGAGTTGTAAGTGTTCCAGTAATCAAAGTATATCCTCAGACCCTGCAACCACCTCCTTTTCATACAGAGTTTTGATAGTAGTTTTTGAAGATATTACGGATTCCCTCTGCATCGTGTGTAATCAATTTTATCCCTGGATTTTTAGTTTTAAAATAGATGATGCTTGCTTTCGATCCCAAACTTTACAAGCCAACTTTCTGGAGCCCCTAGCACCATCCCCATATTGCGTTTGTTTAAGATAGACCATCACCTGCTGAACCCAGTCAGTCAATGGGCGTGTACTATATAATGTACAGTGCTTCTGTACAGTTCAGGCAGCAGCTGGCCAGTGGGGTGTGAGGTGGGTTGTGCCAGTCGCCAGCTCCAGTAACATTCGGAGGGAGCAAGGTAGTGGGTCACTAGTTAAATGGGGTAGAGGGCCACTTGACTACCAGGGAACGGGATCGGGGTTTTAATTTATAAAACTGTGATCAGGGCTGGGGGGCACTTGACTACCAGGGAAGGGGATCGGAGATCTTTTTTATGACAACTGTGCTCGGGGTTGGGGAGGGGCTCACACTAGACTACCAGGGAAAGGGGAGAGGTCTTTATTTTTATGTAGATCAGTGCTGTGGGGCTGGCCAGGTGCAGCCATGCAAATAAGTCCATAATGGGCATGCAAATGGCCCCTTTGTGCCCTGCATGCCCAATGAGCTCATTTGTATGTTTGGGCTGAATATTGCCCATGGGAGCTGCAGCACACACAGGTATATATCACGCATTCCCCTATGGGTGGTCTTCAGCCCCACACCCTGGATGCACCACAGCATGCATGGCGACTGCTTGCTGTGCTCTGTGCATTCAGTGTCTGATATTCAAACAGATTGCTTGATCTGTTCAGATCACACTATCTTTTTGAATATGGTGCCAAAGCCGGCTGCCCTATTTATTTGTGTGGCGCACCATTTTGCGCGTGTATCTGGCCAGCTCTGAATATGTCCCCCCTGGTCTGCAGTTGTTATTGTGATTTTGCAGAGGAGTGGGAGGTTACCTTTTCTTATAGTAAAAGCCTTGGGAGGTGGGTCATGTAGATGTTTTATTCTCAAAATGAGTGGGTGCTGAGTGATTTCATGTGTTGGTTGTCATGTCTGTAAGAGGAGCAGAAATAGATGTATGTATGTGTTTGTTTATTTATTTATTTGTTGACCTGGTAACTACATTGGTCCAAGGGGGCCTTTTTCTGGAATGAACTGGGCCTTGGTAGGCAAAGAAAAGGATGAAGATGAAAGAAACTTTGTTATAAAAAGCTGGGAAACACATTTCTAAGAGTAACTGAAAGTAAAGATAAAAACAAAGTAAATTATGGTACACAATTTCATTAAAGTGGCACAAAAACTTAATTTGTTTTGTAAGACTGCCATACGATGTATATCCCAGAGGTCAGAGTAATGAACTGTGAATGAACTTGGTACATCTAGCAGACCTGGGTTTAATTCCCACCATCCCCATTTGCATATTGTGTGACCCTAAGTCACTTAACCTCCGCAGTACTCCTGGGTCACCGCAGAAAACAGGCATTGTGCCTAGTGGGTCTTCCCTGGTTACCAAAGAATGAAAAAAAAATATGTAGCATGGTGAGTACAAGTGGTGTTAACATACTGCAGCACATTTAAACTAATAAAGCTAGTGGCGTATGCTGCACAGCTGCAGTGGAACGCACTCAATAAGTAACTCAGAAACCGTGATTTAAAGAGGGGGTGGGATGATAGTTCTAATTCCCTCTGGAAGGGTATTCCAGAGGGATGGGCCAGAAAAGGAGAAAGCCATTTTGCCCATGTTAGACTTTACCCATGGCACTTCAAGCAGAAGGCAATCAGAGGAGCACAGGCCACAAGGATTTGTTTTGTGATACTGGAACCTCAACAAGGGAGACAGGTTAGAGGTTAAGTGGGGACAGCCAACATCCAAGGTTACTGTAAAGGTCACAGTGGTGTGCTCTGAAAGAGCCAATGAGGCAAATTGACATATGTTGTGGTAAGCTGTGGTTAGCTGGGAGATGTCTTTCACAGTGGCTTGGGAGTAAATGGGAGAGGCATAATCCAGTTTAGGCAACAAGTACTTTTGGCAATGGTAAGGCGAGCTACAGGTGTCATGGAGTTGAAGTTATTTAGTCTGTATGTGAAACTCAGTTGTTGCTAAATTCTTTGACTCACAGAATCAATCTGCGCTGAGTAGGTGGTGGTGGTGGTGGGTCAAGTGTGACTCCTAGGTATTTGAAGGTTTGTATCTGCTGCATGATCTGACCATCACAGAAGGCAAGATTTAAGAGGGAGGAGTGGTTTGAGAGTTTTGGTCTAGAGCCAGATAGCATGGATTTAGTCACAGTAGCTTGTTTCTCAGGAACCAACTCTGGATGCTAGAAAAGTCATTACTGAAGTTAAGAGAGATTGGTCAGTGACTTTGAGCTTTGGAAAACTGTGAGATTATTGGCATACAGCTAAGTGTTAGAGTTGCTGCAGGCTTGATGGAGGTTGTTTATAAAAAATTAAAAAAATACAAAAAAAAATAAGGAAAAGACAAGAGAGCTAAGGACAGATCCTTGTGGTACCACATACTTTTTGGGTTGAGTAGCAGAGGGTAAGTTTCCAAGTGAAACACATTGGGATCAACCTGAAAGGTAGTTACCAATTCAGGAGGTAGCCTTAGGTGATATACCAAGAATTGGTAATTTAGTTATTAGGGGGCTGTGGGCGACATGATCAAATGCTTTTGTTGTATCCACAGATACTGCTCCTGTGAGTTTGTCATTGTCTATTGTTGAGAGAGTATGGTCAGTAAAACTGATTAGGGTAGTATTACACTGTGCCCCTTCCTAAAACCATGCTGCTCAGGTGTGAATAGGTTGTGCTGGGTTACATATGAATGAAGTTGTGCCTAGACAATTTTTTTTCAAGGAGCTTATTTGGCAGACGCAGAAAGGAGATTGGTCAGTAGTTCTTGACAAATGAGGGTTTTCCTCCTTTGCATACTGGGCTGGCACAACACAGGATTTCTTCAAGGTGGCAGGTAGAATTGACGAGATGGGTGAAAGAGTTAACATTTTTGATAGTGGTTCGGCAATGGCAGAGGCAGTTAGTTTTTTTGGAGGGTGTGTATGCTTTAGTCAATTACTGCTAGTTCTACTATTAGGTATGGAAAGCAGAAGCTCATAGGTCTCACAGTAAGAAACTGTTTTAAAATAGAATGGCTGGCATCCGGGACTGAGGAGAGAGCCGTCAGTCAAGCTGCTGGAGGAGTGGTTAGGGCTGTCCTGATCACAGAAACTTTCTGTTCTGACAAAAACAAGAGGTTGGAGAAAATGTGGCAGACCTCTCCAGAAGTAGCACAGAGCACATACATGAGCCTGGTTTACTGCTTTACGTTCAAGTTTTAAGCTGCAGTGTTGCCCCTCCCCCATGCTAATGAGCATGAAGAGCAGGACTTTAGGTGGCTGTGACTGATTTACAGAGCAAGTGTACTGCCTGAAATTAATATTCATTTTCAAAAGTAGTGAACTATTACTTCTTATTTGTTAAGTCTTTGTTTCTTATGACTTTTGCTAATTAGAAGATTTTCTACCTAGCAATACTTGGTGTGATAAATAGAACTCTATCTGGAGGCTGAAATAGCTAGTTCTGTTCCTCCACACACATCATCAACCTTACGGCCTGTTTGTGACATCACAACTGACCAAGAAGAGCTAATCAACTGCTGCCAGATCAGTCACTTGCAATGTTACAGTAAGCAAAAATCACAATGTTAATGAGGTGTGTGAGGAGGAATAGAATTGGATATGTCAGACTCCAGGTAAAGTACTACTGTTTACAATATGGCTAATACAATTACCGTCAAGGCCAGCAGCATGCTGGATTCTGCTGTTTCTCCCTGTGGCAACACTGCTACAGGTACAGCAACTAACAGTTAACAGAACAAAAGAAAAACAAAATATCTTTGTGTTTTGTTAGTGCAAGCTGTGCTTGTAATGTATTCACAAGTCAGCACACACGTACACACTTTAGGGAGCTAGGAGACATACAGAAATAGATTAGTTGCCGTATTGGTCCTTGTAAGAACAGATTTGGAAGGCTATAGCCTGTAGTTCAAGGGGGCGGTGCAACTGGCCACACACTCCTTTTTGCCTATTTAAGAGCTGCTGTTTTCACTTCACTTCACACACAAACATTTTTCCTTGCAGCTAGTGGCTTTGTCAGTCTGCCTTCTCTCTTGAGGCCTACTAGGGCTTTGCCCCCCTCCACGCACGCTTGGACTTGGTTTGTGCTGGACTACTCTTTTTCTGCTTTTGGTTTGCATTACTCCGTGCTTGTGTGTGTGCTGGTTCCCTTCCTGCTCCTGTCCTTGTGTTTGCCTTGTTTGTTTCTTTTGGGCTTTCTAGTTTTCTTGCGTCCTGTCTATACATTGCTACTTGTGCTTCAGGTTACACTCTGTATTTCCTTGCCTCATGCTACCTTGTGCTTGTACCCCCAGGCTCCATTTCTCACCTACTATTGCAGCCCTCTGTTCACTGCATTGCTCTGTGTGTGCTTTGGCTCACCCTGCTTTCTGCCTAACAAGCCTCAGTCCCTGCTATTGTCATTGTCTGTTTCAGCTCATGCTGCAGTCTGCTGTCTTGTTCCCCTTAATTGATTACACCTGTTCATGGCTTTGCTGCCTAGCTAACAACTTTTCCTTGTTTTATTTCTTCACTATAACCTTAGCATCCTAGGCCGTGGAACTCAATCCTGCTTCCTGAACTTATACCAAACAAATATTTCTGCTGTTTTCAGTGCATTGCTTCTCCCTACAGTTTCTATGTTCATTCAGATTGCTATTCCTACAAGCTATAGTTAATTGCTGCTGGATGCTGCTCAATTACTTTTGCAGCCCCACTGCATTACTCCTCACTTCTATGTTTGTGTTATTTGGGCTCCTTTATTATTACTCCCACCTTTACCAATCCTTAGTTATACCAAACCCTCAGCAGTTTGTTTCTGATGATAACCTAATCCTGCTTTCATGGCTGGCACGTATTTAATTATTCATTAACTGCTTGGTGTTGTGGTGTCATGTTTGTAGCTTCTTTGTTTTTCCTATGGCGGGGGACTGAGCAGTCACATCTGGCATTATGGCTCCAGGCAGCAGGAGCAGGAGCAGCTTTTAACTTCTTATGTTTTATTGGTCACTGGCTGGCCCCAGCCTTCTGTTGCTGCTCCACACGGCCTTTATGGCATTCTGCAACCAGCTATTCGTGGCAACTCTCTACCTTAGGGCAACTGGCTCTGCCCAGCCTTCTACCATCCTTTCCCCGCTTTTCTGCACCTGATTTACACAGTCATCCCAGCTTTCCTGTCCCTTGCAGTCCTCCTGGCCTTCCATCCCTTGCACTACTAGTATTGCTCATATACCAGTCGTCATGGCACTAACGCAATCGGCTTGCAAGTCTGTTCATTCCAGGACCTCTCCCCTTTCAATACTGGCATCCCCTTCCAAGTCTGAGAGCATATCATGTTTACTTGCTTCTAACTGCACCTCCTACCTTACTGGCTTTGCAGCCTTCTCCTACAGTACCTAACCATCTTCAAAGCCTCCTCCTCTCCAACTGTCAGCCCTGGGCTTCGCCCAGCCTTGCCATTCTCTTACTCGTAATATACTATCCAATTCACTCCCAATTTGGCTTTCTAATGGACTTGGTTGGCATGCATTCCTGTGGTTTACAACTGCTATTTGCCTTACCTAGACCCACGAGAGGGTCCATATTGCTCAGTCTGACCAACGTACGGGTCTCATTCAGTCAAGATCCATGACAGGGTCCTCAGTACTCAGTCTGACCTATGTACAGGTCTCCCCATGTCTCTATCATCCATTACAACCCACATACGGATCCCATGCTCCTTACCATGTGCAGGTCTCATGCTCAGTACAACTCACTTTTCCACATTTTGGAGACATGCCGACCATATCCATTACTCCACGACTCAAGGCTAGCCCTGTTGCCAACGGAGTCTGTCTCTGCTCCCCAAAGTCCACATCTTGAGCATGTGAAGCTTGGTGTGGGGTCCTTCTCACCTGGCCCATAGTTGGGAAGGTTCTCACTTTGGGTAGACCTTCAGTCGTCACCCATACCGATGGCACCTCTTGATGTAGCATTTAAGACTTGAGCAGCGAAGGGGTGGGGCTCCTTTAGCTGAATGGGTTCAAAGGCACCTTTTCATGCTATTCTCTCTAGGACCGCCTCTGGTTCACCTGGTTTATTCATAGATCAGTAGACCGGTTTAGTGCCTCGGCGGTTGTTACTCTCTTTCTCCCGCCTTGGTCAACTCTTGTTTCTGAGTGTGCTCGCAACCCTCCACAGCATTCCCGTTAGAGGACTAGAGTGACATTGTTCCCCTAAATTGCAGTTCCCTTGGATTGGTCTACTAAATTGCAGTACCAGAGTTGTCACTAACCAAAACTGTCCCAAAGCCTGGAAGGAAGGTGACCTAGGCCTTGGATCCCCAGAGGTTTCCTCCTCAAAGGGGGGTTTTCCTCTCCTCCATGCCAATGGTCGGAATAATAATCACTGAAACCTGGTGTAATGATAACCACGACTGGGAGATGACCATACCTGGCTACAACATATTCAGAAGAGACAGAGCAGGCAGGAAGGGAGGAGGAGTGGCACTGTATGTGAAAATGACATAAGGGCCACAGAGATCCAGGAGGAACAAAATGGGGGAGAGATACTGTGGGTTAAGCTGGAAAGGAAAATGGGGACAGCCATCTGCACAGGTGTGGTCTATAGACCACCAGCCCAGGAGGAAGAAACAGATAGGGAGCTGATGCTAGCCATCCAAAGGATGGCAGACAAGGGTGAGGTAGTACTGGTTGGAGACTTCAATATTCCGGACGTGGACTGGAGCATCCCAGCAGCAGCATCAACTAGGAGCAGATTTATCCTGGACTCCCTTCAGGGTGCCTTCCTCAAGCAACTGGTCATGGAACCAACTCGGCAGAAGGCAATACTGGACCTTGTGCTCACAAACAGGGACAGTGTGATGGGGGTAACAGTGGGGGAGCACCTGGGAAACAGTGACCACCAGTCATTGTGGTTTGAAATCACAGAAAGAGCAGAACCAAACCACACAAAACACGTATCCTGGATTTTAGGGGGCAGACTTTGGGAAAATGGGGAGATACTTGAAAGAGGCATTAAGGGAATGGGACAGGAATCAGGGGTTGAGGAACAGTGGGCAGTATTTAAAATGGGATTACAAGAACAACAGAATTATGCATTAAGCAGGTTAGCAAGAGGAAAAGGAAGAGGAGACCATTATGGTTTTCCAATGAGGCAGCAAAGAAAGTGAAAGCCAAAAATATTGCATTCAGGCAATACAAAAAGACACAGGCAGAAGGGGATAGGAGAAGTACCAGGAGAAGCAAAGGGAGGCAGGGAGGTCAGTAAGGGAAGCCAAAGCTCAGACAGAAGAACACATTGCAAAATCAGTGGGTAGAGGGACAAAACCTTTACAGGTACATAAGTGAAAAGAAAGACAAAGGAGGAGATAGTGAGACTGAAGGGGAGGATGGGGTCATGGGAGGATGACAACAGTAAAGCTGACATATTGAACAGGTATTTCTGCTCAGTCTTTACTAAGGAAGAGGGGGGTAATGGGTCTGAAGGGAGTACAAGGGGTGAGAATGGTGCAGAAATGGACACAAGTCTCTTTACAAGAGAAAGGGTCCTGAAGGAACTGGAAGTAATAAGAGTTGATAAAGCAATGGGGCCAGATGGGGTGCACCCCAGGGTCCTTAAAGAACTAAGAGAGGTGGTGGCTGAACCTCTGGCTATCCTGTTTAGCCGATCACTGGAAACAGGGGAGGTACCCAAAGACTGGAGGACAGCAGATGTAGTCCCCTTATACAAAAGTGGGAACAAAGAGGAAGCAGGGAACTACAGACCAGTCAGCCTCACCTCGGTAGTGGGGAAGATCATGGAAGCACTACTGAAGGAGATTGGTGGAACATCTGGTTGTCAATGGACTACAGGACCCAAGGCAGCATGGTTTCACCAGGGGAGGTCATGTCAGACCAACCTCATTGAATTTTGACTGGGTGACTAGGGAGGTGGATCAGGGAGGGCAGTGGACATGGCCTATCTGGACTTCAGCAAGGCCTTTGACACTGTGCCACATAGAAGACTATTACATGAAAGCTAAGAATATGGGTGTGGGCGGACAGTAGTGTGGTGGGTAGATAACTGGCTGGGTGGCAGGACACAGAGGGTGATGGTAAATGGCTGTCCTCCACAGAGGGAAGAGTGACCAGTGGGGTACCACAGGGATCAGTGCTGGGACCGGTCCTATTCAACATCTTCATCAGTGACATTGCTAGGACCTAGAAGGCAGAATTTCACTGTTCGCTGATGACACAAAGCTCTGTAACAGAGTAGACACACCAGAGGGTGTAGACAGAATGAGAAGGGACCTGCAGAAACTTGAAGAATGGTCAGGGTTTGGCAGTTGAAATTCAATGAAAGAAGTGCAAGATAATGCATATGAGGCACAAAAACCTGGCACAATATATCAGTTGGGGGTGAGGATATAGCGTGCACCAAGGGAAAGGATCTTGAGTTGTCATCTCCTGATGACCCCAAGTAGGGAAACAGTGTGACAAGGCAGCAGGTAAAGCAAATAGGATGCTGGGATGTATAGGCAGGGCATCACCAGCAGGAAGGAGGTCATAATTCCACTATACAAGACACTAGTGAGGCCCCACCTGGAGTACAGTGTACAGTTCTGGAGACCATACCTACGTAAGGACATAGACAGGGTAGAGAAGGTTCAGAGGAGGGCAACAAAGATGGTGCATGGATTGCATCACAAGTCCTATGAAGACAGGTTGAAGGAACTGAACATGTACTCCTGGAGGAGAGGAGGGAGAGAGGATATGATAGAGACATACAAGTATCTTACAGGGAGGAACAGGTGCAGGAAAACACTATTTTTAAGCGAAAAAGATGTTCCAGGTCTAGAGGCATGGGATGAAGTTGGAGGAGGACGATTCAGAGGAAACATGAGAAAAGAATTTCTTCACAGAGCGGTGGTGGACAAGTGGAGCACTGCCAGAGGAAGTGGTGGGGGCTGAAACAATCACGGGATTTAAGAATGCATGGGATAGACATAAAGGAATTCTGGAGGTCAGGGGCAAGGGGCAACAGACTTCTAGGAAAACAAACTGAACTTACAAGCTCAATTGGGCAGACTGGGTGGGCCATAGGCCCTTATCTGCTGACACTGTCTATGTATCTATGTATCTATGTAATAGACAGGCATCCTTGTAGTCCCTAGGTCACTTAGGTAGGTTTCCAACTTAGGTAGGTTTCCATTGTTGAATGGAGTTGGGTGGATGTCCTGTAATTGTCCTGTCTCCCCCTTTGGCTGTTCGCTCTCTCCTTAGGAAGCTAGTCCTCCATGCCTTACAGTCATACCTCCGATTGGGTTACGATTCACCCGTCACTTGCCTACTTTACTTAAACAATATGTCCAACTGACCTATGCTACCAGCTGAACCCCATTACCAACCGACCTATGTACAGGTCTTCATTGACCCATGCTACTAACTGAACCCACGCTACCACCCGACTTACGTACAGGTCTTCATTGATCCATGCTACCAATTGAACCCATAGTACCAACCGACCTACGTACAGGTCCTAGACTCCGATATGTGTTAATCACCTTGTATGCTTTGCTTGACACTCTTTTGGGGTTTCTTCCTAAGGTACTTTTAGCCAAACGAATCACTCCTGTGGCACCTCAAGGGGTGGCACCCTGCCCTAGGGTTCCTTGCCTTCGTATCCCTGAAGGGTGGTATATCGCATGGATAGAGAAGCAAACAGCCAAAGTTTATCTACGTTATGCAAGCACAAAACCAGTTGCACAGGCACATTGAATTGAAGGCTGTAGCCTGTAGTTCAAGGGGGCAGTGCAACTGGCCACACCCCCTTTTTGCCTATTTAAGGGCTGCTCTCCTCACTCCACACACCCACATTTTTCCTTGCCCCTCCATCCACCCCTCCTCCTCCAGTGGCATACCTCTCTCTCTCCTGGGGGCTTCTTCCTAAGGTACCTTTAAACAAGGGAATCACTCCCACAGCACCTCAAGGGGTGGTACCCTCCTCTAGAGTTCCTTGCCTTCGTACCCCTGAAGGGTGGTCTATCCCATGGATAGAGAGGCGAACAGCCAAAATTTATTTACGGTACAGGAGCACAAAATCAGTTGCACAGACAAATTGAACCAGAAGCAAATGGTTTGATACCTTTTATTGGACCAACATAGATGTTACAAACAGAAAACAATGTCTAAGCTTTTGGACTTATAAGTCTCTGCGGAAGGACTTGGTCGGTCCGAAAGCTTAGACATTGTTTTCTTTTTGTGACATCTATGTTGGTTTAATAAAAGGTATCAAACCATTTGCTATGGGAGCTAGGAGTGCACTTTAATATAAAACTCCCTCTGGTTAACTCTCTTAATAGGCTATAGAGATGCAGTACACACTGAGAACCACAGGGTGGCACTGTAGTTACATTAATATACTTTCTGTTACATCTTTTAATTTTAAAAGAAGGAACATTTTACCACTTGAAGGGGACAGGAAATTTGTGTTGATCGGCAGCAGTTAGTAATGTTCCTAGTATGAAAAGTGATATACTTGCCTCCAAATTAGCTATATTTAACTTTACCTTAACAAACACGGATGTGAAAAACTGTGTTTTCAATAGTTTTCTTTTTATGGACAACATTCTGCACAGATCTCTTCACAGAACCAGTAATTTGGAGTGTTTACTATGTCACGGTTTGAGTACAGAATGCTAAACATGAGCTATTGTCCTATCGGAACCATGCTTACAGGGGTGTGTAGCCAGGGATTTCAAATTTGTACTCAGAGCTGCAACACTGCTACCCCTCCCCATGTCCAGTCTCCCCATCCACACACTCCACCCAACCAGCATCATCTGTGGCATATACTCTAAATACAGAATGTAAGATGATGAATGTACTCACATTCCCACACACCAAGAAAGCCTTTCAACCACCAGTAATGTCAGACAAACAGATTGGCTTTTGGTTACAATGTTGCACTGTGACAAGCCTAGGGACCCTACTAGTAGAGCAGTGGCTTTCATTTCCCTCTCAGATTTCTTACAGCTTCGTAAAACGGCATTGGACTTGCATGGGGCTCTCCCCCATGTTCCCTCTGCTGAAATGTCACGAAACCATGAAGCGCGGGGGCAGAGCACATGAACTAGGAAGCTGGAAAGGATCGGCTGGCGCTGGCTACAGAGCCAGGTGTGATCCTTTCTAAAACTTAATGCACTTTGTTAAAACTATTACGTTTAACAAAATTCAGGTCACGCTGGCTATGAAGCCCAAATACCTTATATCAGAAACTTCCTTGCTACCCACTGTGGCTTCGCAAGCAACTGCTCACATAGACCCCCAGCATAGTTTACAGGACATTCCACAAACTATCACAATCAACAGTGAGGTAGACAGTACTTGCCACAGATAACCCCCCTTCTCCATTTCCTGAAGTTTCAAGTGGACCCACTATGAGTAATAACCCAGGAAAACTTTCGGTATCCCTCAAAGAGCAGCAGGAAAATCAGACTGCTACACACTCAGGCTCCTGAACCAAAGCAGCATGGTTTATGGAGGAGATTTTTGTCATAATCAAAGTTGAAGTAGACAATGCTTGCACTGTGAATGCCCCAGCAGAGTCAGATAACCCCCTTGCTGACTCTAAATGTCCTGAAGGAACACTCGACCCAGTATAAACAATGTTATCCCAGGAAAACCAGCACCACAGTCAGATCAGGAAAAGCTAACTAGCCACACATTCAGAGGCTCCTAAACCAAAGGGGAATGCATCTAATAACAAGAGGAAGCCACAACGGTCATTATTAGCGTGTCTGTTTCATGCTTCATTAAAGACTGTAGAATGACAAAACATGGGATATGGCTGTAATAGAAAGGGAGTCTGGACTCTGGTTAATGGGGTCGATGAAACTATTATGCAGCTATAACTTGTCATTTGTATTGTATAGATTGATAACCTTTATAGTATTGTACTGAGCAACTGACAGCATTTTGGGGCACCCAACAGAGGAAAACGTAAGCAATAAGACATGACAGGGTGTGCATGGAACAGATTTTACTGCACAGCTAGGGGCGTAATGAGGCACGAGGCCTTGGCCGAGTGCCTTTAACCTGGCGTTAGTAAAATCTGTTCCATGCACTCCCTGGAGTTTCTTATTGCACTTATAAATGGGTTCCTGTTTTAAAACTTTTTACATTTGGGAAAAGCATGTTTATATGTAGAAACAATAGATTTACTTGTGTGCATTTATGATCAAATAGTCCTTCCACTCACAACAAATGATGTCACTGATGATGTCATTGTATTGTTGCCTACCTTCTTCTTCCTGTTTTTCTGTTTTTCCCACATTCAAGATATGGAATGTTTATCATAGAATGTTTACCATGGAATACATGGATTCAAAATTCTGCTCAGTTCCATTGGCAGAATGTTTTTCTGCTAACACTCTGTATGCATAGACAACAAAGGCCTTTGATTACAGCCAGAGCCCTCAGTTATCTCTCTGTCAGGACAAGAAGAAGAGAGTTACCTGATAAGCAGGTAAAGATAGAAGAGGGATTTTTCACTGTAAGCAAAGAAACAGTTGTAGGTGAAAACTATAAACAATACTTATTGTTTCTAATGTGTTCATGTGTGTAAGGAGAGGTGATAATCAAGGAAACTACCGTAATTAATTTGTTTTATATTTTATTTAAGGAGTTTTATTTTAGGCCCAGATGAAGTTTTTTACAGTGTAAAGGTAGCAGCCATGTTTGTGGTGGAAGATCAGTTCTGGCTGTAGGGGGCTAACTGAAATGCCTGTGTTCCAAATGCCCATTGATCTGGTTTCCAGACTCTTCACAGTCCTTTTTTTTAGCCATGTGTAAACCATATTTTACACATAAATAACAGCCAATCAGATTCCATGATTTTACCCTGCCATTTTATAAAGTAAAGTAAAGGTCAGGAGGCACAACAAAACTTGTAAAAAAGAAAAAGCAAAAAGTAAATGGACACTCTGCAGCACAGCTTACCTATACCCTACAAATAAATTCTCCTATCTATGGCAGTTGGGGAAGAATAAAAAGCACATGCCAGGGATAACAAAAACTTTACACCTGCATGACAGTCTTTAGATCTTGCCAAATTAATGAATATGGACAGATTCTTCATGGGGTATAACATACTTTCACCAACTTGAACACATTGTATACGTTGAGTGCACAGTCTACCAATTATTTCAGCTACAGAAGCAAAATGTGTCTTGTATGAAACTGTAAAATAACTGCTTGTATGATATAATAAACACTGGGAAAAAAAAGTAATACAATCCATTTCTCTATGACACATCTGACCAAAACATTTTGTGTATCTGTTTATTTGTGTATGTGTTTAATACAAACAATAAAATAGGGTCCTGTACCTTTAAAACACAAAGCAGAGTGCACACCTTTGAAAACTTTTATTCTTGCTCATTTTTATTGTGCTCTGAGGCTTCCAAATCTTAAGTATTCAAGTCTAATAATATGCACAGTGTGTTTTCTACAATTCTAGTTCTATTCAGATTTACACTAACTTCGCTTCATAGACCTTAGTCCGCTTGGCCCACATACATATATATATATATGCTGTGCTTTGCTGACTGCCTTCTGTTTAAGCTTTATGCTATTTTTTTGCTTTTCTAAATGAAATATGCAATGTTGTATGTAAATTCCTTTTGGGCTTAAGTTACTTGTCCTTATTTAAATTAGGCTCAAAATGTCACCTGCTTTTCCCTGGTCAATTTTTTCCATTCAAAGTACAGCTATGCCACTGCGTTCAGCCATTCAGCTCTGAATTCCCTTAATATAATTTATTCACTTCTAGCTAAATTTATTTGCTTAAATACCTCAAATCATTGGTAGAAGTGGTAGCAAGCAGAGCCACAGCACAGAGACAAGGGGCAGTCTCCACTCTTCTCCCAGTTGTTCTTACATTCTGTTGCCGCCCGGAACAGACTGGCTGGACAGACACAGAGCAGAGTGGACTTATCTCTTATTACCTGGAGATTAAGACACATGAATCTATGAGGACAGAGGCTAACACGACTGCCGCAGAACTGTTACTGAGCTCTCTTAGTGATAAATAAAGAACAAGGCCGACTTTGATTTCACACACAGCAGTACTAGGGAAGTAAACTTTCTGTCTCGGCTTTGTCTCACAACAATCTCTGCAGAACAGATCTCTCATCCTGTCAGTCCTGATGTGTCTAGCTGCTGCTGCTGCCACCGGCTGCTGCGTTCCTCTCCGGTGGACAAGCACCTTAAGTCAGTAAGGCTCTGTTCCAGAACAGCCAAACTTGGTCCCGACTACTCCTGCAGTGCAAAAATCTCAGTGCCGCAGATCAAGGTGATTAGGGTCTGACTCCGCTGCCGCCACCGATTGATGCGCTCCTCCTGAAGGCTGAAGAATCCTCCTCTTCAGTCCTGCTGCGCTGGTCATCCAAATACACGGTCGTCCTCGGTAATCACAAAAGCAACTGGGAAGGAAACAAACGCATTAAAACCGGGGCTTTTATTGTGCTGCTTTTGAAATCCCGCTGCTCCGCCCACCTTGTCCTTCAACCAATCACAATAGTGGGCTTGGGCAGCTTTGCTTGTTACCACTAATCTGCTTGTATTGATATACTGCTACCCCCATTAAGTTTCCTCAGCCCGGGTCAGCAAGTCACGCCCCAACCAGCAGTGAGTTACACATCTCACCACCACCCCAACCCCCTCCTGTTACAGACCTGAAATAGCCCATTACTGTTTCGATCTTCAAAACCAAAAGACTGCAAACAAAAGATGCAGACCGGGTGGGGAAATTAAGACCAAAATATTACCCCCCCTCTGGAAAGATTGTATGCAGCACAGTACACTGCATATGCCTGCCGATGTCAGTGCATGCTTAGAGATCTTTGCTCAAGCTGTCACATAGTTACAACTCCAGATCATTGGTTTCATGAAGAGAACTGTAACAGAATGCTGCCCATAAAATCAAAACAATACAAAATACAAATTTTCACACTGCTTTTTATTCAGGAACAGTTACCTATGGATCATTTTTAATTTTTTCCTTTTTTTTATTTTAGTCTTTGGTAACCGGGTTAGGCCTACTAGGCACAAGTGCCTGTTTTCAGGGATGGCCTGGGAGCGCTGGACAGTTAAGTGACTTACTCAGAGTCACACAGTATGCAAGTGGAGGTTGTGAGAATCAAACTCAGGTCTGGTCTGCTGGATGTATCAAGCTCGTTCATACCCCGTTCCTCGAACCTCTAGGCTATACTGCTAGACCTTAGGCTTATGGATATCATTTCTGTAAATGAGGACATTATAAACAGCTGCCTATCAGAAATTATTTCCTGTCCTCTTTAAAATTTAAGCTGGAAGGAAATGCACATCACTAGAAATTGACCCGGCCTATTAAAAACTTAATTTGCTCCCAACGCTTCATCCATCATCACAATCAACTTTCTATAATGCAGTCGAGTACAGCAAATGGAAATATTTTAACATGAACTAGGTTTTACCATTAACTGCTCACTCGACATACTTGTGCTAAAATGCAATGTTCAGTAATTCTACTGGCACCAAGAGTCCCAGATGTAGTTAGTTAGTATAGGGACCAATGGTTGCTAGCACACAGTCCATCACTGGGGCATGATCTTTGCCACAGCTCATAATACATAGTCCTTGTATCTGGAGGGCATCCTCACCTCCCTTCCTCTAGCTGTTACCGTGTTGGTGTTGCTTTCCTCTGTAGCAACACATTCAGCAGCTTGTTGATTATCTGTGGTGCCAGACAAATGAACAGTAGGATCGTGCCTGATCCCAGTCGTCTGAACATGTGGCATTGGGTCAAATGGGTCATCACAGTGTGAATCCACGATGACGAGAGGTGGTTCACCTGTCTTCAACAGATGGCAATGACTTCTTCAATACTGTCATCTTTCTACATTAGTCACAAGGTATGACCATGGACGAGGTGTGGTTCCAGTTCCTATGGCAGGCTCCCATGTGTGTCCACATTTAATTAGGACTGTTTCTCCCTGACTGATTGCAAGGAGTGCTCTAGCAGCCAGGTCATAGTAGTATTTTTGATATAACTGAAACTTTTTCAACTGATTGACTGCATCTGAGAGTACCCGTGACTTGAGCAGATCGTGGGTTGCAGGAATCTTGGAGTACAGCATCCTGCTCATTAGTAACTTGGCTGGAGAATATGGCATGCCAGCCAATAGGGAGGGCTACATAGGGGTCCCGCCCATCACTGTCTGCCTTCCTGAGAAGCTGCTTGATGGTTTGTATGGCATGCTTTGCCATATTATTGGATTGGGGATAGGTGGGACTGGAGGTTGTAAGCTTGATTTCCCAGTCATGTGCAAAATTTTGGAATTCCTTACTTCCAAATGACATGTTGTGACTGACAATTTCTGCAGAAATACCGTGACATACTGCAACAACCTTCATGCATGTTATAGTGGTCTGGGCAGTTTTGTCGTTTCATCAGCACCACTTCAGGATACTTTGAAAAATAATCCACCATGCACAGTACAGATAAAAGAAAAACAGTGTAGATTCTAATGAGAGGCCTTGGGTGCAGCCAAACTAATCTTTCAGCTTATTTTTCAGTTACCTCTGTTCGAGATGCAAAGCATTGGGCCTATTCTGAGTTGCAGTGGCCTTATTCTGAGATAAATCCAAACTAATGTCCCTTCTGGCCACTTAGGCTAATTTTTGTTTCCTAATATTTTATCTGATAACCCTGTCCATTTCATAGTTGACAACATTCATAAATGTCCTTATAGTATCACTTGGGGGTATCAGAGGGGTGAACCTAGGTGACAGAGAAAGGAAAGCTTCCTTTTGCAACCTGTGCTCTGCATTCAAGACTGACTCTCCCCAGTGGATTTATCTTATGGCCACTATAAGTGGTCAAGACCATGCTGGTTTACTCTAGGGAACCACACTGGGACAATTTGTTATATATTCTTTGTGGCAGAACATTTGCCTGGGCCCCAGTATCCAGTTTAAAGGTCACAGGAGTGCCCGCTATGTCAATAAGTGTATAAGTGTGAGTGTCTTCACCTTCCTCATGCAACTCCCCAACAAAAAGACTCACTGTCAGAGTTACTACCTTGCACGACTGAGCTGATTTGCAGTTGTGGCATGTGTGCCCAAAGGCTGCAAAGGCTAGATAATGGCGTGGCTGCTGCGTCTCTACTTGCCACAGGGTTTATCATCACTGCTACCTTTCCTATTCTCAGGAGGTCTGGCAGTATATTTAGGGTTTTCTTTGTGCTTAGAAATATGTACACTGTCAATACAAGTTTCAGTGGTATTAGTACTTTTGATTTTAGGTTTCCTGCTATCATTGTTTCAGTTTGAGCTTTACCGGCTTCCGATGCACAACAAATATTGATGGCTTTACAGTTAATCTTTTTATTGAAATCTTTGCAAAAGCATACAGTAAATGTAAACATTTAGCAGTTGTACATGTGGACGGGAAGATCAGTACAGGTCAGATACAGGCATGAGTTTATGTACATACAGGAAAACAACATTACACCAATACAAACTGTCCTTGATAAGGAACTTGGTTTCACTCACAGTAGTTTACACAGAGGGTCTGTGGGCATCTTAGAAGAGGGAGTTACCCCACGGTAGTGGCTAGGGCCTGGCTTTTGTTGACATCTTGACGGGCTATGTAATGCATATAAGGAGACCACATGTCAGAGTAGGTAGCCATTTGTTGCCTGGTCAGAAAGGTCAGCCTAGCATTCATGGCCAATGTTTCTAATGACGTGATCCATTCCTGTACAGTGGGCGTGGATGTAGACCTCCATTTGGTAAGAATTAACTGCTTCAACTCAACGGAAGCTGCAATTAACCATTTCAGCTTCCGTACAGGCAAATGGGTATCTTGGAGGAGACACCCCAACAGTATGGTGGATGGAGACATTGGTATATCTGCAAAGACTTCTTTTCTGTATAACTCTTGGATTCGGGTCCTCCTTATCTTCATCTGGGAGCAAGGTGGGACCTTTCGAATGTTTTGATCACTAGGTGGGCCTATGATGGAGAATACTTCTATCACTGGGGTTATGGCTAGAAGTCCCTTCCCAAACAAAAGAGACTGGGCCCCTCCTACTGTCAGGGGGAGCTGGCCCTGTGCTCCGCCAAGATCCTGAGGGGCCGTTCCTGGGGCATCAGCATAATGAACTACATATTTAACACATAACACCTTTGTTGGAATAACTTTAACATCAAACATTTCAAAAAGGAAAACACTGCCTGAGATGTTGATCCCACCTGAAAACCCGGGATTGTCATCCAGAGCCAGAACAATTTTAGCTGTAATGTTGAACAAATGCAGGAAATAACACCAATAGAACCTCAGTAATATGAGAACCAAACAAGAGAAACCCAAGGCTGGGAGGGCATTGGCCTGTCCCCTTCCCCCTATGGAGACACTGACCCTATGCTCAGCCACGGCCAGGAAACCCCTATCAGGCTTGTATAAGGGTGAAAAGTGGCTGTAGGTAATGTCAGCTCCTTAAGGCATGTCATCGGCGCATAGTCTGAGGGAGTGAATATGGATCTGGGAACACCAGGCTTAAATATGCAACCCCCATTTTGGAAAGGAGAAGGCCTATTGCTCCACATTAGATCTCACTTGTAACCTCAGCATATAAGAAACAGTGTGTTGATTGTTGAGGGAGCTATCTATGATCAGAGCCATACCCTTATTTGAGCAAGGCAGCAGCCGCTTTACCAAATATGCATGTTTGGGGATGCACCTGGCCCCCCCAAACTCATAAGGGGTGGCAGGGGTGTGCAAAGGCCTTGAGTACACTAAGATTGAGGTTACCTGTCCCGGTGGGGATCCAGATTCGGATGAAGGGGTGGGAATTACATAGATACATAGACAGTGTCGGCAGATAAGGGCCTATGGCCCACCCAGTCTGCCCATTTGAGCTTGTAAGTTCAGTTTGTTTTCCTAGAAGTCTGTTTCCCCTTACCCCTGACCTCTAGAATTCCTTTATGTCTATCCCATGAATTCTTAAATCCCATGATTGTTTCAGCCCCCACCACTTCCTCTGGCAGGGTGTACCACTTGTCCACCACCTGCTCTGTGAAGAAATTCTTCTCATGTTTCCTCTGAATCGTCCTCCTCCAACTTCATCCCATGCCCTCTAGTCCTGGAACATCTTTTTGCTTAAAAATAGTGTTTTCCTGCACCCTGTTCCTCCTTGTAAGATACTTGTATGTCTCTATCATATCCCCTCTCTCCTCCCTCCTCCAGGGAGTACATGTTCAGTTCCTTCAACCTGTCTTCATAGGACTTGTGATGCAATCCATGCACCATCTTTGTTGCCCTCCTCTGAACCTTCTCACCCTGTCTATGTCCTTACGAAGGTATGGTCTCCAGAACTGTACACTGTGCTCCAGGTGGGGCCTCACTAGTGTCTTGTATAGCTGGAATTATGACCTCCCTTTTCCTGCTGGTGATGCCCTGCCTATACATCCCAGCATCCTATTTGCTTTACCTGCTGCCTTGTCACACTGTTTCCCTACCTTGAGGTCATCAGAGATGACAACCCCAAGATCCCTTTCCTGCTTGGTGCATGCTATATCCTCACCCCCAACTGATATATTGTGCCAGGTTTTTGTGCCCCATATGCATTATCTTGCACTTCTTTGCACTGAATTTCAACTGCCAAATCCCTGACCATTCTTCAAGTTTCTGCAGGTCGCTTCTCATTCTGTCTACACCTCTGGTGTGTCTACTCTGTTACAGAGCTTTGTGTCATCAGCTAACAGTGAAATTCTGCCTTCTAGATCCTGAAGAATGTCACTGATAAAGATATTGAATAGGACCGTCCCAGCACTGATCCCTGTGGTACCCCACTGGTCACTCTTCCTCTGTGGAGTGACAGCCATTTACCACCACCTCTGTGTCCTGCCACCCAGCCAGTTACCTACCCACCACACTACTGTCCTGCCCACACCCATATTCCCCAGTTTGTGTAATAGTCTTCTATGTGGCACAGTGTCAAAGGCCTTGCTGAAGTCCAGATAGGCCATGTCCACTGCCCTCCCCGATCCACCTCCCTAGTCACCCAGTCAAAAAATTCAACAAGGTTGGTCTGACATGACCTCCCCCTGGTGAAACCATGCTGCCTTGGGTCCTGTAGTCCATTGACAACCAGATGTTCCACCAATCTCTCCTTCAGTAGTGCTTCCATGATCTTCCCACTACTGAGGTGAGGCTGACTGGTCTGTAGTTCCTCTGCTTCCTCTTTGTTCCCACTTTTGTATAAGGGGACTACATCTGCTGTCCTCCAGTCTTTGGGTACCTCCCTGTTTCCAGTGATCAGCTAAACAGGATAGCCAGAGGGTTCAGCCACCACCTCTCTTAGTTCTTTAAGGACCCTGGGGTGCACCCGTCTGGCCCCATTGCTTTATCAACTCTTATTACTTCCAGTTCCTTCAGGACCCTTTCTCGTAAGAGGACTTGTGTCCATTTCTGTACCATTCTCACCCTTGTACTCCCTTCAGACCCATTACCCCCTCTCTTCCTCAGTAAAGACTGAGCAGAAATACCTGTTCAATATGTCAGCTTTACTGTTGTCATCCTCCACGCGGCTCCCATCCTCCCCCTTCAGTCTCACTATCCCTTCCTTTGTCTTTCTTTTTTCACTTATGTACCTGTAAAAGGTTTTGTCCCCTTTACCTGCAATCGAATGAGCGCCACCTTGGGGAGCTCAAATACTCAAGGCAGTTAAGAGAAGTTTCAGAGACCCCTGGGCACTCAAGCTGTAGAAAAACCTTTGTTGCTCAAAAAACTCCCCCCTCCTCCGTTTTGTTCCAGTTAGTAGTAGCCAGGAGCCATAAATGGCCTGGGGCAGGTAAAACCTGATTCCTTCGCAGGAAAAAAAAAAGGATATCAAGACCTCTTAGGTCAGCTGTGCCATCTTGTCTGATGCACCCAAGAGTTCTGTCAATGTCTCAATGGAGTCCGCAGCATTATTGTCGTCGTCAGGTAAACAGCTGGCCTAGTTAGCAGGCAGAGGGGACCAGGCAATATCGGAGACCTTTTCCGTCTAAGATGTCAGTGTATACCTCTTGGGCAGCATAGAGAGATCCAGTGCTACAGGGCTCAGGTCACAAAGGGGTTCATATCTATTGGATGTCTTAATTGGCGTAACCCTTGGGAGCAGCTGCTAGTGTCTGAGGGGAGATATCTCTGTTGTCGGCAACACGATCTCTGCCATCTTGGGTGGGGAGGAACATCCTGTGTGGCCCCAAATCTTTTCTTGGATTTCCATCCTTGAGATGTGGACAGCCAGGCTGGGGCTGTCATGCTTTCCTGCTGGTCGTCCCGGCCTTCACCCTGGGCTGCGGCCTGTGTCACCTCCATATTGGCATCTTGCAATCCACGAGGTGAGCCCTGGGTGTCTTTCCTGTGCTCCTTGTCTTGATATTGCTGCACATATTGTTCTGTCACAGTCAGCGTGTCAAATGTGAGATAGCCCCCAATCACCTGCAGATGTAACGAAGCTGGGTATCATAGGGAAGTAGGGATGTTGAGTCGATAACACATTTGTTCCACCCCTGCATAGGCTCTGTGACAGTTAGAAAGCTCTAACAAAAAGTCCTGGAACATATATAAGAAAAATAGCAGGACAAGAGGACACAGCATGAGATTAGAGGGAGGCCGATTAAGGGGTAATGTGAGGAAGTTCTTTTTCACAGAAAGGGTGGTGGATGCATGGAACGGCCTACCTCAGGAAGGGGTGGATATGAATACAGTGCAGGGCTTCAAACAGGCATGGGATAGGCATAAGGGAGCAATACAGATGGGTATGAATAGATACGCCATTGACAGAGCACAGGTCGATGGCATATTTATAAGGTAGAAAAAGAAATGGGCAGACTGGATGGGCCTTGCGGTCCTTATCTGCCGTCACCGTCTATGTTTCTAAGTTTCTATGTAACAGCTGTACCCTGCATCTCTGCCATTGGAAAGACCCATGGTCTCGAGCTTGTTTGAGATAGAATTCTTTTGCTGGATAGCGCAGAAACTTGCACAGAATGGGTCTTGGACATTCCTCTGGCAGGGGATGAGGGACAAGTGATCTGTGGGCTCACTCAATTTCTGGAGGAGGCAGATTGTTGCTTTTTGCCAGGTCTGGTAGGAGATTTGTGAGGAACCCAATCATGTCCCTGCCCTCAGTCCCTTCAGGGATGCCCACAATACAAATGTTTTTGTGGCTGGCACGATTCTCCAGATCATCTACTTTATTTAGCAGATAGTTCAGTTTATGGTGATGATCCTGGAGTGTGCTCTCCTGCACTGTGAGGGTGGATACTGTATGCTGAATCGTCTGCTCGGTATGGAAGACTCTTGATGCCAGGGTGGCTAAATCTTTATTCGTTTGTTGCGCAGATATTTTAAATGATCCACAGTATCAGTGAGAATTTTGTCTAATTTAGCCATCATTGCAGACATGTCAGGGGCAGTTTGGCTAACCTGAGGGCTAGACACGTGATGAGAGCGATGCTTCGCTGCCATGCTCACCCTCGCAGCTGCGTGCCTTATGGAGCTTCTGGTCGGGATCCCAGTACTGCAGCGTGCCCGTCTAAGATGGCCCTGTGCCTCATGGCTCTGTTCAGGATGGCACCGCGATGTATTGTCAGTTCTCCTGAGGCGATTTCAGTGAGAGTAGGTTCTTTGAGTAGCGCGAGGTTCCCGGTGTAAGAATATAGTGAACTGGTATAAAAACAGCTAATGCTTTAGTCAGATGGTCGCAAAACGGCTCTTGTGATGGACCCCCGGATAAATTACACTACCACCATGACAGATAGCAAGCTCCGCCCAAATATTGATGGCTTTAGGTAAATTCAAATCACATTCGCGCAGTATCTTTTTCTTAACCTTCCCATCTCTAATGCCAAAAACAATCTCATCTCTTATGTCATCTCTTTGGTCCATAAATTCACAGCTGCTGCGTAGCTCTGTTATATACTGATCAATTAACTTTATCTGAGCTTGCTTTTTTTTTCTCAGAATTTATATATTTCAAATACATTCTTTGGGGGGGTTGTAGTTTACTTGAAACATGTTTAACACTGTTTCTAGATCATCTTCCTTTTGTTAATTTCATCTTTATTAAGTTTTAACCAAGTCTGCATGATGCAACAGGACAATATACAATTATTACAATCTGTGCTGGGCATTTCATTTACTTTATTATGCATTTGTAAACGCTCTCACCACTGTCACCTCACCCCCACCCCCCCGTCTCCCTCTAAGTTCCAGAGTGAGGGGGGCGCCTGGAGACTAGGAGACCATCACAGGGGTTCCCCACATGGCTGCTGCCCTACAGGGTGGTAGTACAAGCTCATATATTGGGGTGGAGTAGGTCAGGTGGGAGGGAAGGATCCGTGAGGTTACTGGCCCTGTAGTGTGCTATATCCAAGGAGATCCTTACATAATTTATTCTGTTTGGCTCATGGTTATAACAGCGTGCTCAGGTTTTTATAGAGTTTCCCATGTCTCCTCAAGGTCACTACAGGACAAAAGAAGGGTCTTTACTCATGTAATGCAGCAGCCATCCATTCCATCAGGGTGAGCATACTTCTGTACTGTCACTGCGGGAGCATGTGATTTTCTACATTTTGTAGATCTGATTGATTAACAATCTCCAGGAGGCTATGTCCTGGATTCATGGCGTGAGTCATAGTTTGGTTGTCTCTTTCTTTGAAGCCTTTACTAATACCCTGAGCAAATAACGGGTATTAGGATCTTGGAAGCCTACAAAGTATTGCAAAAACAGGTATAGAGTTGGAGATAGCGGGACTGGCCTTCCAAAAGCTCCCCTAATTCAGACTCAGGGGTTTGTAAAAATGTCTGCAACTTGGTGCTTGCCTACATAATTTGAGTGTGTGTGATCCGGGGTTCCACACATCCCCTCTAGCAAGCTGGAGAGTGAATCTGTAGATAGTGGGCCATAATGACGGGTACAAAAGTACCGTTTTAGTTGCTTCCAGGCATACTCTCTCCCTTGATGTGAGCTGGTGACTGGAAGATGCTTTACATGCCCTACACCAGGATTCCATATATAGATGGACGCCGGTTTCTTCCTCCCATTTCAATGCTACCTCCATAGAATCATCCCCTGTGAGGCCAATAGGACCTGATAGAGTTGTGAAAACATGTGGGGTTGAGGTCCCATTTTAAAAAAGTTAATGCAATAGATTAATATATCCAGATAGGCATCCGAGGTACAAGCTTCTAAGGGGAATGAAAGGATGTAGTGTCAGATCTGGAGATAACAATATAATTTCCTATGTCTTATTGAGCCTGAAACTCAGTAAAGGACTGTATCACAGCACCACTAAAAATGTGATAGATATACTGGAGGGAATACCTCTCCCATGTCCAAAATCCCCGATCAAGTTTGAGTGGTTCAAAGTCCTCCAGGCCTGCTACTGGGCACAGGAGGGACAAAAAAGGGGTTAGATGGAGCCTGTGTTTAATAGTTTGCCAGGCTTTAAACCGATACTGTAACTATGGGTTGAGGGCATTAATAAAGTTCAGATGGGGTGCCCTGTGATACATCAATAGGATAAATTGAGAGTTTGGTAGGAGTTCCCACTCCATATCCAGCCACGTGGCATTTGTGTGGACTAAGTGGCGATGTAGTGTATATCTGATCTGGCAGTCCAGCAGTACAACTGAAGATTTGGCAAGGCTAGTCCTCCAGCCTTTTTGGCAAGAAATAATTGTTTAACACGTGGTCTCTGACCTGCCCAGACGAACCTGGACATTTCCTTATTCCGTGCTCCCCAAGTGTGAGTTGCTATGACCAATGCACATTCTGAACCAGGTACGAGGCTCTAGGAAGTGTGACCATGCGGACTACCTCTATTCTGCAGGAAAGGCTAAGAGGTAGTGTCCCTCATCGAGCGAAATCTTATTTCATTTGCTGGGTGAAGGGTTCATAACTGTCACCACAAGCTGACTCTGATGAATGAGCTACAGTGACACCAAGATACTTCCGCTTTTAGAGGTCTCATCCAAATGGGAATGCTGACTCGAGGGTCATGGAGGGGGTGGAATGGAAACATAAAGTCTCTGTTTAAGGGATATTTATATGGTAGCCAGAGACTGTGCTGAAGTGGTCAAGTATTTCAATAATGTGTGTTAGAGGTACCCATTAAATTTGACACACAAAGAGTGTGTACTTCAGCCATACCTCGGCTCGCCCCCAGGCCCCCCCTCCACCATCACCACACATCACCATTAGCATGCATCTCCACATTCAGACTGTTTTAAACTGAGCTAACAGAAACTTTAGGCACATACAGTATGTACTGATTGATTGACAGTGAGTTGTCAATCAATGAGCGCATACTGTATACAGTACATGCTCATTGACAGCTCAGTCGCAGCCAGCTGTGTTGGAGAGCAGAGGTCTGTGCCGGTCACTGGCTCGGGGATGGGACGGAGGGGAGCAGAATGGTGGGGCACTGCCTGCCAGGATGAGAGAGTAGGGTTCACTAGACCATCATGGTATAATATCTATTATTATATGGGCAGATCAGGGCTGAGGGGGGGTCTGCTAGAGCACCACGGATGTGTTTATTTTACTAAAAGGGGGATCAGGGCTGGGGGGGGTCAGCTAGACCACCAGGGACATGCTTATTTTCATAAAAGGGGATCAGGGCTGGGGGGAGTCCGCTAGCCACCAGGGACATCCTGAAGTTGTGTACAGCCACCCTGCAGCTTGCAGTGCACCATTCTGAAGCACCAACTATTTTGTGCATGGCCACAGTTGTTGCAAGCTGTGGGACTTTGCTGCCAGGACCCTACTCAAAAGAGAATCAAGCACAGTGTCCCTGGTGCACCGGCATTGGCGTAAGCTGCTGAGCTTTGAGACTTGAGCCTCTTGTCTCCCAGCAAATCCTCCCCTCCAAGATGACGACTCTCAGAGTCAGACTTAACCCTTTCAGAGCCCTCTAGTAACTGGCCTTGAGTTGAGTGAAGAGGGAGAGGCTAGTTATATTCCTCCTTCATAAACCTTGGATGTAGGGGTAGGTTAAAAGAAGTGAGCATCTCTATATTTGTATCAAAAGGCATACTGTCTTGTTGGTGACTATTGCCTGAAGCACTGAAAATTCCCTTGGAGTATGTATTTACAGATGGACAACTGAGATGATCAACAGCTACTTCTACTTGAAAAATCAACATCTGGAACTCGTTATTGAATTTAAGTATCTTGTCTACCTTATATTTGATTCCTCCTTGACTTTCAAACCTCATATTGATGAAACTGTATTCAAAATTCATCAGTGCCTGGGTCATTTAAGCAGCCAGACACTCTCTGTCAAGTCTGGATCATAAACACATTCTTGGTTAAGCAATTCTTCCCATTCGTGATTATGGGGACACTATTTATTGCCCTGCTCTTGATTCACATCTTTTTTATTTAAATATTATTTATTTTCAGATGTTGTGCTTTATTTTGAAATCAAAATGGAGTGAGCATTATTGCTCTTTATTACAGAAGTTAAACTGGCTATAACCTTGTTCTAGGTGCTGTTTACATAGGCTATCTCTCATTTACAAAATGGCAAATAACCAAGCCCCCTACTTATTTATCTGAAAGTTCAGTCATCCCTGTTTACGAATGTAGCCTTAAGGATGTGCTGCATTGCAACTTTGTTCATCCCAAATTCTCTACTCATTTTGTGAAAAAATGCTTTTCTTATATAGTGCCCCTTTTTATCGAACCGTTTATCACCTCATCTTAGAAATTGTTCTGCTATTGGTTCTTTTAAACATGGTTTAATGGAATTGCTGCTGCAGGAACAACCTCTTGCAACTGCATTACCAGTTGACTTAGGCATTGTCTGTAAATTTAGTTTAGTTTAGTTTAGTTTATTAGTCTAGGAATTAATACCTTTGAGCCAGGGCTCTTTTACAAAGGTTCCACGTCACAAAGAACATTTAACAAAGCACGATACACATTACAGGTAAAACCAGACAGGAAAGTTACATCATAAATTTGCTATTAACAGTTTAAGGCAGTAATGTTTTAAGTTTCATAGAAAACAAGCTATAACAGGTTCAAGCGAGTAGACAATTTCAAGGTTAAAAACTTCCAGGGAGAGGGTGATCATTAGGAGCCAAAAGGAGGCTAGAGAGGAGGGAAAGGTGGAGCGGGAGAGTAAGTGAGAGGGGACAGGAAAAAAAAGGGGGAGTGAGTTTGGGTGGGAGACAGGAAGTAGTAGAGGTACCAGAGGGTTCATTAGTCAGGGAGGAAGAGGCCTTAGATGTGAGGATGGACATGAGGAGTAGTAGTCTTTATTTAGCGCAATCACAATTGCTAGTGGTGGTGAGGTGGGCATAGAGCATGGATTTGAAAGCTTCAAGCGAGGTTGAGGATAGAGTAGGTGGACTAAGCGCATTGAACCATGTTGGGAGCCCTGTATGGAAGATCTTTGTCCCTGTGCAGTCCGCATCTCGAACCAGGAAAGGTTGGCTTCAGATCTGGTGGAGGGTCATGAGCAGGATTCGGTCGGAGTAGGTTTTAATACATAATGGAGTCAGTCCCAAGATAGATTTTTTGCCATTGTGCAGGTGAGATAAGTAAGACGATTTGATAGGTTCAACCAGCCTGATTCATAGTACAGATCACACGTGTGAGTCAGTCTTTGAGCCCCCATGAGGAGTCGGCAGGCCTTATTTAGAGTGATTGAGATACGCCTAGAGCAGTGGAGGTAGCTGAGCCATAAATAATAAGGCCATAGTCAATGATTGAGATTATGGAACTCTGTATAGCTATTCTCAATGCCGCTTGATTTAGAAATTGACAGTTACGGAATAGTATTCCAAGGCTGGTTCACTGCTTTCGCAGTGTTGTCAGTGTGGGTTGCAAAGGTGAGCCCTTGGTCAAAAGTGATGCCAAGGTATTTGAAAGTATTTACTTGGTCCAGTGTAATTCCCGCAGAGGTTTGTATGGTGAGTGGAGTAGCCTATTTTGTTTTGGTGATTGAGAAGAGCATGGCTTTTGTTTTATTGTGGTTTAGCACAAGTTTACTATCCAGGAACCACCTTTCAACACTAGAGAAGCAAGTTGCAGGCTTTTTCGTAGGGAGTTTGGATCCTTGTGGGAGAGAGAATTACAGCATCATCAGCATATAAGATTATTTTCTCCTGGCAGATATCTGGGAGGAGTTAGGAACAGGCTAAAGAGGAGCGTCCAAGAATTGATCCCTGTGGTACACCTGAGAGAACTGGTTTGAAGTAGGAGAGTTCATTAGAGATTTTTACAGCCTGTGACCCGATTGGACAGGTAACTTTTTACCCAAGCACAAGGACCTTTGCTAGGCCTAGGCTAGAAAGTAGGGAGGTAAGTAGTCATGATGGACTGTGCAAAGCTTTTGTAAGATCGATAAAGACTGCACCTGTTTGGCAATCTTTGTCCAGGGCTGAGTGGACTTCTCCAGAGAAACTGGCAAGGCTGTTGTTGTACTATGTCCTTTCCTAAAGCCGTGCTGTTGATTACAGAGTAGATTGTATTTGTCCAGGTAATCAGAGAGTTGGTCTGCCACTATTCGTTCAAGTGCTTTGGAGAGGGGAGGGAGTATTGATATTGGTCGATAGTTTCCTGTTGAGGTTTTGTCCCCCCCTTTGTGCACTGGCGTAACTATGGCAGATTTCCACTTGTTAGGAAATTGACTTTGGCAAAGTGACAGATGAAGAATTTTTGCAAGGGGGTGAATTACTTCATCTGTGAAAGAAAATGAAAGTAAATGAAATGTAACTGAAATTGATAAAGGTGTTGTGCAAAGCAAATTCCAGGTAGCTTAGCCACTTTAAATAGGTTCTGATTTGCAATAAAGTGCTAGTGCTGTGCAGACAATGGAGAACATTATATGGGAGCTGGAAAGTGTTGGTTCTCTTGCATTGGATGCTTTACTGCTGTAACAGGGATGTCTTTTCAGTGTGCTCCAGGTAATACTCATACTATATGTTAGGCTAACTAAATATGGTGCACGTTGCAGCTCTTCCAGATTGGTCTCTCTATTTTGGAGTAAGAGGGCAAAATAATCACAGGACCCATTGAGGGCTAACAGGATGTCTTTGGGAGTGCAACAGTGCAACATAGAAGTAATGATGACGTCAGATATATTAAGATACGAAAGGAAAAACACATCAGATACAATATGCTTGCAGCACCTCTCAGTAAATACTAGCAAGGCCGCAAAATCCCCAGAGGCCTCCACATCCAGAAGCCACCAGCCTTTGGGCTAGAGGATAATGAGCTCATGATGGAATGGGAGAAATGGCTAATAAATGCTCCTCTGATGTAATGCTTTTGCAAAAAAAAAAAAAAGTAAAAAGGAAAGTGCAAAATACAAGCAGAAATAAAAAATTGCAGGAAACTGCATTCATACAATATTCTACATCAGATCTGAATGACTTAAAAAGCAGAATGGACAAACTACTTGTGGACTAAAAAGAAGAGATTAAAAAATACACAAACGTAATAGAAATGACAGGGATTATGCCAGTAAGAGAATTTATTGCTGGCACAATACAAGAAGATAACAACCACATATGATACGAGAAAGACAAACACCAGAAAGGACAGCAGAGGACATTCCCACTGATCTACTGTCAGGAATGGACTCAGATACTAGTTCTGAAGCTAACAGAAACACAGGACTAAGGGCCCCTAATAATTCACAAAGATCTGGCACATCTGCCTCATCATCCTCTTTTTTAGAGTAGAAAGGAGGACTAGGAGGTGGTGGGGGAAGGACAGGAGATAGAGGAGGAGGAGGGTACAAAACAAATAAGGGGCACAAGCAGTACTACCCACAGGAACTGAGGCAGTCAACCAGCTGGAAAAACTGGCCATCATCAACCTCACCTATGTATCACCCCATGCAAACCCCCTGTTATCTACTTAATAAGGGTTTGAGCTTTGTTCCCACGAACAAAATAAACGTCTTTAATTTGGAAATGGACAAGTATAAAATCTACAGACAATTACAACTTACGGAATTAGTTACACTGAAACCAGCATTACAACAACATCAGGACAATTAGGATGGAATTCTGCCCAGGGAGAAAACCTCACTTAAAAACAAACCCAGGTTCACCCCTCCGATACCCTCAAGTGATACTATAAGGACATTTACGAATGTGGTCAACTTCGAAATGGACAGATTTATCAGATAAAACATTAGGAAACAAAAATATGCAAGTAACAATCTGACACAACAGGAAATGGAGGTAATACAGGAACTAGCAAACATGAGCAATACTATAATAAAACCAGCAGACAAAGGCGGTGCCATCATCCTTTGGAAAAAGAAGACTACTTACAAGAAGCTGTGAAACAACTGAATAACACGTCACTATCAAAAACTTATTTTTTGTTTTCTAATCTCTTCTTTATAGTCCACAAGTAGTTTGTCCATTCTGCTTTTTAAGTAATTCAGATCTGATGTAGAATATTGTATGAAAGCGGTTTCCTGCAATTTTTTAATTTTTATTTCTCCTTGTATTTTTGCACTTTCCTTTTTACTCTTTTTTTTTTTTAAATAAGTAAAAACATTACATCGGAAGAGCATTTATTATGTCGGCCCAGTGGCACTGAGGGTTGAGGTGCTGTATGCCTTACCTCGTGCTATGCTGGCGACCTGGGTTTGGGAACGACCTTGGGTTGTTGGACAGCCAGCACGGGGGGGGGGAGCAGGATTGAGCAGCCGAAAGGCAGCTCTCCTCTCCTGGGGTGGCTGTCACCCCCCCCATAGTTCTTCTCCCACCAAGTGGAGGTCCAGTGGGTAGTGTAGGTGGGAGAAGGTGGCAGTGTAGTGGGTGGGCACCTCAAGGTGTAACGTGTGTACCTGCGCACACATGCCTGGGGCATGGGGACGGGAGAGAAAGGGAAAAATACCATAAAAATCCATATATTTAAAAAAAGAGCATTAATTAGCCATTTTCTCCCATTCCATCATGAACTCCTTATCCTCTAGCCCAAGGCTGGTGGCTTCTGGATATGGAGGCCTCTGGGGACTATACCATCTTGCCAGTATTTACTAAGAGATGCTGAATGCATATTGAGGCCTACTCTCCAAGGTGCAGAGTGGCAATGTGCTGTGCATCTGGGGCATGTAGACACTCTGCACCCATTGCACCCCTCACGTAGGATGCTGAAATGTGGAGCAGACCCCACATGAACCCAGATCCCTGGCCCGTCTGTGAGCAGCCACATGGGGCCGGTCCTGAGGGGCAGTGCAGGGGGTGTGGCTGCACTCTGTGCCATTCTCAAAAGTGCAGAGTGCTGAGCACAGATGGGTGTAAGGGGACCCAGGCTACATGGCCCTGAGGCAGTCGTAGCCTCTTCAAATGCCCCCCCCGACAATATGCCACTGGCAGCTGCACACCATATAGAGCCCCCCCGCCATGTTGCCCCAGCCCGACGGGACCACTGCGAGGGTGGATAACCCTCCCCACCACCTGAACCCCTGCACTTTCCCTGCCATCCAGTGGCACACACCCTGGCAAACAGCCACTCCCCGGCCCTGCGAATGCCAACATCCCCTCTCACACACACATAGGGGCACTGGCCCTGCAACTTTAGACACCCCCCACCCCTCTGTCTGGTACTGCTCCACTAGCCAATCCACCTGACCTCAAGGCACTGCCTAGTGGATCCCCCCCATGGCACCGACAACACCACCCCCCTTCGGTGCCGCTGCATGGGACCACCACTAGCTCAGCTCTTCTCACACCTCCTTGGCCACCGGCCATCCAAGCGATGCTGGGCATGCACCACCTATATATAGCGGCATGCTCACAGCAGCACTTGGATGGCCAACAGCCATGGAGGTGTAAGGAGGGCTGTACCACTGGCTGTCCCGACCCACGGCACTGACTGGCAGGTGTAGGGGCTGGGGGCTATCGGTGCCACAGGTGGGAGGAGAGGGGGGTTCATCAGCCACCTCTTGGCATGCTGGGGTACTGGGTCAGGGTCAGTGAAGTATGCATTGGGACATAGCGGTGTGTGCATGGAAGGGGGGGAGGTTGTCACATGTCTGGGTGGCACACGGCGGTATTCTTGGCATGTAATGCAGTCAGGGCACATGTGTGTGTGTGTGTGTGTGTGTGTATGCGTGGGGTGCTTCCACTACAACAGAGCTGGCACACCACTGTGGTGTGGGGTTGCTGTGGCTACATTGGGGACGGGGCATAGCCGTGCAGGAGCCTGTGTTGGCTATTCTTGTACCTGGACCCATTCCTACATGCGGAGGAGATCCTCTCCGGGCCCTGGATGGGCATCTGATTGGATGCCCACCTGGGTCCGCTACTCCTCCCCAGGCTGCCCTGCATGGTCCTGCATGCTGTGGGGGCAGGGCCACAGACAGGTGCCCTGAGGGTACATGCAGTTGTGCATGTCACGCACCCTGCACCTGTCCGGGTCCACAGAGCAATGCAGGTGGGTTACATGCCTCCGGCATGCTTTTCCTGTCCCTTGGAGAATTCACCCCATTGAATCTGATGTCTTTTTTTCTTTCGTATCTTAATATATCTGACATCATCATTACTTCTATGTTGCACTGTTGCACTCCCAAAGACATCCTGGTAGCCCTCAATGTGTCCTGTGATTATTTTGTCCTCTTACTCCAAAATAGAGAGACCAATCTGGAAGAGCTGCAACGTGCACCATATTTAGTTAGCCTAAAATGTAGTATGAGTATTACCTGGAGCACACTGAAAAGACACCCCTGTTACAGCAGTAAAGCATCCAATGCAAGAGAACCAACAATTTCCAGCTCCCATATAATGTTCTCCATTGTCTGCACAGCACTAGCACTTTATTGCAAATCAGAACCTATTTAAAGTGGCTAAGCTACCTGGAATTTGCTTTGCACAACACTTTGCACTTTATCTCTAGAAAAGCAAAGTTTTGCATTCCAGTGGTAAGTGTACATCAGCACTTTATAAACCAACAATTTGAAGCTGTTTAGCTGTTTGAAATTAGCTTTAGCTCAGTAACATAGAAACATATAAGTTGATGGCAGATAAGGACCGCAAGGCCCATCCAGTCTGCCCATTTATTTCACCTTATGAATGTGCCATAGGCCTGTGCTCTGTCAATGGCCTTTCTATTTATACTCATCTGTATTGCTCCCTTATGCCTATCACATGCCTGTTTGAAGTCCCGTACTATATTCATATCCACCACTTCCTGAGGTAGGCCGTCCCATGCATTCACCACCCTTTCTGTGAAAATGAATGTCCTCACATTACCCCTTAATTGGCCTCCCTCTACTCTCATGCTGTGTCCTCTTATCCTGCTATTTTTCTTATATTGAAACATGTTAGACTCTTTCACCTTGTTGATGCTCTCAAGATGTTTGAATGTTTTGATCATATAACCTCTCTCCCTCCTTTACTCTAGGGTATACATATTGAGCTCTGTTAATCTGTTCTCATATGTTTTCTGATGCAGTCCCTGTACCATTTTAGTTGCCCTTCTCTGGACTGCCTCCATTTTGTTAACGTCCTTGTGCAGGTGCGGTCTCCCAGTACTGCATGCAGTACGCCAGATGGGGCCTAACCAGTGTCTTGTAAAGAGGATTATCACCTCCCTCTTATGACTTGTGATACCCCTACTAATACACCCCAGCATCCCTCTAGCCTTGGATGATTTCAGGTCATCTGTGATGATGATGCCCAAGTCTCTTTCTTCCCTTGTGATTGCCAGCAACTCCCCTCCCAACCTATAGGTGGCTTCAGGGTTTCTCTTCCCCATGTGCATGATCTTGCACTTCTTTGCATTAAACCCCAGCTGCCACTCTTCCAATCATTTTGCCAGCTTATCCAGATCTCTTCTCATTCTGCCCATCCCATCTGGATCATCTACTCTGTTGCAGATCTTAGTGTCATCTGCAAACAGACAAACCTTACCCTCCAGTCCATCTGCAATGCCACTGATGAAGATATTGAAGAAGACTGGCCCCAAGACTGATCCCTGAGGTACCCCACTTGAGACTTGCATCTCTTCTGAATGTATACCATTACCACCACTCTCTGTTTTCTGCCCGCCAACCAGTTTGCCACCCAGTTGACCAACTTCTGACCCACCCCGATCCTACCCAGCTTATTAATCAATCTTCTATGTGGAACAGTATCAAAAGGTTTGCTGAAGTCAAGGTAGGTGACATCAACTGCACCCCCTTGGTCCACCACTCTGATTACCCAGTCAAAGAAATCTATGATGTTAGTTTGACAGGATCTTCCTGTTGTAAACCAATGCTGTCTTGGATCCTGTGCTCGTATGGATTCCAGATGTTGACCTACCAGTCGTGGCCAAAAATATTGGCGCCCTTGCAGTTTTTTCTAATAATGCGCCATTCCTTCCAGAAAATTGTTGAAATTAAAAAATATTTTGGTATCCACATATGTATTTCTTTGGTTTGCAGTGGAATAAAACACAAAAAACAGAAAAATTTACTAAGTCTTAGCTCATTCCACACAGAAATCCTTAAATGGCCCGGACAAAATTATTGGCACCTTTTAGAAGTAGTTAGAAATAATTAGATTTCAAGCAGGTGATTCTCCTTCACTTTGGAACTGAACTCACCTGTGGTGAGTTGCAGGTGCCTGCAATATAAAAATCACACATTCAACCAGTTTGAATAGAGAAAAGGGCCTTATTCTCCTGTTTTGTGTCACTGTGTGTACCGCAATGAGCATGGAGAAAAGAAAGACAGCCAGAGAATTGTCTGAGGGAGGTCAGACAGAAGATTGTAGCCAAGCATGGACAATCTCAAGGCTACAAATTAATCTCCAGAGACCTTGATGTTCCTGTTTCCACCGTACGTAATGTTATCAGGATGTTTAAGGCCCATGGCACTGTAGCCCTGCCATCCTCCCTGGACGTGGCTGCAAGAAAAAACTTGATCGAAGATTGCAGCGCAGGATTGTTCGAATGGTGGAGAAAGCACCTCAATCAACTGCCAAACAGATTCAAGCTGACCTTCAGACACAAGGTACGACAGTTTCAACTTGCACCATCCGTCGCCAACTCAGTGAAAGGGGGTTATATGGTAGGAGGTCCAGGAGGACCCCACTGCTGAGAGAAAGACATAAGAAAGCCCGACTGGGGTTTGCCAAAACACACCTGAACAAGCCAAAATCCTTCTGGGAGAATGTCCTGTGGACAGATGAGACCAAATTAGAGCTTTTTGGTAAAGCACATCATCTCTATGTTTACAGAAAACAAAATGAAGCCTTCAAAGAAAAGAACACCTTCCTACAATCAAACATGGAGGAGGTTCAGTGATGTTTTCAGGGTTGCTGTAAGTTGCTCTGGCACTGCGTGCCTTGAACGTGTGCATGCATCATGAAATCTGGAGATTACCAGGCCATTTTGGAGTGCAATGTTGAACCCAGTGTCAGAAAGCTGGATCTCTGTCGAAGGTCATGGGTCTTCCAGCAGGACAATGACTCCAAACACACTTCAAAAAGCACCCAGGAATGGTTCAAGACAAGACGCTGGACTGTTCTGAAGTGGCCAGCAGTGAGTCCAGATCTAAATCCCGTTGAAAACCTGTGGAGAGATCTGAAAACAGCAGTTGGGAAAAGGCATCCTTCAAATCTGGGAAAACTGGAGCAGTTTGCACAAGAAGAGTGGGCCAAACTGCCAGTAGAGAGGTGCAGGAAGCTCATCCATGGCTATAAGAAGCGGTTGATTGCAGTTATTTTGACCAAAGCCTGTGCTACCAAATATTAAGTCTAGGGTGTCAATAATTTTGTCAATGCCATTTCTTTTCATTTTCTGATTTAAAGGATATATTAAATTCTGAACAAAAACAAAGGTTCTGTAGTATTAACAGAGAAATAAAGAATTGTGGAGACCAAATACTGTATTGTTGTTAATTTCAACTTATGTTTAGAGGAAATTGTGAGTTATTTGAAAAAGTGCAAGGGCGCCAATATTTTTGGCCACGACTTGTATCCTTTCCTTAAGGAGTGCCTTCATAATTCTACCCACTACTGAGGTAAGACTGACTGGTCTGTAGTTCCCTGCCTCCTCCCTGCTACCACTCATGTGGAGCGGGATCACATGAGCCCTTTTCCAGTCTTCTGGGACCTCTCCTGTGCTCAGAGACTCACTAAACAGTTCTGCTAATGGCTTTGCTAGTTCCACCCTTCTCTCCTTTAGTACCCTGGGATGTATGCCATCAGGTCCCATTGCCTTGTCTGCCCTGAGCTTAGCAAGCTCTTGTAGTACCCTTTCTTTTGTGAAGGGACTAGTGCACACCTCCCTCCCCACTGTGTCCATGGTGCTAAGCTGTGGGCCCTGCCTTACCTTCTCCTCAGTAAATACTGTGCAGAAGTATCTATTTAGGATTGATGCTTTTCCCTGGTCCTCCTCCAAACACCCCCCTTATCCCCTTTGATCTTAGCAATATCCCCTCTGGACTTTCTTCTTTCACTAATGTATCTATAGAAAGTCTTGTACTCTTCTTTTACTGTTCGTGCTAGTGTTTCCTCGGTTTGGGTCTTTGCCTGCCTTACTACCTTCTCTGCTTCCCTTAGGGAAGTTTGGTATGCCTCCCTATCTTCATCCCGCTGTGTTCCCTTATATTTCCTGAAGGCCAGCCTTTTGGCTTTGACCTTTTCTGCTACTGTTTTTGAGAGATAAAGTAGTTTCCTCCTTCTTTTGCTCTTGCTTTTCTCTCTAACATAATGCGATGTTGCTTCAAGTATTGCATCCTTAATGCTTGCCCACCTTGCCTGTACCCCCTCACCTGTATTTCTTCTTGCCAGGACTAGCTTAACCCTGTTGGCCATCCTATCAAAGTTAGCTCCTCTGTAGTCCCATATTTTTACCTTGGAATGGGATGATTTAGTTCTAGTGGCCAAATTGAACCATACCATGTGATGGTCACTGGCCCCCAAGTGACCTTCTACCTGGAGATCTGTGATCCTTTCCCTGTTAGTCGGTACTAGATTTAGGATAGCCCTATCTCTTGTGGGTTGTTGTACCAGTTGTTTGAGGCCTTCCCCCTGCAGGGAATCCACTATGTGCCTAATTTTGGAGGATGTTCCTGCTGGTATTGACCAATCTGTATCTGGCATGTTGAAGTCTCCCATTATCAGAACCTCCCCTTTAGCTGTCATGTTTTGTATATCTTCTAACAATAATGTGTCTATATCTTCCCCCTGGTCTGGAGGCCTGTTGACAACCTCAGTTCGTATGGCTGTCCCATTTTCTGTTTCCAGGGTTGATCCACAGTTCTTCTGGCTCCTTATGTGTATTCTGAATTTCTGTAGCTTTGATATTTTCAGTGACATAAAGGCCCCCCCCCCTTTTTGCACCTTGGTCTTTTCTGAACAGTACATAGCCAGGTACTGAAGTCTCCCAAGTGTGGTTACTGGTAAACCATGTCTCACAAATGGCTACTATGTCCAGTTTAGCCTCTGTCATTGTTCCTGCAGGTCTGGGATCTTGTTTCCCAGACTGCAGGCATTGTATATGATTTTCCATTGGCCAGATTTCGGTGTGTTAGTTGTTGGGCGAGGTCCGGAGTTTCCCCTGCTGTCATATGGGGAGCCGGACCCTTTCCCTTACCTGGTGAAGCAAATGAACTACAAACATTCTGATCCCCTGTTTGATCATTAGCTTAGGGGGGAGGGATGTTCTTTCCGTTCGATGTATCAGGTGCTGCACCCCTCTCCCCATTTGCTAGTTTAAATATTCTGCAAAGTTGTCAAACTTCTGCCCCAACGCACTGACTCCCTCTTAAGTCAGATGCAGTCCATCGAATTTAAAGAACTTTCGCTCCCAAAGCTGTTGCCAGTTACCTACAAATTTGTGTACTTTTTCCTGGCACCAGCCCTTGAGTCACATGTTTAGCTCCCCTATCTCCCCTTTTCTGACCTTCTGTCCATCTGCCCCCCCTCTCACAGACTGGCAGGATCTCAGAGAAAGAGATGCCGGATGAAATGGATGACAGTTTGTCTCCCAGCCTGGTCAGGTGTTCCTTGGTCTCCACAACTGACCAGCTGGTGAGATTGTTAGTCCCTATGTGTACCATGGTGTTGATGTTTCCTCCTGCTTCCTGCACAATTTTAGCAATACGGTCAGTGTCACTCCACGCTGATGTACCTGGGAGACATCTAACCATTACCTCCGGATGGAGCTAGGTATCAACTCCCCGAATCATGGAGTCTCCTATGATCACAAGTGTTTTGGATTTCCTTTTTGCTTTTTTTGTTTTGGTCCCTGTTTTAACATAGAACATAGAAACATAGAAGCTGGCGGCAGATAAGGACCGCAGGGCCCATTCAGTCTGCCCATTTCTTTTTCTACCTTATAAATATGGCATCGGCCTTTGCTCTGTCAATGGTCTATCTATTCATACTCATCTAAATTGCTCCCTTATGCCTATCCCATGCCTGTTTGAAGCCCTGCACTGTATTCATATCCACCACTTTCTAAGGTAGGCCATTCCATGCATCCACCACCCTTTCTGTGAAAAACAACTTCCTCACATTACCCCTTAATCGGCCTCCCTCTAATCTCATGCTGTGTCCTCTTGTCCTGCTATTTTTCTTATATTGAAACATGTTAGACTCTTTCACCTTGTTAATGCCCTTAAGGTGTTTGAATGTTTCGATCATATCACCTCTCTCTTTTGCTCCTTTGCTCTAGGGTATACATATTGGGCGAGTTTTGTTGTGCTAGCTCCTGTGCTGCAGTGTCTTGCTCTGCAGTGTCCTCTGCCCTTTGTTTGATTTTGGAGATAGAGGCAGATACCTGTTTGTAGTTTTTATATAGTTTGTGGAGGTGATACACTGGCTGGAGAGCATTGAGTGATGGAGCACCCAATTTGCCCCTCCTAACCACCTGCCAACCTCCAGGACTAACTACCCTCTGCAGTTGAGGTGCTTCAGTTGGATGTTGTGGAAATGGCGGGTGGTTCTTATAATATATTTCCTCCTGAAAATGTGATTTGAGGCTCGCAGTCTCTGCCCATGCAGCCTGGAACTGAGCTCTTAGATCTCCAATGGTCCAGCATGTAGGACAGCATCCTAAATCCTGTGTAACTGCTCTTTTGAAAAGCATTCCACAGTACCTGCAGTTCATAATATCCATTCCAGATGAGTTGCTGGGTTTATAACCTGGTCCAAGTAATTAGAAGGAGGAAAATGAAAACAAAATTTAGATTTTTTTTGTTTTGTTTGTTTGTTTTTTTATAACTTGGTATAACAAGATAAATTACTTGTGCCCCTGTAAGTGAGGTCACTGTGTGGATACCCCTCTGATCCTCCGCTTCCTGCTTTGCTACAGAAAATGTCATGACTGTGTTACCCTATAAAAGGAGTGTGGTATGGGGTGATTGGGGATGGAGGTGGGTGGCTGGGGCCTTCCCCTGCTGAAAAAGAAGAACCATGGATGAAAGAAACAAAGAGGTAAGAGCAGAAACAATCAACCAACAACAAATGCAGTAGCACTGAAAGCTTAGCCTAATGATAGTTAAAACTGCAAACCTGTAAAGCACCACCTGTAATAATTTCACAGAAGATACACCCTGCAAAAAACACTTTGCTACAGAGTAAAATAAAGCAGTAACAGAAGATAAACCTTGCAAAAAACAATTTGAATCAGAGAAGATTACAGCAGTAATCTGTAAACACGAAACAGTAACAAACCTGTAGGCACACCCTGTAATAATGCAGCAGAAAGTATACCCTGCAACAGCAATTTAAATCAGAGAACAATAAAGCAGTAAAATGTTAGCAAAAAACAGTATCAAACCCTGTGAATACAAAAAAAAAATAGTAAGACACAATAAATCTGCCTAGCCAAAATAAGTCTTAATCTTTTTCCTTGCTCTGATAAGGTTCCTTGCTCTGTCCTTATAAGCAAACCTAGAAGAAAAGCACTCAGGTGAGGCTAGGTGCCTTTGCCAGCAAACCTAGTCTTCAAACTCAAAAACGCCAACTAACCTGACCTTTTAACTCTTCCTTCTGTTGGAAGTTAGTAAGAATTTGTCAGCTCCACCCCCAGTTACACACTTAATCCCCTGGAAGAGCTGTGGGAGGAAAGCAATTAGCTCTTTCAGTGTGAGAAGAAAACTGCAACACCTTTGAGACCAAACCAAAAACCTTTCAACAAAAAAATAAATAAATAAAATAGTAGCAAATAGCAAATTTTGCCTAGCCTAAAGATAGATAAAAAAGTCACAAAAATGTAAGGACCACCTGTAACAATTTCACAGAAGATATAGCCTTCAAAAAACACTTTGCTACAGAGAAAAATAAAGCAGTAACAGAAGATATACCTTGCTAAAAACAATTTGAATCAAAGAAGATTACAGCAGTAATCTGTAAGCACAAAACAGTAACGAACCTGTAGGCACACCCTGTAATAATGCAGTTGAAAGTATACCCTGGAGCAGCAATTTGTATCAGAGAACAATAAAGCAGTAAAATGTTAGCAAAAAACAGTAACAAGTCCTGTGAGTACAAAAGAAAATAGTAACACACAGTAAATCTGCCTAGCCAAAAGAAGCCTTACTCTTCTTCCTTGCTCAGATAATGTTCCTTGCTCTGTCCTTACAAGCAAACCTAGAAGAAAAGCGCTCAGGTGAAGCTAGGTGCCTTTGCCAGCAAACCTAGTCTTCCTAGCCATCTGGTGGTGTAGAGTGCTGATGCACTGGGCGCCCTTACCTCTTGCCGTGCCATGCCAATGTTCGGGAGTGAGCACAGGTTGCTGGTGGTTGGCGGGGGAGGTTGGGAGGGGATGGGTGGCAGTCAGGCAGCCTCCTCTCCTCTGCAGATCAGGGTGGCTGGCTCTCTTGGCCTTAGACCAGCACCATGTGGAGGCATGATAGTGGTGCAGGCAGGAGAGAGAGCCAGACACTAGGCTGGGGGTGGGCGGAGCAGAGTTGTCCAGGTCAAGGCATACGTGCATGCCTCCACGTGCACACCCAACGTTGTCTGCGGCTCTGGTGGCTAAAGGGAAGAACAAGTAAAAAATGCGGGGGTTGCAGCTGGATGGTGCTCCAGGCTGGCTCTGTGGATGTGCTGAGGTGGAAGTGGGGGAGGCCTCAAAAGACCATGGAGACTGGTACAGATGGTTGACACAAGCCGCCGGTCCACCAGGAGAGATAAATACGTGTATAAAAAAGTGAAGAAATACTGTAAAACTAGTTATATTAATGCAAGGTAAATTTAACGCAAACACAGATGCAACCATAATTGTGTAAATTTGTTTTAGCTCAAAGTCACAATCACCACTTTCGCTATAATGCAAAAATGGTGATTTGTGCAAATTTATTTTCACCCAAATCAGTGCTTCAGTGAAAATAGTGAAAATTATTTGACAGTGAAAATTTCAAGTTCTACAGCTATCAAGCCACTAGGTGTCTTGAGGGACTATTATTTGTGAAATAATTCCATGAACAAACTGCTGCTGATCCACTCTACAATTATTGTTTAAAGAGCAGCTGATGCATTCAGGACAACTTTATGAAAACATAATATTTAGACACAATTCAGTTTGTTTTTCACACTAGTTTTGCATTTTTCTTCCACATTATTTATTATTATGATCATTTGCATGAAAACAGGATCTTTGCTTCTGAAGAGTTCATCTGTTCCTGTTGCTTTTCCTTAGCTGAGGTTATAATGCATTGCTTGTGACATCACAGTTACTCCCATGGCAACAGACTGTGATGTAACAACAGAGCACTATGACTTGCATAAGGGAGTAAGCTATGGAGGCAGGTGAACTCTAAGGGGATAAAGATCATGTATTCATGACAATTTCCACCTTAATACACAATGGGGAGAAGAAGTCTATAGAATACATATGGAATGCAAGATGAATTGTACCTAACTACTATGTTTTTCAGTTTTCTTTGAGGCGTCAGCAGCTCTTTAAAAACAATGTTGCTATAAAAAAAAGGAAAGAAAAACATTTGTTTTCTGTGTTGGCTGCTTTTGTTTCTTCAGTTGCTGGATGATATGAGCAAATCATTTTTTATGTGAGCATGGTTTAATAGCTCACAACTGACGGTGCTGGCCCTACTGCTGGACTAGTGGAGGAGGTTAGCCTGTGTTGTAATTGGATCATTTTCCCTTGGGAGCAGGTGCACTGGTCAGTTGGATCTGGGAGCTGGAAATTGTTGGTCCTTGAGCACTCATCTGCATGTCAGTGGTAATGTGAATTGCTGGCCAAAAACAATGTTTTTAGGGCACGTGACACAGTCTTGCAGACACTCTGATACAAATCTACAAGAAGCACTGTGGAAAAGAATTCTGGGAACAAAGAAAAATTGTGCAATGCTATTGAGATAAAATAAGGTAGACACAAAATTAATTTTATTACCCATGATGAATGGTGTTGTGGGGTAATTTAGATCAGGCATAGAGATTTCTTAATGCATATATTTGCACATTTGCATGAAAATATTATCTTGGTTTTCATTCCATATGTTTAAGAAACGGTTCAAACATTCACTTTCTGGAGATGTCTTGGTGGCGTGGAGGGCTGAGGTGCTAGGTGCCTCACCTCCTGCCACGTTGACAACCCAGGTTAAGGAATGGACTATGGTCACTCAGGGGCCAGCCGGGGGAAGGAGGATCGAAGTTCCACAGACAGCTCTCCTCCTTCAGGGAGGGGGGACAGCATGTGCCACTGCTTGAACGCCACCAGCAGAGGCTAGGTGACACAGAATGCAGCTACATCTCAGACAGTCAGGTGTAGGTGTACGAGTATGTGCAGTGTCTTCACATTGCATTCCCATGCCAGTGCACATGTGCTGATCTTGGGAAAAGGACAGAAAATAGGAAAAGTCCGGGGAATGTGCAACAAGAAGCCCCACCCCCCCTGCCTCTTCTCATCTCACCACCCCAGGACCCTGATACAAACCGGATCTGGACTCCTGGGGTTGGGGAGGGTGACCCTACCTCTAATGGCCCAAGCAATGGGGGGGCGGGTGAGCAAACCATGGGGCATCTGAGAAGGTGAACACTGGAGGGAGATGGTGGGCAGTTGGGGGAGGTGGGTTGGGGCTGAAGAGCCAGCCAGCATCCCAGGAATGTAGAGACAGCTCTACAGAAAAAAAAAAGTCACTTTCCTTTGGTAATACGTTGATACACTGTATCTATGGCTTCTTATTTCTACTTATTTTTTAGTTAAGCATAAAGGCAAAATGCTCTTTAAAGTCTGTGGTGACTATTTGATTTTCATATAATGAATCGCATGAATAAAAAATGGATCCCTATGTTGGTGCAGCTCTGCTGTATTAGGGCAAGTATAAGGTCTTATTTTAGCCAATTTACTGTATATGCGACAAGCCTATAATTTCATAAGTTTAGACACATGAATATGAGTGTCTACAGCTGTGAATTCTCAGGCATTTGTTTTACTCCTATTCTGATACATGCTCATATTTTTATGTTTGCTTGCAGGCATGTGCAAGAAACATAGTGCCATCATCCGAGGTTTTGTAGGTGTGGCACCCTGTCTTCCAATTCAGTCAGTTTGTTTGCAGGCACGGCCACAGTTCACCAATGAATGCTGCAGCTGTCTATGACAGCAGTTGAAAATGCAGTGGTGTACAGCTGAAAGAGAGAGACCGCTTCAGTGAGCAGCGATAAGATAGTGTTGATTAGCATATTGCCGGCAATCCTGCTTGTATATGTCTCTGCTTTCTCTTCCTGGAACATAAATTCAATTTGAAGTGAACTTTTCCTAGGACTATCTTTCTGGAAGGAGGCAAGTGACTAAAATGACATCCTTGGAATGTTTCCAAAAAAAGATCTAATTGCCATCCTTGGAATGTTGAGTCAGAGTTCATGGTAGGAGCGGCATTGACAAAAGCAGACAAACAGAACCCCAAAGAGAGTGAAAAAGTAGACGCAGTTGTCGTCTGTTAGCACACCTGATCAGTATTGTAATAATATTCCCAACCCCTCTGAGTGTCTCTGAATAGCGCTCCCCCCCGCCCGCCGCACACAGTATAGCTGATGGGGGCCCAATCCCCAGTCAGCCTCCCTCCCAGAGTTCTGAGGTGCCACACTGGGAGCCCACCCCAGCATGGCATAAGTGAGAATGGCGATAGGGTGCCCAATCCTATCAGCTCAATTAAACCCCCCTCAAAAGAAACAGACTTCCAGGTGCCACGCTAGGAACCCACCCCAGTGTGGCAGCACATGTCTATAACCAATGGGGTGCCCAATCTCCTGTCGGCTCCACTGACCCCCAAAAATTTTTAGCTGGCCATGCTGGGAGCCCACCCCAGCATGGCACAAGTCCCTGCGTCATTTCCTAAAAAGAAAACAAACATCTGAAAAGAAAAAACAGTCCCTCATTGATTGTCTTGCCCCTCAACTTAGCCCACCTCTGGCATCACCTCCCCCACACCCCTCACCCCATACTCTTCTCCGGAGGCCAGCGAGACGATCTTTGGTGGACTGGGAACACGTCTGCACTCTTCAAAGCTGACCGCGAACTGAAGAAATGCCGGTAAGCTGTATAATGGAATAAATAGGGTTTTTTCAACTATTTTTTTTTTTTGTTAATATAGTTTTTATTAACAAGATTTTTACAATTTTAAGGGGAAGGGGTATCAGCAGTCACATGTTCTACTTATTTCATACATCAAATCTGATACAGAGCAGGATACACAGCAAGAATCAACCAGAATACATTTCATCACTCTCTCAGTGATTTATATACATGGAGGATTTGTATATGTCTTATTCAAAATCGTAGAGCTCAGACATATTTCCTTTTTCCTCTCATTCCCTTCCACTCCCTACCCCTCAACCACCTATCAGTCCAACCTCTCCACAATGTTTCACCATGTTCTGTGCAGCCTTTCCCTCTTTTAGTCAACCCAATCCTTAGATCAATTAAGGCACAAAGTTAGGGTCCCGCATCATAATGTAGAGAATCCATCTTGTCCATTTCAGTGTGCATAAGTCAGCTCTAACATTTAACTGGTAAGTAATTCTCTCTCCGCCCTGTAGATTTGGTTCATTGTTTCTCTCCAGGCTGAAATAGTGGGAACCTGAGGGGTGAGTCAGAGTCTAGTTATGGACTTCTTTGCTGCCATGAGGGCTATCCCCAACAAGTATTTAGTATGTGAGTCCCTGAACTCTTGTGGGAATGATAATAGTAAAAAACATTCCGCATTTAGATTAATTGTATGTCCCAACATAACTGAAAGCTCTTGCTGTAGGGAGGTCAAGAAGGGTTGAAGGGCTGGACAGGACCAAAAGACGTGTGTATGATGTGTGGGTGTCACCCCACATTGGCGCCAACACCCCTTTGTATTCGTTGGTGAATAATGAGCTGTTATGGCTGGAGTGTGAAAAAATCTAATCATTAATTGCCAAGAGAATAACCTCCAGACATGGGAACAAGTAAGCTTTGCTGATATAAGCCAACTCCTATCCCACTGTGCTGTAGTTATGTCCAAGTCCAACTCTCCCCTCCATTTCTCGAGCACCCCATTGGTGTCAGTTATAGCAGTCTGATTAAGTGCCTTATAAAAAGTAGAAATAGCATGGGGATGTTGCTTGTTGTAAGGGTGGACTGAAACAGGAGTACTAGTGGAGGAATATCCGAGGACTTGCGCTGTTCCCCAGGGAGGGAATAAAAATAATGTCTAAGTTGTAAAAACCTGTAAAAATCCACTTGTCGTAGGCCATAGGTCCACTGCATCTCCTGGAAGGACTTAAATTCATTACCATTTAGTAGTTGGGAGAGGGAGTAGATCCAAAGTTGGTCCCAATGTTGGAACGTGTGGTCATATTGGGCCGGGGCAAAGCCCTCCAGGAGGGCCAGTGGACACATGTAAATGAAGAAGGGCAAGAGATCTAATTGTCTCTGAATTACCCGCCCATGTTTTAAGTTGGTGTGCTATCCAGAGGCCCGGGTTCAATGTGGATGGCCATGGCACGGGTTTATGGAGAATGGCTCTCACCAAATCCCGAAATGGGAACAGGCCTTCTTTTATATCCCTCCATTTAGCAAGGTGGCTGCATGCAAAATGAACTACAAGGAAGGAGAGGTGGGAAGCCCAGCTATACCTCCTTAAGTTCGATAAGGCCAAACCCCCAATCTGTCTTCATTTGCCTGCCCAGACAAATTTTAGTATTGCCTTATTCCAGGCTTGGAACATCCTCGCTGGCACACTTATTGGAACATTTTGGAAGAGGTACAAGGCCCAAGGGAGTGTCACCATCTGGACAACCTCAACTCGTTGGATTAGATTAAGGGGCAAAATGGCCCATTTATTAAGGTCTGCCTGAAGCTGGGTGCTGAAGGAGTCATAATTGTAATGAACAGTCTGTTTAATAGATCAGGAAAGACAGATTCCCAAGTATTTTAATTTATCAAGAGCCCATCGAAATGGGTGGGAGTTTTTGAGAGCCAAAGGGGGTTCAAAGTGAAATGCTAGGACGTCCATTTTAGAAGTATTCAGCTTGTATCCTGAGATCTTCCCATATTCCTCCAGAATCTAAGATACTGCTGGGACTGAGTGTATAAGGTCAGAAAGGAACAAGAACACATCGTCTGCATATAAGGCAATACGATGTTCACCCCCCCCCCCATCAGCACTCCAGATATGTGAGGTGATTGCCTAATTGCCTGGGCTAGTGGTTCGATAAAAATGGCAAACAGCCCGGGAGACAGAGGACAGCCCTGGTGGGTGCCCCGGTAGAGAGGGAAATAGTCAGAGTGATGGCCAGACACCTTCACATTTGCCTGCGGGGAGGAGTAAAGGGCCCCGACCATAGCGACAAACATATGAGGGATTCCCATTTTTAACATCGTGGTGAACAGGAAGGGCCATGACACCCTGTCAAATGCCTTCTCAGCATCAAGGCTGAGAAGGACTGAAGGGGTTCTGAGTGATTGCATCTCCTGGACCAGGTGCAAGGCCCTCCTAGTATTGCCAGTGGTTGATCTCGAGCTTATGAAGCCCATTTGGTCCAGTGCGATCAGGTGGGGAAGAACTGCATCCAAGCGTTTAGCTAGGATAGACATTAGGATTTTATAGTCAACGTTCAATACTGATGTTGGGCGATATGAGCTACATAACTGTGGGTCTTTATCTGGTTTTGGAATGACAGATACAGTGGCATATGACCTACTGGGGGAGGTGCCCTGTCCTTGTAGTAATTCATTGTAAACCTGAAGCATAAGAGGACCAACCCAAGTCTCTGCCCATTTATAAAATTCTGACCCATATCCATCTGGGCGGGTTTTTTCAACTTTGAATCATATCTCAGGCATTCTTTTGAATTTTGGCACCAAATTTTCAACATGGATTTTTTTGGGACCACTCCTCATGAATTCTGGCACTGTCATGGCGTTAATTGGCCCTGAAAGGTGATTTCGTGGTCACTGCGCGGAACCACCTTTTGGGACTGATATACGAAACGACAGTGTCACAGTTCATGAGGTAGGCCCCCAAAAAACCCTATGTTGAAAATTTGGTGAAAAAATTTCCAGAAATGACTGATTTACAAGTGTGAGTTGCACAGCTCCTAAGCACACTCGAACGTTCGCAAATTTTTAATATTTTACTCCAGATTTTCAACATTGTCATTTTACCACACCTCCTTATGAGCAGTACGGCTGTCATTTTTCACATCTCGCCCAAAATGTGTTTCCACGCATGTAGTGCACAATGGCGCAGTTGGTGTGCGAAATCAAAGTTCGGGACAGATTAAGAAAATCACAGTGATACTGTTCATGAGCGGAGGTCTTAAAATAGCTATGTTAAAAATTTGGTGACAAAAGTCCATAAAATGACTGTGTTATGAGCGAGCATTGTGCAGTTTCCACGCACCCTTGTAAGTTCATGAATTTGTAATATTTTCAGTCCAGATTTTCACCACTGGCGTTTTTCCACACTTCCTTATGAACAGTACAGCTGTCATTTTTCACACCATAGCGAAATGTGTTTTCACACTTCCAGTGCAGAAATGCGTGGTCGCTGTGGGAAATCACTGTTCGGGACAGATTAAGAAAATCTCAGTGACACTGTTCATGAGCTGAGGTCCCAAAATGCCTGTGTTGACAATCTGCTGTAAGAAATCCCCAAACTAATTACATTACGGATGTGCGTTGCCCAATTTCTATGCACTCGTGACTTCACCAGTTTTTTTATAGTTTCACTGCAGATTTTCAACATTGCCATTTTTTACACCTCCTCATGAACAGTACAGCTGTCATTTTTCACATCTTGTTCGAAATGTGTTTTCGCACCAGTGGTGCCAAATGGCGTAGTCACTGTGCAAAATCAGCTTTTGGCTAACAAACTGATATTTCCACTGTTCATGAGGTGGGGGGGGGGGTCACACAAAAACATGTTGAAAATTTGGAATGAAAATACCAATGAACGCCTGAGGCGTTAAGAGTTTCTGACCATAACACCCAGGGGTGTAGCCAGGAATTTTAAACTAGTACTCAAAACTGATGCACTGTTGCCCCCCCCCATTATGTAAACATAAACCAAAATATGCACATCCATGCCACACCAGCAATAGGACTACCCCCCCTTTGCCATGTCTAAGTTCAAGTGTTTGCCATGTCTAAGTTCAGGTAATCAGTTTCTTCCTGTAATCCTCCTTCCTTTGTTTTTCTGCCTGCCTAGTAAGTTCTTGTTTGTATATTTGGCTGGTGGCCAGTGCCCTATAGCGAACAACAAAGGCAGAAGGGCTCAGCGCGACACAGACACAATGTGTCTCACAATGTCCTTGCTTTCCTCTTTTTGTTGCCCCTGCCTGATTTTTTTATTGTACTCTGGTGAGTACAGTGCGTATGCCTGCCGGCACCCCTGATAACACCCCACCCTGTAGAGACTGACAGGCATCAGGAGTGTGACTTGGGATTGTTGCCTGTAATGCTCATACCATTCCACTCCCACCCACACCCTGCAGCCAGTGAGAGGCATCGAGGTGTGCCTTGGACTCTTCGGTCCCAAAGTTCACCCCATTCTCCTATACAGCACCATCTCACCATATTTCTTGATGAAATGGGGTGAACATAAGGGCCAAAGACCCCAAGGCACACCGTGACACTTGTCGGTGTCTGCAGGGTAGGGTGTGGTGAAATGGCGTGGCCATTATGCCTGACGACCCAAAGGCACACCCCAATGCCTGTCAGTATCTGCAGGGTGGTGGTGGGGTTGGCTTCAGTTTAATACTTCACTGCCATTCCTATTATGCAGCTCTGTAACTCCTACACTACCAATGCCAATGCCAGCAAGCAAACATTTGGCATTGACAAATGCTCGTTTTACATAGTGGCCACCATTTCCCTTGTTCTGATGAAGTGGCGTACACTGCCACAAAACATTAACATGAATTTGAATGGTGGCAGACGATAAATAAGAAAAAATATTCATAACACAGGAGTTGACTCTTCTTCTCCTCTCATCGCATTTTTTATGGGATGCCACAAAAGTGCCAACTAGCAGCCACCGGGCACTGGCAGGCTGTCAGCCGGAATCCACCTGCTGCACACTGCCATAGCCGGAGGCCTCAGGGCGCCCTGCTGTAATATGCACACAGATTAAGCATAAGAAAACTGCAGTTACTGATAGGTACGGCAGGTCTCCTTATTCTTCTAGTTTACAAAAGAAAAAGTCTTTTTTGTTGTGGGCATATGGGCATTGCCAGGTTGCTAACACATAGCCACTTGCTTCCCACTGCCCAGTAACTGCCTAATCAGGCATCGGGGATCTGTGTACTATGCCTTGCTTATTCTAGAAAAAAAAATGAAATTTAACTCTGACTTCTTGCTGTTCTTGTAACAAAATGGTTGTTTTGGGCAAATGAGAAAGAACGTGAGGTCCAAAGTACCAGGGACTGGACATCAGGGCTAGTTCTTGGTTCCTATGTACCTACATTAATAATGTTTGCAAATGTTTGCACTATTTTTTTAAGCACTTTGATTTAGCAAGCCATTTGTATGCACTTTAAAGCCACTGAGCTATGTAGCCAGCCCAACATTACTAAGTTTTTTTTTTGCACAGTATGGATGGATGGATTTATTCAACTAATACACTAAAGATGTTTTCAACAGTTGCAAGATGCTCTGAAGCAATTTTGTTAATAAGTTTCCATTGGTACTGCTGTAATACATATCTGGTGGTATGTTAGCTTTTTTATGCTGCGCTTTTATATACTTTTTGGCTGCTCTATGAGTGGTGTACGAGGGTACTGCAGCCAAGGTTATAGAGTGTGAGGAATAATCTGTGAGGAACTCTTGTGAGTTTTTTTCTAGGGCTCTGGCCAGCCCATTTCCCTGTACCATCCCATGTTGAAATGTGGGCAGGTTGCAACACCAACAAACTCGTTGGATAAGTATGGGCAATTGGTCACTGGCAAACTGCTACAACCTCTGCTGCCCACTGACTAAGCACACTTCCTCCGGGTCCCAGAGATCTGCTGCTTTTCATTGCACTGCTCAGCTTGCAGATTTGTTTTCTTTGCCTTTATTTTCCTCTTCTAAATTAAAGTAAGAAATATTCCCTGCAGTTGCCTTGCTATTGTAAGCTTTCGTGTGTGTAATTTGTGAAGAAGAGTGAAGATTGTTCACCTTTTCAAAGATTTCTTTGCTAATCTAGCTAGAGTCTCTCGAGTGCCCTGCCTAAGTTACCTATCAGCCCAACACCGAGTGCATGAGAGAGCTTTCTTGATATGTCACGATGCTGAGCTGAGTCTGACACAAAAACTAGGCTAGCACTCATACTGTCTTATTAACTATTTCATCTGTGGTCTTTGGTTTGCCATTCAACTAGTTTGAATGGTCTGCATCACATGGACCAAAGCAAACCAGTCAAACCAAAAGTCAGCATTTATGCCTCAACTGTTTGCCACAGTTTGCAAGAACTGAACACATAGGGCTCGATTCTTAAAAAAGGGCTTAGAGCAGTGCAAGCTGCAGTAAACAGCAGCTTGCACCAAAGCCTGGTGCACCAGAGACCCAGTGCCCAATTCTCTGTCAGGCAGGGTCCCTGCAGCAAAGACCAGTGGCTTGTGGCAACTGTGACAGTGCACATAACGGATGGTGCACTGGGAGGGTTAGCCTCAAGCTGCGGGGTGGCTGTGCACCACTCTAGTCCCTGTTTGTCTAGTGGCTCCCCATATGCCCATAAAGTAAATGTGTAATATCTCTACCTGGTGGTCTAGTGGCCCCCCCATCCCTGATGTGGCTCATTAGAAATATACATATACTTCAACCTCCTCCTTAATGGTCTAGTGGCCCCCTTCCCAATCCCGGATGCCACCCAATATAGATATACATATATTTCATCCCCCATCCTACTGGTCTAGTGGCCCCCCCTCCCTGATCCCAGATGCCACCCAATATAAATATATATATTGGTCATCTCCCACCCTAGTGGTCCAGTGCCCCCTTCCCTGATCCCGTATGCCATCCGATATAGATATACATATATTTCATCCTCCACCCTAGTAGTCTAGTGGTCCCCCTCTCTAATTCTGGATGCCGCCCATTACTGTACTTTACACTCATGCATTGTGGTCTAGTGGACCCCCAACCCGGCTGGTAGTGCCCACTACCCTGCTCCCCCCATTCTACACCCCGAGCTGTCAACCAACACAACCCTTCTCTCACCACCATGGCTGGCTGCTGACTGATCTGTCAGTGAGCGTGTACTGTATAATACAGTATGTGCTCACTGATTGGCAGCTGGTTCACAGCTGTCAATCAATGAGCATGTATGGTATTATACAGTACGCGCTCACTGATGGGTCAGTTGACAGTTGATGGTGGTGGTTTGAGGAGGGCTGTGCCAGTTGTGAGGTGGGAGCTGAGTGGTGGGCACTACCAGCTGGGGTAGGGGGGACCAATAGACAACCAGGCATGGGTGTAAATTACAGTAATGAGCGGCATCTGGGATCGGGGAGGGTGTCTATTAGACCACTAGGGTGGGAGATGAAATATATGTATATCTATATTGGACAGCATCCAGGATCAGGGAGGGGGGCACTAGACCACTGGGGTGGGGGATGACATATATGTATAATTATATTGGGAGGCATCTTTGATTGGGGAGGGGGGACAACTAGACCACTAGGATGGGGGATGATATATGTGTATATTTATATTGGGCAGCATCCAGGATCAGGGAGGGGGTCACTACACCGCTAGGGAGGGGTATTAAATATATTTATTTTTTTATTTGAATTTTGGTAACTGGGCAAGCCCACTGAGACAAAAAGTCCCTTTTTCAGGGGCACCCTGGGGAAGGGTACAAGGGGAGGTACAGAGAATACAAAATAATTTATTTTATTTATTTATTGAAATGTTTCACCAGGAAAATTACACTGAGCAACAATATGCTCATCTCACGGTACGTCCTGGGGGAAAGGAAGTGGGAGTACATAACATGAAACAAACAGTATACATTGAATCAGGTATTAGTTAACGTTACAAAAAACAGACAGTGCAAGATTACAACGACTATGAGTATAAACATTTCCAGATTGATAATAGAGGGAGCTGGGCAATAGGGCAGGATTAGAGAACAAAAGGAAGGGGGACGAGGGGTGTTTCAGGAGAAGTGCAAATAAGTTCTTGTTGGCAGGAGGGGTAAGGTTAGGGGGAGTATTAGGTCCAGCTGGAGGAAGGGGGAGGTATAGACCAGCAGCTGAGACTGGAACCCAGTGAGACTTAGGTGCAGTTGCAGTTTGTCACTAGGTAGTTTGTTAGGGACATAGAGAGTGAACTAACCAAGGAGGAGTGGCGGATTTGAGTCGGTAGTTGGTTCCATAGTTTAGGTAGGCGGTAAGAGAAGGCCATTTGGCCAGAAGTAGTGCTTCTGTGAGGTATAGTCAGAGACTGCGAGTCGCCAGATCTGAGGGAGTATTTGGAGGGGGGAGGGGCAGATAGGGAGGTAGAGAGGTAAGAGAGGAGGGAATCTAGCCAGAATTTTGAGGTAAATTTGGCAGCATGAAGGGGTCTCCTGTTGGCAAGGGTGGGAAAATTTAGAAAGCGGTAGAGTGTACAGTGCTGGGTCAGAGCAGGGCATCAAGGGCAAACCAGCAGAAGGAGTTAAAGAGAGGGTCCAGCCTGGATAGGGAGGATTGAGGGGCAGCTCTATATACTATGTCACAGAAGTCGAAGATTGTCAATATCATTTTTTGTACCAATTCGTGCCTAGCAGGAAGTGGGATACTTCTACTGTTGCGGTAAAGGGCCCCTAGTTGTGGCTGAAGTTTTTTCTGAATGGCATCAATGTAGATCGAGAAGTTGAGAGGCCTGTCTAGCCATACTTCAAGGTAGCGGAAGGAGGAGGTGTCGTCTAATACAGTCCCATCAATTGTGTGAAAAGTGGGCAGGGAGGAGATCCTTGCCAACCTCTGCCTAGTGCTGAAAGTCATAGAGTGTTTTTTTTCATATTTAGGAATTCACTAAAAATACCACCAACAGCATAATCTGGTTCAATTTCAGTTGCTTACCATCTGTATCTAAGCCAGATTTGGACATTTTTGAAGTCCAGCTGGAGTCTGGAAGTGACAACAGAGACCGTTTTGCCTGTTGTGTACAGTATGGTGTTTTCTGCATACATATGTATGTTAGTCGATGTACAAATCTGTGGGAGATTGTTGAGAAAGATTGAAAAAAGGAGTGGCCCAAGAACAGATCCCTGGGGGACTCCCATGGTAATAGGGAGGGAGGGGAGATGGCATCGGCCATACGGACGGATTGTGATCTGCCTGTCAGATAAGACTTGAACCAATCAACGGCACTTGGGGAGAGACCAGCTGACCTAAGGTAGCACAGAAGATGAGGGTGAGAGACTGTATCAAAGGCCTTGGCCTGGTCAATAAATATAGCAGAGGTTATAAGGCCATTGTCCATTCCCGTAAAGACAGAATCAATCAGCCGTAGCAGGGATGTAGCGGTGGAGTGGTGTTTTTTAAAGCCAGCTTGGAAAGGAGTGAGAAAGGAGGAGTCAGAAAGATGGGAGGAGAGTTGTTCAAGGACTATGTGTTCCTGGAGCTTAGAAAATTGGCTTTTTATTTGGAGGCATCTGATTGGCTGGTACCCATTCCACAGGGGTACATTAACTTTCAATAGATGCCCACCAGATAAAAAGTCCCAGCGCTAACCTGCCTCATACCTAGCCAAGTATCCTTGTGCCCAGCCTGCTTTGTCATTGGCTGCAGCACTGGGCACATAATTTGAAACTACCGCCATTTTTATTATATCACTTTACTGAGAGAGAGTGAGTCAGAGACCTCTCCCCACATACAGACTTACTCCTTATCACAGACACCACCACCTAGTAACTGCCCAAAACAAATATATCTGTTTTCCCTGTCACAAACCATCATTTTGTTTCTTTTTTCTACTGTGCCCTTTTGTTTGTTGCTCGGACATTTCCCATAGCGCGACTCGCACAGCCAACCAAGTTCTTGCTCCTTCAGCCCGCCACCTACTCCCATTCACTGTCATTATTTTATAAGAAACAAAACAAAACATAACCTGATCTGCAAAATCCAGCCTCCTTTGTAACGAACAATTTCAGCCCATTTTTAAAAACTGACAACTTAGAAGTGGCAGTTCTTTGTAGCGTTAGACTTGCCTGCCCAGCACAAGCTACTCTCTTAATTCGCCACATAGTTTTCACTGCTGTCCTACACACCACCGTATTCTTGCTGCTGAATCCATACCAATCATGAGGTGACACACATTGCATTTTTTATATATTCTTACAGTCACTGTACCCAACAAAATACAGTGTTTGAAACATATTTCCTGTTACAGGAATTACAGTTTAGTGCTAGACACTTGCGGGTCTCCAGGTATACAGTCAAGCAGCACCTCGTTTTCCCTTCTGGTGGATCGCGATCAAATCAGTATGTCGCCAATAAAAAAAAAAGGTACAAACAGCACCACTGGGTTAGGACAGGGGGATACACACTACTATGGTGATAATAGCCCTTCTCAGCCCTCAACAGACAACTATAAACAGCAGCTCCCTCTACTGGCAAGTATGCCAAGTATAATAGCAGAAGAACTACTTTACAACACAGCTAACTTTTCAGTAATTTTTTTATTTAGTTTTTCAATTTTTTTTTATATTTTTAATGTATTTTACAACACTGTTGCCAATAGCCCATTTTCTAAGTGCAATAATACCCTCCAGGGTGGGCGGTATTGGGCAATACCGGACCTTTCAGGGGCTATAAGGCCCTCCGCCTGTGGCGTCGGGCCTCATTATGCCCTTGGGCAGTCCGGTATTGCCCAATACCGCCCACCCTGTCGGGTATTATTGCTTGCTTAGCTAGTGTGGGAAGGACAGAGATAGGGCTGTAGTTGCTAGAGGAAGAGGGGTCACCACCTTTGGGGAGAGGTAGAACAGTAGCATGTTTCCATGCTGAAGGGACAGTGGAAGAAACAAAGGAGAGGTTTAGTAAGAGAGAGATAGGATAGGCGATAGCAGGAGCAGACAGAGCGAGAGGAGCTTTGGGTCCAGGCCATCAGGAGAGGAGCCTTTAGCAGTGTTAATGGACAAAAGGGCTTGAAAGGCAGCAACAGAAAAGATGGGGGAGAAGAAGAAGGGGACAGAGGATAAGGGAGCTGAGGGGGTAGTGGATGAGGGAGTAGAGAGAGGTAAAGAGAAGGGGCTGGTAGCTGTTGGGATAGTAGAAGGAAGGTAGGTATAAGCCAGGGATGGTGAGAGGAGGGAGGGGGACAAAGGAGAGGGGCTAGGTGAGAGGGGTGAGGCTACAGGGAGAGTAGGGTAGAGAGCAGGAGGGCAGGTGTCAACCAAGAAGGGGAGGCAATGGGAAAGCTGAATTGGTGCCTGAGGAGCAGATTGGAGCAATGAGGCTTAGGATGTAAAATGGGAATTAAAGCATTCAGCAATGGCCATAGGTTCAGAGAGGATTGAGAGATTTTTGCCCAAGGATAGGGGTGGGGGGCTTGGTGGAGGGAGAGAAGATGGACTGAACAACTTTCCAAAATCTTGAAGGTTTATGTGTGTTAGCTTAGAAAGTAGCCTGGTAGTGTTCCGCTTTGGCCAGACATATAGCTTTCGTGCACTTGTTTCGTAGCTCCCTGTATCTTTGGATAAAGCAAGATAAGTGTGCAAAGACACTTGTGCAATAGAACGTGGAACACAAATGTACAAAAATGCATATATAAATAATGCAAGACATATACATTATATACACATAATATAGTGAGTACAGATGCTGCAATAACAAGTGATGCAGATAAATACAGGTTGCATAGGCAAGGTTATATGTATATGTACACAATTACATAAATGCAGAAAGTAGTTCAAACAGTGCAAAATTGTCAGCAAGTGATTCAGGCAGAACAGGGGACTAGGGCAAGGAAGTAGACAGCTAGCAGAGTAGGACACAATGCAACCAGAGTAACCCCATGAGTAACTAATGGGAGGGGTTGCAAGGTTGAGTGAGGAAGGGAGCAGTGAAGGGAGCAGGATGAGACAATGGAGGGGGAAGAAGTGAGTTGGATGGTAGGGGTGGGAAACCATTAGTTACAGGTGCAAACTTGAGGGGAAAATGGGTGGGATTTAAGAGAATTCTTGAAGGAGTAAAGAGAGGTACAGGTCAGAACAGTAGAGGGTAGTGCATTCTAGAGGAAGGGCCCAGAAAAGGTGAAGGCACGCCGGCCCACTGCTAGGTGGGGTTTCAGTATGGAGAGTAGAGGTAGATCAGTTGACCTTAAGGACCCAGTAGAGGTTTTACATTGTATGATGTATAAGAGGCAGGGAGGAGTGAAGGTATGGATGAGCTTTGTAGGTCAAGCAAAGGGTAGGGTATCAAAGTCTGACTTCAAAGGATGGCCAGCCAAGGGCATCAAGGACAGAACAGTGGTGCATCCTGGCATTAGCACCCAGGGCGAAGCGAGCAACCCCATGGTCTGCTTTCTTAACTTTGGCAAGATGGGAGATTTGAGCAGAGTGGAGAATAGGGGCACCATAGGTGAGTGGGATCAATGAAGTGGACACTATGGCAAGTCGGGAAGAGAACGTAAGGTAGGGTAAGAGGCGGTACAGCAGCCCGAGCTTTTAGTGGATGGTCTTGACCACGGTTGAAACATGCGAGTCGAAGGATAGGTGGGAGTCCAGTGTGACGCCAAGGTATTTAAAATATTGAACCTGATCTAGGGGGTCCCCTCAAGAGGAATTGATCACCAAGGGAGGCAGGGGGGAGACTTAGAGGTCTGGTGATAGAAGAGCATTAATTTTATTTTCTTAGTGTTGAGCACCAATAGCTTTTTGAGGAACCAAGCTTCAAGAAGATGGAAGTCCAGTTACAAGTGTAGATTCAGCAGGGTAGGGTCAAAAGAGGACCTGTACAAGATAGCATTGTCTGGGTACAACTGAACTGACATGCCTCTACAGTGCTGCAGGAGTTCATTGATAAATAAAGAGAATAAGAGAGGGCTAAGGATGGACCCCAGGGGGACACCATCTCTTATGGCACTGAAAGTGGAGGTATGTACAGCCCAATTCACTAAAAATACCACCAACAGCATAATCTGGTTCAATTTCAGTTGCTTACCATCTGTATCCCCCCTCCCCCCCGGTCACCCCTGAAAAAGGGACTTCTAGGTCCAGTGGGCTTACCGGGTCAACAAAATTCAACAAACAAACACACAAACAAACCTCACACACTGGGAAGGGTCAGAGAGATAGCTCAAAAACCAGTTTAATGATGGGACATGGAGACCAAAAGAGAGGAGCGAGTGGAGCGGGAAGCTACAGTTGACAGGGTCAAAGGCCTTGGTAAGGTTGACAAAAATAGCACCAGTTACAAGGCCTTTGTTCATAGAAGAAAGGACATCAGTTGTTTACTTCACATTGCTTTAAGAACATAACAGAACTGCACAGTGTTTGCCCTGTTAATTAACCTGTTTGACTAAGTTATCAACTGTGCTCAGCTGACGTGGGGGCTCGGGGGCGGGCCAGTAGCTGTGTGCCTCCAAACAGGGATTTAAATTCGAGCTGCTCACAAGCATTAGAAGATCTTGCTCTGTGCCCTTGAATGCTGAAACATCATACTGAGGTGGCCTGGAGCTGCTGCTGAGTCAGTGAAGAACCCTGTGCCTGAACTGCCGTTATTGAATGTATTACAGAACTGTTGCTTTAAGAACATAACAGAACTGCTCAGTGTTTGCCCTGTTTAATTACCCTGTTTGAGTAAGTTATCAACTGTGCTCAGCTGACGTGGGGGCTTGTGGGCAGGCTAGTAACTGTATGCCTCCAAACAGGGATTTAAATTCGAGCTGCTTGCAAGCATGAGTGCGAGAGCATGAGCGCCACTCGGTAGTGAAACATTTTTTTATAAATATTTGACTTAATAAGAAGATTCTGTAACTCCTTACTTATCTTAGCTGTACTAGGTTTTATTGGTCTCAAACTGGGACAAATAGGTAGTAAATAAGGTAATTAGTCCTTTTAATTGTAGAGTAGCTTTTAATCTTGCATAAGTAAGTGTCTGAAATGTTGATAAGTTTAAGGTACTAATCAAGAAATTGCAAACATGTTTAATAGTGGTGGGTTGTTTATTGGGCTTGTTGTTAGTGGATTCAAGTTTTTGGATCCTTGCAAATGATGCTGTGGGTCAGTTTAAACAAGGAAGATTTGAAAAGAACTATAGATATTCAAATTTACTCTGAATTCACAAAGGAAATGCTGTTAAAAATTGAAGTGGTGGGGATGTTAAATAAAAAATCACAAAATAGAACTGGGAATCATAGTATATTAGTCTTTAAATTTAGACCTAATATTGTATTATCTTTCTTTATTGGGTTATTATTAACTCTATCTGGGGATATAGAAATAAACCCGGGTCCTATAAACTCGCATTTGTACAGTGATCATTTAACCTGGGGGAAAGGAGGCCTAAGAGTGGCCCACTTAAATATTCGTAGCCTTCTTCCCAAAAAACAGGAACTCGAGGCTTGGGTTTTAAAATATGAACCTGATGTTCTGAGTAAAACAGAAACTTGGTTAAAACCTTCAGTAACAAATGATGTTTTGGTTCTTAATGGTTATAAAATAATAAGGAAAGATCGGGTAGATAAAAAGAAGGTGGGAGGTATTTTAATTTACCATAAACAAGAATTAACAGTGTCTAAATTAGAGTTTAATGTTGATTCCCCGTCTGATTGTGAATGGCTATTGATTGAGATAAAACAGGGGGATAATTATAAGCTCAAGCACTGCACTGTTTACAATCCATCAAAGTTTGCTTATAAAGGTTTTGATGATTTTTTTACAATTTGTTTCTAATTACCAATTTAGTGGTGATTTTTTAGTCTTGGGTGATTTTAATATCCATTGGAATCCTAGTGATGCTTCTAACATTGAATCTCTGTTAACAAATGCAGGATTGTTTCAGCTGATTCAAACTTTTACACGTATGAACTTAAAGACAAATAATCATACAATCTTGGATTGGATTTTGACGAATAACCAAACTAAAATAAAAAAGATTGGAGTTTTACCAGATGTAATTAGTGACCATCAGGTAATATATTGCACCTGGAAATCAAAGAGAGTTAATCCTCCCCCTAGTCTGATTACTTACAGAAAGATTTCTGAAGATTTAGACAATGGACTATTGGCTGATTCCAGTGCAGTTGATTGGCCTTATCTGGATATGATACCTCGTATAGAGTAGCAGTTGATTATTTTACAACACAAAGTTTGATGCTGCAAAATAAATACTGTCCAATATTAACAAGGAGAGTAAGGGGAACAGTGAATGAGTTGATTACCTCAGAGATGTTTAAATTGATGAAACAAAGGAATCAAGCATGGAAACAGTTTTGTTTGAGTAAAAATACAAGTGATTTTCAAAAGTACCGGAAACTTAGAAATGAATGTAAGATAAAATTAAGGTTAAGTAAATCGGAATATTATACAAAACAACAGGATTCAAATTTGTCAAATCCAAAAAAATGTTGGTCCTCAATTAAATTCTTAGTGTCTCCACCAATAAATGAACAATCTAGTGAGTTCCTTGTTGATGGAGTTACTATAAATGACCCACAAGAGATAAGTACAGCATTTTTACAAAAATAACTTTTGGATATGAGCAAATATAGTGTAGAAAAGGAAAATCCAGATCTAAAGAATACAACTATGGACTCCCAAAATGGTTCAATATTTCATTTTACAGAAATAAAATCAAACCAGATTCTGAAAATATTGAAACAAATTCCTTTAACAAATGTTGGAATTAATGATATTCAACCAAGATTTTTGAAGTTAATAGTCTCACATATTTACATGCCCTTGACAAAATTATTTAATTTGTCTTTAGTTACAGGGAATTTTCCACAACAGTGGAAAAAAAAACAATATAAGACCAATTTATAAGGGGGATTTTAAGATTTGGGAATTATCACCTATTTCTCTTCTTCATCCCTAAGGTAAAATCTTGGCAAAATTATTGATGAACAAATCAGAAATTATCTGCAACAGAGTGGGCTTGAGCCCGAGCAGCATGAAACAGGAAATTTCATAGTGGCACTATCTTGGCCAGGTTCAAGATCCACATCAACAGGCTATGGAGGGTGGATACTGCCCATGTTTTTCATGAACATATTCAAGGCATTTGATATGACCAGGCCTCCTATAACAAGACCCTAATGAGGGATTATCTAATTGTCATAGAATGGTGAGGTTATTTATCGGTGAACGAAATACTGAGGGATCAGTATCAGACAAGATTTCTGGAAAAGATCAATCTTGAACCCTTTATTTCCAGAGGATATAATACCAATGAAACAATAGGACTAAAACTAAAACAATTTATATAGCGGATGATATAATTTTATACAAAAGTTCAAATTCTTTAGATATGATAGCTCAAGTCTTAATAAGTGACTTTCAGAATCTGGAATATTGTTTGTTGGAATTAAAGTTATCATTGAATACTTCAAAAACTGAGCGTATTATGTTTGCTTCTAAACAGAAGTTTGATAAATTAGGGGAACTGAAAATGGTTGATAAAAATGGAATTAATTTGGAGCAAGTGCAATGCTTTTTAGATACTTGGGATTGAATTTGGATTCAAATCTATATTTTTCTAATCATATATAGAATCTGACTAAATCAGTAAATAAAAAATTAGGGGTATTATTTAGACTTCAGAATGTGTTAACTTTACAAGCAAGAAAACATATAGCTCAAAGTATATTACTTTCACAATTGAATTATAATTCATTTTGTTTACAACTCTGTCTAAACATGTGGCCGAGATATTCAAAGGAGTTAGAGAATACAAATAAGGTTGCATCCTCTTAAGTCCGAAATTGCGCCATTCTGCGATATTCAGCAGGAGGCAAAGGAAGCCCCAAAATCACGCTGTGCAACAGTGCAATGATAATGAAAGCATGCGCAACTGAGGGGAGGAACCATGCATGGCAGCACAGGTCAGCGATATTCAACAACTTGCACCATGTATGCGATAGGGGAGCAAAGCGGAAGTTGCGCCACAGCGAAAAATGAGCCCAAAATAAAAAGGAGCAAAGGGAGAAGCAAAGAACACTACAGGAGGCACATGAGGGCAGAACTCTAGCCACACAGACAGGGCCAGGAGGGACACACAGGGCAGGCCAGGAAAGGGCACCCTGAACACAGAGGCACATGGAAGGTGGTGGGAGCCACAGCCAGTGCAGAAGGGAGGTGCCACACAGCACAGAGGCCACCACAGGCAGGTGTTCCTGGTGCAGGAAGTAGCAGTGAAGGACAGCGGGGGAATACAGTAACAGCTGCAGAGGCTGAACACACAAGCCAGGTACATGACAAATGCTACCAACTTCAGATGGAGCCCGTTATGAGGGATGAGAGAAGATGGGTGGTGGGGGGGTGTGGCCATGGAAGAGGCCCTTCGGTGGTATGCCCCCAACACCCAGATACCGACCCGGCCCACACCAACTTCGAGCTATACAGGTGACACAGAGATTGTAGGCCAAGTACCACCTGAATAGAGCAATTCTGAGGCAAGCTCTAAGAGCTTTGCAGTGATGTGATGCAGGCACCCCACACGACAAAAGCCACGCCCTAATCAGTGGAGACTAAAGTGACAGCTTGCACGTGTGCTTGCTCACCACAGAGTACCTTCCAGAGACCAACTAGAGACACCACAGGCATAACCCAATCCAGCCACATCATACCCACCTCACCCAATTCTCAAGCGCACTGCTGCCACATACTACGGAGTACATCCATTTCCCCAGCACACTGGCAGAGTGCACAGCAAACAACAGGAGTTCCACAGGGTAGCACATATGCCTGGCATGCTAGGGCAATAGACTGCACCATGTGGCCCATACACACCACCTGGCCCCGAGGGGCCGCATACATCAATCGCCAAGGAGCTATAGCCAGCATCAACTGCCAGGTGGTGCCGCGATGCCAGGGAAGTGCATAATCAATGTCTGCGCCATTGCCCTGGGGAGCACACAATGCCTTCATCTGGCACCAATCAGCGCACTGTGCCACAGATTTGAGTAGGGACATCCCACTGGCCACCCTAGTAGGTGAAGTACCAAGAAACCATGGACAATCACCAAGGGCCTGGGGGCATAGCCAGAAGTGACATAGGTAGTAAGCCTACATGGCGGGGCTGGGTGATGCTGATCACCAAACTAACCTCCACTCTCTTCACACAGGTAACAGTAGATACCCAATCCCCTGGCTGCTCACACCCTACCAACGACGCGGCCCTCAGCCGCAGCACCGCTACAATGAGGCACACGCCACCACACGTAATGTCATTGAGCAGGTGTTCGGGATGTTGAAGGCATGTTTCCATTGCCTGGACACCTCCGGTGGTGCCCTACAGTACAGCTCCTCAAAGGCCTGCGGGCTACTCCTGGCCTGTTGCATCCTGCACAACATAGCCAGCGAATGGAATAGCACATACAGGTCAAAGGGGACAGCTGATAGGGGCGATGAGAGACTCTGGTGATGATGGTGATAGGCAGCCCCTCACAGACGGGACCCCGATGGATCCGACTGGCACAGCTGCACCGGACACCATCACAGGAGGAGCACTTCAGCCAACCCAGCTAAGTCATGGGGCCATGTGCAGCCAACCGGTAGCCAAGCACAACCCACAAACACGCATGGACACACACCAGGGTGCATGCCGTCAAAGTAGCAGACACAGAACCACACACACAACCAGGTGATGGTGAGAGACTAACATGCCGCACCACGGACGAGACACACACACATGCACACACACGCAATGCACCAAACTTACACAAAAGGAGCAGGAGAGCACACACCGACACCAGAATGCCAACCCTAGTCACACACATGTCCACGAGCCACCATACCCACTGCCTGTCCATGTCACGTGTCAGATACTGAGCACCATTGCACATTAGTGTACAGCTTCATACGCAGGCATCATCATGCGCATATGCACCTGTAGACAGCAGCAGGGAGGAGTGTGCAGGTGGACGTGTGTCCACGCGCAGGGCCGGGTACCCACCCGTGCACTGCCCACTGAAAGACACAATGCACACAGGCAGCACCAGACAGTAGCCATGCTGGGAGAGAGGTCAGTCATGCGACACAGTGCTCCGGCTGCCACGGATGTGGGGCAGCCCTGCCGAGACCCGCCAGCACTGACAGGCTGATCACTGGCCTCATGGAGTGGCACCGATGGTCTCCCAGGGGTTCCACTGCGTGAACGTGACCTTGCTCGCTCAGTGGTCTGCAGCACACCAAACATGCCTGCACCAGGCATGCTCGGGATGCCCACAGCTGAACCCGGTGTCGACAGGGAGGGAGTCCCATGATGCCAGGAATGGGGGGGGGTGGACAGTGCACTGCGTGCTGTCCATGCGCATGGGCACATGACTGTGTGCCCATTGCAAGCCCATGACAGCAGTGAATGCCTGTGCGTACCTGTCAATGCTTGGCGGTCACATCCTCCGCAACCAGTCCATCCCTGCCAGGATCAGGCTGATTGTCCCTGCTCGTGCTCCTCTGCCGGCTCCAGAGCCGCCGCGAAGTACATCCACTAGATTAAATAAGCTGCATCTGCTGCTGGATTGATGCTTACGGTAGGTGGGTGTGCTTGTCCAAGAGGTCATCTGCCTCCTCGGCATCCCACTGTCCCTTAGAATGTGCGTGGCCCTGATGCTCAACTCTTTGAGGGGTGGGCGCTACTTGCTGACCAGGACCAGGTCTGGGCATGTCCACAGGTGGTGCACAGATGCACCGCTGAACCCTGTACCCCAAGCCCATTGGCCGACTGCTGATGCTGCCGCCCCAGGGCTCAGTGGTGCTGCCACAGTGGCTGCAGCAGTCCCACTGTGTCCTAGACAAACACCAGTTACCCCCACTGGTGCTGACAGGCACAAGGCTGGAGACTACCGTGATGACTGCACGCCGAGCCTCCACGGCAACACCACCCACAGCCATGGCCGTGATGTGTCCTGCTGTGTGGCCATCCCCATGACACACACGTGTCACTGCCCATGACATTAGCAACATCATTATCGGTGACGGACTCTGCACCAGCCCCAGGGACAGCATGCCAGCATCCGTGGATGCCGGCATGCTGGGACAGAGGCAGGGCTTCCTCCGCACCTGTTACAACAACATCAGTGTGGACAGCCAGGCAGCCCCACTGTTGCACTGAGCCACGTATACCTGTGGAGGTGGATGGGCCCTCCTCCATCTCCAGCTGACACAGCCTCAGTGGACAGGCCCACCCACCAGCTGACCCATGCAGATGCTCAGGATCAGCGAGGGGAAAGCAAAGTCGCGATACTGCATGTGACCTACCCTGCCCCCATAGACAGACCATGACTTACCATGCAGTGATGGGCCACCACCCCTCTGGAAGCCACCACCCGGAACACCCTCAATAGCACTATGCTGCATGCTTCCAGCAATTCTCTCCTGCTGTGGGGTCAGCTGTACCACCTCCGGCTGTCCCCCATCTGTTGCAGCTTGTGCTGCCCTGATGACAGCCACCTTCTCCTTTATCCTCCTCCTGTCCGAGCCCATCTTTTTCTTGCACTCCTGCACGGAGTGCTGGTGGCTGCCATGCAGGTTCACAGCACATGCCACCTCCTCCCATGCAGCAGCACGGGCTTGAGGTGTTCCCTGCCGTCTGCTGAGAAGCTGCTTCTGATCCAGGTAGGCATCAAACAGGGCTTCGGTGTCGGCCTTGGTAAAGTTAGGCCTCCTCCTCCTCCCACCACTGTGTTCCTCCTCTCCCACAACCTGCTCGGTCATTATTTAGCTTGTAAGAATGGCAGTTGTTACCTGTGACTGTGCAGTCCCATGCATGTCCCTAATTCCACAGTCCACACTCCCAAACAGCATGCAACTCACCAATAGACTGCAGTAACTGACTATGGCCAGTGCAGCCCAATGTCGCACTTTTATAGTGCAACCCATGCAAGTGAGGCAAAGCGCAACTTTAAGCGGATGCAAATTGCAGTGCTGCGCCATTGAATGGCTGATTAGATGATTTGCATATGATGGCTGAATATCGCGCTTTTGTGCTTTGCGCAATTGTATTGAACGTGCTGAGCCAATGGCGCAGTTCTGTGACATGCGTAGTACACACCCCACTGCGCATGCCCGGGTTGCTGACGCAGGCGTCTGCCACACTGCTGACGTGCTGTGTGCAGTAGGCAATGCAGGGCACGGCCACCATTGTGCCAGTGGCGCTATAGCGATGGTCATCTACATGACGCTGTGGCACTGTGCCATCATAGGCGCACTGGGCCAACTGCACAGTAGGCCGCTACTGGCGGTAGCACACAGGCAGCCAATTGCACTTCACGCATTGGGTTCCAATGGCGCTGTGCATGTCCGTGCGCCAGAGACCCTTGACTCTGTGCCAGACCGTTGCCCCCTAGGTGCCATGCGTCAGGCATTGGTGCACCTCTATCGCGCTGTTCGGTGACAGTGCGATAGGGAATGGCAGTGCTGTACCGCGCAGCATCTGCACATGGGGAGCCGCGCTGCAGAGCGCCATATTTGCAAATCGAGCAGACAGCATGGCATGCAGGAGGGCTGCTCAGTGGTCACCAATAGAGCTGGCCAACCTAGTGGCCATTGTGGAGCCACACTATGGGCCACTGTTCGGGGAGGCACCCCTGGACAGGTCCAGGACCCAGGTGTGGGAGGAGGTGGCCACTGCACTTCAGGGAGGCCACAGGAGGGAAGCAGCAGAGCAGTGCCATGCAGGTATGGGGACCTGCGGTGGAGGGCGGAGCTGCTAGCCCACCTGCGGGCACGTGCCAGGAGGGGCACGGTGCCACGGCCAGGTAGGTGTTACGTCAACACACTTTTATCTTCCATATGGGTATCACAGTTGTATGTGTCCAGCACACGGGGAGGGACCGTCTGGGGTTGGCTGTGGTGGTGGTGTTATCAGGGTGTGGGGTGAGTGGATCTGGCTGGGTGGGAGGGCACACACCTGGGGGCAGGGGGGCTTTGCTACGGGATTGTACTGTACTGATGTTCCTCTTTCTATGTTTGCACCACAGACTCAGAGGAATGCCGCCTTGCCCGTGATCTTCGGCGGCAGGAGGAGCAGAGGGAAGCCAGGCGGGGCGAGGGCCCTCACCGCCCACTGGACCGGCCCAATGATGGTGAGTGCCATAACTCCATGATTACTATTGCATGCTGTGTAACAGGGTGGGCAGCGGGGCATGGCCACCATCCATCGACACCACTGCCATGCACGCGACTTGTTACAGTCAACACTGTCCAGTGGCAATGCATGTCTGGGAGTGCGTCGATGGTGGTCCATGTGTGCACCGGGTACATGGTTGTGCCACTGCCTTTGCACCACATAGCCATGTCACTAAACGGCCATGGTGGTGCTGTGCATGACTTGGCCAGTGGGTGTGTGCAGCGTTACTCATGGCTGTATGTGCCTGGGTGGGCAGGTCATGTGGACATGATCACTGTGGGTGGTCACACACCATCACAGAGGTATGTCCCACAGCTGTATGCCATGCACAGTGGGCAGGCTGTATGGGGCTGTGCACTCACAGCTATTGACTGTGCTCCCTTGTCCTAGGTACATGCCATCTCTGGGAGATCAGGGAGGCACTTTGGGAGATCCTCCAGGTGGCAAGGGCGTCACTGGACATCCTCCGCAGGATTGATGACACCGGGGTCCTGTGGAGGCACCGACCAAGATAGAGCCAGTGTGGGGAGCGGCGCTCCCGCTAGGGGTCCCTCAGCCCCTGTAATCCCCTACCCCTCTGGACCCACCCTCACAACCCTCCTTTCCCATCCCATTTGTCCACCCCTGCCCCTTACCCACCCCCACCTTGTTTGTGGCCCTCCCTCCACCTTGTATATATTTTGTAAATAGTCTTGTAAATAGTTAACTTTTATATGTTTTTCAATACAGTTATTTTGATATGAATACTGTGGTGGTCTCTGATTTGCAGCGGGCTATAGGTGCTCAGCTGCAGTGGTGTGCATGGTGTCAGGGGTGGTGCGGTCATGGGTATGTGTGTGTGTGTCCGTGTGGAGGTGACTATGGTGTGAGGGTAACTATCAGTCAGTGTCTGTGGTATGTGTGTTGTTCCCTGTGCACTGGATGACTGTGTGCAGTGGTCCATGGTGCATGCTCTGTGTCCATGGCACCCCTATCAGCCCACCCATGGGCTGTGCAGCTGACACACATGCATGTCTGTGACCTGCATGGTCCACTGGCATGTCAGTGGTGGCAGTCCCTGCAGGGAAGCCACTGTACCCATCACAAAGCTGGGTTGCCTCCTGTCACTGGTGTGGTGCATGTCTGTCTCGGGTGACACTGTGGCCTCCACAGTTGTTGTCCCACCTCCATGCTGTGCCTTGTGTGTGTTGCAGGGGATGTGCACCACTGTCTGTGACTTGTGCTCTGGGCAAATGATGGTGGTGTACAGGTCCACAGTGCCTGCGCAGGGTGGCTGGCACTCCAGTGCCATGCAGGACTGTGAGTTGTGCGTACACAGTTTACATGGGCCCACGCTGGGGGCTTGGTTTCCCTGCCACTGTGTCCCTGTGTTGTGCCCTTGGGTATGGGTGGGTGTCTGTCCATGCACTGTGTGCCATCCGGTGTGGTGCATGCTTCCACGCACCACTGTGGGTGTCTGTGCTGGCTGTTGTGGCCAGTGCTGGGTTGGGGTGTGTCATTGGGATACTGTGCAGGGTGCTGTACCACTGGTGGTGGTGTCCAGGGCAAGCCCTGTCCCGTGTGGGGGTACCTCATGTGCCGATGCATGGTTGGTCTCTCAGCAGTACCTCGGGAGGACTGTGCGTGGTGGCACTGTATATGCCGTTGTTGCATTGCTGTGTGCTGCCACCCACTGATGGGTGCTCATGGTGGGGCTGCCTTGCATGGTTCTGTGGTGCACAGGGTTGCAGTGTCACAGTGGGGGTGGTGGCATGCATGGGGTTTCCTGCAGTGGTGGTCGCTGCTCCTGGGGAGGGTGTCTGGGGGTCACGGTGCAGTGTGTGCTCTGCATTGGGGGGATGGTGTGGCATGGGGTGGTCAGCCCTTCTTGTGTGCCAGTCACAGCTTGCCGGGGGGTGTGATGGGTCACCATGGCCCAGCTGTGGGTTGTTTGATTGTCTCCATGGGCCGGTGGTTATTCCAGCCCTCCCCCAATTGTGCATGGGTGTGGGGGGACGATGTCTGTTCTGCTGTGTGTTCCTCTGCCCATCTGTGGCATGGGTGGTGGGCCCCTAACTCCCTTTTTGTGCAGTTGCATTGCTCTGCTGCTGGGGGGGGGCATCCCTGGTTGTGCTATGGTGCCTCTGGACTGCTCAGCTGCACATCCCTTCTTGTGCTATGGCGCATCAGATCTGCTCAGCTTCCCCTCCCTAGTTGCGCTATGGTGCAGGTGGTGCGATATTCAGTCGTTGGCTGTAGGCGCAGTATGGCCTGCTCCGTTTTTGAATATCGCGCCTCTTGCACATCGGCGCAATGGACTTGCACTTGCTCCTGCTATTGCGCACTTTTTGGGCGCAGTTTGAATATCTGGGCCGTGTTAAATAATCTTACAATGACATTTCACAGTATTTAAAGATTTGTCTATAAGTTACCTTATAGTACTCATCATTGCACATTGTATCAAGTTTCCGGGCTTTTACCACCAAATCTGAATTCCATTTATTCCCTTTGTTGTGTAACGGATAATGTACTGAGACAAAATGATTTGTCCCCTTTATATTCATTGATATCTTTTAGGGAAGTTCCTAAAAATTTGAGATCAAATTCTATTCCTTGTTTAAATATGAAAACAACTAAAACTAAAATGGGTGCCCAAGCTTTTTCAATCCAAGCCCCTAAACATTGGAATAATCTCCCAAATGAATTTAGAACGTTGACTAGCCATAATTCATTTAAAAAGAAATTGAAGCATCATTTTGTGAATAGCTTGCAATGTCACTGCTATTTTTAAATGATTGAATTATTGTTGTATGTTTAGTATGTCTGATTTGTACTGTTTGTATTAAGTGTATGTAAAAGTTATCTTGTTTATTTGATTTTACATCTTGTGACTGTATCACAGTCTCGGGTCGCATATGAAAAAGGGCCTTGGCTCATATGTTAACCCAATTAACAAACGAAATAAATAAATAAACTAAGAGGGTGGTAGATCCATGGAATGCACTGCCTGAAGAACTGGTGGAAGTGTCCATGGTGGAAGGGTTCAAGAGAGGCTGGGACAGGTACAGGAGAGGAGTGAAGAAGAGGGATGCCGGTCTGGATGAGGGGAACCCTGGCCGGGGGAAGGGGGATAGGGAGAGTAATCAAGAGGATGGTTGCAGTGACCACTCAGGGTACTGACTCTCGAGTAGATTTGATAGACCATTAGACCTATTCTGTAGGCATTCTTAGTAGGTTAGTATGTTACCTTAATGAGGGTAGTGTTGGTACTGTGGGATTTACAGAATCCATACTGGTTGATGGAAGTAGTAGTAGTAGATTTTATTTATTTTGGGCTCCTTCTCCGAAGGCTTGGGTGCTCTTTCAAATATAAATAAGCAGTAAAACATAACACATGATTAGTTAGTTCAATTAAAATCAATAACAAAGACTCTTCAGAGACAGCTTTCTAAAATCTAAATAATTCTGCTAATCATGAATCAAAGGCAGCTTGAAACAGAAAGGTTTTCAGACCCCTTTTAAAACTGTCCAGGGAAGGCATCTCCCGGAGCTAACCCAGAAGAGATTTCGAAAGAACTGGGGCAGCAGCCTCAAAGGCCCAATTTCCTGATGATATAAGTCTCATCCTGGGCACCTCCAGGAGAGCCTCCCCGACTGATCTAAGGGCATGACCCAGGGTGTAGGGATGCAGGAGCTCTTTCAGGTAACCAGGACCCAACTCAGGTAGGGTCTTGTAGATCAAAAGACCTATTTTAAAGGAGATGCGCCAACCTGTGCAGCCAGTGCAGTTCACGCAGAACCAGAGTTATATGACAGGATCTAGGCAGTGCATCAATAGCTGGGCTGCAGCATTCTGCAGCAGCTGCATGTGCCTCAGCACACCTCCACTGACTTTGAGGTAGAGGGCATTGCAGTAGTCTAGCCTGGAGGTGACAAATGCATGTATTAGGGTGGCCAGGTCCTCAGGAGGGACAAGGGACTTAATTCGGGTGATGTTGTGGAGATGGTAAAAACCAAAATGGACAATGGCTGACACCTGAGAATCAAATGTTAACCGGCTATCCATAACAACACCCACATTTTTAACCTTAGGGGAGGCCTCTAGTTCATTCTGGTCAATAAAAAACTTTAGACTTTCCCTAGAGGCCGTCTGGCCCCCCTTTTGGCCCAGCTCTACCATCAATACGTCGGTCTTACTTGAGTTGAGCCCCAACCAGTTAGCCGATTTGCAAGCCCAGATCTTAGCCAGATACTTATTCAGCACATCAATGGCATCAAGTCTTCTGGCTGTGAAGGACAGGTAGAGCTGAGTATCATCAGCATAGCAATGAAAACTCAGCTCATACTGCCTAATGACCTCACTCAGGGGCAGCATGTACACTGCAAACAACATGGGGGAAAGGACTGAACCTTGGGGCACTCCGCAGGACAAAGCCATCAGATCGGAGGAATAATTCCCTAAAAATACCCTCTGAAACCTGCCCCACAGAAAGGATCTCAAACCAGCTGATGACCTTGCTGGTGAGTCCTACGTACTCCCGTAGCCTGTCCAGTAACATCCCATGGTCCACAGTGTCGAATGCAGAAGACAGATTGAGAAGAACAAGAATAGATCACTCTCCTCTATCCCTTGCCCTGAGCAGATCATTTCACACCCTAACTAGCACCGTCTCCATGCTGTGCCTGGCCCTAAACCTGGACTGGAAAGGTTCATTGATCTGAAACTCTGTGAGGTGAAACTCAAGCTGTTCTGCGACTACCTTCTCCAAAACCTTCCCAAGAAAGGGAATGTTTGAGATAGGTCGATAGTTTGCCAAGACATCCAGGTCCAATGTAGGTTTTTTCAGCAGGGGCTTCACCAGAGCCTCCTTAAGAGGCTCTGGGAAGATCCCCACTGCCAAAGAACTCCCGACAATCTCAGTGAACACCGATCCCAGGTTTCTGATGCAGCCTATAAGTAGGCATGTTGGGTCTGGGTCCAAGTCGCAGGAAGTTGGTTTAAGGCCCAAGATCACCTCACAGACCTCCGGCGATGTAACCGGATGAAACGCCCCCCAGTCAGGCCAAACGCGTCTGCCATCCCGATGCCCAGTACTACTGGATGCTGGTATTCTGCTTGGTGAAATCCCAGCCATTACAGAGGACACTCTGTCTGAGAAAAATTGAGCAAACTTCTCATACTTTTGAGCTGAAGAAGCTCTAACAGGTTCCAGACAGGCAGGATGTAATAATCTGTCTACAATCTGAAAGAGTTGAGCCAGTCGATTTCTCCCAGCTGTAATTATCCTTGACATAAATGCTGCCTTTTTTGTTGATGCTTGCATTCTGATAGTCATCATAATGGCTCATTGGAACCAGCTTGTCCTCCGGGGATCTGGTCTTCCTCCAGCACCTCTCCAACCCCTGTCCCCTGATTTTTAAAATCCTTAACTCGCATTCAAACCATGGCGAGGCAAGGCGTGACACCAGAGGACATGCACAGATTGGTGCCAAGTGGTCCAGGACCTCCATGACAGCTTTATTATAAGCTGCCATGGCCTCCCCCGGATCACTAGCACAGGCCTCTAACACTGATGAAATGTTCAGCTCTGCCAATAATCCTTTAGACTGTATCCCTTTTAAAGGGCGGAACTGGATTATTTCCACAGGGAGTGGGACAACTGGGGGGTGTTAAAACTGAACCTGATGGTGCAGTGATCCGACCAAATGATCGGATCAATTTTAATGATGGTAACCTCAAAACCCAGCAAGAACACCAGATCAAGGGCATGGCTGGAGTGGTGGGTCCCAGACATGGAAGCAAGAGAAAGGCCAAGGGACTCCATGCTGGATAAGAAGTCTCTTGCTCCAGATGGGCTCTCATTGTCCACCTAGGTGCTGAAGTCACCGAGGACAAGCCATTTCGGTGACTCCAACACCCTCTTGGTGAAAAAAGCCATCCACTCTTGCAGAAAACCCTTGTCTCAGCCAGGAGGTCGATACACAAGAAGAATTCTAATATCCAGTCTGGGACCCCCCTCTCACCACCACACATTCGAAAGAACTGGTATTCCCCCACTGGGAGCACCACCAGATGCAGTTCAGACTTAAAACAAATCATCTCCCCCTCCTGTGGTCCTTCCTTGGGCAGTGTACCACCGAGAAGCCATCTGTAACAGATGCTGCCAACACAGGGCCAGAAGTGTCCCCCAACCATGTCTTGGCAATGCAAGACAGGTCCATGGAAGCCACCAGTTCTGACATTATGGTGGTCATATTGGCCATAGACCTGACATTACATAATACTGCCCGAAGAGGATGAAGGGCGGAGACTGGGCCCTCAGCTACCTGTCCTCTCAGTCTGGAGGGCTCCATGGGCAGAGAGAGAGAGAGAGAGAGTGAAGTATTTAGCTCTAGGTGTTGCTGAAGCTGTGAATGTATAATTTTTGCCTGTATCTTAGCAAGGGGGCAGAGTATGGAGATTGGCTGTAGTTCTGAAATGCAGAGTTAGGGACACTCTTGTGAATAGGGACAACAATAGCGGCTTTCCACTTGGAAGACACAGTGCTAGAGCAAAGGGATTTGTTGATTAGGTCATGCACAAGGGAGGCAATGGTGATGGTGCCAAATTTTAGGAATCAGGGTTCAAGGGTGTCCAACCCTGGTGAGGAGGGTTCCTTGATACTCTTAAGATGACGCATCACCTCGTTCTGGGTGGCCAGTTTAAGGAGGAAGGTGGAGCTAGTAGAGATGGGGGAGAGGAGGGAGGAGATGGAACAAGGGCCAGGAGGGAGGTCTTATGCTTAGAGAGGTGGGTGAAGGCCATATTAAATTCAGAAGCAATGGTGGTGGGAACAGTAACCTAAGTGCCATCATGCAGCATAGTGCTGGGAAGGGATGCGGATTTACCCTTTAACAGAGAGTTCATTTGACCCCAGAATTCTTTGGGGTTGGAGAGGTTGCTAATCTGGATGGACTGAAGGAAGGGGTGTTTGGTTGAATGCAGCATGCCCTTGTATCGATTATGTAGCTGTCTATAAGCCTGCCAGTCAGTAGGTAGGCCACAGCTCTGATAAAGCCTCCAGGTGGTATCTCCAGAAGCCATGAGGTTCCTGAGCTCTTTAGAGAGCCAAGGGATGCGAGCCCCCTTGACTCTTCAATTGGACAAAGTAGCATGGAGATTAACTATTGAGTTAAAGGTATTTGTAAAGAATTACAGTGCAGAATCAACCTCCAGTAAAATGTTAACCAGGGACCAATCAGTCTGAGATAGGGAGGCTTGAAAGGCTTGTGGGAGAGAAAGAGGTCATGTCCCTAGATGACACGATAATGGGGGAAGGGTTAGGAAAATTGTTCCTCCACAAACAGAAAGTGGGAAGTGGGGGAGTGATCACTTAAGGCATCAGGATCAACACTGGAAAATTTAATATGATGGGGGGGCATTGGTGAGAGCCCAGTCAAGGAGGGTATTGTGACCAAATTTGTTGCTGAGTCTTATGGGGTAGCTGATGAGCTGGGAAAGGTGGATGTCAGTAAGGGATGTCAATATATGCATATTTCTATCAGGCCACATCGGGATCAGGGGCACTAGACCACCAGGACGGGTTTTGTTTATAACAACTACAGGTGACATCGGGGCCGGGGGGCAGCGGCGCATTGCCACACTCATCAATGAATGAATAAAAGTTTATTTTTATACAGGGAGTAAAACTCTCATGTCAACTCTCCCAGGGGAGTAATTTTCTAAGTACCCTTATGTAACCCCCCCCTGCCAAAACGGGGGCTTACCTCCAGCCCTGTAGCTCCTGTTCCTGAAGCCTCCTGAATAGCCTACAATTTTTTCTGTGTGCCTCTGGTCCTGGCCCGAGCTTCTCTGCCCTTTCTGGTGCCCCAGTGTCAGCCCAAGTGTAGATTCTGCCCTGTGGAGCTCCAAAAGCTAAAACCGTGATCGCCTGCTCAGCCATGCATTTCAGTGCAGTGGGGATCGCCCAGGTGCCATTGGCACCTTTGATCTTTTGACCGCTCACATTGCAGTCATTCCGGAGAGTGTTCCGTCAGTCTCAGGATCCCCATTAGCTAAGTGGGACCTGGTGACCACGGACTAGGGCCCTGAGCGGCTGCTACTGAAAGAAATGAAGGAGAGCCACAAAGTGTTTTTGATCTGGGCTCATGAATATTAATTAGCCAGAGCCTCAATTCATATGAATATTAATGAGGCCCAGTCTGTCCTTAGGGAAGCTTGTTTTTGGCTGCGGCAGAAACGAAAAAGGAAATGTTCTTAAAAGTAAATAAAAATGGTAACTGCCATGTATGTTTGGGGACTAATATTGCAAGGTGGGAGAGTGTTTAAAATAATTGAATGCTGTACTCCTGGCTGTACCAGCAAATACTGGGACTCAGTTAAGACTGCTGCTGCAAGGCATCCTTAAATATTGGCAGCAGTGACAGGAAAAACGGACTGAGCAATCTGTTTACTCTGTACAGCAACAGCAAGTACACACTCAGGGCTAATGGACTGTGTGGCATTGGGGCAAATATTTTCTTCATTCTGGCTGTGCCAGGACTTTGATTTGGGACTACACCTATTCTGCTTAGGGACTGTGTGTTAAACAGCCACAGCCAATCGGAAAGCCAGGATAACAAAGCCTGGACTTGTGGGACAATAGCCAAAGTTCAAAGGGAAAATACCAAGTACTCATGGGAAACTGCAGGGACCTAATTTCAGGCGCCAAAACAGCAAATAAACTGAGCGAGTGAAGTTCATGCATAATTCATTTTCTTGATTGACAGGCACTCCAGCCAATCAGAGGCCAATCATCTAAAAGCTTCAGTCAATCAGGAGCCTCAGGAGAGCCCTAAAAGAGCCTGTGTTTTCCAGCATTTTACCAGATCAAGAGGGAGATTCGAGTGGGAACCCCCATGGGGGTTGGGGCGCTGGTCCCAAGCCATGCAGCCAAGCCTGGAGATCCAGCTAATCCTCTCCATCCAGGAGGGGGGTATTTACCTTCTTGGTAGTTAAAGTTATTTAGTTTCTGTAGTTCTTGCTAGCCTGGGGGTTGCCAGAATGTCTCCCAGGTGTTAGCCCTCTCTTCCACGTTGGGAAAAGACGTGGACCTGCCACTTGATGGCATCAAGCCAGCTGTGAGAGAGAGCTGATTTCACCTCAGTTGTGAGAGAACTGAAGACATCGGGAACCTTGATTGCAGAAATTCTACCATGAGGAGCCTGAGTCAGTACTCTTTTACCCCCCGGTGTAAGAAAGAAAGAAATCTTGTTGCATTGGGGCAGCCTTGCCCAAGTGACTGTGCAAAGTAAAATCATTCTTGGGTCTGCACCCTATGGCTGAGCATAATCTTAGCCCAGCAAGTGTGGACCTTACTGTGGAACTTTTTGGTGACCGTGACTGTTCTGGGGATACCCATAGTGAACCCAGGACACAGTAGCAATGTACTGATATGTGATGTTAGCTGGAGTCTACAGGACCGGAAGGGGATCACTCAGTAAGGGTCTCAGCCTGACTTTGCTTGGGAGGTCCAGTATTGTGCTATTTATCTGGTCAAGATGTCCAGTGGAGCCACCAGCCATAGCCTCAAGCCACATAACGGACTGAGATACCAACGTTAAAATTGGATTTTTCTGTAACCTGGAAATGACAGTTTTTCATTTTGTGACCTGGAAATGACAATTTTCCACTGAGTAATTGGACCAGGGCGTCCCTCCTGGCCCCTAGTGGAAAGCGCTATCCCTTCTATAATTGTGCTGAGTTTTTCAAATCATATAGATGTGCTGAGTGTTTAAAATCATATAAATCTACTAAACAGTCAGAAAGAAATGCTCAACTTCCAAATCTGATTTATTTTTTGACTACAGATATCCATGCCTATAATATTTATTTATTTATTTGAGTTTTGCTGACCAGGTAAGTCCACTGAGACAATACAGTCCCTTTTTCAGGGTCAACCCAGCTAACAAAAAGCAGATGTGACACAGTGCAACAAAACAGAGAGACCAAGATAAAAAATTGACAATATAACAAGAGAAGGTATTACAATATTATAAAACAATATTGTAGAACATGAAGAAGGTATATAATATACACTTCAATAACATCATAAGTTACAAGGCACAAAACGAATGGAGGCTACAGACTGGGACCTAAAGCTACATGATAAGGATTACTGGTTCAAAAACAAAACAAAACGGGGGAGGGGATAGGAGGGAGTAGAAAGGAAAAGGGCGGAGTAAGAAAAGAAGCGGTATCAGCGGAAGCAGGAGCATGTTACAGAGGCTGAGAGAGAGGCATATAGAGTGGCTTGGAACTTGGGGAGAGAGGAGCAGGACAACATGGGGAGGAGGAGGAGGAGGAAGGGAGTTCCATTCAGATACTGCAGCAAAGGAGAATGACTTGTGGGCGATGGCAAGACGCAGGTTAGGTTTTATGAGAAGGGGAAGGAGGCAAATCTGAGGGTATGGGGAGCTTGTTTAAGGTGTATTATCTCACTGAGGCAAGGTGGGGTGAATTTATGGACAAGCTTAAACACAACGCTCAGGGAGGAATACCTCAATTCAGATTCGAAAGGTAACCAGTGAGGAGAAGACATCACAGTGGTGCTAGCAGGCACTAACTCCCAATGCAAACCTTCCCACCCTATGGTAAGCCTGGGAGAGGAGAGACAGGGTTGAGGTATTCATTGAGAGCAGTAGAGGAGCACTATAGGTCAGGAGGGGAAGTAGGGATGAAGAAGCAATCTTAAGGCAGGAGGCAGTAGAGAGGAAGGGACAGATATGAAAGAGAAGTCCTAGTTTCTGGTTCAGAGATTTAGTGATGTTGGAGACATGTGCTTTAAGGGAGAGTGAGGAGCCCAAGGTGATGCCCAAGTATTTAAAGGAATGAACAGATTCAAGGGTATCACCATTGAGAGAGGTAATGCTGAGAGAGGAGACAGTATGCACAGAGGCGGGTAGGTGGGAAAATATCATGCTTTTAGTTTTTTTTTCATATTCAGAACAAGATGATTATGCCTGAACCAGCCCTCAAGGAGAGCAAAGTCAGAGGCAAGATCTCTATTAATTTGGTCAATGTCAGGAGAGGAGCGGTAGATGATTGCATCATCAGCATTGGGGTGTACCGAAGCTCCTCCACAAAAGCTAGGTAGGTCACTGATGAATAGTGAGAATAACATTGGACCCAAAATGGGGCCCTGTAGGACACCATGAGTTATGGGTCTGAGATTAGAGACAGAGCCAGCCCACTTGACTCTTTGGAAATGGCAGGATAGATGACTTTTAACCCAATTCAGAGCACTGGAGTCCAGACCAAGAGCAAGAAGCTGATGGAGCAGAAGCTCATGATTCACCAGGTCGAACACTTTAGTAAGACTGACAAAGATGGCACCAGTGGCAGAACCCTGGTCCATTGCCTGGAATATGTCTGTGGTCACTTTTATCAAGGCAGTAAGGGTACTGTGATTCCTTCGGAAACCATGCTGACATGGGGATAGGAGATTATGATGTTCCAGGTAATCCTGAAGGTGGTTGAATATTATCTGCTCTTGAATTCTAGACAAGGGGCAGAGTATGGAATTGGGTCTAAAGTTTTCAATAATAGTATTGAATCCCCCTTTATGCACAGGAACTACTACCGCCACTTTCCATTTGTCTGGAACAGTGCTGGTGACGAAAGATCAGTTGACTTTGTCACGGACAGGGTGAGCAAGGGCTGGAGCACCCAGTTTAAGAAATTTAGTCTCAAGGGAATCATGGCCAGGGGAACTATCTGCTTTTTAATTGGCAAGAAGCCTCTGGACCTCTTTGAGAGATGGCAGTTTCAGGTGGAAAGCAGGTCGAGCCCCAGGGGTGCTCAGGGTGGACTGGGCAGGAGGGGAGGAGATGAGTGGCCAAAGAGTGAGGTATATTTGTGGTGATCAGTAAAGAAATCATTAAACCCAGATGCAATAGACAAGGGGTCAGCAAGGGTGATGCCATTGGCAGTGATAGAGCTTGGGACTTCAGCAGACGTCCCTTTTACAAGGGTAATAACCTGTTTCCAAAATTCCTTAGGGTTACAAAGGTGCTTGGTTTGTAGAGATTTGAAGTGGTGGCATTTGGCTTTATGGAGGGAGCTTTTGCACTTTTTTCTGAGCTGCCTATAGACTTGCCAGTCAGAAGGCAGTCCACTTTTTTGTAAGTCCGCCAAGCCTTGTCACGGTGGGACATAAGTGACCTAATTTCCTTAGTGAGCCAAGGAGCATTGACACTCTTGATCTACATTTTTTCAGTGGGGCGTAGTTATTGATAATTTGAGTGAGGGTGGAAATTAGGAAATTTGGGGCTTGATTTATATCAGGAAGGGTCTTAATAGGGTGCCAATCTGTGTTATTGATGGAGTTAATGTAGCTAATAACATTGAATCTTGACATGTCCCATACCAGAGAGATCTTAGGAGGGGGGTTGGGACAGTTATTCCTCCAGATACAGAAAGTAGGGGAATGGTCACTTATACAGTCCGAGAGGACACCTACGGCTTTGATTTTCTGAGGGCAATCAGTGACCATCCAATCTAGCATGGTGTGTTTTCCAGACTTGGAGTGATACGTGTTGGATCCTGAATGAGTTGTACTAGGTTAGAGTCAGCAATAAATGAACCCAGTTTGTCTGCATCGGAGTTGAGGCAGTCAATGTTAAAGTCACCACAGAGTATACGGTCATTGCAAGGGAGGTTGGCAAGGGAGGTTATAAAGGGGTTGAGATCTCGGGAAGCTTTGTTAGGGGGTAGGCATGCACACCCAATGGTAAGTTTTTTGACATTTCCAAGAGTTAGGGAAATTAATAGGGATTCAACAAGAGTCAAGACAGTGTTGGGAACAGAGAGTTTAACAGTGTCCAGATCAGATAGTGAGTATATCAGAACCCTTCCACCCTTCTTACCCACCCTATCCTTTCTGAAGCAGTTCTAACCAGGGAGTACCACCTCATGCTGCTTAATAGCTGGCTTGAGCCAAGTTTTGGAGATACATAACATGTCAGTGGTTGACTGTAGGGTCCACACCTCAAGCTCAGCCATTTTTGGGTGGAGACTGTGTATATTCATATGTGCTACTTTTAAGCCTTTAGGGGGGTGTGGGGTATTAGAAGTATGACAAGAGGGTCCAGGATTAGGCTCAATGTCGCCGGCATGGACCAGAAGGAGGAGTGCAGATAAATGGACTCAAGACGAGGCACAGGATGACAGTGTATCTAGGGGAGATGTGATATCAGATACATGTAGCCTTTTGTGAAGCCAAAGTCCAGGTAGAGCAGTGTCAGGCTTGGGAAGACAAGGGATGTATAAGAGGGCACAAGAGGATTCCGGCAAGATGTGACATGGTGGGGGAGGGTTACTGTTACATGGTGGGTAGTGTATAGACGCAGCAATAAACTGGTTTGCACAATAACAAAGAAGAAAGCAGGCTAGCAAGATTAGCCAATTTAGATAGCCCATTGGGGCGGCGTACTAAAAGTGGAGATCTCAGGAAGGAAAATTGATGGGGTCATGCAGGGGATGGAAGACAGCAGGAAAGGACAAAGCAGCTTATCAGGAAGAACAGAGCTGAATTCACATATGAGGAGGAGATGGAGAGGTTAAGATTGCGAAATTGCTGTCAGTAGGGTAGGGCTTAGGAAGAACAGAGCTGAATTCAGACACGAGGAGGAGATGGAGAGGTTAAGATTGGGAAATTGCTGTCAGTAGGGTAGGGCACAAGTAAGCAGTTGTTTCACAGTAGCTATACCACTGAAAGGTAATATAGCATTAGCCAATGGAGAAGGATTGGGCAGGGCTAAAGGCGTATTTAATAGAGGCTGGGGTCAGGGAGGGTGGGCAGGACAAAAAAATATAGCCCCAGAAAGTTGCAGTAAGAGAAGTAAAGCTGTGGAAGGCAGGGAAAAGCTGTTAAAAATAGAGAGAAAGAGCAGGGTCCAATCACAGAGTGAACTGTAAGGCAGCAGCCAATTGGGCATGAGCAATAAAATGCTCCGGCCAATCAGAGCCCCAAGATCAGGTCCCGGGTTCATTGAGGCAGGCTTACCCAGGTGAGGAGCTCTTGCAGCGGGATAAGGAAGGAGCGCTGCTGGCTGGCTTATCCAGCTGTGGCCGCCCGAGGAAAGTTGAGCTGTTCTCCCGGTCAAGGGCTCCTAGGGAAGAGAGAAGAGGGGGGAGTTAGTTAAAAGATAAATGTACAGGGACAAAGCCTGGTGTGACCGGTTGGGTACATCCAACCCAAAGTTCTAGCTGCAACTTGCAGGGCACCCCCTGCGCACCCCTTAAGTTTTACAAATTGTTGTTTATTGGTTTGCTTTCAAGTTGAACACTATTCTCTCCTTTCAATCAAGCCAGCCAATGTACAGCTGCACCGTCCACCAGGCCTGCAATCATCAAGGGACTTTGGTAACTGGGTGCCCAGGGTAAAGGTTATTAGATTGTGGGGTTTCATAATGAGTCTGGGGAACTGGTACTAGGGGTGGTAAAAAATGAAATGTGTGCCATTTGATATAGGCAGTTAGATAGCTAGGGGGCTAGATATCATCCATTGGTATAATGTGATTGCTTTTCCTCTATTTGATAACTGGTATCTACCCAGCTGGAGGGTTTTCACTAGCAACTAAAATCAATCTAATCAATTGTAAATATGTAAATATTAATCATCACTGCATAACCTCCACTCCTCCTGTTTCCCCATTCCTAATCTCTTACGCCCCCTAAATAAATACTGTTATTGTTGTTGTTGCAAATTGCGTTGCCATGAGCACATTATTAGAGAGAGTCTTACAGAAATGTGGGGAAATGCTAAAGGGTCATGTGTTGAGGTGGCAAATGGTAATAGTGGGCAGTATGACATCCCAGGGGGTTGTACCAGGTAATAGCTAGCCCACTTAAAAGGTAGACTCTGGGGGGGGGGCACTGTGCATTATGTAACAACATGACAAAGAACCAGTTTAATGTAAATTTGGCAACCCAGGCCCCTCAACCTACATCCCAGGTAGTAGGCAGGAGTAATAGCCCTTGGAGTAGCACCACCTGGGATTGGACTTGCACCTAAAAATTGCTGGCAGCCGAGTGCAGTATTGGGGGTTGCTGTACTGTTGGGGTGTGCCGTCCTTCGGATGAGACGTTAAACTGAGGTCCCTTCTGCCCATCCTGGTGTTGTCCTGGTGGGTGTCCAGGTGGAAGTAAAAGAACCCAGGGCACTCTTTGCAAAGAGTAGGGAACATTCCCGGTGTCCTGGCCAACATTCCCCTTCCCATAAACCGGTTCATGCAATTATCCAGGCTGTGTGTGGGTGATAATGTGTGATTTGGCTGCCACCACACATTCAGTCACTTCATTACCAGTCTAGCATTGCTTGTAAAGCGCTTTGGATGTATGAAAAGCGCTATATAAATGCTGATTCTTCTTCTTCTTCTTCTTCTTCTTCTTCTTCTTCTTCTTCTTCACCTTGGGGTTACACTTAGACCAGCTCTGGCTGGTCTAAGGGTACTTAGAAGTTCTCCCTTTGGGAGAGTTCTGAGAACTCCATTTACTGGGATGTGGCGGCTTGCGTCTGCCACATACCCTCTAGTGCCATGTCACATCCCATTTTTGGGTGCACGGGTGGTGCAAGCCTTGTTTGGAGCAGGCAGCCTGCGGTTGACACAGGCTGCCATTAAGAATGGCTCCCAGTGCATCATTTGGCTCAAGGGGCACTTTGCATCATTCTATGTGGTGCAAGCCCCTTGTGCTGCACTGGGGACTTTGAGAATCGAACCCCTGAAGTTCAAGGTGTTTGAATCTTTGGTAAAACTGAACTTGCAGCTCTAGTCATATTGTGGTACTGTTCTAGAAATAAGTGGCAAGGAGACAGCCCACTGCTCCACCTCGTGTGTGACCCACCATAGGGTGGACCCCCAAACTTTGAAAAGATTTAGCCAGATTATTTACTTAGGAAAAGTATTACCCAACCACCATTGCTGCACTCTACTTGTCAGGTCTGCCCTGCTAGAAGAACAGCAATGGAAACAATTCCAGCCAGAAGGGACATACTAGGAGAGTATGCTAGTGTCCAGGCAACCAAAAGCTTGTGTGATCTAGGAACTGGTCACCCCCAATGGGCTGCGCAGGAACCAACGGCATCCCCACCAGTCCCCCACTACAGGGGTGATCTGACTGGGTGGCCCCAGTTCTTCCATGTGCAACCCCCCCCCGTCATCTGTGATATTCATATTCTGGCTAGCTTTTACCTTAAAGGAGAACTGCCTTGAATCTGTAAGCCTATGTTTTCTGTAGAAGCTGTGTTTCTAACACTGGTTCATGTTCTGTTTTTGTTACATCTCTACTGGCCTTTTAGTAGTCTTATTGGGTGTTTCTGCTTTACATTCTAGTGGGCAGTACCATTTTAGAACAGTATGATGTACTTTACGTCCTTGTTACAGAACTTACATTATTTTCACAATGCAGTCATGTTCTACTCTGGAACTCTGTGGCCCAAAGGGGACATAAACTACATCATACAGTTCTAAAATGGCACTTCAATGTGCTTACGCAACTTGATAAGATGTATGCTTGTGTGACTTAGATACATTGTGGCTGTTCACCTCTCTATCCATGGGATATACCACCCTATAGGGGTACGATGGTGAGGAACCCTAAAGGAGGGTTCCACCCCTAAAGGTGCTGCATGAATGATTCCCTTGGTTAAAGGTAGCTTAGGAAGAAACCCATGGAAAGAGAGACATGCTGCTGGAGAAGGAGGGGAGGATGGTGGGGCAACGAAGAAACAAATCCTGGAACAGTCCAGGAGGAGTGGCCTTTTAAGGACTGATGTGGGAGTGACATTGTTGCTCCACCCATTGAACCCCAGGCATAGCCTTACAATTCAGTGTGCTTATGCAACTTAATAAGAGCAATGCTTGTGTGACTTAAATACATTGTGGCTGTTCGCCTCTCTATCCATGGGATATTCCACTCTATAGGGGTACGACGGTGAGGAACCCTAGAGGAGGGTTTCACCCCTATAGGTACCATGGGAATGATTCCCTGGCAGAAGGTAGCTTAGGAAGAAGCCCAAAAAGAATACCCAACAGTGTGTTGAGCATCGAAGAGGCAAGAAATCAGAATATATCGAGACTGGAAATTAAGGTGAGAGATGCAGAGGGAAGGACAGGAGAAGAATGATATATGACAAGGATGATGAACAAAAGGAAATCTGACAAGATGCAGAAGGGCAGACTTCCTAAGGAGAGAGGGAACAGCTGGGGCCACCATCCGATTCCATCCAACAGCAGAACCTAACTACGGAACCTATGAAAGCACTAACCCTGTCTAATATTATGACCATCAGCACGGAGGAGAGGAAAAATCCCTTTTGAGGAGGAAACCTCTGGGGATCCAAGGCCTAGGCCACCTTCCCTCCAGGCTAAAGGACGTTTTTGGGTAGCAACAGCTCAGCTACTGCAATTTAGAGTCGATATTGAGGGAAGAGGAAAAGATTCCAAATTAGATGAAGCTCTCGACAATGTCCTACTAACAGGAATGCTGAAGAGGGTTGACAGCGACATCTAGCTACGAAGTCAGAAGTCAGAAATGGACGAGTGGAGGATCGAGATGGATATATGAAGTTCGCTGACAGAAGGAAGCTTAGAAGGTCGACAAGGACCGCCGAATGGGAACAAAAGATGCAGTGGGGAGACACAAGGATGGTCGGGCAAAGCCCACAGCCTATGTTGAGGGTAGAAGTCGATGCTGGAGGACAGAAAGATCGAGAACGAGGGAACGATAAATGATGAAGGAATAAAAGCCTTGAAAGCCTGAACAGTTTAAGGCGAGGAATGAAATGGACGATGTATGATTATGAATGGAGGCCGAGAAGTCCGGTATGGTTAATGTGAAATATGAAATGGACGATGTACGATGATGGAGAGAAGCCTTGAAGGCCTGAACGGTGGAAGGCTAGGAATGAAATGGACGATATATGATGATGAAATGAAGCCTGGAAGGCTGGTATGGTTAAGGTGAAATATGAAATGGATGATGTATGATGATGGAGGGAAGCCTTGAAGGCTCAAATGGATTAAGATGAGGGATGAAATGGACGATGTACGATTATGAAATGAAGCCTAGAAGGCCGGGACCGTTAAGGAAAACTATGAAATAGATGATGTACGATGATGGAGAGAAGCTTTGAAGGCCTGAATGGTTTAAAGTGAGGAATGAAATAGACAATGTATGATAACGGAGTGAAAGACTGAAAGGCTGGATCAGTAAAGGTGAGGTATGAAATAGATGATGGATGACAATGGAGTGAAGCCTGGAAGGCCGGTACGGTGAAGGTGAGAGATGACTTGAACGATGTATGATGATGGAGTGAAGCCTGGAAAGCTGGTACAGTGAGGGTGAGAATATGAAATGGGTGATGTATGAGAATGGAGTGAAAGCCTTGAAGGCCGGTACGAATAAGCACTAAGTATGATGGCAGGTAGAGTATAGGAAGGATGAGGTTCAAGAACAAATGGAAGTTGACATGAAGCAGAGGGAGATGCAAGACCAGTGGTCTGAAATGTAGGACTAGGGGAAGAGAAGAGACAAATAGGGATAATGGTGGCAGAGTAGGGAAACAACCCCAAAAGAAAAGATGAGATGAGAAAGGAGAGGAGGTGAGGGACCACTGGTGCCGAGTACCAGGAGAGCCGAGCAATAGAAAATATGCTATGAAAAATATGCAGCAAGCAGTGTAAAAGGCACCCACAGGAGAAACACATTGAGGCAGGAAACCTGAGCAATTTACCTCCAAGGGATGGACCCCAAATAGGGTCCCAATGTAGAGCCCCAGGCTGACACTCCAGCACCTGGGAGCCGTACCTGATCAGCAGCCCCGGACAAGCAAGGCAGGAGCAAGCATGGTGGGGTAGCAGAGTGATGGGACTTATGATTGTGATCCAGGACAGCGCAGGTGGGATGGGAGAGCAGTAGCAGGGTTCAAGGTTGGGGCCATATCTCTGGAAACCTTAGGCCTGGGACCACCTTGAGTACGTCTCCATCTAGTGAATGAATGGAGAGATGTGACCTGAGCCTACGAGATTTGAGAATAGCAAAGTCTTTGCCGTCAGTGCAGGCAGCATGGAGTCAGTTTGGGTAAGCTAGGACAATATCGAAAAGCAGGCAACAGGCACTGCAGAGAGCATGTAGAATGTCTGGGAGGATGGCAGAAGGATGACATGATAATGATGACAGAATGAGAGAAGAGCACTGATAGAGAGGGGGGAAAACAGCAGCCCATGAGCGACCCCCGAGGGAGTTAGAGAGACAGGTGCCCATGGACCGACGGACACCACAGGAAGAACATGGGGTGAGCAGAGAGAAGGAGGAGAAGAATTGGGACTGGGACAGCAGAACTGGAGCTGATCTGACCGGAGGAGCACTGAAGAAGGAGAGAAGTGACGAAGGAGGTAGGCATGGAGGGTGATGGCACACCCAAAGCACCGGCGGGTCGATGGCGAGGAAGGACAGACAGCTGGGAGGCCCGCCGAAAGGAACAGACAACCAGGAGGAACAGCACAGCAAAGCGAGGTGCAGAGAAGGGGGAAGGAAAAGGGGGCGGAGTGGAACAAAATGGGAGAAGAGAGCAGATGAGGAATGGGCAACCAGGGGAGCAAATGAGAGATGGGGGGGGGTGAAGAGTATAGCAACAAGGAAGATCAAGTCAGGAAGAGTTGATGTGAGGCACAGGAGAGGAGGTGCAACAGCCCGCCCGCAGCTGCACAGGGGGAGTCCAAGCCCCAGAGTGAGACAGTAGAATGAGCGAGGAAGCAAGGAGGCCCAGAGCACTAGGCGGAAGACCACCAACACAGAAAGTGCTGCAGGGACCGAGGCTGAAGAACGAAACCTGGAAGAGGTATGGGCCAGGAGGGGGGGTGGGAGAGAGGGAAGACAAAAGGGAAAAAGGATGGCTGCAGAGTGAGCAGCAGGGAAAAAAGGGGTAACGAGCGGGGAAGAAAAGCACAGCGGGTGGCTGGAGGCAGGTCAAGGCAAAATGCAGGTTGCCAGCAGGAAGAACAGGGAGGGCAATGAGGGAGGGCAGAGCCTCTGGCTGGCAATGAAGAAATTAATCCTAGAACAGTCCAGGAGGAGTGGCCTTTTAAGACCTGATGGGAGAGTGACGTTGTTGCTCAGCCCATTGAACCCCAGGCATAGCCTTACAATTACCACCAGAGTGTAAATGAGAAACACTCACTGTGTTTGCTAAAAGGCCTCTAAAGATGGAACAATATCAGAAACTGATCAAATATATGAAAAAAGTATCTACTGGTAAAAATGACTTACAGGTTCAGCGCAGTTCTCCTTTAAGAGGGGTAGAGTGATCAGTTATACATTATCGCAGTTCTTCCCACGCTGGGAGAAGCACAGCACAGTTGCAGGACATAATGCAATTAGTGCCTAGTCACATGAGGTAGAGAAGCCCCCCAGCCTGTCTTTATATCAAGCTGCATCCTGGTCTTCCCCCTTCCCCCAGCAAATTGGGAACATGGAGTCCGCCTGAAATAGTTGGGCAATAACTGCAGCTACCATCTTAACCATTTACATGTAGAATCAATCCAGTTCAGTACATTTGAGTACGTGGCTCAATCCAATACCACCCCTGTGCTGCATTCATGTCCAGGCTTTCCCTGCAGCCTGTTCTAGAGGGTTAGGTGACTTTGTTGAGGACCGTGGGAGTGCAGATTCTCTGGTTAGTGGCTGTCCATTTGAACTGTGGGTGTGGTCAAGGAGTCCGGTAACTAAAAAAGGATTGATGGCTATAGTTCAAGGTGAGTACAGCGGGATCCCAACAGGTAGGGGGGTCCTAATATTGTCCATGGCTGTCCTAGAAGGCTGTGGTGTTTTGCAATAAGCAATGTCCATTAGTGATTATGGGAGACGCTGATGTGGTCAGTTAAGCTGATGTAGTTTGGGTGGGTGTGGGGCTTTGTGTTGTACTTGCTGCAGAAGAGCCCCGATCTCTCCCATGGTGTGCTGCACTGCTTTATATCCCAGAGCTCTGATATTCTTGTGCCTATGTAAAGTCTAGTCCCACCTCCAGTCAACTGTTGTGTTTGTTGCTGGGCAGATCTGTGCTGCTGCAGTGGTGTGCCGTAGACCTTTAACACTGCAGTAGCTCCCTTGGGGTTATTATGCAGTCAGGTTCTGTCCTCTAAAAAAATATGGATCTGAGCAGGATAGGGGGTCTAGAACTTGACTCCCTTTTCCTTAAGGGCTTTAATGACATCCAGGTATTGGAGCTGCTTGCATAAAAAATCTGGAGGGTAATCTTGATCACAGTGCAAGCGTTCCATTGTACTGGATGCCTCATTTCTGCCAGGTGAGTCTGAGCATTTCTTCTTTTGTTCTGTAGCTGGAGAATTTCATCAGTGTAGGTCTGTGTCTGGTGTTAGGGTTTGTAGGTTTAGGGAGAAGAGCTCTGTGGGCATGTTCTGTCCTAAACTGTAAGGTATCAGACAGAACAAGGACATCTCTCAGGAGATAATGGAGAAATTACACGTGGCCAGTCTTTACACCATCTGGTAGTCAAGTTAGATGTAAACTGTCTCTCCTGGAGTGGGGCCTCAAGTTCCCATCATTTTTCCTGGAGTGCTTCCAATTAGTGCAGTAGAGAGTCTAGGGCTGACCCCAACTGCAAGGCCCCATTCTCCACCACTGCCACGTGTTCTTCAGCTTTGTCTAGTCTCCACTCTATTCCGGTCATTGTTTCTTGCAGTTTTTTAAATTCTGCCCTGTTCTCTTGCTGGGATGCTTTGATTCCCCTCAGCAAGACTTCAAAACAATTCCACGTTAAGTGCTCCTCTACTCTGTCTATATCATAAGCGGGCCCACATTTGCTAGCTGGTGACATGCTGTGGCTGTCGTCGGAGCTCCTGTCTCTGTATCAACTGCCATTTGTGGTCTGTTTGGTTTTGGCTGATCGCGATCTTGTACTCCTGCAGTCTCCTTCATCCCTCTCTGACATTTTTGCTGATTTTAGTCAGGTTCTAGCTAAAAGGAGATATGTTTTGAACTCAGTCTGGTGAGAAGCTTTGTCTCTAAGCTGCCATCTTGGTTGTGATGTCACTGGAAGTCTGCCTAAAGTATTTTTAACAAACATAGTGGACAAAAATGCTATTTTATGTAAGAGACAATGAACCTTTTTTAAAGGAAAAAGCAGTACTGTGGCAGTATTCTTTATAACAAAAACACTATGACAAGACTCATTTATAAGAGGGATGGAGAAGGTGGTGGGTAGAGGCAGAAGGGAAGAGGGGTGTTCACATGTCTTTCTGGAGATATCTGAGATATGGATTGGATAGGGAGGATGGTAGGGGAAGTTGTGGGGGAGCTGATACACTTGAGTACAAAATCTGATGAACCAGCTTGTGGAGACAGTGAAGTGGAACTTTCAATGGCTGCGGGACAGACTGAAACTGCACTTGGCTTACCTGGCCTTTTCCGAGGTCCTTCTTGTGTCGGGTAGGGGGGAATGGGAAGGACAGAGTGAGGAAGAAGGAGATTGAGGCATTTAATGTGTGGTTTACAGGATGGTGACAGGAAGAGGGGTACTGCTTTATGGGGAACTGAAGAGGATTCTGGGACAGGAGGCTCTTCAAGGGTGATGGCCTTCATCTAACAAGAGAGGTGACCAGTGCACTGGGGCATAAGTTTGAAGTCTACACTGATGGGCAGTTAAACTGACTGTGTAGAGGCAGAGGCTGGGGATACCACTGAGAATGGCTGGGAAGTGGGAAACCTAGCTTAGATTGCTCCTAAAGTGGGGGATAGAAGAACTGGGGGACAGCAGAAAGGCACGAGTTCATAAAAGGGTAGAGAATGATGCTGGGGGGGGATCACTTAGCCTGCAGGGAAAAAAAAAACACAATAAAAACAAGAAATTAAGGAGGTTAGGGAAAATGAAGGGAAAAGTCATGTAAAAAACAAAAGGGGTATGGGCACAAGATGAAAGGTGGTCTGCTTTAATGCAAGGAGCATGAGAAACAAAAGCAGTGAGTTACAGGTGGTGATAGCAGACACTGAACTGGACCTCATAGCCATTACGGAAACTTGGGCCACAGAGAACAATGACTGGGACATGATGGCCCCAGGCTACATGATGTATAGGCATGATGGTGGGAAAGGTAAAGGAAAAGGGGCATCCTTCTATGTCAAGGTAGGAATTGAGGCAGTGGAGGATAGATCCATCAGGGGAGGGAATGGGGTAATAAAATCACTTGGGGTTCAGCTCACAGATGCATCAGATAAGAAACTGCACATAGGGGTGGTGTACAGACCACCAGGGCAGGGGGGACAAGAGTGATAGGGAACTAAGGGCAGAAGTAGAGAAGGCTGAAGCCATATGGTTGGAGCTGGCCATTGGTACCAGTAAGCCCTCATGAAAGGCTGCAGTTTTGGATTTCAGAAGGGTAAACTTCAACCAGATGAGAGAATTAGTCCGGGAGAGGATAACTGGAGTGGACAGTATCAGGAGAGTTGAGGATAAGATGGGAAGAAATAAAAAGGTCAATTTTTGAGGCGACATGCATGAGAAACAGGTACCAAGAGAAACAGGTACAAGAGACCAACACGGTTCTCTGAAAAGGTCAGAGAGACAGTGAGGGACAAAAAGAAGCCTTCATCAGATAGCACGAGAAGCAGGGTGAAGAAGAATGGGGGGGAAGTACAAAATAAGAAGTAGGGTGGCAAAGAAGGCAGTCAGGGATGCAAAAGGAGACACAGAACTGCGTATTGCCTAGGGGTCCAAGGGCAGGGGAAAGCAGTTTTTCAAGTATATGGGGGAAAAAAGAAAGTTGTGGGGAAATTGTTAGACTAACAGAGGGAGGCACAGTAGTAGAGGAAAATGAGCAGAAAGCATCCATTCTGAATGATTACTTCTGCTCGGTATTCATCAGGGAGGACAGCGGGTCTTTGCTGGAGAGTGGCATACAGGCTGTTGAAAGGGGGATCCGAGAAATGAGACAGCAGGTATTTACTAGTGAAAAGGTAAGAGATGGGCTAGCAGCCCTGAAGCTAGATAAGGCAATACTAGGTTATAATGCCGAAAGCAAAAAAAGCTCAGTCAAGAACCGTGCAGCAAACAGCAATGTCAAACACAGCGGCAGTAAAAAACACCATAGGACAAGGGGGAAAGGGAAAGGGAACATTGTTTAACCAGGAGTGGCACACTAAGCTGAAGCTTGTTTCCAGATGCGACCTGGGAGCACAAGGAAGTTAAATGACTTACTCAGGATCACACAATATGCATCAAACCCAGGTCTCCAGATCTGTAGCTCAGAGCCTTAATCCACTGCGCTATATTGCTTCCTCAACACAGCACCAATGGTAGTGGTCAGAAACCACACCGATGACCGCTACCATAGATAAAAAAACATAATGTACATACCAACATACAAATTTGCCAGCAGAAATAAGCCATAATGGTCTATCAAGTCTGTTCAAGTATGTAGCTCAACTTTAGATCCCTGGAGCTTCCCCTCTCCCCTACTCCCCCTGGAGAAAACTATCCCTTCCCTAGTACTCTCCCCCTTCCTCACCCCCAGAACACCCACTCTAATTTTCTTCTTCACCCTATTCCACCCCCTTGAAACTAGCCACTGTATTTACCACGGCCACCTCCTCTGGCAACTTCTTCCACCCTGATACCATCCTTTCAGTGAAAAAGTTCCTCCTCATTTCCTTCTTAAATCTTTCCCATACTAGATTCAGGCTGTGCCCCCTTGTTGTACCCTCCTTCCTTAAGTTCAAGATGCCCTCTGATCTTACCTTGTTTATCCCCTTAAGGTGGTACTTGAAGGTCTCTATCATGTCCCCCCTCTCCCTCCTATCCTCCAGAGAGTACATATTTAGTTCACTCAGCCTCTCCTCACATGTGTTTTGTCCCCGATACCCTGGATCATCCTGGTCACCCTCCTCTGGACCCACTCCAGCAGCTTGCTATCCTTCTTCAGATACAAGCACTAGAACTGCACATAGTATCAAAGTCACTGGAACAGTTTTTTAGTGGAGCTGCAGAAAGCCATTTCAACTGGGACACATGGTCCCCAGAAGCGCTGGGGTTTTAAATGCTCTGTGGAGAGTTTTGGGGCTTTATTGAAGATCAAATACACTTTTGTCACATCTTCTCTACCTCTGATGCAGGGAAAAAAAAACACTTTTTCCTTGGAGTCAGAGGTGCGGGAGACTCTGGCTGGCCTTAGAGTCTGCAACTGTAACTGGGGAGGGCAACTGGTTGACCAACAATGCCATCAACCACTCACCCCACAGACATTATTGTAATGCGCTCTGAAATATTTTTATATAAAGGCGAGGGGGTTGGGGGCTGCTAGGCCACCAAAAGCTCTAGGGTTTTAGATGCTCTGTGGCGAGTTTTGGATCTTTTATTGAAGATCAGATACACTTTTGTTATGTCTTCCCTACCCATGACTCCAGGAAAAAAATTACATAAATTTAACTGGTACAAGTTTCCACAATGTTCAGTGCTTGTATCTCTGACCCTCCTGCAGTTAAATACTCCCCCACCCTGCAGCAGGAGCCCCCAACCAACCCTGTAAATAAAATGAAGACAACAGCATCAACTTGTGTTCAAGTAAAAATGCTTTAGCACCAGTTCTTGCTACACTGTTTACAACATGCTTACCATAAAACGTTGGGAGCAAACAAATCGAAAACTGATGTATAATTTTATGATCCACTTAAATATTGCAATTTAGAAATGTCTTTTTTTAACTTTATTTTTATAATTTTTCCCAGTTGTAACAACAATTGATAAAGTCGCATATGGTAAACAGTCCAAATAGAGTGCTGTACCTCTAGAAACACAAAGGCTCCTTAATCAAAGGGTAAGATGCATTCACCATATTGTGGTACAACATAGGGGAGAAACCTTCTAATTTAAGCACACACTAAAGTAATGATTTTTCACTGATATGGTGCCCAAGAGCAGCATGACTGTGACTGAGATGTGAAAAAGTCCATACTAGGATAGTCCAACAGAGTACTTGACCCAGAGTGTGCCCCAGAGGGATAAAAAGTATCATCTTGCATTCAGCTTAGAGCTAAAAAACAGCATAAGCACACGAATAGGCAACACTTAAAAACCCCAACTGTCCATGAGTTATTATATGGGGAAAAACCGTAGCGGGTCATAATGTCGCATGCTTAATAGCATTATTGCAAAACCTGGACCTGAGCGCTCAGCAAGTTGGACCCCCCTGGAGTTGAGAATCTTTAGTGGGGTAACAGGGGGTGTGGGGGGCAGAGCCCCCCACATAACAAAGACATGATACCTCATGGCATTAATTGCACAGCGCGATAGTGCCATGCGGCATTATGTCTTGCAACATAAAGACCCCATGCTGGGAAAAACAGATAACCCTAAAGAACCCAAAAGTAAACAGTTTACATGGCTGATAACATTGATCTATGAACATACTTTATTTATTTATTTTTTGATAACCGGGTAGGTGCACTAGACATGAAAGTGACTATTTTCAGGCACAACCCGGGAGGTCAACAACACAGACAGATACAGTTACATAGAATGCAGTGTCAGGAGATATGCAATACATCACAAACAGAAAGTGAGACAAAGATTAAGACAATATTGGTACAAGGCACGTAATGGTGTAAATTATACAAAGGAAGTGTAATGTAAATTATTTTAAAACCATAAAGGTCTTAGTTTCAAAAAGAACTTGACATATACAATCGTCAGTTACGGAGTAAGGGACATTGAGGACAAAAGTCTATTGTTGTGGGTCTGGAATTGAATGGCAGAAACAAAATGTCCCAAGGTGTTACTGTGAGTCCAATAAAAAACAGAGAAGAGTTCAAAATACATCCCAAAACTGTAAAACAGTTTTTGATCGAGCCAGTCCTTTACAAACATAATGGCGGTGATCCCCCTCAATGTCCTCAGACAACTCCATAATCCAGAAATTTGCAGCCCTGACTTGGTTTTCCACAGTTTCTAAGCGGGCTCAAAAGTGCTGTGTTTCCTTTACAACCATAGCTGTCACACTTGTGAATGCTGAGGTTTGTTTCTGCACATCCAGCTGTCTTTTGTAATATAATCCACTGTGATTTCTATCACTGTTACCCTTGTATTGAGGAAGTTTACTTTTTGATTTAAATCCATAACAGATTGGATGAGTCACTGAAGTTTCAGTCCCAGGGCTTGCAACATTTCCATTTCTGAGCTGTGCCCAGCAGTGGCATTGGCCCCAGCTGACGACTATAAGGGCTGAACTGCCACTGCAGTTTTACCTCTATCAGACTCCTACACCATTTTATCTTAATGAGGATTTCCCATTTTGGTCACAAGTAGTCCAGGTTTTGATGTGTGATGAGTTTGCCAAGGAAAATTTAAGACAAACAGGGTGGGATATTCAAACAGGTTGCGCATGGCGCAACAGAGTTGTACCATGCAGAACCCACTGATGCACCCCGGTGCGATATTCAATGTGGGGAATATGTGCAGCACAAATCACATCGCGAGCATCGGTGTATATGCAGCGCAGGTAAGGGGGGCATGCCCATGCATATTCTGCACATCCTGATATTCAGCCCGGGATGTGCTGTGAATATGAAGGCACAACCCCTACATACACCGCACACAGTTAAGCCAAAAAGATATAGAACAACATCTGGCTGCCCACAGGAGAGCTGCCGTAATGCAGGGCGCAACATGGCATCTGCCAGCTGTGGGTGGCCACCCGAGCTCTGGCGGCACCGTCTAGTGGTGTAGTGTCCCCTCATGCCCGATCGCGAGCTGTAAAAATGAAGAACCTCCCTGGTGGTCCAGTGGACCTATCCCCTTGCCCGATCATGGGCTGTGATAATAGTTAACCTCCCTGGTGGTCCAGTGGACCTATCTCCATGCCCAATCGCAGGCTATAATGATATTTAACCTCCCTGGTGGTCCAGTGGACCTATCCCCTTGCCTGATCATGGGCTGTGATAATAGTTAACCTCCCTGGTGGTCCAGTGGACCTATCTCCATGCCCGATCGCAGGCTATAATGATATTTAACCTCCCTGGTGGTCCAGTGGACCTATCCCCTTGCCTGATCATGGGCTGTGATAATAGTTAACCTCCCTGGTGGTCCAGTGGACCTATCTCCATGCCCGATTGCAGGCTATAATGATATTTAACCTCCCTGGTGGTCCAGTGGACCCAGCCACCTGCCCGATCGTGGACTGTAATAATAAAAACACTCCCTGGTGGTCTAGCAGTACCCGTACCCCACTCCCAACCCGCCCACTCATTCCCACCACCCTGCTACCCTGGGTCAGCGGCAGGCAGCAGCACTCACCTGTAAGCTGCCCGCCGTCCGCTGACTGACGGCGCAGTAAGCTGTAGATGCCCATTGGTCCACAGCGTCCAATGGGCGGTAGAATGATGTTGTATTATTATTAGTCCCGATATGTGAATGGATCCATTCACATATTGGGACTGTGTAGTATGGTAAGGTTCACTTATTGGCCCACATTGTGGACCAATGGTGTGCAGTCAGATTGTGCGCCGCCAGTCGGCGTGGCGGCCGGGCGGCTTGCAGGTGCTGCCACCTGCCTCTGACAGGGGGAGCGGGGTATGGAACGAGTGGGCGGGTTGGGAGGGGATACGGGTACTGCTAGACCACCAGGGAGTGTTTTTATTGTTACAGCCCACAATCGGGCAGGGGGCTGGGTCCACTGGACCACCAGGGAGGTTAACTATTATTACAACCCACGATCGGGCATGGATATAGATCCACTGGACCATCAGGGAGGTTAACTATTATTACAGCCCACGATCGGGCATAGAGATAGGTCCACTGGACCACTAGGGAGGTTAACTATTATTACAGCCCATGATTGGACAAAGGGATAGGTCCACTGGGCCACCAGGGAGTTATTTACTATTTACGGCCTGCTATCAGGCATTGGAGCACGTTGCCGGTGGGGGCAGGGGGCATCGGTCCTCGACGGCTGCTGCCTGGCAGGGCGCCAGGCGCAAGTCACTGGGGATCGGCGCACCTGCATGCAAATGGGGCCATAATGACATACAAATGGCCCCATTTGCACCTTGCATGCATTATGGCCCCATTTGCATGTCCACCACTGAATATCGCGGCTGAAGCGCCTAGAGCAGCAGCATTTGCGCTACCGCATCCCCCTGCTCCTCTCTGGCCAGTTGTGCTGGTGCAGTGCCACTGTGCCATGCGCTATGCAGGTGGCCACAGAGGGATATTCAACAGTGCTGAGCCATGGCGCAGCACCACTGAATATCACCCTGTCAGCGCCCTGGCACATCCCAGTTGTGCTGCACCCAGGCTTGCGCCACAGCCTGGCGCAGTCTGAATATCCCACCCACAGAGTTTTAGTCTGTTTTTCCTTCAAAGATTGCAGGAGCTGTTAAGAAGTGCTGCCTCCTAGCTTGGGCTCCACCAGAAATGTATTTTTTACTTGTAAAAACAGGTTGAACAGTTGTATTTTACTTACAGTAGTCGTAGCTTGTAAACAGGGACAGTCAGAAGGCTCCAAAGGTTGACTTGCACTCCAGTGACATGTTGATGAAGTTTTTTATGAGGGAATGGACATCTAGTACATACAGAATGTTGCTGTGTACGTGCATAACAGCAAGGTGCGTTAATCTCTTCTGGCTCCTTGTGCTGACCCGGCAACTGCCACTGGTAAACACAAAATTTAATGAAGTTTTAAATTTCTTTTAAGAGTCCTCTTGTTTGTGGCTGAAGAGTTCCAAAAAATTCCATAATCTCTGTAACACTTTTTCACTCCTTTTCTTTGGCTAGATCACCCAGCATTGTTAACTGCATACAAAGCTTGGGTTTATCAAATTATTGAGGAAGGTGAAGTTCCTCAATAAGAATTATCTCCCTGTGTGCGGCAGTCTTCATGCCATCCTGGTTGAATTGTCGCTGTAATTTGGCATTTACCAGATCTAGGGCTTCATAAAATTCCCACTTCTACAGTGCTAAATGTATTTTAGACACTACTACTTCTGGCTCTGTGGTTTGTCTGAAGCAAACTGGTATTTTGCTGACCCAATAGATGGTGGAATCTTCAGATTGTTCTTGGCAGCACAGTAATTCATTCTGTTCATCATTTCTTGAACACTTACATCCTCTCTTTGTACATCTATTCATTCTGTTATTAATTTTACAGATTCCAGTGCTCCAAGTGCATTTGCATTAATACTCTAGAGGCCTCTGGCTACCATTTCACAAGGTCCAAATATAGCTTCACAGCACAGCAAACCAAAGTATGTGATTGCCCTTTTTTTTGTGGATTCTATTTTGTCACTGGAGACCCAGGACATCTCTCCAGGGTACCACATGACTGGCTGCCTCTACTCCCTGCCTGAAACCTACTCTACTGGTCTCCAACCGGCCCCACAGCTTGTCCAGCCCCCCAGATCAGCCCCCGGGGGAGGGTCTGCCTACCCTTGGTGGCCTTTCTGTAATTAGAGTGACAGCTGTGGGGTCCGGTAGGCAGGAGATCCAGTGAGGCAGGTCCAGTATCAGGATGTGGGCAGGTTTCTGGGCCCCCTTCGCCTCCATTAGGCCATTAGAGATTTTTTCCTTCAAGTTGCCCCCCCCAGGGCATAAGTTGTGCAATGACATCAGTGCACCCAATATGCAGCCGTCTGCTGCCGCTCTGCCCCTAACATTGTGTCAAGCCTCGCTACCCATAGGGTCCCCAGTCTCCACCAGGGCCACCCTGGGAGGGGAGAGCAGTCCTCTGGATGCTTGTTTCCCTCCCTCCCCTGCTGACCCACATCCATTCCTGAACCCTGGTTGTCAGCGTGGTGCGAGGCTTGGTGTCCAGCGCCTTAACCCTCAGCGCCACTGGGACGGCATGTGCTTGCACTTTTTGTGCATTTGAAAAGCCCAGCAATCTTTGATCTTGTTTTGTCTCTGACATTACTGTTATGCTGAAGTGTTGATAGCATCTCCAGGAGTACACTGTAAGCAGAACAAACCCGGGAGATTGCCACTGTACAAATGCACAATCTCATAGAGCACAGACTTAAAATGGTGCACACAGCTTCCCTACAGCCAAAGACAGATTCATGTATGTTTTTACATTTGGAAGATTCTCAAATAAGAATCGAAACATCCTGAACAAAGTTTAATTTGTCTGCAATAAGATATACTTCCCATGCCATCTGTTGCAGAACATGATCCAGTGAATGGTTACTACAGTGAACAGTGAATCCAGGTATATTTCTCTAAGTCAAGCTTGCACACCTAGAAACAGAAACATAGAAACAGATGGCAGATAAGGCCCACAAGGCCCACCCAGTCTGCCCCTTTTCCCTACTTGCTGTAAAAACCACAGACCCTACTTGATCCCCAACTTTATTCTCTTTTCTATCACTAGGGTTTTCCTATGCATATCCCATGCGTTTTTGAATTTCCCTACCAAGTTAGCCCCCACCAGCTCTGCTGGGAGGCTGTTCCATGCATCCACCACCTGAGAACTTAGCCATGTTGCTAGCACCATCAAAGCAATAACCCTGTAGATGTTCAAGAGGCAGATTCAATCACAAAAATGTATCTTTAGTACACATAAGTAAAGTTTATGCAGTAGTGTCAGATGCATTGTAAAATCCCAGAAAAGGATTTTGCACTTTACAATTTTTGTCCATAGACTGCAGGTTACATGAAAACTGCTCGCATGTACTTATAGCAGTTGTTCCATCTGCAGTCAGTCCGAAGAATGGACTGTCTAGGGCTTTTGAAACTATCTCTCATCTGAATTGCATAAGCAAAGATTTAAATCACCTCATTTTGGATGGTGTCTGACATCCAGTTGCCTCATCGCTGCAGCCATTCCCTTGCACTGGTTTCAGTTTCTGTTTGCTGTAACATTAGTTATCTCAGTACTCCATCATGATTTTGGTGGCCTCTAAAAGGCAGTCCTTGATGACCAAGGAACTTAATCAACCCAAACAACATTTGTAACGCAGTTCTTGCAGCGTTTTATTCCTTGGCAGTACGTTTGGACAGCATCACATTAATGGGTATGTAACCCAGCCCAGCAATCTTTTCAAGAAGGCAGCTTCTGTGTGGAAGTGTGATCTTTCATGCTCCCTAAACTTTTCAGATGCTTTGTGCCAGTTTGCAAAGCCATCCCTAACAAATGTAGATTTGTGCCTTACACCTGCACTTATCGTTTTTTTTTTCTGTTGCTTTTAAATATGTAAAGCAAAGAACACAACTAGTTTTCTTAACATTGTGGAGCTATGGCCATTTTTCAAACCAACCAGACTGACACTGACCATTTGAATTCTTCTGCTCAAAGCACCTTGTAGAAAAATTGTAGCCCTTTGGTTGAAAGGGCTGATCCAGTGGCTCCTGAGGCTGTGTGGCTGCAGTCACTGAATGAGAACCTCCTTCACAGGAACAGCCAGGCAACTTTGAATACTTGTTGTGTTTTTAGTATTGCCCCACACAGGACCCCCAGATAGCTGCATTTGTGAGTCTGATGCACTTATGTTAGTAGGTGGTACCACTGAAGAATTTTCAAAAAAATCAGATTTTTTTTTGTGACATTTTCAAGACAACCATTTAACTACAGATCCCGTGGCCCAGGCTTAATCACTAAACCTGTATTATTTCTAAAAAGAAAAACTCAGTATAGACAATAAAATTTGTAACTGAGCATCACACTCTCGGGCTAAAGAACTATCAATTAATAGGAACAAAGTCTTGCTGTAGACTTAGAGCCAATGACCCATGCTATAAGTGCAGAAACCTTGTAAGATAAAAGCCCTATAGCCTAAAACATACGAACATATGAAGAAGCCAGCAGAAGAATGCCATTTGGTCTATGTAGTCTGCTCGTATTGCAAGATCTATAGCTTGAGCTGATGACTCTGCCCCCTCTAGATTCCTTCATCCTTTCCATCCTCCCTACCCATGATCCTTCCTTTCCCCATGCCTATCCCAGCCTCTCTTGAAGCTGCCCACAATCTACAATGAGACCACCTCTTCTGGCAGTGCATTTTAAGTGTCCACCACTCTCTCTGTGAAGAAGTGCTTCCTGACCTCCCCCCAGCTTAAGACTGTGACCCCTCGTATTATGGTTGCCACTTAGCTTAAAGAGACCCTCCTTATCCACCTTATTTATTCCTTTCAAGTACTTAAAGGTCTCAATCATATCCCCTCTCTCTCCTCTCTTCCGGGGAGTACATGTTCGGAGCCCTCAGCCTCTCCTCGTGTGCCTTGCCCTGCTGACCTGCTATCATCTTTGTAGCCTTCTTCTGGACCTTTTCCAGCAGGTTAATGTCCTTTTTGAGGTGTAGGCACCAGTACTGAACTCCATACTCTAGATGTGGCTTCACCAGTGATCTGTACAAGGGCAGTATAACCTTCTGTCTCCTACTACTGATTCATCTAGCTATGCATCCCAGCATCTTGTTTGCCCTTGCTGCTGCTTCAGGTCACTAGTGATCATCATTTCCAGGTCCTTCTCCTTCTCCTTCTTCTCCTCTGATGCAGATACCTGGACTCCACCCAGGTAGTACTCCATCCTAGTATTCTTGGCTCCAATGTACACAACTTTGTATTTCTTGGCATTGAAGTCAGGCTGCCAGAGCCTTCATCACCTTTCCAGCTTTTCCAGATTATCCTGTAGGTCCTGTATCCCTTCAGTTGTGTCCAGTCTCCCACAGAGCTTGGTGCTGTCTGTGAATAGGCACATTTTGTCCTTAATGTCATCCCCAATGTCATTGATGAAGACATTGAACAACAGCGACCCCACTGGTGACCTCTGTGGTGCCAGATAACTCTCCCCCCATAACCACACTCTGGGATCTGTCCCTCAGTCAGTTTTCCACCCATCTGGTTATCTTCTCCCCAACCCCGAGATTCTCCAACTTCCTGATCAACCTTTTGTGGGGCACAGAGTCAAAGGCCTTGTTGAAATCCATATAGAGGATGTCTACTGCTTGGCCTCTGTCTACTGTCTTAGTGACCCAGTCAAGGAAGTCAATCAGATTCATTTGACACAATCTCCCCTCCATGAACCCATGCTGCCTCGCATCCTGGAGACTGTCTCCTCTAGATATTCTACTAACCTTTCCTTAAGTATGGTCTCCATGAGCCTGTACACGATTGAGGTCTGACTGACTGGTCTGTAATTCTCTGTGTCATACTTGGGACCACGTTTGTGGAGGGGCACCACATATTCTGTTCTTCAATCCTGCAATGCTCTGCAGTGAACTACTAAACAGGTCTTCCAGTGGTCCTGCCAGCTCCTCAGCCAATTCCCTTAGTAGCCTTGGGTGTACTCTGTCTAAGCCTGATGACTTGTCCATCTTCAATGCTAGCAGCCCCTCCCTCACTCTGTCTTCCTCTGTCACTACATCTGTGTTCCCCTCCCTCTGCTCCTGTTCTCCCTCCTTTTCCCCTGTGATCCTCCACTCACTCCTTCCCTTTTCTCAAGCCTAACGATCCAGTCATTCTTGTCCTTTTTCTCACTTATATAGCGAAAGAAGGCCTTTTCCCCCTTTTTAATTCCTTCAGCTGTCTGCAGCTCCTTCTGTGCCTTAGCTCACTGGTTGAAATACAGTGACTTAACCATATAAAACTGAAACTAAGTGTGGGGGTATTCAGTGCCCCGCTACCATAGCCTTTTTAAATATACATATACAATGCTGTACTTCAGGTACATATGCTCTAGTTTTTTTCTCCCAGTACATCACACGTGTACTTTCCAGGTACACACGTGCATCAATTATGCAACTGCACAAGATAATATTTTAACTGTTTACAGTTGAGGCTAAAAAAATGATCACTCCAGATAATTGTTGGCGGTGGGGGGCAGCATAGCCAACCAGTTATCAACACTGGTATCAAGTGTTGTCATTGGTAGGGCATAGCTACATGGAAACTCCAAGACTGACTTATGCTTTTGCTAGCTAATTAGAAATATTGCTTCCTCAATTTTAGTTAGCACCTGGAAAATACTTTGATCTGCATTAAAGTAGCATTAACTTGGCTGCTATGTAGAAAATGTCTCATTGGGGACCTCCAGCTTTCTCTTTTAAAAACAAGTTGCCATTAACTGCCTTCCATCTAAAGCTGTGTTCCTGCATAGGTCTAGTCAGCTCCTTTCCTGGTCATGCAGGATCAGTCAAAATCACAGACATTAGTGTGCACCATAGGTCTTTGGGGGTGGAGGGTCTTGTCTTCAAGTTAGGGGGTGCTGCAGCACCCCAGCATCCCTAGTTCCAGCACCTATGCATAGTATTCTGGGTGTGGCCTCACCAATGACCTGTACAGTGGCAAGATGACTTCCTCCCTCCTAGAGGTTATTTCCCTGGTGATGCAGCCTAGCATTTTATTTACTTTGGCTGCTGCCTTGTGGCATTGTGCCAAGTGTTTCATGTCTGCTCTGACCATCACCCCAAGGTCCTTTTTCTTCTCTGAGACTGCCACCTGTACTCCCCCCAGCCAGTAGCTGGCCCCTGGGTTCCTGGCACCCAGGTGCATGACCTTGCATTTCTTGGCATTGAAACCCAACAGCCAGCTGTCCAACCATTTCTCCAGCCTAGCCAGATCCTCCTTTAATTCATGTCTCTCCTCCACTGTGTCCACCCTCCCACAGAGCTTGGTATCATCTGCAAAGAGGCAGATCTTACTTTTGACTCCCTCTACTGTGTCACCAATAAAGATGTTGAACAACACAGGTCCAAGTACTGAGCCCTGTGGGACCAGCTGGTTACAGGCTGAGGTTTGGATAGTCGCCCCCCCACCACCACTCTCTGATTCCTATCCTGCAGCTAGTTCCTGACCCACCCCAGCACTTTGTCCCTTATTCCCAGGTCCCTCGGTTTGCTGATCAGCCTGCCATGTGGCACTGAATGGAATGCTTTGCTGAAGTCTAGGTACAGGACATCCACCAGCTGTTCCCTGTACAACGATCTCATAAGAAGAAGTCAATCTTGTTGGTTTGACAAGATCTCCCCCTGACAAACCCATGCTGCCTGTCATCCTGGAGACCATTATCATCAAGGAAGGACACCAGTCTCTCCTTTAGAATGGACTCCATTATCATCCCCACTATGGAGGGCAGGCTAACCGGCCTGTAGTTGTCTAGCTCATCCCTGGGACTGCTATGGTGGAGTGGAAGCATATTGGTAGTTCTCCAGTCTTGGTGAACACATCCCTCCTCCAGTGAGGTGTTAAACACGTCCATTAGCGGGGCTGCTAGTACCCTCGCCAACTCTCTCAGGACCCTTGGGTGTAACCCATCTGGTCATAGTGCTTTTTCCACCTGCAGTCCCATTAGCCCCCTTAAGACCCTGGTCACCCCAATCTCCCCTTCATAGCCCACCCCCCCTGGGCTCCCCCACTTCTCCCCTGGGGTATGGGCCCTTCTGGTTCCTTAGTGAAGACAGAGCGACAGTATTCATTTAAAGCCTCCACTTGCTCTTCCCCCATTCTACCCATCCTTCTTCCCTCTTAATCCTTACAATCCTGTCCCTTCTGCTTCTTTTCTCCCTAATGTATCAGAAGAAATCCTTCTCCCCTTCCTTAATCACCTGGGCTAGTCTTAGCTCTATATCTGCCTTGGCTGCCCAAAACTCTCTCACTGCCTTGCGAGATTTCTCTGTGTAGGCCTCTCTGTCCTCCTCCTTCAGGGTACGCTTGTACTTTAGGAAGGCCTCCCACTTTGCATTCGCCTTCTTGGCCACCCTCCTGCTATTCCAACAGGGTCTCTGGCACCTGGCATTCTTTTTATGAATCTTCATGCAGGTGTCGGTGGCCTCTATTAATCCCTTCTTGATGACTTGACCATCTCTGCTCTGCATCCACATCCATCTCTGGCTTGAGCTTTGCCAGGTGCTCCTTCAGCATGTTACCCATTCTAGCAAAGTCTGCCTTCTTGAAATCCACTACCCTCATTTTTGTCTTGGCCGCATCCTTCCACATGTTAATGTAAAACCACACTGTGCAGTGGTCACTGCCTGCAAGGGGATCCCTCATTTCAACTCCCTGGACCTGCTTCCCATTCAACAGCACCAGTTCTAGTATGGCCCCCTCTCTTGTTGGTTCTGTGGTTCCCTGTGTCAGGAAACTCTCCTGGATAGCATCCAGGAGGATCTGCTCCCTTCCACAGGAAGTAGCCGGGGTGCCCCAGTCAATACCTGGCAGATTGAAGTTGTCTAGGATAATAATGTTCCTCTTCCCTCCTGCCCTCCTAATCTGTTCCCCCAGCTTCCTATGCAGCTCTGTGCCCTGTGCTGGTGGTCTGTACACCACCTCCACCCTAAGCTGTTTTCTAGTTGTGTTCTGAAGCACTACCCATAGGGCTTCAGTTGCTCCTTCCTCCCCTTCCTCCCTGGTGCACATTATCCCATTCCTAATGTGCAGCACTACTCCTTCCCCTCTCCCCATCTCCCGCTCTCCCCCTCTCTCTATCCCTTTAGTTTTGAGCCACCCACACCTCAGATATTTAAATAACCAGCTCGGGAGGGGAGTCTCTGAGAAAATTAGAAACTTGGGGGCAGGGGATTTGTGTTCCAGCTATTTAAAATAAAATACACTTGGGCCAGGGGAAAAAGTGAACTGCAAGAGTCAAGAGACTGGGAACAGAAGCCTGGTCTCCAGAGCTGTCCTAGCAGAGCTGCTTGTGCTTTAGACCTCCCTACCATGGGAGCAGCCTCCTTGCTTTTTCATTACTTCTCCACTTCCTTCCCTGCCTTGACAGCTACAGGGGAAGAGGTCACTAATGTTCGCTATTCTACCCCTGCCACTGTCAAGGCAGACACTGTTCATGAAGCATGGCTTTCAGTATGCTATTCATGAAACAACATTTTAACGGGTTTCCGATAAGGCCTCAGGGCCAGATGGGATGCACCCAAGGGTTCTCAGGGAACTGGCATCTGAATTAACCAAACTCCTGACAGAGTTATTTAATAGTTATATTCAGACAGGTGTGGTTCCAAAACACTGGAGGGTAGTGAATGTAGTTCCTCTACATAAGGATGGGAACAAAGAGCAGCTGGGTAACTACAGACCTGTCAGTCTTACTGCTGTGGTGGGTAAATGGATGGAGATACAAATCAAAGAGAAACTAGTGGACTATCTGGAGAAAAACTTGCTCCAGGGCAGTAAACAGCACAGGGTTGTGGCAGGGAGGTCTTGTCAGTCCAACCTAATAGTATTTTTTGAATGGATAACTAGGACAGTGGATAAGGGTCATGCAGCGAATTTACGTCAGCTTCAACAAGGCATTCGACTTCAAGTTAAAGTTCAAGTCTATTTCATCAGGAAAACTCCATTGAGCATGCTCATTTACAAGGAGGTTCTGCAAAGGGCAACGTGAGACATAAGAAGCAGGGTACAATAACAAGAACAGAAAGTACAATGCACAATACCAAAAAAACATGCCGGAGAATAGCAAACAATATTTTACAGGGAATAAACAAACACAGCTGATTACCAAATGCACGTGGACTTGACTTGGAGCCACAGAGAAGGTTGCTAAAGAATTTAGAAGATCTGAATACAACAAAGAACATAGTTAGGTGGGTTGGAAGGGTATGCCGACCTAACGGCAACACCAACACAGTGACATACCTCGCTGTTGGCAAAATCGCCACTTTGGCGACGGTTCGCTGTGTTGGTGTGAAAAACAGGACTGGGAGACATACGGGATTTATGTCTACCGTAACTTGTGGTTGACATAAATCCAGTCGCTGAGATGCCAGTCGACAAAAGTGTTGTCAAACCGGCATCGTAGAACTGTTTGGAAATTGGTTGGAAGGGAGGCAGCAGTGGGTAGTGTGAAACAGTCAGATCTGACAAGAGGAAGGTCACCAATGGAGTGCCACAGGGATCAGTCCTAAGTCCAGTTCTTTTTAATATGTCCATCAGTGAAATAGTGAAAAAATGTGTCTCTTTACAGATGACACTAAGCTCTGTGGTAGGGTGGGTAGACAGTGAGGAGAGGGTAAGGGAGATACAGAGGGATCTGCAAAGGCTGGAGTGGTGGTCCAGGGTTTGACATTTTAAATTCAATTCCAAAAAGTGCAGATTGATGCACATAGGGAACAGGAACCCCAGAATGGAGTATTGGATGACAGGGGTTAAGCTGGACAGCACTTTTGAGGAAAAGAACCTGGGAGTCATTATATGAGACTCCCTTAAACTAGCCAGTGTAACAATACTTCAGTAAGGAAACAGGATTCTGGGCTGAATTGAGAGGGGTCTTGACAGCCAGATGAAAGAGGTATTACTACCTCTCTATAGATCACTCTTAAGACCACACGTGGAGTACCGTGCCCAGTTCTGGATTCCTCACCTAAGGAAAGACAAGGATAGACTGGAGATGGTGCAGCATACGATAGCCAAAATTATTCAGGGTCAGCAGGGCAGAGCCAATGAGGATTGCCTTAGGGCATTAAACATGTACTCACCTGAGGTCAGATGAGAAAGGGGTGATATGACAGAAACCTTCAGATCCCTGAAAAGAATGAACAAGGTGAACTGTGAGGAACAATTCAGTAGGCGTGGCGAATCTAGAACACGAGATCAAAAGTGAAAGCTGGGGTGGGGTGGAGATTCAGGAGGGATATTAGAAAGATTTATTTCACAGAGACAGTGGTTGAGCCATGGAACTGTCTGCCAGCGGAGGTGGTGGGCACAAAACCCATTAATGGTTCCAGACATGGCTGGAACGTATTTAAGGGCTAAGTTGTTACTCAGAGGGGCGATAGTAACAAAAAAGGGAGCAAAGGAGTGGATAGTGTAGACAAAGACCCCATTTGGACAGTAGGCCTTGGGGTATGATAGGGTGTTACGGGCAGACTGGATGGACTGTTGCTCTTTTTCTGCCACCATTGTCTGTGTTTCTATTAATAAACCGGAAGAGCATATGTAGAAAAAGGAAGGGAAGGGAAAATCTGTCTGGGGTCATTTATTTTCCATATTTTCTTCTGCATTAAGGAACCAGCTGACTCCTTAGTTTTGTGTACTGGAATTCATGCTTCTTTTAACAAGACTCCTGAGCATTTGCACGTTGCTCAGTAGCAAGAGCTAAGATCAGTGCAACCTGGTCTGAAGTGTAACTGGTCCGCCGTGGATGTTGTGGTTACTACCCCTGCCTTGCTGGCTCAAACAAAGTTGAGGGGCCTGGGTTCTGATTTTCCCTGTTGAGGGGGGGTTGAATCCACATCTTTTAAGTTTAGCCTGGTGCCTCCACCCACTGTAAAATTTAAGTGGGCCTGGTGTCATAGTGGTACAACCATGAGAGGCATCACTTACTCACCTTCCCACAGTGTCCCCCTGCATATTTAAAATCACAGTGCTACCTTAAATTCAACAAAACCACAATTAGTGACTTACAATAATAATCTACTCATGAAACAAAATGTACAATATCAATAAGATATCTATTGGGGAATATTCACAAGGGATGGGGTAATGCAAACCAAAACTGTTTTTAAAGACATCATGTGAACTCGTGGCAAAGCTGAAATTAAAGGCATGACTAGGCTCCGCCAGTAAAGACTTTTAAACAGTAACAGTACCCACCACCAACCAGGCAAGTCAGTGCAGTAGCAAGTAAACCGCACATCCCTCTGAATTACTAGCCCACCTGCACTGGGAGCACTACCCGCTGGTACCAGTTTTCACCCTTCTTCTTTAAAGCAGCTCCCTGTGCTTCGCTGGGTACCCAGCTATAGGAATGGTGCAGGCCCGATGATGTTGCAGCTGGATGGCCGGTAGTGATGCACTTAAAACAAGCAGTTAAACCCAAAACCCCGCAGGCCATGCAACTGTTTAAGCGGCAGATCTTCCAAATTAGTTATTTGAAAGTCCTGGCCTGTTGGCCAAATCTGTAGATTTGGAGGCAATTTTGTTCAAACTTTCCCAGTTGCAGGACAAGCTCTGAGAGTACTTGTGGTTCTTTTGTACCACTTACCTATAAGCAGGAGTCCTTGTCATCCTCCTCTGCAGGTGCAGTTCCTCTCAGGTTGATGGTTCGATTGTTACAGTTGGAGAGGGAAGCTTGATGACCTCTCATGCTCTTCCCTCTTCCTCCTCCTCCTCCTCCATAGCACAGACCAGTCTAAGGAGCAGGGGGTCCATGCCTCACACCCAAATCCAGGCTTCAGAACCCTAGTGTGAGCTGGTACAGTGGCACTGAGGGCTGAGGTACTGGACACCGCACCTCGCACCACACCAGCTACCGGTGTTCAGGAATGAACACGGGTTGCTGGGGGTTGTCAGGGGAGGAGAAGGATTGAGCATCTGGAGGACTGCTCTCCTTCTCCGGGGATGGGGGGTCCATGATGTTCAGTGCATGGTTGCCTCCTGGCAGAGGCTGGGGGACAACATGCTCCGCTGTACATAGGGGTGGAGCTGGGGGCAGAAGTATGGAGGGAGCATGTGCGGATGTGTGTGCGCTCCCCTCCGGCAGTGTCATTGCATGTCCTCAGCTCTGGGGTGAAAAAGGGGTTGGCCCCTGCGTTGAGCAGCTTGATGGCTGTCCACGAGTTTCACAGCGGTTGCTCGGCACATAACTGGATCCGTGTTCTGTGGGGAGTTGGGGGCTCCCTGCAGCCCTGCTGCAGAGGGTAAAACCACAGGGGAAAGGTGCCAGGCAGATCAAGGCAGAGGTTGCTGGCGGCTGGAATCTCCGAAGGATGCAGTGTCAGGAGGGAGCAGACCAGGTGGCAAAGAAAAAGGAGGTAAAAAAGAAATAACTAAAAAAAAAAAGAACTCTAGTGTGGAGTATTAGCTGGTACCTGGTATTAGCATTAATCAGCCTCTCCCAGACTGTCTGCTGGACTGATGCAGGTTTCTTCTCTTGATGTACACTGTCTCACACAGTCTTTGGTGTCCACAGACTGGCTGCTGTGGCATGTGTTTACCTCCCTGTCTCTCAAGGCAGATCACAGTCTATCAGGGAAATGTTGTCCTAACACTTTCAGTAGGCACACATATAGCTCAGTCTCTGGATACACAGGTAGTAGAAACCTCTACAGTCACTCCCTGGTAGTTGAATGTCGAAGCCCAGGTAGGCTTCTCTGGATGTCTCTGGCGAGCCGCACTCTAGTCCTCCCCTCTCTTGAACAGCTTACTGTTAACTCACCTCTTCTGTAACTGCTCTTAACCTTTCTGAGTGACAGGCAGCTTATGACTGGCACACACAGCTGTCAGTCTGCAGAATTTGTTTTCAGAATGTTCACTCAACACTCTATTGGCTGTCAGAAAGGACATCAAGCATACAACACAGTCACTTTCCCAGCAAGCTGTTGGTGTTCCCTGAGATTCCTGACCTCTGATTGGTTGGCAGTCAAATGGCTTTCACTATACTGCAGAGACACACAGAGTTACCATGTCCTAGACAGGGCTCAGGGCACCTAACAGACTGTGTAATACAGCCTTAAAATGGCTTTCATATACTGCAGAGATGAGACACACTAGCTACTATGTCACAGACAGTGCAGGCACCTAACAGACAGTATGTAACAGCTGCTGCCAGGCCAGCAATGAGCACTTCCCCCTTTCTCTTTCTCTCCCTAGCACCGTACTGGATCTCCCAATTACTCCCCCTTCAGTCTCCAACCCTTGCACTTTGTGCAGTAAAACTGTGCTGTGTTTTTGTTTTTTTAAGTTAACTTTTTTGTTTTCACTATAGTGGCTGTGGCTGCAGAGCAAGCATGGATTCCTCCCTCTCCCGAGAAAGTCTGCTGCTATCTGCACGCTCACACAGCAGACACAGAGCATGGACACCAGCACTGACCAATTGGATTGTCAGGCTGGTGTCATGTGCTCCGTTCTACTGTAAGAACCCCACTGGTAGCCCTTTCATGCCTGTTTCCAACCTCGGATTAGTCCCAGGACCCCACAGGCTGACTGTAATGCTTGTATTAAAAAATTACCTGTTACTCGCTCCATTATCTGTGTCCACAGTACCCGATCCATGAAGTACACTGTTAGGTCTGGTAGGGAAGTAAATTTACCTGAACTACCCTACCCAACCAAAAACCACTGATAACCTGACCTACCTGCTCCAGCTACCTGACAGATAGCCCATCCCTAGAAATAAATAGAAACATATTGTTTCTTTTTAGTTTTAAATTTGCACAGATGTATGGAAAAGTAATTTATACATTATTTTGAAGAACAGAAAGATTAATTCAGGAAGCATTTTAAAAATTATTTAGTCTCCCTCAAGTTAATAAGATTGTGTGTGCTCCTAATATTTAGTTTTGTGTTCTTATTTCTGAAGAAGGCTATTTTCAAAACAGAGGAATGCCAGTGATATAAATGGAATAAATTAGTGAGATGAAGTGCACTATTAGGGATAATGGAGAATTATCCACTCTGAGTAAAACATTCTGTTAAAGAGAGCATTGAAATTTATTAATTTCTCTACTCAGTTATTATAACCACTATCCCTGATGACGAGGCATTGATTTAGTTTAGAAATGCTGGTATCTACAAGAAAAAAGGGAAATGAAATAAAAGACTGCATGTGGAAACTAAGACTTTGATTGGTCCGGGCTGTTTTTTTCTTACCTTTTTTTCTATCAATTTTTTCTGCCCAGGTCACAGGTGACTCTTCAGCCCCTGCTCACCTCCCCTGCCATCTATCACCTACCTTGGGACTTCCCTGTTGCATAATCACCCATAGATTTCCCCCTGTGGCAGAGCTGGGGAGGGAGGTCCATCTTCCCCACAACGGAAAATACATCCAGAAGTTCGGTGGGGGTCCAAAGTGGTGAAGACGGCAGAGGAAGGCTAGCAACTTTTCATGTGCCTGCTTTTTCTTTTCCAAGTTTCTGGTCCCTCCTCCGATCAGCAGCATGCAATGATGTTAGGCATCCAGGCCATCCAGGTCATCTCCATACTAGCTGTTCTTGCTGCCCTCTGACCATGTCTCCATGTGGTGGTAGTGAAGGGGTGTTACAGCTGATCACCCCTTGCTGGTAGAGGATAGAGGAGAATAGGCAAATGGATGCTCAGTCCCCTCCAGCTGACCACCAGCAATCCAGGTCTGTTCCCGATCCTGGGTCACTGGCATGGAACAAGATGTAGCATCCAGTGCCTCAACCCTCTGTGTCACTGGGCCGGCTTGTTGCTGCTTATTTTATTTTTATGTAGTGCAAATAACTAGAGGCATCTGTAAGCACTTTATGAGATAAAAACAAAACTCAGTATTACACAAGCCAGCACAATTTAAAATTAATAGTTGCAAGCATGAGCATATAAAAGTAATCACAACAAATTGATTTTATCTGAATTCTGATTGTATCTTGATATTTATGTTGATTGTGAAAACATCCTGAACAATGAAAAGGCATAATATAAAATCTAGAACTACAAATACAGTACATCAGCAGAGTAGCCAGCGCAAATTAAGGAAGGCAAGGCAAGTTTATTTTTATGGTGCCAAGTTCATAAGGCTCTGGGTGCCTTATAACAATGATTATTAAATAATCATACATATATAAATAAACAGTCTCATTAAATTATAATGACAAATAGTCATAAATAATCATTAAAAGATAACAAAAACAAATGAGAATTGAATGCCTTAATAAGAGCTTCCACTGAAGGGGCATTGTGGATGGACAGTGGTAGCCTATTCCAGATCACAGGGACAGCCACTCCAAAAGCTCTCTCCCTGATAAACATAACCAATTGTAATGCATGGGGCAGATAGCAAGCTTGTGGCAGCAGAAGAGAGGAGGCAGAAGAGAGAGAGGTATAAATAGACAGGAACATAGTACTGTAGTTGAATGCAGTCACCCCGTGACGAAAGTCTGCTCAGATAGGTAAGTCTTTAATTTTGACTTTACTCATTCAGCTGGAGGCTTAAAGGAACTCAGAGTAGGTGTGCTTGGAAAGTAAAATGGTAAGGAGTTCCACAGTTTGGGATCATAATTGCAAAAAACTTAGTCTCCCCATATCTTGCCCCCACGGGCAGCTGTCACAATCCAGCCATAGCACCTCTACGGTGCAAGAAGCCTGATCCACCTACCCCCCAAAGAGATAGATAAGGTGCTACTTGCCCCCATGGGCAGTGGTCACGATCCAGCCATAGCACCTCTACGGTGCAAGAAGCCTGATCCACCTACCCCCCAAAGAGATAGATAAGGTACAATGCTTTGAAAATTAGACAATTTCTCTGGGCTGTGTGAAAGCTGACCAGATCATCGCACAATTTGCTGTTTTCAATTTTCAAAGCGCCTTCTCGGTAGCGCTATTGGCTCCATGCCTGTGTAGAGCTCCCTGATTGGTTGGTCTCACTCACCTGAGACAGGAGCACCCAAGACGTGGCTTAATGTAAGCCTGCATCCTGTACTCAGCTTCTAATTTATATATTTTAATTTAGCCTGTTCTGCTCGGCCTGTGTAAAGTAACTTACCAGTCCCCCCCCGCTGCATTTTCTCTCCAACTGTATGTGCACTGATTCAGTGCTAGCTCTGCAAATTTCCCCTTGATTCTGCATCCCCCCGCCTCCTTTAAATGCACACAGTCTCTGCCCACTCCTATCTGATGTTTCAATTTATTGGTTACTTACTGTCAACAACTGCAATTCCTCCCATCCCCTTTTTGCAGTTAAGCCTTCTAGCAGCTTTATCTCATTCTGTCTTGCTGAGGCATACCATTTTGGTACTTTAGGTCTGCTTATTGCTGACTAGCATATCCTGTCTTGCTGACTAGCATAGCCTGTCTTGCTAAGGCACTGTTTTACTTGAAAATTGTACTACAAATTACTGAACTGTGACTGATTTGCCAAAAAACTGTGTTTATTGTCTAAAAATGTTCCCAGCAACCAAGTGTTACAGCCCCTTCGTAAATTTGTAGCTCTCTCCAGATTGCCAAGGAAATCGCTGGCTTTTCAGTTGCTAATTGAGCTGTTTTCACCCAGAGTGCTAGCCTTTGTGTTGCCCCACTGTTAATTCAAGCTCCTCTTTCTAGCAGGGAACCCGCTGGAGTTCAACTCAGATGCCCTCGCGTGGACCCACGGACACCGGGCGGTCAGTGCTTCTCGGCCCATGCCAAGACCTCTCATTGGACTCCACCACTTGAGAGGTACAGCAAAGCTGCAATTTTTCACCCACCCGCCCATCTCCTCCTGTGTGCTATTATATAGACCCGTTAGCACTGCCCACTCCCATCCCTGATGAATCTCCTGCCTTCTCTTTCTTGCTAAAACAATTTGTTACTGCCTGGGTTCCGCCAGGGGAATCCTGCAACCAGCAGCTGGTGACCTACCCTTGTTATCAGCCAATCACAACGTGTGTGCTTTTTTTAAGCAAGCCCTGATTGGCTCAGACGAAAGGCGCTGCATATCTGTGCTCTGGGTTCAGTCCCTGCTGGGCTTTTTCTCCCATCCCTCCCACCCTCCCAGGCTTCCATTAAATACTCAGTTAGCTTGCCCCTATAGAGCTGTTTCACTGTATTCACTCACATTAAGGGCATAGACCGTGCTGCAAGCCACCCTCTCTCTAGGCACCCCACCCCTTTCTCCTGCACTAGACTGCTCTGCTGAACCATGACTCACCTCCCCATTGTCATTTTATCTTTGCTCACTAACATCCTAACTATATGCTATCACGATGAAGTCCCAGGTTCAGAACCTACCCTGGAACATCTCACTGCTATTTACGTCACCCCCTTTCACTGCACTAACACTCATCCAAAGCCCACCCCTCCCTTTAATTACAATCCACTCCCCACTCACCTATTTTTATTACCCCCTTTTCACATGTCACGCAGAGCTTTATCCCTACTATCTATTAACTGCCACATTAGACCGTACCATAATAGCACTAAAATGGTATCCCCCTACCAGTAATATTAGCTGGTCACAACTTAAAAAAAGCATCCTGATCCATCACAACAGCTATAAAAAACTCCTGCTCCTGCTCCTTCTCTGCTCAGGTAATGTAGAACTAAATGCAGGCTCTCTGTCGACGTTCTCCTCGCCTACTGAGTTTGCTGCCGCTCCTGGTCTTAAATTCATTTTTGTTAACATTTTAAGTTTGCCCCCCAAAAATTGACCTTTTACAAGCCTGGACCGCATACACTGAGCCCGACCTCGTTATTATCACCGAATCCTGTCTCAAAATTACTATTACGGACCAGCAAATAACTCTCCTCAACTATAGTCTCTATAGGACTGATAGGAATACCAGTGGGGGTGGAGTAGTTATTTATGCCAAATCCAAATTCACTATTAGTGACATCTTCTGTAATTCGAAATCTAAGGAATACGAAATCGTATCTCTGAAACTCCACCTTCCCTCCAATGAAATTATTACAGTAATTGGAGGCTACAGACCTCCAACTGGTGGAACTGAAATCATCAACGTCCTAAAATCCTTAGTTACAACAGCCAATACAGAAACACTGATACTTGGGGACCTCAACATGGATTGGCTCACACACAAATCGCATAGCCTGAAATCCCTTTGTGATGAACTAGGTCTTGCCCAGATAATTAGTGAGCCCACTAGGATTAACACCACCAACATTGCCAATAGCTCTCTTATTGATGCCATACTTACCACCCATCCCCACAAAATACTACAATCAGCTGTTTTTTCCAACGATATGAGTGATCATAGAGTTGTGGTCTGTTCAAGACATCAAACCCAAGCCCGCAATCAGCCTAAGTTCATAATCAAGCATTCCTTTTCGTAAATTCAACACCCTGAGCTATCTGACGACCTTAGCAAGGTCAAATGGCAGGATCTGTACCTCTAAAACAGTCGATGAGGCTGTCTGTAACCAAATGGAAAATCTCACCACCCTGGCTAACAAGCATGCCTCTATTTATTAAGGTGCTGCATGTTGTTGCCCGCCACCCCTGGTTTACACCGAACTCAAAACCACACTTATAAACCGAGATAAACTCTGGGCTCTAGCAAGAAGAACTAAGAATCCGACAGATTGGCAGACATTTAGAGCAGCTAGGAATGCCTGCTTAAAACATATTCGCTCTACCAAAGTGAATGACTACGTTTCCATGCTGGAAAAAGCCAAAGGAAACTCACACAAAATTTGGAGGACCATCAAATCTATTGAAGGTCAACCGGCTGCTCCCTCCATCCCAGCTAAGATCAACATAAATGGCACAGTTATTGAGAACAATTACCAAATCCTCGAAGAACTGAATTCTCACTTCGCCACACCTGGTCTAGCTTTCGATGCATCACTGTACGTATCTCGTATTAGTATCCATGCTAGCCCTATCACTGTCCTGAAAGCTACAGCCCATCCTTTCCAGCTGCTCCCCCTCAGCTTCAAAGAAGTTGAGGATTCACTTATCAATTTAGATACCACAAAAAGTGCCGGAGACGATGGCTTAGAACCATTTTTCTTAAAAGTCGGCTACCGCTATCTTACTGCTCCCATTCTCCATATATTCAGCCTCTCTATCTCTTCTGCTGTAGTTCCATTATGCTAGAAATCCGCTCATATCATACTCTTATTTAAATCCGGTGACCTATGTGACTCAAACAATTACAGACCAATCTCAATCTTGCCTATCCTTTCAAAAGTCCTCGAAGAAATTATTTATGTACAATTGAAGAATCATCTGAAAACCTACTCTCTCCTCAATCCAGCCCAATCAGGCTTTCACTCTAATCATAGCACCATTACTGCACTAGCTAAAGTCACTGATGACTGGATCTCAGCCAAGGATGCTAAAAAAAATACTGGTGCAGTATTCTTAGATTTGAGTAAAGCATTTGACACCGTTGCCCATACTCTAATTGTGAACAGCCTCACCAATCTTGGCGCTACCCTAGCTACTACCAAATGGTTCTCCAGTTACCTATCAGGTAGGATGCAGAAAGTCAAAGCTGGTGGGCTGTTCTCTGCCTTCTTACCAGTTACTAGGGGAGTCCCGCAAAGTTCCATCTTAGGTCCTATACTGTTCTCCCTATCTATCAACAACCTCGATTCTCAAATAGCCAGGTCAACCTTGCATTTCTTTGCAGACGATACAGTTTTGTATACATCCGGCCATACAATATCGGAAGTCAGGGATATACTTCAAGTCGATTTTGCACAGCTAGAAACAAATCTCATCAATACCAAACTCCTCCTAAATGCTAAAAAAACTAAGGCCATGATTTTCCCCCCTAATATTTCCTCCGTCATCCTCACTGTCCCACCTAAAGACTTCATTGTTACATCCCTAGGTAAACCACTGGGAGTTGCCTCTAAATTTAAATACCTCGGCTTTTGGTTAGACAACAAGCTCTCCTTCAATGAGCCCATTGACGACTTGTCCAGAAGACTAAAAGCTAGACTAGGCTTCTTCTTCTGAAATAGGTTCCTCTTTCCCCTGGAAACCAGACTCAGGCTTGTTCAGACCACCTTCCTCCCTTTACTTGACTATGAGGACATATTATACACTTCTGCAGCAATTACTAACCTAAACAAATTGAACATTCTCTATCACCGCGCCCTGCATTTCGTTACAAACTACTCATACCGAACCCACCATTGCAAACTATACGCAGCTTTTTGGTTAGACTTCACTTACCATTAGACGCACACTCCATGCTGGCATTTGGACCCTAAAACTTCTTCTGAATAAATTACCAAGCTATTTAGTAGCACTTATCCGTACTGCCCACAGCTCTTATTTCCTTAGGAAATCAGATTTTTTCCTATTCGACGCACCTAGGACTCATACCTCCTTTGGCAGATGAGCCTTCTCAAGTGCCCTACCAACTATTTGGAACCAGCTGCAATCCACTCTAAAACTATCCAATGTAGTCTCAGTAAATTTCTTCAAAAAAGCTGGTGGCTTCAAAAATAAAGGACACCTGTAACTGTTTCTAAACTCCCTCCCTAGCTTTCTCCTTACTTCCTTAGTTTGTTCTCACTACACCACCTTCCTTAAACAACTTGTACTAAATATTTTTTTTGGTTTTTGTTTTTCACCCAGGACTGTTTACCCATGTACCTTGTAGGACTTGGTCTGCCATTTATGTATTGTTATGTTATTGCCTGCATTGCATATTTGTTGTAACCATGCACCCAGGACTTCCTTGTGAATGAGCTTGCTCAATGGAGCTTTCCTGCAATAAACTTGAACTTGAACTTGAACATCTTTATATTAAATAAGGGAGCAAGTATCAAATCCAGAGCTGGGCCATGTAATTCCAGATTATGGATCTGGAACCACCACATCAGTAATAAAACCTGGTGTCAGACCCTGAAAGGTTTTACAGACAAGTGAACGTAGTTATAATGAAAAATTAGGCACTCACTACCTCTTAATATTGATGCCACAGAATCAAAATTAAAGCTTCAAAATTCAGTTATTTTAACATAGAGTTAAAAAAACAGCATTCCAAGAGAACAACTCTGTCATATCTGGGACTAATCGCAGCCTAACGTAGTTTTGTCTTTATCAAAGCAGTTTTTCCTCATCACATATCTTGGTACACTCTTAAGACATACCATCTAATGGATGTCATAATCCTTAACCGCCTGGGACAACAGGATGAGGTTGGATCCGATTCCTCATATAGGCAAAAAATGTGGTTAAGGATTATGCCATAATTAGATGATGTCACAGGAGTGTGCCTATAAAAAGGATGTGTGATGAGAAAAGGCTGCCTTTGAGAAAGGATCAAAGGATCTAAAACACGCCAGGCAGCGATGGGTCCCAGATATGACAATTTTTCCTTTTGAAATGCTGTTTTTTTTTACTTTATGTTAAAATAAATGAATGATGAAGCTTTAATTTTGATTCTGTGGCACTGGTATTAAGAGGTGTTGAGTGCCTAGTTTTTGGTTATAATAACTCTGTTTTTTTCATTAAGGGCACCACTATCTTTCTGTTACTCTCTTTTTGAAGACAAGTGAAAGTACCTTGCAATTAATTCACTGCTGGACTGTGAGCCAGTGGTGTGACATCAAAATGGGGGTGTCATGACATCAAAATGGGGTTAATGTGTTTGTGGAGTTTAGCTCTTATTAAAACATGAGCTGCAACATTCTAAAGATGTTGCAGTCCATCTAGTGTTACCCATTTTCAAACCAGCCAGAAAAGAGTTGAAATTATCAAGGTGACTAGTAAATAGTGTGCAGGCACTTATTAAAGTCATAAGCTATGAATAAGACAAAATCAGCTTGGGGGTATTTCTATTTCTTGTTACATGTAAATTGAATGACAAATTAGATTCCAGTGCAACACTTACGTTCTTTACTACACACACTGACGCCATTTAAACATTATCAAAAAGAGTCTCAAATTCAGGAACCTACTGACCTTGGATGAGGACCCGAGGGTCCAAAGTTATGAGATTAGTTTAGGTGGCATTTAACTACAAGAAATACTGACTTATCCAGAGTAAAATATGAGCAAAATCTAATTAAGCAATAAACAACAAATGCTCTTGAAGAGTGACTGACACCTCAAGAAGAATTTTGAAAAACAATATTTTTACACAAAGTAGTTTATATTTCTCATTAGCTCTGTATTTCTTATCCTCGTTATTTATTAATGAGGTAATATGCATGAAAATAGGCCAGTAGTTCCTTGGGGGCTCATCAGCTCCTGTTGCTTCTTCCCAACCTGATATCATAATACTCTGCTTGTGACATCACAGTTATTCCCATAGCAATAGAATGTGATGTCACAACAGAGCATTATGATTTCAAATAGGGAATACACTAAAGAGGCAGATAAACTCAAGGGATAAAAAGCTTGCTTTTGTGGAAATTTATTCAGTAATAAATAAGGGAGAGGAGAAATCTATATAAGATAAATGAAATACAAGCTGAACTGTATCTAAATATTATGTTCCCAAGTTTTTTCTCAGAGGCGTCTGCTGCGCTATAAGAGATAAGGGTGGCTATATGAACAGTGATTTTTTTTCAACTGGCCCACAGAATGAGAAGGGAAGTCAAGGAACCAAGGGAGGCCACGCTCAACCAAATGGGGACAATAATTCAGAGATAAGACAAAAACCATGAGCTGTACAGGAAGGGGATTCCACTGAATCTGAATCTGAATCAGCAGTCAGTGACTCTGAACCAACATGAGGTACATCAAACGAAGTACTTTTTTAGAGGTGGAGAGGACACACAAAGCACCAAAAAGAAAAAAACAAATAAAAGGTGGACAAGGAGAAGTAGGAGAGGGAAAAGGAAGACAAATGGAAGGAACAAAGAGGTTACAAAGGAAAAAGAAATACCTCTTCCCTCCCTCTGGATCAAGCACAAAGGATGCTTTTGAATAAGGACTTATCATTTGTCCCCACTCCTTGTATTAATAAATACGACATTATTACTAACCTGTTTCATTTTTTCCACAAGATTCACCTAAGAGTCTACTTTTCCATGAAATACATGGATCTGGACACTAAGTATGAAATCACAAAGGCCAAAGATGTGGGTTGGAACATGGATGAAATGGACAAAGTAAACTTTAATGCTACTTTGAAACTCTAATGAAAATCAGGAAGACATGATTTAAGATACTGGAATGCAAGAACACCAGAGGAATATGTGGGATGAAAGGAAGAGAAGATTCCATTAAATAGCAACTTTTACACCCTTGATAATGAATTCAAGTATACTCAGCTTTGACAGTTGTGTTAGAAAAGGAGTAAATAGTTTACTGAATTGTACACCTGACATGTCAGTTAAATAGCATCTTACTAAGAAAGAAAAACACACATTAAACAAACTATTTTATTTGTTGTTGGTAATGTTCAAACCAGCTGACAAAGGGGGAAACATATTTGTTATGGATTCTGGGTTTTATGAGGGAATGGTAGATAAATTACTGCAAGATCAAGATAGACCCTAAGTGTCTCACCGACTCATATTTTCAAGTATGAGTTGCTACAATTATTAGAGGGAGCCCAACATATGAGTTTCCATTATGGCTCTCATATGTTGGGCTCCCTCTAATAATTCCCCTGCCCTATGACACCAGTTTTCTTTGCATTGCCTAAGGTGCATTAAGTGTCTTACAATGCCTCAGGCATACCCTATATTGTCTGGGATGGGATTGCTAACAGAGAACCTTTCAAGGTTTGTTGATTTATTCTTACAGTGAGAAGTTTCAAAGCTGAGAACCCATCTCAGAGATATGGGGGCCCTATTATGCAGAAAAGAGGGGATGATTTGGCAGGAAGGGTTTCACTGGCTCACTATCGATGCTGATGCTCTGTATTCATTTATGCCGCATGAAAAGAGACTTGCTGCTTGCAAGTGGTTCTTAGAAAGATCAGACAGGGATGTACCAGTGGTATTTATTCTTGAGTCAGTCAGTTTCATACTAAGCTACAATATCTTTGAGTTCAAGTGGATATATTTTGTTCAGGTTTGTGGGACTGCAATGGGGACGTGCATGGCCCCATCATATGTGGACCAGTTCCTGGTGCTTTGGGAACTGGATACTGTGTTCAGTGATGATTTTCCATATGACAATATTGTCTTGTGATTTTGCTTTACAGATGGCATTGTCTGCTTATCATATGGCAGTAATTAAAGCTTTATTCTGATTGGCTATTGCCTGTTGATAGCTGGCTAGTTAAAGTCATGACACTGCACATGCCCAGAGTCATGGCTTTACTTTCAAAGCCTGATTTAACATAGAAACATAGAATTGTAAGGGTATGCCTGTGGTTCAGTGGGTGGAGTAACAATGTCACTCCCCCATCAGGCCTTAAAAGGCCACTCCTCCTGGACTGTTCCAGGATTTGTTTCTTTGTTGTGGCCGGAGGTGCTGCCTCCCTTCTCTCTGGGCTTGTCCTGTTTCCTTTGCACCTCTGGCCGCTTGTTCTAATCTCCCGTTCCTTTCCTTTCCACCTCAGTGCTCCCATCGATCTGCCTCAGTTGCATCATTTTGCATCCTTTCCTTCGTCCCTGCTTTGCTCTCCCCCCCCCCACCCACTCTCCCTATTTCCCTTCTAGTGTGCTGTAGCTCCTCCTGGGCCCCGGATTCCCCCACTCATTTTCCTTGCTTCTTGCTTTTGTTGTTCATGCTGCTCATGCGGTGCCTCATCCTGTCCTCCAGTTTCCCGTCATCTTGACCTCCGCCCTCTGCTGCTTGCTCCAACCCCGCTGGGGTGGTGGTTTTCCCCACCTGCTCCCAGGTCCTCACCCATGTTCCCTAAAGTCTGCTTGCTGCCACTGCCTTCCGCCATTGCCGGGGACCTGTCTTACCATCTAGTTTGCTCCAGCTTCCCCTTTCCATGCACTATTGTGCTGGTCTGCCTGCCACTGCTCTGGGTCCTCCATCGCTCTTGGATCTACCCTCCTTCCAGCCATTGCTGTCTCCACCTTCCTCCTAGTTCAGAGCTCCCATTACTTCCCTCTTGTTTTGGGCACTTTCACACCACTCTTCACTGACTTGGCAGGTCCTGTCCTCCTCGTCTCTTCTGAGTGTCCCCTTCCCGCTTGCCGAGTCCTTCGTTCTCCTCTCATTCTGACTGTACTCTGCTGTGCTGGTGGTTCTTCTGCCTAGCACATTGGATCCACGTCTGCTCTCGTCCAGCATTTGTTCATCCTCTGCTGACTGCTTCTTTGGCTGTCCTGCAGTTTGTCAGGTCAGGTTGCCTGAAAGCTGTCCTTGATTCATTCCACTGCTTGACTTGCTTCGGCCTGCATCCCCCTCTCACTACAGCACCATGGTGGTGTTTCTCTCAGTGTGGGCTATCTTTCTCACTTCTTCTGCCTCCATTTTTTGCCTGCTACTGCTTTTGCCTTCCACATACTCATTATGATATCTGTTGGACTACTTAGGTGCTGTGTGCTGTGTGTGGAGTCTCCCCCGATTTGGCATTGGTGTTTCATTTGATGACACCAGGGTGTTTTGAGCTGCTTTCTCCCTATCGTCCCTACCCATGTTTGCTTTTTGGTTCTCCATTTCTTTTGGGGTTCCTGCCCTATTAGCCATCTATCACCGTCCAGTCATCCATTCCCTCTGCTCCTACCTGGGACTCCTGGGTGTTGGACGTATTCGTACACAGGGGTGTAGCCAGGAATTTTAAACTTGCACTCAAAACTGATGCACTGTTGCCCCCCAATTATGTAAACATAATGCCTTGGATGCAGTATAGCACAGTGGTTTAAGGCTCTGAGCTGCAAATCTGGAGACCTGGGTTTGAATCCCACATCCCCCACTTGCCTGCTGTGTGATCCTGAGCAAGTCACTTAACCTCCCTGTGCGCCCAGGTTGCACCTGTAAATGAGCTTTCAGCTTAGTGTGACTCACCTGGTTAAACAACTGGAAAAAAAATAACTCAAAATATGCACTGCCACACCACACCAACAATAGGCCCCCCCTTCTGTTTGCCATGTCTGAGTTCAAGTAATCAGTTTCTTCCTGTAATCCTCCTTCCTTTGTTTTTCTGCCTGCCTGGTAACTTGTTCTTGTTTGTGTATTTGGCTGGTGGCTTTGGTACCCCACAGTGAACAACAAAGGCAAAAGGGCTCGGCGCGACACACACACAATGTGACTCACAGTGTCCTTGCTTTCCTCTTTCTGTTGCCCCAGTCTAATTTGTTGCCCCTGCCTGATTTTTTTACTGTACTCTGCTTAGTACAGTGCGTATAACTGCTGACACCCCTGTTCATACATTCGGTATCTTCTTATCTACTTATTACTGCATTCCTAGCTATGCCTGTTTTGCCCCAAGGTATGTTGGCCCACTCCCTCATCCCTCTCCTCTTCTCATTCCTCGTCCAGTGCTTTCTTTTGTTTTGTTTTTTTCCCTATCATGCCATCATCATACCTATTCATATCGCCCTCTTACCCTAGTCCTATGTTCTGGTCAACTTGGCTCATATATCCTCCACTCCATGTCCCCCTCCATCATTACTGAATCTCATCCTTCCTATACCCTACCTGCCATCTTCCCTACCCTTAATTGTACTAGTCTTTATGGCTTTCACTCCTTTGTCATACAGCATCCATTTCATACCTCACCTTAACCGAACCGGCCTTCAAGGCATTCACTCCATTATTGTACATCATTCTTTTCATACCTCACCTTACTCAACCGGCCTTCAAGGCTTCACTCTATTACCATTTATCGTCCATTTCATATCTCACCTTCATCTGTACTGTCATTCTGGGCTTCATTTCATTATCGTGCATTGTCCACTTCATACCTCGCTTTCAACCATTCCATCCTTTAAGGCTTTCAATCCACCATCATTTCTCATTTATTTGTTCTTGACCATTCAACTTCCCCTCTTCCCATACTGAATTCTCCCTCATCGTAGGCTGTGTGCATATCTTGTAAGTTCATTCTCGAACCTCCACTCATCCATTCCAGCTTAATAACTCCTGCCTCTACTCTTGTTACTTCTTAACTCAACCATCAGTTATGGGCTTTGCCTGGCCATTCTCCTTTCTTCCTTCATGCAGTTCAATTCATCCCTAATTTGGCTTCTCAGTTGACCTGGTTGGCACACACTCCTGTGGTTGCTACTGCGAGTTGCCTCCTCTGGACCCATGTCAGGGTCTCCTTCGCTCAACCCAACCTCTCAATAGGTCTCCTCATTCACATTGCCTACTCGAGCATACCCTTAATATGAGTCCTATGTTATCTCGACTTCACCTGCTCTCCACTCAGAGATGTGCTTTCCATGTCCATTGCTCCATGGCTCAGGGCTCGACTATAGCAGTGTCAGTGGCTCAGTAGGTAGCACACTCACCTCTGAGGCCGGGAGATCAGAGGGCTGTGGGTTCAGTTCCCACATCTGGCACTTGGGTTAATATCCCAGTACTGACACTGTAGTGCAGCATGAGAGGGGTGCTGCACTTCTGAGGTGCCGTCTTTCGGATGAGACGTTAAACCGAGGTCCCATCTGCCTGGATTGGTGGTAGTTCAGGTGGATGTTAAAGATCCCATGGCACTTATCGAAAAGAGCAGGGGAATTTCCCCGGTGTCCTGGCCAAATTTCCCTCATTCACTATAAATACCACCAACAGCTTAATCTGGTTTCAAAGTCAGTTGGCATTCATCTGTATCCCCCTCTCCCGGGTCGTGCCTGAAAATAGGCAGAATTTGTCTAGTGCACTTACCCGGTCAACAAAAGCTAAATAAATAAATAAAATAGCCAATGGTCTCACTCTGCACCCATGATGCCTGCATCTAGAGCATGAGAAGCTTGGAGTGGGGTCCTTCTCCCTGGCCCATGGTGAGAATGTCTTCAGTCTGGGTGGACCTTCAGTTGTCCCTCATTTCAGCAACACCTCTGGATGTAGAATTCATGACTTCAAGCTGTGAGGGGTGGGGCTCTCATCATCTGGGCCCCTTTGGCTGCCTGAGTGGATTCAGAGGCACCCTCTATGCCATTTTCCATCTGACTGCCTCTGGTTCACCTGGTCTGTTTTGTAGACTCATCTAGGCTGGCTGAGTGCCTCAGCAGCCTTTTCTCTCCTCCTTTGCTTTTGGGTGTCTAGTTGCAGAGACATCGTTCGCAACCCTCAAACAGCATTCCTGTTAGTAGGACAGAGTAAGAGCTTCATCTAAATTGGAATCTTTTCCTCTTCCCTCAGTATTGACTCTAAATTGCAGAAGGTGAGCTGTCACTGACCAAAACATCCTTCAGCCTGGAGAGAAGGTGATCTAGTCCTTGGATCCCCAGAGGTTTCCTCCTCAAAGCAGGTTTTTCCTCTCCTGCATGACAATGGTCCTAATATTAGACAGGGTTAATGCTTTCATAGGTTCTGAAGTTAGGTTCTGCTGTTGGATGGAGTCGAATGGTGGCCCCTTCTATTCCCTCTCTCCTTAGGAAGTCCACCCTTCTGCATCTTGTCAGATTTCCTTTCATTCATCGTTGTCATCATATCTCATTCTTCTCCTGTCCTTCCCATCTACATCTATCACCTTAATTTCTGATCTCGATATATTCTGATTTCTCAACTCTTTGATGCTTGACACCCTTTTGGATATTCTTTTTGGGCTTCTTCCTATGCTACCTTTAGCCAAGAGAATCATTCCAATGGCACCTATAGGGGTGGAACCCTCCTCTAGGGTTCCTCGCTGTTGTACCCCTATATGGTGGTATATCCCACAGATAGAGAGGCAAACAGCCACAATGTATCTAAGTCAGACAAGTACACATCATATCAAGTTACATAAGCACATTGAATTGTAAGGCTATGCTTGTGGTTCAAAGGGCAGAGCAACAACGTCACTCCCCCATCAGGCCTTAAAAGGCCACTCCTCCTGGACTGGTCCAGGATTCATTTCTTTGTTGCCCCACCATCCTCCCCATCACCTCCAGTGGCTTGTCTCATTTTTCCATGGGCTTCTTCCTAAGCTACTTTTAGCTAAGGGAATCATTGCTGTGGCATCAAAAGGGATGGAACCCTTCTCTAGGGTTCCTCACCATTGTACCCCATAGGGTGGTGTATCCCATGGATAGAGAGGCAAACAGCCACAATGTATCTAGGTCACACAAGTATACATCATATCATGTTGCGTAAGCACACTGAAACATAGACTTTGACAGCAGATAAGGACTTCTTGGCCCACCTAGTATGTCCATTTCCCTATGTATCAGATAAGCTGCAGATCCTAGTTAACCAGCAGCCTACTTTCTCCTACCCCCTACTATAATTGCCTTACGTTGGTTCCTTGACCCCATGACCTCCTCAGGAAGGCTGTTCCATGTATCTACCACCCTTTCCATAAAAAAATACTTCCTCATGTTGCCCCTGAGCCATCTTCCCTCTATCTTCATGTTAAAAATGCTCATTTTCATTTCTATCTAGTTTGCTAAGCTCAGGGCATTATATTCTTTCAACAAATCCTCAATTCTGATACTAGTTGAACTATATTATTACGAGTCCTCCCCCAATGCTGTGTGTCCCTCAACCTGTTTCATGTATGAAGACACCAGAGTGTCCACCCCTGGTGCTGCCAAACAGCTGTGACACTGGGTACCCTATCCCCAGTGTAACTCTGTACATATATTATTATTGCCATTGTGAGCCCTCCCCCACATGTTGTGTGGCTCCCAGCCTCTGTGATATATGAAGATATGGGAGTGCTCAACCCCCATCATATATGTAGACACTGGAGTGCCCACATCCAGTGTCACCAAACATCTGTGACATTAGGGTGCCCAATCCCCAGTGTCACCTTGTACATGGTCCCTCATAGTATTTTTTTTTATTAAATTTAACCTGCAAAGCAGAAAACTTCCATTGATGCCTTATGCTGGTGACTCTGACCCCTCACCCTCCCCACCCCAACCCCCACTCAACACCCCTCACCCCTCACTCACCTGAACATGTCCCACAGTATAGAGCCACTCATGTATTGAAGACATATCTTGCTGCTGGAACCGGTGACTGCGATATGAGAAAATAAGGGAAGTTCAGTTTATTATATTTTAATGGGTTTTAACTTTTATTCATAACTTTGTCACATTTGCATATTTGTGCACCAAATTTTCAGCATGGTCTTTTTGGGACCCCATCTCATTAACAAGGCATGGTGAAATTATTCAAATCCCTCCCGGAAGGTGATTTTGCAGTCGTTGTAGGAAATCATCTTTTGGGCGGGAGTTGAAAAATCTCCTGTATTCTTGTTCATGAAGTGGGGTCCTAAGAAGGCTATGTTGAAAATTTGGTGAAAAAATAATAAAAAACAAAGTTATGAGCTTAAGTTGAAACTCGAATGCTCACTCATAGCTTTGATCATTTTCAGTTTTTTTACCCCAAATTTTCAATATAGCTATTTTTCCACACTGCCTCATGAAAGTGGCATCTGTTATTTTTCTTATCCTGGCCGAAACACGTTTTTGCCCTTGTGGCCATAAAATGGTGTTTCAGCCCTGATTTGAAAGTTTTTATCTTCTGTATTCATTAGGTAGGGTCATAAGATGGCTATGTTGAAATTCTGGGGGTTAAAACAGTACAAAACAAAAAAGCTGTTGGGACTGTTTTCTTCAATGTAATGATATTTAACCAAAACATAAATTAGTTTGATGTTTAAAACACATTTTTTTGTGTCTGTTACTTTATTTTATTAAACATTGCTGCATGATAAGTGCAATAAGACACTCCAGGTTGTGGGTGGTAGTGTGATCACTGCACTTTCAGGGGCAATAAGACCTGCAGCCTGCAGTCTTGTGCCTCATTATACCCCTGGGTGTGCAGTGATCACACTATCACTATTTATTTTTATTTATTGAAATGTTTCACCAGGAAGGCATGCTGAGCAACAAGTTGCTTGTCTCCCGGTGCAACCTGGGGGAGGGGAACATAATGATAGTATACAGATTTGATTCACAATATAGATATACAATTTCATTACATTCAATAAAGTGAGGAGGCTATACAGAAGTACTGAGAAGGAGGAATGCAAGAGGTATGAACTAGAATGAATACAATTCTAACAGTTTTGAGTTAAATAGGTACCATAGCACAAATAAACATTTGGCAAACACTTGATGGGACATAGCTTGTAGTTAGAAAATGGCTGAAAGAGACTAGGATTGAAATAAAGTAAGATTGTGAGGACAGACACAGACAGTACAAAATATTGCAAGGTGTAACAAAAGTGCAAGATTGACTATAAGTGCATTAGAGATGGGAGTCAGCTAAATAGCTAGGGCTAGGTAAGGAGGGGGAAATGGGTTGGGTGGGTTGGGGGCATATATGAGTATAGGCAGAGAGCGGGGAGGGAATTTGGAGGAGGATGAAGTTGGGGAGGAGGAGAAGGGTCTGCCATGACCTGACCGCTCCAGAATGCTGAGGACCCTGCTTACACAAGGCAGAGGTCAAGCACAACAGGAGGGAAGCAGGTTGTAGGCAGCAAGAGTTAGAGCACATCAGGAAGGAAGAGAGGGTGAAAGAGAAGGGTCTGCTGGGGCCTGGCCCCTCCAGTAAGCTGAGGACTCTGCCTGCACAAGGCGGAGGTACAGCATGACAGGAGGGAAGCAGGCTGGAGACAGCAGAGTTAGAGCATGACAGGAGGGAAGTAGACAGCAATGGAGAGTAGGCTTCAGAAGAGAAGGAGGCAAGAGAGAAGAGGGCCAATGACCCAGCCCTTACAGGATACAGAGACAAAGGTGGGGGGGTTGATTGTTGGTGTAGGGTGAGGGTGGGGGCAAGCACTGATGACAGCTTAGGATAAATTAGAATCATAGAGGAGGAGAAGGGAAGGCCTGTAGGGGGAAATAGGGGGGAAGGGGAGGGAGGCTGGTAGATTAGAGGGAGGGAGGAGAAAGTGGAGCATGGGCAATTGCATGGGTATAGAAAAAAGGGGAGGGGTTTTAGTGCTTGAAGGGGGTTTGAAAGGGGGAGTTAGGGAGGGTCATAGCAGGAACAGCTAGGTGCAAGGAAGTGTTTGAGGGCACAGCTGATTTAATAGTCAGAGGATGAGTGACGAATATGAGGGGGAAGGGAATTCCACATTTTTGGGAGGTGATGGGAGTAACCAGATTGATCGATGAGGGTGGCTCAGTGGGGGACCACCAGAGTTTGAGAATCGGTTGATCTTAGGGAGTGTGAGGGAGGTGGTGGAGTTATAAAAGAGGAGGAGAGGTAGGAAGGGCATTCTCCCAGCCATTGCTTGGAGGTGAATTTGGCACAATGGGAGAGTCATCTATTTGTAAGGGAGGGGAAACATAGAGCATGACAGAGATCACAGCAGTGGGAGCGGAACGGAGCAACAAGGGCAAAACAGCAGAAGGAGTTGAAGAGGGTATCCAATCTGGCCAGGGAGGACTTGGGAGCAGCACTGTAGACTACGTCACAGTAGTCAAAAATGGGCAAGATCATCTTCTGAACACGTTCACACCTTGCCATAGGAGGGATGCAGCTACAGTTCCTGAACAAGGCACCAAGCTTGGGGCACAATTTTTTCTGGATGGTGTTAATATGTTTGGAGAAGTTTAGGTGTTGGTCCAGCCAAACACCCAAGTACCTGAAGGAGGATGTGTCCTCTAGTACAGTCCCATCAAGGGTATGGAAAGTAGGCAGGGAGGGAAGCCTAGAGAGTCTCTGGCTTGTGCCAAAGGTCATGGAGACAGTCTTCTTGGCATTAAGAAAAAGTTGATGTTTAGCAAATCAGAGCTGAACTTTGTTGAAGTCATGCTGCAAGTTGGATGTAACCTCGGCAGGGCTTGAGCCAGATGTATACAGGACCATATAATCGGAGTACGTGTGTATGGCAGAGGAGGGTGAGCAGACAGATGGGAGGTCATTTAGGAAGATGGAGAACAATAAGGGCCCTAGAACTGAGCCCTGTGGGACACCAGTTCTAACAAGGAGGGGAGGAGAAGTGATTTCAGAGATCTTGACTGACTGTGTTCTACCAGTGAGGTAGGCCTTGAACCAGTTTGTGGCTGAGGTTGATAGACCAGCTGTTGAGAGGGAGTCTAGGAGAAGGGGGGGGGGAGAGACAGCTTTGAAGGCCTTGGTAGATCGACAAAAATGGCTGAGGTGATTTGGCCATTGTCCATCCCTGTAAGGATAGAGTCAGTGAGCTGAAGTAGGGAGGTGGCAGTGGAGTGATTTTTCCTGAAGCCAGATTGGAAGGGGGTGAAGAAGGAGGTGTCAGTTAGATATGAGGTAAGCTGGGAGAGGACTAGGTGTTCTTGAAGTTTAGCTAGGGTAGGAAGGAGAGAGATAGGGTGGTGGTTTCCAGGGGAGGAAGGGTCACTGCCTTTGGGAAGGGGGAGGACCACAGCATGGGTTTACAAAAGGAAGGTCCTGTCAAACTAATCTCATAGATTTCTTTGACTGGGTAACCAGAGTGGTGGACCAAGGGGGGAGCAGTTGATGTCGCCTACCTTGACTTCAGCAAAGCTTTTGACACTGTTCCACATAGAAGATTGATAAATAAGCTGGGTAGGTTCGGGGTGGGTCAGAAGTTGGTCAACTGGGTGGCAAACTGGTTGACGGGCAGAAAACAGAGAGTGGTGGTAAATGGTATACAGTCAGAAGAGATGCAAGTCACAAGTGGGGTACCTCAGGGATCAGGCCTGGGGCCAGTCCTCTTCAACATCTTCATTAGTGACCTTGCAGATGGACTAGAGGGTAAGGCTTGTATGTTTGCAGATGACACCAAGATCTACACCAGAGTAGATGATCCAGATGGGGTGGGCAGAATGAGAAGAGATCTGGATAAACTAGCAAAATGGTCAGAAGAGTGGCAACTGGGATTTAATGCAAAGAAGTGCAAAATTATGCACATAGGGAAGAGAAACCCTGAAGCCACCTATAGGCTGGGAGGGGAGTTGCTAGCAGTCACAAAGGAAGAAAGAGACTTGGGCATCATCATCACTGATGACCTGAAATCATCCAAGCAGACCTCTAAAGCAGTAGGTAAGGCTAGGGGGGTGTTAGGGTGTATTAGTAGGGGTATCACAAGTCGTAAGAGGGAGGTAATAATCCTCTTTACAAGACACTGGTTAGGCCCCATCTGGAGTACTGCAGTATTGGAGGCCACACCTTCACAAGGACATTAACCAGATTGAGGCAGTCCAGAGAAGGGCAACCAAAATGGTGCAGGGATTGCATCAGAAGACATATGAGGACAGATTAACAGAACTCAATATGTATACCCTTGAGCAAAGGAGGGAGAGGGTGATATGATCGAGGCATTCAAGCACCTTAAGGGCATTAACAAGGTGAAAGAGTCTAACATGTTTAAATATAAGAAAAATAGCAGGACAAGAGACACAGCATGAGATTAGAGGGGCCGATTAAGGGGAATGTGAGGAAATTATTTTCACAGAAAGGTGGTGGGTGCATGGAATGGCTTACCACAAGAAGTGGTGGCTATGAATACAGTGCAGGGCTTCAAACAGGCATGGGATAGGCATAAGGGAACAATACAAATGACTATGAATAGATAGGCCATTGACAGAGCAAAGGCTGATGGCACATTTATAAGGTAGAAAAACAAATGGGCAGACTGGATGGGCCTTGCGGTCCTTATCTGCCATCAACTTCTATGCTTCTATGTTTCTATGTTTCCAGGGGATGGAACTGAGGCAGTTGAGAATGAGAGGTTTAGAATAATAGAAAAAGGATAGGCAATAGTCGGGGCAGATAGAGAGAGAAGTTTAGGGTCTAGGCCATCTGGGGAGGAGCCATTAGAAGGGTTGATAGTGAGAAGGGCTTTTAGGGTGTCATTAGGGGAGACTGCAGTAAAGTACAAAAGGGGGATAAGAGGAAGGGGTCAGAGGGGGACATTGGAGGGTGAAGAGGAGGAGGAAGGGTAGATAGGGAGGGATTTCAGTAACTCAGTGGCACATGAGGTAGAGTAGGAGTTAAATTTGTCAGCTACAGCACTGGGTCATCCACAAGGGTGTCATTTATCTTAAGTACAGGTGGGGGTGGATGGGACAGTGGAGTAAAGAGGGCGCTGACCACCTTCCAGAACTTAGAAGGGGAATTTATATTTGTAAGGAAGGCAACTTTGAAATATTCTGATTTGGCTAGCCTTGTAGCCAGAGTGCAGGCATTTCAGAATTTGCAGTAAGACATGAGATCACTAGGAAGCTGGGTAGCTTTATGGCATTTCCAGGCATGAACTCTAGCTCTGAGACAGGTTAAAAGTTCTGGGGTAATCCAAGATAAGTGATTTCCTCTAACCCTGGTTTGTTTGAGAGGGGCAAAAGCATTTCAATTTGCTAGGAATATGTCTTTAAAATAAGCAAGGGCCCTATTAACCGATGGGATGTTGGTTAGAGGGAGCCAGTCGGCAAGAGCTAGGCTGCATAGGAGAGGTTCTAATTTTAAGGATTTATAAGATCATATTTGTAGGGTTTTATGTGGGGATTTGGGGCTGTAAACTTTTCTGACTACGAATACTGGACTGTGGTCACTGAGCACATCAGGAAGAATGCCAGAGATGTGACTCTGTGGGGGTAGGAGGCAAGAACCCAATCGAGTAGGGAGTGATTTTGTGTCTTATGGTTGGGGCAGGTGGGTTCTGATATTAGCTGTGTGAGTTTGAGGGCACTGATTGCATTTCTTGTATTAGTTGTTGTAGGTGACAGTCAATTTAATTTGAAGTCACCTAGGATGTATATTTCCCCACAGAGAGAGAGGGCAGTGATAGAAGTTAGGAGGTCGAGTGATAGAGGGGTGGACATTAGGGCAGTAGTAGATACCAGCTACAAAGTTAGGTAGATTAAATGGAAGGGACATGTGAATTGCTAAAGCATCATGGGTTGCTGGGTTAGAGGAGGAGTAAACAGTGGAGTATTGGAGGGAGGTAAGGACATACATGGCCACACCATCATCCCTGCTGGCTCTATCTTGCCTTAATAGGGAGTAGCCGTGAATGGAGACCTAGTGGTCAGAGATCATGCTCTTTAGCCATGTTTCTGTGATGATTATAATGTTTAGTTTTAGAGTAGCAACCATGACTTGTAGGAGGTAAATTTTTTTGTAGCAAGCAACGGATATTTCGATGTAATATCTTGAAGCCTTAAGGAGGGCTGTGGGAGTAGGGGGTGGGTGGTGGCAGATGATGAGATGACAGGAGCGCAGGAAGCAGCAGGACCAGGGTTGGGATGGATGTCCCCCAAGGAGAGCAATAGTAGAGCAAGGATGAGGAAGTGGAGCTTTGGGCATTTGGATGGAGACACTGAGGAGGCCAGGTGTTTGGAGGAGGAGGGAGCGGTAGAGTATGGAAGCAGTAGGTGGAGAACTGTAAAGAAATCTGGCACAGTTAGTAGTGATGGATGAGGGATGATGGGGAAGTGAGACCATAATTCAAATGGAAAGGTAGGAGTAATAGCAAGAATGTAAGTAGGAGATTTGAGATAGAGGGTGGGGGTGGAGTTGTAAAACACAGGTATGATGTGAATAAGTGGGGGGAGTGAGAGCATTAGTAATGCGAATGGGGGAGAGAGGAGACAGAGATCATCACTGCAACAGAGGCAGGATTTTAGAAGACGTTAGTAAGGCTAGAACAGAGAATGTTTGGTTAGCAGAGATCGGGGGGGACAGCTAAGGAGGGAAATTTTATTGGGCAGGGTGGAGAGAGAATGCACAGAGGGTGGAGCTGAGCAGGGGTTAATACTGAACAGAGGTGAAAGAAAAACGCTGTGCTTTATGTGACCCTCTCTAGAGGTGGAACAGTATAACCTGCTAAGTGGAAAGCAGATACTTAGCAAATATCAGAAGACAGGAGCTGACTACTGCAGGGAGAGGGGGTTGGAGCGCTCGTGGTAGGTGCTCCACGCCTGTAGAACCCGGTAGCATTGGTATTATAAAGGACTATGGTAGGAGATACTGTAGTTTGAGTGTTCAGTGCTTAGAGCTTGACAAAGGTTAAAGGTGCAAAAAAGGAGACAGATGGAATGAAAAGTCCAAACAGGATTAATGAGCCATCAAGCGACTAGACCAATAAGTAGGGAGGGAGGTAAACTGGGAGTGGCCTAGATGCATTTAATAGAGGCCAGGGTTGGGGAGGGTGGAGGCCAGGGTCGGGGAGGGCAGGTGGGACGAAAATACAGGTTTAGCAGGAGAAGCAGTAGAGCGGTTCAGATTTTAAAATGTTAGCGTTCCAAGCTGAGGAGCCAGGTGTCCAATGGGGAGCCAGAATCTCACACAAGCCATCCAATTGCAGCCGTGGCATACGAGCCACTGAAATCCTGAAGCTCCATACTGCCCACACCCTATCAAGTCTTATTGCTTACATATCAGGGCAACAGGGATCAATCATGCATAGGTACTGGGGATTTTAATGTCTGACAACACAGTAAGGTCTGAACTAGGAGACAGACCAATGGTTACATTTAGAAGGCCACTGAATTTGTGGGATAGACTCATTCACAGCAGATACGAGACTCCAAAGACAGTACAGGCATTGAATTGGCTTCCGAATCTTCCAAAACACTCATACAAATGCAAGAGATGTAATATTTGCACATACTGTAGACAAGTTAAAGCATTTATTTATCCTGGTATGGGTGATAAGTACATGGTGAAGGAATGTATTAACTACAACAGAGTCAGAGTTTCCCCTAAAGTATTTAAGCATGGGGTGCCCCCACCTTTTCACTTTGAGCCCCATCCATCATGCTTCCCCCATGTTTAAAGTTGAGCTCTGGTCCCCAGTATTGTTACATTTACAGCATTTGGGGAAACTCACAGAAGAAAACAGTAAAAGAAAGGAAAGGAAAAGAGGAAACTGTTTAACCAGGAAAGGTACACTAAGCCAAAGATTGTTTCCAGGTGCAACCTGGGAGCAAAAGGAAGTTAAGTGACTTGCTCAGGGTCACACAATATGCAAGTGGGGGCTGTGGGATTCACACCAGGTCTCCAGGTTTGTAGCTCAGTGTTCTTAACCACTACACTACACTATACTGCCTCCTAAAGGTGACCAAGAGCTACAAAGGAACCTGTGAAAAGAGAAAGAAAAGTAAAAGGACCCAGAAAAAGAAATGGGGAGAAAATTAAAAAGATCGAAGATGGGGACCGTATGAATCATGCATGTGTTAATCAACAAATCCCCCATCCTTTCAATAATCATGACGGCCGACCTCAGGAAACTAGAGGAGTGGTCAAAACTATGGCAGTTAAAGTTTAATGCCAAGAAATGCAAGGTCATGCACCTAAGAAAGTGAAACCCAGAAGTAAAGAGCACACTGGATGGGCACCAATTCGAGGTAACAAAGATGGAAAGGGACCTGGATGTGCTCATCAACGATGACTTAAAAGTCACAAAACAGTGGCACAGACAGCAACTGGCATCCTAGGATGTATAGGTAGGGGCATTACAAGCAGAAAGCAAGAGATAATCATGCCACTGTACAGATCATTGGTGAGGCCGTACCTGAAGTGCTGTGTCCGGTTCTGGAGGCCACACCTGAGAAAGGACAAAGACAGATTAGAGATGGTGATGAGAAGGGCCATGAAAATGGTGCAGGAGCTGGACCATGAGACATATGAATCTAGGCTCAAGGAACTGAAGTTGTACTCAGTAGAACAGAGAAGAAACAGAGGTGACATGATAGAAAGGTTCAAATATGTCAAGGGAATAAACAAGATGGAGAACCTCTTTCAAGAAAGCAACGAAACTCGGACAAGGGGGCACAACTTGTGTCTGGTGGGAGGCAAGTTCAGGAGCAACTATAGAAAGTACTTCTTCACGGAGAGGGTGATAGAGCCATGGAACAGCCTGCCATTACAGGTGGTGGCCGCAAAAACAGTACGAGTATTTTAGCAAGTGTGGGACAGTCAGTGTGGACAGCTTGGCTGGAACAATTAAAGGGGAAGGAGGTAGCCACCTTGGGCAGACTAGATGGATCAAGTGGTCCCCATCTGCCGACACCATTCTTATGTTCTTATGTTACTTTCCTGGGGAAATTCTGGGAGTTCTTGGTGTGTACACTTGAATGTTCCTGCAAAATGCTGTACGTAAGGAGGACAATCAGGCCCCTCAAGAGAAGATTTTGGGAGCATGTGAGGGATGTTGTTAGAGAGAAGAAAGATAGTCTTCTTGAAAAACATTTCAGGATATACAGTACCACAGTTCTAACCCAGAATTAATGAAGTGCCAAGGAATAGAACATGTAACGATGCATCCGAGGGGTGGAGACCATCTAAAAACTTTATTGCAAAAATAATCACATTGGATCTACCATCCTGGCAGTCTAAAACCAGGGCACCTTAATGAAGATCAAGATTTAAAACTGTTTAGATCATTTTCTTGATCTATTCTCTGGCATTTCACTTTCAGTACATTCCTTCACCCAGTAGATACAGTACCTACAGTATGAATGTGTGCCTAGAAAGCTCAGTTACATTATGTATGAATATGACTAGCCTGTTATACTGTATGTATATATATATATATATATATATATATATATACAGCTATTTAACAGTCTCTAATTTGTCTATCCCATATGTATTGGATGAGTTAATGGATACAGATCTCTGTCGTGTCTGATTTTGTACCTATACTAAATATTATGAACTTACTGTTGTCAGTTATTTATTTCTCTCTTGAGGTACAGTATGTTTTGGATTCAAACTGCACACTGAGTCCTTGCAAAATGTATAACTTTGGTATCCGGACCTTGAGGGTGATTTCACAGTCTGAAGCTCTGTGAAGACACAGAGGTTCCTCTGTCACAGTCAAATGAAGCTCCTATTGACAAAATAAATAATGCTCCCTAAAGTCCTTGGAGACCAGATGTTTATGATCATGTCCAGTTTTTGGAGACATGGGGCCGGATTTTCAAAGGGCAATGCAGGTCTTGTGTCAACTCCTGTGTCAAACTCTTTTTTTTTGGTGCAGGTGCACCAAACACCATTGCTGCAACTGCACTCAATTTTAGTAGGTTGGGAGCAGTTGCCACACTTTACCTGATTTATGGCAGCGTGTGCCAAATATTTGGTATGAGCCCCATAAAAAGCATACCCAGGATTGCCATAGGCTAAATAAGAAAAAGTTGGTCTAACCTGTGGTACTTAGTGCACAGGATAGAAAATCCTGATCACTGGTGGACAAATGCCACAGGCTCTGCGCACCATGGCCCAGATATTCAAAAGGGTTGCGCCATGCGCAACAGGGTTGCGCGTGTGCAACTCCAAAAATGCGCCATTCTGCGATATTCAGAAGGGGCCAGTTGTGCCACCAAAAACATGCTGAGCAACAGCGCAATGGAAATGAAGGCATGCGCAACCGAAGGGGTGGGTCCATGCATAAAGTGCACAATACGATATTCGAACACTTGCGCAACGCAAGAGTGGCTCAGCCGGAAGTTCTAGCAGCGTGAACTGGAGCCAAAATAAAAAGGCCCAAGGAAGCGGGCGCAAGAACCTAGCAGGCCGCAAACTGGGGGAGAGAGACAGAGACAGAGACAGAGAGAGAGAGAGAGAGACAGAAGCTGGAAGGGCAGACAGGGGCAGTAGGTCCAGGAGGACAGAGAGGCCAGTGGGGGGTGCCCGGTGCAGTGGAAGCAGCAGTGGGGGCAGCGGGGGTAACACAGGAACAGCAGCCGGGAGGCAGAAGCCAGGGAGATGGACAGTGCCAGCTTCCACATGGAAGCTGTAATGAGGCGGGTGAGACACCATGCTGCAGGGGGACGTGGCTGCGGAGGGGCCCATTGGCAGTATGCCCCCAGCAGGTGGTATCGTGCCCACATCAGCTTCGAGCTGTACACAGATGTCGAGATCGTGGGCCGGTACCACCTGAACAGGGCAATACTGAGACGGCTCTGTGAGCTGTGCAGTGATGTGATGCAGGCAGCCTCACGATGGAGTCATGCTCTGTCTGTGGAGACCAAGGTGACAGCCTGCATGTGCCTGCTCGCCACGGGCACCTTCCAGAGGCTGACAGGGGACACCACAGGCATCACGCAGTCGGCCATGTCACGCATCCTCACCCAATTCCTCAGCGCACTGCTGCCACATGCTGCGGAGTACATCCATTTCCCCAGCACCGCAGCAGAGCGTACAGCAAACATGCAGGAGTTCCACAGGGTAGCACGTATGCCTGGTGTGCTAGGGGCCATAGACTGCACCCATGTGGCCATTCGCACACCACCTGGCCCCAACGGCCAGGCATATCAGAACCGAAAGGGGTTCTCCAGTGTCAACTGCCAGGTGGTGTGTGATGCCACTGGGCGCATTATCAATGTCTGTGCCACATACCCTGGCAGAGCACATGATGCCTTCATATGGCACCAGTCTGCACTGTGCCATCGATTCGAGAGTGGGGGCATCCCCACAGGACATCTAGTGGGTGAGTACACATGTATGGAATGCAAACTCTGGGCAAGGGTGGGAATGACACAGGTGCCCTGGTAGTGGCACACAAGGCGATGGGCAATATGGACCTGACATGACACTGCTCTCCACTATCTCCACACAGGTGACTGCGGATACCCACTCCATCCCTGGCTGCTCACACTGTACCGGCGCCCCACGACCCCAGCGTAGCAATGCTTCAATGAGGCACATGCCGCAACACGTAACATCACAGAGCGGGTGTTTGGGATGCTCAAGGCACGCTTCCGATGCCTAGACACCTCCGGCGGTGCCCTACAGTACAGCCCCCAAAAGGCCTGTGGGATATTCCTGGCCTGTTGCATCCTGCACAACATGGCCAAAGACCATGGGATAGCCGTACAGGTCGAAGAGGGGGACAGCAATGGGGACGCCAGTGGCGCCGGTGATGTTGGTGATGAGCAGCCCCCCCTAGGATGGAGGGACCCCCGACTGACCCGGCAGGCCCAGCTGCACCGGGACACCATTGCAGAAGAGCACTACGCCCAACACAGGTAAGTCAAGGGGACATGTGCAAGCCACACTGTCCATGCACAAACCACAGGCACACAGGGGAACACACCGTGCATGAAGGTCAGGGGAGTTGAAGGTTCCAGGCATACCAACACACCATCAGGGAGGGGTGAGCACTCATATGGACACACACACACAGGCAGCGTACATGGGCAGAAGCACAGCACTGCGGAAACGACATTGCCAACACACAGCACCACCGACCACCCCCACCACCTGTACCGACAAGCGTGTGTCAGGACCTGGGCACCCTTGCACCTTGGTGTACAGTGCAATGCAGGCATCATCATGCACACGCACCTGTGGACAGCAGTTGGGAGAGTGTGCAGGTGGTCTGTGTCAGCATGGTGAGCAGAGCACCCAGCAGTGCACTGCCCACCATGACACACTTGCACACAGGGCAGCACCAGACAGGGCCAGCACTGGGAGACAGCTCAGTCAGGTAGCACTGTCCCACGGCCACCACGGATGTGTGGGTGGCCCCACCGTGGCCCAGCAGCCCTGGCAGGCTGAGCAGGGGCCACATGAGGTGGCGCTGTTGCACCACCAGGGGTTCCACTGCGCGAACGCGACCTTGCCCGCACAGGGGTCTGCACCATGCCAAACAAACGTGCACCAGGGGTGCTCGGGATGCCCACAGCAGAACCCGGCGTCGACAGGCCTGGTGTCACACGATGCTGGGAATGGGGAGTGGAGAGCGCACTGTGTGGGGTGTGTGGTACAGGGGCACCTGACAGTGTGCCCAATGCGTCCGCGACAGAGACCACTGCCTGGGTCAGCCTGTCAATGGCAGCGGTCACATCCGTCCACATAAGGACCAGCTCGGCTCGGTCCTGAGCACACTCCCTGCTGTGCCACTCCACGGACACAGACAGTGCCTCCACGGACCTTGCAACCCGCCCCTGCAGCTGTACCAATTCCTGCAGCAGGCGGGTGTGCACGTCCAATAGGTACTGTGTCCCAATGGCATCGTGACCACCAGGGTGTGGATGGTCCTGGTGCACAGCACCCCTTGAGGGTGGGCGCTGTTAGCCAGGACCAGGTATGGGCGGATCAAAGGGCGGTGGACATGTGCCACTGCTTGACACTGTACCCCCAGACCTGGTGTGCGACTGCTGCTGCCGCCCCTCCAACTGCTGAGCCCCCAGGTCCACCTGTTCCACCTCCATGCTGGCAACAGTGCCAGACACCTGCACAGCCACCGGTGCTGCCTCACCGGTGCTGACAGGCGCAGCCTGGGACTGTGCCAGCATGCTGGTACACAGGTGTGAACCAGGAAGGCCCAGGGGCATGTGCTGGCCTGCCATGTGTCCGTCATGGGACACACACCCATCACTGCCCATTGCAGGGCTGCTATCATCAATGGTGCAGGTACGTGCCACTGCCATAGGCACAGCATGCTGGAATACCTGCATGCCAGACTGCTGAGACACAGGCTGTGCACCCCCCGCACCCGTATCACTGACACCAGAGTTTTTGGCCCAGCGTTCATGCTGCTGCAGTGCCTGCTGGCTGGTGGCGGAGGTGGATGGTCCCTCCTCCACGTCCAGCAGGTCTGCATCACTGTCTGGACCCACCACCACCACCGTCTCCTGAAGCGAACAGGATCTGTAACAGAAAGAGAGTACGGAATGATGCATGTGAACAACCTCCCCAACACCACCACCATGTCATACCGTGCAGTGATGGGCTTCCACCTGTCTGGAATCCTCTGCCTGGTACACCCGCAATGGCACTCGGCTGCATGGCCGCGACCAGTGTCTCCTCTGTTGGGGTCAGCTGCAACACCACTGGCGGGCCCCCACCAGTGCCAGCACGTGCCGCCCTGAAGGCTGCCACCATCTCCTTCAGCCTCCTGCGGTCAGTCCCCATCTTCTTCTTGCATTCCTGCACGGAGCGCTGGTGGCTTCCATGCAGGTTGACAGCCCGAGCTACCCCCTCCCATGCAGCTGCACGTTCCTGAGGGGTGCCCCTCCGTCCACTCAATAGTGGCTCATCCTCCAGGTAGGCCTGGAAGAGGGCCTCTGTCTCTGCAGCTGTGAAGTTCGGCCTCCTCCTCACCCGCCGCCCTCACCCTCCACCTTGTCTCTGGTCAGTCATGGTGATCTGTATGGGTGGAAGTGGACACCTGTCACTGTGCAGTCTCAGCATTTCCCCCATGAGCATAGGTGCCCGGCCGGGGGGCGAGCCCCCACGTTTCTTCTCCGTATGGCAGATACTAATAGAAAAAGTGCCCTTTGTCCCTTTCTAAGTGCCCTTTTGATTCTCAGCCCCTCAGCCTTTATCATCCACGGCACCTTGCCCATGAGCATTGTCCTGAGCATCACACAGCATGTAACTCACCTCTCACCTGCAGTAACCAAATCTGGCCAGCACAACCCACTGTCGCATTTTATAGCGCAACACATGCAAATAGGAGTGGCGCAACTTTAATGACATGCTAATCGCGCCACTGCGCTTTGAATGGCTGATCGAATAATTTGCATATGTCGGCTGAATATCGCGAATTTGCGCTTTGCGCAATACGAAGGGTCCGGCTGAGCCAATGGCGCAGGTTTGTGCCTGCATGCTACACTGCATTGCACATGCCCAGACAGCTTACGCATGCGTCTATCACACTGCAGACCTGCTGAGCGCGATAGGCGATTCAGGCCATGGCCACCATTGTGCCAGTGGCACTACAGCACTGGGCACTATATGGCGCTGTGGCACTACTGTGCGATGGTCCACTGTGGCACTGGTATGCAGCTTGGCAGTCATGCAGGATGCCTATACATCCGTTGGCGCTGTGCGTAGCCTTGCGTCATTGCCGTGACCTTGTGTATGCCCTCTGCCCCCTGGCGCGGTTCGCATGCCATGTGTATGTCCCTATTGCACTGTCTGGTGACAGCACCATGTGAAGTGATGGCGCTGTTCGAACAGCGCAATTGGAGCCTGTGGTGGTCTATTGCGCAACATCTCCACGTGGGGTTACAGTGCAGCGGAGCACCATATTGCCTGCTGTAAACTGGCTGAGAAGGCTAGGAGGAGGGCAGTGAGTTGGAGCCCACTGGAGGTGGCCAACCTGGTGGCCCTGGTGGAGCCCCACTGTGAGGCACTCTATGGTGAGGCCCCCATCACCATACCTAGGACACACGTGTGGCAGCAAGTGGCCACTGACCTGGTGGACGTCACTGGATGGGGCCGGTCTGCTGAGCAGTGCTGGCACCAGTACAGTGACCTCCGCCGGAGGGAGCCAGACCTTTTGACGCGGCTGCGGTCGCATGCCAGGTGGGGCGTGGTGCCTAGGCCAGGTGAGTGTACCATCTATGCACCTATATTCTCTGTAGGGGTGTGTGTGTGCTTGGGTGGCTGTGCATAGGTGCCGGCTCGGACACGGTTGGCTGTGTCAGTGTGTGCAGCTGTGCGATGGATGGTTATGGCTGTGTGGGCAGGCACTCTCACTGGGGCAGGGGGCACTCTGCTTTTGAGTCACACTGATGTTTGTCTCAACATATGTCTCCCACAGGCCAGAATCTGAGGACGCAGGGCGAGGGTGAGGTGGGCCGTGCCAGGGCCCCGGTGCCGGTGGGTGTTGTGCCCAGCAGCAGCAGCAACAGCAGCGGCAGACCCAGCTGCTTGAGGAGTGTAAGTATCATTACTTCATGGATGCTATTGCATGCTGGGGGGGGGCAAGACCACCAGCCATGCACAACACAACCATGCAGGAAAGGGGAGGTCATAATTCCACTATACAAGACACTAGTGAGGCCCCACCTGGAGTACAGTGTACAGTTCTGGAGACCATACCTACATATGGACATGGACTGGGTAGAGAAGGTTCAGAGGAGGGCAACACGGATGGTGCATGGATTGCATCACAAGTCCTATGAAGACAGGTTGAAGGAACTGAACATGTACTCCCTGGAGGAGGAGGAGAGGGGGATATGATGGGGACATACAAGTATCTTACAGGGGGGAACAGAGTGCAGGAAAACACTATTTTTAAGCGTAAAAGATGTTCCAGGACTAGAGGGCATGGGATGAAGTTGGAGGGGGGACGATTCAGAGGAAACATGAGACAGAATTTCTTCACAGAACGGGTGGTGGACAAGTGGAACACCCTGCCAGAGGAAGTGGTGGGGGCTGACTTGGTCACGGGATTTAAGAATGCACGGGATAGACATAAAGGAATTCTGGAGGTCAGGGGTAAGGTGCAACAGACTTATAGGAAAACAGAGTGAACTTACAAGCTCAAATGGGCAGGCTGGGTGGGCCATAGGCCCTTATCTGCCAACACTGTCTATGTATCCATGTATGTAGGCACGACACAGGTGACATGCATCACTGTGCAGTATCACAGCACGTCTGTGTACACGCGTCACTGGTGGTCAGGCATGCACTGGGCACATAGCTATGTAACTGGCATCGCCCACGTTGCCACGTCACTTGCCAGCCTAGTTTGTACTGTGATTGGCGTGGGCAGTGTGTGTGGGCGGTGGTCGCCTAGCTGGTGCTGCCTGTTTGTGATGGCCATGTGCATGTTCACTGTGGGTGGGTGCATGCCATCAAAGGTGTGGGACATTGGGCTATGTGGCTTGCAGGTTGGGTGGTGTTCAGGGTTGTGGTCAGTCACAGCCATTGACTGTGTTCCCATTTTCCTAGGCCTCATAGTTCTCAGGAGGATACAGCAGGACATACGAAGGCTGACAGAAGGGTCCCTAGAAAACCAGGCCATCCTGAGAGACATTCACAGACATGGCCTGCAGAGGGCATCGCCGAGAACAGCTGACACCGAGCAGTGGAGGACCAGCCTGCTGGGCCTTAGACCAAATACCCTTCCACTTCACCCATCCCTACCACCCTGCCTTCCCTCTCCAAGTTGTTCATCCCTACCCTTGCCCACCTACCTTGTACCCCTACCCCCTTGTAAATAATTATAGTTGATTGTTTTGCACTTTACACATTTTGATAATACATTTATATTTTGATATGAATACTGTGTTGGTCTCTGTTTTGCAGCTGGCTATGGTTGTTCAGTTGCAGTGGTGTACATGCCATCTGGGGTGATATGGTCCTGGGTGTGTGTGTGTGTGTGTGTGTGTGTGTGTGTGTGTGTGTGTGTGTGCGCATGGGGAGGTATCTCCAGCATGGCAGTGACTTTCTGTTGGTCTCGCCGTCTGCTGCCACCCAATGCTGGGTGCACAGGGTGTGTCTGGCTAGTAGGCTTCTGTGTTGCATGGGGCTGACGAGTGCTGGGGGGACTGCATGGTTTCCTGCAGTGCCAGTCACTGCACATGGGTGGTGTCTTGGGGTCACAGTGCAGGGTGTGCTGTGCATATGGGGGGCTGATGTGCACTATGGTTGTCAACCCCCTGTGTGTGGCACTCTCAGCCTGCCAATGGTTGTGCTGGGATGTCATGGCTCTGCTATGCTTTGTTGGCTTGTCCCCATGGGCAGGTAGATCATCTGTCCCACCCCCAGTGATGCTGTTCTTGGGGTGTGCAGGTGTGGTGTGGGTTCTGCAGTGTGTTCCTGTGCCCATGTGTGGCATGGCTGGCGGTGGGCCCCGGCCTGCCTCCCTGGATGTGCAGTTCCATTGCTCTGGGGGGGGCTGTGCTTGCGCTATGGCAGCTCTGGAATGCTCAGCTGAGCTTCCCTGGTTGCTCCATAGTGCAACATTTCGGCTCAGCTTCTCCTTCCTGGTTGCGCGATGGCGCAGTATGTGCGATATTCAGACGTTGGTTGCTTGCGCAATTTGCTCTGCTCCATGTTTGAATATCGCACCTGTTGCGCATTTGTGCAACTGGTTTGTGCTTGCGCCTGCTGTTGCGCTACTTTTGAGCGCAGTTTGAATATCTGGGCCCATGTGTTCAGTGCACTCAGTGCATGTGGCATTCAGGGCCGTCTGAAAATTTGCCCCATAATATCGAGCAAATTCTAGCTCAATAAATGTCAGACATTTAAAGGGACACCAGAAATGCACGGGTGTTTTGTCATGTGGGGTGAGAAAATTCTCCCCCCCACCCTACTATCATCCTACGTATTCCTTCATAAATCAATGAAAAATGTAAAATACAGGAAGTATGCACTACTGTTATCAAGATGGGTTGTTTGAATATAGTATGTCATTTTTTTAGAATTGTATTTTTAAGGTAATAACCTTGATTGTTAGTGTTATTGTGATTTCATGAAGGCCTAGCAAATTTAGTATTAAATGATAAATGGTTATAAATTCTACCACCACTACTGGTTACAACAGCTCATTTAGCATTTCTGTGTGTATAAAATTTGGCAGGTTAATCAAGTAACACACCCCTTGGAAAAACTCATGAGGAGTGAAGCACTGGGGCTGAGCAGGCAGTGGACCTAGGTCTTATCACAGTAATACATATTTCATGCATTGTATTTTTGCACAGTCTGAGAGTGCACCAGGTCATAATGTCGTACGCTTCATAGTGTACCGCATTATGGCGAAACCCGGACCTGTGCGCACTCTGAGTTGGAACCCCCAGGAGTTGGAATCTTTAGTTGAGGGATCCGGGGGGCACAGCCCCCATAACAGAGGGTGAGGGGGCAAAGCCTCCCGCAGAACAATATGTAAATAGATATCACGCAACACGATTGTGCCGCACGGCATTCTGTCGTGCAACATTATAACCCCGTGCCGTCTGAGAGCACTTTACTGGATAAAGCACTTTATGTGGATGCATTGTGAATGCTAATGATGAACTATGCATTGAAAGTCAGTTACAGTGACTGGCACCTTTAATGAATAAAACAGTGAAGTGGAGTCTGCCATGATGAAGCGCAGTAACTTGGAGTAATGACATGTCACAAAATCCTGCATGACGAAAGGACTTAGTTGCCATTGACTTACAATAGCCCCTGCAGTAAACCGCAGTATTCTGTGATATTCTGCAGCATTTCTATGTTGCATCCTAGCTGTCACATCTGTATATGTACATCTGCAAAATGATTTAAAAGCTTTAACTCTGAAGTGTTTCTACAAGAAGTTTTGTTAACCACAATATGGAGTGCAAGGGGATAAAATCTTTTTGGTATCATCCAGAGCTCGATTTCCTTCAGACCAGGGATAAGCCATTTGGACACCTGTCTCTTCTAAAATGTTAACAGTGAGGTACACCTGAGTGTCATGCACTTAACAGATGGAATGACATACCAAAGTGCCACTGTAAATATGTTACCATGTCGTCCAGATAACATAAAAGCATAGTAACATAGTATTGTGATGGTGGAGGGGACCTAGGATCCACCTTGTCTGTCCCTACTGCAGCACAGCAATGAATCTTCCCAGTCTGAGTTTGGATACTCATGCACACTTAAGAATTGGAATGTGGCCTCTGTTCGTGCTGTATAACCCTCAGGGTCATTCTCCAGCAGGAATCTATCTAATCCACCTTTAAAAGCCTGAACATTGTACGTTTCTGCAACATTTGGGGTAGGCTTCCAAATGTTAACATCCCTCTGTGTGAAGTAGTGCTTTCTAATATTTCACCTTATCCTGCCCCCCCTTCATATTGAGTGTGTGTCTATCCCCTTCAATATTTGGAATACCGTGAACATGTCCCCTCTCACCCTTTTCAAAGTGGAATAAGTAGAGTGTATTCAGTCTCTCCTTGTAGCTCTTGCCTTATAAGATGGCAGTCAGTTTGGTGGCCCTGTTCTAGACCCTCTTGACCTCATCACTGAAGATTTCCACACTGTGGTACCTGAATGGGATGTAGAACTGCAGGTGTGGTCTAACCAGGCCTTGTACAGGGGCAGAATCACTTGCCTTGACCTGATCCTTAGTCCTTCCTAACCCCCCCCTCAAATCTAATGCATTACAGCATTGAGTTTGCATCCTTGACTATGTTGTCTGTCTGGCCTCAGTTTATTTTGCACAATTACTCCTATTGTAGATCATTTTCCTCTGTTGTGCTGTCCACTCTTGCACTGCACTTGGCGTATATGCAACCCAAATTCTTCACCCCAGGTGTAGTACCTTGCAATTCCCCACATTCACTGTAAGCCCTCGTTTCACAGCCCATGACCCTAATGTGTGCAGGTTCCCATGAAGTAAATTACCCTCCTCTGCTGTCTACTCATTTTGTCAATTTAGGGTCATCAGCAAGCTTTACCCTCATCTCCAAGTCATTGATAAATATGTTAAAGAACAGGTATTTACTAAAATAAAAGGCTTTAAACTATTCGATTTACAACAATTATTGTTTCTAGTTTGCTTACATTCTCCTGTGATTGGTCTTGTAAAAATGTTTTATTACTGTATTTATTTGGTTTTGTTTAGTAGGTAGATACACCAGACAATGAAATGCCTTTTTATAGGTACGGCCAAGGAGAGTACAAGAGAAGGCATGCAACAGAAGATAGATGGTAGACCAGGCAAAAAAGCAGTACAGTGTAAAAATACAGTGATGATACAAATTACAGTAACAATGTAGCACAAAAAGCAGTAAAGTAGAAGAATACTGAATAATACAAATCACAGTAGAAATGCCATACATAGCAAGGGGAAAGGGCAGAGCAAAGAACCTTACCAGAGCAAGGAAAAAAATTAAGGCTTCTTTTGGCTAGGCAGATTTACTGTGTGTTGTTATTTTTATTTTGCAGTCACAGGGATTGTTACTGTTTGCTGCTAACGTTTTATTGCTTTATTTTTCTCTGATTCAAATTGTTGCTGGGTATACCTTCGGCTGCATTATTACAGGGTGTGCCTACAGGCGTGTGCTTACAGATCACTGCTGTAATCTTCTGATTCAAATTGTCTTTTGCAAGGTATATCTTCTGTTACTGCTTTATTTTTCTCTGTAGCAAAATATTTCTTACAGGGTATATCTTCTGTGAAATTATTACAGGTGGTACTTTACAGGTTTTACAGTTTTATCTATCATTAGGATAAGCTTTCAGGGCTTCTGCATTTGTTGCTGGCTGATTGTTTCTGCTCTTACCTCGTTTCTTTCATCTGTGGTCTTTCTTTTTTGGCAGGGAAAGGGCTCAGCCACCCAACCCCATTCCCAACCACCCCACACTACACTCCTTTTATAGGGTAGCACAGTTGTGACATTTCCTGTAGCACAGCAGGAAAGGGTGAATCAGAGGGGTATCCACACAGTGACCTCATTTACAGGGGCACAAGTAATTTAACTTGTTGTAACAAGTTATACAAAAACAAACAAACAAACAAAACTCAAAATCAAACTTTTGCTTTCATTTTCCTCCTCCTAATTACTCTGACCAGGTTATAAACCCAGCAACTTATCTGGAATGGATATCATTAACTGCAGGTACTGCGGAACACTTTTCAGAAGGGCAGTTTTACAGGATTTAGGACACTGTCCTACATGCTGGATCATTGGAGATCTAAGGACTCAGCTCCAGGCAGCATGGGCAGAGATTGCTTGCCTCAGATTGCATATTCAAGAGGAAATATATTATAAGAACCACCCAACACATCCCCAAAGATCCAACAGAAGCTCCTCGACCTCAGAGGGTAGTTGGTCCAGGAAGCTGGCAGATGGTAAGGAGGGGTAAATCAGATGCCCCATCACTTGGTGCTCTCCAACATATCGGCTCCACAAACCATATAAAACTACAAACAGGTATCTGCCTCTATCTCTGAAATCAATCAAAGGGGCAGAGGACACTGCAGAGTAGGACACTGCAGCACAGGAGCTAACACAACAAAACTCGCCCAAAACAGGAACCAAAACAAAAAAAGCAAAAAGGAAATCCAAAAATCTTCTGATCATAGGAGACTCCATGATTCGGGGAGTTGATACCTATCTCCAGCCAGGGGTAATGGTCAGATGTCTCCCAGGTACATCAGCATGGAGAGACACTGACCACATTGATAAAATTGTTCAGGAAACAGGAGAAAATATTGACATTGTCAGTGGCTCAGTAGGTAGCACACTCACCTCTGAGGCCGGGAGATCAGAGGGCTGTGGGTTCAGTTCCCACATCTGGCACTTGGGTTAATATCCCAATACTGACACTGTAGTGTAGCATGAGAGGGGTGCTGCACTTCTGAGGTGCTGTCTTTCAGATGAGACGTTAAACCGAGGTCCCATCTGCCTGGATTGGTGGTAGTTCAGGTGGATGTTAAAGATCCCATGGCACTTATCGAAAAGAGTAGGGGAATTTTTTATTGAAGGAGGACTTCAAACAATATACAAACAAATACAGAAAGGAAAAAGAAAACAAACTACATCACAACCAACCAACACAATTCACCCATAGAGCAGAACATGAAGGGTGACCAAACTTTTTCAAATCAAAATTATACACAGTTCGAACAGTATTTGAAATGTTGTAGAAAAGGTCCTCAAATGAGACAGTACGTTGTTGGGTAGACCAGAAAGTTCTAGACTGCCAAATATAAAATCGAAGAACAAAAAAACCAAAAGCAACGTATCAGCAGGATACCTAGACCATTCACCCTCATTTGACCCATACATTAACGTCTCATAAGAAATAAAAGAAAATAAAGGTTCATTCCATCGCCTCGCTAACCAAACCCAAAAGGGCTTAATATATGAACAATCTAAAAAAAGATGTTTCTGTGTTTCTAACTCAGAATGACATAAAGGACGTGTACACCATCTATCACATAATTGCTTATGCTTATGCGTATTACCCACAGACAACCTACCATAAGAGCCAAGCCAAACACTATCCCATATAAAGTTAGGTATCCTGCCATTGGAGAGTAAGCGTAAGACTCGACTCTGAGACTGAGGAGTACAGTCTGGGAAAATCAAGGGTCAGAAAATCAACTGAAACAATAGAACTATACAACATTTTACGGCTTAAGATTTCCAAATCGGGCACAGTTAGATTCCATTTTTTCAATGACGGAAAACTTCTTTGCCATACGGTGGAAGAGAAGGAGTCCGAAACAAAAGACCAACTACCAGATTTCCAAAGTGGTAGACTCTGCAAAAACCACAAATTAACATAAGGGGACCATAGCTTAAAGCCAGGTCGTAGTAAAGGGAAAAAATTACTGGATAAAAAAATACTAAGAAAAAAGCTATGGGATGAACCATACCAACACCACCCTGACCAAGAGTCCTATATGTGAACCCTCTTTTAATAGTATTCAATCTGCTCCCCCAAAAAGCCTGAAAAAAAACCACTATATAAAGATGTAAACAAAGATGAAGGTGGAGGAAAAACATAACTTAAATACAAAAAAATTGGCAGCAATAAAGTCTTAATCAGTAAAACACACTTTGTTTTGCAATTTGTTTCCCTTTCCAGCGAGCAACTACCCTTAGGCTACATTAATTTTCTGAAACCAGTTCAGATACATCATATCCATATCCCCAAACACAATCCCTAAAATAGTAATAGGATCCTGGAAACCGTAATACCTACAAGGGAACCAGATTCTGGAATAGGCGTACAGCCAAAAGGAAAACCTCTACTCTTATCATAATTAAGCTTGGAACCTGAGGCTTGGGAAAAGGAATCCAAAACAGTAGCAAATACAGATTCCTCAGCAAGCGAGCTTAAGCAAACAATAAAATCATCCGCATATGCAAGAATTTTAATAGGCAAGACATTCCCAGCCAACCGCACACCTGCTAAACCATTATTGGAACTAACCATTCGAATAAAAACATCAATGTAAAACACATATAATAACGGGCTCAACGGACAGCCTTGACGAACACCTCTTTGAACAGCAACAGGAGAACCACACCAACCATTAACATTAGGTATCAAAGAAGCAGAACGATATAATAGCCGTATCCAATCAATAAAGACAGGGAAAACCATCAGCTTGCAGAACTGAAAACAGAACCCATGTGAAACACGATCAAATGCTTTTCTTGGTCCAGGCTAAGTAAATAACCCTGAAAAGTATCAGTTTGAGATGCAGAAAAAAGTTCACGAATGATCAATAAATTATCATTCTGAGGGCGACCAGGAACAGAACAAGTTTGATAAGGACTTATTAATGAATCCACAATAGGTGTTAGTCTCACGCGCAAAATTTTACTCAATTTTATAATCAGTATTTAATAAACTTAAGGTCCGCCAATTCACAAATCTGACTTCAAACCTTTTTTATACAGTAAAATAACCAATGCCTGCTTCATAGAAGGTGCCAATCTAGCCAATGATAATAAAGCATTAAACAAAGACGTCAATACAGGGACCAAGGTACAGTGAAAGGTTTTATAAAATGCCACACCAAAACCATCCGTACCAGGAGCAGAATCAGTATGTAAAGAAAAAATAGATTCAGTCACTTCCAACTCGGAAATATCCATCAACAGACGTGTGCATTCTGTGGTACTTACAGCAGGTAAGTGAAGTGCTTCAAGGTCTAACAACTCAGAGTGAACAGTAGCATCTTCATGATACAAGCTAGCCAAATAATCACGGACCACACCCAATAAAGCAGCCGGGGTCCGCACTAAATCTCCGGAAGCAGTCAATAATTCAGTAATAACCCGAGCCTCAACCCTAGTTTTACAGTCAGTAAAGGGATCTAATGCACCTTTATGCATTTTCAAACCGAACCTATGTTCAAAAGCAAGAGATTTAGCCCTATCATATTTATATTGGAACATAAGGTTCTTAACCTTACTAATTTGAGAACTATAATCTAATCCTTCAGATTCAGTTAAGGAGATCAATTTTTGCAACTGCATGCTAACCGAGATATTCTAAATATTGGGCAGTAACCTTTTTTTGACAAGGATTGAAAAAACCTTCCAAGCAGTTTTAGAATCTTCCCACCAAGTAGCAATATCCTCATAAACATCCAAAACAGACAATCGTGCATGAAATTCCGACCGCCAAGCAGACTGAACTGAATCATCAGACAATAAGGAGTCATTCAGTCTCCAAATATTTGGTTTACAACGTGGGGCACCATCCCAAGACATACAGACTGATAAAGATTTATGGTCAGAAAATTCCCAAACCCGCAAGGTAGTCTGCACAACATGGAAAGGAAGGGAAAGAAAAACAAAATCAATTTGGGTAGATAACTTATTCTTAAAAAAAGTCCTACCCCCATCAGGATTAACACAACGGTAAGCATCCTTAAGCTGAGCAGTATCCAGAATTTGTTTCAATTTCTGGGAATCACAAAACAATTTGGTCGTTTGCATTCCTCTATCAGCAATATGAAGGACACAATTAAAATCTCCAGCCCAAACAATCAAACGTGAAGTATGCAAATAAGGGTGAACGTCATTCAGCAGTGCAACCCTCAAAGCTTTGGTCTGTGGGGCATATATATTAATCAAACGAAATCTGACGTCTCCAAAATTAATATCCAATAAGAGCGCCCGCCCAAGGCAAATGTCCACCATTTTTGAGACCCGTAAAGCTGGGTTGGTAAACAGAATACCCACTCCTTCACAAAGAGCTTCACCATTAGACCAAAAGGACATCCCCAAAGACCAAAGATTACGGGCCTGTTGAACTTCAGAAACAGTTTTCAACCTAGTATCCTGGAGACATATAATATCATTACGCAGATGCTGTAAACATGACAAAGTTGTAACCATTTTCCTATGACTTTTCATACTATTTACATTTAGTGTAGTAACTGTTAAGGAGGTCATGAGACAAATTAAAATAAAAAAACCGATGAACCCCATGGAAAAAAATACCATCAAGGAACTTTAGACACTCGTCTCCTTTGAGAACGCCTGGGAAAGCTGTCAGCCTTTCTCAAGTCACCATCCTCCCCTTCAGAAAAGGTATCAGAAATCAAAGAAGCCTTAGAGGAACGATCAGATTCATCACCCTCTGACTCCTCCTTAGAACCCAAAACTGCAAAACTATTACCCACCTTCCAAGATGCACAAGTATCACCACTTGAAGAGGCCTGGGGCACCTGATGAGGAGGAACCAGTTTGCCAGACCTGTGACGTTTTTTGGCAGTCACTTTTTTAAAGGGAAGTTCTTGGGACAAGGGGGCATGTCAGAAATCTCACACGGATCCAAAGAAACAGGAACAGGAGGAGGAGGCCTAGGAACAGCCACAGTACTTTCCTCCGAGGGAGTGACTGTACACTATCGTCAACCCAGCCACTACAGATGTATCTGAAACAGAGTTTACAACCAAACCAGATACAACACTTGGAGGGATGTCTGGGGAAGGAAGGAGAGCGTGGCAGAGGGCGTGCTATGAGCACAGGACCAGGCTGGGCACCTGTAATCAAACTTTCATGCGAGATGCAATTATCTCGATTATGGGAGGCCAGGGGCATTTAGCATACCCATGACCGACTGTTCACATAAGTTACATTTAAACAGATTCAAACAACGAGCAGCTAAATGTCCAAATTCAAAACAGTGGGAACAGCGAGTATATCTAGCGGTATTTAAATGGGTTCTAGAACCACATTTAAAACAAGCCTTAGGCTGACCGACATAAAACAAACACCCTCTGTCCCTCCCCCAAAAAAAACTATTCGGAAGGTGTTGTGGACCATTATCAGAAGAAAATAACTTAACCCGTACTTTCCAACCCCCATTCCAAATCTGTTCGCTATCAAAGATAGGAATGGGTTTATCTAAAATTTCACATTTCCTACGCAACCAAAACAATATATCTTCTATATGAACCCCTTCATTAAGAAACAAAATAGTAATTAGTTTAACCAAAGATTTGGTAAGAGGGATAGCAAAAAAAGGGGTCCAAAGAGGGGAATCCTTAACCCCCTGATACAGAGACCAAAAACGCTCCAAACCTCCTGAAGATTTAAAACTAATATCAAAATTAGCATTCCCCAAATGAATTAATGCATAAATATCAGATGACTGAAACTTCATAGAGCCTTTCAACAACAGTTTAGAAATATAAAGTCTATCCGGAGGGTCTTCTAAACCACCTTTATACAGCAAGCATTACAGCATTCCGGACGAGGTGCAGGTTCTCCTTTGTTGGAAAATAAATCAGACAATTTAAAGGAAGGGGGGGAACTGCCCCATGTACTTCAGGGTGCAAACCAGCAGCTGAGGGCAATCCAAGCTTAGGAAGAGGAACATCAGGACAAACAGAAACACTGGCTGAAGCAGAAGCAACAAGACTAGAGAGGCAGTATGTGAAAGTTGTAAATCCCCAGTGGCACCTTGCTGATTAATAGCCCGAACATCATCCCTAGAAAGATCAGGGACCCAAGCCCCAGAGGGAGTTTGCGTCCATCCTGCCGCGGATATTGCTTGTTCAGAAGACCAGGAGTCAGAAGCCACAGCGCTCAAAGAAGGGCCCACATGAGGTCTGGAAGAAACCCCATCCTCAGCAGGGGAGAAAGAGGGAAAGGACTGTCCACCGGGTTGAGCACCGGCCAGAGAATCAGACACCTCCCCCTGACTGGAAAGAGCGCTAGGAACAGTACTGTGGACCACTTGACACGGCTCCGTAGTGCACAACACCACATTGGCAGACATACCAAAGCGCTTTACAACAGTCGGAGCTCCCGACAAAGCGCAGTCACCAGCATTAGAATTCGGCAGCAAAGTAGGTACCTCAGAAGGAACTTGAACAGGAGCACTTACTGAGCATGAAGAAGGAGAGCCCGGGGAAACAATCGATACAGCAGGCAGAAGGGTCAGGGCTGGCACCTCCAAAGACGCGCTAGACTTCGCGTCATCCACTCGCAAACCAGAACTACGGGAAGCCAAAGGAGTCAAACTTGAAACATCAGACCGCAAAGTAGCTAGCTCCCGTAAGAGCGTTTCTTTTTTGTGAACACAGCTTTCCTCCTCCTCTGCCAAAAGTCGTTCCAATAAACGCTCCTTCTGAAAAAGAACTGCAGCATAGTCCTCTGTTAGACTGGTATGAGCAGACTGAGTAGAAGTACCAGAAGCCACAGGCTCAACAGAGATCAATTCCGGAGGTTTAGACACAGCAGACAAATCAGAAACAAACGGATCAGTATAGGGACCTTCAGGTGCTGGTGAGGACGCCCACTCCCGCTGCTCAGACACATCCATCAACTCTGCAGATTGGGACATAGTGGCCATCTTGCATCTGTCCACCAAAGATTCCCCCTCCAAAGAGTAGGGGAATTTCCCGGTGTCCTGGCCAAATTTCCCCTCATTCACTAAAAAAATACCACCAACAGCTTAATCTGGTTCAAGGTCAGTTGGCATTCATCTGTATCCCCCTCCCCGGGTTGTGCCTGAAAATAGGCAGGATTTGTCTAGTGCACTTACCCGGTCAACAAAAACTAAATAAAATAAATAAAAAATAAAACATCCTGGTACACATAGGGACTAAAGATATCACCAGCTGGTCAGTTGTGGAAACCAAGGAACACCTGACCAGGCTGGGTGACAAACTATCATCCATCTCGACCGGCATCTCCTTCTCTGAGATCCTGCCTGTCTGGGGGAGGGGGCAGATTTAGGGAAGGTCAGAAAAGGGGAGATGGGGAGCTAAACATGTGGCTCAAGGGCTGGTGCCAGGAAAAAGGACACAAATTTGTAGGGAACTGGCAACAGTTGTGGGAGCGAAAGTTCTTTAAATTTGATGGACTGCATCTAACTTAGGAGGGAGTCAGTGCATTGGGGCAGAAGTTTGATGTATTTGCAGGATAGTTAAACTAGCAAATGGGGAGAGGGGTGCAGCACCCGATATGTTGAATGGGAAGAACACCCCTTCCCCATCAGCTAGTGGTCAAACAGGAGTTCAGCATGTTTGTAGTTCGTTTGCATCACCAGATAAGGAAAAAGGTCCGGCCCCCTATACGACGCACGGGGAAAATGCCACACCTCACCCAACAACTAACACACTGAAATCTGGCCAATGGAAAATCATGTACACAGATGCTCACAGTCTGGGAAACAAGATCCCAGACCTGGAGGCAATAATGACAGAGGCTAAACTGGACATACTGTAGTAGCCATTAGTGAGACATGGTTTACCATTAACCACACTTGGGAGACTTCAGTATCTTGGCTATGTACTGTTCAGAGGAGACTGGGGTGCAAAAAGGGGGGGTGGTGGAGTGGCCCTTTATGTCAATGAAAATATCAAAGCTACAGAAATTCAGAATAAACATAAGGAGCCAGAAGAACCGTGGGTCACCCTGGAAACAGGAAATGGGACAGCCATACGAACTGGGGTTGTCTGCAGGCCTCCAGACCAGGGGGAAGACATAGACACATTACTGTTAGAAGATATAGAAAACATGACAGCTAAAGGGCAGGTTCTGATAATGGGAGACTTCAACATGCTAGATACAGATTGGTCAATACCAGCAGGAGCATCTGCCAGAACTAGACACATAGTGGATTCCCCTGCAGGGGGAGGGCCTCAAACAACTGGTACAACAACCCACAAGAGACAGGGCTATCCTAGATCTAGTACTGACTAACAGGGAAACGATCACAGATCTCCAGGTAGAAGGTCACCTGGCGGCCAGTGACAAACACATGGTATGGTTCAATTTGGCCACTAGAACTAAATCATCCCATTCCAAGGCAAAAATATGGGACTTCAGAGGAGCTGACTTTGATAAGATGGCCAACAGAGTTAAGCTAACGCAGGCAAAAAGAAATACAGGTGAGGGAGTACAGGCAAAGTAGGCAAGCATTAAGGATGTAATACTTGAAGCAACATCCCATTGTGTTAGAGAGAAAAGGAAGTGCAAAAGATAAAGGAAACCACTGTGGTTCTCAAAAACAGTAGCAGAAAAGGTCAGAGCCAAAAGGCTGGCCTTCAGGAAATATAAGGGGAACACAGCAGGATGAAGATAGGGAGGCATACCAAACTTCCTTAAGGGAAGCAGGGAAGACAGTAAAGCAGGCAAATGCCCAAATCGAGGAAACACTAGCACGAACAGTAAAAGAAGCTGACAGACTTTCTATAGATACATTAGTGAAAGGAGAAAGTTCAAAGGGGTATTGCTAAGATCAAAGGGGATAAGGGGGCATGAGAGGAGGAAGACCACGTAAAAGCATCTATCCTAAATAGATACTTCTGCTAAGTATTTACTGAAGAGAAGGTAGGGTAGGGCCCACAGCTCAGCACCATGGACGCAGGGGGGAGGGAGGTGTGCACTAGTCCCTTCACAAAAGAAAGGGTCCTACAAGAGCTCGATAAGCTCAGGGTGGACAAGGCAATGGCATACATCCCAGGGTACTAAAGGAGCTAAGGGTGGAACTAGCAGAGCCATTATCAGAACTGTTTATTGAGTCTCTGAGCACAGGAGAGGTCCCAGAAGACTGGAGAAGGGCTCATGTGATTCCACTCCTCAAGAGTGGTAGCAGGGAGGAGGCAGGGAACTACAGACCAGTCAATCTTACCTCAGTAGTGGGCAAGATTATGGAGGCACTCCTTAAGGAAAGATTAGTGCAACACCTGGAATCCATGGGAGCACAGGATCCAAGACAGCATGGGTTTACAACAGGAAGGTCCTGTCATACTAATCTCATAGATTTCTTTGACTGGGTAATCAGAGTGGTGGACCAAGGGGGAGCAGTTGATGTCGCCTACCTTGACTTCAGCAAAGCTTTCGATATTGTTCCACATAGAAGATTGATTAATGAGCGGTGTAGGCCCAGGGAGGGTCAGAAGTTGGTCAACTGGGTGGCAAATTGGTTGATGGGCAGAAAATAGAGAGTGGTGGTAAATGGTGAGGCACACCTGAGTGTACAAGGTATACAGTCTGAAGAGATGCAAATCACAAGTGGGGTACCTCAGGGATCAGGCCTGGGGCCAGTCCTCTTCAATATCTTCATCAGTGGCATTGCAGATGGACTGGAGGGTAAGATTTGTCTGTTTGCAGATGACACCAAGATCTGCAACAGAGTAGATGATCCAGATGGGGTGGGCAGAATGAGAAGTGATCTGGATAAACTGGCAAAATGGTCGGAAGAGTGACAACTGGGGCTTAATACAAAGAAGTGCAAGATCATGCACATAGGGAAAAGAAACCCTGAAGCCACCTATAGGTTGGGAGGGGAGTTGCTGGCAGCCACAAGGGAAGAACGAGACTTGGGCATCATCATCATCACAGATGACCTGAAATCATCCAAGCAGACCACTAAAGCAGTAGATAAGGCTAGGGGGAAGTTGGGGTGTATTAGTAGGGGTATCACAAGTCATAAGAGGGCGGTAATAATCCCTCTTTACAAGACACTGGTTAGGCCCCATCTGGAGTACTCCATGCAGTACTGGAGGCTACACCTTCACAAGGACATTAACCAAATTGAGGCAGTCCAGAGAAGGGCAACCAAAATGGTGCAGGGACTGCATCAGAAAACATATGAGGACAGATTAACAGAGCTCAATATGTATACCCTATAGCAAAGGAGGGAGAGAGGTGATATGATAGAAACATTCAAACACATTAAGGGCATTAACAAGGTGAACGAGCCTAACATGTTTCAATATAGGAAAAATAGCAGGACAAGAGGACACAGCATGAGATTAGAGGGAGGCTGATTAAGTGGTAATGTGAGGAAGTTCTTTTCACAAAAAGGGTGGTGGATGCATGGTACGGCCTACCTCAGGAAGTGATGGATATGAATACAGTGCAGGGCTTCAAACAGTGCAGGGCTTCAAACAGGCATGGAATAGGCATAAGGGAGCAATACAGATGAGTATGACTGGATAGGCCATTGACAGCACAAAGGCTGATGGCACATTCATAAGGTAGAAAAAGAAATGGGCAGAATGGATGGGCCTTGCGGTCCTTATCTGCTGTCAACTTCTATGTTTCTATGTAAACAAAAAAACATAGCTAGAGTAAACAATGCACAATGCAATACCATTGTCTCATATCTGTCACAGAGCATCTGATGGTCTATAACTAACCTCACAATTGCTGTGTTTGTGACATCATAACAAAAGCTCTAGGATTGGACTACGAGTATGATGTCATTAAATATGCACATGTTGAATAGGTTACCAAAATGCCTTATTAACCCTGAAATGGAAAACTGAAAATTATAAATATGTTTTCACTACTAAAATATTAATAGTTGTAACATGTTTATAAAAGTACATGCAGAAGCAGATGCTCAATAAAGAGCAATGGATCTAGGAGGACCCACTACTAGGATACTCCACTCATCACATCCCTGCACTTTGAATGGTGATTATACTCCACTCATCACATCTCTGCACTTTGAATGGTGATTATCCATAACTTCTCATTGTTTCCTACAATGGTGGGCACTACTAACTGCAATGCTATCAGAAGTTACAGCACAAGGCAATGCGATAGCAGATGCTATCAACACTGTGTAACTTAATGCTTTGCAAGGGATAGCTGTTGCTATCAGTTTTGTGGTAGCAAACACCATGACACACTATTACTATGGACAGCAATGGCTACAACAGTAGCTCTCAGCCAACTTATTATTCACTTGCTATTAACTTTGGGGACTGTATAAACATAGAAACATAGAATTTGATGGCAGATAAGGACTGCTTGGCCTACCCAGTCTGCCCATTTCCCTACCTAATGGATAAGCTGCAGATCCTACTCAACCAAAAGCCTACTTCTTCCTACCCCCAACCCCTAGAATTGCCTTATGACTGTCCCATGCATTCTTGAATTCCACCACTGTTTTTGACTCCACAACCTCCTCCGGAAGGCCATTCCATGCATCCACAATCCTCTCTGTGAAAAAGTACTTCCTTACATTACCTCTGAGCCCTACCCCATCTTCAAATTGTGCCCCTTGTTCTTGCACCTCTTTTCTGAAAGATACTACCCTCTTGGACTTTGTTGATTCCTTTGAGGTACTTGAAAGTTTCTATCATGTCCCCCCTCTCCCTCCTTTCCTTGAGGCTATTCATATGACTTCCGGTGCAGACCCTGCACCATTTTAGTTGCCCTCCTCTGGACTGCCTCCATCAGTGTATGTCTTTGCAGAGATTGGGTCTCCAAAACTGCACGCAGTACTCCAGATGGGGTCTCACCAGCTGTCTGTACAGAGGGATAATAACTTCCTGTTTTCTACTGGTGATGCCTCTCCCTATGCATCCCAGTATCCCCCCAGTCCTCCTTACTGCCCTCTCACATTGCTTGCCCACTTTTAGGTCATCTGATATGATTACCCCCAGGTCCCTTTCCATTTTTGTTGTTGTTAGTATCTCACCCCTCATTGTGTACTCTTCCCCTGGGTTTTTGTTTCCCAGGTGCATTACCTTGCACTTCTTAGGATTGAATCTAAGCTGCCATACATTTGACCATTTCCCCAACCTTGCCAAGTTCCTTCTTATCCTTTCCACCCCACCTTGTGTATCAACTCTGTTGCAGATCTTTGTGTCATCTGCAAAGAGACATACTTTTCTTTCCAGTCCCTCTGCAATGTCGCTTATAAAGACATTGAAGAGGACCGGTCCTAGTACTGAACCCTGCGGTACCCCACTAGAACCCCCCCTTTCTTCAGAGTTGTCTCCATTTACTATTACCCTTTGTGTCCTGTTGTCCAGCCAATTCTTTACCCAACCTACCATCTTGGGACCCACTCCCAGGCTGGCTAACTTGTACATTCATATTTTGTGTGGGACTGTGTCAAATGCCTTGCTAAAGTCTAGGTAGGCCATGTCCACAGCCCCTCCCTGATCTATTACTATGGTCACCCAGTCAAAGAAATCTATTAGATTTGTCTGACATGACCTTCCTGCTGTGAATCCAAGCTGCCTTGGGTCCTGTGCCCCTCTGACCTCTACATACTCGACAATTCTTTCCTTCAGAAGTGATTCCATAATTTTCCCTATCACTGAGGTTAAACTAACAGGTCTGTAGTTTACTGCTTCTGCCCTGCTTCCACTTTTGTGAAGTGGAATCACATCTGCCCTCCTCCAGTCCTTAGGTACCACCCCATCCACCCATGATTTGTTAAAGAGGGTAGTCAGTGGTGTCACTAGTTCTACCCTTAGTTCTTTTAGAATTCTGGGACGAATCCCATCAGGCCCCATTGCTTTGTCCACCTTCAGTTTTAAGAGTTCTTTCAGAACCCTTTCTTCTGTAAATGGGCTGGTATCAATTCCTGTATCCAGAGTGTTTCTATTGTTTGGTTTAGGTACCTCCCCCTCTTCATTTGTGAATACTGAGCAAAATATTTGTTTACTATCTCTGCCTTTTCACAGTCACCTCTACCCACCCCCTTTATTAAGCTCACTATCCCTCTCTTGGTCTTCCTTCGCTCCTTGATGTACCTATAAAGGTTTTATCCCCCTTCTTAACTGAGTTGGCTATCTTTTCCTTGGTTTGGGCCTTTGCTTTTCTGACTGTCATCCCAGTTTCCTTTTGCTTTAACTGATACAATTCTCTGTCCTGCTCCTTCTGTGATTCCTTGTACTTCCTGAATGCTTTCTTTTTCTCTCAAACCTTCCCTGCCACCTCCTTTGAGAACCATAGTGGTTTCTTACATCATTTTGTTTTGTTTATTTGCGTCACATGAAGGCTTGTTGCCTCTGTGATGGCAGTTTTGATTATTCCCCGTTGTTCTTCCACCCCTCTTTCCTGCCCATTTGCTAATGCATTCCTTAGGCACTCACCCATTTTGACAAAGTCAGCCCTCCTAAAGTCCAGTACTTTTGCCTTTATATGGCTTGACTCTACTGCTGTATTTATCATGAACCATACTGTTCGATGGTCACTAGTTTCCAGATGGCTACTCACTTCTACATCTGTGATATTCTCTCCATCTCCATTTGAGAGTACCAGGTCTAAGATTACTCACTCTCGAGTGGGTTCCAATACTAGTTGTCTAAGGCATGCCCCCTGTAGGGCACCTAGAATAACCCCACTCTTAGAAGTGGCTGCTGCAACTGCGCTCCAGTTAACATCTGGCATATTCTGATCCCCCATCAGCAATATCTCCCCTTTTTCAGCCATTCTAAGTATACTTTCTATCATTTCCTTGTCCATTTCCTTCCCCTGAGAGGGGGGTCTGTATACAATCCCTGTGTGGATTGTGGTGCCATTGCCTGTCTCCAAAGTGACCCACAGTGCATCCTCTCCTCCCTATTTACCCTTTTGTTCTGTTGCTTTGATTCCTTCCCTTATGTAGAGAGCTACTCCTCCTCCTCCTTTTTTACCCTCCCTGTCCCTCCTGTAGATAGTGTGTCCTGGTATGTTTACGTCCCAGTCATGGTTCTGTGTGTACCATGTTTCTGTGACTGCCACGATATCCAGATGTACCACCTCCATCAAGGCCACTAATTTAGGAAGCTTGTTACCCAGACTACGTGTGCTACTTTCTCCATGGTCTTTCATTTGGTACAGTAACTGTGTCAAATGCCTTGCTGATTCTGAGATAGACTACATCAACTACTAGATTCCAATTCACCTTCCTAGTAACATCCTCAAAGATGGTAATCGTATTGGTTTGGCAGGACTTGCATTTTTTGAAATCGTGTTTTGTGCTAGAGAACAGTCTACTGACATCCACATGTGGAACCCTCACATCATCGTTTATGACAGAGTCAAATATTTTGCCAAGCAGTGAGGTAAGGCTCACAGCTGTGTAATTATCTAGGTCTAACCTTGTACACATTTTGGGTAGGGGATGACACAGGTAGTTTTCCAGTCCTCTGCCACCATACCAGTCTGTAAGGATTTCTGAAAAATATCAGTGAAGGGCCAAGCCAGAACCTCATTTTTTAACTCCACTATCACCCTCAAGCAGATGCCCTCTTGCTTCTGGGATTTCCTTGGATTCACACCGCCCACATATATACACAAACGTGCTTCCTCAGGATCCCCATGAGGAAACGCATCTATGTGAAACCATTGGGGTTGTTACTGGTGCACGGGGCATTGTGGCAATTTCATTTTTTGCAGCCTTTTGTATGCTGTTTTTTTTATATGCTACTGTTTGTTTTTGTGTGTATTACTGTTTGTTTTTTTGTGGCTATATTAAATGTTTGTTTTATTTTTTTATTTATCAATTTGTTAACCGGGCTAGGACACTGGACAAGTCCTTTTTCAGGTCCGACCTGGGACATACTACAATCAACATTGATAACAAAACAGTAAAATCACATTAACAATCACACTTAAACTGCTGCAGCAAAAATTACTTAAGCTTATTCTTAAAACAACCGAAGGACATGGTTTGTCAAGGAGTAATAGTCAATGCATTCCAAAGGGATGGAACTATGACAGAAAAAGACTGCAATCTATTCTGTTTCTTAAAACTGGTAAATTCAATAAAATACCATTAGCAGATCTCAAATTTGGGAGGGACTGACAAACTACAACCATATCAGCCAAAGGAAAATCAGAAAAAAAGGAGCTTATAGAGCAAGCTGCCAGAAAAACAAATAATCCTTGCCCTGGGCGACACCCAATGTAATTAAGCAATAAGGCACGACAGGGTGTGTGTTATCGTGTAATAACGTCACTCCTGGGGTGGGTTGAAGCATGAGGTGAAGCCGAGTGCTTCCACCACCCCAGGAGTGACGTTATTACACAATAACACACACCCTGGAGTGCCTTATTGCTATTATACAATGACTCGGTTGTTAATTATAAAGAAAAAAATACAAAAATAAAGATTTTTATGCATTTTTATTTAATTTTTTCTGGGTGGAGAAGTATGTTTTAAGAAAAAAGTCCAATATGTGTTTCTGCCACTAGATGGAGCTCTTAGCTGAAGCAGTGTGCTTTGTCCAGTATGACACTGCTGACACTTTCATTTGCTTATGTTATTTTGACCCCCACTCCCCATTCTGACCCCGGTGAAAATGGGATGCAGCTGACATTTGTTTGAGTTTTTATTTTTATGGTTTAATTAGCCCATTTTTCTGGGTTTAGAGCCTGTTGACAGTCATGAGACACACGGTCGATGTCCACATTTCATAATTGTGCTGATGGAACTGAGGTGTCACGGCTTCATTTACTTTTCTGCGGTGAGTACAGCAGAAGCAGGAGAAGCCAACATATTGCGAGTTTTTTATAGCAGAAGCAGTAATTTAGGTTTTCCCGGTACATTATGTGGCTTTTCTCATTTGTACTGGGAGAACACTACAGGACAATAGCAAATGTGCAGCAGCGAGTTAAGGGCGGGAGTGAAGAATCCGTTTATTAGCCACTTCGAGAAACAGCCAGTGTGTCAGCGTATTAAAAGAAAATACTTGACGACTTTATTTAAAAATGGTTTCTGTTTAGTATTGTTGCAGGCAGTATTTGTTGTGGCTGGCATTTGTGGGCTGGTAACTTTGTTTGGGGGGGTTGAAGTTGTTTAGTGTGACGGTCCATAGCGGCGTAATTTGTGAAGAGGAGGTATGATTTTTGAATCTGATATGCGGTCATGTGGGTGCCTGGCCTTGATATGGTGATGTTATTGTATAATATCATTACTGTCCCAGGCACCAACTGACCAATCAGAGGGTAGGAAATTCCCTTGTCATTGTATAATTGTAAATACAGCGTACAATGATGTGTCTTAAATGGAACTGAAAGAATAAATCTACAGATATTATTGTAGGCTATAGTCAAAACATAATACTCCGTAATATTTAAATTCTGATACAGATAACAAATGTAATCAAAATGTGGAAGCAATGATCCAACGGCAATAAATGTTCTAGTTTCTAAAGAAAAATAAGATCGAAATTTATGCAAAATGCCCAGTTTTTGATTTATTGTCTGACTAACATGCTTAATATGTAATGAATAAATTAAACACAATCCAACCACACCCTTACATATTTAAATTGGGTAACTTGTTCTATCACAGTACCATCCCAATCAAAAAGCCATAAGCAAGGGTTATCTTTCAACATAAATGGAGTCCCAAAGATCATTGACTTTGCTTTTTTTTTAAATTTAAGATCATGGAATTATTTACAAACCACGTATACACATTCCTGAAGCTAACATCAAGAACACTTATCAAATCCTCTAGTGATTTAGCCTGACTATAAAGAATTAAATCATTCACGCACATTATTGAGTTATAGTATCCACAATGAACAGGCACTTGATTGACAAATAGTGAGAATAACAAGAGCCCTAAAATGGACCCCTGCAGTACCCCACACTCAATCAAAGCCATTTGTGAGACTTGTAACCCAACACGTATGAACTGTTTATGATTTGCCAAATAATCATTCAGCCATGATAATGCACTTGCAGAAGAACCAATGGCTTTCAATTTACATGATAATAAACCATGATCATTTAAACAGAATGCCTTGGTCAGGTCCACAAACAACACTCCAGTCACCACCCAAATCTTTACTAACGTGGGACAGCTGTTGATGGATTTTTTGTTCATACATGGTATTTGTATTGAGTGGGCACAGCATTAATAGGAGCATCTATTTTTGCTTGTTTCACTTCCATATATTTGTCTACTAATTCTGGTATGATCATCTCTGTCTTCAGTTTGGCCTGTACCTCTCTCATAAATTCCACCCCAGCTGGCCATACCCTATGACTTACTGACTGAATATTGACACAAAGTAGTTATCTAGTTGTTAAATGGATCTGCATCCTCCCCAATGATCAGGAGCCTCACCTTATCCCTGATTCTCCTTTTGTCCCATGTATTAAAAAGGGTTTAAATACTGCACCTTATTAAGCTGCCGGGGAGAGCTGATGCAATCAGGACCCATCGGTATGAGGAGGCTGGTACTAGTGAAGAAGACCTGATAAAGGGCTATGGAAAAAAGGACACTTGAACATTTTAAGTTACTGTTTATTTTTTACTATTAAATACTTTGACCTGTTTCCCTAAACCCCTTTATCTGTTGCAGACTGGGGGGGTGGGACAACAACATGTGGTAAATTTACCAGGTAACATACTGTTCTGGTTACAAGGTCTGCAGATTCAGGTGAGTAAGAGTACTTTTATTTGGGGCCATTTACTGTGTTGCAATATATGAATCTATTTTATACATTTGTTGATTTACCTAATGAACATTTGGTAATGCAGACCACAGTGGCAATGATGTAACTCAGAAGGTGTTTGAACTCCCACATGGCCTGGAGACTTTTCTAGACTTGCTTGAATGCTTTGCAGTCTAGCCATGACACTGTTCTTATTTTTGGTAAGCCTTCAATAATTTATGTTTAAATCATGATAGTTTAATACCTGACTGTAGCAGTCTATGGCATTGAGTTTATGCTGCACCTGCCTTCCGGATGAATTATGGGTAAGGGGATAGTTCTACCGTTATTTTTATAATTATACTATAGTTTATCAGTTTGAAACTGGTACCATGCAGGGGTTTTGAGTTTCAGATATGAAACAGGGATGCAACCATTGTTCTGTGGGTTTTGATAGGTTTAGAGGTAAAACCTGTTAAGCACTGGATGTTAAAAATCATATCACAGCACACGACCCATGCATTTGCTGTCTATATCTTCTGTTGTTATGAACATTCATTTACTGTCGTATTAACGTTTAGCAATCCCCCACTCATGTAATGAATGTGGAGAATGCATTTGAACCTCTACCATAAGAAGAAAGTATGACAAAAGACTGCATATACACCTTCACGGAAATGTTAGTAACTGATTTTTTGAATACACAATAAAAATAAGTTAAAAAATTGGGTTTAATTTTTTCCCTTGATCCCTCGTGCTGTCCTGTCTTCCAGACCAGCCTTTGTCTGGGCATTCATGGCCTTTCATTCCTTCTGTAATGCCCTACTGTACATGCTACTTCCCTTGCTCTATCCCCAGAATCCTTCTAGATGTCCTCTGAAGTTCTATGAGATATGGTAGAGGCCCTTGCCAAGTCTTCCACCCTTATTGCCCTTGGGCACACATCTAGTCATTGCCTCCACTATGTGTTGCTTCAGGGCAAACCACTTGGCATTCACACTCCCACTCAGTGGCATCATTTAGCCACAACCATCTCCCTGAACTTGCCAAAATCAGCTCTCCAAAAGCTTAGTGTCCTAGTTTTATTAATAGTTAATTAGCTTCCCCCTATGACTTTGAATTCAGTGTTATGGTTACTGTTACTCCCTGGGTTCCCAACCTTTACTGCTATGGCCTCATCACTCTCACAACTCAGCAGATGATCAAGAACTGCATCCCCAACTGGTTCCATGTCTGACACACTGAGGAAAGAAACAGTCATTAATGACTGATAAGAAATCCCTCTATGCTTTCCCTTGGGAACATTCCTCTTCCCAGTGAATGTCAGGTTGGCTGAAGTCCTCATGAGAACTAAAGGTACCATGGTTCTTGTCCTTTTAATTTCATTGTCCAATTCTAGTTCATGCTATGCTGTACTACCTGTTAGTCTGTAACATATAGCCTTTTGCCACCACATAGGGTAGGTAGGGTTGGGGAAGACTGGATGGGCTTTGTGGTCCTTTTCTGATGACAAAATCTGTGTTTATATCATTCTATACTTGCAGAATTGCTTTTTTGCCTCCTATAGATCCTAATTCCATCCAAAGGTTTTTTGTGGGGCTGCTTTCCAACCCTCCTCACTCTCTTTTTCTTGCTTGCTTCAACCCCCTCCTTAACATATAAAGCAACCTGTCCACCCCTGCCCTTTCTATCTCTTCTGAAGAGGCTGTAACCCTCAACCCCTGTGTCCCAGTTTATTCCCTCATGTCATCTCTCACTGAGGTAAGTCCTGCTACATATTTGCTTTCTTGAAGAAGTTCCCCCTCCAGCTCATCCACTATTAGTTAGAAACATAGGAAAATAGAATTTAATCATAGAAGGAAACTGATGGCCCATCATGTAGGCCCATAATTCTTACTACTTTACCCCCACCCTGCCTAGTGCCCTGGTGGGTTTTTCTCCCCCACTCCCTTTTCACTGCCTTCCCTTTCTGTTTCCCTGAAGTGGAATCATAACTCTCCTGGTCTTGTCCCACCCATGTTTGGACCCACAAATAGTCCTTTCCCCCACAATCTGCACTAGCAATCTGTTCAAAAACATCACCCTTTCTGTGAAGAAAATAAGTTGTACTCATGTTTGCTGCCATGAAGCAAAGGTCTGTTTTCCTCTCCCTCCCTGCTTTGGTTGCTTGATGAGGCAAGTTTCCCACCACCTATGTGGTCAATACTAAGGTGAAACATTCATTATGCCTGTAAGTGGCCAAGGAATCATCTGTATTGTCCCCGTTCATAGATTCTCGGCTCAGTGGCCCCACTCTGTCCTTAAGTGTTTTCTGATATACAGGACTGTAAATGAATAATTTTTTATAGTCCACAGCAGCTGTTCTCTGTAATGTGACATAATCTCCAAGGTTATTTAGCATGAGTGCCTCACAAGAAACTAGATTATTTCCTCAGCAACAGAAAGGGGTACTGAGGACTGTAGGGCTATGGCTCGAATGTGAATGTTGGTCAGATAGTTTTATGCCTGAGAAATCTTTTCCTCAAAGGCCTTGCCATCAAAGAAGAAGATTTCAATTGGGGGGGGGGCTGGAAGGTTTCGGATACCTCTAGCCTGGCTAGATGGACTAGTTCAGGAAGGAAATATCAGCGTACCTGGCCTTTCCATAAGGAGTATCTGAACTTAACCTATTGAGTAGCTTCAAGCACAGAATTCAGAAGAAGGCCACATATGCTTCTCCAGAATAAGGGCTTGCTCCAGAGACAAGGGCCACTGGGCTGGGGTGGAGTCCTGAGATGACAAATCATGAGGTGGCCCAGGAACATGAAGAGCCCCTCCCCTCAACAAGGCCAATGGATCTAAAAAGAATCAACAACTTGCCTTGATAGGTAGCCGAAGATCCAAAAAGGAGATATGCCTCTTCCTTGGAGGTGCAGCACAGTGCAGGGGCAATCAATACCTAAAAAGCTTCAGAGGGAGACCGAATAGTGATATGACATAATTTTTCTCTTTACTTCATAGTGACCACTTTTCAGTCAGGCTGAGTGTGTCAGTATTTTAAAATGTTATTTAAAATTGGTCAAAATTATTTCTTGTAACTACTGTATTATGTATTTAAGCCTATGCCTCATACTCTGTACATAGAAACCTTGTAGATTGTGTTCCTGTCATAAAATACCCCTCATACGTCATGGCACGTATATTACTTTACATTTAAAGGGATTTATTGCTTGCCTGCCTTGTGAGCTATTTATTGTGTAATTACAACTAGAATAAATGTCAAGCTTATCACTAGCATTATTGCATGACATACAACCTAATCTAAATTAATTACCTTCTTTGATTCAGTTTTAATGTATGGTAAATGTAATTAGACTGATATTACTGTTAAGTTTTATTGTAGGTTTGTTGAAGAAATGGTGTGTGGGAAGGCTAGATTTCATCTTATGACTAGCTGTTATCCACATATTAGATGTTTAACATGGAACTATGTGCATGTGTGTACACATTATGTAACACTTTCTGCATAAAAAATGTATTTAATATTAAAGCAACATTTTTAAACACATTGCTGCCTCATACAATGCACTAAAGCTTGTAGAATTATAATTATAACTGTAGAATTATAATTCAATCTAAGGCACATTATAACACTATCTAACTCTGACTGGTCACCTATTCCCTTAATCACTTCTATTGACCAAGCCCTTGACTATTTCAAATCCAAGCTCCTTGCTGTCTGGAACCACTTTGCCCTGCTTAGGCTTACCAGAGTGCATGGATCCCATCTCCACTGGATCACTCCCGAACTGCTGGCCTGTCTATGTGCCCGGGATCAGGCTTGGAAGACACACAAATCCTCTGGGTCCCCTGTGGATTTCCTAAGGTACCAATCCTTCCAAAATGCCTGCACTAGGACAGTTAGACATGACAAAGCAGAATACTTCTTCCACACCTCCCAAATTAATATAAACTATCCATCCAAATTCTGGAAGGTGGTTCATGCTCTTTTTCTCCCCACCAGCTCAATCCCCCCATCCTGGTCCTTAAGATGGGTGACACTATCTTGTCCGATTCCCTCTCAGTGGCCACAGAGTTTAACACTTTTTTTACTTCCTGTCCCTCCTCCCCTCCCTCCCCTTCTCCTCCTCCCCACTCCTCTCCTCCCCATCCCTCACTAACTGCCCCTCCTCCCTCCTCTTCCTTCTCATTTTAATTTGTGTCCCCCTCTGATACACTCAAAGTTTTACTTGCCCTTAACCCCTCCAAAGGCAAGTGTCCTGATGGCCTGGACTCCAAACTCCTCTACCTCTCTTCCCCCACTATCTACTCTCCTCTGGCCTCTCTTCTAAACCTCTCCTTCTCGCTGGCCTCCATCCCAGCTGCCTGGAAGTACACCACTGTTATTCCTCTCCCAAAAAGGTGGTAATCCCTCCCTCCCAGGCAATTACCAGCCTATCTCTCTACTCCCCACCCTTGCCAGCTTCAGGAATGCTTGGTGTTATCGGAACGCTACTGCTTTCTTGACTCCTCCTCCTTCTTCACCCCTTTCCAGTCTGGATTCTGGAAGTATCACTCTACTACCACCTCCCTTCTCAGGCTCACTGAATCCATCCTCACTGATATGGACCAGGGCCTCATCACCTAGGTAATTTCTGTTGACCTAGCTAAGGCATTCAACACTGTTTCTCATCCACTTCTCCTTGAAAAACTATCTGCTGCTGGGCTTTCACCCACTGCCACAAACTGATTACATTCCTACCTTATGGGGTGGTCACAATCCTGCTGATTGGTGATTCACAGCCCCCTTCCCATAAGTACTGGTGTCCCACTGGGCTCTGTACTTGGACCGCTTCTATTCTCTGTCTTTCTAAATGACCTTCCTATGGTCTGCTCCTCCACTTCTATGCAGATGTATGCAGACAACATGGTTCTGTATCAGGGGCGTCATTTCAGCAAAATCATAGGGGTAGCAAGGTGGGGGGGCATGATGTGGGTGGGGCTACGTTGTGGGCGGGGCCAGAGAGGGTGGCATTTGTCGATGTGACATAGGGTTAGTTTCCAGGTAATTTAAAAATGGCTATAAATTGAATAATAAAGTTTGAATATAAATCTGAAATGGGTCATTACAGATGTTGATTCAAATTAAATAGCTAGTTTATCAAATTATGGAATCATCAGTATAGTGAAAGTCCCATTCCTCAACTGTACAAATATTAAACAAAAACGAACTGATGAAAAAAAATCATGCCAAAAACCTGTAAAGAAAAAAAATAATAAAAGGAAAAAGAACCTATGTATGTGCAGTTTGATTGTGTCAGTAGATTTTAAAATGCATTTTGTGGTATTCTACAATTTCTACAGCTATCAATATAATTTACAATACTTGGTGATACCTCTATAGTCTCTTGGCCTATTTTTCTGCTGACAGTGCCCTGAATCCGACGAAGCAACCAAACTGCACATGCAAGTGCTTTATACTGCCCTGGGCCTGCATCCGAATGGTCACAAGACACTCCCGTTTCCCTTGAGTGTCAATGAATTACTAAAGAAAATGAAGGAAATCTCAGTTTGAACTCTAACCTTTTGCACCCGCTGCATGAGTGGAGACTAATTTTAGAATATTAACTGGCATAGCAACTGAATTTGAAAGGAATCCAACCAATGGCAACCAAGATATGTAGAACTGTAACCAACATTAAAGGCTGGCATTATATATACAAGCCACATTACATAAACATAAAACTCCACCTGCGTGCATAAAAACATTCAAGACATTGTCTGTTTAATTTAGTGTCACTGTAATGCCACATACATATACCATGTGGGTTTTCTCAGACAATCCCCGTAACAAAGGATTGTGGGTTTATTGTAGGTGGTGACTCCTTAGCACATACTGAAGCTATTATGTGGGTCATTTACTGGCACCACTGCTAAAGAAGTCCTGCCAACGTGATACTACCAGCCTTTCCTAATCATACAATCAGGGATTACATGGGCAAGCCATATTTCTACATGCAAAACTGCTGGACTAACACTGCTGACACTATGTAAGCCCTAGAAATGAATCCAGATGTAACATCACAGATACTCATTTTCTAGTATCTTTGCGGATGGCTGCTAGGCTAATATTACTGACACTTTAGCAGACCTGGGTAAGGCAGCTGGGTTACCACCACAAAAACTGTGGTAGCCTTGGGGAAGCTACTGATCTAATATCACTGAAATTCTAGCAGCCTTGGGGAAAGCTGTTAGACTAGTACTGCTGACATCCTGGTAGCCCTGGGAATGGCTGCTAGGCTAGTACTGCTGGCACTTGCCTTGGTGAAGGCCGCTAGGCCAAAATCCTGACACTGATAGCTATGAGGAATGCTACTGGGCTTACCACTGACATGCTAGTCTCAGAGAAGGCTTTGGGGCTAATACATGGGCACAACCAATGGGGGGCCAGTCCCCCCAACTTTTTAAGCCACCTGCTCAATGATATTAGCATCAACATGAAAGTCTAGGTAGGGATGTGTGCCCCCCAACTTTTCAGCTGTGGTTGCTCCCATAAACACCACGGACACTAATATTCTTGCAAACATCACTGACAGTAGCAACCCTGGGGAAGGATGCTGGGCTAACATTCTTGCATTCTGTTAGTGCTGATGAACACTGCTAACGCCACCACTGATAATCTTGCAGCCCTGAGAAAGGCTGCTAGGCTAACACTGCTGACACTCTGATAGCCCTGAGAAAGACTGTTGGGCCTGCACCTCTGACACACGTGTAGCCCTGATGAGGATTTCCAGACTAGCACTGCTGACATTTCAGTAGCCTTGAGTAATGTTATCTTTGCTTTGATCCCATGCTATTAGCCCTCTTTTAGGAACCCGTTTCCACAAAGTGTAACAATGAGCCAGTACCTAATTTGTATTCAGTGAATTTGCTGAAATTTGGCTCGTTTACCTTCAGTTCAGTCCAGCTGAAGTTTTGGGCCACTTTGGATCACTTCAGCCTTTGGCAAAAAAAAAAAAAAATGTCTAGCCCTTCATAATAAGTAGCCCAAAGTAGTCCTATAGCCACTTCTTCAGTTACCACCAATCACTCTCCACCTCCCCAGACTTTTTTTATTAAGAAAACAAAATCCAGCTCCTGGGACAGCACCAGGTATTGAGTTTTGTTTCAAAAACAACTGGAGAAACAGGAGAGGGTGGATGAGGTTAGAACTGACTGGAGTGACCCCAGTATCACTTGATCCTCCGGCGTCCCCTCCGCTGCTACTGACCACCCCAGTCTTGACCCCAGAATCAGGTAATCAACCAATGTCTTGCTAACTGTTACACATTTGGTGCTTTTAAAAAGTAAGGATACTGATTATTGGAAATGTAAGCCTTCTTTAAAAAAGATATTCATGAAAACTTGCAGTTAGTTCACATTATTGAAAGACTGGAAGGCTGAATTAATCTTAGTGGGTTTGAATCTGATGATTCAAATGACTAAATTGACACGTCCTTCACTTATCATTTTAACCACCATTAGAAGGAAAGGAGAATATTTATCATTTAAACAATAAACATTGTAGGCCACTTGAGGAGAGGAAGTGCTACAGTTAGATTTATTGCTTTAAAACCTGGCAAGCTATCTGTGGTTTGCCCACATGGTCCTTCAGCGCAGTTTATATTTACTGACAATATATATTTAGTGTTTTAGTATACCTGTAGTGCTTGAGGAGTCAGATTGCATCCTTACCTTATGGCTTCTGTCTGGACTGCCTGCCCTTCTCTGTGACATAAACAATCAATGCTTCACTCCTCTTTCCTCACTCTGCTTGCTCGCCTCGCCCACCACCGGTTTAAGTAACTACCAGCTGAAAAGCTGAATTTCAAAAATCACTCGAGTCTGTCTCACACTCTAGCCTCTCGTTGCTCAGCGCCTCAGTGTAATCTCTTCAACTTGCCTGGAAGTTGTTTAGGTGTGGTGGTGGTTGGGTAGGTTCCAGTTTTTTCACTGATGCTCCGCTCAATCCTCCAGTTTGTCAGGTGACCCTCTCATGCCATGGCAGCAACAGGATGGATGTTGGGGTCGTGAGTGGAGTGGATGGTGGGCTGAAATCGAGCGATGTGCAGCGCGCACCCAGGCACCACCGCCAGACAGACTCCTTGTTGAAACGGCTCCTCCATGCAGTAGCACAAAGCCACAACAACTTGCACAAGCCACAGGTGCGTGCACGGGCAGGCACGTAATGCCAGGGAGGCAAAAAAAATATGTTTTAATATTTTTAAGCGTCCATTAAGCCATGGCAAGGGCAGAGGTCACAAGCCCTGTCATAGGGGTCGCGAAATGTTCATAGGGGTCGCAAATGCGACCCCTGGTGACCCCTAAATGATGCCCCTGAAGGGAGGTGGGGGTTGTCTTGGGCAGACTCGATGAGACGAATGGTATTTGTCTGCTGGCATGATTCTAGAATTTTTAGAATCTAATAGTTTACAGGACAGTAAGCAACATCGTTCCCCAGGGTGAAGTAGTGCTGGGTGACAGGGAGGTGAACAGGAGGTGTGCTGTCAATGTGGCCTATATGAACTTCAGTAGAGTCTTTTACACAAGTAAGGAGGCCTGTGGTAGGTGACAAAAAAAACAAAACAAAAAGAAAAAAACAATGGGTAGGAAATTGAAACATAGAAATTATCGGCACAAAGTGCCACTTGGCTCACCCAGCCCATCCAGATTTTCCCTGCCTGTTCTATCTCTGCAGACCCAGCCTGGTCTCCATCTACCCTTCCCCTCCCTGCTTGCCTATTTACCAATATTCCCTTATGCCTATCCCATGCGTGTTTGAAGTACCCTCCCACACTGTTTGTGCTCCCACCAACTCTGCTGGCAGCCTATTCCAGACATCCACCACTCTTTCACTGAAGTAATACTTTCTTACACCCCTTAAACTTCCCCATCCCAGCTTCATTGCAGTCCCCTTGTCCTGGTACTTCCTCATTTGAAATGTCTCTCTCCTGTACCTGTTCACCTCCATAGAGATTCTTGTATGTCGTTATCATTTCCCCCTCTCCATCCTTTCTTGTAGGGTGTACATGTTGAGATCCATCAGTCTCTCTTCAAAGAGTTTTTAATGTAACCCCTGCACTATTTTAGTTGCCCTCCTCTGGACTATCTCCACCTTGTCTATGTCTTTCTGAGATGTGGCCTCCAGAACTCATCACAGTACTCCAGGTGGGGTTTCATGAGCTTTCCGATACAGTGGCAACATCATCTCCCTCTTCCTGCTGGTGATGCCTCTCCAGATGCTCTACAGCATCCAATCAGCCCTGCCCACTGCCTTGTCACACTGCATCACCAATTTGAGGTCATCAGATAACCCTAAGGCCTCTTTCCTGCTTAATGATGGTCAGTAACTTGCCCCTCATTTATAACCAGCTCCTGGATTTCTATGCCCTATGTGCATTATTTTGCACATTTTAGCATTGAATCCAGCTAATAATCATACCAGAGGGTTGGAAATCTCTAGCCTGCTCATTTATCAAATTTTAATCACATTTCTTATAAATTCATGCATTTTTCTAGGACTGTGCTACTAGTTTGTGGCCCATGTCAAAGCAATCATTATAAAATGGGCAAATGAGTTCAAGGAATCTGATTGGTTTATTAGCCATGCAGTAGAAGTGTCTAATGCATGGCTAAAACTAGAAACTCCACGTGGAATAAACAGCCCCATTTTATAAGCGCAACAAGCCACTCTGGGGATGTGTGTTAGACAGTTCTAGGAGACTGAATGCACTCGGCCTGCAGCTTCGTACCTCACTACGCCCCCTAGCTGTGCATTAGAACTGTTTAACACACACCCTGTTATGTCTTATTGCTTACTCAGTGTTCAGTTCAGTTCATTCCCCCCAGCTGCTATGCCCTGACCACTCCTCAAGTTTCCCAAGATACCTATTTCTTCTCTCACCCCTCCTAGGTAGCCACCCTATTACAGATTTTGATGTCATCTTCAACAAGCATTTGTCAATGCTGAATGTTTGCTTGCTGATATTAGCATTGAAAGTGCAGGAGTTAGACAGAAGCAGGATAGGAATGGCAGTGAAGTACTGAAGTCACGCCAACCCCTCCATCCTGCAGAGATGGACATTGGGGTGTGCCTTTGGGTCATCGCCCATAACGCTCATGCCATGTCACCTCATTCTATCCTGTAGACACCGACAAGTGTTGAGGTGTGCCTTGGGGTGTTGGCTTTACAGTCACACCATTCCATAAGCACATATGCTGAAATGGGTGCAGTATAGGAGAATGGGGTGAACTCTGTGTCGAAGAGTCCAAGGCACACCTCAATGCCTGTCACTGGCTTCCAGGTGGGGGTGGGGTGGAATGGCATGAGTATTACAGCTGAAATCCAAAGGCACACCCTGATGCCTGTCAGTCTGTACAGGGTGGGACATTATGGTTAGAAACCTAACATCCCGGCGTTGTTGATATTTGCACTACAAATTTTCACCGTGGCCTTTTGTGTCCCCACCTCATGAAAGCATTTGGGACCTCTGTTCATGAACAGTGGCACTGTGATTCTGTGAATCTGTCCTGAAGGTTGATTTCCCACAGTAACCATGTCATTCTGTGCCAGATTTGCAAAAACATAGTTTGGCCAGGATGTGGAAAATAACATCTGTACCATTCATACGGAGGTGTGAAGAGATGGCAATGTTGAAAATCTGGAATGAAAATATTAAAAGTGCTCGAACTTATGAGCTTGCGTGGAAACTGCACAATGCACACTCGTAACACAGTCATTTAGTGGAATTATTTCACCAGATTTTCAACATAGGTATTTCGGGACCTCTGCTCATGAACAGTGTCACTATGATTTTCTTAATCTGTCCCGAAGTTGATTTCCCACAGCCTACTGTGCCATTGTGCCAGATGTGCAAAACACATTTTGGACAGGATATAGAAAATGACAGCTGTACTGTTCATAAAGAGATATGCAAAATGACAATGTTGAAAATCTTGAGTGAAAATATTACAACTGGTTACGCAGTGTGTATGGAAACCGCACAATGCACGTTTGAAACACAGTCATTTTTGGGAATTTTTTCACTAAATTTGCAACATAGGCTTTTTGGGAGCACACCTCATAAACAGTGATACTATTGTTTTGTTAATTGGTCTCAAAGGTGATTCTCTTGCAGTGACTTCTGAAATCACCTTCGGGACTAAATAATCAGATGACAGTGACTGAATTCATGAGGTGGGGTCCCAAGAACCCCATGTTGAAAATGTGGTGCTAAAATTCACAAAAATGGCCAAGATATCCACCTAAATTGAAAAAAACATTTTTGCCATTATACAGCTTACCAGCATTTCTTCAGTGTGGTCAGCTTTGAAGAGTGCAGACATGTTCCTGCTCCACAAAGATCATCAGCCAGGCTCTGGAGGTAAGTATGGGATGAATGTGTGTGTGGGGATGTTGGGTGTGCAGAGGGTGGATGTGGGTTGGGGGGCACCGGAGACAACAAGGGACCATTTCTTTTCTTTTACAGGTTAAAAAAAAATACCAGCAGGAAGGTTTTTCCTTTACAGGTTTGTTTTTGGTACACTGGGTGGGCTTCCAGTGTGCCACCTGTATTTTTTTAGGGAAGGGAACTGAAGCCGACGGGGGTTGGGCCTCCCATTGGCACAGAAAAAGGGTCTGTATTTGGGGGGGTCACATGATACCGAGGGGGACTGGGCACCCCCTCAGCATACAAAACTATTACACGGGGGACATTATGCCGATGGGGATTGGGCTCCCCCATTGGCAATTGAACTGGGGAGGAGGCATGCCGACAGGGGGATTAGGCACCCCCGTCGGCTTCCATGGGGACTGTGAGAGGTGGACGGTGACAGCTGCTGCCATGTTTATTGAAATGGAACACCAGACAAGGCAAGTTGTGATTCGCCGCTGGAATCAGTGACCACCCCAGCAGAAAGAGAGCTAATTGTTAAATGATGGGCGCTCCCTGATTGCAGCAGCAAATTTCTTTCAAGTTGGTGGCATGCTGTAATACTGCTGTCATTGACAGCATGCTCCTCTATTGGTGCCACAGAGACCAGCCCCAAAAAGCACTGCCAGCATTGACCACAACACCTCACCTCCACAACCCGCTACTCCAGCAAGCTGCCACAACATGTTTCTTGCATGTGCGTGCAAGCAAACATAAAAAGGCATACCTTCCCTTCTAGTTCTTCTGCAATGTGACTTATGAAGACATTGAAGAGGACCGGTCCCAATGGTGAGCCCTGCAGCACCCCACTGGTCACTGCCCCCCAATTAGAATGAATGCCATTTACCATCATCCTCTGTTGCCTAACCCAACCAATGATCCCTAGTTGGTTAAGGACTAGAACCAGAGGATTGTACTAAATAGGGAATTCTCAGGGAGATGGGAGTCATGAGTCAGTACTTTGCCTGTTCTCTTCAATATATTCATAGGGGACATAAGGGTGAAGCATGAAAGAATAGTCTATCTATTTGCTGATGACACCAAGATCTGCAATAGTGTGGACATAATCGAGGGAATGCAGGCCATGAGTAGGGACCTGGAAAGACTAGAAGAGTAGTCCAGAATTTTACAGCTGGGATTCAATACCAAAAAAGTGCAAAGTCATGCACATCAGACACAAAAACCCAGAGCCGAGTACAAGATGGGAGGAGAGGTCATGGCATATATCTCATAGGAAAGGGACCTCAGGGTTATCAATCAAATGATCTGAAAGTAGTGGCCTAATGTTCAACGGTGGTGGGGAGATCAAATATGATGATGGACTGCATAGGGAGGGGGATAGCAAGCAGAAGGAGGTAGGTTACACTCAGTAGCATTATTTCACTAGAATCATAGGGGTTGCAAAGTCCCATTTCAGCAAAAGCATAGGGGTTGTTAAACTCCCCCAACTACCACATTTATATAAATAAATACTAGGGAAACCTTGTTTTATGGTTCTTAGGGGTTGCAGTGGGCATCATAGGGGTTGCAAAAAAATCATAGGGGTCTCAACCGCAACCCCTGGCTACCCCTAAATGACGCCCCTGTTCTGTATACCTCAGGTCCCCCCCCTCTGATGTGGCATCCAGAATTCAGCACAACTTTGACAAAGTTCAGCTCTGGCTATGCTCTAATCAGTTGTTCCCAAATAAAAAGAAGACAGTCTTCATGACCTTTGGCATGAGGCAGAGACTCTCTTGGCTCTACTCGCTCCCTTCCTTCCACTCCCTGGATGGGATTAAGCTTGAAAATGCCACCTCCTTTAAGTAACTTGGGGTTTGGTTGAACCTACTGTATATCTTGACTTTTCTGGACATGTTGACTCTATCTAGAAAAAACTACACCCCAAGCTAGGTGCTCTGTATAGGAACTGTGGATGCATTCCATTGGGGGCCCACTGTAAAAATGTCCAGAAAATTATCCTCCCAGTTTTTTATTACAGTGATGTACTGCCACCCCCATGACTTCCCTAGCCATGTTTGATACTCTGTTCCACTCTTTCTGTCCTTTTGCCCTTGACTGCACTCCTAACAATTACCACCGTATCCTCTGCAAGTCCCTTTCTTTCCCTTCTCTTAAGGATAGGTGCCTTACCCGTTATACCAACTTCTTGGGTAAATTTTGGTTAGGTTCTCTCTGCCCCCTACCTCTCCTCCTCTCTTGCCCTTCCACCCTCTTCCTCCCACTCCCTTAGAAACCTTAGTTCATGTACCCTGGCCATGCCCTCCAGGTCCACCATTGCTGGCCAGGTAGCCTTCTTTCATTGTCTCCTCTAGCTGTGGAACACCCTTACCCCCCATCCAGCATGCCTCCTGCCCCTGAGACCTCTCCATGCTCCTACTTGACTACATCTTCCCCTCCAACAATTGTTACTAACCCTACGTCCTATTCCGTCTCCTTTCTCTCCCTCCGAGTTCCCTCTCTCTCTCTCTCTCTTTCTATTTCCCACATCATGCACTCAACTCTCCCTGTTTCCCTGCTTGCTACCTTGTGTGCTATATGAGCACTTAACTTAGCATCATCCTGTTTGAACCATGTTGCACTTTACTAGAGTATGATAGTCAGGTGAACCATTCATGTTATCCTGCTTATAATTTCACTTGATAATTTAATTTGTTACATCATATTCTTACTTGTTTGGTATGTCCCGCTCCCCTTCTCCTCAGGACGCATCTGAAAATTAGCAAACTCTGCTCAGTATGCCTTTCCTGGTGAAACTTCTGAAATAAATAAATAAATACATTTACTAGCTAACTCAATAAATAAAATAAATAACAACAAATCTTGTGGAAAGAAAATAAGCAATTTGGTCAAAAAAGTCTTTTTTTTTTTTTTCAGTAATCTATTGTATCCACTGGAGCATTCAGTTGTTTATTGAATGAATCTTATATTGTTGACTGGGAGCTGGTAAGCCATTCCTCACATTTATTACCCAATGAGAGCTCAGTTATGAGACTCTATGTGCATCACTACTGTAGGCAGTATATTGCCCTTAGTCTGATCCAGACATTTCCTCACTAACATCAGTGGTATTCTTAGATGTTCTCTTCCTGCACATAGCACCCCATGGCTTAGGTTCAATCCAGCTTCATGTTTCATCCTACTCAATCAGGCAAGGGGTGGGACCATTCTACACTGGCATTCTGTAATGACTGACTATGATGCAGACAGAGTGAGGTGCTGCTCTTACGTGTCATTGCCTAGAGCTTGCAATAACAGCTGTGTGCCCTCTCTAAGCCTCATAAAGAGATGAGCTGAGGTGGGAAAGCACAGACTCCAGCCCTCCATCATCCCATCGAAGGTTTCAGTGCAAACACACTTGTTTGGCTCCATATTATTGTAGCTGTTCACTGCCTCCACTTTTAGGTGTATACAGCAGCCCCACAATGCCTTACTGCATGTGAGTCCAGCTGAGTTTAGCTGAACTCTGCCTACACTTGTCACCCCAACCAAGAGATAATATTTGGGTGTGCAAGGGTGAGGACACTGTATCCCTTTAACTCATGATAAGTGGCTGGGGGTGTTGGGCTGGATGGGCCATTTCTGTTTACAACAGACATGTGGAGTGATCAGCATGTTCCCTAACATCTTTTGTAACTTGTTTTTCTTCAGTTTCCTTTTATTGTCCTAGTCTGGGTATGGATAGTAATCCTTTCAAATCCAAATGATTCAGAAAATAAGAAGCCTGGCATGAAGTGTTGATTTTCAGAAGGTATTGTGACCTTTCCTGGAAAGGTCAGAATACTTTCTGAAAATGGGGCCATGCGCATGCGTGTTTTTTAATGACAGTGGGGGATCCATGCTGTACTTCAAATGCTTCTGGCTTCCCCTGGGCTAGGCAGAACACTCTTTCATACCTTCCAATAAAAGTCATTAACTTCATCCATTCTTTTGTGTTTGGTGGCTATGATACAGAGACTACAGTATACATGGGTGGGTGTGCATAACCAGAATTTCCTGCACACCGGAGGTGTGTGATGCTATATAAACTGGGTTTATAAAAGCCTCCCACACCTTGGGTGTGTGTAAACTTATGGTTTACACACACACACACACACACATGTCTTGTTTATTATCATTACTAGTGAGCATTTTTAATTACTATGGCAGTTGTGTGGCCAGTGCTTGCATCACTCACAGTGCAAGCTTCATTGACAGAAAGCAATTACAACCTCCCTGTTGTGACGCATAAATGCAACTGGGCGGTCGTAACACCTTTTCACAAACTAATTATCCAAGCGTTAAAAATGCTGACTAGTAATTATATAGTTATTATAAGACTGTTTTTTCGAAAAGGAAAATTGAACTGAGTTAGGCGAAGAAAGAAGAAAATAAACTGCATCTCTCAGTTAGGGACTGCCCACAGAGGTGGAGCAGCAGGAAAACATCCACACAGCCTAAGCCCACTTCAGGGCTTCTCAGTCCACAGTAGATATGCAGTAATTGGCTCTCTGGCGGGGGGGGAGAGACTGAGGAGTATTCTGTGTAGTATAGTCATGCTGTGAAATGGCAGAACAGAGGAGAAGGAGCTCACCTAGTGAGGTGCTGTAAGAGACATCAGGAAAATTCAGGTTCCAATTGCTGGTTTGCGGTGGGCAACCAAAGACATCAGGGGGTTCAGGCACAAGTTGCTGTTTGGTTGTGGGCAGTTCTTGGTACCAGTGAATATTGGTTTCAGTAGGGTAACCCTATGACTGGAATAGTTGTCTCTCCCTTAACATTAGGAAACACGCAGTCAAATGTATGCTCTTCCTTTTGCTAGACTGTGGTGATGCCATCTACTCTGAATGCCACCCTGTCCAAACTCACTGCACTGTTTAATGCCTTCTGTAGATTTGCTCACGCTTGTTCATCCCTTCCCACCATTGTACAGTATCATGTATATGAGCTGGCTAAGCTCCTCCCCTATGAGACACTCTCCCCACATCACCCTATTTGGTGCCAAATAGTTGCCAGAAAAACTACTGGATTATCTCAGGGACCTTTCACCCCTCCTCCAATCCCACCTACTCATAAAAGGGATACACTCTTATCCAGTGGCCATCATATTTTGAAAGTCCATGAAAAGCTCTTTTAAAGGAAGCATTGAGCTTATCTGAAGCTGGAAGCACTCCAGAGATATAGATTCCTGAGTCTGTTTAAGCAATAAACCACAACAGGGTGTGGATTATGCTGGGATTTACCCATGGCTAGTGTGGTTTGGCCACAAGGCTGCAGTCTAAATGATCAAACCAGGCCAGCTGTGGGTAAATCTCAGCATAACCCACACCCCGGAGTTGTTTATTGTGATTATACAATGTTCCCCTTCACTGTTTGTATCAAAAAATAAAGGAAAAACACTTTTTTTTGCATTTTAAATAATTTTTATTTAATGTACTCTTACGCAAAAAAAAAATAGTCTGGTTTTGCCACTGTCGTTTTTTTCTATCAGTCATTTAAAATTGCTTTTATTTTTCTGTTGCTAAGAGTCATCTGGTCCCCCACACCCCCACAACCAGCACAGCCCGAACTCAGATATACATAATTTTGATTGTATGCTTAAACTTCATTGAAGAGTAGGCAGGAAAGTTATATTGCTTACAGTGCTGTGCTTGGCTTACAAAACAGACCTACCCCAGAGGAGCCCTTTGATCAATGCCACTTTAAATGATGGAGCCTGCTGCAATGAGCGTACAAACTCTAGCTGGTGTGACCTTGCTATGATCTAAGAAAGTTAGGTTCTCCCGATTGCTGCTGCAGCAAACAGCAGGCATCTACCCTTGTAGCACTGAAACATGAATAAATACTGTTGAGTGCTGAATGGAAAATGGGATAAACTCTCAGAGCGCCATCCTCCTGGTTATGGTGGCAGTGCTGACACAATATAACAAAACAGGGATGCTGATGTAGCATCTCATCTCCTGTCATTATACTGGGCAATTTTATGTCTTTTGACCTAAACAAGGGGTGCTGCTGTTCTGTAAAACTAATCTCTTGAAGTCCCATATTTTAGTTTCAGCCACCCTTGCTTTTAGAAATGCCTCCCTAATTTTTTAGGTGTTCCTCAAAACCCCACTTTATCCCTCCTAAAACCAAATGTTTTTCTGGTTTCCCAGTCACCAATTTTAAATAAACTGGATGTCTGTTTTCCTCTGCTTCATTCCCCCCCCCCGAACAGTGGAGAAGGTTTGAGGTCTCTGAGGGTTCCAAGCAGCAACAACCTCAAATTTGAACTGTGGAGCCCTGGTTCACATTGTACCATATCTGGGCTCCAGGCTGCACTTTGTGACTGCGTTACCAGTAGTACCTCTTTGCCAGCTGTGGTATCGGGAGATGGGGGATGAGTAATACATTAAGGTAAGCCACAATATTTATGGGGAGGGGGTGGCTTGCAGCCACTTCACTTTTAATTTTTGGTCAGTAGGCTTCAGATTATCCCTCGCTGTTAGTGACAACTCAAGATGGCGGTTTCTTGCTTTCATGTTGAGTTGGACTGATTTAACAAACTATGGATGCCAGATTCGGCTGACAGGCAGCTTTTGCATGGGTTATGCCAGGATTTACCATGCTACAAAGGTGCCAATCAACCAATCAGATAACTGAATTTAAAAGTACAATTGCATAATCAACATTAATACTACATTGCAGCTACAGTAGCTTTAGAACATCATTGTGATGCCATTGAGGAACAAGTTGCACCTAACTACATTGAGTCAAGCGCTGCTTGTTCCTTGATGTTCTACAAATGGCTACAATGTTGTTTTAATGTTACAGAACCAAGTCCGATATCTGCACTCCAAACAAGGGTTTCTTTCAAAATTTCAACATTTTTTATTTTAGTTTCCAAGTAAGCATTAATCCACTCCGAAGGTGGCATCTAATGGGGAGTTGATGCATGGTTGGGGCCGTTGTGGCATGAGGCTGCAGGCCGAGTGCCTACAATGACTAACCATGCATTAACTCCCCATTAGATGCCACCTTCAGAGTGGATTAATGCGCTTGTAACATGGCAGGTGCAAGGGAACTCTTATGTGGATACTCTTTTCCTTCCTTTGACACAGAAATGATTACTACGACTACTTTGAGTTCTATCTTCCTGGTTTACATGTCTTACTTTTCAGCCTCTCTTTAACTAGAAGTATGCACTCGCATGTTGCACAGGCCACATTCAGTAATGTGGTGTGTGCCAATTTCTGCACGATTACAACTTTCCTGTATATTCTTAGATTCAGATTTCATAATGATCAGACCTGCAAAGTTCCTGCTTGTTATCTGCTGCTCTCTTGCTGACCGTCCATTTTCAGGTACCATTCATGCCGTGCTGCATTGTGGGGAGACTGTGCTTGCTAGATCCTTTAGTATGTGCCTACGGTGACTGCGCTTCTCTGAGCTGTGTTTGTTGAACACCGGTGACTGTGATGACCAATAGGTGGAGCTTTTACCATGCCATAGGCATTTTCCTCTCCATTATATGCGACTTTCTGTGCTCCACTCCTACTTTTCAAACACACCTCTGCTAACAGTACTATTCCATCACTGTGTTGTATCGCTGCAGCGATAACAGCTCTTCTGTTTCTTCCATGTGTATTCTATTGCCAGCGCCACCTATTGGTCGACATCACCCTACAGAACTTCATTCTCCCTTTCTCAGCGCATTCACAAGCTCAACAGGGCATTATTGCTCTGAAAGTTCTGAGCAACATGGCATTATCATGCCATAATGCCATGTTGCTCTTGTAACACCTGACGCTGTTCTCCCAATCCTGTTCCTTGGTTTCTGTTCTCTTCTTTTAGCCATGTTACAAAATACAATACCACACCAGTGTAAAGAGGTGCTCACTGGCCACCCTAAGCCCTGGCACTTTGGGTTCAAACAACCCTTCGTCAGGGAGCATGGTGAGTGGGAGGCAGCAAGGTCCATTTTATAGTGCATATAATAAAGTTCATCCTCAATTAGTGATTAAACCAATTAACAAACATTAATTCCATGAGATCCAAATTTAAACAATAAAAACAATGCGTGCTTCACCTGATCAGTGACCCCTTTGCTAGATTAGTTATTCCTAATTCCAAATAAACCCCCCTCTCTAGTAAACATTCATTTTATTCTGATTAGTTCTTAATTTTCTGCATAATGCTATTTAAAATCATTAACAAAATGTAGCACTTCTAATGTCTTTGGGTACAGGAGTCCCCAACATATAGAAAGAGGTGGGGGGAAGGTTTTTTGGAAAGGAGAAGATGGAGGGGGGAAGTGTTGTAGTCTCATAGCATGGGTTTGTTTCACATACAGAATCTCCAAAGCAAGAGACTAACAGGAAAAGGACCACAAAAGAACAAAAACAACAGTTCATTGGTAGAAAAATATTCATATTTGCGATACATATTCTGTCTGAATTTCTATTTAAGCTCAAAAATCAACTATAATATCAAGCTTGTACATCCCTTACCCACCATTGCAGAGTATCATGTATATGAGCTGGCTAAGCTCCTCCCCTATGAGGCACTCTCCCCACATCACCCTATTTGGTGCCAAATAGTTGCCAGAGAAACTACTGGATTATCTCGGGGACCTTACACCCCTCCTCCAATCCCACCTACTCATAAAAGGGACAAACTCATGTCCAGTAGCCATCATAGTTTGAAAGTCCTTGAAAAGTTATTTTAAAGGAAGTGTTGTGCTTATCTGAAGTTGGAAGCACTCCAGAGATATAGATGCCTGAGTCTGTTTAACATTAATACTACATTGCAGCCAGTTTTAGAACATTGTGATGCCATTGAGGAACAAGTTGCACCCAACTATGCTGAGTCAAGCACTGCTTGTTCCTTTTTGTTCTACAAATGGTTGCAGTGTAGTTTTAATGTCAGCAGTGTCAGTGGCTCAGTAGGTAGCACACTCACCTCTGAGGCTGGGAGATCAGAGGGCTGTGGGTTTAGTTCCCACTTCTGGCACTGGGATTAATATCCCAGTACTGACACTGTAGTGCAGCATGAGAGGGAAGCTGCACTTCTGAGGTGCCGTCTTTCAGATGAGACGTTAAACTGAGGTCCCATCTGCCTGGATTGGTGGTAGTTCAAGTGGATGTTAAAGATCCCATGGCACTTATTGAAAAGAGTAGGGGAATTTCCCCCAAATTTCTCTCATTCACTAAAAATACCACCAACAGCTTAATCTGGTCCAAGGTCAGTTGGCATTCATCTGTATCCCCCTTCCCCAGGTCGTGTCTGAAAATAGGCAGGGTTTGTCTAGTTCACTTACCCGGTCAACAAAAACTAAATAAAATAAATAAATAAATAAAATGTTGAACAGACTCAGTTGTCTATACCTCTGGAGTTTTTTTCAGCTACAGGTGAGCTCAATACCTCATTTGTGAAAGCCTTGCATGGGCTTCCGAAATATGCGGTCCTCTCTCCCTGAATGTTTTCCTTTAAGGTCTGAGGAAAGATATGGATTACGTATCTTGTACTAATGGTGTAACATTGGAAAACCTCATCAGACATAGACTTCCTAATATCTAGAACAACCTCCCTCCTAGGCTAACTTCCTCCCCCAACTTCTAATCTACTAAGTCTCCGATCAAGGTATACAATAATGCTCCACCGTTTTGCCACGTCTGCCCTTGTGTGCTGTCTGGTCCCACTCAAGTGGGCCACATAGATACTGTTGTTGCTCAGGGCCAAACTGAGTTGGTCTTAGCTTACGTGGCCACCTGGATCCTGAAAACCTAACACCGTCTGCTGGTAATTTTGTTAGCCTAATAAGTGGTCCTCTGCTTTGTTTCTCCTGCTGTGCCTAATCTCTAAATTAAATTTTATACATTCATAGTATTTTTTTTTTTGATTTGGTAAGCATGTGTCTCTGTACAGTTATCATGTAGTGGGCTCTCTACTTTTCCATGCCTGAGTCCTTAGGTACTTATTTCTCTGAAGTGTGCATTTGCATTTTAACTGCAAATGTACAATCTATATCTACTGTGTATCAATACATTTATTACCTGTATATTTTTCTTAGAATTGAAAATGTATTTATTTACTGTGTATCTTTATATTTATTACCTTTGCCATCCCCTCCCCCCCCCCAAAGTTCACAAGTGGAAATTAGCCCTCCCAGGCTCTGTTTGCTTACTTGGTAAAATGTTTTAAATAAAATAAATAAGGCTGACTCCTGATCCTGCTCTATGTAGAAACAGATAACCTGCGGTCAAAGGAGTCCTTGGATTTGAAACAACATTAGAAAGGGACTTTCTCTTCGGTCTGAATCAATGGACTCTTTATGTAATCTTTGATAAAAAGACACTGTGGCCTTAACTTTCCTTAGAGAGTCATTGTATAGTAGTAGTAGTAGTAATAACACTAAGTTAATTTGTAACTCACTTAGTTGATTTTTAGTTTATAGTTTTATGTCAGTATATATATATATATATATATATATATATATATATATATATGGTTTCTGAAATACCTTAGCAAGCACAGACAGTAAAATTCAAAAATCTAGTCTTACTGTAGGAATTCTGACACAATAAATTAAAGCAATAAACACTCCAAATCTGTTATGGGAACATTTAATTGAGAAACATACAAACAAAATACTGTATAAGTAGTAGTAGTAAGTAATAAATAACATTTGTTTCTTTAGTGCCCAATCCCGGAGGATCTGAGCACTGTACATAAGGTAGGAGCAATAAACAATACAACGCAACAATTTTAAAACACAATCAAATAGGTCATAACAGAGCTCTATAAAATAAATAAATAAATCACAATTAAACAATTCAGCAGTAGAGTATTAAACTATAGATGGGTTCCAAATGCTTCTTTGAAAAGATGTGTCTTCAGACCCTGCTTGAATGTCTTCACCAATGGAGACTCCCTCAGACATCTTGGGAGAGAGTTCCAAAGGGTCAGGCTGGCCACCTCAAACGCATGATCCCCCAAGGTTTTCAGTCTGGCCCTTGGAACCACTAGGAGGCCCTCGGTGAAGGACCAGTGTGAGCACACAGGGCGGGCAGGAGACAGGAGATCACTCAGATAGCAAGGGCTTGAACTATATAGGGCATTATAGGTGAGCAAGCCCACCTTGAAGGCAATTCTCCACCTCACTGGCAGTCAGTGCATGACATGCAGGATTGGGGTCACATGGCAAGACCTCAGAAGGTCTGTCAGCAACCTGTACGCTGTGTTCTGCACCAACTGCAGGTAATGGAGAACTCCTCCAGTGACCCTGAAGTATAGAGTATTACAGTAATTGAGCCACAATGTAACAAAAGCATGCACTAGTGTTTGGCCCAGTGGTGCTGAGAGCTGAGATGCTGGATACCTACCTTACTTTGCGCCACACCGGTGACCCATGTTTGGGAATGAACGAGGGGCATTTGAGGTTGGCAGGGGAGCAGAAGGATTGAGCATTTGATGGACTGGTCTCCTTCTCCAGGGAGGGTGGTCCTCTACTGTTGGCACCCATTTGACCGCTGGTGGAGGCTGGAGGACAGAGTGCTGCAGTAGCTTTGGGAGGAGCTGGGAGTAGATGCCTGGAGGGAGTACGTGCAGATGCATGTGTGCTCCCCTCCATCTGGCATCTTTGCATGCCCCCAGCTTCAGGGGTAAAGTGAATAAGGAAAATGGCATCCTCATTGAGTGGCTTGATGGCCATTCAGAAGATCTCCAGTTCCTGGGGGTGTGTCTGATCTAGATCCATTCAGATGGGTGAGTCGAGGGCTCCCCACCACCCCACTGTGAGGGGTAAGCCACAGGGGACAAGGTGTTCCTCATTAAGAAGTGCAGGAGAGCAGACGGTGGCTGGAATCCCAGTGGGTTGCCAGAAAGATGGGGCAGACAGGTATGGCCAAGGAGGAAAAAAAGTATAGCTAAAGAAAAAAAAAAGAAAAAAACTCATGCACCATTGAGAGCAAGTCATCAGGCAGAATTAAGGCTTTAATCCAGGTGACATTCCTTAAGTGGCAAAAACCACTCTGGATGATGGACAACACCTGAGCCTCAAATGTCAACCCGTCATCAAGGATGATGCCCAGATTTTTCACCTTAGTGGAAGCTGCCAATGGGATAGAGCACAGGAAAAGATCTGATCCCATCCCAGCAGCAGTCACATCATCCCGGCTACCAGGTTCTATCACCAGTACCTCCGTCTTGCCAGGGTTGAGTCTCAGTCAGTTAGAAGACATCCAGTCTTGGATTTTGCCAAGAATTTATTTAGCACTTCCACAGCGTCACATGTCCTGGGAGCAAATGACACATACAGCTGGGTGTCATCTGCATAACACTGAGAACCCATACTGTATCATCTGATGATCTCAACCAGAGAAGCATATACACTCCGAAAAACACAGGTGGCAGGATTGGACCCTGGGGAACTCCACAAGGCAGGGGCTTCGGGCAGAAGGAGAAATTCTCCATCACTACAGTCTGCATCCTGCCCGTGAGAAAGGACTCAAACCAGTTGATGACAGTACCGGTGAGTCCACAGAGTTCCATGAGGTGATCCAGCAGCACTGCGTGGTCCACAGTGTCAAAAGCTGAGAAGAGATCAAGGAGGACGCCTGCTGGGTCAATATAGTGCATAAAAGACAGAGTGGTAAATACCACACTGTCTATTGAACATACGTAGTTGCAGTGACAGGGGCAGAACAGCGTTAGTGAAAAAATGCTACCCCTGTTGTTGTGCACTTTTACCTGGCATCATCAAGTTGTCATGTGCTGGGGGCTTGGTTGAGCTGCTCCCCTGGTTTAGTGGCTAGGGCACCAGCACACAGTGGAATGGGAGACCAGGGACTGTGGTTCGGTTCCCCCCAGGTCTTCCCATGCTACAAATTTTTGCCAGGTTTTTCTTTAAAAAAAAAAACAACTTTCCCCCCCAGCAGTGTTTTTTCCCATCCCCAACATTTGCCCCCCCCCAGAGTTTGTTATTTAAATTCTGGTGGGTGCAGGGGGTGAAGACCCCCACAAAAACAAAGAAGCCCATAGAATGTAAGGGTGTGCACTGCTTCTGTCTGTCAGTGTGTTGCACGATATTGCAGTGCACGCTCTTACGGTTGTGGCATTAAGTGCTGCGTAATGTTTCTGTGCGTGGTTATAACTCTGTGCCAGGAGAATGAGTATCAACAGGCCTCCTCTATCTCTCGACCTGAGGAGATCATTTTGCACCCTAACACTGTTTTGGTGCTATACCTAGACCTAAATTCAGACTTGAACAGCTCGTAGGTGTCATAGGCCACAAGGTGCACCTCAAGCTGCAGAGCTACCACTTTCTCAACAACCTTACCCAGAAATGGGAGGTTGGAGATAGGTTGATAATTTGCCAAGATGTCAGGGTTGAGTGATGGTTTCCTCAGGAGGGGCTGCACCAGTGCATATTTCAAGGCATCTGGAAAAGATCCCTCTGAGAGCAAACACCGGATGATCTTGACGAACATTGGACTAACATACTCAACATATCCCACTAAGAGTCACATCGGGCCTTGGTCCAGTTCACAAAATATGGGCAATAGCTTGGAGATTACCTTAATGGCCTCTGCCACCCCCACTGGTCTAAACTTGCCCCAGACAATGGGAGAGCCTCTGATAACTGTAACAGGGTTGAATAAGGTCCTGTCCCATTTATTATGCAGAAAGAATTAAATGCAAGGATCTGTTCTGTTTTCTCCTTTTCTGTCTCTTGTCTATCTGGTTGAGCAACTAAATGTTCTTGTGAGACCAAGGAACTGATCACTCTGATGGTCTCACGATTCTCCACCTCTCGCTATCTCTCTACCTTCACTTGCTGTTTCTGTCTTTTCTTCCCCCATACATATCTGTGGTTATAAAAATGCATGTGAATCTTTATGTGAAACTGGAATCCCTTGGTGTGAAATGTATTTAGTTATATTGTTGAAAGGATTGCAAAAACCTATTTGGAACTCAAGGGGTTAAACGTGCCATGCAGCACAAACTTTCACAGAGCTGTCAGTGGGGGGCCAGTTTGGGACCCTGTTCTGTTTGTTGCACCTGCAAAAAAACTGGCAAGAACATTTTGAGATAAACAGGATGTCTTTAAACGAGTTCCCAGGCAAAGACTTATAAAAAGAACAGCAATACTTTTGCTAGAGTGAGTGAGAGACAGAGACTGAGATTTGGAATTGAAAAAAAAAACCCTCAAGTGTAGGACTTTGTTTTCTCTGTTTGTACTGCCTTAGTAAATAGTTATACTAATTTGTTTTTTTATTTTACTGTTATTGGTAATAATACGAGGTTACCTGTGAATTTTACAACTGTTTCTGGTCTTCTCATGCTTTCTGACCTGTGCCTCGATGACAATAACGCGTGGCCCAACACTGTGCGGCTGCTCCCACACCACTGGGGAGATCCCAGTCCTAATGATGGACACCCTGTCAGAGAAGAACTGAGCAAACTCCTTGCACTGAGCGACTGAAGTTGCTCTTTTTGGCTGCAGACAGGCAGGATGAAGTAGCCTGTCTACAGTTTGAAAGAGCAGAGCTGATCTGTTCCTCCCTGCAGCAATCTTCCTGGACAGGAACACTGGTTGATTGCCCTTTGATGCTCACTGTTGTGAATTCTCAAAGCCAGTTTGTCCTCCCCGAACTGAGTCCTCTGCCAGCAACGCTCCAACCTCTGACCCCTGGTCCTGTAAAGTGTTTGGAGCATTAAGTGCCTTAATTTATTCTGTAATGATTACTACAGGAAGTCAAGATTTTGGAATTTTACTCTTTATGCTTGTTAAGGTATTTTAGAGTTAGAGTCTTAAGGCATCAGTTCATGTTGCTCATAAAAAAAAAAGGTCCAGATTCCCTTACTGAATCACACTAATCTAAGCTGAAAATAACATTGATGAAATGGTTTTCTGACCCTAATTATTTTTGCAGATCCAGAGCAAAGATGGTGCTGTCCAGTCCTGCTGACTTCAGACCAGTCACTGACGGCATCCTTTTCAGATGTCTGTTGCTGTTGTTCTAGAGTTGCCATCTTTTCTTTGGATCCTCACAAAATAGCTACAGTACAAATAAACTAGCCTATGAAACATATTTTTAACTTAAAGTCTCACATTTCAGGAAAGGAGCCTAGTCCCTCTATTTCTAAACTGAAAGTGACATTGTAATTCTTTTAACAAGCAACATAAATTGTTGCTTTAACCTTCTTGTTTAAAATTTCACTTGGCCTTATAAGTGAAATTATGTTAGCCACCAAGATGTTACCATAGGAAAGTCTTTGGGTGACAAAGGATTTAGATCAGGGTGGAGCAGTGAACGTGGCCTACCTAGATTTCAGTAAGGCTCTTGACACTGTTCCACACATGAGACTAGTAAGCACACTTGGTAGCTTAGGAGTGGCTCCAAAGATGGTAAACTAGATAAGAAATTGGCTAGGTGCTAGGTAACAGAAGGTGGTGGTAAATTTCACTCCAAGAAAGGGACGGTGACCAGTGAGTGCCTCAGGACACAGTGCTGGGACTGGTGCTCTTTAATGTCTTTATAAGTGATGTTGCAGAGGAGCTGGAATGGAAGGTCTGCCTCTATGCGGATGACAAAAAAATCTGCATAGGGTGGATTCTCTGGGGGGGGTGGAAGGGATGAGCAGAGATATGAGAAAACTAGAGGAGTGGTCAAGGGTATGACAGCTGGGTTTCAATGCTAAAAAGTGCAAAATAATGTACTTGGGGTACAGAAACCAAGAGGTGGAGTACAGAATGGGTGGAGGGGTATTGATTACCACTAGGCAGGAAAGAAACCTTGGGGTAATCATATCAGATGAACGAAAGGTGGCCAGGCAATGTGACACGGTAGTAGGGAGGGCACGTAGGATGCTAGGGTGCATAGGAAGGGGTATCACCAGCAGAAATAGGGAGGTGGTGTTGCCTCTATGTAGATCAGTAGTAAGACCCCACGTAAAGTACTGTGTCCAGTTCTGGAGACCACATCACTGGAAGAACATAGACAGAGTGGAGGCGATTCAGAGAAGGGCAACTAAAATTGTGCAGGGTCTGCATCAGAAGCCTTTCAATGAGAGACTAAAGACCTCTACATGTACACCCTGGAACTGAGGTGGGAGAGGGGGAATATGATAGAGATGCTTAAATAACTCACAGGGGTAAATAAGGCACAGGAGGGAAGTATTTTCCAGAAGAAAAAGTGCTCAAGAACAAGGGGACATGCTATGAAGCTGGGGGGTACAGTAGATTCAGGAGAGATGTAATGAAGTATTTCTTCACAGAAAGAGTGGTGGATTCCTGTAATAGTCTTCCAATGGAGGCAGTGGGGGCAAAAACAGTGTTGGGGTTTGAGAATGCATGGGATAAGCACAAGGGAATCATAGAGGCAAGGAAGGATTAGCTTGTATACAGGACGGCCCTGAAAAAGACTTGCCTAGTGCCCTATCCTGTTAAAACATAAAATAAACTTGAAACTTGAAACTTGGAAGGGGGGAAGGAGAAAGATCTGTACATTGAGCACTGTCTGTGGTAATAGTGTAGAGAATGAGAAATGGGCAGACTGGATACAGACTGGATGGGCCAAGCGGTCCTTATCTGCCATCAAATTCATGTTCTCTGTTTCTCTGTTTCTCTCTCCTTACACAAACCCCTGCATGGGTGGGTACACAAATCAAGAATCAGTCTGTAATTATATATATTTATGGGGCACAGTAGTGCCCCTATAATTATAGGGTTGAGCAGGCTGTTTATTTATTTATTTTATTTTGATATTTCTTTTTTATCCCACCACCTACGTCCCTACTGGAGCCACCCCATAAGGAGTCGCCAATGAAACCCATCCCTGCCACCGTCTTACCTACTGTTTGGGTCCTTCCATCCTGCCGTAGTTGCCCCCCTGGGTGGGGTCAGGGTGGGGCAGGACACCCCTGTACCTTAGTGTCTCATCAGATCCCTGAGACAGTGGCAGATGGCAGAACATCAGGACTGGGCTCAGCTCTCCATCTTCCTGCTTCAAAGGGTGATTTTCCCTTTTTCTTGTATGGACGCTGCATGCCCTGATGTCAATGCGTGAATGCCGACATCCACAGCGTCCACCCCAATTGTGCAACCCCCGGAGCTGACTGGTCCACAGACCTATGCCTGTGGCCAATCAAACCCTGAGGTGCTGAGATGCTATCATGCCCCCAGCCTCTGCCAGGGGTCAGCACACGTCGGGATGGAACCCATCCCTCCCCCAGAGAAGGCGAGCTGTCATTGGACACTCCAGCCTTTCTTTCCTGGCCAACCCTAGGTGGCCTGAGTCCGCTTCTGAACTCAGGTCGCCGGCGTGGTGCGAGGTGTGCCATCTAGCGCCTCAACCCTCAGCGCCACCAGGCTGATGTGTAGGCTGTTTAATGTTAAACACCAATTTTTGCACCTTAAGAACTTTGGTATCGTTTGATGAAATAGCACACAATTGTCACGTGTGGTCAGGCTGTCAGAGTATCAAGATGTGAAAAGTTTTGTGATAGCATCTTCTTCGGTTTTCGAGAAATGGAACACCACAAAATTGAAAAAAAAAACTATTCTTAACATTGTGTATTTTTTGCTCTCACCTACAGCCTACACAGTGTGGAATATTTTTTCATTAAATTTTCAGGGTTGAAAGGGCCTGTGCCAAGGATGTGCCTTTTGAAGGTGTAGTGAAAAAATATTATACAGATTTACGGTCATAAGGATTTTTGAGTTAACTGACAAATGCAACTGGTAAAACAAAACTTGTCGTGAGTGCTTATCTGCATGATTGCTGAAAAAAGTACAGATCATGATGGTTCCCATTTTTTTAAATCTTTTAAAACTCACAAACATTGAAAATACATAAAAAAGTATCTCTTTTTAAAAAACAAACAGCTGAACCTAGCTAAACGAGAGTTGTTTCACTAGATTCTGCTTCTTTCTTTTCTAAAAAACTTGCCAGAAATACCTTTTCTGGGCACCCCAAAATCCTGCGTGCCCAGCCTAATGAGAGAAGCCTTTTACCCATGTTCTCTGTATGAGAACAGTGGGACTTTCTTGATTTCTGCAGTTGCAGTCCTGCTGCAGGCTGCAATAACAGCAGTGAGCCTCCTGTTCTCCCTGTCTGTCTTTGTCTCTCTCGTTGTCTGCTGTCTGTCTGTCTGTCTGTCTATGTATGTATGTAAGTATGGGTCCTGGGCCAAGTTTTTGTCGAGATTGTCGGGTGTTCTTTGGCAATGGGGTCTTCTCTAAGTCCCTTAAACAAGCTCTGGTGAAGCCCCTGCTGAAAAAACATCTTTGGACACTGACGTCTTGGCAAATTACCGGTCTATCACAAATCTTACCTTTTTAGGGAAGGTTCTTGAGAAGGTGGTTGCAGAACAGCTCGAGAGTCACCTCACAGACTTCCAGATCTACAAATTGTTCCAGTCCAGATTTAGGGCTATGCACAGCATGGAGACTGCATTAGTTAAGATGTTGAATGACCTGCTCATGGCAAGGGATAGAGGAGAGCGAGCAATTCTCATTCTCCTCAATCTCCCCTCAGCATTCAACACTGTGGACCATGGTGTGTTGTTGGACAGGCTGAGGGAATATGTTGGATTCACTGGCAAGGTCATCAGCTGGTTTGAGTCCTTCCTTTGGGGCAGGTCCCAGAGGGTGATACTGGGGAATTATTCCTCAGGCCTGATGACCCTGCCCTGTGGAATACCCCCACGGCTCTGTCCTCTCCCCATGTTGTTCACAGTGTACATGATGCCCCTTGGTGAGGTCATAAGGCGGTATGAACTGAGTTTTTACTGCTATGCTGATGATACTCAGCTCTACCTGTGCTTCACACCTGGAAAATCTGATGCAGTCGATGTGCTAAATAAGTGCCTATCTGAGATCTGGACCTGGACATCTTTGAACTGGCTGGGGTTCAACCTGGGGTAGACTGAAGTATTCGTGGTTGAGGCGGGTTGGGGAGGTGGGGGCATGTGGGGAAGGTTTAGGGCTTTTTACTGGTACAACTGAACTAGATGCCTCCTCTAAGGTGAGGAATCTGGGTATTGTTCTGGACAATGAGCTGACACTTGATGCTCCAGGCTGGTTTCTACCATCTATGAAACATCACCCAAATTAAATCCCTTATTCCCCCGATGTTCTGGCCACACTGGTGCACACATTCTTCACCTCGAGGATCTGCTACTGTAACACACTCTACCTTGGGGTCAGAGTAGGTGTGATGTGGCGGCTACAGCTTTTGAAGAATGTGGCAGCCCAGCTATTGACAGGCTAGTCAAGGTCCAGTCATATTACGCCAGTGCTGCGTGAACTGCACTGGCTACTGGTACGCTAGTGAATCTCCTTTAAAATAGGTTCATTGACCTATGAGGCCCTACATGGGTTGGGTCTGGGTTACCTGAAGGAGCTTCTGCATCCCTATACCCTGAGTCGCTCTCTGAGATTGGCAGGGGAGGCCCTCCTGGAGGTCCCCAGAGCAAGGATAAAATCTTCCAGGGACCAGGCATTTGAGGAGGCCACCCTGGTCCTCTGGAATTTGTTGCTGGGGTACCTCCAGGAGGCACTCTCCCTTGAGACATTTAAAAAAAATTTAAAAACATTCCTCTTTCAACAGGCCTTTGGGGTCTGAGGAATATATTTAACATGATAAACAGCTTAAGACTTGATTAATATGAATTTTATAAATTTTAAAGGTTGTGATTTAATGATTTTATATTTATTGTTATTAGTTTTGTGCATTTTCTTGTGCTGTTTGTCTTTTCGTACTTTGTAAGGGCACCCTAAGCCTATGAGGAAGGGCGCCCAAAATAAATAAACTCTGCTACTACTACTAGAGCTTGTATTTCCTGGCACTGTCTTTTAGATAAGCTGTTTCCTTAACAACTCAAATTTTGCAAACAAAGCCTTTATTTCAACCATCAATCTGCCTGTCATCTACCTGTTCTTCAGCCACAGTTAATCTAATAAACCGTCTTCATGTGCACACATTCCTCTGTATATAACGCACTAAATCCCAAATGGTATGATTTATTAAATACACTCACTGCTCCTCAACCTCTATGTCTTCCATTAACTCCTTATCTATCTTTATGATTAAATCCAGCTTTTTGTATATTAATGAAGTTTCTGTGGCAAATTTCAGGTTTTGGGGTCGGCTTCTTCTGTGCCCCGGTCTCTTTTTTCTCCCATTTTACTTCAAGGCTGAGTGAAATGACCCCTGAAATGTACCGTGCACCCCCCCCTGTCAAGGCTGAACAGTGTTGAATACATAGTGCAGCATCTGCTGCTGGAAGTGCGATATTAGAGCTGAAGTACAAAGGCAAGCTGATTGTTCCTCCCGTCCTTCTAATTTTCATTGCTTCCCCAGGACCCAATCACAGAAGAGACAAGACACAACCCTCCTCCAATCAAAGGGAACCTGGCCCTCCATATGTGACACACAGGCCTGCTCTATAGGTGCATTACAGGTGCAAGCCTGAACACAGACCTTGGGGCAGTGCTTCCCCTGGGGCAGCACCCTGTAGCTCCTCCTACACGCAAATCCTATTCTTGCAAGTCCACGCAATGCTATTGGCTTTCAAGACACTGCCCCAAGGGCAGCACCAGTAACCAACCATCACAGCACTGCCCCAGGGCCAGACAACTGGAACCAAGAACCCAAGCACCACCACAGGGGCAGCCCACAGGGAACAACTACCATGGCACTGCCCCATGGGCAGCCCACAGGAACAAACCATCCAGGCACTACCCCAGGGGCAGCCACAGGAACCAACCACCCAGGCAATGCCCCAGGGGCAGCCAACAGGAACAACTACCCAAGCAGTGCCCCAGGGGCAGCCCACAGGAACCAACTAAACAGGCACTGCCTAAGGGGCAGACAACAGGAACAACTACCCAAACACTGCCGCGGGGCAGCCAACAAGAACAACTACCCAAGCAGTGCTCCAGGGGCAGCCAAAAGGGACCAATTACACAGACACTTAACCAGGGGAAGTCCACAGGAACCGACTACCCTGGCACTGCCTCAGGGGAAGTCCATGGGAACAAACCATCCAGGCACTACTCCAGGGGCTGCCCCAGGAACCAGCTACCCAGACACTGCCCCAGGGGCAGCCAGCTGGAACAAGTACCCAAGCAGTACCCCAGAAGCAGCCCACAGGAACCAACTACACAGGCACTGCCCCAGGGGAAGACAACAGGAACAACTACCCAAGCACTGCCCTAGAGCGGCCAACAGGAACCAACTACCCAGGCACTGCCCTGGGCCAGACAACAGGAACTAACTACGCAGGCACTGCCCCAGGGGCAGACAACAGGAACCAACTAGCCAAGCACTGCCTCAGGGGCAGCCCACAAGCAACAGCTACCCAAGCACTGCCCAAGGGGCAGTCAACAGGAACCAACCATCATGGGGTCAAAAGGAACCACCTACACAGGTACTGCTTCAGGGACAGCTCATGGGAAACAATTACCCCAGGAATGTGCCATGATGGTTGGTTTCTGTTGGCTGCCACTGGGACAGTGCTTGGCTAGTTGATTCCTGTTGTCTGCCCCTGAGCCAGTGCCTGGGTAGTTGGTTCCTGGGGCAGTGCCTGGATGGTTTATTCCTATGGGCTGCTCCTGGGGCAGCGCCTGTGTAGTTGGTTCCTTTTGGCTGCCCTTGGGGCAGTGCTGTGATGGTTGGTTTCTGTTATCTGCCCCTGGAGCAGTGTCTGGGTAATTGCTTCCTGTGTACAGCCACTGGGGCAGTGCCGGGGTAGTTGGTTCCTGTGTGCTGCCCCTGTGGCAGTGCCTTGATGGTTGGTTACTGGTGCTGCCCCTAGGGCAGTGGCTGGATGATTTTGTTTATTTGTTTGTTTGTTTTTAAAAGTTTATTCTTGAATTTTTCAAAGAAAAGTATAACCCAATTGAGCAAACTCATTTACAGTGGGGTCCAGTATTCATACATTATATAAATAATCAAAACATCTTACAAAATCATTTAAAAAATACAATTTTACATGTTTCAAATACATAGCATGTTATAATGCATAACAGAGTTAACAGCAACCTTTAGGATATGAGAATATATTTAGCATTCATTCTTTCATCATATTCCAGGGTACCACTTCCTTAGATTTTAATTTTGCTGGTGGAACATTCCAAACTCTAGGACCAAGGTTTATAATGGTAGAGTTCCCTTTTACTGTTCTCATCACTGGTGTTTTAAGTTCCAACTTTTGTGCTGTTCTCAGGTCACCACACAATGTGTGAATTTGGAACAGGTTATTTAAGTAGGGTGGGATATTTTAGTAAAATTTAGAATGTGCAATTGTCTACATTCTGCAAGGCTTGTCCAGCTCAAAGTTTTGTATAGCGAACAGTGGTGTGTCAACTGGGGGACATCCAAGGCGAAGTGAGCAAATATATTCAAAACAACGTCCAGCCTGTCCAGTTCTGTCCTGGGTGCCTCCCCCCCCCCGTAGACCATGTCCCCATAATCAATAAGTGGTATTATCATGGCATTTGCTGTGTGTTTTCTAGCTTGAGTTGGGATACACCTCCTTACCCTGTATAAGGCTCCAACCTAGTATTTAGTTTCTTAATCAAACCAGCTATATGAATATCTCATCTAAGTCGTGAATCTAACCATATTCCAAGGTATTTATAGGAGTTAACCTGTCTCAAGACAGAATTTATGCTCAGTTTAATCTGAAGAGTTTGGTTTGCGTTACTTTGTTTGTTTCCAAGAATCATTACCTGAGATTTCCTGTCATTTAGTACTAGTTTATGTGATTTAAAATAATCCTGTAACTTATCAAAGTCTCTCTGTAATTGACTTTGTATTTTGGGAATTGATGCACGCTCTGTGTATAGGACCACGTCATCTGCATACAGATGGTGCCGGTCCTCCATAACAAGAAGCCTAAGTCCATCCATATACAGATTGAGCAGTATTGGCCCCAACACAGACCCTTGATGAACCCCTGATTTAATATTTTCTATCTGAGATATTGAGGTTCCTAAAGATATGAACTGTGCCCTTCCAAATAAATATTCCCTAAACCAGTTCAGGGCCACCTGGTGGAGGCCAATTCCTTTTAGCTTATCCAGCATTATGGCATGATCCAGGGCATCAAATGCCTTGGACAAGTCTATAAACATGGCCCCAACCAGGAGGCCCTTATGCAAAGATGCTTGGATATCGGTTGTTACCTTCACCAATGCAGTCGAAGTACTGTGACCAGTACGAAAGCCAGATTGGCATGGATTATATATGTTTTGTGACTCCAAATCATTTTTCATTTGCTTTCCAATAACTTTTTCCAAAAGCTTTGATATAACAGAGAGGAGAGATATTGGTCTATAGTTTGAAATGTCCTCTTTGGGACTGGATTTATGTATGGGTATTCTGTTTGCTCATTTCCATGCTGTGGGGTATGTATCAGTAAGTATAGATAAACTGAACATTTCTGTAATGATTTGAGCTATTACTGGTGAGGCAATTTTTAAATAACAGTTGGTATTTTGTCTAGACCTATGGCCTTGCTTTCATTAAAGGGACACTGTCAACCTATTATTCATCATATTATTTCTAGTTAAAACCCTACTTTTTTATGATTGCTTACCGTCTCTAAAATCCATTGGTGTTGCTGTTTGTTTTTCTGTCTCCTTGTTTAGTAGAACTGAAATGCATGGTATAAACAACTTTATTTTGTTTGCAGTCCTGGATGTGTTCTTACTGCATACTTCCTAAGCATTGGAAACATCCCAAACAGTGCAGTCACTCAGGATGCAATAGCCTCCTAAACCCCCACTGCATCATGAGGGACTAGACTGTGTTGTGGGTGTTCACAAGTCCAGGAAAGATGCAGCTGGAGCTGATCAAGGAATGAAAACAAACATGTTTTGGTGTGGTAATACCAGTTTGGTGGGCAGTCTGTTTTTAATTTCTTTAAAGAAATAAAAGAATCAGAATCAAACTACCAGCTACATCAGCAGTCTTTACAGAATGTTGGCAATCATAAAATGTGTTTTTTAAATTAGGTGCACTTTGAGACCTAAGGGGGTTGACAGTGTTCCTTTAAGCTTCAGCAGTTCTTTTAGAGTCTATTTTGTGTCAACTAGGTCAAATGAAAAAGTTGGCCTCTCTACCTTTTCCATATAATTTCCCACCTCTATATCATCTGTCTCCTCTGCTGGTATACCAATATCTACAAAAAATCTATTGAATGCATCTGATGCATGACTTGAAGTGAGAACGTTATTTCCTTTGATTTTAAAAGAACCTGGACGTTCATTTGCTTTTTGCCCTTTTAATTTAGAATATAAACCCCAAAACATACGTGGATCATTTGTATTTTCTTCTCTAAATTGTTCATTGAAATAATCTGCCTTTTCTTTATTCATTTCTTTATGGTAAAAATTCCTAAGTGGGTGAAACTTACTGTATCCCATGCTAATCTTGTGTGTTTTTTTTTGCTTTCCCCCATGCTCTATCTCTGTTTTTATGATGCAAACTCAAGGTCCTCATAAACCAGGCTGTGTTTTTTTTGGTTTTAGCTTTTTTTTGCAAATAGGGGCATGTTTGTCAGATACTGACATAAACTCATTAAACAAGTAGCTCCACTCGCTGTCTATGTCTGGGATAAATCTCAGTCTGTCCCAGTTTCTTTCTTCCAAATCAATCATAAATCTTGTATAATTACCTGCTTCCCCTTTTTCCAATAGGAAACCGTGGTATAATTTGCCATAATACTGTAAAGGAGTGTTTATTACAGCAAACATGCACATGATTTTCCTTGCTCTATGCATGTGCATGCTGCAACTCTGCTCCTGACCGCTCGCCAGTTGCCGCTTTCTCGTTCTCCTGGACAAACCGCCCCTCGGAATCGGCAGTAAGTAATTTAAAATGCATAAATGTCCCTATTAAAAAAACAAAAACACAAACAACTGAGCTGCCAACTATGGGGAAAAAGGCAGTAAGCCAGACCCCGTGCCGAAACCTGATGGTGGCCGGTGACCGCACCAGAAAATTTTTATTTTATATAATTGCTGAGGTGAAAAAGGGAAACCCAGCAAATATATAAAATAAAATATGGGTTGGGGTGTGTAAATTTGAAGTTTACACACACCCTCGGGGTTAGATGCTATGCATAAACCCCTTGAGCTTTGCTCTCGGGGTTTATGTCACATCTAACACCTCGGGTTTGTGTAAACTTCTCATTACACACCCTGACCCATACTTTATTCTATATATAATCAGAATGTTTCATGGAACAATATTCTTCTATTTGGAATCTTTCCACCTGTTTTCTATTTTTCGGATGCAAAAAGTGACCTGATGGCTGCTAAATGCATCCCGGAAGACTCCACTTTTAATATAGTTTTCTAGATCTGAAGTCAAAATTAGATCCAAAATGGTAGAAAGGTTTGCATCTCTGGGATTTATTCTGGTGGGTGACTCAATCAACTGAGTAAGCCCCATTCCCAATGTTAAATCAAGTGATTTACTAGGTTCGTACTTAATGGGATGGAAGACCAGTCAACATTGAAATCACCCAACAGCAGTGCTTCATGGCTGTTCCTATACTGATACAAAAAATCCTGTATTCTTACAAAATTATCCTTATTGCCTCTTGGTGGTAGGTAACAGCACATTATTAATACGGGTTTGTTGCCCAGGAACCTCAAATTAATTGAGGACATTGTTTTCCATCCCAGGTGTTTGTACACTACTACAGTCAACAAGTAACAACTTTAAGGAGGTCTGCCCATATGTTACTACTCCCCCACCTGTCTTATTTCTGCCCTGCCTCCACATTTGGTACTCTGATACGGATAACTCTGAGTCTTCTATTTTGTTATTAAGCCATGTTTCTGAAATAACAGCCATGCTAGGATTAGTTTCCAATATCCATTCTTTCACAGCACTTATTTTAGGTGCTAAACTGCTTGCGTTAAAGTGTATAAAACTGTCCCCCCCCCAATTTTTAAAATGCTAGTGGTAACACCCATTGTTGAGCAGGGGCCTAGGTTTGATTGGACATCCCCTGTCTATAAGAGGCACAACAGAATCATGCCTTTAACTGTTACCAGTATTTTAAATAAAATTGCGTCTTTAGCATGGCTTTATATTGGTATTTACTTTTAAATTGCTTATGAATGTCAAAATACATTTTAGCAATGTTAATTGTTGCTTTCACCATGTTTTTGAATCCCGTACATGTCATCAAACCAGGTGGGATACCAGTAGCTGCATGGGGGGGGGTCAAAGGATACAACAGTGCAACTACAAGATAAGAGAATCTGTTGCTTTATCCATAGAATCTCTTATCTAGGTTTATTCCCATGGGCTGCTCCTGGGGAGGTGCCTGGGTATTTGTTTCCTGTGGGCTACCCCTGGGGCAGTGCCTTGATTTTGGTTCATAGCACTGCCCCTGTGGCAGTGCCTGTGTAATTGGTTCCCATGGGCTGCCTCTTGGGCAGTGTCTGTGTAGTTGGTTCCTCGTGGCTGCCCCCGGGGACACTGTTTGGGTAGTTGTTCCTGTTGGCCACCCCCAGGGCAGTGCCTGGGTAGTTCTTCTTATTGGCTGCCCCTGGGGCAGTGCCTGTGTAGTTGGTTCCTGTGGGCTGCCTCTAGGGCACTTTTGGGTAGTCGTTCCTATTGGCTGCCCCTTTAGCAGTGCCTGGGTAGTTGGTTCCTGGGACTGTCCCTGGGGTAATGCCTGGATGGTTTGTTCCATGGGCTGCCCCTGGGGCAGTACCAGGGTAGTTAGTTCCTGTGGGCTGCCCTGGGGCAGTGCTTGGGTAGTTGTTCCTGTTGTCTGCCCCAGGGGCAATGTTTGTATAGTTGGTTCCTTTTGGCTTTCCCTGGGGCACTGCTTGAGTAGTTGTTCCCGTTGTCAGGCCTTGGGGCAGTGCCTGTGTAGCTGGTTCCTGTGGGCTGCCCCTGGGGCACTGCTTGGGTAGTTGTTCCTGTTGGCTGCCCCTAGGACAGTTGGTTTCTGGGGCTGCCCCTGGGGTATTGCCTAGATGGTTTGTTCCCATGGGCTGCCCTGGGGCAGTGCCAGGGTAGTTGGTTCCTGTGGGCTGCCCCAGGGACAGTGTTTGGGTAGTTGGTTCCAGTTGTCTGCCCCTGGGGCAGTGCTGTGATGATTGGTTACTGGCGCTGCCCCTGGGGAAGTGTCTTGATAGCCAATAGCATTGCGTGGACTTGCACCAATAGGATTTGCAGGTAGGTGGAGCTACAGGGTGCTGCCCCGGGGGCAGGGCCCAAATGCATCAAAAGGATTTGTGTGTAGGAGGAACTGCAGGGTGCTGCCCTAGGGACAGGGGACAAAATGCACCAATAGGCATAGGCGATAGGAGGAGCCACAGGGTGCTGCCCCGAGGTCCATGTTAAGGGGATAAAATTTAGTTGAGCATTGCAAACAGCCATGAATTTGGTGCAGTCTGTTGTTGCAAGCCAGGTTGGGATGTGAGAAGCAAAGGGACTGGGAGCTTAGCATTGTATTTGACTCTTGTCAGTCTTAGGAACACCATCCTGCTCACAGGCACAGAACGATAATTCTGTGTATAACTGACAGGCTAGATTGAGGTCAGGCTTTTTTTTTTGTTTAAGTTTCATAGAAAAAAAGAATGAATTAGTTTAATTTATTCCTGACTGGAGCTTCACATTTGATACCATTCCAGATCCTGGAGGGCAAGTGTCAGCTAGCAACGAAAGACTACTAAAACATATGCCCCACTATTTTCTAGGAAACCTCAGGTATAATTCGGGAGTTATGTAATTTAGGCACACGTAAAATTTACCCATTAAAAGAACCAATGTATGGTAAGGAAGGCGTTATTCAGTATATAGACACCCATACTCACATCCTTTTCAAGACCCAGAAATAAGGACTTACACAGTATATAAATCTTGTGTGAGGAGCATCCGAAATATGTATTGAAGAACAAACGGTACATAGAACTTGTTTTGTGGTAAAGTTTTATTACAGATTTATTCATTGATTTTTTGACTGTCTCAATGGTATAAAAATGTTTGGTAGTAGAATTTAACAGACAATGTTGCAGAGGCCTGAAACAGGGTACAGGGAGGATGGACCATGGTACCATAATAAGTAGCACAGTGGAAATCTGATGTGGGTGAAATGTACTGGTGCTTTGACATGCACAGGTCTCCAGCTGTTCAAAGGACTGGAACCTAGGAAATGAAATACAATAGACATATTATCAGTGAGAGGAAATAAATTCAGCTTCATTTTGTAGGAAGTAAAGATATTTTAATTCTGAAACACCCACCAAAAGAAGGACTTTAAAGCCTAATATAGGTATATTATCCTGGACCCTGTGAATTATAAGGATGATGTATTTAACACTGTGCATATTGTCTCTATAACCATTTAAATAAAAGATAAGAGTTAGAAAAAAAGTTATATGCATTTGTGTAAATTATAATATGAACAACCCAGCTAACCTCTTCCATGTGGTGATCAGATCTGTTTCTAGGATATTAACCATTCTATGTGGCATTAAACTGCAGGGCAGAATTCTGCTAAATCTCTTTCAATCTCACATGCCTATCATATCCCTACTCACAGGCCTGATGTGCAAATGTGTATACCTTTAAAATAGCACATCAGGGATTAAGTTGGAACATAAGTTTTATAACCCACAGGAAGTCGCTTCCCCAGGTCTTACAACAGTGTAGGGCAGTTCCTGTACCTTTGTCATCTTTCTTTATTGACTACTAGGACACTTTCACCACCTAGATATAGCAGTTCACCTGCCTGCAAATCTAGAGGTGAACACCCCCCGCCACAAAAAAAAAATCAGTTTAGCTACTGCTTACATTAGGGGGAACATCCCTCAGTCTCCTCATTGTCACTCATGGAGAAGGTGCTATTTCACACTGCAGACTGATTGTCTCAGTCTTCTGCCCCCCCCAACCCTTTGTTCTCCCTTCACAACATTGACTCTTGCTCCATTTTCCTTCCTCCCATGAAATCCACCGCAGGTCATGGTTCTTTTTCCTTCCATTTACCATAAACTTTGATCTTCTCTTCCTATTCCTATCTGATGTGCCTCACCCCTGCACTCCCTCCTCTTTGACTTAACAACTGGCTACTAAAATTGCTCCTAATCATGTAATTGTGTAAGTGTGGTTAAGCCCCACCATACCTCTCAACTGTACCACATTACGAGGAACGTTCCTCATTTTACGTCACAAAAGCTCCCTGTTCCACATTGTGAGGACTTGTCCCACATTCAGTGTTAACATTTTAAAGCAAAAATCTATAGTAAATGATGCAAAAATATATTATTCAATTAACAACAGACTTTCTGACCATAAATGCAAACATTTTAACAGTGTTCTGAGCTTCTTAGGTAAATATTTGATTACGTGCTCCACATTTTGCTCATTTGTTTCACATTTTGAGAGGCAATGTTCTACATTTGGGGGACAAAAGGTTGAGAGGTATGCCCCCCCCATGATTACCTTAAGACCACTGCTTAGCCACTATGTATCCAATCTGTGTGGATTCCTCAATTTGCTCCACCAGTCCTGGTTACTATTCTTATACAATATTTAGTATTAGTATTTGTTATTTGCATATCTGCAACTTGTTATTTAATTTATTCACTTCAGCTAGTGCTGACTCTGAACCTTTTCCATCAGTCATGGAAAGTGTACTTTGTATTTTGTACTTGCCTTTTGCACAACTGTTAGTTGCTATTTAATTTATTGCACTTTATGTACTGTACTCCCCAGACGCCTCACCCCCAGACGCATCTGGAAATGAGCTGCTGCCAGCTCAGCGTATCTTTCCTGGTAAACCTTTGAAATAAATAAATTAAAGCAGGAAGACAGCAATCTGTTGCTCAGTAAATAGCAAGCCTTTTCAACGTGGGAAGGTTACTAATCATAGTTTTCTTAGCTTATATTTCCAAAATATACTGCTACATCCCAAATTTTGGGGGACAGTGGTTGGTTTCCTAAATTTGGTGATAAGGGTCTGAGTGACATATTGAGGAATCTAAAAGTCAGACATACCAAAATCCAGACCCAGAGATTGCTTGCTGCTGTACTATATAGCAGAAGTTCATTCCTGTACTCAAACAGCAGCAAGGGGAAATGCAACACTTGCACTGTGCATTATCCTGTTTGGGTACAAAATTAAAGTTTTTCTTCTTCTAATTTTTATTATACTGAAGAATGCCACATACAATGTCTTTCTTTTTCAGGGATCTAGGACTGGGGTGTTGAACTGCAAATTCAGGTTTGTCTTCTTATTATACAAATTGTATCCCGTTTTAGAAGGCTTAAAACTAGTAAACAAACTTGGCAGGGTCCTCCAGGAACACAATTCCCCCACTGCTTTCAAACTTGTCGGTGAGATATTGCTCCCCTTGCACATATCTTCATGGATACACAGTTACTCTCAGGGCTGAATTAATCTTTGAACCTTTCAGAATGGTAGAACATTTTCAAATGATTTCCTAATGACTAAGATTTTATCTTGTCCCACAGTCAGCTCCTTGCTCATCTGTTATTATTCATCACTGAATACTATAGAGTTCCATCACCTAGAGATAGCAGTACCCACGCCTATGAATATAGAGATGAAAATCCCCCTATTAACCATTTTTACTTCAACTGCCCGCAACCTGCATTAAGAGGAACAGTCCTTAATCCGCTCACTGTTACAAATGGAAAAAGTTACATCCCTTTCTTATAGGTATTTTTTGAACAAGTTTACAACTAGTTAACAAAATGAAGCAGGGTCCTGACCTCCTCAGAGGTCAAGCATTTTTCTAGTAGCACTTCTTGTAAAAACAGGCAAGAGACAAAAACCTTTAACCATTTTCTTTACTGAAAAAGCATTGCCTTTTAGCAGGACATAGCAAAAACAAAACAAAACTGGACACATATATTTCTTACTGTGAAATGTTCAGTCCATTTATCATTCTTCTTGGCACAATTGCCTTAATCCCATCATGGTCACTTTCAATTTTTCATTTGTTTTGAAAGCTTCCTTAAGTCTTAATGCAGCTTCATGTGGCTTTTTTAACACTCACAGCAAAGTTTAAATTGTGCATTTACCTTATTTCATAGTGTTGTGCACCTGTTGCTAAGGGCCGTTCACGCTGCTTGAATTTATGTGTAAATCCCTGCTAGTACTGTAGCACCTTGCAGTAACCCCCAAGGGATAGACATTAGTCCATATGAGTGCAAACACAATTCTTTGTATTTTGTATAGTTAATAAACTGCTCAGGATCCCGAAGAAATGTAATTCCCCTACTGCTTTTACATTGTCAGTTAGCTCCTGTTCCTTTGGCACCTATTTCTCTGGAAAACACAGTTCCCCTCAGGGCAAAATGTATTTATTTATTTAGTTTTTGTTAACCGGGTAAGGTGCACTAGACATACATATGCCTATTTTCAGGCACGACCCGGGAGGTTGCAATGGCAGAGCTATACAATGCACAGAGAAAAACAATAACAGAATTAGTTCTTGATCCCTTAGAAAAGGTAATGTATCCCTTAGTTCCCTGTGGTTCCTAAGAATTGTGGCTTGAATACTGCCTGGCATCAAAGGGCATGGTGCCCAAGTCTTGTGACATGAATTTGGGAATCAAAGGGTGGAGTGAAGTTCGCTGTTTTGAGATGGTGCTAGGCAGTAAATTGGTTTCAGCCAGTATTCAAGTGAGGAGAATGACATCCCCTTTTTTCCTGAGTGAGCAATGGCACCAACCAACCAGTGAAGTGGCAGAGACTGTCCCATATCGTGCCCACAGCTGAAATGCATCCAAAAATTGAAGTGTCATCTGATCTGTTAGTAAAGTGAGACATTTCTAGTCAGAGCATCATGGCAACCTGCTGTTGCTCCAAGATTAGTCTGTCTTTCACAGACACCGCTAACTGTAAGGGGTGGGGTACAAATCTAGTTTAATTACGTTGCTATTTGTGGCAACTTACTGTTGATACCTATACAGCTTACTAACTAATGCCATACTAGTTGGTATCATCCATGGTGTCTGCTAAGATTTGAAATCAAAGTCATTCAGCACAGTTCATGTTCAGGATTCCCCCTTTTCTGCTATAGAATTTTGGAGTTTCAGGAAATGCACTTGGATGGCCCAGTATTCTGTTAAAGAGAACGTGTACCTTTTTATATTGGGATCTGTAAGTGTTCCCATGCCAACCCAGCTTCTCAGTGGCCACATCAGTCTGTGTGGTTGCAATTTTTGTATAATGTTCTATGCTTGGGCAGGGCTGGGCACTGCTGTTCCTTGGTGTTAGTGCACACTGCTCCTGAGAAATTCAATATAAACTTCAAACATAGAAGCATAGAATTTGACAGCAGATAAAGTCTGCTTGGCCCAGCCTTCCCTTTTGTCCCTACCTACAGTATCACCACAGACCCTAATCAGTCTCTGGCTCTTTCTCCCTCCTGCCTTCCTTTCCACTAAGATTTTCCTTATACCTATCCAATGTATTCCTGAACCCTGCCAATGTTTTGACCCTCAGCACTTCCACTGGAAGGCTATTCCAGGAATCCACCACTCTTTCTGTGAAAAAGTGCTTCCTTACATCTCTCCTGAATCTACTCCCTCCAGCTTCATAGCATGTCCCTTTATCCTTGAGCTCTTTTTTTCCTGAAAAAATACTTCCCTCTTGTACCCTATTTACCTCTGTGAGGTATTTAAGGGTCTTTATCATGCCCCCTCTCTTCCAGGGTGTACAAAATGTCCCAAATTGGGGATCGAACCAAGGCTGCCTACCCACTTCTGCTTGGTAGCCTCTAGCTTTACCACTGTACTAAGTAAGCAATAAGACACAGTAGGGTGTGCATAGAACAGATATTACCACATGCCCAAGGGCTTTGTAAGGCATGAGGCCACAGGCCAAGTGCCTTTAGGCCATGGAAGTGTGGCAATATCTGTCCTGCCCACAACCTGGAGTGTCTTTTTGTGCTTATAAAATGGGCTACTTTATAAAAAAAATTTTACTGATACAAAAAGCAAGTTTAGAAACATAAAAAAAGGCTATTATTATCAGAGTTTCTGATAAAATAGTCCTTCCGCTAGCTAGAACATGATGTCATGATCATCATTATGTCTATGGCTGTCAGCTAGGAGCTCCCACGACTATGTACGTGCTCGAAGAGAGCAGTATTATTTTGTAAGAGTGGGCGTGTTGAGGGTAGAGGTGTGTGAATTTTTTTTTTATTTCTTTTTAATTGAAGCAGGACTACATGAGTGAGTGTTACTCCCCTTTCCCTGATGGAGTCTGCGGCATTGCCGAGTGACCAGGACTACTGTTTTTTTGCCGGCATCTTGAAAAGAGTGACTCCTACCTTTAAAATAATATATACATATATATATATATACACATATATATGTATGTGTGTGTGTATATATATATATATATATATTCTATGCAGAAAACTTCATTAATGCATCATTTAGGGTTAAAACACAAAAAGTAAGGAAATGAGACCTTTAGGGCTGCCCCTCCCCACCTCATGTACCCCCATCCTCCCGGATTGACAGATGATGGGGTGTGTCATTAGGTTGTGAGGCCTAAATGTCACCCCATTCCATGTGTAATCATATTCACAAGCCACAGTAAAGAAGAAGAATGGGGTGACATTTGGGCCCTCACAACTAATATTTACCCCATCATCTGTCAACAACAGAGACGAGGGGGCACCTGAGGGAGTGGGCAACCTAAGGTCCTAACTTCCTTACTTTTATGTTAAATGAAGTGATTTTGCATAGAATTCCTTACTTTTGAGAAAGAATGAAAAAAGTAGAAAGTTGCACAAGCTGTTGGGAGCACAGGGCCCTTTAGGCCCTGCGTCCAACCAACTTGCAAATTTCTGCCTAACATAACAATACAAGTACTGAATATCATATGTATTGGTGGGAGCACATATGGTTGGGAGCGCTCCCACCACCTTGAAACAAAACAAAGTTTCATTCATCAGAGTGGCATAATTCCACACCTATTTACATGTCAGACACGTAACCACTGAAAATTACCTCCATGGAAGTAAGGCTAGGTACTCTATAAATGTGAAGCCACTACCATAATGCAAAACACTATACACAAAACGTAAAGTGCATCATTCAGTATCTCTGCAGCAAATTAATTTTCCAACACCTAAATACCATAATTCACATGTACACGATATCCCCTCAACACCCTCCAAATTTCAATTTAAGAGACCAAACCGTATCCAAGATATAACATTTAAATTTTGAGATTTTCATTCATCGGAGTGGCAGAATTCCATACCCATTTACATTTTACACACCTAATGACTTTAAAGTATGTCCATGGCAGTAAGGCTAGCTACCCTATAAATTTCAAGTCACTACCACAATTCAGAATGCTCTCCGAAAAACGTAAACTGTGCCATGCAATATCTTTGCAACAAATGTATTTTCTGACACCTAAACACGATAATTCACATCTACAGGACATCCCGTCAACACTCTCCACATTTCAAGTTAAAAGAGCAAACCATTTCAGAGATATTTAATTTTAAAAGTTGTTAAAATTGGGCTATCTGGTCCCTCCAAATCTGGCCATCTACTCCCTCCCTCGTGAACAAAGATCGCAATCAAAGAATCTCATGATTAAAGAATTTGCAGGCTCGTGATCAAAGAATAAAAAATGTTAAAACTAAATTTGTACACATAAATACATGAAACCACAGTCATGACTCGATAGAACGAAGCCCCCTGAGCAAAACCCATCCTAGTTTGTCTTTATAAGTCAATCCTGGGCTGAGAAATTTGATTTTTTAATCTGGCCATCTAGTCGCGCCCTCACAATCAAAGATTGTGGTCAAAGAATCTAGCGATCAAAGAATTTGCAGGCTCGGGATCAAAGATCATTAGTGAGCCGTGATCAAAGAATTGAAAACTTTGAAACTCCATTTTTGGACATATTTACAAGAAACCACAAGCATGGCTCGATAGAAGGAAGACCCCTGAGTAAAACCCATCAGAGTTTTACTTCAGAAGTCACCCCTGAGCCGAGATATTTGTTTTTTTCCGACTGCAAAATCAAAACAAGATGGCGTCCATCACGATCAAAGAATTCCTCACGATCAAAGATTCTTTGATTGTGAGCCTGCAAATTCTTTGATTGTGAGGAGGGAAAAGATGGCCAAAACCCCATTCTTCTTTCGCTAAATAATCATATTAATGTTCCCATAGACTTATAATGGGAACTTAAAACTTTAATAACTTTTGAATGTATTAATATTTTTTCACCAAACAAAAAGTAGTATGTTCCTTGATCCAAGTTCTTTCAACATGCCAAGTTGCAGAGTGGCACACCACACAATGGCTGCACAGTGCCACAGGACAAAATCTGAAAAACTGCCCACATAACTGGAGAAAAGTGCATTTTTTCAGCGTTTGGTGCACAAAAACTGTAAGTCCGACTGCAACAAAATTTGGCAGATCAAGAGATCAACCATGCCCCACCATGCATACCAAATTTCATGCAAATCTGTTGAATGATTCCAAAGTTATTAATGCACAAAATTTTGAGTTTAACATAGAAGTGGCATCATAACCCTAAATATAGAGGTGCGACCACATCCCTATAATATATATATATATATATATATATATATATATATATATATATATATATATATAAAGACTTTGTTGAGCACACTGCAGGACCATGATTACTTAGGGACATGAGTAGGCGCATAGCTGGGCCAGGACAAGTATCGTAACCATTAGCTGACACAGTGGCAGCAGTCAGGTGAAATAATGACAACACTTACAATGTTTTTATTTTAATTTCCCCTGTCAGTGTATGGCTGCTACTACTAAGTAAAATTAATGGTTTTGTCTGGTACTTCAGTAAATTTGTTTAAACAGACATGGAGATGGGAAATCAGTATTGGGGATGGAGCAAGTAGACATGCTGCTGGAGCAGCAGTGAGATCAGAAGCAGAAACTGCAGAGTTTCTAAATAGTTTAACGATCATATACTGGCAGATAATTGTGGGGTTTATAGTTCTGTTTTAAAAATGTGCCAGCTATTTTATGTGCACACCTTGTAAGGTATACAGATGGAAGGTTTGATGCTCGCTAACGTCTGGAAAAAATGGAGGCAATTCAAAACTTGAAAGTTCTAATGGCACGCTGATTTTTTTTATGTGGTCCTGCTATTGAGTACTTGTTTTTACCTGTGCATCGAATGGATTTGATGCACAGGTAAAAACCAATCAAAATGTAGGATTTTCTCTCCCCATTTTATAAACCTCACTAAACCTCATCTGCAAAGATCTTGATATGTGAAATAGACGTAAATCTGATGCAGTGCACCACACCACACTTCATAAATCCTTCACTCCTCCTAGGATTTACAGTAGCAGTGGGTTGAACAAATAGGTGTAGAAGGGGATGTGTATTGGTGCATAATGAGCAGGGGATGAATCTGCATAAACACAAACACATACACATACATGGAATGCCCTGTGACTTCACTCTAAATGGAGGTGGCACACCCCAAGTGGAGTGACGTAGACCTGTACACTGGAGATAGCCAGGTAGTAACACACCCACATATGCTGCTGACTGAAATTGAATGAGAATGATTTCTGTGTACCATTTACTACCAGCCAGATGGCCAGCTGATATGTCCCTCCACCCTCTGGGATGTCCGTCTCAAACCTGGGAATGGCAGCCATGACATGTGGGAACTACCACCATTCTGTTCCAGTGGGACAGCAAGGACATTCAAGAGTGTGGACATTCCAGAGGGTGAGGGGACATTTCTGTTTGGTGCCAATTGGTACACCAAAATTGTCATGGTTCAAGTTGTATTCCAGTTTTGGATTGTTACCAGTGATCACCCCTGCACTCAAGATAGGAGTGTCGCCTGTGCCACCTGCACAGATGTAGGAGTGACTTAAGTGTATTTTGAAGCATTCAAATAAAGTGCACAGCACACCTGGGAGGTGCAAGGTGTGAATACTGCTTATTTATGTGCAGTGGTGACCTATGTGACCTCTCTGACTGATCAGCCATGCATCCATGCCACAGGTGTGAACACCTGAGAGTGGTTAGCACACAAATCTGCATTTCTCTCCCACTGACTCAAGCTCTACTGGTCATACCATAGGACCCACAAACAAACACTGGCCTTCCCTGATCCCTGGTACTATAACCTGTATGAGGGACATCATGAAATGAACTGAAGCAAAATATATGAATATGAAATGTTTATGCAGAATAGGACTGGGTGGTAATAATGCATGAAGAGTGCAGAAGAAGTACAGCAGAAAATAATCTTCTGCTGCTTGCAGGGTCACACCCCACACATTGTGCCCATTATTGTCCACCTGGATAAGTCAAAGTGAATTGTACGGTAAGATAGTGCATGTGACTCATAACAGGTGACATTGTTGTATATGGCAAACATACATGTACACAGTATCAATGACTGGGGAGTTCATTCACAAAGTATCCAAAAATGGGGAGTCTTCACAAAATATCCAACAGTGGGCCACATGTGGGTGTTTGCATCTGTTTACCCCACTCTATCATCTTCCACCATGAGGATGGGCTGTGTGAGTTTGCTGTTGCCAGTGTTGGCTTGGTATAGTCTGGATTCCCTACATTACTCAGAATGCCAGCATCAGTCCCAGATTCTCTCTCTGAAAGCATGCAGTGGAGGGTGGCACTGATAAGTAACTGAAAGCACAATGTTTGCATAATGAGAGAGTAATAATGGTGAACACATTTTGATCAAAGCATTTTTTGTGTTTAGTTTCCTCAATCCCAGCATTAGTCAGTGTGAGTGTATCACAGCAATTAGAAAGGGCAGTTAGGTGGCTCAGTGATTAGTGCAAATATTGCTAGTTTACACACATTTCTCACTGCCCACAATACCATGATTTTGCAGCCGCATCGGTTCTTGATAGGGTTTGTTTAAATTGGTATTAATACTTTTAAATTTGTAGTAATCTTTTATATTGTCTGGTACTGTCATTTTCAGTACATTTTTGACAAGAAATACAAATGTAATCTATAGTTTTAAAAATAAACTTTTGTACAAGCAATAAATCAGACTTCTTCAACAAAGTGAAATGCAGCAGCAGCAGCAGCAGCAGCAAGCAAGCAAGTATGTTAAAATGGGGGTTGCAGCCACACTCCTCACCAACCTCTGCATCCGCCACTGCCACCTCATGACCAATGGTGGTGGAATTATGCAAATCTGGCCTGAAAGGTGATTTTAAAGTCACTTTACAAAATCACCTTTTGGACAGGATTTGAACATTTTCACCACCCTTGTTCATGAGGTGGAGTCATAAGAAGGCTATGTTGAAAATTTGGGGTCAGAATATGTAAATATGACAAAGTTATGAGCGTACATTGACATTTTTCCACACTCACTCAAAACTTTGATAATTTTAAATATTTTCATGCCAAATATTCAGCATAGCCATTTTTCCACATCACTTCATGAACATGACAGCTGTAATTTTTCAAATCCTAACCAAAATGTTTTTTCACACCTGTGGCACGGAATGACGTTTTGGTGGCATGGAATAACATTTTGGTGGGGATTTGAAAACTTCACCTACTGGGTTCATGGGGTGGTGTAATAAGAAGATGATGGTGAAAATTTGGTGTACAAATATGGTAAAATGCCCAGGTTATGAGTGAACATTGCAGTATTTCAATGTTCACTCACAACTTCATTAATTTTCAATATTTTGACTCCAAACTTTCAACATAGTCATTTTTGCACACCACCTCATAAATGTGACAGGTACCATTTTTTAAATCCTGGATGAGATGTGTTTTCACACTTCTGGTGTGAAATTACATTTCGGCCAATATACTACCAATGCTAATGTCATGATTTTAAGGGGAGTCATACAACGACTATCTTGAAAATTTGGGGTGAAATAAACAAAATACATATAACTGTTAAGAAACTTTGTGTGTAGTGCCAGTCTTGAACCCAAAGGGTTTGATTTGTGATCCTGTGCCAGTGAGCTGAGTTTGGGAGCAAACTCTGTGACCCAGCTGGATGGGCTGAAGGAGGGATGGTACTGCTAAGCAATACCACCCCCCAGCCAGGGAATGAAAGCTGCAGGGTTGTCCTCATGGGCCTGGGTACCATATAGTGAAGACAACTGTAATCTTGGCATAGGGCTCTACACCTCCACACCAGTGGGTGGCAGAGGGCCTTGTGCATTGGCTGACAGGTGGACTCTTTCCCTGTGTGTATCTGTGGCCACATGGAATCACAGGGACCAAAGGACACTGTGCTTTCACAGCCCACCAGACAGCTGCGTGAATTCTTAATTCTGTAAGCAGACAGAGTTTTCCCATGGCACAGGGCCCAAAGGACCTTGCGCATCTGCATCTGTTCATGCAGTTCCCAAAGGCACCTGTGTGAATGAGGATGCAATTCCACTATCCCAAAAAAGAAAGGAAATCCTTTGAAAAAAACTTTGCCAATGCACCAGTTGAGGGCAACTTAATGCCACACAAGTAGGGGAATATGGCATTAGGGTTTCCAACCCTAACTCCCCACCCCCACCTCAAAGCAGCAAAAATTAAAGACATTAGGGTATTGGGTCTCTGGAGTCTTGGCAAATCAGTGGAGAGGTCTTCCTTGGAACTGTCAACCCAAATGCCCACCCTGTTCACTGAATAAACAATGTCAAACATGATCTCCTTTCTTTATGCAAGATATTGTGGGCCCTGCATGAAGAAAGCTACAACAGATTATGTTGGCAACATGTGGTGAGACATACTTCTTTACTTTTATTTCTATTATTTATTTATACTCCTGGGAGCCTAGCAGGTGGCTCCGGTCCCTTCCTTAGAGGGACTCAGTTTCCGGCTCTCCATTCCCCACCAGACTTCCCCTACAATCCCTCTCAGGTCTGCCCCCTTGACAGGGCTGAGTTGAAGGGGTGCTGGCTTTTCCCCCATCCCCGGAGCGAAATCCAGATTCTTGTGGAGCCGGGACAGGTACAGGAGAGTCATCACAGAGCCTGCCAGCTCCATTTCCACCATTTTTTCTCCAACCCCACCCCCGCTAACGGCATACATTGGCAACGTGCCTCCCAACTCTCATCTCCTCCAGCCACTGCCAGAGGGAGATCAATGAGTGGGACGGCAATCCCTCCCTTCCCAAGAGAGGAGACCAGTCTTCTGGATGCTCAATCCTCTCTCTCTCTCTCCCCCCTGCTGACCTCCGGTGGCCTGGGCTCATTCCTGAACCTGCGTCGCCAGTGTGGCACGAGGTGTGGTGTCCAGCGCCTCAACCTCCAGTGCCACTGGGCCGGCATACTTCTTTACTTTTGAAGAGTGTATCACTATGAGGCACTGGCTTGGAACTGTACCTTGTGTTTCAGACAGGAGGCTATGGGCTGGGAGGGAGGGGTGATCATTAATGTTGACAACCCCAGTGAAGACCCCACCACTGATTCGCTAGGACTCCAGAGACCCAAAACCCTAATGTTTTTTCCTTTTGCTGCATGTGAAGTGGGGGTGGGTAGTTAGGGTTGGAAACCCTAATGTCACATTTCCCTACTTTTGTGGCATTAAGTTACCCCTAAGTGGTGCACTAACAAAGTTTTTTTTACAAAGAATATATGTGTGTGTGTGTGTGTGTGTGTGTGTGTGTTGGAGGTAGGTGGGTGCATTGCCATTTTGTTTTTATCTTCTGTATTCCCTCCTACTTGGCATCTGCAGGCAACTCTCTCTCACCGCTGCCTGCCACCTAGGACCATCCACCACCTCTCCGGTATCGCCAAGCCCCAGTACTCCCATGGATTTCCCCTTGTGGTGGGGCCAGAAAGGGAAGGGCCATCCTTACCCCACCCAGGGTATCCAGTCCACTTCAGAGCGTCTGGTGATGTGGAAGCGAAGCGAGATGCCAATTGGCAGGCAGGACTTCATGGAGCTTGCAGATGTCTTTTTTTCCATTTTCTGTCCCTCCCCTTCACAGCCGTGAGCACGCATGCATGTAGGCACACATGTGCGTGTCACATTGCCACATTCATTTGCCTTCCAGAGTCCTAGTGCTGCCACCTGACCTCCACCAGGAGGCAACCAAGGAGCAGGACGACCATCCCTCCCTCCCTGGGGGAGGAGAGCAGTCCATCCTTTATCTCCCCTGCTGATCCCCGGTAACCTGAGCTCTCTCCCAAGCCTGTGTCACTGGCATGGTGTGAGGTGTGGCATCCAGCACATGAACCCTCAGTACTACTCGATTGGCATCATTTTTGTTAAATATGGCCCCAGAGCTACAGATTTATAGAACCGAATGTGTTCATGCATTATGAAAAATCTGCCTTGTGATACTGAGTTTCAGATTTGGAGATCTGAGTCCTCCTGATTTTGCAAATCCAATGCATTGCAGATGACCTGAGTTATTATTGATCTCTTTTACACAGGGACAGAAGACAAGCCAACCCACCCTCCCATCCCCTGTGTAAGCATGAAAGTGGGGTTATCCAGCTGGACTTCTACAAACCTCTTGGCGGGAGCACGGTGTGGAAGGGACATACTGTAACTAGTCCTCTATTCTAGCCCCACTGATTTAAATAGGGGAATTCTCCAAGTTGACCTTCATGTTGCCTGCTTTGTCCTGCACTAGGATTTCACTTTTGACATGGGGCCACCTCCTCACACAGTTACTTCAGTTCACACCAGCCACATCAATATGGCATTACCCTTCAAAGTTGGGTATCCACTTTCGACCTAGCCAGGGCATTGCTGGGTGGTGGGGTGAATCACCACAGCCAGTATGAAAATGGGGATGGGGTCAGTTATTAGTGTGCCTGGAGAGCATAGGCAGCTATTGGCTTGAGCCATCATGCTGCTGCCAATGAGGAATTTTATCCTTGTTTAGGAACTACTCATCACTTGCATGAGACATTCATGCTCATGACTACACTGGAGCATGCCATGAGGTGCACTGTTCCTCAGACTTCCAGGAGCACCTCCAGTGGTCTGCCAAAAGGTGTCTTTGAGAGAGCTATGGTCCATTTTCACCAACCCCAGGGAGGATCTTCCGACATCTCCACCTACATTCCAGGGCTTGGGTGCAGCCCTGGGTCACCAGAGAGTGCTAGGCAGTCATTTTTTCTGGTGCCACAGACTCGGCATCAGTGGGGGATTCTGAACATTATTTTCAAAACCCTACAAGCCGAACAGGGGCTGTACTAGTTCCAGTGTTTGTGATGCTGTAGGTCAAGACAAGTACAGGGCTTTCCATGTTTGAAGAACCCAGAACTTGGACTGACAAATTCCTCTGTGTATATGAATGGGGCTGGAAATGACAGGCCACAGAATACCCCAACTGACTCCACTTTGTATCCCCTACTTATCTGCAGTTTTAGATTTACTTATCCACCTCTTAATGCCTTACTGAAGGTAACAGTTTCTTCCTGGACTTGCACTTTTCATCTAGTGCCATATAGCACAGGTATAACTTGGGATATTCATATAAAATTGAATAGTTAATTACAAAGCAAAGCAAATAGAACAAGAAAGAAACCAAAGGTAATTACTTGGGTTTTTTAGCCACACATTGGCCTGCTATCACTAATTAAGTATTATAATATGAGTTGGAAAAATCCTGCACTCTGATTGGTCAGTCACTACTCAAACATATATCATTATGTCAGAACACCCCACATATTTATATTTATACTTGTTTATTGCAAATTATAAGAGTTTACAATCAATAGCTGAACATGCATAGACAAGAAGAAAAAGACAGGCAAATAAGGAAATGAAGGGGAAGAGGGCGGTGTTGTCCCTTAGTCTCCTCTATATATCTCATTAATTAAACCATAATAAGACATAACTTTAACTACTCCCTTACAATATAAGGAGTCAGGTTAATAACTCAGTAGTGTTTGCATTGATGTATCAGATCCAGGCCACCCATTTAACAAAAGGGGCCTGATTTTTAAAGATTGCTGCAGGGGCTTGCATCAAGCCCTCTGTCAACCCTGATGTTTGGAACAACTGCGCCAAACTCCTTTGACACAACTGCACTGAATTTTAGTACATTGGTTGCAGCTGCCACAGTTTCCACAATTTACAGCAGTTCATGCCAAGTATTTGGCACAAGTCCCATAAAAGGGCCCCCAAATGGCACAAGTTAGACGGGGGGGGGGGGCTGGTCTAACTTGCGACATTTGGTGCACAGGACAGGAAAATCACGATCAGCGCTGAGTGAATGCCGCAAACTCCCTGCGCTGTATGCTCGCTGCACCAGGGTGTTTCAGCATTCACAAGTCCTTTTAAAATTGGGCCCAAAGTATGTTCATTTGCATTCTCAGTAAGAGTGAGAAAAGTAGGCTATTGTCAAATTCATCTAGGCTTAAAGTTTGGTCCCACAAATTTTGTTCGGCTTCAAGAATTAGGTCAAACCACTTCAGGTCCCAATGCAATAATTGCATGGGGTAAAGCAGACTACAAATGGGAGGGGTAATAAACTCCCTGAGGTCAGACACTCTAGTTCCTTGTGGCATGTAGCATTGGCATACCAGTGCTGCAGATTACTATGTTTGTGGTGTTGTGACAGAGTCTACACCCCCTAAAATCACAACAGCACAGTACTGAGCTACAGAAAAAGTTGATATTCATTACTGACCTCAAGGCATATACACTCCCCCCCCCCAGTGGTCTGTGCTTTACTGTCATGCCAAGTACTATATTCTCCCTGGCCCCATAGATTTTCAATTATAACTGCTCCCAGAAAAAATATAATGCATGTAGAAACATAAAAAACAATTGAAAATAAATTAAATTTAAGGCATTATATTGCCCATCACAATATTTTATCATCTGTGGATGAAACTGTTTGTTTTTCTATTTTAAATATTTTATAATTACTGGTGACCATAAATATCAACTGAATTACCATTTTGTTAAAAATGCATATTGATCAGATTTCAGGTTATTATGTTCCAAAGGCAATAATTACCTGAAATCAGGTTGATATGACACTTCATAATAACCATAAATACAGTTGATATGACATTCCCAAAAGAAAAGACTTTGAAACTGTTGCATTCCATTGTTTTACAAAAAGCATTTCACTGACCTATGCAGCCAGTATAGTGTTATGCTTGTGCAATTACATTAGTTTGGTTTTGGCTGTTCGCACTCTCTATTCCAGAGGAAATACTACCCTGTAGGGGTACGACGGCAAGGAACTCTTGGAGAGGGTTCCATCCCTAGAGGTGCCACGGGATGGTTCCCGTGGCTAAAGGTACCTTAGGAATCCCCTCATGGAGAGAGTGCTGCCATTGGAGGAGGAGGGGAGGGGAGGATGGTGGGGCAAAGAAAAAATGCTTCACAGTGAGGCTTAGAGGAGCTGCTTATATAGCTCAGGAAGTGGGAGTGGCTGACTGCTTAGCCACTGAACTCCAGGCATAGTCTTACATTTCACTGACCTACACAGCCAGTATAGTGTTATGCTTGTGCAACTGTGTTAGTTTGGTTTTGGGCATTTGCACTCTCTATTCCAGAGGAATTACCACCCTGCAGGGGTCCTGCAGCAAGGAACTCTGGGAGAGGTTTCCACCCCAGAAGAGTGCGGGTGTCCCATGGCTAAAGGTGCCTTAGAATCCCCCAAAATGTAGTATCATCCACAAAAGGAGGCAACACAAAGCATAATGCAAGCAGTAACAGTGACGTAGAAGCCGTAACTGTAACGTAGTAGTAGAGAAGCATAGGTAGTTTGATAATGCAATGACATGCTCAGTTGTTGTAGTAACAGCCCAGGTTTGCGTAGCATGATACTGATGGCTTGCTTGAGAGGAGGGGATCCCCTAAGGAGAGAGGGAACTGCAAGACATCCTCCACCTCCATCCAACAATGGAACCTACCTAAAGAAACTAGGGCAAATGACTATACTAACTAAGTGTTATGTCCTGAGGCAACAGAGAAGAGAAAAAAAACCCTATGAGGAGGAAATCTCTGGAGATCCAAGGCCTAGGTTGCCTTCCCTCCAGGCTTGGGAAAATATATTTAGTGACGGCTCTGCAGCTGCAATTTGGAAAACCCAATTAAAGGGAGGTGGAAAATATTCCAATTTGGAGGGAGGCTCTCACTCAAACCCTCTAGTGGGAACGTTGAGAGAAAACTCTGCAACAATACGTGCATCCAAGGTGCAGGAGGAGAGAAACAACTGCTGAGGCACTCACCTGGTCTACCCGCCCTAAATCAAACCAGGTGAACCAGAGGCAGTCGTAGGGAGAATGTGGTGAAGGTGCCTTGCCAGGGAAACCACTAAAGTCAATGGCTAACTGTTATAGTGGAACACTAGAGCCAAAGGAGATCATCATAACCACCCCTCACCGCTAGTCTTAAATGCTACACCAGGAGCTGCTATATCATAGCAGGCAGCTAAAGCCAAGCCCGGGGTGAAGACATTCCCAGCTCTGGGCCAGGTGAGAAGGATCCCATCCCAAGTTGGGCACGCTCGATGATGCAGACTAAATGCAGAGCGAGCCCGTCGGCTGCAGGAACCCTGTGCCAGATTAGAATGGCTGGCATGCCCCAGAAATTGATTGAGAGCTGAAGCTGGTGAACTGAATGAGCACGGCATGCTGAGATCGTAATGAGCATGGAGTGCTGAGACCTTGCAAGGTTGAATGCAGATCGAGTGCAGCAGAATCCCAGGCCGAAGCCAAAGGGATGGCAGTATGCATGAAGTAATGGATTGCGTAAGCAAGGAGTAACAGCTGTGTAAGCAAGTGTAGACCTGCACATAGGTCAGTAAGCAGTAGTCGTGATAGGTAAACCAGCATATCAAACTTGTATAGCAATTAAACAACTGAATTGGGAGCAAGCCAGCCAGACAGTACAAAGCCAAATCAAGGTTACAGACTCTAAGGCTTTTCAGTGGCGAAGAAAGATTTTTTAATATCAAGCTATATTTTCAGCCTCAGCAGGAGCTAGTTGGCTGACCTTAGACTTAGAAGTGCAATAAAACAGGGAGACAATGCTTGAAAGCAGGTGTAGCCAGGCAGTTCAGGGAAGCTGCAAGTAAAATAAGAAACACAGGTAGGGTCAAAGTAAACTATGTCAGGTGAAAAGAACTGAGTATGCAACATGAAGCAGCTGTGGCTGAGCTGAAACACACAGGTAATGAATGCAGTTGCATTGCAGTAGTTTGAGTGTGGTGAGCACAGTGTTAAAACACAGGCACTGGGTACAATAGTAATTAAAGTAAACAGTCAGCAGCAGTGGCTGTAGTTGTAGGTAACTGAAAGCAGTAGCATGAGCTCTGCGTAGCAGAATGCTAGGAGTTGCTGTGCAAGTAATTTGAGTTGTGAGTAAGTAAAAGCAAGCAGTATGAGCTCCAGAGTAGCAGTATGCTAGGAGCTGAGAAACAAAGCCCCCCTCCCCCAAAAAAGGGAAGGAAGCACACACAGCTGAAGGCAATATACAAACCAGAAGCGGAAAAATAAGCACAGAAGCCCAGCAGAGACAAGCAGGAGCATGGGAGGGGGGGCCCAGCCAGCCAGGGAGGCCTAACCAGCTCAGAGGACAAACTAGCAGAGCCTTTGGCTGCAAAAAAAAAAATGCTTCACATTGAGGCTTAGAGGAACTGCCTATATAGCTCAGGAAGTGGGAGTGGCTGGCTGCTAGGCCACTAAACTCCAGGCATAGCCTTACATTTCAACTGCAATATTTTCAACTGTGTTTTATTTCTGTTCAGTTCAATTTCTTTAGAAATAAAACTGCACTCTAGCCAAAAGAAGTCTTTTTCTTTCAGGCTGCTAGAAATAAAGTCTAAAACTCCACACCTGCAATTATAAAAAATAAAGGATAGGTAAGTTTGATGTTATGGATTTTTTTCACACACCCTTGGTGTGTGATGACCACAGAAACCTCTTGAGCTTCGCTCTCGAGGTTTATGGGTCATCACACATTTCGGGTGTGTGAAAAAAATCCATAAGACACACTTACCTATTCATTATTCTCTATTTAATGTATTAGCTTGAACACAGTTTCTGCCTGCTGCCACTCAAAGCTGTACTCAACTGATTACATGAGATGTGTGTGCCTGTGCATATTCATACATCCTGTCCCACTTACACTGATGTCTTACTTTAACTAATAATGATTCTGTCTGTGTGGCACACATGATCATATCAATGTGGTTGGCAATGACAATGTAGAAGCTATAGGCTCATCAAGAGAACCTGCAGTGCTGGTGTGGATTAGATAGTCCCTGTACTGCTGCAGCTGCTGAGACTCATGAGTTGGACTGCGGTGCCAGTGCCAGTGGAAGTCAAGGGAGACTCGCCACCAGGAGGTGTAGAAGTGGAAAACACTAGTAGATGTCACATGTTGGACATGTAAATAATCAAATAGATAGTTAAAGTTGATCCATGGTAAGTTGAGATTGGGAAAAGCTAAGAATTCAAGATTCTGTGGCTCTAGCCTTGAGTGATGTTGAGAGGCAAAGCCACCAGTTGTACTACAACATCTTTCAGAATTGAATAAGACTCTATTCCATTTGTTATGTAGAATGAGTTAAAAGCAAGAATCTGTTCTATCCCCTCTTTTTCTGTATCTTCTCTGTCTGATTGCTCAGACAAATGTTCTTTTGAGACCTAGGAACTCTGACAGTCTCACGATTCTCTCCCTCTCGCTATCTCCCTGCCTTCACTTGCTGTTTCTATCTTTTCTTCCCCCTTGCTTATCTGTAGTTATAAAAATAAATGTGGCTGTTTATGTGAAATTGGCTTTTCTAGTTTGAAAATATATGCAGTTGTATTGTTGAAATGATCGTAAAAAACATTTGGAACTCAGGGATTAACCTAAAGATGCAGTTTGACCTCTACAAGCTCATTTACAGAGTTGTAAACAGGAGATCAATTTTGGGACACAATTTTCTATTTTGATGCACTTGCAAGGAAAGAAACTAACAAAGATTTGTGACATTGTGCAAAACCAGGACATGTATCTTAATGAGCTCAGGATACAGAAGTTAACTGCCGGGAAAAGACATTGGGTTGATTCTCACAGGAGTTAGAATGCCACAAGCCCCAGGTGTGCTGAGCACATGCCGCATATGGCTTATGGCATTCCCTGGCCGGCAATCATAGAAACATAGATTTTTATGGCAGATAAGGACTGTCTGGCCCAACTAGTCTGTCCAATTCCCTACATACTGTATTAACTCCAGGTCCTATTTGACCTTCAGTCTACCTCCTCCCTCTTACCACTAGTTTTTCCTTCTGTCTGTCCCATGCATTTTTGAACTCGCCAACTGTTTTAGCTCCCACAACCTCCTCTGGGAGGCTATTCCATGTATCTACCACCCTTTCTGTGAAACAATAGTATGAAAACAGTATAGGTGGTCTCTCCATTCTACCTCTCTTCTGCTGCTGGTCATACCAAAGACTCATCTCTCAGCAGGGAGAAGATCCTTTGCTTATGCTGCCCCTGAGCATGCAACTCTCTCCCACCACCTATCATCTCCTGCTCTACCCTCCCTAGCTTCAAACTTGCCCTGCATGACTACCTAGCTGTTTCAGGAATCTTTACCTGCCTTACATGCTTCTGCTATTATCTTTGTTCTCCTATAACTCCAAAATCTAATTTCTCTAACCTTCAAATATACATTGTACTGTGATTGTATTGAGGTGGGAATATTGCTATATATAACATATTGCACGATGACTCTCTATATGTATTACAGCCCTGTTTATTGTACAACCTCTAAGACATTGGTTGTTATATTAATATTGATCTTGTATAGTATTGTGACTCTTTTTATGATTGTAAACTATTTATCCTATGTACCCCTCCCCAGGGTCGCCCCTGAAAAAGGGACTGCGTGGTCTCAGTGGGCTTACTCAGTTACCAAAATTCAAATAAATAAATAAAATACATAAAATACTTCCTCCTGTTGCTCCTGAGTCTTCCCCCTCCAGCCTCATATTGTGACCCCTTGTTCTTGCACATCTTTCCTGAAAGATGCTGCCCTCTTGAACTCTATTGATCCCCTTAAGATATTTGAATGTCTCTATTATATCCCCCCTCTCCTTCCTTTCCTCCAGTGTATACATAATGGGCCGGATATTCAAAAGAGTTGTGCATGACGCAACAGTGTTGCACCATGCGCAACCCACTGATGCGCCCCGGCGTGATATTCAAAAGGGAAAAGTGCGCGGCACAAATCCCGATGCACCAGAGCGCATCAGTAACGTATGCAGGCACAGGTGGGGGGGGCGTGTCCATGCATAACCTGCACAGCCCGATATTCATCCCGGGATATGCAGAGCCAGGCATGCACAACCCCTACCTGCACCAGCACAAAGTTAAGCCCCCAAAAAAAGGAACAACTGATGACCACCCACAGGTGAGCTGCCACATTGCAGGGCGCAACACGGCAGCTGCCACCTGTGGGTGGCCACCCGAGTTCCCACCGCACCTGGTGGCACCCCCCATGCCCAATCGTGGGCATCTGTGTAAAAATAGAAATACGTCCTATATCCCTGATGGTCCAGTGGACCGCCAGCTGCCCCGATCGTGGGCATATATGTATAAAGAAGAGAGAAGTTCCTATATCCCTGGTGGTCCAGTGGACCGCTATGTTCCCAATCGCGGGCATTTGTAAAGAAAACAAAGGTCCAATATCCCTGGTGGTCTAGGTTCCCCCTCCCCACCCGCCCACCGAGCCTCACTGCCCCGCCTCCCCTCAGTCAGCTGGCGGGAGAGCACCCCACCTGCCTGCCGCCCGCTGCCCGCGCTTCATCGACCGACACGCAGAGGTGCACACCACAGTTCATAGCGTGAGGCCAATGGGCGCAGTCCCATCGCTACACATTCCATATATGATTCATTCACATATCTGAATGTGTAGACGAGAGCTGACACCCATTGGCTCACGCCAGAACCAATGGGCATGCAGCCCTACCAAGGTGTCAGTGGTGGGCAGCGGGTGCGGTGGTGGCAGGTGCTGCCGCCCACAGGCTGACCGGGGGGAGCTGGGCAGTGGGGCTCAGTGGGGTACCCTAGACCACCAGGGATATTGGACCTTTTGTTTTCTTTACCAATACCCGCGATCAGGCACATAGTGGTCCACTGGACCACCAGGGATATAGGATGAGATTTTTCTATATTTGGACAGATGCCCGCGATCGGGCAGCTAGCAGTCCACTGGACCACCAGGGATATAGGAACATCTCTCTTTTCTTTATACACATATGCCTGCAATCAGGCACATAGTGGTCCACTAGACCATCAGGGATATTGGACGGGGTTTTTCATTTTAACAGATGCCCGCGATTGGGCTGCAGGGGGAGTCGGTCCCCGATGGCTGCTGCCTGACAGGGCACCAGGCGCAAGTCATTGGAGATCGGCGCACCTGCATACAAATGGAGCCATAATGACATGCAAATTGCCCCATATGCACCTTGTATAAATTATGGCCCCATTTGCATGTCAGCTTTTGAATATCATGGGTGCTGTGCATGGCGCAATGGTACTTGCGCTAGCGCATCTCCATGCTCCACTCTGGCCACTTGTGCTGGCGCAGTGCCACTGCGCCATGCACACTGGGAGTGGCCAGGGTGCGATATTCAAAGCTGCTGAGCCATGGCGCAGCTCCGTTGAATATCGCCCAGGCCACACCCCTGCGCAGCTAAGTTGAGCTGTGCCCAAGCTTGCGCCACAGCCTGGCGCAGTTTGAATATCCAGCCCAATGAGTTCCCTCAGTCTCTCCTCATATGGTTTCTTGTGATGCCCCTGCACCATTTTCATTGCCCTTCTCTGGACTGCCTCCACCCCGTCTATGTCCTTCAGAGATGAGGTCTCCAAAACTGCATGCAGTACTCTAGATGAGGTCTCAACAACTGCCAATCAGGATTCTCGATCCTGTGCACCAGATGCCGAGAGTTAGACCAGCTTTTGCTGGTCTAACTCTGCAGGCCTTTTTATGGGATTTGTGCCAAATATTTGGTGCAAGCCACTGTAAAGGAGGTAAGGTGCCACAAATCTACCCAACCTTTGTCATTTGGGTGCACAGTGCAGCAATGTGTTCGCGGGAGGGCAGAGGATCACCCTTTGAGAATTGGGCCCCTTATATAAAGAGAGCAATCTTTTGTTGGAGAGAGAGAGATTTAAATTTAGAATTAGAGATATCCTCAGATGAAGGACTTTGTTTTACAAACATATGAAAAACACCAGCAGAAACGGGCCTCATGGTCTATTGAGTCTGCTCAATTGTGCAGCTAACCCCTCAACTTGCAGCTGCCCCATCCACCCTTCCCCTCCTTGAAAATACCCCCCTCTTACTCTGTCCTATCCCCTCTTAAAACCATCTACTATGTTACAGGCTACTACCTCCTCCAGCAGAGTATTTCACTTATCCACTACCCTTTCAGTGAATAAATGTCTTCTGACTTCCCTCCTAAATCGTCCCCACTCCAGTCTCATCTGGTGCCACCTCATGACCCTCCCCCTTCTTATCTGGAAAATCCCTTCTTTACTAGCTTTGTTAACCCTCTTTAAATATTTAAAGGTTTCAATCATGTTCCCCATATCCCTCCTCTCCTCCAGGGAATACATGTTCAGTTTGCCCAGCCTCTCCTCATAGGAATATCCCTCTAATCCCTGGATCATCTTAGTTGCCCTCAGCTGTACACCTTCCAACAATCTGATGTCCTTCTTTAGGAATGTGCACCAGTACTGCATGCAGTATTCCAGGTGCAGCCTGACCAGTGACCTGTAGAAGGGTAGGATTAGGATCACCTCCCTATTTCTGGAGGAGATTCCCCTCGTTATACACCCCAGCATCCTGTTGGCTGTTGCTGCCACCTTCCTGCACTAAGCTGAGTTGTTCATACTCCCGGTTATAAGCACCCCTAGATCTTTTTCCTCCTTGGTGCATTCTAGCTGTACACCTCCCCCCCCCAGCTGATAGTTCCTCCCCTGGTTGTTAGCCCTGAAGTGCAAGACCTTGCACTTTTTGTCATTAAACCCCATCTGCCATGTATCCAACCACTCATGTAGTTTGGTCAGGTCTTCCTGCAGACCCCTCCACCCTTCGATTTCATCAACCATGGCACCCATCTTTGTGTCATCTGCAAAGAGACTGATCTTACTCGGGACCCCGTGGGAGATGTCAGCTATGAATATCCCAAACAATACTGGTCCCAATACTGATCCCTGCGGCACCCCGCTTATCACATTCCTCGGTGACGAGGGCTCCCCCCCACCATCACCCTTTGCTGCCTTTCCTTCAGCCAATTGGTGATCCAGTTTACCATCTTTGTTCCCACCCCTATATATTCCAGCTTCCTCCCCAGCCTCCCATGTGGTAAGGAATCAAAGGCCTTCCTGAAATTTTGTTTGAATTGCTTGTGTAAGAGCTATCCCACCCAATTTTATTTATTTTTTATTTTATTGTTATTGATAATAGTAAAATGCTACATGAAAATTTTATAACTGCTCCTGGTTTTCCCATGCTGTCTGACCTGCTCCTCGATGACAGATGGTGTCAGACTAAATGGGATTTACACTGTACAATCTCTAAGTCAGGAGTTTGTGCATGGATAGCAGACCTGGTACCAGGGAAGCATAGAAGAAAAGTATGGATCCTGCAGCAGCAAGTCCAGGAGTCATTACCAGAAGAATGGCAGCCAAACTAGTAGAGACAAAAGTCCAGTCTGAGACTGTACATTGAGCACCAGTGATGGAAGAAAAAGAACAGACAGGGACAGAACCTGAAAGCATGTCTGTCTTCTTCAAATGATGGGCTATACAACAAAGAGCAGGTCTGACAAGCATGGCCAGACAAGAATCCAGTTGAGGTGTGTCAAGAATATGCATGACCGCCAAACAGATTGCTGACAGTAGTGCATCTAACAGAGACACTATAGAATGGCCAAGATAAGACTTTTGGGCAGTGAAGGAAATGATGCAGATGCTGAAAACCTTAACAGAACTGGTGAACTGGCTCACAGAATGATGGAAGGAGGCTGAGTAAAGATACCCAGGGGTCTGCATAATCCACCAGAGACATCACTGTTAGTCTGCCAGGAAAGGCAAGCCCTTGAACAAGTCAGACAAGGTCAAGTGGCAAGGACAGGCCACATCCATTGCAGACAGAGGCCAAAGGGAGTCTAGTTGAAGTACAGAGAACCAGTTCAGAGCTGTGATATCCAAGATGAAGATGGAGTGTAACCCCCAGGGGGCATTATCCTAAGGGCTACTACCCCTGCCTGCCCTAACTGTAGCAGGGTGAGGGGCCCAGATCCATTGGCAGGTGCCTCCACCCAGAGGTCGGGGTTAAAACAGTCGAGGTTGACTCGGTCACAGCCCTCTGGGTTGCTGCAACCCCCCTTTCTTCCCACTAGTGGCCCACACAGTTCAATTTCAGAGTCCTTACCATATACACTTACCCCCCCCGTCTTGACCAAGCCAGCTCACTCTGGGGACCCCCTGGAAAGTAAGGTACAGTTACACCACATTCACTATGCAGTATTTCACCATTAATACACAGACTAGCCAGTGTACTTTTGCAAAACAACCAATCTGATTTATTTGAGGGAAGATAACAAGGACCGGGGGGAATCAAGTTGATTAGCTTACCACTACTATATATAAAAATCTACCTATGGCTCTGTGCACAGGCCTAACCTATTAATTACTGTCTGTGGGTACCCAAGCCCTAAGGGCTCGTTCCTCGATGCAGCTGGTTGGGGCCCTGACACAAGCGAGATTTAATTCCTGAGGAGATCAGATGGAGCCAGAAAGCTCAATTAGTGCAGTCAGCAATATAACAAAATGATTTTTCCTTTGTTTGTAAGCTTTAACAGGGAGCTACCCTGATCCATTACTCACAGCTCCAGCAGATAACCACTCCTTTACCACTTGCAGGACTGAGCCTGAGCTTCAAAGACCTCCTCACACATTTATATGGAAAACAACAGAGGGGTACCATACCAGGCAGCTGCTCCTTGGACCCAAACGAACTCGCAGCTATCGGGAGTCTCACTGCAGCTTCAACTTTCCTGACAGACCGAGCGCGATTCAGCAGATTCTCCAGTCCTCTTCAGGTTGAGCCTGGTAGGTAGCTGTGCAGGTACACAGCCTCCTCTGACTGCTGCCCTCGCAGATTTAGTCTGAGGAATGCTGGCGATGCAAACGGCTGCCTCAGGCCCTTCACGTGCTTCCCGCGCAAACACTCAATGGCGCAGGAGCTCAGAACTCCTTCCTCACTCACAGTCACTACGCATTTCCCTCTTGGCAGTTGGGGCAAATCTCTCTATTCAGGCACCACCCGATCCCATTGGAGGGCTGCAGATGCCAGTCACTTGTTACTGCCCTCGTTGGTGCAAAACGGCGCCATGGCCAAGAGTGTCATTTCACAGAATTACAAGCTGTGTCCCCATTTGTCAGCCGGCTCCATACAGAGTCCTGGTTTCTGGTTGGCTGCTTTTTTACTCCAGATTAGATACCCCCTCACTCCTATTGGACTCCTCAAACTGTCCTGGTCCAAGATGGAGGGGAACAGCACACAGAGTCCCATCTGCAACAAAAGCAGGTTAAACAAAACTGCATTTTCACTATCACTCTAAATAATTTCAGGCAAATAGTTACACCTGTCGAGGGGGATCCCTTGGCGCTTTCAGCGACCACAAAGAGGGGCAATTACAGTACAGCTCGTGCGGGACTCGAGCAGGGCAACACACAGTCCCCCTCATAAACAATGATTTTGCCTGTAAGCAGATGGCTCTTAAAGAGACAGTACATGGATGCTTTAAAAGCACTCACAACCCCCACATTTAGCGGCCTTACGCAGAACACCAGCCAGGCATGGAGCATTTAAGCAAGCTCCAGGAAGGCTCTTAGGAACCCCCATTTGTAGGGGGGTTACACCCTTCCTGGCCTGGAAAGAACTTGGCATCCGCGTCAAGTAGTTACCCTTAAATCACTTTAAGGCAAACAGTTTAATTAACATTATGTCACACTTTAGATTACATGCATGGACACTGTATTCACAGTTTACTACGGTTTATGCAACATTACACACATAACCTTTTTCCTTTTTGAATCAGGTCATTATTTCCTGCCCAGGATACCTGGAAAAAGAGAACCCCTCCCTATCAGCTACTGGTGGGCTACCTAAAGCAGGGGTACCACACTCGAAGGGCAATACTAACAGGCTGGAGTTATCCCCCAAAGCTAGCTTAGACAAGGAGCTCAGGGACACATACACCCCTTTATGGACCAAATTTAAGGGCAGGTCCACAGGCTGACCCAGAGACTCATAACTCAACTTTACTACTGGCCGTACTTCTCGGCTGGAGTGTCTAGGGGTCTCGGAAAACCTTGCTACAGGCCCCGATTCCATTTCAGCCTCATTGAGATTAGTAGGGGGAACCTCCACAGGGGAAGGGGACCCAGTGCTCATAATACTTTCAGGGGCATGACCCTCTATATCAGGACCCACACTAATTGGCTCAGCTGAGGACTGTTCAGGCACTAGTAAGGAACCATCAGGGCATTCAAAATATTCTTCAGGTTCTGGCATATCACTGGCTTGTTCCCCCACATCACTTTCTTCTTCTGAAAAGTCAGATAGCTCAGCCAGGCCAGACAGTTTAGCCATGCTCAAGGACCCCACCCCTTGGGCTTTGCTGCTACCCCATTCATCCTCTGGAAGCATGGGTTCCGGAGACAAAGCTGGGGGCTCACACAGTCCAGAAAGCCCAACCTCGTCTCCAGAGTTAACGAGGGGATTGCCCCGAAACAGCTGGCTCAGTTCATAAGAGGGATAGTATTCAATATTATTTTCATTGTCTTCAGACACAGAATGGCGATCATCTTCATCAGAGGGGTTTGGACAAGGCCCCCTTATTTGGCTTTCTGAAGAATCAAGTGGTCTGGGTTTTTTCTTGGCAGCAGATCTAGTCATAAGCCTGGGGGGTATTGGGAGGTTCAGCTTCAATCAAGATTTGCCCGATTGGCAGCAGATGATTTCTGTGTATAGTTTTCACATCTTTTGAATTGTTTTCAGGACACACTTTATATACAGGTAAATCTGCCAGTTTCCCCACAACAATATGAGGGAGGTGATGTCATCTGTCAGCAATCTTATGTTTGCCATGCAGTCCCAAATTCCTCAATAGCACTCTATCCCCCTCTCTCAGTTCCATTGTTTTCACTTTCTTATCATACCTTTCCTTGTTGGCCAGGTTTCGTTTAGCAGCCATAGTCTGGGCCAGTTGGTAGGCATGGTTCAATTGGGCCTTCAACTTCTGTACATACTGTAGATGATTTTCTGCTTGCACTCCATCAGGGGAAAACCCCGAAACACACATCCACTGGTAGTCTAGCCTCTCTCCCAAACATCAGCCTGTACGGAGAAAATCCAGTGGCATCACTTTTGGTGCAGTTAAGCATGAACCAGGGTGCTAATCTGCTGGCTCCATCTAGGCTTGTCTTTGGGCTGCAGTGTGCCCAACATATCAAGCAATGTGCGGTTAAACCTTTCAGGTTGGGGATCTCCCTGGGGATGGTATGGGGTGGTTCTTGATTTTTGTACTCCCCACAAAGATAGCATTTCTTTAATCAGGCGGCTCTCAAAGTCCCTCCCCTGGTCAGAATGGATCCTCTGGGGGGCCCCATAGTGGACAAAGAAGTTCTCAACAAGTACTTTAGCCACCGTGGTTGCTTTCTGATCTTTAGTAGGAAAGGCCTGTGCATACTGGGTAAAATGATCAGTGACTACCAATATGTTACTGATGTTTTTAGATCTGGTTCTAAACTCAGGAATCAATGCAGACCAGTTCCATAGGGGCACTGGTAGTGATATTGACCATGGGGGCAGCTCTCTGAGGTAGGGCTTTTCTTTGCAAACAGCGGCCACAGGTCTTGACATACTGCTCTACTTCTGCACTCATTTTTGCCCAGTAGAATCGGGTCCGTACCAGGTCAAGAGTTCGGTCTATGCCAAGATGCCCCATGTGATTATGCAGGGACCTCAAGACCAGTTCTCTAAAAGCAGTGGGCAGCACCAGTTGTTGTTTGTCTACCCGGCCTTCCTTATCCACAGTCTGTCTGTATAGTAGTTGGTTAATCAGTTTTAACTTTGACCCTTCTTTGTATAACAAGGCAGTTCTCAGGTCAGTGGAACGTAACTTGGACATGTCCCTCCCGGCGTGCAAAGCCTCCATGGCAGCTTTTATCATGGGGTCCCGGGATTGAGCCCGTTGGAGACTATAATTGTTGAATTGGGGCAGCGAACTAGTGTCTAATGCAGAAAAATGACAGTAAGCAGCAGGTATGCAGTTCTCGGATGGCCCCAAGCAATCCACCATGCAGTCCACAGCATCAGGAGACACCTGTTCCTCCTTGTCAGATTTTTGGCAAAGGGCTCTTATGTCAGGTTCTGACAACCTGACCCAGTCAGTTTGTGGCATAGGCCTCCGAGAGAGAGCATCCACATCTATATGGTTTAGACCTGCTCTGTACTCAACAGCATAGTCGTGGGTTGCCAATGCAGAGAGCCACCTATGGCCAGTGGCATCCAACTTAGCTGAGGTCTGCACATATGTCAGCGGATTGTTATCAGTCTTTACCAATATCTTGGCACCGTACAAATAGTCATGAAATTGATCAACAATGGCCCACTTCAGAGCCAGGAACTCTAGTTAGTGCACTGGATAATTTTTTTTTTGAAGGAGTCAGATTTCTGCTGGCAAAAGCTACAGTTCTCAGACCGTTCGAGTGCTCCTGATATAACACAGCCTCCAATCCTTGTAGACTGGTGTCAGTATGGAGAACGTATGGCTTGGCCGGGTCAGCATAGGCCAGCACTGGGGCATGGGTAAGTTGATATATGATGTCATAGAAAGCCTCCTCACACTCAGTAGTCCAGCGGTTTCCAAACACATCATTCGACCGAAAATACTTCTTCTCCGTCTCAGAGTGCACAACTTTCTTATACTTTATGTGCGTGGGAGGATACCCCTGAGTAAGGTTGAGGAGGGGGCAGATCACTCAAGAATAATCTTTGACAAACCGCCTATAATATCCACAAAACCCCAGGAACCGTTGCAGCTCTTTCAAATTCTTCGGCTGAGGCCATGTAGTCAAAGCCTCCACTTTGCTGGGGTCAGTCTCTGTGCCTTCAGTGGATACTATGTGGCCCACATACTTCACAGAAGTTTGGAAGAATTGGCATTTGTCTATGGATAGCTTGAGACCGAAATCCTCCAGCCGATCCAGGACCTTGAACAATCGACGTTCATGTTCTTCCAATGAGCTGACAAACACTATGGCATCATCTAAGTAAACCAAACACTCAAGCAAATTCATGTCCCCCACAGCACGTTCCATCAGGCGCTGAAAGGTAGCTGGGGCACCTGAAATCCCTTGAGGCATCTGGTTAAACGCATAGAAACCTAGGGGGCAAATGAATGCAGTCTTCTCTCGGTCCTCTGGGGCCATCGGGATCTGATAGTACCCACTGCGGAGGTCTAACACAGAGAACCACTTACTGCCATTTAGACAATCCAAGGCATCCTGTATGCGTGGCATGGTATACTTGGGTTAATATCCCAGTACTGACACTGCAGTACAGCATGAGAGGGGTGCTGCACTTCTGAGGTGCCGTCTTTCGGATGAGACGTTAAACCGAGGTCCCATCTGCCTGGATTGGTGGTAGTTCAGGTGGATGTTAAAGATCCCATGGCACTTATCGAAAAAGAGTAGGGGAATTTCCCCGGTGTCCTGGCCAAATTTCCCTCATTCACTAAAAAAGAAATACCACTAACAGCTTAATCTGGTTCAAGGTCAGTTGGCATTCATCTGTATCCCTTCCCCTGGGTCGTGCCTGAAAATAGGCAGGATTTGTCTAGTGCACTTACCCGGTCAACAAAAAGCTAAATAAATACTGGTCTGGGATGGTCCACCGATTCAAAGATACGGTAATCCACACACATACGAACCGCCTCATTCTTTTTCCTCACTACTACAATAGGGGAAGCATAGGGTCTCCTGGACTCTTGTATCACACCAGCAGCAAGCATCTCTTGCAAATGCCGCCTCACATCGTCTATGTCAGCCGGGGCCAGGCGCCGAGATCTCTCTCGAAAAGGCCTTTCGTCATGTAGCCAGATGTGGTGCTCAGCCCCTTGCACATATCCCACATCCCATTCTTTTAGGGAAAATACTTGGTCTCTTTTGGCAAGCTTCTCACTGATCCTCACTTTCCATTCAGCAGGCAACGGGGAGTCACCGAAATCAAACAAGTCGGGAGTTACTCTGTCATCCTTCCTTGAACCCTTGCTATTGGGCAGCACTGTAATATCTGCGCAATGTACACTTGCCAGGATGCAACCTCTTTTTATTCGAATCTCCTTGTCAGACACAATATGAACTTGAACCATCACCCTCCTGGCGTAAGCATGGGCTCTAGCAGGCAAGATACTGGGTTTAACCAGCAGTCCCTCAGGCAATCTTCCCTCCCCGGGTGCATCCAACATCAATAACTTATTCTTAACATCTGTTCTCATTCAGACTTCCCCTTGCAAAACACACTGGGCATTTGGGGCAAGTATCAACGGTGCTGGATCCTTCTTCCATACTACATCCACAGGGCCTTCAGGTTCCTCCTGGCTAACCTTCCTCTGAGTTTCATAGGCTTTTTGGATCACAGCGGGTATTCTTAGGGCTCTCCCAGTCCTAAACGCTTGATTTTCTGAACACAATTGGGCTAATCGAACAAACATATGAGCATTTGTCCCAATCAACAGGGGTACCCCATCATACAGTCCAGTGGGGGGCAGACTAAAGCCAAGGTTTCCACCTGTTCATCCACTCCAGCCACAGAAGTAGGAAATGACAACCAGATCTGGATATACCCCAAATATGGATAAGCCTTGTCACTTAGCCCCCATACATGTAGACCATCCAAGGGTTGTAGTGGCACCTCAGGTAGGTGTGTCTGATACCAGTCCTGAAACATGATGGTTACCTGAGAGCCACTATCTAATACAGCTCGGGTGGGAATCCCATTTACTCGCACTGGGGCCTCCATCGAGGGCCTGACCACATCAGACCATTCAGGAGGCACAGCATTGACAGTTGCTTGGGCATTGGCCCGGGTCACAAAGCCCTTCCTGGGGGGTCGGACATCGGCCCTGCAATGCCAAGTGATCAGTCTGCTGTTGACCTTCCTTAAATTCTCCAGCAACTGGCACTCAGTCTGAAAGTGTCCATCCTCCCCACAATGGTAACAGAACTTGGGGTCCCAAGGGTCTCTATTGGGAGGGGAATACTTTATCTGCTGGGGGGCCCTCCGGGGGGTGAGGGGGTTCCCCTGGGCCAGGGCATTGGTCTCTAGATAACTCAGGTTCCCCAGACCTACCAGGGTGGGTAGTGGATCGCTTCAAGTCCCTCACCAGTTCTCGTAAATTCCTGACCTCAGCCCTCAACTCACTTTCTACTTGGGGATTAGAGGAAATAGCACCCCCCGCCCCTCCCTGTAATTCGGGGGGACACATCAGGCCCCCCCGAAGGGTGGGTCTCATCGGGTGCACTAGACTCCGGGGTTAGGCTCAGATTCACAGCCCTCACATAGGGTTCCCACCCCTCCTCATCAGTCTCTACTTCTCTAATCTCCCTTATCAATTGACAGTATTCAGGTGGGACAGCCCATCTATCATGTAACTTATGTTTTAACAATATCACACTGGAAAATCTAGCAGATTTCAAAACATGTTCCAACCTGGCCTGGTTCAAGGCTGAGGCTGTGACCCCCCCTTTTTGATAGGCCTTCTGCAAGGCCCGTTCCACCCTAGTACCCTAGTAACAAAGGCGGACAACTTCTCATTCCTCCATTGCTTGGCAGACTTGAATTTCCATAATAAGTCTTCACCAGTTTCTGTACTCCCAAACACTCCCTCTAAAGCAGAAAGGTACTCTGCTGTGGTAGCTTCTGGGCTAGTGGCCTGCAAGAACCTAATGGCTTCCAAAGTTGGGCCCCGCAGACTCTCCATCAGTCTCTTTCATTTCTCCCCCTCAGAGCATTGCCACTCCTGGACTAGGGGGATGGCGTAGTCCATCCACGCCTCCAAATCATCCTCTCTTGAAGGCACTGGCACTGTGCCAGAAAAAAGTTTTAGCCTACGGTAAGAATCTAGCTGTATAGGGGGGGGACCACTAGGGGCGGTGGAGCCAAAATAGAACTCTTGGGGGGACAGAGAGAGGTACCGGGGAAAACCTGGGGGGTGGGTTCACTAGAAAGGTCCAACACCTGCAGTAATTCTTGGGTGGTCCTCCCCTCCACAGCCAGTAATTTAAGCAGTTTAACTTTGAAACTATTAGGCTGGGGAGACCCCCCGAGTGACTGACCCACTCCGGATGTGAACAAGCCTCCACCCCTGTTGGGCACCTTCTGGGTAAATCACTGGGGGTACCCTCTTGGGGTCGATGGCTAGACTACACAAAAGTAACACCTGCAAGGTCTGATCGAGCAGGTCAGCCATACGCCCCTTCACCTCTACCTTGCCCAAACATTTAACACGCTCCACGGTAGAAATAATATCAGCGGTCGTTGTCCCCAGAGGTACATCTAGTAGTAACACAATTCTCTGGGAGTCCAGCTCTTCGGCTTCACCCCACCCCATCAGTTTGTGTACCATTGTCTTAATAGGGTCCAGCTTAATCTTAGCCATGATATCCCCTTCCAATTTTTTCTTTAACTTATCCATATTTGTGCACTTCACCTGCTCGGCCACTAGGGGACGCTAATCCCAGTGGTGCCTCCAATTTGTAACCCCCAGGGGGCACTATCCTAAGGACTACTACCCCTGCCTGCCCTAACTGTAGCAGTGTGAGGGGCCCAGATCCGATGGCGGGTGCCTCCACCCAGAGGTCGGGGTTAAAACAGTCGAGGTTGACTTGGTCACAGCCCTCTGGGTTGCTGCAACTCCCCTTTCTTCCCACTAGTGGCCCACGCAGTTCAATTTCAGAGTCCTTACCATATACACTTACCCCTCATCTTGAACCAGCCAGCTCACTCCGGGGAACCCCTGGAAAGTAAGGTACAGTTACACCACATTCACTATGCAGTATTTCACCATTAATACTCAGACTAGCCAGTGTACTTTTGCAAAACAAACAATCTGATTTATTTGAGGGAAGATAACAAGGATTGGGGGGAATCAAGTTGATTAGCTTACCACTACTATATATAAAAATCTACCTATGGCTCTGTGCACAGGCCTAACCTATTAATTACTGTCTGTGGGTACCCAAGCCCTAAGGGCTAGTTCCTCGATGCAGCTGGTTGGGGCCCTGACACAAGCAAGATTTAATTCCTGAGAAGATCAGATGGAGCCAGAAAGCTCAATTAGTGCAGTCAGCAATATAACAAAATGATTTTTCCTTTGTTTGTAAGCTTTAACAGGGAGCTACCCTGATCCATTACTCACAGCTCCAGCAGATAACCACTCCTTCACCACTTGCAGGGCTGAGCCTGAGCTTCAAAGGCCTCCTCACACATTTATATGGAAAACAACAGAGGGGTACCATACCAGGCAGCTGCTTCTTGGACCCAAACAAACTCACAGCTATCGGGAGTCTCACTGCAGCTTCAACTTTCCTGACAGACCGAGCGCGATTCAGCAGATTCTCCAGTCCTCTTCAGGTTGAGCCTGGTAGGTAGCTGTGCAGGTACACAGTCTCCTCTGACCGCTGCCCTCGCGGATTTAGTCTGAGGAATGCTGGCGATGCAAATGGCCGCCTCAGGCCCTTCACGTGCTTCCCGCATGAACACTCAATGGCGCAGGAGCTCAGAACTCCTTCCTTACTCACAGTCACTATGCATCTCCCTCTTGGCAGTTGGGGCAAGTCTCTCTATTCGGGCACCACCCGATCCCATTGGAGGGCTGCAGATGCCAGTCACTTGTTACTGCCCTCATTGGTGCATGGCCCAGAATGTAATTTCACAGAATTACAAGCTGTGTCCCCATTTGTCAGCTGGCTCCATCCAGAGTCCTGGTTTCTGGTTGGTTGCTTTTTTACTCCAGATAAGATACCCCCTCGCTCCTATTGGACCCCTCGAACTGTCCTGGTCCAAGATGGAGGGGAACAGCACACAAAGTCCCATCTGCAACAAAAGCAGGTTAAACAAAACTGCATTTTCACTATCACTCTAAATGATTTCAGGCAAATAGTTACACCTGTCGAGGGGGGTTCCCCTGGCGCTTTCAGCGACCACAAAGAGCGGCAATTACAGTACAGCTCAAGCGGGACTCGAGCAGGGAAACACACAGTCCCCCTCATAAGCAATGATTTTGCCTGTAAGCAGATAAGCAGACGGTTCTTAAAGAGACAGTACATGGATGCTTTAAAAGCACTCACAACCCCCACATTTAACAGCGTTACGCCAAACACCAGCCAGGCATGGAGCATTTAAGCAAGCTCTGGGAAGGCTTTTAGGAACCCCCATTTGTGGGGGGTACATGGAGCATTTGGAGCATCCTGTGTTTCCTGGGTGCTACAGGTACCTTGCTGATTCAGAAACAAAGATGGAGGAATACCTGGTGCTGGGTCATGGACGATCAGGTGTGAGTGGTGCAGAGCCTGCCAGTGAAGAGGCGCTTGATCATGGTGGCAAAGAAAGGACACCCCGAGATGCAGATCATGTGATCAAAGATGGAGGCATGGCACCTTTAGTAGAGTGGTTGAAAGGTGAGGAAGATGCCTGTGAGATGGTTGAAGAGACTGATCTTTTTGCTAAACCAGGGATTCCCTAGAGATTCAGAGACTGGGGTAAGCTACAAAATGGGGAGACACATATTTCCAGGTTATACCAATATGTGAAAAGTACGGATGGTGTACTTATGGTCCTGGGGTGGCTAACAGAGCCGATCCCCATTATATTGTCAAAAAAGGGGGGCTATTAAGGTTACATCCTAACCCCAGGCTAAACAAGAAAGAAGTGCAGGTAGTTCCCACCAAATGTTGGAAACAGGTGATACAGTTGACATACACTGACCACGATGGGAGGCATCTACTGTAAGTCAGAGGGAAACCCTGGCAAACCTTCTGCCACTTTTTTACTGGCCAAGAGTCTACAGGCAGGTAGTGACCTACTGTATATAATGCAGTGCCTGCTAGTTCACATTGGCTGTAGCCCCAAAAGAAAAGGGTGTGGTTACCATGCAGACAAAAGCCTTTACTTCCCAGAGACCAGGAGAAGCAGAAGGCCCACAAAGGAAGACCACCTGTGGAAGGAGGTAGCATTCTAGGAAAATAGATATGCTTCCTCCAGGGCTGGCAGAGACATAAAGAAAAGAGGTAAATGGATAACAGTGTAATAGTTTTGCTGCAATGTTAATGGCTAAATTCAAAGTGATGCACAAATCTGGAAGACAGAATGTCAATGCTGATTTTCTGTCAAGATATGGATCAGGAATTTAATTCCAAAAGGTTGAAAAAAATGTATGGGCTTAAACTTAACTGTTTGCTGTACTGGTTGTTATGGAAAAAGGGATACTGCATATGTACAGAATGATAAAGGTTATAAGGTAAAGTTAGAAGAGAATTAAAACAAAGTTTTGGAACCCTATTTTTTTAACAGGTTCCCTCGGGGGGGGGGGGTATATGACAGGGCTGAATAAGACCCTGTCCCATTTGTTATATGCAGAAAGAGTTAAAAGCAAGGATCTGTTCTAGCCTCTCCTTTTCTGACTCTTGTCTGTCTGATTGCTCAGTCAAATTTTCTTGTGAGACCTAGGAACTGATCACTCTGACAGTCTCTTGATTCTCCCCTTCCCGCTATCTCCTTGCCTTCACTTGCTGTTTTTGTCTTTCTTCCCCCTTGTTTATCTGTGGTTATAAAAATACATGTGGCTCTTTATGTGAAACTGGGTTCTCTGGTTTAAAATGTATATAGTTATATTGTTGAAATGATTGCTAAAAGCTATTTGGAACTCAGAGAGTTATCCTTGAGATGTAGTTTGATCTCCACAGGCTCATTTACAGAGTTGAGTTGTAAATGGGAGATCAGTTCTGGGACACAATGTTCTATTTTGTTGCACCTGCAATGAAAGAAACGGACATGGTTTTTGGACATTGTGAGAAAATACAATATGTATCTTAACGATCTCAGGATGCAGAAGTTAATTGCCAGGAAAATACATTATATAGAGAGAGCAATCTTTTGTTGAAGAGAGAGAGAGAGAGAGAGAGAGAAAGAGACAGAGATTGAAATTTAGAATTAGAGATATCCTCAGATGAAGGACTTTGTTTTGTTTAAACTGTCAGTATAAGAGCTATCCTGCACAATGTTATTTATTTTTTTGTTGTTGATTATAATAAAATGCTCCCTGCAAATTTGATAGCTGTTCCTAGTTTTCCTATGCTTCCTGACCTGTGCCTTGATGGCAAGAGTCTAGGGAGGTTTGCCACTAGGAGGTGTAGGGAAAGTACTAGTAGATGTCACATGTTGGACATGTGAATAATCAAATGGATAGTTAGTTGATCCATCGCAAGGTGCGTGTGGGAAAGGCTAAGAATTCAAGATTCAAGATTCTGTGGATCAAACCTTGAGTGATGTTGTGAGGCAAAACCTCCAGTTGTACTACAATATCTTTCAGAAGCAACCAATACTGGAGGGCATCTGAGAAAATATAAAGCTACTTTAGCTAGTGAAGGCCGATTGACTTGCTTACAGTGGCGTGAAAAAGTATTTGCCCCCTTCCTGATTTTCTCTATTATTGCATATTTGTCACACTGGATGTTTTCAGGTCTTTAGAGAAAATGTAATATTAGATAAAGGGAACCTGAGTGAACAAATAACACTTGTTTTTTTTTAATTTCACTTATTTAATGAAAAAAAGTTAACCAACACCAACTGGCACTATGTGAAAAGTAATTGCCCTACACTTAATAACTGGTTATGACATTTAGCTGCAATGACTGAAACCAAACACTTCTTATAATTCAATATCAGTCTTTCACATCGCTGTGGAGGAATTTTAACCCACTCTTCCTCAGAGAACTGCTTTAATTCAGTAACATTTGGTAGGTTTTGAGCATGAACTGCTCGTTTCAGGTCCTGCCACAGTATCTCTATTGGTTTAAGTCTGGACTTTGACTAGGCCACTCCAAAACTTTAATTTTACTTCTTTTAGCCATTCTGATGTGGACTTGCTTTTGTGTTTTGGATCATTGTCTTGCTGCATTACCTACTCACTTCAGCTTCAGCTGACGGAAGGATGACTGGACATTCTCCTTAAGAATTTTCTGGTACAGAGCAGAATTCATGGTTCCTTTAATTATGGCAAGTCATCCAGTTCCTTAGGCAGCAAGCATCCCACACTATCACACTACCACCACCATGTTTGACTGTTGGTATGGTGTTCTTACTGTGGAATGCTGTGTTTGCTTTACGCGAGACATTATGGGATCCATGTTGTCCAAAAAGTTCCACTTTGGACTCATCTGTCCATAGAACATTTTCCCAAAAGGCTTGTGGATCATCCAGGTGGTTCTTGGCAAATGAGAGACGAGCATTTATGTTCTTCTTGGTTAGCAGTGGTTTCCGCCTTGCTACTCTCACATGAAGCCCATTTTTGCCCAGTCTCTTTCTGATTGTGCAGTCATGAACACTGACCTTAGCTGAGGCAAGAAAGCCTGCAGTTCTTTGGATGTTGTTTTAGGATCCTTTGAGACTTCTTGGATGATTTTACACTGCGCCCTTGGAGTAATTTTGGCAGGCCGCCCACTCCTGGGAAGGTTCACTACTGTTCCAAGTGTTCTCCATTTGGAGATTATGGCTCTCACTGTGGTTTGATGGAGTCCAGAGCCTTAGAAATAGCTTTGTAACCCTTTCCAGGCTGATAGAGGGCAACACATTTTTTTCTGATCTTTTCAGGAACTTCCTTTGATCATGGCATAATGTGCTTGTTGAATCTTTGTGCTGGCAACGTGACTCTGATGGTAAGGGCCAAAATAAGTGAGGTTTATATTGAGCAGGGCTGGCTGAAATCAAGCCTGGCAGTGTTCAATCAGCTGACTCTAATTATCCCTTTAATTGGGTTGATTTAACTAGGGGGCAATTACTTTCTCACACGGTGCCAGTTGGTGTTGGTTAACTTTTTTCATTAAATAAATGAAATAAGTAAAAAAAAAAAGTGTTATTTGTTCACTCAGGTTCCCTTTATCTAATATTATATTTTGTCTAAAGACCTGAAAACATCCAGTGTAACAAATATGCAATAATAGAGAAAATCAGGAAGGGGGCAAATACTTTTCCACGCCACTGTATCTTGCCAGAAATGGATTGGATAAGCATTTCTGCTACACAATGACTCTGCTAGATAAACCTACTGCACATAATGTACTCTGGCAACAAGTCTGAGTCCATCTCCAAAATGTAGTAAGTAGTGTGAGTATTCAATATTCAAAAGCTCCCAAATGTCCTTTGTCATCTCAGGATCATTCCCATCCAAGACTTTGATATCACACTTACACCTGGCGCTGGCACCATGAGATGACGGCAGAAAAGGAGGAGTAGTATAACCAGGAGGTTGTGAAGGCATATTCTTGGTGATGTCTTTTTTAAAAATATGATATTTTATTGAGGATTTTCAGATGCCACAAACAAAAAGAAAGAAAAGTATAATCTTACATGTAATGGAAATATGGGGGGTGGGGGGGGCAATACAAATGCTATAATGATGTTATCATAAATTACAAGTATAAAACACATTAATAAATGTGCTAGAAATAAAATGCAATAATGATGTCATCATAAATTACAATTATAAAGCACATTAATAAGTATGCTAGGGCTAACATAACATCATATGCTTAGTAGTGGTGGCATAATGTAATATATTTTCATTCCAAGATGTACATATGTACCATCAAAATTCATAAATAATTTCTCCTTACTTAATGTGTCTTTTAATTTATTATCCCATCTGTTCAGATTAAAGGGTAGAACCATAGGAAAATTCCACACCTCTAATAACATTTTATTTATTTTTTATTTAGATTTTGATGACCGGGTAAACCCACTGGAACCACTGTTCCCTTTTTCAGGGGCGACCTGGGGTTAAGTTACATACACCAATATTACATACATCAGACAGTAGTACAAGGAGTAGAAGTGAGACAGCATCAACTGGAGAGACAGTAATTACAGGTAGACAAATCCGGTGGAACAATTGTAACAATACAGAGTTAGTAGAGGTCATAGTTCAGCCATTTGACAACAGAGCATGAGAGAAACATTAGGTCTGGTAGGAGAAAAGAGGACTAGCGAGTGCAGCCACATAGGCTAAGTTCCAGCAGGTAGACCTTAAGGCCAGCCTTGAATCCTTGAAGAGAAGGCCTCTAGACCAGATTAGCCGGGAGTGTGTTCCAGAGGTACGGGGCAGCGTAAGAGAAAGAGCGCTCACCCAAGTTGGTGCATATTCGGGGGATGGTTAGGGGCCGGCTGGACAAAGACCTTCTTTCTCTGCTTTGTACTTTGGGGTTTAGCAGCCCATGGAGGTGAGGAGGAGGGTTGGCGGTGGTGAGTTTATGTCAGGCAGAAGGTAGAGTAGGCCAGTTTATGGCGTAAGGTTGGCCAGTGGAGGTCTGCAAGGACCTCACAGTGATGTCTCCTAGGAGGAGAGTTTGTGGCAAAGTGTGCAACTCTGTGGTAAAGTACCGTTAGTTTTTTGAGTTCCCCTTCTCATAGGAACTGCAGTAGGGGAGCCCCGTAGAAGAGGTAGGGGAGGAGTGTGCAGTTTGAGATTGCACGCTGAGACCCGTCAGTGAGGGAGTTTCCCAGTCGGTAGAGAAGTCCGAGTCTCTGGTGGATGGACTTGGTTAGTGAGTCAATGTGGGGCTTATAGGACAGTTCATGGTCAAGAAGTATCCCCAGGTATTTGATCCTGTTGAGGACCTCAACCTGCTTCCCCTGGTTCACTTTAAGCTGGAGAAGGTCACTCCTATCCGGGCCGAGGCACCTGGGCCCAAACAGGATAGCCTTCATTTTCTCCTCATTCAGTAGTAGAGAGTTGGTGGAGAACCAGGCTTCAAGTGTAGTGAGGCTAGATTGGAGTTTAGCAGTGATGACACTGGGTACCGGGTCACTGCAGTAGACAACAGTGTCATCAGCATAAAGGATGAGATTGCTCAGCCCACGAGCCAACTCTATGTCATTAACAAAGAGAGTAAAGAGCAAGGGGCCCAGGATTGAGCCCTGGGGTACCCCTGAGACCACTGGATGGATGCTGGACTGCATTCCCTTCCAGGTGACTTTTTGACTTCTGTTTAGTAGGTAGCTCTCAAACCAGGAGTAGGAGAGGCCATCTAGACCAAGGAGGCAAAGTTTGGCGAGCAGCAGGCTGTGGTTGACTAAGTCAAAAGCCTTTGATAGGTCGATAAATAGGGCTCCAGTGAGGGAGCCTTGGTTCATGGCGTCAAGAGCATCAGATGTGAGCTGGATGAGGGATGTGTCAGTTCCGTGGACTTTCCTAAAGCTGCGTTGAATATTGGCTAGGAGGGAGTGATGATCTAGGTGGTCATGTAGCTGGTTGTGGATCAGTCTGTCCTGAACTTTCGAGAGAAGGCAGAGGATGGAAATGGGCCTAAAGTTACCCACTCTGTCCTTAGGCCCTTTTTTGAGAACCGGGACTATGGTGCCTACTTTTCATTTGCTCGGGACCATGCCCTCAAGGGAGGGCAATGGCAGGGGCAGCAGCCCTCAGCAGTCTAGGTTCAAGCAGATCATGTCCTGGTGAGGAATCAGGGTTAATCCTGAGCAGGAGGGGCAGTACTTCAGAAGGTTTGGCGAGTTTGAGGTGAAACTGGGGTCGTGCGTTTTCCCAGGTGATGTCACCGGAGAGGGGATCGCCAGGTGGGATGTGGGCAGAGGGTCCACCTGGGTTGGAGAAGGAGATATTGAAGGCCTCCGCTACTATGGAGGGGTCATTGGTCAAGGTGTCTCCGATGAGCATAGCTCCATCCTGTGCTGGGAAGGCACCCTTAAGCAACAGGTTAATTTGGCTGCAGAATTTCTTGGGGTCACGGAGGTGACTAGTCTGGAGATCACATAGGTACTTAGTTTTGGCATATTTGGAGGCTTTCTAGCAGTAATTCCTTAATTCTCTATATTTCTCCCAGTCTGTGCTACTGCCGGTGGATTTGAACAATCCCCAGGCCTTGTCATAGAGCAACATGCTGCGTTTAAGGCCTGGACTTAGCCATTTGTGACACTTTCCCTGCACCCCGAGCTTCTTGCGTGGTGCGTGAGCATTAGCCATGGAAAGAAACAAAGAGGTGAAGTATTCTAGGGCCTCATCCAGGGTGGGGAGGGTGAGAATGGGGTGCCAATTGATGGCACGAAGGTCAGAGCAGAAATTGTTGGTGACAAGTCTGGTGTAATTCCTGGCCTCTATAATACTGGCATCCAGTTTAGGGGGCTTGTTTGACCATGCACAAAATATTGGGGAGTGGTCACTCAGGGAATCAGACATGATCCGGGCAGCAAGAATATGGTCAGGGCAGGAGACAAGGGCCCGGTCAAGTAGGGAGTGGTTGTCAGACTTGGTATTGAGCCTGGTGGGCAGGTTTATAATTTGGGTCAGGTTGGAGTCAAGGACCGGGTTTCTATTAGTCGAGGTCCCAAGGGCAAGCCAATTTTGGTTAAAGTCTCTGAGGAGGATGAGTTCCCCCAGGAGATGCTCGGCCGTGGCATGTATTAGGGATTCGAAGGAAGTGGCAGCAGTCTGGGGCGGGAGGTAAACACACCCGATGTACAGTGGTTTGGTGTCTCCAAATAATAACTTAACTAGGATGATCTCATTTACAGAGTCATAAGGGGGGAGGTCATCTGTTTAGATGTCATAGTTATAAGTGCCATGAAATTGTTTTTGTTTTTTGTAAACTTTAGACAAATCATTAAGTATAAAGATTTCAAAATGGAAAGGAATATTAATGCCCATTATGCGTACTGCTCTATTTCTACAAACATATGAAAAGGCTAGCAGATAAGGGCCTTATGGCTTATCTAGTCTGCCCAGCTGTGCAGCTCCCTATGTATTTTCAAAAAGAATGATCCCCCGTTTCCTTTTTGACCTCCTTCAACATCACCCTCTCCCCCCCACTTGCTCCCCCTTCTACTCACAACTTTTCCTCTCACCCTTTCCCATCCCCACTTAAATCTGTCCACTGTTTTTAAGAATATCACCTCCTCTGGCAACTCATTCCACTTCACCACCATCCTCTTGGTGAAAAAGTGCCCCTTCATATCCCTCCTGAACCTTCCTCCCACCAGATTTAGACTGTGCCCCCTAGTGGTCTGGTTCCTGCTAAGGCTGAAGAGGCCCTCAGTGCTGACCCTGTTAATACCCTTAAGGTACTTGAATGTCCAAATCATGTCTCACCTCTCCTTTCTTTCCTCAAGAGAGTACATGTTGAGCTCCCTGAGCTTCTCCTTCTCGCCCTGCTGGCCCTGGAATCATCTTGGTTGCTCTTCTCTGGACTGTCTCCAGCAAGTTGATATCCTTCTTAAGATACTGGCACCAAAACTGCACACTGTACTCCAGGCCTGGTCTTACCTGTGACCTGTACAGCAGCAGAATGACCTCCACCTGTCTGGTGGTAATTCCCCCTGGCTACACCGCCCAGCATGATTTGCTTCTCCTGCTGCTCTCTTGCAGTGTGCAGAGTGTTTCAGGCCACTTGTGATTATTACTCCCAGTCCTTTTCTTCTTCTGACCTGGTACCTGCACTCACCCAGCCAGTATTTGGTCCCAGTTCTTTGCCCCTAAGTGCAAAACTCTGCACTTTTTAGCATTGAACCCAGCTGCCAAATGCCAGACCACTTTTCTAGCCTAGCCAGGTTCTCCCTGAGTTCTTGTCTTCCCTCTTCTGTGCCCACCCTCCCAGAGAGCTTGGTGTCACCCCAAAACAGGCCAATTTTACCCTTGTTGCCATCCACGATGCCACTTATGAAGATGTTAAATAGCATTGGACTGACCACCAAGCCCTGTGGGACCCCACTGGTCACAGGCCTCGCTTCTGAGAACTCTCACATGACTACCACCCTTTGGCTGCTATCCTGCAACCAGCTTGTGACCCATCCTGTGAGCTTAGCCCCCACTCCAGGTCCTTCAGCCTCCTGACCAGTCTTCTATGAGGCACCAATTCAAAGGCCTTGCTGAAGTTCAGATACAGGACATAAGCCGCCTCACCCTTGTCCACTATCCTAGTGACCCAGTCGATGAAGTCAATTAGGTTAGTTTGGCAGGAACTCCCTGACACAGATCTATGCTGCCTGCCATCCTGAAGCTCATTTTCCTCCAGAAGGCTGATTGGTCTCTCTTTCAGGATGGTCTCCATCAGTTGAACCACTATTGAGGTGAGACTGACTGATCTGTAGTTCCCTGTTTCTTCCCTCATCCCACTTTCATGGAGGGGCACCACATGCACCATTCTCTAGTCCTGGGTCATGTTTCTGGACTCCACAGAAATGTTAAACAGGTCTGCCAGGTGAACCACCAGAACCTCCACCAGTTCTCTAAGGACTATTGGATGCTTGCCATCTGGCCCAGGTGATTTGTCCACCTTTATGACCTTAGGACCTTGAGTACCCTGTCAGCTTAAATTGTGCCATCTGTAACTTCCCTGTCCCCCTTCCCTCTACTCCCTTGTGGTACTGGTACATCCTTCTCCTGAGTGAAGATACTGAACAGAAGTACCTGTTAAGCACCTCCACCTTATCTTCACTACCCTCTGCCCAACACCCCTCCTTTTTTAGCCTGACAGTCTCATCTTTTATATTTCTGTTCTCTCTTATATACTAGAAAAAGGTCTTCTCACTGGCTTTCTCCCCCTGGGCTAGCTGTACTTTTCTTTTGGCCTTTGCTTCCCTTACTGCCCTGTTCACATCTCTTGACTTAGCAGCGTAGTCCACCCCTATCCTCCTTCTGAGTAAGCTTGTACTTTCTTAAGGCTGCCTTCTTGTCCCTCACCACTTCTGCCACCTCCTTGCCAAACCAGCTAGGCTTTTTGGCTTTAGCTTTATTACTTTTGATTTTGACATACTCACTAGTGACCTTCATCGATTCCTTCTTTATATTTTTCTATGGAGAGATTTTCTAGATGACTTTTAAGCTGCCATTCAGCACTATCTCTAACATTTATACTTTTCAAATATTTAATATGCATTTTATGCAAAGTTGTCTTATTCTAGATAATCTATTTGTAATTTTCTTTATATTTAGCTTTGATTTCTGAAATTGACAGAAGCTCTTGTATACCAATTATATCTTTCCATAGAAAAACATTTGCTTTATGTAATTTAGATAGTATTGCTAACTCCAATATATTTACAGATGTAAGTGAATCTAAACCAATTGGGAAAAGGTATCTTAGGAATACAATTTACCTACTTTTTTAGTCTAAATATAACAACAATTGTGTCTTTAAGAAAAACATATTTTCTTTTTCTTTTGAGGAAGTGAGGACTAAAATAGATTATAGTTACAGGTAAATCTATTTTCTCATTATGTAAAAGAGAATTCCAAAAGGCAAGAAAAGTATATTCTTATCCCTTAAATTTAAGAATGCAATTCCAAAATTCGACTCCCTTAGAGGCATAATAATAAGTGAATAATAAATGATCCGGACAACCCTTTCCAGCCTTTTCTCTTAAAGCACAAATAGCCTGATATGCAAATCTAGGTGCATCACCCCTCCAAAGAAATTTTATAAAAATCACACAAAACGTTTTAAACGGTCTAATGGAATAGATGCAAGCTTGATCGATAGAGATGTATAATATGTGGCATAGCCATCATCGTCAATGTTTCCACCCTTCCCCACATTGAGAGTGTGAAATACTGCCATCCATCCAATAAGGTTTTAACTCTGTTCCTCACTTTTAGAATACATAGATACAAAGAATTTAATGGCAGATAAGGACCACCAGGCCCACCTAGTCTGCTCATTGTCCCTACCTGCTGCAAAAACCAAAGACCCTACTTGATCTCTGGCTTTGTTTTCATACCTATCACTATGGCACCCCTATGCAAATCACATGCATTTTTGAATTCCCCTATTGAATTTTCCCCCACCTTCTCTGCTGGGAGGCTGTTCCATGCATCCACCACCCTTTCTGTGAAGAAATACTTCCTCACATTACCCCTTACTCTACCTCTTCGAGCCTCATGTCATGGCCTCTTGTTCTAGAACATCTGTTATTCTGAAAGATGCTACCCTCCTGTACCTTATTTATGCCCTTGAGATATTTGAAGGTCTCTATCATGTCCCCCCCCCACTCCTCTCCTCCAGGGTGTACAAACTGAGGTCCTCCAATCTCTCCTCATATGACTTTTGGTGCAAGCCATGCACTATTTTTGTTGCTCTTCTCTGAACTGCCTCCACCTTGTCTATGTCTTTACGTAGATGTTCCCTCCAGAACTGGACACAGTACTCCAGATGAGGTCTCACTAATGATTTATATAGAGGCATCACCACCTCCTTTCTTCTGCTGGTGATACCTCTCCCTTTGTACCCCAGTACCCCACTAGCTTTCCCCACAGCCTTGGCACATTGCCTGTCCACCTTTAGATCATCTGATATGATTACCTCCAGATCTCTCTCTTGTTTGGTTGCCATCAATATTTCTCCCCCTGTCATGTAAGCCTCCCCTGGGTTCCTGTGCCCCAAAAGCATGATTTTGCACTTTTTTGCATTGAATCTTAGCTGCCACTTTCCTGACCATTCCTCTAGTTTACATAGGTCTCTCCTCATTTTTCCACCCCTCCTGGAGTGTCTACCCTATTGCAGATCTTGGTATCATCTGCAAATAGGCATATCTTTCCTTCCAGACCCTTTGCAATGTCACTTATGAAGACACTGAATAGAACTGGCCCCAGAACTGACCCCTGTGGCACCCTGCTGGTTACACTCCTTTCCTCAGAACAAGCTCCATTTACCACCACCCTCTGTGTTCTATTCCTCAACCAGTTTTTAACCCAGTTTATCACCTTGGGGCCCATTCATTGCCTGCCTAACTTGCTTGCAAGCCTTTTATGTGGAACGGAGTCAAAGGTCTTGCTGAAATCGAGGTAGGTCACATCCATACTGCATCCTCCCCATCCACTTCCCTGGTCACCCAGTCAAAGAAATCTATAATATTCCCTGGTGCTAGTTGTCCCCCCTCCTATCTTCAACCCCTCTATGACAAAAAGAATCCCTGGTGCCAGTGGTCCCCCCTCACTTTGGTCACCGGCCCTGACATTAAAATAATATTCCTTGGTGCTAGCAGTCCCCCTTGATCAGCAGCCTAATGTTAAAATAATATTCCTTGGTGCTAGTGGTCCCTCCTCCTTCTGTTCCCAAGCCCCAATGTAAAAATAATATTGCTTGGTGCTAGTGGTCCCCTTTCCCTCCGATCAGCAGCCCCTCCATGACAAAAAGAATCCCTGGTGCCAGTGGTCCGCCCTCCTGCTGATCACCAGCCTGGAAGTACAAAAGAACCCTCCCTGTTGTCCAGTGGTCCCCTCCACGATACTGGGTATATCCCTCTCCACTCATTTTAGCATTATCCACAGTGCCACAGGAGCATACAGTAAGCAGCACAGCCCTCCTCACACCTCCCCAGCTGGCCACCAAATGTATAGGCAGGGAGTGCTCCTCTCATTTATAGGGCAGGGTCACTGTCTTATAAATAAGAAATGGCACAATCCTGCCTGTACATATGGCGGCTGGCTGGGGAGGTGTGAAGAGGGATCTGCCAGTCACCATATGGTCCCGCCGCACCACGGATAACGCTAAGGTGAGAGGGGGGTTATGCTTGCTGCTGTGGGGGTCACTAGACACCAGGGAGGTTTTTTATGTACTTCCTGGTTGACGATCAGCAGAAGGGGACCACTGGCACCAGATTCTTTGTAATGGAGGAGCTGGTGATTGGAGGAGGGGAACCATTAGCACCAAGGATATTATTTTAACATTGGGGCTGGTGACGGGAGGGGGACCACTGACATCATGGATGGGCTGGTGATCAGAGGGGGAGGACCACTAACACCAGGGAATATTATTTTAATGTCGGGACTGGCAATCGGGGGGACACTACCACCAGGGAATATTATTTTAACATGAAGGCTGGTGACTGGATGGAGGGGGAACCACTAGCACCTGGGAATATTATTTTAACATCGGGGCCTGTGATCAGAGGGAGGGGGGCACTAGCACCAGGGAATATTATTTTAATGTTTGGGCTGGTGATTGGAGGGAGAGGGGACCATTACCGCCAAGGAATATTATGTTCCTGTCGGGGATGGTGATTGGAGGGAGGGGGGACCACTAGCACCAGGGATAGGTACTGCTATCATGGACTAGGGTGGTGGTGCTGCAATACCTTCCTCCACTACCCATGGAAATGGACCCATAATGGGCATGCAACTGGCCCCTTAGTGTCTTGCATACCCAATGGGCTCATTTCTATGGGTACCTTTGAAAACTACAGACAGTGCTCTGGTGCTATCAGCTCTTGGGGCTAACTTCGAGAGCCATGTCGGTGGTTAGTGGCTGACTGAATATTCCATCCTGGGACCCCTGGGTAGATACAAAACACAGTGCAAACATTTGCACTACATTTTACACCCAACTGAATATTGGGCCCCTGGTCTTTAAATCAACAACATGACGTCATCCACTTAAGCATTAATCTTGATATTTTCCACTCCCATTTTTAACCCACAGATATCCTGATACTCCCGTACATAAAACAGTAATGGCTCTAAGGCTATTATGAATAATATAGATGAAAGGGCCCTTGTCTGACCCCCATTTGACATTGTTATTGTTTCAGTTATTGTCTGATTTATTTTAAAGATAGTGGTTGGTTTGTTGCAAAAATGGTTCTACCCTTAAAGACCAACTCTACACTTCAGCATGTGCTTTCAGAAAGAAGAGCTGTCAGCTGTCACAGTTTACTAGAGAATACAGTTTTGTCATTTTCAGTGTTCCTTTCCATGATTTATGGCACATCTTGGTAGTCCATCTAAAAGATCTATATAGAAAACAATTGAAAATATTTGTCTCTCCCGTTAACCTCACAGTGCCTTTGTTTGTGACATCATAGTGCTTACCATGACAACAGACTGTGATGTCACAAACAGCAATTGTGTGGTTAGCAGGGGACAGTTAGATGCATTTTGAAAGACTCAGTGAAATAACTACTGTGTTATCTATATGATGTAGTATACAACAGCAGGGGAAAGTATAAAACAATAACAAAGAGCTAGAAAACAGTAAAGTTAAAACAGAATTGGTGTAAATCTAGTGTGTTTAAGCTTTTTATTATAATAGAGAGTTGCAGTTTGGTTGTAATGGACTACCAGCTGTTCAATTTTGTTTGCTAGTAATTTTGCTATAATCTTATAATCTGTATTTAAGAGTGCAATAAGGCAATACTTTTTTGATTTCTTTGTGTATTAATACTATTAAAGCTTGTTGCATTGCTGGAGGAAGAGCTGCTTGGTTTATTATTTCTTCAACTGACTTCAGAATCCGAGGTGCTAATATGTCTATAAAAGTTAAATAAAATTCTGCAGATAGTCCATTACAACCAAGAGACTTGTTCCTTCGCATTGCTCTATTTACATTTATTATGCCTTCACATCTTAAATTGTTCACATGTTATAATTTTGGCATGTTTGTATCCTTAATACGAATTTTAATATTCTCTGTATCCCACTGAAATTGTTTTTGGTAGATAGTTTTATAATATTCTGTGAAAGCCTTCCCCAATATACTGATCCTTAGTTACCAAGTTACCTTGTGAGTCCTGTATATCCACTATGTTTTTGTTTTTGTTTCTTTTTAACACATGGGACAGTAGTTTACCATAACCATTTTGATAGATGTCTGTTCTTAAAGTTCTCAAACCTTTTATTGTTTGAGTACTACTGTATATCTTGTAGTTATATAACTTTTCTGTTTAGTTTCTCTCAGACTTCTATCACTTGCCTCTATTGTCGTACTTAGTTCTTTAATATCTTTTTCTAACCCTTGTACTGTTTTTTTTCCCTTTCTCTTTTGTATTTAATTTCATAAGATGTTACATAAGCTTTAATGGTAGCTTTAAAAGCATCTCACAAGGTGATAATCCATTGTGTGTTATCATAGCTGAAGTATGAGAACTCCTGTATCATAGCTGCTTACATGATCGACAAAATCTATCTGTCTCAACAACATGTTGTCAAATCTCCATTATGAACTGAGGATCATAAATAGAGGAATCTGATTGGCCCAGAGCTCTTTGAAGCCGTGATGATATTGGGTTACATCATCATGGCTTCAAAAAAGTTCCAGCACCACCAGCCTCCTTGCTCTCTACTGTCTGAGAACTGTTTTTTCAAAATGTACGCCTACTCCACCCAAAAAAGTCATTCATAAAATGTTTTAAAACCTGTTTCTTTTATTTTTTTTATTTATAAAACTTGAAACTCAGTTCATAATTGCAATAAGTTACTCCAGGGTGTGGTATGTCATGGGATATTGTCACTTCTTGGGTGGCTGGACGCACTCGACCTGTGGCCTCGTGCCCAACCACCAGAGGTGTGACGATATCCCATGATATACCACACCCTGCTCTGCCTTATTGCTTAATTGTGATACCTTGGTCTAATCCCTAATAAGCATAAAAGTAGTTTGTGCCACTTTATGATCAGATATATGAATATTTTTAATAGTTAGGTCTGTAATGTATATAATTTAAACACAGAAAATAGTCTAATCTGGTATACATACCTGTTGGGTTTGAATAAAAGGTATGTTATTTATTTTTGGGATGCTTTTGCTTCCAAATATCCACTAACAAATGTTCTCGCATGAAATATTTACAAAGTTTTTACATTTTTTTATCAGTTTTGGTTGGTCTGGCAGTTTTGTCCATATCCAACATGAAGCAAACATTCAAATCTCCCACAAAAATTAAATGTCTTTTTCCCAGTTTTATCAGTTCCTCAGCAATCTGATCAAAAATTTCCTGGTGTACCATAAATGGGGCATAAAATGATGTCAAAATGTATTCTTCTCCCAGTATTAAGCACATCACCATTATTCTTCTTCCTTCCTGATCTTTTTATTGTGCAATATACTTGAAATTCAGTTTTGTATTTATCAGAATTGCTACTCCCCTACTTCTTGTGGTACCCACTGAAAAAAATACTGCTTTAAGCCAAGTTGTTATGTTCGTGCTTGTGCCTGTGCAAAGTGAACATGTTGGTTTAGAGTGGATGTTGAGAGGTTTGTCACTGTTGATCCAATACAGGGCAGTCTGCAAGGCGCTCAACAGTGTCCAGATAAACAGACCAATTATCAGCCAGGGTAACCATGACACTCTTCTTGGCTTGCTGGGTAGAAACTGGGTGAAGTTTAAAGAAAAGAACTGCCTGAATCATAGGGTGGGTCTTTCCTTGGATTTGCATAATGCCGCCAGCTAGCATGACTGATCAGCATCATGATCAGTATACTGTGATCCTCCCCAATGTAAAAATTATCCTCCCCACACTTTGCCAAGTATCCCTCTCACTTCCTATTGCTTCCCCCTTCCTTCTTAATTTTCAGAGACTGGGGTGACAATTTTCAGAGCCCCGAGAGTGCCACAAGCCCTTTGTTCACCGATCGCTTGGCACATGGGGCTTGTAGCATTCTCCTGGCTGGCGATTGGGATTTTCAGTCCCAAGTGCCAAATGCCACAAGTTAGACCAGTTTTTCACTGGTCTAATGTGTGCCATTTGGGGGACCCTTTTTATGGGGTCTGTGCCAAATCTTTGGTGCAAGCTGCTATAAACTGAGGAAACTGTCACAACTGTGCTTGATGTACTAAAATCGGGTGCAATTGCGACAGAGGTATTTGGCGCAGCTGCACCAAAAAACAGGTGTGATGCAGGGCTTGATGTAACCCCTGCATCACGCTTTGAAAATCAAGCACCGGGATGCTCAATCCCCAGTGATGGCTAGTACCACCCACCCCATTTGTTTTCATTATGCAACACTGGGAAGCTCACCTCTGGTGCTGCCAAACATAACACTGACACTCAGGTGCCCATTACCCAGTGTCAGTACCTGAAATAAATAAAATTATCCCTTGTAGTCTTTTTTATGTGTTTATGCCCTATATAAGAAAAAGGACTGTCAATGTCTTTTGCTGCTGCTGTCCCCCTGCCACTGTTACCCGGCCCCACCTGACTCCCCCCACTAAGCAATCCCACCCACACCCACACACCTCTTTCCTACCTAAGGGGTCCAATGTAATCCTCTCTGGACTGGAGACAAGTCTTCATTCTTCAATGCCAGACCAAGAATTGAGGAAATCAAGAATTGAGGACCCCAGGGGGTCCGCAAGCAATGATTTGGTGGTCCATGGAGCAAGTCATGAAATGATTAATCGCGGTAAAAAAAAAGTAACTAGTGGGTTAGCCTAGTTTAGCAGGTGAGCGTATATCTGCGTTTAACAGGCTACAGTGACTCTCTCAATTCACAAGGTGCCCCCCCACACTCGACACCTATATTCACTTGTCACAAGCACCAGCAATGCGCATCTCTATGCTAACCAATGCCACACTAGTCAGTTCATAACAGGCTACTAAACTAAAATGTAGGTTTCACCTATAAGCCGCAGACTCTCTCAATTCATGAGGTGTAATTGCCCTTTCACAATTCACTTGAATCAGCTGTGCCCTGATTAGCAATTGAAACTAACCTCTGCTGCTGTAACCACCAGCTCTGAATCCCCAGTAACTACTGCTGTGTCTCTGACCTCTGATTTTGTCCACCGGTTTCTGTCACAGTAACCTCCATTGCTGACATCTCCGTTTGGATAATTGGTTACACCAGTAAGCGCTGGTGTGACTAAGCGCTGCTGTGACTTTGCTGTGAAAATTTTTAATGCTGATGTTGGGATGCTATGTGGGTAGGAGGGTGAGTAAGTAGCCTGGTGACTTTTTAATGACTATTTTGAGATACTGCTTGGGTAAGGAGGGTGAGTGAGAAGCTTGGTGACTTTTTAATACCGATTTTGGGATACTGTGTGGGTAGGAGGGTGAGTGAGAAGCCTGGTGATAATTTTAAATGCTGATGTTGGGATACTTTGTGGGTAGGAGGGTGAGTGAGAAGCCTGGTGATATTTTTAAATGCCGATTTTGGGGTGAGTGAGAAGCTTGGTTACTTTTTAATACCGATTTTGGGATACTGTGTGGGTAGGAGGATGAGTGAGAAGCCTAGTGAAATTTCTGAATGCCGATTTTGGGATACTGTCCGGGTAGGAGGGTGAGTGAGAAGCCTGGTGATATTTTTAACTGCCGATTTTGGGGTGAGTGAGAAGCCTGGTGATATTTTTAAATGCCGATTTTGGGGTGAATGAGAAGCCTGGTGATATTTTTAAATGCCGATTTTGGGGTGAGTGAGAAGCCTGGTGATATTTGTAATGCCGATTTTGGGGTGAGTGAGAAGCCTGATGATATTTGTAATGCCGATTTTGGGGTAAGTGAGAAGCCTGGTGATATTTGTAATGCCTATTTTGAGATACTGTGTGGGTAGGAGGGTGAGTGAGAAGCCTGTGCAGCAGCTCCCTTGATTTCAGCCTAACATATGCATAATTCATCTCTACTGGTATTTTATGGTTGTATTTTAGTAAGTTAACAGACTTTATGTTGCTAGATATACTGCAGTATACTGCTATACATATATTTTATTTTTATTAAAACAGAGTAGCTGTATAAAGGCTGTACAAAACACTAAATGTGGTACCAAATCTGTAGACTTTTGGTAGAGGGTCTCTGACGTGGCTGACAGCTGTCCAGGGGGCCCTGGACTGAAAAAGGTTGACAACCACTGAGCTACACCATGCAAGTCTACTGGAATAGAATCCAAACCTCCCTTAAACTCACTGAACTTGTGTTTGTCAACTCCTTCAAAGCCCTGTTCAACAAGTTTTATAGGGAAACCTGCCAGTATCACAATGGGTAGGCTTACCCATCACGGTTCCCTGTTAGTTGCAGCACTTCTCAACCCTGTTTCCCCCCTCCATCCTTCTCTCTCCCCTGCCTCTACTTCAACCAGCAGTAAGTACCCCTCTTTGGTCCCTCTAGGCCTCCCCAGCCTAGGCATGAACTGTTTTTGGCTATTGTTGCCCACCCTTTCAATGCTCATATGCCAAAACTTTGCTCATGTATTCCTTTTGTCTCACTCAAACCCATGTTATTGTTCCCCCAGCTCAACTGTCCCTATGACATTTTCTGCACTTCGTTACCTGTGCTTAGTATGTTAATTCTTCATTGTTGTACATTGTGGTTATTGTTTGCCTACCTTATCATTGTCCCCTATCTTAATAGGTTCTTCAATTCTTATTGATTGCTGTGTATTCTCTCATTGTAAAAATTGTAAATGTATTACTTGTGTACTTTGTTGTCCTACTAGGACCTCCTTGTAAATGAGTGTGCTCAATGGAGTTTTTCCTGCAAATAAACTTGATCTTGAACTTGAACAATGCATTTTGAACTTGTACTCATAATGTGGTAATTTTTACCCAAAATTTTCAACATGGCCTTTTTGGGACCCCGCCTCATGAACAAGGGCAGTGAAATTTTTCAAATCTGGCCCAAAAGGTGATTTCGCAGTCACTCCACAAAATCACCTTTCAGGTGAGACTTGAAAATTTGCACCTACCAGGTTCATGAGGTGGGACCATGGACTATGTTGAAACTTTGGGGTCAAAATATTAAAAAAAAAAAAAAGTTATGAAGGTACATTGAAAATTTCCAATGCTTACTTGTAACTTTGGTAATTTTCAATATTCTGACCCCAAATTTTCAACATAGCCATTTTTTTCACACCGCCTCATGAACATGACAGGTGTCATTTTTAAAATCCTTGCCAAAATGTGTTTTTGCACTTGTGGCACAAAATGTCATTTGGCTAGTATTTTATAAATGACACCTGTTATGTTCAGAAGGAGTGATCATAAAAAGACTATGTTGAAAATTTGGGGTCAAAATATGAAAAAGCAACTAAGTTATGAAGAAATGTTGAATTGTTCTAACGTTTTCTCGTAACTTTATTTTTGCAGATTTTGGCCCCTAATGTTCAACCCCTTGTGTTAACACACCTCCTGAACATGACAGGTGTCATTTTTTAAATCCCCTCCAAAACACGTTTTCACAGTTGCACTGCAAAATTACCTTTCGGATGAGATTAAAAAAAATTCTGCCTGTGTTGAGCATAATGTCAGGTCATACTGTAAAAAGACTGTTGGAAATCTGGTGCCAAAATGTGGGAACCCACTGAAAATCTGATATTGCCTCTCAACTGGTGGTCGAGCTGAGGGGGAAAAGTACTAAAAAGAAATATGCCTTTGTAGTGTCATCTCTAAATTACTCCCAGACTGCAGAGGATCTCTGATTTGTTTAGTGACTGAAGCCTGTTGGGGCAGGGATGTATGTAATGAGGAAATGGGCTGTGAGTGTGAGATGGTTTGTTTTTAGGCACTGTGGAATGACATGGCAGGGGATGGGCAATCAGGGCGGCAGCAGGTGGTGGAGTACTGTGGGGAAGATGTGGGGCTAGGGCTTGACTTTATGTTTTCCTGCTTGAGAAACTTCCTTTCCTGCTTTTACCATTTTAATTAGCTTTTTTAATTTTTCCATCTGCTCTCAAGATGGCCTCCATTCTGCTCTATCACACTCATCACCATTAGTCGGTGGTGTAACTGTTCTCATACTTTCAAGTTCCTCTCATTCTTCATCCTCCTCCTCCTCTTATATTTATGCAACTGCTTCCTTATGCCCCTCCTCTTTCCATGCTTCTTTCACTGCTCTTCCTTCTCTCATGTTTCTTCATCTGCTCCTCCTCCCATACATCTTCCCATGCATCCTCTTGAACTTCTTCCCCAATCCTCCTCCACATACTCTTATGTTTCTTCCCCATGTTCCTTCTCTCATGCTTCTTCCCCTCATCCTTCACTCATGTTTCATCCCCTCCTCCTTCTGTTATGCTTCTTCCCCCTGTTTCTTCTCTCATGCTTTTCCCCCCACTCCTACTCTCAAATTTCTTCCCTCCACTCCTCCTCCTCCTCCTACGTTCATGCTTTTCTGCTTGCCTCTCCTTCTCCTTGTGTGGATCATGTTCTTACCCCTGTCCCTTTGCTTCCTCTCATGCTTCCCTCTCCTCTACCTTCTCTGCCTCCTTAGTCTCATGGAACCCAGACAGATTCACTTCCATATCCTCCCTACTTGCACTCTCCATTGCAAGCTGCTTCGGTAGTGATGCTGCCCACTTGCTTTTGTAGAACAGTGGGTCTATTTCCCTTATTCTGCCTTACTCCCATAAACAACTGCACATTTTCCTTTGGTGACAAGATTATAATAGTGTCCATGCCAGAGTAACACTCAGTGTCAGCTTCCTCATGTGTACTAGATGACTGAGCAGTAGCACTGGACTGTGTGGTGTTTCTGCTGCTGATGCATCATTTGGGGGTGGCAGGGGGCATAATACAGTGATTCAGCGCAGACTGGCCATTGTTGACACCCATGCATAGGCAGCTGTGGCTGCCTTTCTTATGTTGTTTGTACAAGACAGACAGAGGGAGGTCTTGCCTTTATATTTCTGGATGGATTATTTCTATCTCGGGTAGGAGAACTGGAACTGGACCTGGAAGTACTTGAAGGAAGAACAGGAGGAAAGCAATGTGCTTCTGGGTTTATCAGAATGGATTCATTACCCGATGCACTGGACAACTGGCTAGGAAGGCTGCTTGGAGTAGAAGTGGAACCAGTGGCTTTCTGGGAACTAATGAGCCATGTGTATGTGTTTTTCTTTTTTTGTATGCGGGTAAGGCCTATTGGGCACAAGGCCCATTTACAGGGGTGGCCAGAGAGCACTTCTTTCATGAACCACATCAGTAGAACATTTGATGATAGAAGGCTCTCTGGAGCTGTGTTCATGGACCTGTCCAAGGCCTTTGACCTGGTAGATCACTCACTGCTGCTTGGGAGACTGGCGGACATTGGATTAGAAGATTCCCCTCTTAGCTAGTTTGCTTATTACCTCAGCCAACACCCTCTGTGGGTAAGATATGGGGATCAGATGTCAGGTGTTGCTTTAATGAAACAGGGCATACCTCAGGTGTCTATCCTGGGGCCACTCCTGTTTTCTCTGTTTATAGATCCCCTGCCAGCTGTTCTTCAGAACACTCATGTACTGATGTACGCAGATGATGTGATTGTGTATCGAAGCTCTGATTCAGTTGATATATTAAATAATTCATTGGCATCTGACTTTATATTATTGAAAAACTGGTTTTGGGAACATAGATTATTATTAAACAGTAAAAAGACCAAATCAATGATCTTTGGGTCACGCTCAAAATTAGTACATTGTTCTCCACTACAAATTGTTAACAGTAAGGGTGACATGATTGAGCAGGTAACTTCCTTTAGATATTTTGGAATTCTACTGGATCCCCAGTTAACGTTTTCTTAGCACTTAAGATTGATTTGTCATCAGGTAGATTGCAAAATTGGGGTCTTATTTAAGTTAAAGAATGATCTCATTTTGTCTGTTAGAACTGCTATTGGTAGGAACGTTCTTTTTCCAGCTTTATTTTGTAATTCCTTTTTATTTACTCAAATTTCAAAATCTGATCTAACGTTGATAACCACCACATTTAATGCCATATGTAGATTTATTCTACAACTACCCTTTGTGCATCCTTTATAATACATTGGACTGGTTTTCCCCCAGACTTAGTTGTGAATGTAATCTATTGTCATTGGTCGACAAAACATTAAGGTTAGGAGAGTTGTCTCCACTGCCCTCATTATTTGAGTATAAAACAGAGGTTAGACCTTTAAGATCCTCAGACAATCTTTTTTTGGCAATTCCTAGCTGTAGGACCGCTATGGGGAGTCAAGCGATTAGTGTCTGTGCAGCTAGGAATCCCCAAAAGCCATACATGAATTGCCAAGTCCTATCTTCTTTAAAGCAGGTTTAAAACAATTTTACCACGAACACATGCATTGTACTTGTTATGATTGATTATTTTCTGTTAAAGTGTGTATTATGTCTTTGTATTTAATATTTGTAATGTAGTATGTTTGTAATTTATTGTTAACATCTTTGGCTATGCCCCAGGTCGTATATGAAAAAAGGCCTCGGTTCATATACTTACCTGGAAAACAAAAGTTTTCCTTACTACTGGTTACAAATATGGCTTTAACCCCGGTGAGAGCAGGGACACTTTTTACTTTACATTGTTTTAAGTTTTCTGGCAATGATATACTCTTTTCTGGACAAATAACGTGGGCAGTAGTGAGAGTACTGCAAGCCCCCTATATAATTTCTGTTGGTCTCTCTGGTGAGAGTAGACAGTAAAAGCTACAACTATTGACAAACTATTTGTTAAACTGTTGTCATTAAATACTTGGTTTAAGAGCTGCTGGACTGCTGCTGGTCAGCACCTGTTTATATCTCGGATTATTTTTTATTTTATTTAAAAGTTCAGGGTTACAGGAAAAGTTCAGTGAATATAAAAAAATCATTTATAGAATGTCCCAAGTCAAGTACTGACAATAAACAATAAACATATTAACAATAAACATAAACACACATCGGACAGTACTTAAAATGAAGCTAAAATACAAATAAAAAAAAACAGTTACAGATTGTTCAGTAAGGAGCATATTTTTAATATTTTGTTTGAATGAGTATAATGACCTTGAATTATGTAGTTCCAGAGTCAAACTGTTCCATAAGAAAGGGGCTTCAAAAGAAAAGCAATGTTTACCATAACGAGTCCTACTGTATGTCTGAGCAAGGATAAACCTCTATGCTGAACTTCTCTAAGATGGTGGTTAGGGTCAGAAACCTGCAATCTTTCCAACAAATAAGCTGGAGTTTAATGATGTAGAGTTTTATTAATTAAAATAAACCAATGATGAAGATGCCTTTGCAATGTGCACCATAGTAATTGGTTTATGGGTTTCTCCTATTATCTCTCACTATAATCCATGGATAAAATGATTTTAGAGTGGTGTGGTTGGGGTTAGTGGGTTTAGATGGTTGGTCTGAGTGTCAGAGTGAGTGCTTTATTTGTTTGAAGCAATCTGTGTGCATTGTGGAATGTACCGTATGTGTTAGATACTGTAGGTGAACATTTTAAAGAATGTTAAAGAATCAGAGATCAATAAGTAGTTGCATTTATCTTGGGATAGCTACTGTACTTAGTAAGTTGATTATTAGTCTGCCAGGATGTATAGAGTGGACAGGCCCCTTAGGCTTAGCTGCTCCCCAGGTCAGCTACTGATCCTTTGCCCCTTTGTGGATTGCCCTCTGTTTTCCATCACTTATGGCCACTGTAGTGCAGCAGGAGGTGAGTGGTTGAGTGGAGGGGTTTGGAAAATGCTAGTAGAGGGTGTGGCATTAGGGTGGTTAGATTCAGAAGGCATCATGGGGCAAAATGGAAACTAGAGAGGGGTTTGCCCTAGCTGGTTCTCATACTCAGGGTTTCAACCAGATTGAGTGGACAGGTAGCATCGGGGCCAGCAGCCACCACTCGTCCCACTCGGGCAGTATTGTGTAACACCAGGTCAATGAGAAATGAGACCACAATTATGGCAGACTTGATTTAATTGATTGACTTCACTTGCATTATGGAGACCTGGCTGAGTGATGATGCTGGACCAATATTGGAGGCATTAGTTCAGATTCTCCACTGTGCACTGCCAAAGGAGGGACCACAGGGGTGGAGGAGTGGCTATCTCTCTTAGATCCAGCCTGAACTTCTCTGTGCTCTAAGTTGCATCTACTCATTGTTTGAATGTGTGGCTATTTGAGGGAGTCCAGGTGCAGGCTGCAGGATCCTTCTTGTGTATCAATCCCCGGTCATGAGCGGGATTTCCTGTGGGATGCACTGGATTTTGTTGCCGATTGGGTGTTAGAGTCACCCAGATGGCTAATTTTAGGTGACTTCAATGTCTAGGTCAATGATATACTCTAACAATGTGGGTATGACTTTCTCTAGATGATAAAATCGCTGGGCCTGACACAAGTCATTACTTCTGCAACCCATACTCATGGCCATACCTTGGACTTGATATTTTCACTGGGACTCAAAATAAATAACCTTGAGATTGATCTTCTCATTTGGTTGGATCACTACACAGTGAAGTTCTTGTCTGGTGCCCCCTGAGAGTCCTCCGGCTGTGGAAGGGGCTGTTTCCACCTGTTAAAGGCTCTGCTCCCTGAAGGACTGATGGCAAGAAAGGACCTATCGAGTGTGTTGGAGGCTTGTGTGACATGACTAGAGGAGGTGGTGGCAGGCTATTACAAGGTAGTCACCAAAACTCTTGATTCTGTGGCACTAGTTCATGTATGACCCAGGCTGTAACACTTGAGGTCTCCATGGTTTGATGGGGAGCTCAGGGAGTTGAAGACCTTGGGTCAGAGGTTAGAACACTGCTGGTGGAGGCCCCACATCGAGGATGACAGATTGGCTTAGAAAACTCATTATATTGAGTACCAAAGGGCACTTCCCCATAAGAAGGCAGAGTTCCTGTCCAGAGAGATTGCCGCAGCAAAGAACAGATCAGCTCAGCTTTTCCAGATGGTAGACAGGCTTATCTCTCCAACCAGCAAGAGCACTGTCTGCTGCTAAATGTGATGAGCTTGCTCTGTTCTTTGCTGGCAAGGTGTCTTCCATCTGGGTGGGTATCACACCAGCGGGGGTTTCATAGGGCATGCAGTGTCAGATCTGGTGCAAATAGAAGCAATCCTCATGTCTGGTGTGAGTTCAGCTCAGTGGGGGTGAAAGAGACTGGACTTGGGCCCAACGTGTCTCTTAAAGGGATGCATGTGGTCTTTGGGCCTAGTGTTCGCTGAGATAGTCTGGTGTTTCCTCTCAAGAGGGGTGTTCCCTTTGCTCTTAAAGAAGCATTGGTGAAGCCCCTCTTGAAGAAACCATCCCTGTATCCTGACTGTCTTGTGAATTACAGACCTGTCTCTAACCTTCCCTTTTTAGGGAAGGTTATTGAGAATGGGGTGGCCATTCAGTTCAAGGCACTGCTTGCTGCCATTGACATCTATGAGCCATTCCAGTCTGGTTTCTGGTCTAGTCATAGTACGGAGATGGCATTAGTCAAGGTGCAGAATGATCTCCTCAGAGCGAGAGATTGAGGCGAACGGTCAATTCTCATCATCCTTGATCTCTCCTCAGTGTTTGACACTGTAGATCATGGGTTGTTGCTGGGTCACCTGTGGGATCTCTCTGGACTCACCAGTACTGTCATCAACTGGTTCGAATACTTTCTTGCAGGTAGGATGCAAAGGGTGGTGATGGGAACTTATTCCTTCTGTCCAATGCCCCTGTTCTGTGGAGATCTCAGGGTTCGATTCTCTCAACCATATTATCCGTGGTGTATATGTTACCCCTAGGTGATGAATGAATGAATAAATGAAACTTTATTTATAAAAGTGCCTTTCCAGAACCAAGGCGCTGTAAATAAATGAAACAAATAAAAATTTAAAACACATTACAGTCTGAATGTTAAAATCCATAAAAGTACCAAATCATAAAACATTAATTTCCATAAGATCCGAATGTACCAGATTAAATATTCAGTTCAGGAACTATCTGCGTATGCTATATTAAACAAGTGTTTTTTTTTTTCTTTATCTGTTTATTCCCCTCCTTCCTTCCCTGGTGACCCCCACTCCTTCAGGCTCCTACAAGTCCTCACCGAGCCCCCGCTAGCCTTACTCGAGCTCTCTCTGACCCTCACATTGCAGCCAGTCACTGGGATATCCGGACGTAACTCTTCATTACAGGATCCTCTCCTCGGGAGGGGGAAGGCACCGGGGGACTGGGCACACCTCAATATCGCCTCAGGGATGCTGCTGAGGAAAGGAGGTGCTAGCTGAAGGCACCAGAGGTATTGGGAGATGGAGCGCCATCATCAAGCGGCCACCAGGCGGTATTTCGGTTTTTTCTGGTTCCCTCATTGCGCCACTCGCGTAGTGCCTCCAGTCTCCACTGGGGGCTTCTGCCGAGGGAGGTATTCCCCAATCCCACCCCAGGATAGGAGAGCAGTCCTTCGGACGCTCGATCCTATCCTCCCCCTGCCGACCCCCGGCATCCCAAGTCCATTCCCGAACCCGGTCGCCAGTGTGGTTTTGAGGTAAGGCGCCAGCGCCTCAACCATCTACATCACCGGGCCGGCCAACAAGTGTGTTTTTAATGCTGTCTTAAAACTCTGGATGGTCAGGCAATCTCTCACCCGATGAGGTAGAGAATTCCACAGGGTCAGGGCCACAGAAGCAAAGGATCGGGCCCCCGATGTCTTTAAATGAACCCTGATGTCAATAGATACTATGGTGTGGGTTTTCACTGTTATGAAGATGATACCCAGCTGTATATGTCATTTGTACGAGGGACACAGGGTGCAGTCTCAGTTCTGAATTACTTTCTGGCTGAGATATAGGACTGGATGTCCTCCAACTGGCCGAGGCTCAATCCTGATAAGATGAATGTATTGGTGATTGAGCCTGGTCGCTGGTGAGGGGGGGGCTAATGTAGGGGAAGAGGAGACCAATCTAGTGATGGTTCCTCCTCTCTAACCACCTCAGGTAAGGTGAAGAATCTGGGCATTATTTTTGACAGTGAACTGACACTGGAGGCTCAGGTGTCACCCATTGTCCATAATGGTTTTCACCATCTTAAAAATATTGCCCGGATAAAGCCTTTTTTCCTACCTTCCCTCACTGATACATGCTTTTGTTACATCCAGAATTGATTACTGTAACATTCATTACCTGGGGCTAAATGGAGGGACTCTACATCACATGCAATTGATGCAGAACTCTGCGGCTAGGTTGTTGACAGGCCATGCAAGGTCCTGTCATATAACCCTGGTTCTGCACAAACTGCACTGGCTACTGGTGAGGTAGCAGATCTCCTTTAAGGTCAGCTTGCTGATCTATAAAGCCCTATGTGGACTGGGCCCGAGCTACCTGCAAGACCTTCTGTCTCCTCACCAGACCTCGCAACTTCTCTGTTCCTCTGAGGCAGGTCTCCTAGTGGTTCCCAGGGTTTGGCTAAAATCTTCGGGTGAGAGAGCCTTTGATGTTGCTGGCCTAACCCTGTGGAACTTGCGTCCCAGATCTCTGAGGGAGGCACCCTCACTAGAGGCCTTTAAAAAAGGTCTGAAATTCCATCTTTTTACAGCAGCTTTTAATTTATCCTAGTGTTCTGTTTATAATTCTAGACTTATTTTATTATTTATTCTAGTTTTGTTTAATCTGTTTTAGTCTTTTTTTAGATAGTCTGACTGTGTTTGTTGTTGATTTTATGAGTTCTGGTGATGTATATATTGTGAGATTTTTGTACTGCTCTCTTGTATATGTTGTACAGCGCTCAGAGTCCATGGGAATGAGTGCTTCATAATAAAGTTTGCTTGCTTGCTTTAATTCTTAATGAATCTTATTCCTTGAAATTCAGGCACAAGCCTTTTGCTCTTTTATTCTTGTCCTGTCAGTTTGAGTTGCTTGATATTCTATCTGCTGTATATGTTATATCTCATACAGGGACGGTTCAATTTCAGGTAATTCCCACATGTTAGCAAAACCCAGTTTTTAAATGAATCTTTAATAGTTGTTGGCCGGGGATTACCTAAATTAAGATATTTCTCATCTTCATTGAGCATTTTTTTGGCATCTTTCTTTTGGGATCTTGAGACTTTGAGTCAGGATGGTTGTATTCTCTTGGTGATATATGCCTTCAGATCAAACTGATCCAATTCAGCATGAGTCACAACCGAAGGAGTAGAGATAGATGCTTACAGTATACATTTGTAAACTGTGTTAACAATGGATTCTAATTTGGGAGGGTCTTTATGACCACAGTTGTCTACTACAAATGTTAATTTTGACTTTAATTTATTGGCACCGATGACAAATAACTTTCCTTAGCACTACTGCCTCAATAGTTCTAATTAAAACCTTGAACTGTGCCCAGAGTTTGTTTTGCTTTACTAGCACATCTGGCCTTATGGCTGACTGGAACAGGTACAGATAATTGAGAAATGCCAGTAAAAGACCATCAAAGCTGCAAAAAAGAAGTACCTCGGAAGCCTCCAAGACAAGAATCTCTCTGACCCTAAAAAATGTTGGGCACATATTTAAGGCCCTTCTAAACGGCCACACCAGCTCCACTGAGGGTGACATTGTGGTGGATGGTCAGCTTTACTGCAACCCATTTGCTTCTGCCAATGTGCTACATGCTTTTTTGAATGACCTGGACAGATTCAAAAATCAGCCTCCTGGGTCTCCCCCAGCACCCCCTGCCCTACCAGTCATAATGAGCCAAGTCCCTGAATTCCATTTCAGCCTGGTAACTTGAAAGAGGTGCTTAAGCTCCTAAGGCAACTTAAAATAGAAGACTCAGCTGGGTTTGACAAACTTGGACCGGAACTGCTAAAATAGGCTGCCTCTGTTACTGTGTCTCCTGTTGCCATGCTTTTTTTTTTTTTTTTTAACTTGTAAATTTTATTTAATGTATTGTTTGGAGACAGATAATATAACATAAATATACATCATTTGTTACAGGTAATACTTAATTTTTTTTTTATTTAAAGTTTATTAAAGATTTTACAATACAAAACAACACAAATACAAATCCACACCAGCAAACAATAGTACATATAGTAGTAATAACTGACAAGGAATCATCCCCCCTACCCACCCACCAGTTAAGACCCTCCCTCGTCCCATCCCCCCCCAGGTAATACTTCATATCAAACTGGATAATATACCAAGAAAGAATGCTTCCTCAACAGTTTATACCTTGTTTTCACTTTTCAGGGTTTTTAACCCAAGAGCATACGGGTCATAATGTCACACACTTCATAGCGTACGGCATTATGGCGAAACCTGAACTGTGCGCTCCCGAGTTGGACCCCCAAGAGTTGAGAATCTTTAGTGGGAGGTCTGGGGCCACCCCCCATATTAGGGGGTGGGGCAGAGCCCCCCATAGAACAAAGACATGAGGCCATAGGCATTAATCGCGCAGCGCAATAGTGTCATGTAGCATTATGTCTTGCGACATAATGACCCCGTGCCACCAAAGAGGACCATATCTCTCTTAGTTGGATCTATAGACCACAAAGGAGGAAAAACAGTTTACTAACACAGTGGGACCAGCTCCTTCAGAATTCTCCTTTCCCAGTGAATTTCAACTGTATTAAATTGATAAAGATCAATTTTATATTACTGAAACAGTAAAGTCTATTAATAAAGGAAAATAAAATTTGTCCTTCAAGACAAATAACATATGTGTCTATGTCTCCTTATTTTATACCTTATCAAATAACCTATATTCAACCATAATAGGAAAAAAAAAAAACAAGCTAAGGAAAAGTAAACTATGCCATGCATCCAGACAGAATAATTATATCTGTAAGATTTTGTGATATATATGAAAGGGAATAAAAACTTAAGTTTAATATCTAAAATCAAAAGCCCTTTCATGTTTTGATACATAAAAGAAAATTTAAAAGGAGGCTCCCTGTTTAAGTATTTCTATACCTCTAAATGGTTAGCAATTGGTCCAGAATGGCATGGGGTCAAAATGTCGCACGGCAGAATGCCGTGCGTCTTAATTGCGTTGCATGATTTCATGCTAACTTTTGTTCTGTAAGGGGGACTCTGCTCCACACCCCACTGTGTCCCTAGACCCCCCACTAAAGATTCTAACTCCGGGGGGGGGCAACTCAGAGAGCACACAGGTCTGGTATTCGCCGTAATGGCGTATGATATTAAGCATACGACATTATGACCTGGTATGGTCCAGAACTGATATACCTTGCTGTGTTTCCATAAAATCAAAGAAGGGGAGCCACCTGCAGTTATAGGTATCTATTCTGGGGTTTACCAGAGCTGTTATGGCTTCCATTTCTTTTATTGAGTTCAATACTGTAAACCAGTGGGATATCTGCAATGATTTGTCTGAAGTCCAGTGTTGGGTGATCACCTTCAGCGCTGCAACAACAAAGATAGAAAATAAATATCTCCCTGAAGCTGAAGAGATCTCTTGGGGTGGTAAGCCCAACACCATGTTTTTATATGTAAGTGATGAGTTTATATGAAATATAAGATAATTTTTGTAACCCCTGAACAATAGTTCTGTATTTTAGGGCATTCCCAAAAGATATGGTGGTGTGACCCTAACTGTCCACACTTTCTCCAGCAAATAGCTGAAGGGTGTGATGCATAGTGTTGAGATATAACCGGAGTAATAAAAAACCTGGTAGTAACTTTCCATCTAAATTCTCTCCAAACAGGAGATGCTGTGGTTTTATGTAATCCCCTCCAAATCGTTGTCCAATCAGACTCTTATCTCTATAAGTTTCATCTTGCCACTTACTCTCTATGTTCTGCAGCACTATGGAGTCCACCCCATCCTGCAAAAATTTATATAAATAAGAGATAAGCTTTTGGCTGTCCCCTAGTCTACTTTTAATATATAATAAGCTAATTGGGGGTGCCGGAGGTTGTGTCAAAGCAGGGGTTCCTACTGTTGTCTGAATGTAATGGTACTGTAAATACCTAAAAAAATCTATGTGTGGGAGATGAAATTCTTCCCTCAGAGTAGCAAAATCTTCAATTGTTTCACCCCTTACAAACTGAGAGAGGTTCCATAGCCCCTGATGAGCCCATCTGGCAGAATGGGGATCCTTCTGGTTAAAAGGCGAGTCAGATAAGTATTGCAGGGGGATATAGTGCCAAACTGGTGTTATTATCTCCCACCATTGTTGGGTCTCTAACCATGCTGCCATTGTATGTTTGGTTCAGCCATTAGAAATATTTTCAAGATCCTTAGGGAGGCTGGTCCATGGTAGAAGCTGTAACGGGTATTGGTTATATGCTTCTGCTTCCATGTTATACCAGCTCCCTCTGGTTTCTGGGGACAGCATCTGTAGAATATTACAGAGTTGGAAAGCCCTAAAATAATGTTGCATGTCTGGCAACCCCATTCCTCCTCTTTCTTTATGTTCTGTTAATAATGGCCATCTGATCCTTGGTCTCCTACCCACCCAAATTAAGTTAGAAAGCTTTTTTGAGATCTTTCCATTCTACTCTAGGTATCCGAAGGGGGAGTATTGAGTACAGGAAAAGGCAGCATGGCAAGACATTCATTTTAATGGTCTCAATCCTATTAGAGAGGGACAGCTGCAGTATATTCCATCTGTTCATGTCTGCATAAACCCTTTTCTTAAGAGCATCATAATTATATTCAAATAGTTTGGATAATTGACATGGAATATGAACCCCAAGATATCGGATTTTCTGTTTGTCCCATCGAAAAGGTATTTGATTCCGGATGTGGGAAGAAACAGTCCCTCCAACCTTTAAAACCTCAGATTTATTCATGTTTACTTTAAATCCAGAGATTTCACTGAAATCCTTTAATAATTTAAGCAGTGGTGTAGGAATATTTCAGATCTTCTAGATATATCAGAGTATTATCTGCATAGAGAGATATCTTGGCATGTGTTTGGCCCACTCTGATCCCCTGTATATCCTTGGCTTTCCTCACTGCCTGAGCCAATGGATCCATGCTCAACGTGAACAAAAGGGGTGAGAGTGGGCAGCCCTGCCTTGTGCCTCTAGCAATGTTTAGTTTATCTGAAATAGAGCCATTTACCCTAATTTTAGCTTGAGGGTTCTGATAGCATAGAGAGATCCATTTGAGAAAGTTACCTTTAGTCCCAAAACTGCCTAAAACTTGTATTAAATAAGACCAGTTCAAATGGTCAAATGCCTTTTCAGCATCTAAAAAAATTGCTAACTGTGATGTGCTTGTTGCTGATCTATACCTCAACGCATTCAGCAATTTCCTGATATTATCCAAAAGATGTATCTGGGGGATAAAACCAGTTTGATCAGGATGTATCAGTAGGGGGAAGAAGTTCTTTAAACAGTTTGCCAAAATTTTGGTTAAGATTTTGAAATCTTGGTTTAACAAGGATATTGGTCTGTAAGATTCACAATTATAATTATCCTTATCAGGCTTTGGAATGACAGTGATTATAGCATCATTCCAGGAGTCCGGCAATTTTTGTTCATCTACTGTAGGTACATATTAAAAACTTTTGTTAGGGCGGCCTGGTGGCGCAGAGAGTTGAGGCACTGGTGCCTTACCTTGAACCACACCGTTGACCCGGGTTCGGGAATGTACTCAGGCACCAGAGGGTCGGCAGGGGAAGGAGAAGGATCAAGCATCCAGAGGACTACTCTCCCCTCCTGGGGTGGGCTGGGGAGAGGCCTCGCTCTGTAGCAGCCCCTGGTGGAGACTAGGGGCAGTTCAGCTCCAGTGCGAGTAAGGGAATCGGAGGAAACACAGAAAAATGATGCCTCCACCTACTGGATGATGGCCGCCTGGACCAGTACCTCCCTGGAACTCCATGAAGCCAACCCAACCTCAGCAGCACCCAGGGCCAATGTCATTGGCCACCAGGCCCTTTCTCCTCAGAAGAGGAGGACCCACCCGATGAAGGGTTACATCGGGTTACCCTGAGGTGGCTGCAATGTGGGGTCGGGATTGGTGTTGGAGTAATGGAGGTGAGAGTCCTTGATAATTGGCCTGAAGTAGTGGTAGGTGGGAACACAGGGGAGATAAACAAAATGCAAAAAAAACCAAAAAAACTTTTGTTAGGATGGGCATAAGAGTCTTGCTAAGTTTTTTGTAAAACATCATACTGAACCCACCTGGGCCTGGTGTTTTTCTGGAAGGGAGTTGTTTGATTACATTCTGGACTTCCTGTTCTATTATGTGGGCCTCAAGTACACTGCCAGCTTGGTCTGAAAGTGTGGGGAGTTGTAGGCCAGTTAGAAACCTCTTAGTCGATGAGACGACCTCTGCGTCTATGCCTTCTTTCCCATATAGTACCTGATAGAACTGTTTAAATTGATTTGCTATGTCCCTCGGCTTTGTCCATATCTGGTTTGGTAGCTGCCTATCTTTTAAGAAAGAAATATATCTTTCAGCTTGAGCTTTCCTTAATCTAGAGGCTAGTAGCCTTGCTGCCCCCCCCACATCATGGTATTTTTGATTCATATATCCTAGTTTACCCTCAGCTTTTTCATCCTCTAATGTTCGCAGTTCTTTCCTATTTTGGGTGAGTTCAGCATAGAGCCCTATTCTTTTAGGATTTTCCTTATGCTCATTTTCTAAGGAGGCCAAGGTTGTTAGTAATCTAGTACGAGTAACCTGCACTATCTTTTTCTTTGCTGGTGCATAACTAATGATCTCTCCCCTAACTACTGCTTTCATGGTATCCCGTAGTAAGAGTTGAGACGGGACTGGGGGGGGGATGTCAAATCCCCTATAGTTTTCATGAGTCTCTCTACAAATTGCTTATTGTTGAGCAAAGTGACATTAAGTCTCCAAATGGACTGTTTGTCTCTGCTCCCAAGAGATATGTGTATTGATATAGGGGCATGGTCAGACAACGTAATATTATGGATGGTAGCTTTATCGATTCTAGAACAGTCTGTCTGGTTGGTGTAAAAATTATCTATCCAGGAGTATGTGTTATGAACAGGAGAAAAAAAGTGTAATCTTTTTCTCCCGGGTGTAAATGCCTCCAGATATCTAACAGGCCTAATTTGGATTGAAGAGCATTTAACATTTTCGTGTCTCTTTGATCTGTAAGCCTATGTGAGGAGGAACAGTCCATTCTTCTAGATGGTACTGTATGAAAGTCACCACCCAAGATAATTTGTCCTGGGGGGAGTTCTGCTATTTTATTAAATACATTAAAAGGAGAGACATCCGTGTTGGGGGCGTATATAGCAATTAGATGCAGGGGAGTCCCTTGAATATGGCCCATGACTCTCACATAGCATCCCATCATATCTGTTTCTGAAGATACTATGGTTAATGGGATGGTTTTCTTAATTAGTATAGCTGTACCTGCTTTTTTAACTTTCTGGTGCGATACTGCTATTACCTGCCCCACCCATTGCCTACGGAGCTTAGAATGCTCCGATTCTGGTAGCTAGATTTCTTGTAGAAAGGCTATATCACATTTCATGCGATGTAATTCAGTTAACAATTTTGTTCTCTTGATTGGTGAATTTATCCCCTTAATGTTATAGGAAATTATATTTAGGGAATCCATTTTAATTGCCAAAACATTAATAGTTCCTATTGTTTCTGGCCATATTCAGGACCTCCTACTCATGGGACTAATAAACTAAGCATTTGTATCTTAGGTGCATGTACAATCATAAATCTTAAAATCCAGAAAAGAACATTTAACACAACTAGTTTAACCATTGCAAAATGATGCAAGAATTTTCAGACTTATAACAAGTAAACCTATGGATATTTTTCTTTTATGGCTTCCTAGGCACTCCGGGGGGAGGGGGGTGGAGTTTCACCGTAACGTGGTGGAATCATCCCCTTTTTTTTTTATACTTTCTTTTTTATCCCATCTTTACTGCCCTCTGACCCTACTCCTTCGGACTTGGTCAATTCCCTAGTGGAACCCACCCATGGTATCTGCCCCTAGATTGCCTGGTCAACTCCTACCTCAGTCGTCCTCCTCCCTCAGAGTGCCTGCACAGTGGAGTCTTGCCCGCGGGTAGGAATTCCCTGGGTGTGGACCAGTCATCATCCAGGGTTAGGAGTTTTTTTTTTTCCATTTTTCTCCCCTGTTGGTCCCTCTACCCCTGAGGGACGTCCTTGCATGGGGCTGACATCAGACAGGCCAGGCGTGTGGCCTTGCGCTGTTGTCAAGTGCCCCAGACATCCCTCTCCTCCTTGACTCCATAGAGCCACCTATGCCCTGGTGCCCATGCTTCCACCAGCACTGGAGCATCGGGTGCACGAAACACCCGTAGGTCCCACCCCTGGAGGAGGATAGCATCTGTTGGGACGCTCGATCCTCCTCCTCCTCACCGACCCTGGCAACGCGGGTCCATTCCCGAACCCGGGTTGCCGGCATGGTGCGAGGTGTGGCATCCAGCACCTCAACCCTCAGCGCCACCAAGCCAGTCCACGGAATTACCCCTTTTAAACTATGGCAAATGTGCCAGTTAACCTCTGATTGGTGGAGAGGCCAGTGTCAGTTAAGCTCTACCTTAGAGACAGGAGCTACTGTTCACTCAATTTAAACATCACTTACTGGAGCCGACGCGGGGGACAAATCAGCCCCTCTCCTCTCTTTAGTTGTAGAGATGTGAAGGTTCGACCAACCAAACCCTTCCCAGGCCTAACCCCCACCAGCATTGTATGAATAAGCAAGCTTCACAGGAAATGTATAAATTCCCCCTTCCCCAATTTCCAATTAAATAATACTACATTCCCTTCAAACTTCATAACTTTTGCAGTGATAACTTTGGCTAACCAAGTAAGAATTAAAACCATTAACTCAGTCTTAAACCAGTCAGTGCGCGTTTTGAAATCCTGTGTCTTCAGTTTAAGAATGTTGTCTTCCATTGTATTCTAGTGCTTTCCCCTTAATGGCAGCCAATCAAGGTTCTCGCTATTGTTAGCCCTCTGGTAGTTTAGGATTGATTAGAGCAATTTCCACAGAGTGAAATTAGTAGCAGCTCCAACCCCGACTGAACAGAAATTAATGAGTCTTATAAAGGTTAATCGCTCAGCTATTTTACTGTTTAGCACATGTTCTGGGATAACTGACATGCTAAAAAGTAGCTGCTGCTCATCTTTAGTGTTCATGTGAGAGTGCCTCAAGTGCGTTGGAGTGCTACAATCAGTCTGAATAATATCTTATTTTGTATTTATAGATCCATTGTCAGGAACTAAAGGGGAAACTTTTTTTTTTTTAGCTAGCATTTTCTTCCCCCCTGTGACTCCAGTCAGCCGGGACATTCCGACCGACCTCCCGGCCCAGACACCCAACATCAGACCACCTCCTCAATTCCCCCATGGATTACCCCCACCATGGTGGGGTGGTGAGGAGCTGCCCCATAGCTCAACTCACTGAGATAGATCCAGATGAGGAGGTACCATTCGGGTCAGGCTTCAGAGGTCGGAAACTCATGCTGCCCGACCGGAGCCACTTTTTTTGCTTTCCGGTCCCCCTGGAGTGAGGTGTGCAATGACACCAGTGCAGGGAGCATGCATGCATCTGCACGCTGTCCCTTCAGGCATCCACCCCAACTCCACCCCTTTCCTACAGTGTCAGTGTGTTGCCCCCCAGCCACCACTAGAGGCCAGACAAGAACCGACCACTGTCTTCCCCCCTTCCTGGAGAAGGAGAGCAGTCCCTCGGATGCTCGATCCTTCTCCTCCCCTTCCAACCCCCAGCGGCCCGTGCTTGTTCCCGAACATGGATTGCCAGCGTGGTGCAAGGTAAGATGACCAGCGCCTCAGCCCTCAGTGCCACCGGGCCAAAAGGGGAAATCTTTTAATCGTCCCCTTAACTTTCGAGCAAGTCTATATTCCTGATGTTGCTGCTCAAGCAGCCGAGAACTGATATCAATAAAGCCATAAAAGTACCTTCATTGCTTTGGGAAGCTGTGCGGTGATGATATTGTGGTTCTGCTCATCTTTCTCTGTTCGGTGCGCTTCATAATCTTAGCCGTGTCAGAAAAGAGCACTGGTGGTATCACTCCCTGCACAGAGCGTTTCTGCTCTCTTACTACCCCTTGCCAAGCCCCTTCTGAAAGTTTCTGCTCAAGGAGGTCTGTGTTGAAATCTTGAAGAGATATTTGCCATTCTTTCAGGAGTGGTGAGGCTTCTAAGAGGGAGTTGAATATCTTTGGACCCTTTTGAGGAAGATTTTCAATTTAGCTGGGAAGTTTAGGTGAGCTTTTAGACCTTTTTTCTCCTTAATCTCCCAGATTACTTTCTTAACTGTTTGCCTTTCTGCCTGTAAAGTTGGGGAGAAATCCTGATCGAAGAAAATTGGTGCTTCTTTGTACTTCAAGTCCCTGTGTCTTCACGCTTCTTGCAGAAGTGCTTCTTTTGTTTGGAAATGGAGCATACGAATTATCCAGGATCTAGGGTAAGCAGTTGGAGATGGAGGTTTTGGCACTAATGAGTGGAGTGCTCGGTCTATATTTAGTGGTATATCTGAGGGAAAAGAGAGTGTACATTTAAGCACATACATTACGAAATCTGCTGGTGTCGCATAGCCCTCTTCTGGTCCTCTGGTATGCCATGAATTCTAAAGTTATTTCGGTGTGAACGGTTTTCTAAATCTTCCAGATTAATTTGAATTTCTCAGTCCCTTTGCAGCAAATACAGAACAAAATGGTTGTTGGTTTCTTGTGCATCCTCTATGTCTGCCACTTGGGAGGCATTGTTAGAAACTTTTTTATCAAGATTTCGCAGGTCCTGTCGAACATCTGCTAGCGAGGATTACACTTTATTAATTGCTTTCAGAATTTTTTGTAGTGCCTTTTCTTTTTTTGGTTGTGAGTTATCCTCATCTAAGTCTGGATCAAATAATAATTCGGAGAGCATATGGCCTCATTGCGTAGGGCCTGAAAAACCCTCAATGTCCATACTCAATGTTAGCCACTTCATTTATTCTGAATTAAGAACGTTTTTCTCTCCTTTGCCACAATGTTGTTTAGTAGCCATCCTAGGAATGTTGTATTGTCCAAAATACCCAAATCTGTTAGGGGAGGAAGGTGGAATGCAGACGATCGTAAGAGTCAACCCGGGAGCTCCTCACTCAAACTTCCACCATGTCGGTCATGTCACCGGAAGTCCGTTGCCATGCTTTTTAACAGATCCTTTATGGAAGGGAGTATTCCCACTGTGATGCTTGGCCAGCTAATTATGATTGCTCTATGATTTTTGTAATATAGAATATAGTGTGTGATTGTTAGTGCTTCCATGAATACTCCCCCCAGGTTTCAGAGAAGCAACAGGATATATTAACCTGAAACCAGGAGGTAATTAAAAAGACTAGAGAGCCTTAATTAAGGGTCTGCTGTTTATCTGACTTAATTTGAACTGACCAGCTGCCAGGATATAGGGATCGTAAACTTTTATGATGTCTTAGAGGAAGAAAACATGTCATATCACAATGGTATTAAAAAGCTGTCAAACCCCTTTGATGTCCTTAAAGCAGGAAACCACACAAGATCAAAAGAAAGGTTTGATTAAAGAGAGTCATATTGGGAAATGAGTTTTTGCTGATGTCACCTTATTTAATATACCTCCTGATAGGACATATTGTTTGTATAATTTTTATATTCTAAAAGGAGGAGCCAGATGGCATCATAGAAGGGGTGAAGACACAGGGTTTAAACTGTATTCTGTATTTCCCCTTAGACACACATTTTTTTGTGGGCTCTTAGAAACAAGAACTAACTATAAGCACTGTAAGTGGGTAATACATTAGATAGAACAGTCTAATTGTATTGTGGTAGGAGTTTATATTTGCACTTTTCCTTGTTTTCTTTTAAGTGATTGCATGCTTTGAGATATAGTGTCCTGTGGTTACATTTTACATATTTTTATCCATTTTTAAGTAAACCTCTTATTTTAAAGAGCCTGCCTGGGTCTTTGAAGTTCTTTCTTTTGCATGTGACGTATAGACGGTTAAGACTGACTAAAACTGTTCAAAGCTTGATGGTGTACTAAACTGGGAAAAGGTAAGAATATACCTAAGGTCTTTTATAGAGTTTTTAGGGTTCATTTTGGATACCTGCTTAGGTGCCCTTTTGCAAAAGATATCTGGCATCCCCCGAAGAGCAGATTATCTGAGCCTGTACATTTGGGTATGCTAGCATAAGGTTCACAGTTTGAATCCCCCCAGAACTTGAGACCAAAGGTGATTCAGACCCACAAGCAGACAGGAGGGTTACCCTGTTCTGTTACCTTTTCACAATACTGTGCTCAGAGGTTGGCACTGTGGGAGCAAAGGGCCTGACCTACTGAGTGGGTTTGTGACACCCACTAGATAGAAGGTGGCTCTTGTGGTGCCTATACGCAATGGTGGCCCCAAAGAACCTGTGAAAAACTACAACCTCATTTCGCTCTTGCTCCTCTGACCAAGATACAAGAAAGACTAGTTTATATTCAGCTTCAGGACTATCCTGAACCGTGAAGCCTACTGACTGACAGACAGTGTGGGTACAGAAAGAACCATGGGACAGACAGGGCTTAGTCAATTGACAACAGACATCGTAGGTGCTATGGACAAAGGGCAGCTGACTTGTGCAGTCTTCATAGACCTCACCAAAGTCTTTGACCTGCTTATTGGAAGAGGGAGTAGTACCAGAGGACTGGAGGAGGGCAAACATGATACCCCTTCACAAAAGTGGGAGCAAGGATGAAGCGGGAAACTATAGATGGGTCAGTTTGACTTCTGTGGTAGGAAAGATGATGGAATCACTCTTAAAGGAAAGGACTATAGAATATCTAGAAGTCAGTGGGCACAAGACCCAAGGCAACACGGATTCACAACATGAAGCTCTTGTCAAATGAATCTGATAGATTTATTCAAGTGGGTGACAAGGATAGTAGATCAGGGAAGGGCAGTGGACATAGCCTACCTAGATTTTAGCAAGGCATTCGACACTGTCCTGCACAAGAGGTCAGTAAACAAGTTGGGCAATCTGGGAGTGGGTCCCAAGGTGGTAAGCTGGGTCAGAAATTGGCTTAGCAATAGGACACAGAGGGTTCTGATAAACAGAGTTCAATCTGAAGAAAGGGGTGTAACCAGGGTTCTGTACTGGGACCAGTCCTTTTTTAATGTCTTTATAAGCAACATTGCAGAGGGACTCAAAGGAAAGGTAAGCATCTTTGCAGATGACACCAAGATCTGCAATAGGGTTGTCACTCTTGGGGGTGGATAACATGAGAATAGACCTAGGCAAGCTGGAGGAGTGGTCAAGAGTGTGGCAGCTTAAATTCAATGTCAAGAAGTGCAAAATCATGCACTTGGGGAACAAAAACCCTGGGGAGGAATACACAAGGGGGGGAGGTACTGGGACATGGGGTAGTCATAACTGATGATCTAAAGGTAGCCAAACAATGTGAGAAGGTAACAAGAAAAGCTGGGGGGATGTTGGGGTGCATAGGGAGAGGTATCACCAGTGGAAAACAGGAAGTGGTGATACCACTGTACAGGCAGTTTGGTGAGACCTCACCTAGAATACTGCATGCAGTTGTGGAGACCACATCTCCATAAGGACATAGGGTAGAGGCAGTCCAGAGAAGGGCAACAAAAATGGGACAGGGACTTTACCAAAAACCATACGAGGAGAGATTGAGGGAACTCAATATGTATACTCTTATTTATTTATTTATTTATTTCAGTTTAGGAGTAATACCTTTGAGTCCAGGACTCATTTTAAAAGGTTCCAGGTCATTGTTGTACAAACAATACAAATATAACAGTGTTTACGGAGAACAGAAAACAGTTACACAGACATTCAAATACCAAAGAAATCTTATATATCCAACTAAAGGTTGAAGAGGATAGGGTAAATAGGGTTCAGCCTTGTAGGTCACTGTTTAGTTGATCAGTCTAGCCTAAGGGAGGTAGGGGGTCAGCCAGGGGTGGCATCGTCATGGTGGAAGTGGTTTGTCAGCCGAGTGGGCCTCATTCAGGGATGGGGGGGTTGATGAAATAAAAAGGTGGGGTGAAAGGGAGAGGGTTGGGTGGCTGAAATTCTGCCATATTAGTGCATGCAAGCACAATTCTTTTTTGTGTCAAGTAGGGATCTGAGCCCTGATTTGAAGGTACTAATCTTGGGTGATTCTGTGACGTTAGCAGGTAACTCATTGTACTATTTTGGTCCTTGTTACAGGATGGAGTTCTGGGCGAGTTTCATCCTTTTGAAGGGAATTACTAACCTGTCTGTAGCCATGCTTCTTGTTGATTTGGTGGGACCTGCCAGCATAAAGAGGCAGCCCAGTGCAGGGGGGGAAGCCCAAGAAGCACTTTTTTCCAAAGTAGGCAGGTTTGGTATTGTGCTTTAAGATGGAGTGGGAGTCACCCAGTTTTGGTGTAGAGCGTGCAGGTGTGGGTGTCCTGGGCAGCCCCTATGGCTAGTTGACAGGCCTTATTTAGTAATGTGCCAACCCTGTTTGGGGCAGTTTTAGTGCCTGCCCCGTAGATAGGCAGCCCATAATCTATGGAGGACATCACTGAACTACTGATGGCAAGTTTCAGAGCATTTGGTCTCATAGAGTGCCTATGGCAGTAGAGGACCCCAAGTTTTGTATTCGTTGACTTGACAACTGAGTCTATATGGCTGGAGAAGGTTAGTGTATCATCAAAGGTGATACCCAAGTATTTGAACTTTGTTACTTGTTCCAGTGTTTCACCATTATGGTTCTGGATGAGCAAAGGCTGGTATTTCTTTTTGCTTTGGGAGGCAGAGAAGAGTAGACTTTTTATTTTTTTATGGTTTAGTAGTAGTTTGTTTTGTGTGAACCAGGATTCAAGCTTGAGGAAGCTGTCTTGGAGTTCGGTTGTGATGTAGTTGTGATCTTTCCCAGCGACCGATATCACTGCATCGACAGCATACAGAATAGTGTGGCTGTACATGCAGATGGTGCAGAGTTGATGAAGAGGCTGAAAATCAGTGGGCCAAGAATAGAGCCCTGTGGGACCCCGAGGGACACTTCCTTAGCAGATGATAGAGTGTCTCCAATTTTGACTTGTTGTGACCTGTTTGTGAGGTAGCTTCTGAACCACAGTACCGTGTCCAGCAATAGACCTGTTGAATGGAGGCAGTTTAGGAGTAGTTTGTAGTTAACAGAGTCAAAGGCCTTTGTAAGGTTGATGAAGACTGAGCCAACTGCCTCCCCATTAACTAAGGCATCATAAAGCAGGGAAGAGTAATCAACAAGGGCAGTAAGTGCGGAGTGCTTTTTTCGGAACCCATGCAGCTGTGGGCAAAGTAGGTTATCTTTATCAAGATACTCTGTAAGCTGCTCCGAGACCATTCTTTCAAATGCTTTAGAGAGGGGTGGTAGAATGGATATTGGTCTGTAGCTGGATGTTAGAGTTTTGTCCCCGGCTTTAAAGACAGATGTGACATTGGCTAACTTCCATAGTTTTGGAAACACCCCAGTTCTTAGAGATGCATTACACACCTTTGAGAGGGGACTGGCCAATTCATTTAGGAGAAGACACACAAGTTTCATATCCACTAGATCAGCCCCCATCCTGGTCTTGCCAAGAACCCTCTTAATGTGCTAGGTGGTTTTGGACTTGGTGACCTGCTTAAAGTAGAATGGTGGTATTGCATCCTTTGGGGGGTTAAGAGGGGTAGTGGGGTGTTGTTGCCTGAGCTGATCTTTAAAGTAGTCAGCAGGGAGTACTCCAGATGGGGTCTGTGAAAGCACGGTTGAGCTCATTTACGATGTCAATGGGTTCCTGTAGAGGACCCTCCCTTGTTACTAGTAGATCGGGTGGGGCCTTAGGGGTCTTTCCTGTTAGGGATTTAATGGAGTTCCAGAATTCCCTACCGGAGCCCCAGCTCTTGCTTAAGAGGTCCTTATAGTAGGAAGCTTTTGTCAGCTGAATGAGCTTGGTGCAGGCATTTCTAGCTGCCTGGTAGGCAATGAGTGATGCGGGAGTTCCAGATGATTTTGCAATGTACCAGAGATTGTCTCTATTCTTCATTAAACTGATTAGGGGGTTAGTGAGCCATGGGTTGGAGGTACCCCTGACTTTCTTTGTTTTGTACAGAGCAAAAATATCACAAGCACGGTTGATGTTCATTATGAAATAATTCAAGGCCTCGTTACCATCAATATCTCCTGCCAAAGGAGACCAGTCCAGTTGTGATAGGTACTGCTTAAAATGGCCAAGTAGCCCCAGCCTCAGGCAGTGATTTTTGCATACCTTAGGTGGGCCTTTGGTGAAGGAGAGGAAGGAGAGGGGGAATATAATAGACGCATTCAAATACCTTAAGGGAATAAACAGCGTTCAACAGGGCAGCATCTTTCCAAAAAGGAGATGTGCAAGAACCATATGAGGCTAGAGGGAGGAAGACTCAGGGGCAATGTGAGGAAGTATTTTTTCACAGAAAGGGTGGTGGATGCATGGAACAGCCTACCTGAGGAAGTTGTAGGGGCAAAAACAGTAGGTGAATTCAAGAATGCATGGGACAGATAAAAGGCAACACCAGTGGTAGGAAAGAGGAGGTAGGCTGCAGATCAAATAGGATCTGGTGTTTATACAGTAGGTAGGGAAATGGGCAGACCAGGTGAGCCAAGCGGTCCTTATCTGCTGCCAAATTCTATGTTTCTATGTTTCAATCACAGTCTTCTGTTAGGTAAACTGAAGCACTTCGGCCTTGATAGTCTGTCCCACTGGTGGTTCTCAGATTATCTATCAAACAGGATGCGGTTGGTAAAATGGAAGGGTGTCTAGTCAGGGCAATGGCTGATTATGGATGGTGTCCTGCAAGGGTCCATCCTGGGTTCCCTTCAACTTCTCCATCTTTGTAAATGACATGCTGGGCACCTGTGGTGGGGCTAACTTGTTGCTATGTGCTGATGATGATGTACTTTACAGGTGCTCCAAAGATGCCAACCCGATCAACTGTCAGCTGTCAAACGATTTTTGAGAACTTGAAAAAATGGTTCATGGTCAACAAACTGGTCCTAAGTGTTAAAAAGGCCAAAGCCATCCTATTTGGTTCCAGTCCCTTGGGAACAGCAAGATAGCACATGTTATCCCTTACCTTGCTGCTCGGATCTCCTATTGTGGTGGTTAAATCTATTAAATACCTGGAGTTATTTGGAACAAGAAGTAACCTTCAGAACCCATGTAGATCACTTAATGAAATTGCTGCTCCAAACAATTAGGCTCCTCAAACACCTAAACAATTTCCTCACCAAGGAGTCATGGCTAGTAATTGCCAGTAGCATGTTGCTACCCTGAAATGCACTAGCTTAAAATGCTATACCACAAAATTGGTCGCTTCGCATCTGGAGTCTCAGGTAGGGAGCACCATTGCAATGTTCCACAGTTACTGAACTGGCCCTCACTATAAGGCTGGCTGGAGTATTCCCTTCTCTGTTTGGCCTTTAAATTGACAAAAGTGCTACTCCTTCAAATCTGCAGGATGTTTTGGTTGCAAAACCCCAGAGAAGGACTTGCTGGTCCTCCAGATGCACTCTCTTAGAAGGGTGAGGTCCAACACAGGGAAAAGATTATTTGCCAACTCTACTCCTTGCCTGTGGAACAACCTCCCAGAAACCCTACAAGAGTGCTCCTCACTTGAAGGTTTCAATGAAGGGCTTAAAGAGAACAGGAAATGCGTGCTAACTGGCAGCAGTTAGTAATATTCCTAGTAAGAGAAATGAAAGGCTGGCCTCCAAATGAGCCAGATTTAACTGTACGTTAATAAACATTGATGTGACAAATTGTGTTTTCAATAGATGTCTTTTTATGGACAACATTCTGCACAGTTCTCTTCATGGAACCAGTAATCTGGAGTTTTTACTATGTAACAGTTTATGTACAGAATGGTAAACACAAGTTACTGACCTATCAGATCCATGCTTAGAGTTCTTTGCTCAAATCATGACATAATTAAAACTCCAGATCACAGGTTCCATGAAGAAAACTGTAACAGAATGCTGCCCACAAAAGCAAAACAATACAAAATACCGTTTTTCACATCACTTTTTATTCAGGTATAGTTACATATGGATCATTTAGGCTTATGGATATCATATCTGTAAATGGAAGCACTATAAACTGTTACCAATTAGAAATCATTTCCTGTCCTCTTTAAGGCCCTCTTACTTGAGTGCAACAAATGCACCTGCTATCACTGACATGTTCTTCCCTCAGTGAGAATTGGTCCTCAGAAATGTCTGTGTTGGTTTGTGAAGTCTACTATTTGAACCTATTCTTGTCAGTCTGCATAACGTATGGTTTGCCAGACCTATGACGTATTTGCAACTAAGTTTTTTAACACCATAACCCTAATGAATCCTGAATGTATGTAACCTTATATAGCTCATTGTCTTCGAATATGCTGAATCTTGAATGTATGTAACCTTTTGTAACTCATTGTGGTCTTTGAATGTATGATGTCTTTCTGCTATGCCTTTATATAATAAAATCTTGGTCACTCTTGAAAAAGAACTCTTAGTCTCAGTGGGCCCACCCGGACAACACAATTCAATAAATAATGAATATGATTACTCAGGTGCAGAGTCCATGATTTATTATACAGTAGGAGAGCCGAATACCTAAAAAGTCATAAAACAGAATGTGTTCTAATTTAGTACTAATAAAAATAGCTTCAATTTATGTGCTTTGTTCTTACCAGCCACCATACCTTGTGTTATTCTGCAGATTGATTTGACAACCATTTGGTGTACATAATTTGTGAAACAAATCCAATTTCCATTGGAAACCTAGTTTTGGCAACAAAAGTAAAATAATATTGTCAACATATGTTAGACAACCAATATGTTTTTTTTTCATTTTGGAATTTGCTATTGTTCAATTCCAGCAAAATTGTGTTAATGAAATGATTAAATAGGGTTGGGGCCAGGATACATCCCTATTTGACCTCCACATTTGTTATGATTTTATTAGTCATTTTGCCAGCCAAGGAATACCTCACCCTTGACCATGTTTTAGACTACAGTTTACTTATAATATTCAATAGGTACTTTGGTATGCCTAGATTATCTAGTTTTTCCCATAGGATATTCCTGCTGATCCTATGAAAAGCTTGTGAGACGTTTAAGAATACCACATACACTGGTTGTTTCTTTATGATGTTGTAGTTATTTATTTACTATGTAGTCTAAATTGAAACAGTTATTTTATTTATTTTTTATTTATTTTATTTCATTTTTGTTGACCGGGTAAGTGCACTAGACAAATCCTGCCTATTTTCAGGCACGACCCAGGGGAGGGGGATACAGATGAATGCCAACTGACCTTGAACCAGATTAAGCTGTTGGTGGTATTTTTAGTGAATGAGGGAAATTTGGCCAGGACACCAGGGAAATGTTCCTACTCTTTTCGATAAGTGCCATGGGATCTTTAACATCCACCTGAATTACCACCAGTCCAGGCAGATGGGACCTCAGTTTCACATCTCATCCGAAAGACGGCACCTCAGAAGTGCAGCACCCCTCTCATGCTGCACTACAGTGTCAGTACTGGGATATTAACGCAAGTGCCAGATGTGGGAACTGAACCCACAGCCCTCTGATCTCCCGGCCTCAGAGGTTATCTATTGCAACACACAAGCTAAGTCTTACCAAGACTATGACTGAAATTTTTTTTGAAAGTTATCTGGAGGCTAATGGGTATATACTGGAGCAGATCTCCGTAATCTCATTTTTAGGGCTGCAGTGGGTGGAGCCTTACAGACCTCTTGCTATCAAAAAAGGACTCTGCATTCCTTTCAACTGAACAATCTGTTGGAGTTGCGCCACAGTCACCTCTGCATCTGTGGAGCACTCCACTCGCACTGCACAATTTTTTATTTTTACAAAAATTGGCACCTTCCTGATCATGATACTGGGGGACTGGGCAGCCCCAGTGTCACACTTATGTTTCTGGGGGAAGGGGGTACTGAGAGGGAGTGTCGGGTGGGGGGATATGTCTAATTAAAAAAAAAAAACGGTGACCATGGCAGAACACAGCACATTGTGCCATGTCCAAGATGGCCACCGCACTCTACTGCACATTTGCTAGTACTTGCACATGCACAATAGAGTATGGCTGCCATCTCGGACATTGTGGAGTGTGCCATGTTCTGCTATGGCCACCATATGTTTGTTTTTTTTTAAATTAGAGATATCCCCCCAACCAATAGTCCCTCTCAGCACACACACCCTGGAAACATAAGAGTGACACTCGGGGTGCCCAATCCCCCAGTGTCCCGATCAGGATGGCGCTGATTTTTTAAAATTAAATTATATATACCCCACACCTGACCCTCCCTCTCAGCAACCCCCAGAAATATAAGAGTGACACTGGGGGTGCCCATCCCTGTGTCCCAATCAGGACGTCTCCATTTTTTTTCATATTCCCCACCTGACCTTCCCTCGCCTCCCCCGAAACAGAAATGTGATGCTAGGGGTACCCAATCCCCAGTGTCATGATCCAGAATCCTCAGGTTTCTTTCTCTTTTAAACCCTGCAAAAAAACCATCCATCGATGTATTTTGTGGCAGTTAGATCCCCCACCTGACCCCCTACTCTGCACCCCCATCCCCAAGCCCTTACTTACCAACTGGGAGTCCAATGCCATAATCCTCTCTGGACCACAGACACGTCTTCACTGTTCAAAGCTGGACCATGAATGTAGAAACAGGTATGTGGTTCAATGTATTTCAATGGGGATTTGAACTTAGTGGCATAACTTGGGCATTTTTTTTAATTGTATTTTATTGGTTTTAGCAGCATAGTATAGTACCACATGAAATACAGCAATACATTTAAAGACATCATACAAGACAATGGGCAATAGCAGCAATATACATTCAGAGACCCCGCAGTACATGGGGGTTCCTTTATATGGGTTTGACTTATCTTAAAAAACAAAGGCCTACTCCTAGCTACAATAAGAATAATGATACTAAAAGTGATGACAATGGTATCCCCCTTAGGGTTCAGGCTGCAAAAATAATTTACCAGAGAAAGAAGGACCCCAATCGACTCTTTCCCCTTAACCCCCCGTCCACCCTCTGAAACCCTACCTTTTTTCGGGCATTACATGGTATATTTAAGGGACAAAGTCCGGATAATGTTCCAGTCGATAGAGCATCCAGCATTTCCAAAGACTGTCAAAACTATGAATCCTGTTACTCATCCTAGCTGAAATCCTCTCCAAATTATAAATTTCATATGTCAATTTTCTCCAGGACTCTTTAGTCAGGATCTGAGTGGAAAGCCAGAGTCAAGTTATAATCTCTTTGGCCGCCAAGACCAACAGTGTTAGCATTCTAAAAAGCTTCTCCTGGACCTTAAGTCCAGAAGGGGGGACTGCTGTCAAGATAAAGGTCGGGGTGAGTATCTCCGGCCTCTCATAGATGGCATTTAGCTCATTTATAATCTCTTGCCAGTATCCCAATAGATGTGGACATGACAACAAAATATGTCCCATCTCCACCTCATCTTGTCCACACCCCCTTCAACAGGTTCCGTATCCATATCCTCTAAATTTTGCAGTGATAGCTGGGGTTCTAAAGAACTTTATTCTGGCCTTCCAGACAAATTACCGCCAATAGATATTAGAGGAGATCTTGGAGTATAATAAAGTTGTGGTTTGCCACTGATCGACCTCTAATTCAAGTCCCATTTCTCTTGACCACTTAATTCTAAGGTAGTCCAATGACTCAGTACTGTATGACCTGAGAGCCAGATATAAACCCCTAATGATATGCTCCTGTACTTGCCCCCTTAAATGGTGTATCACCATTTGGATCGAGAGAGAGGGGATTCAGCTACTTCTGATTGGATCTCCTCAAATGGGGTCAAACTATTTCTAAGGGACATATAGGACCTATATTGGTCATTAGGAAGCTTATACTCTGTCTGTAAGTGGGAGAAAGAATGAATGCTTCATGGACCTACTAATTGAAAGGTATAGTGGAGGTTGAACCTCTCTCGTGGTTGGGTCAGGATCATAGAGAGGTACCTTCTCTTTGAAGGGGATATCAGATTTCTCCACATGTGTAACCAGCTTCTGAAAAATTCTGAGGTAAATTTCTTAAACTTTTTGAGTGGTATGCACCCTAGTGGATCCCTAACAATAAAAGACGGAAAACTCTCCAGACCATTTAGTGTGACTTCAATGTCCTTCCAATATGCGGTATAATGGGTGGCTGCATGTAACAGGGATATGCAAATTTGAGCTGCTTGGGCATATCTCTTCATGTATGGGAGATTTAGTCCCCCCTGCACTCTGGACAGCTGTAACATGGAATATTTTACTTGTGGTGTTTTACCTCCCCAGACAAACCTAGAGATGAATTTTTCCCATGTTTAGAAATAGGTATTTGAGGGGAGCACTGGGAGAGTTTATAAAAAGAAAAGCAGGTGAGGCAGAATATTCTGTAGTACCATTTCGACTCGGGATAGGATCCACAGAGGAAGCAAGGCCCACCTGGATAGGTTGGAAGTAATTTGTTGGAGGATAGGTTTGAAGTTCATCAGATCCAGATACATGATTTTATATGGTATTTTTACACCTAAATATCTCATCTCCATTCTGCTTCAACGGAATGGGAAGTCTGCCTTCAGAATTCTAGAGGGTTGAAAGAAATATGTTAAGACCTCCATCTTAGTGCTGTTAACTTTATAGCCAGCCAACTTGCTAAATATATCTAACTGTGCCCAAACCACCGGAACAGAGTTTTCCAGAGAAGTAAGAGTCAACAAAATATCGTCAGCAAAAAGTGTCAGTTTATGGGACTGTCCCCCCCACTGGAATTCCCTCTACCTGGGTTTGGCCCTGTTATTGGCAGCTAATGGTTCCAAATAGAGGGTGAATAACAACGTCGATAGTGGGCATCCTTGTCTGGTGCCCCTAGAGAGGGGGAATGGTGAAGAAAGCATCCCATTAAGTTTAAGATAAGCTAGTGGCATGTGATACATGGCCTGAATTTGGGAAATTAATTTATCCATAAATGCGAAGTGCTTCAGGGTGGCCCACATATAAGGCCAAGACACCCTGTCAAATGCCTTCTCAGCATCAAGATTGAGAAGGACTAGTGGTATCTGCCTGTGGGATGCATATTCAGTGAGTAGCAACACCCACCTGACTGCATCATGTGCCTGATGCTTCATGATGAAGCCCACTTGGTCACCATCAATTAACTTGGGCATTTTTGCAAATTTTTGGACCAAATTTTGAACATGCCTTCTTTGGAACCCGACCTCATGAGTAATTGAATTGTCATTAGGCAGATCTGTCCTGAAAGGTGATTTTGTGGTCCCAGCATGAAATCACCTTTCAGACAGGAGTTGAAAATTTTCTCTGCCCTTGTTCAAGAGGAGGGGCCATAAGAAGGCTATGTTGAAAATGTAGTATAAAAATAAAAAAAAAAAAAAAAAGTTGTGAACTTACATTGAATTTTGTGAATGCAGGCTCGTAATTTTGGTTATTTTCACTATTTTCCCCCAAATTCATGACGTAGACATATCCTTACAGCACCTCATGAGTGTAACAGCTGTCATTTTTCAAATCCTGGCCATATACCCTCCCCTCCCCATGTCCACTGGTGTCCCCCAAGGTTTGGTGCTTGGGCCTATCCTTTTCTCTATTTTTCTAAACAACCTGCCCCAAACTTGTTCTGCCTCCTCGATCCACATGTATGCTGATGACACTGTTCTGTTTTCTTCTGGCTCCTCCCTAGCCACAGTTGCCTCTACCCTCCAGGCGGATTTTAACAAAGTCCAGCTCTGGTTCAACTCTCACCAGTTCTCTCTAAATGCAAAAAAATCTGTAACTATGACTTTTGGTACATCCCAACGACTAGCCAGGCTCCCCTCCCTCCCACTTTTCCACACCCTTGATGGGTCAGAGCTGGAGGACGTCACCTCCTTCCAGTGTCTTGGAGTTTGGCTTGACCGCCACCTCACTTTCACAGTCCATGCTGACTCTGTACTAACAAAACTCTGCCCCAAGCTCGGGGCTTTATTTCGGAACTGTACTAGCCTCCCCTATCCAGTCTGTCATGAGCTTATCCAGAAGATTATACTTCCCTCCTTCAATTATTGTGATATTGTATGCAGTGCTGCCCACAAGTCAGTTTTATCTAAATTGGATACTCTTTTTAACACTTTCTGATGGTTTGCTCTTGACACTCCTCCTCGCATCCACCACTGCGAGCTATACTGCTCCCTTGTTCTCCCCTCCCTTGAGAACCGCTGCCAAATACACTGTGCCAAGTTTATCTTGAAGAACTGGTTTGGTTCCCTCCCAGTGTACCTGACCTCTGTACTAGTGCCCCCTCTGGCACCCACTTATGCTCTGAGGTCCCTAGACTCTTGGCTCCTTTTAGTCCCCAGACGTCAGACCCAAGCCGGCCAGGCCACCTTCTCTCACTGCTTACCTCAACTCTGGAACTCTTTCCCCTCTGAAATTCTCTACTCTTCCTCTGTCCGCTCACTATCCTATGCCCTTGCCAATCACTGTTCAATAAACTGCTCCTGCAGCTAATTCTCCAATTTATTCTGCTTCAGACACGCCTATATTTCTTCTCCCAGTAGGCCCAATGGTGCTACTTTGCCAACCACACCCAGCTACTGCACTTGATCCCAACTTTTGAGCTAGCTAGCTTGCACTTATCCTATCTCATTATATACCACAACCCAATACCTTAGCAGGATTTCCTCATTGAAACTGTTACTCTCGACTATTAGGGTATACATAATATCCACGCTCACCTATTCCTGTCAAATATATGCAGCTGTATTATGTAATTATATGTTTTCAGGTATAAAGCAGGACTTCCCCATTGTAACTACTACCATACTATATGTAAGGGTAAATTGTTATCTACGCCCAACTAGTTCTGTCAAATCTTTTCAACTGTATTGTAAATTGTATGTATGTATATATGTCAGGAACTGGGCTACCCTTGTCCTCCTCACTGTACCCCTCCCCCCAGGTCGCACTGGGAGATGAGCAGTTCTTGCTCAGTGTGCTTTTCCTGATGAAACAATTTCAATAAATAAATAAATAAAATAAATAAAATATTTTTTTTACACCCCGAAAGGTGATTTCATGGTCCCTGCATGAAATCACCTTTCAGGCAGGAGCTGAAAATGTTCTCTGTCCTTGTTCGTGAGGTGGGTTCATAAGAAGGCTATGCTGAAAATTTGGTGTAAAAATATTAAATAACAATAAAGATACGAGCCTACACTGAATTTTACAAACACAAGCTTGTAACTTTGGTAATTTTTTATATTTTAACCCAAATTTACAACATAGCCATATTTTTACAGTGTCCCGTTAGATGGGTGAACCAAACTGAGCGACTCGAAAATGAGCGACTCAATTTGGGCACCCTTAGGAGTAGCGAGGGTGGAAGTATTGTGAGGGGGTTGCGATAGCAACAGATGAGGGTCAGAATAGTGACTGCAAATGAAGGGGCTTTGCCTGGTGATGTGGGTTAAAAAGATGAGTGCAGCCTTCTGCTGCCAAGCTGATCACCTGGCGTGGCAGTATAGATGCTGCCTACAGTGTCAATGGTTCCTGGTTAAGAATCACCTGCAGGTACTATTTTTTTCTGTGTGGGTGTTGTTATTTTTTTCCCGGACTGTTGCCCCAGCTGTGGTATGCCCCCTGTTCAGTGTCCGGCTCCCCCCTGGGAGTTGATTATAGTTATATGGGGGTGCGGGGGCTTGCTCCCCACAAAAAGGGGTGTGGGTGGCATAGCCCCATGCATTAAACATTTATTTTCCTTATTTTCCTGCCGTCACCATTGTGATAGGTGCAGAGGTCGGTTCTGTGCTGATTTTGTTTTCGGCAACATGGACTCACTCTTCTGCAAGACACCTTAGTATTTTTGCTATTATGACATGGAACCTATCTTTACAGCACCTCGTGAATGTGACAGCTGTCATTTTTGAAATCCTGGCCAAAATGTATTTTTTACGTCCCAAAAGGTGATTTCACTGTCTCTGCATGAAATAACCTTTTGGGCAGGAGTTGAAAATTTTCTCTGCCTTTGTTCATGAGGTGGGGTAATAAGAAGGCTATGTTGAAAATTTGGTGTAAAAATATTAAAATAAATAAAGTTATGGGGCTGGCCCGGTGGTGCTGAGGGTTGAGGTGCTGGATGCCACACCTCGTGCCACGCCAATGACCTGGGGTTCGGATACAGACTTGGGTTGTTGGGATGCTGGCATGGGGGAGGGTGGGAGCAGGATCAAGCGTTGGCTCTCCTCTCCCAGGTGGGTGGGTCACCCATCCGTAGTCCTGTCGTCACTGGATAGATGTCCGGTGGCAGCCGCAGGCAGTAACGGGTGACTGGTAGGGTGAGACATCCCATAGGGCATGATGTGCGCGTGCCTCCACACACATGTGTCACATCTGGAATGCACAGGATCAGGACTGTGGTGAAAACTGACAAAAAAGCAAGAAGTACTTATGGAAAAATTAAAGTTATTAGTCTAAGTTGAATTTTGCAAATGCAGGCTCGTAAACTTTGGTAATCTTCAATATTTGTACCCCAAATTTATAACATAGCCATATCTTTATAGCACCTAATGAATATGAAAGCTGTCATTTTTCAAATCCTGGCCTCAATTTTTTTTTACATCCTGGAAGGCGATTTTGCGGTCCCTGCGCAAAATCACCTTTCTGGCAGGAGTTGATCATTTTCTCTGCCATTGTTCATGAGGTGGGATTATAGCATGGTTATGTTCTCAATTTGGTGTAAACATATTTAAAAACTAAAAAAGTTATCAGGCTATGTTGAATTTTGCAAACGCAGGCTTGTAAGTTTGGTAATATTCAATATTTTTAACCCCAATTTTTAACATAACTATTTCTTTACAGCACCTCATGAATGTGGCAGCTGTTATTTTTCAACTCCTGCCCAAAATGTGTTTTTGCGTCCCAAAAGTTGAATTTACAGTCTGGGCGTGAAATCACCTTTTGGACAGGATTTGCACATTTGCTCTGCCATTCTTCATGAGGCAGGGCCATAACAAGACTATGTTGAAAATTTGGTGTACAAATATTACAAAACAACAAGCTACCATGCCTATGTTAAATTTTGCTAATTAAGGCTCATAACTTTGGTAATTTTCAATATTTTTACACCAGATTCCTCACCTGCAGCCCTATCAGCTCTGGCCAGAGTTTGTTTATCTATAGGGATTATAATTGCCTCTTTCCAGGAGTCTGGGATATTTAATGTATTCCATATATTCAAACAGGCATGGGATAGGCATAAGGGAGCAATAAAGATGAGTATGAATATATATGCCATTGACACAGCAAAGGCCTATGGCACATTCATAAAGTAGAAGAAATGGGCAGACTGGATGGGCCTTGCGATCCTTATCTGCCATCAACTTCTATGTTTCTATTATTAAATAATATCACCAAAATAGGGGGACCGTCAGTCATGTTCAAACCTATAGATTTCCACTGTTATTTTATCTGGACAAGGTGCTTATCTAACTTCTGTTGATTAATAACTTTATCTCTCCTTCCTGTATTGATGGGCATTCCATGAATTCAACCCTTCCTCCCTCTGTCTGGTCTGTCTCTTTCAGCATCTGCAAAAAAAAAAACAGAATCAGGTTGGTGTAACAATCCTCCCATGTATTGTGGTGTATCTAAACATTTATAACTGGATGCCGACTTGAAGTGCCTCTAGTTGTAATGCACCAGAATTTCCCATAGTCACTGTAGATAACTGATTCCTATACATTTTACTGAAGGGCAAGCTGATAAACTTCTTTTTCATTTTTATAATTTGTTTATATTTCTTTTTTTCTGTGTGTAGGCTCTGCAGGTTCTCTTTAGGGTTACACCTTTCCACGCCTCTTAATGCTTTGTTGACTATTTTCTTTTGTGCTCTGCATTTATCAGTGTCCCATGAGTCATTTTTGCATTCCCTTTACAATTTTTGTATATATTAATTGCTAAATTTTCTAAAATGTTGGCCATTACTGAACTAACAGCTTCTGACTCATTTGCAGCTAATAATTCTGACTTTAGGCTTTGAAAATTTTGCGTACCCAAACAGGGCATCAAAGATGATTCATGGACTGTGTGATAAGTCATACGAGAAGAGACTTCAGGAGTTGAACATGTACTCCCTGGAGGAAAGGAAGGACAGGGGGGATATGATTGAGGTCTTTAAATACTTAAAGGGGATAAATTGGGTCAGTGCTGAGGGACTGCTCCAAGTAAAGGAGGAAGGGACCATGAGAGGACACATCCTAAGATTGGTGGGGGGTAGATTTAGAGGTGAGGTGGGGCAGCACTACTTCACAGAGAGGGTGGTGGCACCATAGAATGCACTGCCGGGGAGCTGGTTGCAATGGCATCAGTGGGGGGGGGTCAAAAGGGGCTGTGACAGGTATGTGGGAAAGCTGCAGGTGGGGAATGAAGCCCAAAACATGATAATTAAAGGGCTGAGACCAGAAATCGGGATGCTCAAGATGGGGTGGGGGCAGCTACAGAGTTGTAACTCTGTGCTGCATCTCGAGCAGACTAGATAGACCATTTGGCCTAATCTGCTGGCATCTTAGTATGTTAGTATGTTAGACATTCAGTATTCTCCTAGAAACATAGAACTTGCTGGCAGAGAAAGACCACTTTGCCCACCTAGTCTGACCATTTTTCCCTGACTCTACTGTCACCACAGACACTATCTGATTTCTGACTACCTCCCCCTTATTTCCTACCAAGATTTCTTTGTGCCTATCCCATGCATGCATGCTTGAAGCCCACCCTGTTTTTGCCCCCACCACCTCCATTGGAAAACTGGTTCAGGCATCGACCACTTTATCAGTGAAGAAGTGCTTCCTAACGTCCCTCCTAAATTCCCCCATTCCAGCTTCATTGCATGCCCCATTTTCTCATGCACCTTCTTCTCTGATAAATGCTTCTGTCTTGTACCTTAGTCACCTTCGTGAAGTATTTATAGGTCTCTATCATGTCCCCTCTTTTCTTCCTCTTTTCCAGGGGGTGCATATTGAGATACCCTAGTTTCTTCTGATAGGGCTTTTGATGCAGCTCCTGCACCATTTTAGTTGCTCTCCTCTGGACAACCTCAACCCTGTCTATGTCCTTCTTGAGATGTGGTCTCTAGAACTGAACACAGTATTTCAGGTGGATCTCACCAATGATGTATACAGTGGTAATATCACCTCTCTCCTTTTGATGGTGGTACCACTCCCTATGCACCTCAGCATCCCACTGGCCCTACCTACAGTACTGCCTTATTGCATTGCCTTACCATCTTGAGGTCATCAGGTAAGAGTACCTCAAGGTCTTTTGCTGTTTAGTTATTGTCAGTTCCTCTCCCATAATTTTATACTCTGCCTCTGAGTTTCTGTGCCCTAGGTGCATTATTTTGCACTTTTTTTGCATTGAAACCCAGCTGTCATCCCTTTGATCAATCCTTGAGTTCTCTCAGGTGCCCACAGCTTCTCTCCACTCCCCTCTGGAGTGCCTACCCTATTGCAGATTGTGTTGTCATCTGCAAAGAGGCATACATTCCCTTCCAGAGTTCTGCAATGTCACTTATAAAGATACTAAACAGGACTGGTCACAGTACTGAGCCCTGAGGTACCCTGTTGGTCACTCTCCCTTCCCAGTGTGAGTGCATTTACCACAACTCTCTGTCTCTTATCCATCAACCAATTTCACACCCAGTTTGCCACCATGGGACCCACCCCCAAACTACTCAGTTTCCTATTAAGCCTCCTATATGGAACGGTGTCAAAGACCTTGCTGAAGTCTAAATAGGCCATGTCCAGTGCTCCACCCTGATCTATTTCCATGGACACCCAGTCAAAGAAATCAATCAGGTTCATCTGACATGACCTCCCTGCCATGAATCCATACTATCTTGAGTCTTGTAACCCACTGAATTCAAGATACTGCACAAGCCTTTCTTTAAAAGCACCTCCTTTGACTTCCCCACCACTGATTCAGACTGGTCTACAGTTGCCAGCCTCCTCTCTGCTGCTTCTTTTATGAAGCAGGACTACATCTTCCCTCCTCCAGTCCTCTTACCCAGTCCTGTTTCCAATGAGTTGTTGAATAGGGCTGTCAGAGGTGCAGCCAGTGCCTCCCTGAGTTCCCTCAGCACCCTCGAGTGTACCCTGTCCGATCCCATAGCTTTATCTACTTTCAGATTTGCAAGTCCTTTTTGGACTCTTTCAACTGTGAATGGACCTATGCTTACTTCCCTCCTCCCAGTGTTTCTGCTGATTTTATGTGGTCCATCCCCATCAATTTCCATTGTGGAAACTGAACAGAAGATTCTGTTCAAGATAACTGCTTTTCTTCATCCTCCTCTGTGCAGTCTCCCCATGCCCTTCTTAACCTCACATTCCCTCCCTTGTCTTCCTCTTATCACTTATGTACCTAAATAATCTTGTCTCCCTTAGTCACCCCTCTAACCATCCTTTCCTCAGTTTATGCTTTTTTGCACCTCACTGCCTTCCCTGCTTCTCTCTGCTTTTCCTGGTACTCCTCCCTATCCACTTCCCTCTACTCTCTTCGGAAATCCTGAATGATGCTCTTTTAGCCTTAGATTTTGCAGCCACTTCCATTGAGAGAGTGTGTAGGGGTGGTTATGACTATGAGGGGCAGACGGAAGGATGGGGCAGCTGCTAGTTGAGGGGCTAGCTGCACAATTGAGCAGACACAACAGACCACGAGGTCTGTTTCTGCTGGCGTTTTTTATGTTCGTATGTAATCATAGTGGTCTCTTTCTTCTCCTGTTCTTGCTCACTTCTTTTACACAGAGGTTTGTTTACTTCACTATGTCATCCCTTAATTTGTCCCATTGTTTCTCCACCCCACCCATGCAATCCCCTCTCTTAGGTTGTCTTAGAGGCATTTGCCTATTTTGTTAAAATCTGGCCTCCTGAAGTTCAGGAGTCTCACCCTTGTGTGGGTTGCCTCTGCTGCTGTCCTTATGTTAAATCACACTTTATGGTGATCACTGGTCCCTAGGTGGCATCTCACCTTAATGTCTGCAATACTATTCCTGTTTGTGAGCATGAGGTCCAGTACTGCCCCATCACCAGTGGGCTCCTTGACTAATTGCCTGAGAAATGTCCTATGCAGGGAGTCTAGGATGTTCCTACTTTTAGCCAAGGCTACAGCTGGGAGGATCTAGTCTACATCTGGCAGACTGAAGTCCTCTACCAGCAGCTCCTCCCTTTTTTCCACCATTGTGCTGATGGCCCCCCATTGCCTTACCCAGTTCCACCCCCTGTGTTGGAGGTCTGTATATCACCCCAGTGCGAATGGTGGCTCTGGCTCCTTTCTCCAGGGTGACCCATAATACCTCCAGCCCCTCCTTTCCCCCGGTTCTTTATGTTTCCATCACCTTGATACCCTCCCTTACACATAGCACAATCCCTCCTCTCTTCCTCTCTCCCCTCCCTATCCTTTCTGAACTGAGTGTAGTATGGTATGGCCATGTCCCACTTGTGGCTACTCGTGCACTTTGACTCAATAGAGACATACAAGTATCTTACAGGGAGGAACAGGGTGCAGGAATACACTATTTTTAAGTGAAAAAGATGTTCCAGGACTAGAGGGCATGGGATGAAGTTGGAAGGAGGACGATTCAGAGGAAACGTGAGGAAGAATTTCTTCACAGAACGGGTGGTGGACAAGTGCAACACCCTGCCAGAGGAAGTGGTGGGGGCTGAAACAATCACGGGATTTAAGAATGCTTGGGATAGACATAAAGGAATTCTGGAGGTCAGGGGTAAGGGGCAACAGACTTCTAGGAAAACATAAACTGAACTTACAAGCTCAAATGGGCAGACTGGGTGGACCATAGGCCCTTATCTGCTGACACTGTCTATGTATCTATGTAATGGCCATTATATCCAGATGCACCTCTGCCATAATGGCCCCTAAGTCTGGAATTTTATTTCCAAGACTCCTTGCATTTGCACACATGGTGCTCTACACTTGACTCCCACTCGTTCTGCAACCCCCACTTTCTCCCCTTGTGCCCTGCCTTGTTTTCCTCTCTCTTTTTTTGCAACTTTGTTTTCTGTCCCCCTTGCCCTCTACTTCTCTACTGTTCCCATTAACCTGCTCCCTGGGGGATTGTCCTCCCCTATGGCCCTTCCTTTCTACTGCTTCAGTCGGTGGAGGGGCAGTTTATGCCTCTCTTTGTATTTCCACCACCCTCATCAGCTAAATTACATGTTCATCGAAGTAACATTTAAACCATCCACTGAGGACTGCACTTCCCCTTCCACATGGATGCAGACTATCACCTCTGTATAGGCCCTCATCCCTTCAGGTTGGTCCTCAGTCACCAATGTAGCTGTACCCCTCTTCACCACGCCATTTCTTTAACCATGAGTTGAAGCTCCTGGTGTGGAGTACCTTATCCTCTCTGTGACCGTAGGCAGGCAGCACCTCAGCTAAAGCTACCATGCATACTACTTGCCTTAGGCCCCTCCCCAGTTCCCTGAACTCTCCCTGCACAACTCCAGCCCCATCCCTTACTACAGTATTTCATGAGTCACCAGGTGGACAATAACATCCAGTCCCCTGCCTTACCTCCCTGCAATACTTAGGATCTGCTGCCCATCCCTTCAAGCTATGATGCCTCGTATGCACCTTACCTCCCTCTCACCATCCCTTCCTGCTCACAAATCTACCCCCCTAAAAATTAAGTCCTCCACCAGAAGCTGCTTCCTTCTCTGCTGGGGTCCTCCACCTCCCACCTTGTGGCCTTCCCTGCAGAGGACTCACACATCCTCCCTTGCCACTGCTTTGGGTGCCTGCTGATGGCAACTCTGTCCTGCCAGAACAGTGAAGGAACTCTGTAGTGGCATAGGCTGAGGAATGTACTACTACTTCAGGTGCCTCCACCCAGCAGTCCTATCCCACCAGAATGGTGAAGGAATTATGTAGTGGCACAGGCTCAGGAATGCCTATTTAGCCTTTGTCTATTTAATATTGTCAAATTATTAATTGCAATTGGGCCCAAGCCCTTAGAAGCTATGTTAGCCTCAAATGTTACTTTCAGATTCAAGGAGATTGGTAAATGGTCACTATTTGCTTTTGTGGAAAGTGAGGCTAGCTTTTCCCACATACTAAAGTTAGCAAACACTGTACATAATTAATGGTGGAAGCTCCATTACCTCTAAAAAAAAAGGTGAACTCACCATCAAAATCATCTTTGGTTCTGCCACTGAGCACCAACTATGCATGGTTAAACATTAGGGTGACCAGTTCTACTCCTGCAGTATTTGTTTTGATATGTTTAGCCTTACTTTCAGTACAAATATGAGTTATATACTGACTTCCAGTTTTGGGTTAGGTCCCACAGTTCAAACAGCTCAGAGCTGCCTATTCTTCTATTAAAATTCCCCATTATGAGCATAGTCTCAAGTGGATACTTCTCTTCTAAGTCTTTTAATAATTTTTTATACTCAGTCCAGATTTCTTCACTATAGTATTTGGAATTAGTTAGGGTTGATATATATTAGTGTGCCATTGCCACAGCGAAATCCCTACAGTGATGGCACTGTTGGTGCTGTAACCAGATTGACAGTCATTCTGTTGATTGGGATTTTGCAGTGCCGGCTGTCTTGCCGCCCCAAGGGTTTTGCCCTTTTCCCCCCATATACCTCTGATCCAGAGGTGATTATGTTAATATTCGGGGGGAAGGCAAAGCCTTCCACAAACTTCTAGAATTGTTGCCGCAATCGTGGTCTGTTGGCACACTTGCTCGGTGACGTGGTCACCATCAGCAATTTGTTGTTGCTGTAAAGTCAGTCAATGTCTCTGATGTTGAACCAACTTGGTGGAACCATATATGTTAACCACAACCAAATTTTCAGCACCTCCTATTATTCTTATCACCAAAACCTGTTTGCAATTCTCATACATCTCCTAAATTTTAAAATTAGAACACTGTTTGAGGTTTTTAATCAGAGTCAAAAGTTTGCCTACGGACCTTGCACCTTTATTATATGTTATTAGAGGAACACTTAAAGTAATGCAAACTCCAGTTTTGGTGTGTCATACAGGCACCAAGTCTCTCATAAGAGAACTATTTCATAGGATTCAATAAACTTTAAATTCTATATCACTGACTTATCTATTAGCCCCATGACAGTCCAAGTAAGTAACTTTAGGAGATACTTAAGTTTTGTTTTTTGCTTTTTTTGTCAGGCAGCTGTTTCTTGCAGGACCCTAAATCTGTTTCCTGGCATTCCATCTGCCCTCTAAGTACTGCACTTTGGTGTCCATGCATCATCTTTGATTATGACCCATATTGTCTTAGTTTAATATGCAATATGGAATTTGAGGGAATAATTGACCCTAACCTGTAACAGAGATCCTTGCAGTATCCGTTTTTTCTGCCTCTATAGTCAGTTGTTTGCCAGTACTGTGCCTTCAACCACAATGTCAGTTTGTGAAAAGTCCTGTTCCCCATTGAATCTAAATGCCCATTTTATCCTCTGGTTTTTCAGTCTCACATTCAAAATGTTTGCAAATAGATTACAAATCAATATCAGCAATTTAGGATTTGCTTCACCTCCTTTCCATGGATTCCAAATATAGGTAAAATGACCTCTTTGTCTATGTTCTCCCATAAGTCTACACCTTTTCGGTGGTCCTCTATAACTTTCATAATGTGTTATAAGGTTGTATTACCCCTTTCATACTGGTTAGCAAACTCCATGAAATCTGAGAGCCACTTACGTTCTTCATTAAAGATCTCTAAATTATACAGGACCTGTGTTTTATCCCAGATAAAGTCTATGTTATGTACAATTACCATCACTTGCCCACAGTTATTTAACCCTCCAGTCTATGTCTTCATTTTATATATTGTTCCACAGGGTTCTTATTAATTTTCCTTAGGATAAAATACACAGATTTAGTCATTTTCTCAGGGTCTTCTTTTTTTTGAGGTAACTCATATATCCCCAAAATGACTTAATGTCCCCGTATGGCAAAGTTAATCAGAGTCCCAAGTTTGTTGGAAATTAACATTCTCCCTATCCCTCCCCTCCTTTTGTGGCCCATCCTCAGGGTTCTGTAAGCATTCTTTTTGGTTACTCTGTTTATTCACATCTGCATCTTCTCCTTTATGTTCTGGTGGTGTTTCAGTTTCCTGAGGTCTCCTGTTTATTGAAGTGTTTAACTCACCAGATTGTTTTTGTCACTCTCAGTGCTCATTATATTAATAACTGAGTTATCTCCGTCTGAGCTCTCCTTTATATTTTTAGTAGGGATAGGACAACTATTTGTCTTGTATTCGCTTCGTACCCAAATAGTGGCCTACCCTAACTATTCATATTTGGTTGAATACCTAATTGAAACCAGTCCAAATACAAACTGACATTTCTGCATTTGGAGCAAGCATCTTATCACCTATATCTGGTCCAGAATATGTCCCACCTTCAAAAATTTTCCAATTGTTAATTTTGTACAGATTGAAGCTATGACATATGAAATACCAAATGCAGTTTTGCACAGTGAATGTCACTATTTCACTGTTACTGCCTCACTTTGATTTTAAATTATGGCTTAACATACCTTAAATAAAAATAAAAGGAAATTAAATACAAATAAAAATGAAAATATAAAGTCTAAAGCCTTGTGTCTTCATTCACTATTTGTATTCGTTATTCAACAAGTACTGTGAATTATTCAGTGTTCGGTCAAATACTAGAAAGTATAATTCATCTCATCCCTAATTTTTAGTCATATTTGTTGCTTTTTTCCTTTTCTTTCTGTTTGTGGAATTTTTTTATACATTGATCAAGTGAAGCAGAAATTTCAATGACACTACATTCAGGCCTGTGGTTATTAGTCTTGGTGATGATTTCTGGATTTCCTTTCACATTTTCTGCTTGTTTTTGAGCAAGTAACATAACTTCAGACAACTGTGCTCCCTATTTTTCATCACTATTAATTATTACATTAAAATCAGATTGGCGGCCGGCCCGGTGGCACTGAGGGTTGAGGCACTGGACGCCACACCTCGTGTCACGCCGGCGACCCGGGTTCGGGAACGGACTCGGGTCGCCGGGGTCGGCAGGGGGAAGGAGGATCGAGTGTCCCAACGTGATGCTCTCCTCCTCGGGAGGGACCAGGGTGTTTAATACACCTGACGCCGAGAGCCGGGTGGAAGCACCACTGGGCAACGGCGGCTTCCTAGGGCAGGGAGCCGGATGGAGGACGCCGCACTTGGCAGGCATGAGCATGCTCTCGCCCGAGCCAAGCGCCCTCAGGGGTGAGAGGGAGGGACAGAAAACCAGAAAACAACCCTCGGCACTCCGGATGACGGCAGCTCCGGCCACCCAGACGACACAACACGGGCAGACCCTGCTGTGTAAGGTGCTTAGGAGGCAGGTAAGAGCACCTGAGAAAAAAAAAGACACTCTGGGGCAGATTCAGTGGGGGAGTCTGGAGGGCATTGAGACAGCCCGAAGGAGGGGAGTGCAGGGGGCGTCCAGGAGGGGATAAAAAGAAAAAAAAAAAAATCAGATTGGCTGTTAGTCGGATGAACTGCTTGAATCTTTTCAATGCAATTTGTCACAACATGTGCAACAGTTGGAACCTTATTATTACCCAGGTCCATTGGAAATAAACTGAATGTATGCTGAATTTGGTTCTCTTTTGTCTCTGTTTCCCTTTTTACTCAATAAAAGCACATGAAGTTAAAAAATAATCATATAATTAATACAGCTTCATTACCTAGATATGTGAGGAAATATTCAAACTCATTATTTTCCTGCTGATTATTTATTGATTTATCTATACCTTGCACTTCTTTTGTAACTGCCATGGCATTGTTTAACTTATTATTTAACATTTTTAATCCATTAATGGTTTGCTGTGGTTCAGAAACAATTTCCAGTATACCAGATTTGGTTTTGGGTGAACCCATATCCAAGTTCTAGGCCTCTGTGTCCAGTGTGAATGATATCTCCCTTGCACTATAAAAATTATCCAAGATCAGGAGTCACAAAAAACTCCCAAGACATTCTTTCTCAGCCACCACCCTCTCAGTGAAAAGTGCCTCCTCATCTCCCTCCTGAACCTTCCCACCAACAGCTTTAGAGTGTGCCTCTAGTGGTCTTGTTCCCATTAAGGCTGAAGAGGCGCTCAGTGCTCACCTTGTTTATACCTTTAAGGTATTTGAAGGTCTCAGTCACGTCCTCCCTCTCCCTTCTGTCCTTGAAATAGTACATGCCTATAGATCACAGTGGGGGAAGTACACTACCAATCCTATTTCCGCTTATATGTATGCCCCCCTACCTGCAATTCTCTGATGGGAGTACGTGCCGTCCTTACTTACTCTACTTGGCTTAGCTAAGGCAGTTATCACCAGCTCAATTCAGCCACCTATCAATTGGTGCTAACGCTCAACAGGCAGGGCAGTAGGCTCACTCATCACAGACATACTGATACTTTAACAGGATAAAGTAAATGGGCAGCACATTTCAGCAGCCCAGGCCTCAGATATAGAAGTATCTTCATCAGTATCATGTTATCCCTTGTCTCCCCTTCCCCATTGCCTTACAGCAGCCAGCACAGGTCACATGTGTTCCTCTCTAGCAACTGCACACTGTGCAGGGAGTAGGGGGTGTTGGAGACAAAAGAATACAGATATACCACCCTGGGTGGGCAGTTGGTATATGTGCATCAGTGGACAACTCAGCAATATATTGTCCAGGCTCTGCTTCAGTGTACGCAGACTCTGCTCAGTAGCCATTCGTCTTCCCAGACTGTAATGTAGCCGAACCTTCTTCTAACATATTTTAATGTTGAAAGCACAAGGGGGTGCTTTAGCTTCCATTTATATGCACCTTACTCTGCCCATGGCCAGCATCCTTACAGTCCTCTACTCAACCCCAAATGGGAAAAAACAATCTCTTCATGAGACACCCAGGTTGGCAGCCCTGATACTAACAAGGACCATTAGCCCTGCTGGTCCAGTCAACAACAAAGCATGCCATGGCGGCTTTTCAGTATTGCATATTAAGGGGGCACATCTACCCACAAATAAGACTCTAATTACAGCCGCAGTGGAGGAACACAGCTAGTGGTGGCAGATGTATTCTAAAATTACCTCTGATTGTCCACTCTGTTTATGCCTTTCAGCAGGGTGGAGGACACGGCATACATAAGATGCAGTGACTCACAACCTATAATATGGAATGTACAGTACTACTGATGGCACATATCCGCCACCTAGAAGGTGTCCTCATTAATACCTCACCAGATGGAAGTCGTCATTCAGAATCATGGCATGGTACAGCAGGACACACTCCAGAGAAGCTGCTTTGAAAACCTCCCATTACAATCATAGCACAGATTGCAGAAGTTAACCCCACATTCAGACATGGTAGAAATACAAACATGGCTTTAGTTCTCAATGCGTGGCTCTCACTTGCTCCAACTACAGTGGGGGGTATGTCATGCACCACAAGCCACCTATACCGCAGACTGGTTCCAATGATGCTTTGTCTAGCCACTATATTACTTTGTCCCACTCCTTGTCTGAGCAGGGCAGGTGTGAGAGAAGTATAGGCAATGGAGTTATATGCCTATTCTGTACCAATGAGGATCGTAGTTCTCAGACACGAAGCTGATGGGCACTCTGCAGAGCAGTGGCAACCTAAGTTATAATCAAACTTAAATGGCATCTATTCAACCCCTCAGCTGGAAACAGATGTTCAACAAGGAATACATAGTAATAGTCCCTCAAAGCAGAATGCACATTATGCATGACAATATGAGCATAACAATAGTTATGGGAAAGGATGACCACACTGTCCACCAGCAAATAAATACTGCAGACCAAATACATGGGTGTGCTCTGAGGTTAGCTTATTAAGGTAATAAAGGTAAAAAGGGTCCTAACTATATATCTGACACCCACGAGTGGGAGACCGGTCGATAACCTGAAATGGTTTGCAATCTACGACCCTTCATACAACTTTACCCATCAAAAAAACACAGGAAAGGGACCACCATAACTTCAACCATGACACATTTTGAGTGGTAATGATAATAGTCCCACAAAGCAGAATGCTCATCATGTATGACAATATAATCATAACAATAGTCATAGGAAGGGTTGACCACACTGTCAACCAGCACATACAAACTGCATACCAAACACATGGGTGTACTCTGAAGTTACCTCATTATTGTAATAAAGGCAAAAAGGGTCCCAATGACATATTTGGCACCCAAGAGTGGGAGACAGGTCAATAACTTGAAATAGTCTGCAGTCTACGACTCTTCATACAACTTTCCCAATCAAATAAAACACAGGAAAGGGACCATCATAACTTTAACCTCAACACATTTTGAGTGAAAACTAATTCAAGAATCCCTTGAATGATAGCCATATAATTAGCATTCCCATGGAATACTAATTACTAAGCAGTACTTAGTCCAGGCATAACCTTGCCTTCACTGAGACCACAAAAAACAAAGGTCAATCAGACTCTCTTACAGGAACTATCCTGCATAGTCTACCAAGAATATAAGATGGTAGCAATGATTCACTAGTCTCTGGAGGTTTCTGACCCAGAAACATAGAGAATGGCCAGCACCTGCTTCCTGAGCAACTGTTGGAGGTGCATAAAATACTGACATTGAGACAACGATAGCTTATTGGTTTCTGCCTCACTCTGGCTCTTCACTGATAGGCTTGCCACACAGTCTACAGTTGTACTGGGTCTGCCCCACATTACTTCACTTACTGCTTTTGGAACCCATGAGTAACTTGGAGTGCCACAGAGATAAATGACCCAGAAAGATCATCGATACATATACTGATGACCAATACGATTATGGTCCTTCTTCTGCTTTATGTAATATAGAAACATAGAAACATAGAATTTGACGGCAGATAAGGACCGCTTGGCACACCCAGTCTGCCCATTTCCCTGCCTACTGGATAAGCTGCAGATCCTAGTTAACCAGCAGCCTACTTCTTTCTACCCCCACCCCCTAGAATTGCCTTATGACTGTCTTGACTCCACGACCTCCTCCGGAAGGCCGTTCCATGCATCCACAACCCTCTCTGTGAAAAAAACTTCCTTAATTACCTCTGAGCCGCCCCCTCTATCTTCAAATTGTGCCCTTGTTTTGCACACCTCTTTTTTGAAAGATGCTACCCTCTTGGACTTTGTTGATTCCTTGAGTTACTTAAAAGTTTCTATCATGTCCCCCTCTCCCTCCTTTCCTCGAGGCTATACATATTAAGCTCCTTAAGTCTCTCTTCATATGTCTTCCGGTGCAGACCCTGCACCATTTTAGTTGCCCTCCTCTGGACAGCTTCCATCCTGTCTATGTTTTTGTGAAGACTGGGTCTCGAGAACTGCACACAGTACTCCAGATGGGGTCTCACCAGCTGTCTGTACAGAGGGATAATAACTTCCTGTTTTCTACTGGTGATGCCTCTCCCTATGCATCCCAGTATCCCCCCAGCCCTCCTTGCTGCCCTCTCACATTGCTTGCCCACCTTTAGGTCATCTGATATGACTACGCCCAGGTCCCTTTCCATTTTTGCTGTTGTTAGTATCTCACCCCCCATTGTGTACTCTTCCCCTGGGTTTTTGTTTCCCAGGTGCATTACCTTGCACTTCTTAGCATTGAATCTAAGCTGTCATACATTTGACCGTTCCTCTAACCTTGCCAAGTCCCTTTTCATCCTTTCCACCCTACCTTGTGCATCAACTCTGTTGCAGATCTTTGTGTCATCTGCAAAGAGACATACTTTCCCTTCCAGTCCCTCTGCAATGTCACTTATAAAGACATTGAAGAGGACCGGTCCTAATACTGAACCCTGTGGTACCCCACTAGTAACCCCCCTTTCTTCAGAGTGGACTCCATTTACTATTACTCTCTGTGTCCTATTCTCCAGCCAATTTTTTACCCAGGCTGTCATCTTGGGACCCACTCCCATGGAAACATAGAAACATAGAAATATAGAAACATAGAAGTTGATGGCAGATAAGGACCGCAAGGCCCATCCAGTCTGCCCATTTCTTTTTCTACCTTATAAATGTGCCATCGGCCTTTGCTCTGTCAGTGACCTATCTATTCATAGTCATTTGTATTGCTCCCTTATGCCTATCCCATGCCTGTTTGAAGCCCTGCACTGTATTCATAGCCACCTACTTGTGGTGAGCTTATTCCATGCATCTACCACCCTTTCTGTGAAAAGAATTTCCTCACATTCCCCTTGATCGGCCTCCTCTAATCTCATGCTGTGTCCTCTTGTCCTGCTATTTTTCTTATATTTACACATGTTAGACTCTTTCCACCTTGTTTATGCCCTTAAGGTGTTTAAATGTCTCGATCATATCACCTCTCCCTCCTTTGCTCAAGGGTATACATATTGAGCTCCGTTAATCTGTCCTCATATGTCTTCTGATGCAGTCCCTGCACCATTTTGGTTTCCTTCTCTGGACTGCCTCAATTTGGTTAATGTCTTGTGAAGGTGTGGCTCCAATACTGCACGCAGTACTCCAGATGGGGCCTAACTAATGTCTTGTACAGAGGATTATTACCTCCCTCTTCGACTTGTGATACCCCTACTAATACACCCTAACACCCCCCTAGCCTTACCTACTGCTTTAGAGGTCTGCTTGGATGATTTTAGGTCATCAGTGATGATGATGCCCAAGTCTCTTTCTTCCTTTGTGACTGCTAGCAACTCCCCTCCCAGCCTATAAGTGGCTTCAGGGTTTCTCTTCCCTATGTGCATGATTCTGCACTTCTTTGCATTAAATCCCAGTTGCCACTCTTCTGACCATTTTGCTAGTTTATCCAGATCTCTTCTCATTCTGCCCACCCCATCTGGATCATCTACTCTGTTGCAGATCTTGGTGTCATCTGCAAACAGACAAGCCTTACCTCTAGTCCATCTGCAAGGTCACTAATGAAGATGTTGAATAGGACTGGCCCCAGGACTGATCCCTGAGGTACCCACTTGTGACTTGCATCTCTTCTGACTGTATACCATTTACCACCACTCTCTGTTTTCTGCCAGTCAACCAGTTTGCCACCCAGTTGACCAACTTGACCTACCCAGAGCCTACCTAGCTTATTTATCAATCTTCTATGTGGAACAGTGTCAAAAGCTTTGCTGAAGTCAAGGTAGGCAACATCAACTGCTCCCCTTGGTCCACCACTCTGGTTACCCAGTCAAAGAAATCTATGAGATTAGTTTGACAGGACCTTCCTTTGTAAATCCATACTGTCTTGGATCCTGTGCCCATGGATTCCAGGTGTTGCACTATCCTTTCCTTAAGGAGTGCCTCCATAATCTTGCCCACTACTGAGGTAAGACTGACTGGTCTGTAGTTCTCCGCCTCCTCCCTGCTACCACTCTTGTGGAGCGGGATCACATGAGCCCTTCTCCAGTCTTCTGGGACCTCTCCTGTGCTCAGAGACTCACTAAACAATTCTGCTAATGGCTCTGCTAGTTCCTCCTTTAGCTCCTTAAGTACCCTGGGATGTATGCCATCAGGTCCCATTGCCTTATCCACCCTGAGCTTAGCAAGCTCTTGTAGGACCCTTTCTTTTGTGAAGGGAGTAGTGCTCACCTCCCCCCCCCTGTGTCCATGATGCTGAGCTGTGGGCCCTGCCCTACCTTCTCTTCAGTAAATACTGAGCAAAAGTATCTATTTAGGATAGATGCCTTTACAGGGTCCTCCTCCTCATGCTCCCTTTTCTCCATTAAGCTTACTTGGTACCCCTCTGGACTTTCTCCTTTCACTAATGTATCTATAGAAAGTCTTCTCACCTTCTTTACTGTTCGTGCTAGTGTTTCCTCAGTTTGGGACTTTGCCTGCCTTACTGCCTTACCTGCTTCCCTTAGGGCAGTTTGGTATGCCTCCTATCTTCATCCCGCTGTGTTCCTTATATTTCCTGAAGGCCAGCCTTTTGGCTCTGACCTTTTCTGCTACTGTATTTGAGAACCAAAGTGGTTTCCTTCTTCTTTGCACTTCCTTTTCTGTCTAACACAATGGGATGTTGCTTCAAGTATTGTATCCTTAATGCTTGCCACTTTGCCTGTACCTCCTCACCTGTGTTTCTTTTGCCAGGGCTAGCTTAACTCTGTTGGCCATCTTATCAAAGTCAGCTCCTCTGAAGTCCCATATTTTTGCCTTGGAATGGGATGATTTAGATGTAGTAGCCAAATTGAACCATACCATGTGATGGTCACTGGCCCCAGGTGACCTTCTACCTGGAGATCTGTGATCCCTTCTTTGTTAGTCAGTACTAGATCTAGGATAGCCCTGTCTCTTGTGGGTTGCTGTACCAGTTGTTTGAGGCCCTCCCCTGCAGGGAATCCACTATGAGTCTAGTTCTGGCAGATGTTGACCAATCTGTATCTGGCATATTGAAGTCTCCATTATCAGAACCTCCCTTTAGCTGTCATGTTTGTATATCTTCTAACAGTAATGTGTCTATGTCCTACCTCTGGTCTGGGGGCCTGTAGACAACCCCAGTTCTTATGGCTGTCCCATTTCCTGTTTCAGGGTGACCCACAGTTCTTCTGGCTCCTTATGTGTATTCTGAATTTCTGTAGCTTTGATATTTTCATTAACATACAGGGCCTCTTCCCCCTTTTTGCACCTCGGTCTCTTCTGAACAATACATAGCCAGGTACTGAAGTCTCCCAAGTGGTTACTGGTAAACCACGTCTCACTAATTGCTACTATGTCCAGTTTAGCCTCTGACATTATTGCCTGCAGGTCTGGGATCTTATTTCCCAGGCTGTGAGCATTTGGTACATGATTTTCCATTGGCCAGATTTTGGTGTGTTAGTTGTTGGGTGAAGTTTGGCATTACCCTGTGCATCGTATGGGAGACAAACCTTTTTCTTACCTGGTGATGCAAATGAATGGCAAACACGCTGAATTCCTATTTGACCACTAGCTGAGGTGGGAGGGGTGTTCTTCCCATTCGACATATGGGTGCTGCACCTCTCCCATTTGCTAGTTTAAATATTCTGCAAAGACGTCAAACTTCTGCCTCAATGCACTGACTCCTCTTTAGTCAGATGCAGTCCATCAAATTTAAAGAACTTTCGCTCCCAGAACTGTTGCCAGTTCCCAGGCTAGCTAACTTGTATATTAATCTTTTGTGTGGGACTGTGTCAAATGCCTTGCTAAAGTCTAGGTAGGCCGTGTCCACAGCCCCTCCCTGATCTACTACTTTGGTCACCCAGTCAAAGAAATCTATCAGAATTGTCTGGCATGACCTTCCTGCTGTGAATCCATGCTGCCTTGGGTCCTGTGCCCCTGGCCTCTAGATACTCAACATTTCTTTCCTTAAGAAGTGATTCCATCATTTTCCTACCACTGAGGTTAAACTAACAGGTCTGTAGTTTCCTCGCTTCATGCGTTGCTCCACCTTTGTGAAGGGGAATCACATCTGCCCTCCTCCAGTCCTCGGTACCACCCCATCCTCCCATGATTTGTTAAACAGGGTAGTCAGAGGTGTCACTAATTTCACCCTTAGTTCTTTTAGAATTCGGATGAATCCCGTTAGGCCCCATTGCTTTGTCCACCTTCAGTTTTAAGAGTTCTTTCAGAACCCTTTCTTCTGTAAATGGGCTGGTATCAACTTCTGTATCCAGAGTGTTTCTACTGTTTGTTTTAGGTACCTCCCCTCTTCCTTTGTTTTTAATCTAGGTTTACTACAAGCACAGACATGTATTCAACCACAGGTCACACACTAGCCTCTCTCATTATGTATCCATATATCTTTCTGTGTATATATATATATATATATATATATATATATATATATATATATATATATAGTTAGGGTTGGTACAGCACTTCAATGTTAAATCTTAGATTTTGCACCTTAATAACTTTGGCATTTTCAACAAAATTGCCCAAAAAGTGGTACAGGTATGTGCTGTCATTCTGACAGTGTTGCAAGATGTGGAAAGTTTCATGATGGCAGCTTTTAAGGTTTTGAGATATAAAGTGGTTAAAAAGCCAAAAATTGACTTTTTCCCCATTGGATAACATGGGATTTTGTGCCCTCATTTACAGCACACACAGAATGAAAATTTTCTCTGAAATCTTTAGGGATGATGGAGTGTGTGCCAAGGGTGTGCCTTTGGATGGTTTGGTGAAAAAATATGTTACCATTTTTGAATTATAACAATTTTTGTGATAGATACAAGACAGGCTGTTCAATCGGTAAATACCATTTACTGTTCGAACTGTACTGTTCAAACTGTAAATAACCATTTACTGTTCGAACTTTACTGTTGGAACAGTAAATAACATTTACAGTTCAAATTGTAAATACCATTTACTGTTCAATGGGTATTTTTAGATCAAAGGATCCTACCGTCAATCAAGAGTACACTGTAGCATGAATCACTGTAACTGTACTTTGTGATAACTTGACTCTGTGGGCATAGAACCATAATAAAAATGAGTTTAACCCCTTTCTCCTTTCGCCATACCTTACTGCCTTAAATCCCTAGTGACTAGTGGCAACCTCCTCCTGTCCATTCTTTACAATAAAGAAAACTGTCCCTTGATGCTTTTTTCCATTCCCATTCTCTGATTGCCATCCCCCTACTGCCGTCCCTGGTGGCTAGTGGCACCCCACTCATTCCCGCAAAAGAAAACTGTCCCTTGATTTTTTTTCCTCCCTCATTCTCTGCTCGCTATCATCTTATTTTGCCAGTCCATTACTGCAATAAATAGAACTGTCCCTTGATATTTTTTTGTCTGCCTGGAAAAAACAAAAGGAGTGGCAGATTTGGGGGGGAGTAGCGTGAGGTGTGCACCACTCCCTTTGTGACAAGGGCACCTTTGATGAGCCACTGCAAATTGCAGTTCAAATTACTGTATGTGAAATTCTACTCAGTTGTAGTTTGAACCACAATTTGCATCAATTTGCAGTAGCTCATCAACATTCCTCCTACCATACTGACTGCTCCAGCTCTATACCTACCATTGGCATAAGTGCTGTGGGGGAGTGGCGAGCACTGGCGACAGGCTGCTCAAAAATAGGAGGTTTATACTCCTTGCTGCCATGCCCCATAATGAGTTATTTGGGCTAGCCATTTGCCTGTCATTTTTATTGGTGCTAAACAAAAAACACCGGAAAGCGTACAACAAGAACCATCACAAAATGAACGAGCACAACAGACAATTGTGTAACAGACAGTGCTCACATAGTACATTAGCCACAATCACAAAGTGCACCTTTGATGAGCCACTGCAGATTGCAATTCAAACTACTGCATGTACAGTATATTACTGACAAACTGGTACTTCTTTAGGCTAATCGGAAGACTGGGTGGGTGGAATGAAACTTTATTTACAGAAACTATCCCTGTGTAACACACCGCCAATTAAATATCGGCTTTATCCTGGTGTGTAGTAATGCTCCCACCCTCCGATGCCCCTGTAATAAGCATTGGTGACTAGTGGTATCATGCCACCCTCTCCTGTCCATTTTTTGCCCTGAAATTAAGAAAAACATCCCTCAATGTCTTTTATTTTTTTTGTAGCCTGTAAAAAAAAATGGTCCATTGCCAATCACTCCCGCTTCCCCCACCTGACCACCAACTGTGCACCCACCTCCCCACACCCCCCTTGACACCCTCACAGACCATCACTCACCTGCAGAGGTCCCAGGTTTAAGATCCCCTCTCCTGATCGAAGACACGTCTTGCTGCTTGCTTCAACCGTGACTGCAATATGAGAAACTAAGGTAAATGTGTTTCAGTGTATTTCAATGGGTATTTCAACTCTGGTACATAACTCAGCTGTTTTTTTGATTTTGACTCAAATTTTCAACATGGCCTTTTGGAGACCCTGCCTCATGAACAATATGACTGTTGTTGAGCAACTCCCATCAGAAAGGTGATTTCATGGTCAGTTGGCAAAATCACCTTTCTGGTTGGATTTGTGTAATGACAGTCGTATTGTTCATGAGGTGGGGTCATAAGGAGGCTATGTTGAAAATTTTGGGTCAAAATGTCACATCTGTGATATGATCATTTCTTGCAATTACTCTATGCACGGTCGTAACTTTGAAAATGTTCATTATTTTCATCCCATATTTTTGACATAGTCTTCTTATTACCCCACCTCATGTATGTCATAGCTGTCATTTTTCAAATCCTGGAAAAAATGTGTTTTCACACCTGTGGCACATTGCAATTGCACAGAATTACGTTTTGGTGGGGATTTGAAAATTTTCTGTACTGGGTACCTGTGGTGATGTCAAAAGAAGGATATGTTGAAAATTTGGGGTCAAAATGATAAAACATGGCACAGTTATGACTATTTGTTGCAATTTCACTACGCATGCTTGTAACTTTGTAAATTTTAAATATTTTGAGATCAAATTTTTAACATACACTTCTTATTACAGCACCACATGTATGTCACAGCTGTCATTTTTCAAATCCTGTCAAAAATGTGTCTTTGCACCTGGGCTGCAGATTGGCATTGTGCATTACATTTTGGCAGGGATTGAAAAAGTTTCTGCACCAGGTACATGAGGTGGGGTAATACCATAGCTATGGTGACAATTTGGTGACCTGTTGTCCTATAAATGGAAGCTCAGGGGATGGAGGTCCCTGTGCTTCCATTGCTAGATACATATACACATCTACGGAGGGATGGGCGCGATGGGTCCAAAGGACCCTGTGCTCCCACAGCAAAATAAGGATACTATTGTATTATCTCAAAAAGTAAGGAAATAAATTGCAAAAAACTGCATTAATGCATCAGTTAGGGTTAAAGCAACAAAAGCGGAAATATGGTGTGGGTTTTCAACCCTAACACCCTACCCTCTACACAGACCAAGAAATCGAGGGAGGTATCGGGGTTGTCAACCCTAACGCCACCCTGCTCTCCTATGCTGTGCCCACCCAGTTTATTTTCTAACGGAATGGGGTAAGCGTTAGGGCTGACAACCCCAATATCACCCCCCGACGCCCCTTGGTTTGTGTAGGGTGGGAGGTGGGGTGTTAGGGTTAGAAACCCTATCTCCGTATTTCCCTACATTTGTTGCTTTAATCCTTACTGATACATTAATGCAATTTTTTGCAATTTATATATGCATATATTAGTTGCAAAAAACTACATTAATGCAGAGATTAGATTTGTAAAAACGCAAAGTATACAAAGATGGGAAATGGAAAAAACATTAGGGATTTGGGTCTCCAGAGTATTGGCAAATCAGTGGTGGTGTCTTACTTGGGGTTGTCAGACCTAATGCCCACCCCCAGCCCATAGCTTTCTGTCCAGAAGCACAAGGTACAGCTCTAACCTAGTGCCTCATAGTAATACAGTATGGCCAACATAATCTGTCAGAGCTTTCTTCACACAGGGTCCTATGGGCCCTGCATCACTTTTGACCTTTGTCTGATCAGGGTAGTGGTGGACATTAGGGCTGATAACCCCAAGTAACACCCCACCACTGATCTGGTCAGAACTCTGGAGACCAAATCTCAATGTTTTTTTCATTTCCCATCTTGGTAATGCTTTTACAACTCCAAATCTCTGCATTAATGAAGTTTCTGCAACTAATTTTGGCTTCTTTGTGACAGTGGAACTATATCTTGACCTGCACAAAATGAACAAAATACATTATTGGAGACAGTCCTGATGCAGTGCATGGGCTCAGCAGACACCAGCACACATGTCAATACCTTGTGGGTGAGGTTCCCTGACCCACCACATGGCATGACTTCTGCACCAAAACACTGCTCCATCCCTACCCAGGCCGTGACTGGTGCTGCATGTTGCAGCACCTTCCCCATTCCCATTGTCTCAGTAAAGCGGCTCACTGAGTTCACGCCTGAACTCAGCTCACTGCCACAGTAAGGCAGTGTGTTCCTCATTAGTGCAACAGACATCCCTGCAAACAATGTTACTTAATAAATTCTTTTGTTTTTAATATTTTGACCCCAAACTTTAAACATAGTCCTCTTATGACACCACCCCATAGGTGAAAATGTTCAGATCTGTTCTGAAACACCATTCTACCCCACAGGTGTGAAAACACATTTTAAACAGGATGTGTACTGTTCATGAGGTGGTGTAAAAAAAATGGGTATGTGGAAAATCTGGAGTAAAAATATTGCTAATTACCAAAGTTACGCACCTGCATAGAAAATTTTCAATGCAGGCTTGTAACTCAGTCATTTTTTGGATTCTTTTTAGTTTTCAGCATGGCCTTTTTGGGACCCCACCTCATGAACACTGACACTGTCATTTTGTTTATTAGTCCCAAAAGGTGATTCCCTGCAGTGACCATGCCATTCCGTGCCAGAGGTGCGAAAACACATTTCAGGCAGGATGTGAGAAATTACATCTATACTGTTCATGAGGCGGTGTGAAAAAATGGGTATGCTGAAACTCTGAGTCAAAATATTGTAAATTGGCAGTTACATGCCTGTGTAGAAAATGTTCAACACACGCCATAACTCACCATTTTAGGACTTTTTTACTCATTTTCACATGGCCTTTTGGAATTTCACTATCAACATGAGACTGTCATTTCATTAATCCATCTGAAAAGTGATTCCACACAGTGACTGTAAAATCACCTCTGGGGCCTGATTAACGAAATGACAGTGACAGTGTTCATGAAGGGGTCCCAAAAAGTCCATGTTGTAAATTTGGTGAAAATACCCCAAAATTGCAAAATTTTTAACATAAGTTCACAATGCCACTGAAATAAATTATACAGCACTTACCTTGATTTCTCAAGTTTGTGTTTCAGCTTTGAAGAGTGCAGACAGGTCCCAGTCCACAGAAGATGGCATCTGAAGACTTCTGGGGGTAAGTATATGGTAAGGGGGGGTGTGGAGTGGTGGATGCGCAGTGGAGGGGTTGGGTTGGGGAAAGGGAGACAGCAGCAGTCACAACGAGGGACCATTGTAGAATGTTTTTTCTGTTTCAGGGAAACATTAAAAAAAAAAAGTATTTCGGGATATTGGAGGTGGGCTCCCCTGTGTCCCACTGGGGGTGTGTAAATGCTGACATGGGGACTGGGTCCTAATGTTGGCAGTCATTATAAATCAGTGGACTGCAAGGAGGGGCGGTCAAATTGTATAACCAGGAGAACACTGTTGAGAGCTTGTTCCCAGGCGGGACCTGGAGCACAAAGAAGAGGAGACAGGAGACTTGCTCAGGGTTACATAGTATGCAAGTAGGGGCTGTGGGATTCAAACCCAGGTCTCCAGATTTGCAGCTCAGTGCCTTTAACCACAACCCTATACTGCCTTCTAAAAGTAGGGAGGCATTCAACACTGGGGATGGGCATTCCAGTGTCGGAAAAGAATACAAAATTACAATGATTTAAATGAATACATAAATACACTGCCACCTGGGACTGGGACCCCCGGTGTGCAGATAACCATTCAACTAAGTCACAGTCAGGCTGGTGGGGCTACAATGACAGTAGCCACATCCCTGACCTACTGCAAGAAACACGACAGCAGCAGCTCTATACGACACAGCTGGTCTCTTAATAAACAACAGCTGTGTCATAGAGTGCAGAGAGGTGCAAGTACTATATGCCACATGTGTTGTTTATTAAAGAAAGCTGTGCCGTATAGTACAGTGCGCACTATAGATACAAGCTGTCAGTTTATTAATGACAGCTCAGTTGTGTCGTATGTGTCTCAACCTCTTGAGGTAATGATAATGGCTACACCCCCACAGGTTCGCCGCACAGCAAGAAGTGTTTGTGGTTAAATAATGTCAAAAACAAAATCCATTGGAGCACTTCTAGGCAGACTCAGTGCCTGCATGTTGGTTATAACTGAGTTTTACTGGGCTTGCAACATGCTTCATTTCTTTGATGTTGTCGGATACATGTTTTATATACAGTGGCGTGAAAAAGTATTTGCCCCCTTCCTGATTTTCTCTATTAGTGCATATTTGTCACACTGGATGTTTTCAGGTCTTTAGACAAAATATAATATTAGATAAAGGGAACCTGAGTGAACAAATAACACTTTTTTTACTTATTTCATTTATTTAATGAAAAAAGTTAACCAACACAACTGGCACTGTGTGAAAAGTAATTGCCCCTAGTTAAATCAACCCAATTAAAGGGATAATTAGAGTCAGCTGATTGAACACAGCCAGGCTTGATTACAGCCAGCCCTGCTCAATATAAACCTCACTTATTTTGGCCCTTACCATCAGAGTCACGCTGCCAGCACAAAGATTCAACAAGCACATTATGCCATGATCAAAGGAAGTTCCTGAAAAGATCAGAAAAAATTTGTTGCCCTCTATCAGTCTGGAAAGGGTTACAAAGCTATTTCTAAGGCTCTGGGACTCCATCGAACCACAGTGAGAGCCATAATCTCAAATGGAGAACACTTGGAACAGTAGTGAACCTTCCAGGAGTGGGCGGCCTGCCAAAATTACTCCAAGGCGCAGTGTAAAATCATCAAGAAGTCTCAAGGATCCTAAAACAACATCCAAGAACTGCAGGCTTCTCTTGCCTCAGCTAAGGTCAGTGTTCATGACTCCACAATCAGAAAGAGACTGGGCAAAAATGGGCTTCATGTGAGAGTAGCAAGGCGGAAACCACTGCTAACCAAGAAGAACATAAATGCTCGTCTCATTTGCCAAGAAGCACCTGGATGATCCACAAGCCTTTTGGGAAAATGTTCTATGGACAGATGAGTCCAAAGTGGAACTTTTTGGACAACATGGATCCCATAATGTCTCGCGTAAAGCAAACACAGCATTCCACAGTAAGAACACCATACCAACAGTCAAACATGGTGGTGGTAGTGTGATGGTGTGGGGATGCTTTGCTGCCTAAGGACCTGGATGACTTGCCATAATTAAAGGAACCATGAATTCTGCTCTGTACCAGAAAATTCTTAAGGAGAATGTCAGTCATCCTTCCGTCAGCTGAAGCTGAAGCGTGGTTGGGTCATGCAGCAAGACAATGATCCAAAACACAAAAGCAAGTCCACATCAGAATGGCTAAAGAAGTAAAATTAAAGTTTTGGGTGGCCTAGTCAAAGTCAGACTTAAACCCAATAGAGATGCTGTGGCAGGACCTGAAGCAGGCAGTTCATGCTGAAAACCTACCAAATGTTACTGAATTAAAGCAGTTCTGCGAGGAAGAGTGGGTTAAAATTCCTCCACAGCGATGTGAAAGACTGATATTGAATTATAGGAAGTGTTTGGTTGCAGTCATTGCAGCTAAATGTGGCATAACCAGTTATTAAGTGTAAGGGGGCAATTACTTTTTCACACAGTGCCAGTTGGTGTTGGTTAACTTTTTTTCATTAAATAAGTGAAATTAAAAAAAAAACAAGTGTTATTTGTTCACTCAGGTTCCCTTTATCTAATATTACATTTTCTCTGAAGACCTGAAAACATCCAGTGTGACAAATATGCAATAATAGAGAAAATCAGGAAGGGGGCAAATACTTTTTCACGCCACTGTATGGGAAACATGGGGATTTGCACAGGGTAGCAATCTCTTTTTTTTGGGGGGGGTCATAACTGAAATATTTACATTGTACTGCATACAGACAAAATACAGGGGTATGCAGTGTTGTGAGCCAGGACATAAGATATAAAAAGAAGGTTAAAATACAAATTGAACCAGCTGCCTGCGGGCTGAATTTGGAGATGGAGCTAACAGTTTCAAACTATTTGTCACATTTTCATTTTTCTTCACCTGCCAATGTACTGTACAATAACTAATGCAAGCTGCAAATTCAAATGAAGTACATGGAAAGTAGTATCTGCAATACTAGACATCCGTCACCGATTTCTCTAACTGGGATATCCTTACAAGTCCCCCCCCCCTCCAACAGCAAGCATAATCGATTACTGTTGCTGGTAGCATATTATATGGCAATAAGAGCTGCTGAAGTTGTACTGAACTCCATTGCTTCACACACGTGACATTGAAGTCTATCTGTGATGCACTGCACTGTATGACTACACATTTACTTTTCAAACATACAATGTCGCAGACCATAGGGGTGGCACACCACCCAGTACCCTCCTCATAACTGCTGTTGGCAATGACAGTGGGCCTTGTTGATGATGGCAGTTTATACGGGAAGTAACAGTGTGGCTTTCAGGAGGTTGTGAGCTGCAGTTTGAAAACCAGTGTGAGAGCAAGGTGGGGCCAGTATTGGAAGTCATAATGCAAGTAATCTGACATCAGATTGATGATATGATTGTTTGACGTCATACCAGTACTAGAATGAGTTTCTCTAGATGAGGAGTTTATATGTAACCACATTTACAATTACACATGCAAAAAAATAAAACTACGGCTATTAGTGGCGACAGCAGCAGGAGTAGCACTATACAACATGGTTGTCGCTTTATTACAGACAGCTTTGTCGTATAGTGCAAACTGCTGCTTTTGCAAAATTTCAGTTATGAATAGAGTGTTGATTTTTTGAACTGCCCCTGCTCTGAAATAGCGCATTTTTATTAAATAATTTAAAAACTACTTAACAGTGTGATCTAAAAACCACAAAAGCACATACATTGGACCAACCTCTATCAAACCTGAAAGTTTCAGGTTTCAAAACCTTTTATATTTTTAGTTATCGAATGGCAAAAAAGTCTTAAAATTTTCAAACACCAATACTTTTGCATTTTATTTGAACCTTTGTAACTTTGCCTTCCCGGAAACGATCTACATGAAATTTACAGGATCAAGAGACCCCGGCACAGAGGCTGTGCTCTCCACTTTTCATGTAAATTGGTTGAATGGGGGCAAAGTTATTAAGGTGCAAACATTTGGGTTTAACATAGAATTGTTTATGCAACCCTAATATACAGGTACGACTGCGCCTGTATAATATAAAATATATATTATATGTATGTACAATATACAGTATATATTCTTAGCAAAAAAATGCTTGAAGGCAACATTTAGAGTTCAGACTAAAGCAAAAAAAGCAGGGAAATGTGGCTTTAGGGTTTCCAACCCTAAAACCCCAGCCCCACTCCTAAAACAAATTGGGGTGAAGTCTTCCTAGGGGTTGTAAACCCTAAAGCTTAGATTGGCAAGGGACCATTTTCTTTTTACAGCAAAAAATAAATAAATAAATTGAGGGACCATTTTTTTATTTCAGGTTGGGACGGCAATTGGAAGGTAGGGGTGAAGGCACTAGACACCAGTGCAGTGTACCCTAGAGGTTAGCATAATTAGCTATGAATGAGCTTGGTACATCCAGGAGATGGACCTGGGTTTGATTCCCACAACCTCCAGATGCATACTTTTTTTTTTCAGTTCTCTTTATCCTCCAGTGGCAGGTTCTCACTCATTGTCCACCAACCTACTGGACTCGGGGTCTTTCGGGGGCTTGTAGCGCCATGCGCACCCCAGCAGATCCCCTGAGCCAGTCTGGGGGCATCATCCTCGGTGTACCCCATGATTTCCTCCATTTCTTCCCATTTGTCCTAAACCTGAGACCCTGGAAGTGGTAGCGCGTAATGCGTGGGCGCACATGTACCACAGCCCAGATGGGGTCGTCTCCTCCTCCCGATCGGGCTTACACCGGCGGTCCTTGAGAGGTGCATCTCCTCCAGCCTCCACCAGAGGGCGCGCCAAGCCTGAGGAACCTGCTACCCTAACTCGAGGTAGAGGGCTGCCTAATGGCAGCCAGCTCTAGTCCTCCCCTCCCCGGTCGACCTCCGGCGACCCAGGCTCGTTCCCAAACCCAGGTCGCTGGCATGGCCTGAGGTGTGGCATCCAGCACCTCAACCCTCAGTGCCACCGGGCCGGCTCCACTTGCCAGTTACCAACAGAATAAAATAAATAAATAAATTTAAAATTATGAAAGGGATGGTGACTGGAGGTTGGGGGTGCCACTAGACATCAGGGGAAAGGATTTTCCCATCACAAAAAAGGATCTTTTTTCATGACTTGTGACATGAAAAAGAATCTTTTTTGACATAACTAGTCATGAAAAAAGAGTTATATTCTGAAAAAAAAAATACAGGAGCATTTCTACAAGAGTTAAGTGTAGAATCTAGCTGAGGCGATCCCGATAAGCAAGCTACATATGCTGGTAGCTCTCCAGAATGTCATTTTTGGGACTTTTTTAATTTTAATTTTTAGGGAAAAAGGGAAAACAAGATAGTGACAAACAAAAAAAGATTGGTTCCCTGATGAAAAAGGATTTCCCATATGAAAACTTCATGCAGATATTTTTTAGGCAGACTAAGCATGCTCAAAGCCCAAAATGTTAAAATGTAATAACTTTGGAACACATTAATACTCTTTCACCAAATCAGCAAAGGAAATCCTTCTGAAGCAAGCCCTTTCTACCATGAAAATTTCAGACCAAAATTCCTAATTGTCTGTGCGCTAAACGATGGCAACCCCCCACACACAAAAAACTATGATTTTTTTGTGTATTTTTGCTATCTGCAGCTTGGAATCTGCACATCTGATGGGAACGAAACTTGGCATGTCAAGAGATCTAAACCCACAAGACTGCACTTGTTAAAATCTCATGCAAATCCGTTGAATGGTTGTGAAGTTATTAAAGTGCAAAATTTGGGGTTTAACATGAAAGCAGCTCAACCTTATATATATATATATATATATATATATAATATACAATGGTGAGCTGTCAGATAAATGATTTATCTACACAAGTGCTGTTTGACCTCGGATAACCTCATGAGTGGCGTAAGCCATGAGTGAGCTGTCCGAGGTCAAACAGCACAAGTGTAGATAAATCATTTATCTGACAGCTCACCATTGTATATTTCATTTGTGCAATAGGGATGCTTTCTGTCAGTGAAGGGGATATTTGCTTGTGATTGTTTATCTTTTTTTGCTTATGTTTGTCAAAAAAGTGAACAAAAATAGAATTTTCTGCTCTTTTTTGCTAATTATAAATAAATCTATAAGGTGTCTATAAATAAAATACCACTCATTTTGTAGATCATTTTGTGCTGAACAACTTTCATGCTCACAGCACTATGCTATCTTTTTTCATTTTAAAGTTATTTGCATTTGAATATAGTTAGTACTGGTACTGAGGCGAAACATTCTAAATAAGTTCCAGAGTGATTGTGACATATCTACTAAGTGTATAAATCTGTGATGATGTGTCTACTATGTGTATACGTAAGCAATAAGACCCGATGAGGTGTGCATTATGGTGTGATAACCGCAGTCCTAGGGGGCGTAGTTAGGCACAAGGCCGAAAGCCGAGTGCCGGTTGTCCCTATGAGTGTGGTTATCACACAGTAATGCACAACCCCGAGTGTCTTATTGTGCTTATAAAATGTCCCTTTATTTTTAGAAGCAGTTTTTTTTATTTTTAAACACATTTTTAAATAAGTAAAAATGTAAGTGAATCTATACTTTAAACATAAAATAGTCCTTCTGCCTATTGGTGCTAGATTAAAGTAATGTTATACAGTGTATGCATCCCTGCCCACTTAAGCTTCATATTCCCCTGCCAGCCACAACCATTCACAAATGCAGTTTTTTTTCATTCTAAGTATGACACATAGCCCCCTTATTTTATTTCATTCTCCTCACTATGTAGACAAAACTAAAAGGAAACCATAGCAGAGGCTTCTCAGTTCCCCAATGCTGCAAGCATAAGCATGGTTCAAAACTGCCACACTCACTGACAGCATCATGAACTGCTTGCTCTGTCCTAAAAGATAAACTGCAGGGTGAGTCATTTACCATCTTTCTCTTTGTTTATACAGTATTATTGCTTACTTTCTTCATTGTTTTTTTTCCTCTGTGTTTCCCCACATTCAAGAAATGGAATGTTTATCATGGAATGTTTACCATGGAATACAGGGATTCAAAATTCTGCTCAGTTCTACCAGCAGAATGTTTCTCTACTAACATACTGTACACACAGACAACAAAGGCCTGTTTTAGAGCCAGAGACTCAATTATCTCACTTGTCAGGGAAAGCAGAAGAAATTTCCCTGATGAGCAGGTAAATATAGAAGGGTTTTGTTCATTGTTAGCAAACAAACAGTTGTAATGAAAACTATAAACAATGCTTAATATTTCTAATTTGTTTATGTATGTAAGGAGAGTGTGACAATCTGGTAAACAACATTTAATTAGTTTTATTTTATATTTAAGGTAATTTTAATTTTAGGGCACAGTTGAAGGTTTCTACAGTGTAAAGGCAGTGGCCATGTTTGTGGTGGAAGATCAGTTCTGGTTGTAGGGAGACTGACGGAAGATAGTTCTGGTTGTAGGAGGACTGATATGCTCATTGTGTAATGTGGTTTAGGACTAGGATGACTGTGTGTATACAGAGAATTAATGTACGGTCAGTTGATTTGTCTTGGCCAATGAGATTTCTAGATTTTTTCTTTTATAAATGTAAAATTTTGAATTTATCACATAGTAGCTCAGATTTATCACATAGGATTTATGTCCATGCCTATTGCATAAATATATACACACACACACACACATATATCTCTATCTATCTGTCTGTTTGTCTGTCTGTCTGTCTATCTATCTATCTATCTATCTATCTATCTATCTATCCATATTCTTATCTGCATTAATAAGGATCTATCACAGAATATCAGGGACACTTTACAGCCTTGAAAAATTTCTAACTTAGAATTTTGGGAGGATGGGGAGCCTAAATGGACTTGCATTTTCATGAAAGTCACATGTAAATTGTCAGCCTATCTGGTGGACATAAGCCATGAATAAGGAGTGCCATAGAGTTATAATCACACAATCACCTTTACCAGCTCCATAAACTACTGTTTCCTTCTTTCAGTAACATAAATGAAAACAGCAACAGTTGGTAACCCCAGATAGAACAAACTAGACATAATTAAGTACAGGTGAAAACATTCCCTGAATAAACAAGCACTAAAAAAGTAAACAACTGTTAAAATGTTACGGTCTAAAATATGATTATAACTATTTTATATAGTTCATTTTTTTTAACTTAGACTTTTATTAAAGATATTCCCAATCAAGCAGGCATCGCATGGTTAATTCAATGAGTATCATACTTACATCGCTCAATAATGACTACTGGTAGGATTAACATGTCATTATTAATCTTACATTCAGGCCATTGTTCCACCAAGCCTAGGAATTTCACATGCAGAAGTATACTGAGTTTAGGAAATTTCTCAGTTGCACTCCTTGTCCCAACCTATTTGCATGCAGTTATTCTGCTTCTGATTTTTAAAGGAGAACTGTTCTGAATCTATAAGTGAGTTTTCCAAATAGAAGCTGTTTTTTAAATACGGGTTCAAATTCTGTTATTGGTCTAGCTATCCTGGCTTTTTAGTTATTTTAGCGTTTTTTTCCTGATTTGTATACTGCTGATAAGAACCATTTTAGAACTGTGTGATGTAGTTTATGTCCCTGTTCTACACTTCTGTTGTTGACACAATGCATTTGTGTTCTACTGTGGAACTCTGAGATTGTATGGGACATAAACTACATCATACAGTTCTAAAATGGTACTTACCACCATACTGTAAAGCAGAAACACCTACTGAGATTACTAAAAGGCCTGTAGAGATGGAACAATAACAGAAATGTAACCAGTACTTAAAAAAGAGTTTCTATGGGGAAAAAGGGCATAGAGGTTCAGCACAGTTCTCCTTTAACTAATGCCACCTGCATATTGATGCTTGCTAAGAACTTTGAGTGGCTATCTTGCATGCATTTAATAAACCAATAATGCTGGAAGGATAGGAGTACTCACTCTTCCACACATATGAACATATGAATAAGTTAGCAGATAAAGGCCCTACAGTCTATCCAGTATGCTCATGAGTGCAGGTCCCTCAATGTTTATTGAGGGACTAATCCTCCATCCCTTCTTCCCCTAGTCCCTCCTTGATTACAGCCACTGCACCTCCCTCCCTCCCTCTCCATGTAACTTTCCCCTTTAGTGTGTTCCATCTAGTCTTGAAGCCATCCACTCTCTTCAGGGAGACCACCTCCTCCAGCAAATTGTTCCACTTCCCTTCTTCTTCCCTCATAGCATTTTATGTTTTGAGTGAGGGTAAAAGAAAAACAGTTGGTTAGATGAGCATAATTATTCAGTGGCTTGTACTGTATCCATATCCAATATTGTTCAAAAGGTTGCCTCTCTACCGATGGCTGTCTTTTCATTTTTTTGTAACTTTAAAGATATTCTGGTTTTATATTTTCCTTTCCTGTTCCTTACTTCTTCCTTAAGGTTCTATCCCTTTAATAACATCTTGGCTTAGAATACTTAACTTCTTAAGCAGAGGGACTGATGAAAATGTCAAAGGATTTAGTCTGCAATGAGGGGATCTTAAACACAACTTCCCCCTTCTAACAACTGCCCTTAACCCATGGGCTGAAGTTATTCTGACTGCTGCTGCTCCCTTAATTCAGTTTGATTCATTGTGGTATGACTTCAGAGTGTTTATAACTGTGCCCTCTGAACCAGGATTGGGGTCCCCTCTACTTCCTCTATTAGGTTTTCAAAGGGTAGCTGTCTTGCTATAAACTTTTCTTGTCTAAGTCGCAACTGATTTGTGATAAACTCAATGGTCCTGATCTTGTTCAAGTCTGTGAGCCATTTCTTCACCCTTGGTGTATAGTCAGTGAGCAATTCTGTGTTATAGTGTTGAGGGCTGCTGCAGTGAAAATGTTATAAAGATATTTTGCATTCCCTCTGGTTGCTCACTTAGGTGGCAGTCCCAGGACCATGTTTTTGGAAACCCAGAGGATACTTCAAGTTAATATGCTTGCATGTTAATTTGCTCACATCTTCCCAGAACCTTCTAATTTTCAAGCCTTCCCAAAATATGTGAAATGGGGTATCCTTCATATTACATGCCCTCCAACAGTAGTCTGTATGATTAGTACTGTAATGCCACATCCTGTCAGGTGTTAAAAAGCAACAGACACTTACCTGCTAGCAAAACTCTCTCCAGCTACTGTTGAGGTTATTCTGTTGATGGACTGCCAGATTACCTGCCACTGTTTAGGAGTTAAGATCAGGTCAGACTCCACCTTGCAATTGTGCTGTATTCTCTGTATAGTAGTGTCTCCTATTCCTCTGCTTAGTTCCATGTACAATTTGAAGATTAGCTTCTTGGCTTCTGGTTCTTGTGCTACCCCCCAGATGGTCAAAATCAGTGGCAGGTGTCCCACCTGGAGCTCTGGCTTTATCTGTGGTTTGCTGAGGAATGAGTGTACATGTAGGTACTCTGTGTTGGGAATCCCGTACTGTCTACGTAATCTTGTGAATGGTAGCACTACACCTCCTTCTAGAAATTTCTAGGAACCTGTGACAATAAGTTAGGCCTTTATCTTCCCACTGTTCATATGTGCTCTCAGTTTTTCCTGGATCAAAGTTTGGGTGCCAACATAATGGGACCCAGGATATTTGTTTATGTGGGACCTGCATCTTCTGTTTACTTGCTGCCAATGTGTGGAAGGTTTACCTCGTCCACATGTTGAGGATTGTTTATGTTTCTTTAGGTGCCCCTATAGGGCATGGTAATATAAGTATTGGGACTCCATCAGTGCCCATGAGGTCTCCCCAGTGTTTCTAATAACTGGGATCAGTGGTGTAAGTTGAGCTGCCTTGTAATATTTTTTAAGTTTGTATTCCCATCCCTATAGCCTCTTTCTGTCTTTGTAGTAGTTCCCATTTGACCATAGGGCCCTTTCCCTTCCATATAAATTTTTTGGTTGTTGATACGAGTTCCAGTCAATCCTTTCTGGGGATATTTAAGGATAGTGCCTGATATAGGAATAGAAGCTATGACAACACATTCATCTTTATGGTGTCTATCCAATTAATAAGGGAAAGGGGTAGTAGCTGCTAACATTTGGGATCTGAGTATAATTCCTGTTTTAATTTGCCATGGTTTACTTTGTATAGAGGGTTTATGATTTTGGAAATAACAATAGCTAGATATCACACATTATCATGGGCTCAGCTGCATGGGAGCCTGTTTTTTTCATGCTGGGGTTATCTGGCCACTTATCTCGATCACCTCTGTTGTTTTCAGATTAATTTTAAAACCCAATACCCTCCATTATGCCTCCAGTGTGTTTAGCACTGCCTTGAAGTGTTTTTTTGGGTCTCTTAGGAATAGGGCTGCACCTTCTGTGCATAAAATCTGCTCATTCTGATTATTTTCACTAGAGGTTCAATGCTAAGGGCAGAGAGCAAGGGGGAGAGGGGGCATCCCTGCCTAGTCCCCCTCTGAATTACAAATCTATCTGAGGTGGTGCTATTAACACTCAGTGAAGCTATTGGTGTTAAGTGTAATGCATTTATAATCTTGAGAATGCTTTCCCCAAATCCGGTCTCTTTCAGCACCTCTTCTAAATAAGCCCAATTAAGCTTCTCAAAAGCCTTCTTAGTGTCAGTCAGGATTGCTACTGTGTGTTCTTGCTAGAAGCCCCTTTGGAGATGATATTAAGGGACACAGAAACATACATAGAAACAATTTGTCAGGAGATAAGGTCCACATGCCCACCGAGTCTGCTCGCTGTTCCCTACCCACAGTATCACCACAGACCCTACTTGATCTAGGGACCTTCCCCCCCATTCCCCTCCACTAAGATTTCCTTATGCCTATCCCATGCTTTCTTGAACACCAACACTGTTGTTGCCCCCACCATAAAAAGTGACTTTATAGCAATATGTTTTTTTGCGATTTCTGAATTGTTTTAAATATGTCATGGTATTTTATTGTACAGGTGCTTTGAATGCAGGAAAAGTGCCTTTTATGAATAAAATTTGATTGATTGATTGATTGATTTCAGCTGGCAGGCTTTTCCAAGAATCCACCACTCTTTCTGTGAAGAAGTACTTCCGTACATATCTCCTGAATTTACCATCTCCAACTCATAGCATGTCCCCTGTTCTTGAGCACCTTTTTTCTGAAAAAAATACTTTCCTCCTGTACCTTATGTGACCCCTGAGATGCTGTGTCTGGTTCTCACCCCTACCTGGTGACTATACAGGGCCCACCTGGTTGAGAAGTCTGGGTTTGTTTTTCTCCTGTGGTGGTGGTGGTGGGTGGGTGGGTGGGTGGGTGGGGGGGTCATCTGAGAACAAATAAGTATAAAAATAGCATGGTGCCTCCAACCAGAGAGAATAAGTGATCTAGGTGTTGAGTGCAGTACCACCTTGGGAAGCAGTACCTACCTACCTCACTACCCTGGACTGGACCATGCCCTGGGGATCACAAAGACAATCTGTTACCTTCGCCAATAAACATTTCAATAAGATTGTACAAACTGAGTGCACACACAGGGGTGAAATTCAAACAACTCACTGTGCTTTTGTTTAAGAACGCAGACCTGGCCACTAGCAAAAAAAAAGATTAAGCAGTTGCAAGTCAACTCAATCACTCTCACTCTATAGCAATGCACCCTAAGAGCCACTGTACTGCATCACTATACTCTCTCAGATCCCATGATGTTTGAGGGAACATCCACCCAACCAAGGGGCACAAAAAGATGAATTATTTTATACTGGGCGAGGTAAACTCTCCGGTACCAATAACAGAACTACAGTTTCACGTAGGACACAAATTGCAATGAGTCTGGGTATCCAGGAATTGTACCAGAGTCCCAGTGCAGGCCTTGTAACTACATTGCCTGGGTTCTTTGGGTGGTGCACTTGATGGCAGTTAGCAAGCTTGTAGTTTAACACCCCAACAGGCCATAGTGTGCTAGCACAATTCAAGGAACTTCAAATTCCAAAAGAAAAGGCTCAAAAACCCAAAAACTGTAATCCAAAGGAGGAAAAGGACAAAAACCCAGTCAGCAATGCCAGCATTCATGCTACCCACGGACGCAACAGGTCAGTTGCGGTGGGGAGCAGCACACAGCAGTGGGTCAGACAGCAATAGCAGATTCAGACTGTCTCGAACGTTTTGCAGCAGCACAGCCCTTCTGGCTCATAGCTTTCAGGACACAGCCCTTCTGTCTCAACACTCAGTCACAGGAGCACTATACAGTGGCTTCCTGGTTCCCAAGGAGCCCAGATCCCAGGACTGACTCCGAGGTCTGGCTCCCCTATGGACTGAAAGTACACCTGTACTCAGGCATGTGCCCTGTGGTTCCATGTTCCATGAGCCACCCCCCTGGATAAGGGCTGGCAGGGCTCCTTACCTAAACTCCGGAGCCACCTGGGTAGGGTGCAGCTCTCAGTCTTTGAATGGCACAGCTCAGCCACTTCAGCATACAGTAATGGCCCACTGGCTCACACTGTCAGCACTTTCTTCCCACAGGAGTTCATCTAGAATAGTCCTCACAGGATCTCTGGCCTTGATTTCACCAGCAACAGGTCTGAACTCTTCAGCATCCCTTTCCAACTGTCCCCAACTACTTCAAAGCCTGGACACCTCTTTCCCTCCATCCAGTGTCTCATTTGACAGGCAGGGCTGTACATCAGGCCTTCTGCCTTGTCCTACTTCCTGATTGGCTTTTAAATCTTGCCCATCCATGTGGGAGGATGCAACTGCATCCCCCTCCTGTAATCCACTCCTCCTGCTGTTATAGGTTTCTAGCCCTCTAACTGGGTGGCTGTCAGAGTTGGGGGTCATCAAGATGGCTGCCCCCATGCTCTAATGGGGCCCTGAGCTCCAAGATCCCTTATTTGTTTTATTTATTTGCATCCTTTTTACGTGTGCTGCCCCAGGTTTTGTAGTTGCCCTCTTGGGCTACTATTCAGTTGGGTCATGGTGGCTAGATAAGCAACAGTTCCACAGTCAGGCATGCTGGCAGGGTATGGAGCTGGGAGCTCTAGGGAGGGGTCCCTGTAGCACATGTTCCTACTCTCACAGTGGCCTCCTTTGTGGCGGGTGCAGGAGGCACCAAAAAAGACACTGCCATCTTGGTATCTCTTTCTCTCTCTCTCTCTCTCTCCCCAATCCCCATGCCAGCCTCGGGGAACTGGGACAAGTAACACAGCTGCAGCCACAAAGACTATGGGTGCAGAAGGTGCTGAAGATGTGTGCAGCCACCCATCACCCTCCCTGTGCCACACATAAGGTGAATCAAGGGAGACCTGGCAGCAAAGCAGGACCTCAGGAGGGCAGCAGCAGCAACAGCAGTCCAGATAAGCCCCTTCCGAACGTGGGGGTGTTACACTTATTTACTTGTGTGAGGCATTTATTGTACTTTATCATATCCCTCCTCTCCCTCCTCTCTTCCAGGGTGTACATAATTAGTTCCTTTAGTCTCTCCTCATAGGGTTTTTGATGCAAGCCCATCACCATTTTAGCTGTCTCCGTTGGACCATTCCTACTCTGCCTATGTCCTTCTGGATATGTGGCCTCCAGAACTGTACACATCATTCTAGATGAGGTCTTACCAGTGATGTATACAGAGGCAACACCACCTCCCTCTTTGTGCTGATGATACCGCTCCCTATGCACCTCTGCATCCCACTAGCCGCCCAACTACCTTGTCACACAGCCTGGCCACCTTTAGTTGTCACCAATGTGTCAGTCTAAAATGATTCCAGTTGCCAGCCCGAGGACACTAAGGGTTGAGGCATTGGATGCCACACCTCATGCTATGCTGGTGACCCGGGTTCAGGAATGAGCCTGGGTTGTTGGGGGTCTGCCGGGAGGGAGGGTGAGGAGCAAGACTGAGCTGCTATGGGGCAGCTCTCTCCTCCTGCAAGGGATGTGGGAGTTTTCCTAGCCCTAAGCTGCCACCCGGTGGAGGACGGATGGTAGTGCCAGGTTGTTGGGAGCCCCGGCACTTGCCTGGGGAGGGGCAGAAGTGGCTGAACTGGTGCCATGGGGGGGTGTGTATGCCTCCATGCGCATGCGACACCCGTGTGTTGGAGTCTTGGGATATTGGGAGAAAAATGGGGAGAAAAAGCAATAAATACAGTAATGAACAAAAAAAATATGACTCAGGTTTGGACTGGGTTTTTAAGATGTAGGGCAAATCTTTATATCCTACATGAGATGATTCTTGTGAAAATCTTGAGGTCCTGATTTAGTAAGGAAATATGTCTGTAGGATTCACATTCTTCCTTATCCTTCCTGGGTTTGGGAAGAACTTTTATCATCACTTCATTCCAGGTTCCTGGTGCTGTACCACTTTCACGGCATTTGTTGAATATCTTGCAGAATCTTGGGGATAGCACTGACCTTAATCCTTTATAAAAATGTGCACATCTGGACCTGGGTCTTTGTTGCTTTTAAGTGGCAATATGACTGTGTTGGTTTCCTCTACCATTATGGGGCTATCTAACACTGTCTGTCCCTCTTCTTTTATTCTGGATAACATTAAATCAGTGGTGCACAACATTTTTTGTGGAGAGCCAGACTGAAAACTTGAGTCAAGGCGAGGGTCAAGGGCCACTGACTGAAGGCCACTATAAAATGGTCCAAGGTGACAAATATCCAGCAAGACATTATTAGATGTACACATAACATAAATCAAAACATTCAATTATCTGTCTGTCTGTCTGTCTGTCTGTCTGTCTGTCTATCTATCTATCCATCCATCCATCCAGCCATCCATCTATCTATCTATTCACATGTTACTAAAACTAAAAACAAAACTAAATAAACAAAGGCTGCTAGGGGAAGCCGTTAGGTCCTCAGGGGCCACAGACAGCAGCTGTGGGGGATGTTTGTGGCCCCCGGGCTGTATGTTGTGCATCACTGCTTTAAAAAGCTGCTGTAGCTTCAAAGAAAACTTTGAAAAGCATGATATTTAGGTACAATTCAGCTTGCATTCCATATTTATTCTATAGATTTCTCCTCCCCATTATTTATTACTGAGGAAATGTGCATGAATACATGGGACCCGATTCACAGAGGTGGACGCAAGGGTTGTGTCAAGCCTGCGTCCAGCTGGGTGTTGAGTCCACCACATCGGTGCACCATGCTCCTAGTTCACAAGGGATGCATGCCTTTGCAACAATTTACCCCATTTATGGTGGCTTGCTCCAGACTTGTGGCGCAAACCATGTATATCGGGCGGCAGCGATAGACCAGCAAAAGCTGGTCTAACATCGGGTCACTGACGCACCGGCTGTGAATTGCATCCTACAGCCGGGGACTGCCGCAAGCCCCACGAGTCTTGTGTTCGGTGCACCCTGTGCTTGCACTGGTCCAAACCCTTTGTGAATTGGGCCCATGATCTTTATCCTTTAGAGTTCCCTTACAGTTCATCAGCCTCTACAGCTTGCTCCCTACTTCAAGTCATAATCCTGTGTTGTGACATCACAATCTGTTGCCATGGGAATAACTGTGATGTCACAAGCAGTGCATTATGACCTCAGGTAGGAAGAAAACAACAGGAATAGATTAACTCTTCAGGAGCAAAGATCCTGTTTTCATGCAGATTACGCCAGTAATAAATAATGGGGAGGAGGAATGCAGAACTAATGTAAAATACAAACTGAACAGTGTCTAAATATTATGCTTTGTTAAAGTTCTCCTGAAGGCATCAGCTGCTCTTTAAATCCTGTAAGAATTTTCTGGTATTCCCTCTTGCCTGATCTTCCTCTTTAGATTCTGTGTATAGTGATGCATAAAATTACTGAAAGCAATTTGCAACCTCTGTGGGACACGTTTGGTATTTCCCCTGCCTGGTTTTTGTCTTTCACCCTTGCCTTTTCTTTTTTTAGTCTTACATGCCAGTAACTTTGTGGCCCTCCCTCCATAGGCACAGTACTTATGTGCTGTAAATTGTCATTGCTCCTGCACATTTTTGTTAGGCAGGTCTAGCAGGTCTTCCTTTGCCTTTTTGAGGTCTTTGGTGGTTTGTGGATCCCTACTGTGTTCATAGATTTGCTATGTTGAGTTCTAGATTTTTCTGAATATTTTGTCTGTTTTTTCATTACAGAAGCCCAACTGATGATCCTTCCTCACATGACAGCCTTCATGGCATCCCAGGTCACCTGTTCAGAGACCTTTCCTCCTCCATTCAACTCAAAACATTTCTTAATTTCTGTAGAGACCATGGGCTCAGTTTTCAAAGAGCCCTTAGGGCAATGCAAGTTGCATTGCTATAGGGCTATGGCAAACTCTGGATGTGTCAAGGACCCTGCACCCAGTTTTATAAAAGGGAGGTCCCTGCACCAAAACTCAGGAGTTGCCACAGGCTAGCACCAAACAATTGTCACATCTGCGGGAATTGACGTAGGGATCTGGCCCCCCCCTCATCTGTTGCAACACTAGAGGGGTCGAGATGGTTGTGGGTGGTGGTGAAACTGCTTGCCAGGAAGGGGTCAGAAGAGCACTGGAGGTGGCATGGGGGAGTCAGGGAAACAGCTGGGCATGTAAGGTAGTAGTGTGGCACCAGGCGGGTGTGTTTGCTCTTGTATTAATTTTGTTCATGTCTATCAATTCATAGTAGTGTACCACAAAGTACTGTATCTGTTACTTCTACTGTATATACAGAAACAGATCTAATCCAACACATCCAAGGGGAGCAAGTGATATTTCTAAAAAACATGTTATCATATTGAACCATGACACAGCAGACTGCACAACTGTTCAGTTATACAGTTGAAGGAACAGGTTCCTAAGGATACAGAGGAGGTAGGCACGAGGAAGCCACCCCTACCTCAGTAGCAGGGGAAGTTGTAGCTGAAGGATGTACTGGGAGTAGCAATTCTGAGACACAGCTACAGAGGACAGGCCAGCTGTGATGAGTGTGTTTTTGGGATGGTCATGCATGCAGGGCTGGGAAGAGCTCACCAAGTTGATCCCTCCCTCCAGAGATTAAGGGAGTTAGTCACCTCTGCGGAAGGTGACTCTGAGTTCTGAAAAAAGGGAAGTGTACTGGGAGAATGGTCTCTTTTACCATAAGTGGGTTCCTAAGGAAGGACTAGAGAAAGGGGTACTCTGGCAGTTAGTGGTTCCTAGAGAATATAGGAAGCACCTTCTGGCTTTAGCCCATGACATATCCTTTTCTGGACACTTAGAGGTCAGCAGCACAAAAAGGTGATTGACTAACAATTTTTACTGGCCCAGTATTTTCAAAGACATGTCAATTTACTGCCACATCAAACATGTGCACAGTGCCAGAGGGTGGGTAAGGTGTGAGACAAGGCTAAGGTGGCTTTGATTTCCCTGCCTATTACTGAAGAGCAATTTAAGTGAGTTGTCAAGGACATTGTGGGGCCACTTAGCATCCCAAGTCACACTGGTAAGTGGTGCATCTTGGTGGTTGTAGATTACACCACAAGGAATCCAGAGGCAGTGCCCTTGCTCTCCTTTGAGGCTGAGAAAATGGCTGATGAACTACTGGGGCTATTTAGCTGGGTGAGTTTTCTCCAGGAGAGTCTGCCTGACCAGGGCACCAACTTCCTGTCTGATTTGATCACTAGTCTTTAGGAGGAGTGTGAAATGAGCATCTCAGGCCCTCCACATACCATCTACAGACTCACGGTCTGTTTGAGTGATTTAATGCATCTCTTAAAGCCTTGTTGAGAGCATTTGTTGACCAGCATGCAAGAGAGTGGGACAAGTACTTTCCCCATCTCTTATTTTCTTACAGGAAATCCAACAGGAATCCACAGGGTTGTCATCCTTCAAACTCCTATTTGGCCATAGGGTGAGGGGCCCCGTTGATCTGGTAAGGGATGAATGGGAGGGTGAGCTTGCTCACCAAAGAGAATCTGTTGTGGAGTATGGCCTGAATTTCATGTCTAAGCTCAAGGGACTCATTGTGTTTGCCAAAGGATTGAAGACATGGTACGACCATGGGACCAGAGCTTAGGAGTACAAAGTAAGGCAACAGGTTATGGTGCTGACCCCAGTCCAGCAGAATAAACTGCAGGTGGCTTGGGAGGGTCCTTACTCAGTGGTCAGGGGGATGAATGATGGTAAATATGTGGTGGCACTGCCTGACAGAACAAGCAAGCATCATATTTACTGCATGGACACATTAAGCCCTACCATGACAGAGTCTGGCTATGCGAAGCTACCCAGAAGAGGAGACGGGGTGGACATACTGGTGGATCTCTTGAGATAAGTTAAAGGAGAATTCTCAGTGGATGCCATCACCCTCTTTGAGAGGCTGACACCAGTCCAAGTTACCAAAATATGTAGGGTGATGCGAACATTCGAGGGAACGTTCACGTGGAAGCCGGGGTACACCACACTGGCTGAGCACCAAGTGGATACAGGTTCCCAAGCCTCCAGAGGTAGCCACTCTACCAAGTCTCTGAGGGTGTGAACATGCCATACAGGGGGAGGTCAAGGATATACTCACTTTCTGGGTGATCCAGGAGTCAGGTAATCCCTGGGCCTCCATAGTGGTACTGATCCCCAAAAATGATGCAACCATGAGGTTCTGCATAAGCTACTGGAAGCTCAGTAGTTGTATGGAGTTGAATGCATACCTCATGACCAGGACAGATGAAGTCTTAGAGCAGTTGGGGGAGCAATGAACTTTATCACTATAGACCTGACAAAGGGCTATTGGCAGGTGCCCCGACCTCTGAAGCCAGAGAAAGATTGGACTTTGTCACCCCTTGTGGGTTATTCAAGTTCAGAGAAATGCCATTCGGGATGAAGAATATGCCAGCCACCTTTTAATCTTTTGTGGATCACACTCTGAATGGGGCAGTAGCTTTTGTGCTAGCATACTTGGATGCCATCAGCTTCTATAACCAGACATTGGGGGATCACATCAGGTGTGTGACTGGGATGTTCTGCTGACTGCAGGTCACTGGGCCAACAGTCAAAGCAGAGAAGTGCCAGATAAGAATGGTGGAAGTTTCGTACCTTGCGCACAGGGTGGGGAGTGGGATATATCTGGCCTGAGCCAGCAAACAGAGAAAATTGAGGCCATCCAGGGATGGGTCATATCCACAACTAAAAGAAAGGTACAGGCCTTCCTAGGGATGGCAGCAGGGTACTACTGTAAGTTTGTGCCAAGTTTCAGAAGCATGACCAAACCCGTCCGATCTCACCAGGAAGAAAATGCCTGACAAGAGTCAGTGAACAGAAACCTGCAATACTGTGTCCCACCAGATGAAGGAGGCATTGTGTTGGGTACCTGTACTTACCATCCCAGACTATTCCCTAAGGTTTATTGTGCATGCATGTACATCTGATCATGAGCTAGGCACATTTTTGAGTCAAGTTATGCCCTTGGGAGAGGGACATCCAGTCATGTACCTGAACAGGAAGCTGCTGCACAGAGAAGAGGCCTACACAACAATCGAAAAATATATGTATTGTCTGGGTTTTGCAGAAGCTGCAACTTCATCTGTATGGAAGGGAGTTCATCCTGATAACTAACCACAACCCCCCTCACATGGCTGCATAGGACCAGTGACAAAAAAAACACATCAAATTGATAATGAGGAGCTTGGTGCTGCAGTCCTATAATTTGGACATTAGGCACCACAGTTGGTCACAGCATAAAAATACTGATGGGTTGCCTAGACAATAGCTAGAATCTAGGAGAAAAGGGGTGAGGTACTATGAAGAACTAGTGTGGGGTTCACACAGAGGGTGAACCAAGGGCATAGCAAGTGGAGCCAGCCTGCTGACAAGAAAAACCAACATCCTTTAGGGCTGCTAAAGGAATGTGTTTTTCATTTCTTGGGAGATGTAACAATTTGCTATTTAATTGTGTATAGTTTTTTTTAGCTCCATCTTCATTGATAACAATAGAATCTAATAAGCTAGGGGGGCAGAGGTAGGCTGGGAAAATCAGATTAAAATTGTTGCTAGAGGTAGGCTAGCGCTCCTTGGTAGGCAATTACTATCCCTTTTTCCTGTGACAATGGGACTTCCTGGTCATTTAATGGGGAAACTTCAAAGAGCCCAAGATCTTTCATGTCAGGAAATTGCCCTGGTCATGAAGCCACCCCCTGCAGAGGCAGACATGGCTCAAAACAATGAGTGGTGTACTGAGTTGACAAAGTCCAATGTTTCAATTTAGGCCAGCTTTCCATGGAGGTGGTACCCCTCCAGGAGACAAAGTAAGTTTCATAGCCATGATGTCAGAGTGTCATATTTGATGATACAGTGGGGGGGGGCTGGCAGCTGAAGAATTTTGATGTCTATGCCTGGCCCTATCAAGTCAGTCTGTGTTGGGGCTTCATATTTGCACCGTTTAAGAGTTGGAGTCTGCCACAGCTCACTGGTGTTATCCTGTGTGATAAAAAACTGTTTACTTTGCTGGGAGATAAGAAGTTACAGGAAAATGTTTCTATGCATTTCTTCTGCTGTTTGCAAAGCATTTCTTTTTAATTTCTGTAGTAACTTTGTAATTCCCATAGTCTTGTATATGTGCAATACCCTGTAGATGTGTAAATACTGTGAAGCAGTAAATATTACTTTTATATACTTCATGCCTCTGTGACTGAATCTTTTGTAGGAATAGATAACTATTGGTACTTACAAATCCATGATCTAGCTTCAAAGAGGGAAGACAGCCACAGTTACCATATTCTAGAAGGAGTTAGTGACAGGGGAAGGCTGTTTGTCCTTAGCCAAAGGAGCACTGCACTGCGTGAGCAATGGCTCTGGTGAGATACAGACCAAGAAAGCCCCCAGGTAACAGAATAACTTCTAAGTGGTGGTAGCCACCGAGGTACCCTTACAGTTTTTTTTCTCTATTTACAATTTGTATTTTTGCCCTTTTTCTCCCCTTTCCCGGGGTCTCGGTGTACACATATGTATGCGCGCGAGGAGGCGCACATGCACGCCAGGATCCAGTGACCCCTTCCACCTCACCCCAGACTTATGTCACTGCTTCTGCTGCTTGTGCGCCCATTGGACCTCCACCCAATGGGTGCAGGACTACAGAGGAGCAGGCATTCACCCCTGGAGGGAAAATCCCACTCCAGCCCTCCCCTGGCTGTCACCCCAGTGACCCGAGGTCATTCCCAAAGCTGGGTTGCCAGCATGGTGTGAGGTGTGGTGTCCAGTGCGTCAACCCTCAGCACCACCGGGCTGGCTACCATTACAGTTTTTAAGGCTTGAGAAACTTGGCAACCTGTTGCAGACTGCATCCTGGGTGCAGACAGGTTGTGGCAGGGTCATATTGTTTTTGTTTTGTGTAGTTATAACATTAATGTTTTAGGTGTCATCATGACAGTGAAAGAAAAAGTGATACAAGAATACATAATTTGTTAAGATGCTTGCTTCATTTTTTCCACAAATGCAAAAATAAACAATAAATTGTCAAAACTTTGACACCCTCTTGAACTAACATTCCCAAAGAAGGGGGACTATTTGTATGTTTTTATGCATAAAACCATTTCTGTCCCATGTCATTTTCATAAAATGTTTTGGATGGATGTAGAATATGGTTGTAAATATAGCAAAAGAAAGAAATATAGTTGTTGCCATGTTTCTTTTAGTTTTATCTGCTTTCAAAGTTGCAGTGTCAGAGGTGGTTGCTTCAGGACAACATTAATTGAATTAAATTACATTAATAATCTCTGCATGTGGTTATGCATGTTTAGAGGGATAGAATGAGCGGGAGCCAGAAACCCTGAGCACAACAACAGTAAAAACTAACATCTAAAACATCTAAAATTAATACACATCTAAAGTAAGTGTGGCAAACAACCCCAATATGGACGGGTATATTGTAACCCTCAAAACAGGAGAGTTGGGTATCAAATGTAAAGACTGTCTAAAGTTTAGTCTTGGGGAAAGCTCTGGGTTGTCAGAATATGTTTGTAAGCAGTGTATAGAGATCAAAGACCTGAGGGTACGAGTCGTAGGCCTGGAGCTAGAACTAAATTGCCACAAGCAGATGAATACACTGGATGATGAAACCCAGGGGAGGAAAGAAAACAACAATGAGGGAGCCTTCAAGAGAGAGATAGGGCAAGTGCAGACACAAAAAATGAGTGGGAATTTCCTGTGAATACTAATAAGGTTATGAAGGGTAGAAGGACAATGACCTTTGAATTAACAACAAAAAACTCCTTTGCACCACTGCTGAACTCCATGGGAAGTGTAGAAAATCAGACAGAGGAACTGCCTAGTTCAACACAAAGCAATAACGAGATGGGGGAACAGAAAGAAGGGGAAATAGTGAAGAAATGGTGGAAAATACAAACTAGGGGAATTGTACTGAACAGAGATGTGAACAGGCAAATGAGGGACTACTGTTAAATAATACTGAGGGGGAAAAATGGAGGTAGAAAATCATAGAAGCAGAGTTCATATTATTGGGGACTCAATTATTAAATACACAGATGCATACACAACAAAAGATTTGAAAGAAACTGTGACAAGTGCATTTCTGCCAGGAGCAAAATTATCTGATATTTCTGTCTTGTTGCCAAAAATTGTGAAGAAACAACAAGATAGACCATTAATTATTATACATAAAGGAACAAACAACATAAAACATACCAGGGAGGATCAGATGTATTTCGAGTACATGAATATGGAAAGACTGACAAGAAATATAGAGGGTACGGTGATTTATTTCTGAGATTTTGCCAGTACCAAAGGCTGGTGACAAAATTAACTCGAAAATACACAGAATAAACAATTGGCTGAGGAGATGGTGCCTCATGAATGGCATTAAGTGTGTTAAATCTTGGGAAATTTTTTATAACAACAGATTCTTATATAGTAAGGATGGGTTTCATCTGAGTAAGAAGGGCAATAAGGAATTGGGGAATCTCCTTAGAGCACAGATTGGTGGTCATTTAAACTAAATATGTGGGGGAGACATTAGGTTGGTCCGAAAGTACAGGAGAATAGTAGATATGAAAAACCAAAAAACAGAACTAAGACAACCTATATGAAATGAAAGGACATTAGAATTTTGCTTGTTAATCCTAGAAGCATTTTTTGAGTTCTTAGTAGTGTGGCGGGCTGTTTGTGTTTGTCTCTGTCAGTAGTTTAGTTTTTGTGGTTTTTCATGTGTTTCTTCTTGGAGGAACTGGACCATTCTTGGACATAACATCTATGAACATTTCCTGGACTAAGAAACTACAAAACATCACCACCAGGTATTGGCATTCTCATCATAAATCAACTTTTTTGGAAGACATCGAAAAACAAAAGTGAGGTCAGTAAATCTTTTGTACACGCTTCTGGGTTGTGGAGTGCTGCACTGAATCCATATTTCCGTCTGACTTTCTTAAAGGATGTGTTCTTGTCTTTGAGGTCTATTCACAACTGTTTTGGAGAACAAAGGGAAGATTCTAACAAAGGATTTTTATATCCTGCATATGCCCTAGGCTAATGTTCATCACCTTCAGGAATTTAACACATTCTGGGTCTTTGATCAACAGTAACAATCAGTTTTCTGGTCACCAGTCGCTCACCATGAGTCACTCAGGAACACTCACCCTTGCTACAGTAAACATTGCAGTCTCCTGCCAAAACTGGCAACTCATAGATTGGGAGGATGAATCCTGCTTCTGACACTGCTATTATGCTTACATTGGGTATCTATTTCCATTCCAATCAACAACCACCATGGAGAGAATACCTCACAACACAATGACTTTACTTTCTCCAACCAAATTGCTGAACACACACCATGCGCGTGTTTACACTAATTCTTTATCCTTCCATAGGTTAAAATTTACAACTCGCTTCATATGCTCAGAAAATACAAATGACACAAGTGGTTATTCCTATTCCACACTATTAAACTGTGGTTTCTCCTACTCCTCATCATCCTATTGTCAGGGGATGTAGAACTTAACCCTGTCCCCTCTGTCCACCACTCTCCCACTGACCTATCGACTGTCTCAGGAAAAGGACTTTTCATTGCCCATATGAATATTAGGAGCATTACCAGGCACTTTGCTGATCTCGAGGCATGGACGAAAGTGTACAATCCTGACCTACTCTGCCTATCTGAAACATGGCTCAAGGCTCACATTCCAGACTCCTTATGTTTCTTGCCCAATTACTCCTTGATACGGAGAGACACGCCTTCCCCAATACGTGGAGGGGGTGTCGCTCTCCTCTATAAAAAAAAATCTTGATGTTACGGTCTGCCCACCCACCGGTTCACCCTCAGTCTGTGAGTCCCTTCACACAACCATTGCCCTTGGTGCAAAAAACTCCACATTATCTGCGCCTACAACCCGCCCACTGCAGGTATCACATGTCTTCAGGATTTACTTAATCAAACCATCACAAATGCCAAGCAAAACGAGGTCATACTCTTAGGTGACTTTAACCTAAACTGGCTGGTACCAACTCACAGCACACTGCTGACACTAACGCAGAGCTATAACTTGCACCAGATCCTAACTGAACCCACTAGAACCGCCCCTTCTCTAACTACCTCCACCCTCATAGACTGGGTACTGGTGAATCGCCTTGACCATGTGCAAACAGCAGATGCTATCACAGACCACTCCCCCACTTTCTGTGTATGGAGCCCGGAGACTGCTCCCCCACCCACTCCACGCTACATCGTAATTGCCAACTTCACCAAACTGGACGCGGAAGCTTTCCTCTATGACGTATCCTGTATCAACTGGTCTGACATCTATTACTCCCATGATGTTCAAATAGGCCTTGATATCTTCATTGATAATTTCACAGCACTTCAGGATAAACGTACCCCGAAGGTTACCAGAAGGGTCAGAGATAAACAAACAAGATGGCTACACAAGGACCTGCTGGCTAACCTGCACACATGTGACAAACTCTGGAAGAAGTATAAAGTGTCCAGACTACCAGAGGATTACATAACCTACAGAGCCTCTCAGAGCACCTGTAAAAAACAAATCAGAACAGCAAACAGCATCTACTGCAAGGAACTGCTCACAAACTCTGCTGGTGACCCTAGAAAATTCTGGACACACATCAAGACCTTTCTTGGGGCTACCTAGTCATCGACCCCAGGGGATATGATCCTAAATGGTGTGCATTGCAATGACTCAAACACTGTAGCGAATGCCTTTAACAGATTATTCATGAACCTGTCTCAGTACACCTCGTCCTTCGCTTCACCTCCCACAGCATCTCAGCCTTACTGCATACCCCAGAGGGCTGCATCTTGTGCTGACCGCTGCCAACTAACTACTACCCCCCTTTCCACTTTAAAGCTTTATCAAGATCCGAGGTCCAAAGGCTATTGCAAAACATATCCGACAACACTAGCCCTGGCTCAGACTCACTTGAGCCACGACTCCTGAAGCTAGCGGCACCATTGATTGCCTCGCCACTGGCCAAGATTTTTACTCTGTCTCTCCCTCTTGGCATTGTCCCAGATCTCTGGAAGATTGCCTGAGTTATGCCTATTCTTAAAAAAGGAGACCCAAAGGATATCAACAACTACAGGCCCATAGCCATCCTCTCTGTGCTAAGCAAGCTACTGGAGAAGCTTGTTGCAACCCAAACCAATGACTATCTCACAAAGAGCAACCTTCTCTCAGACACTCAGCATGGTTTCAGAAAAGGGCACAGTACCTCAACTGCTCTTCTCAAATTCTCCACCAATGTACTCTGCAACATGGACAAAGGCCGGCTCACTGGAGCAGTATTTATTGATCTTACCAAAGCTTTCGATCTTGTTGATCATCCCCTGCTTCTCTCAAACCTGCATAGACTTAACTTCTCATCCTCAGTAGTTGACTGGTTTAACAACTGCCTATCAAACAGATTACAACTTGTTAAATTCAACTCTGCTGTCTCAGATGTGACCATCACTGACATCGGAGTACCCCAGGGCTCCATCCTGTGACCCCTTCTTTTCTCACTATGCATCAACAACATAGATTATGCCATACTCTCCTGCTCAGTTATCCTATATGCTGATGATCTCGTCCTCTACTCCATTGCTGACAAAGTTAACATCATTAACAAAAACCTCTCCTCGGATTTCAGGAATGTGCAAACATGGCTAAATGCTAATAAGCTCATCCTCAACACAAAAAAAGATCCAAGTCATGCTATTTGACACTGCCCCCAAACTCAGGGCTTGTAAGGAACCCCTACTAATCCATAACTCTGAGGGGGTCTCTCATTGACTGTGTCACATCCTTCAAATACCTGGAAGTCCTCCTTGATAAATCCTTTGATTCCAGTCTGCACATCCAGTCAACCTGTAAAGCAACAAATGCCAAACCTGGAATCGCCTATAAGACTTGTCACCTGCTAACACCATCCGCCAGATTGCCAATTGCCAAGGGTATTCTGCTTCCATCGCTGACATATGATGTCTCCACTTTTGCTAATGCCCGTAAGATTGCTCTCCATAAATGGGATGTTGCATATAACAACATATGTCAGTATGCCTCCTCTTTCCATCACCTCAAGCACCACTGTACACTGTACAGTGACCTAGGCTGGCTCTCCCCAACTGCCTACTGACTATACTCCCTAGGGACCCTCACAGACTGTATAATCTGTAACCAAACCCCCTCCTCCCTTGCAGCTCTACTTGTACCACAGACACCTGCCCATGGACTATGCTCAGCAAACAAATTTCTACTCACCATACCCAGGTGTCTTACTTCAAAAGGCTCAGGAGCATTTCACTGCACCACCCCAGCCACCTGGAACTCCCTTCCTCCTGCCCTGAGGCAGGCTAACTCCCACTCAATCTTCAAAAAAGGACTATATTGCCACCTATCCCGGGACCCCTGCACATGCTTTGATCCCACTTAATGCCTCACAGCTAACCACCCTATTTCACCCAAGACACTGCTGCACTTCTAAAAAAGCTTTGCTATAAAATGTCTTTATAGCTGCCACTTAGCCCAGTTTCAGTTGTTATTTGCATGTACTAATGTCAATTTTGTCATCTCTGCATAGCTATATGTATTATCTTGAGTACTGTCTGACTTGATCTGTATTCTAAGCTACCTGCACTATATACTATGTACCTGTACTATATACTACATATTGTATAATCTCATCTCATTTTATGTATGTATTCTCCCGGGTCATGCCTGAAAATAGTCAGCTTTGGCTAGCACACCTAACCCGGTTAACAAAAACTAAATAAATAAATAAGATAGATGAATTTATGAGTAGTGTGAAGATAGACATATGTGGTCTTACTGAAACATGGCTAAAGGAAGATGACTGGGTAGATGAAATAGAGGGGCATGACTTCTTTCATAAACCCAGAAAAGACAAAAATGGGGGTGGTGTTGGTGTACACATAGCATCAGACTTTAAAGCACAGATTGTGGAACAAAATAAGACAGATTTTGAACAAGTGGAGCAACTATGGCTTGAAATAGTCACAACACCCCTTGCTTGTCCAGGCTTACAAGCTTCTCAAACCCCACGCTCCGCCAAGCATTGCCGGGACCATAACCCTCAAACACAACCCAAGAAACCTAAGGACCTCAGATAGAACGCTATTAGAAGTCCCTAGGGTAAGGACAAATGCTGGCAGAAGATCCTTTTCCTCCCAAGCAGCCTGCCAATGGAACAAGCTCCTCCCCAGGTCCAGGCCTCCTCCTCACTCATGAACTTCCGCACCAGGCTTAAGTCCCATCTGCTGACCTCAAGCGCATGCCACTGTCATGGCACTTAACGCCTCCTAAGGTACTCCCTCCTCTCCAACTCCCGTCTCCTAGCTTAACCTTCCTACTATCTGCCTTATACAGACTGCTCGCCAGAGGCCACGTGTAACCCCTGAATAAGCTATATGCAAAGTTCTACCAATTGCTTACATGTCGTGATGATAACCATGCCTGTATCCATTGCTTTTCTTTTACTGTGCCTGTAAGCCATGCCGGTATCCACTGCTTTTCTTTTACCATGCCTGTAACCATGCCTGTATCCACTATTTTTCTTTACTGTAACCACCGCATGATGTAACTCACAATGCCTCAAATGTTCCTTATGTCCTTGTTCATTCTTATAACTTGTATTGTTATCCCAGGTCGCCCCTGAAAAAGGGAACTTCGGGGCTCAGTGGGCCTACCCGGTCACCAAAATTTAATAAATAAATAAATAAGATCAGGGCTGGAAACCATCAATGGGGGGGGGGGGATATGTTATAGATCATCAAATTTAAATGAAAAAGAGAACATGAAATTTATAGAAATGATTGATAGCAGCCTGATTATCGAACATTCCATTTTGGTGAGTGATTTTAACTTTACAAATATATGTTGGGGATCTTAGCATGGTAAAACTCAAATAGAAAACAGATTTCTGGAAGTGCATGAGTGATGGTCTGAATCAAGTAGTAGAAGAGAACACAAGAGAAAACCATATTTTAGACCTAATCTTGTGCAATATGGAGGAAGCAATAAATAGTGTCGAAGTCATCCAACCCTTGGGAAGTAGTGACCATAACATGGTTAAATGCCCTGTATCAGAGGATACACATAGGATACTTGGAAGAACAGCTATAGTAAACTATAACAGAGCAGACTATTCTAAAATTAAACAAGTACTTCAGACACACAACTGGACAGAAATAGAAGGGTTAACACTCATCGATGCCTGGGAGAAAGTGCATTTAATATATCAGAGATGTATAAAAAAAATTGTCCCACAAACAGAAAAATGTAACAAAAAGGGGAGGGTTCCTAAGTGGTTCACCAAGAAAATATGTAGATTAATAAATAAAAAAGCAAAGGCATACAAAAAATACATTCAAAATTCCATACCCAGAAGGATGGAGGCATTTAAGAGATTAGTCAAGCAATGTAAGAAATCTATAAGAAAGGAAAAGGCAAATGTGGAACTGTGTTTAGCCACAAGTTGGAATGATAATGGAAAGACCCTCTACAATTACACTGGGAGCCTAAGAAAAGGGCAAAAACAAATACTGTGTCTGTGCTGAAAGATGGGGATGTGGTAATAAGGGGTGAAGAAGCCATGGCAAATATGTTTAATACACATTTTTTGAGTGTATATCAGAAGGATGGTAGTAACTACCTAATGGCAGCTGATCACAACAAGAGACAGGATGGCCTCCCAGAAATAACTGCCAAACAGGATAGTGAGAAATTAAAACAACTAAAACAGCATAAATGGGGGGACCAGATGGACACCATCTGATTTTCTTATCTAACCTGGCAGAGGAATTATCAGAACCACTGGCAATACTATTTAACAAATCACTAGGAGAAGGCATGGTTCTAAATGAATGGAGGACAGCTTACATAACACCCATACATAAATCAGGGGATCCAACAATGTAAAGAAATACTGTTCCATTAGTATTACATCTATACTAGGAAAAATTATGGAAAGCTTTATAAATGAGTTCCTGGAAAAAAACTTAAGGGACTTAAACCATGTAGATGTATCTCAACACGGATTCGAAGCTGGAAAATCTTGCATTAGTAATTTGATGCACTTTTTTGAGCCAGTGAGTCAGGCACTTGATGTAGGATTACCAGTTGATGTAGTGTATTTGGATTTTACAAAGGCCTTTGACTCTGTGTCTCATGATATAATAATAATAATAACATTTATTTAATTAAGCACCTTTCAGAGTTTCAAAGCGTTGTACAGCATTAATACAAACAAAACATGTATTCAGATACATATAATATAAAATCAGGATAAAACAGGAAATGCCTTTCCCCATAAAAAAGTCTTTAGTGCCTGCTTAAAACTCGCCACCGTCCTGCACTCCCGGAGTGATGGGGCAGAGGATTCCAGAGGGTAGGTGCCGCAAATCCAAAGGCACGAGTGCCAGATGACTTCAAATTAACCCTCGGAATCTCCAGCAACCCCTCGTCAGCACAAGACCTTACAGAAACTAGGGACAAAAATGTACTTAATAAGGTGGAGCACATCATGGCTCCAAAATAGAACCCAAATAGTTCAGATAAGAGGATTTTTCTCTAGCAAGGGTAGAGTCACAAGTGGGGTGCCCCTGGGATCCATACTGGGCCCCAAACTGTTCCACATTATAATTTCCTCCATGCAGTTATTGGAAAGAGTATGGATCTGTAAGTATGCAGATGACTCCAAAGTAGGAGCCACTGCAAACAACACAGAGTCTATAAACAAATTTCAGATGCAGCTAGACAGGCTGGGGGACTGGGCTGTAGAACACAAAATATTACTTAACATAGACAAATGCAAAGTGATGCATTTTGGTTCAAATAATACACAAGCACAATACTTTCTGAATAACAAACCCATAGCACATACAGAAAATGGAAAGGACCTGGGGGTAGTGATATCAAGGGACCTTAGCTTTGACAAACATAACATGGAAGAAGTTAAATGAGCTAATAGAATTATAAGGACTATATTCAGAATATCAATAGTAGGAGAAAAGAGGTGCTTGTGCCCTTATATAGGACCCTGGTTAGACTGGTGTTAAGAGTACGGTGCCCCATTTAGTAGCCCACAGAATATAGGATACAGTAGAAAGGTAGACAGGTCCAACATTGGTTCACGAAGAAGATATGTTTAGTTAAATACAAGGAATATCAAGTCAGACTACAGTCCTTGGGTCTGTATTCTGTGACCTATAGAAAAAGGAGAGGGGATCTTTTTATTTATAAGACTACTACTGGACGATATATTATGTGAATCAGCAAGCCTGTGTGGGAAGAAAATGGTGGGCATGAGGACAAGGGGTCACCAGCTGCAGTTAAAGGGTAAAAGGTACAACACCACTGAAAGGGGGAAGTGGTTCAACCAATGGGTGGTCAACATATGGAATGAACTTCCAGATGAGGGTGCATGTGCAAATAGTTTAACAACATTTAAATGTCTTTTAGATGAACACATGAAAAAGATAAAATTGGAATGTGTCCACTGAAAAGTGGCAGGCCCGTACATGGCTCTAGCAGCTTTTGGACCTGTATACCACACCTATGAACCTAATCCCAATTAAAAAACAAACAAACATGACGCTATTCAAACAGTTTGAAAGTACATACGGAGTGACAAGGACGTTAATATAAAAGAAACAGAGTAACCAAAGACAGACAGACATGTACATAAAGTACCTTGAATGAGGCCACCGACTGCAATTGTGGGAGCAACTGTCCAACTCCTCACTGCCATCCTATATGTATTCTTAGATGGACATGACATAATAGGAAACATCATTATTCTAATAATGCTTCCATATTATATTTAAGAATGTACTTGTGTCAGTAAACAGCCTTGAGAACTTTTTTGGGTGCATCAAAAAAATGGAAATTTGAAACACCAGTGAATGCCTTTAACATGGGGCCCTAAAAAACATATTACTTCAAAATGAGCACACAAGGCAACACATTAGTGGTATTACACAGATGTGACACACACCACATTTTTAATGATTTAAAGCATGTAAAACAAGGTTTATAGTGTCTTTAAAGCTCTTTATATGCACTGGAATAGTAAAAAAACACACAGATATACTTAGACAGGGGTTTGAAATACTGAAGAACAATTTTCCCCATGGAAGACTTGCTTGCAGCTTATGAGCTACAACCTGGTACAGTTAATTGGTTATAACACTACAGTTTATATCGAGGTATAAAATGGACAGGAAAAATGATGCAGCCTGATTGGTCCACAGCCGTGCATGGTGAGACCACTATCAACAGCAAAAAACACAAGTACTGCTTCCCTGGGCACCCTGCACATGAAATCAATGTACTAAAAACCCTTTGGAATGTTCAGTTTTTAAACAGCGGTTATTTTTTATTGCAGCAAACAACTAGCACACTAACAGGAAAGCTGCCAGTTTCCCCTAGTGGCTCCCAATGACAGAAGAACAATTTTATATGAAATGTAAACATGCAATATTTGTAATTTGTTTCTAATTATTTTAGTTGTATAATTTTTTTTATTTTACCTAGCTACTCATACTATAGTGCAATAAGACACTTTGTAGTGTTGGTAGTTCTGCCCCAAGGGCATGGCAAGGCACTTGTGTCTTATTGCCTACTCAGTATACGTCTAGGACATAAAATACCTTGTATAAATGTATTTTGTGAAATTTGTACTGTAATCTATAATCATGCATCATTTCATAAGTAAATGCTAGCAATCCTGGGCAGGACCCTATTGTAAAAAAGCCTCTGGGCTTTGTTGGCCATCCTGTAAAAATATCTTCAAAAAATACAAAAATGTCTGCCCATTGCCACAAGGCTATCATTTAGAATACTGAATTAACCTTCCAACTTCTCACAGCTGGTGTTTCTCAGGATTTTATTCTTGGACTGTTTTATATCCAGCTTAATACTATGCTTGCAGCATGGTCAATTTATGTTAACTTAGCTGCTGCCATCAGCATGACTGGCAACTAAAATTCATTGTAAAGGGGTTTTACAAGGAACTGTCCGTGACTGGAAGGAACCTCTCTCTCTGCCTTGAGCAATATAAAACCAAAAACATCTTGTTGGGTGTCTGCAGAGAATCTTTGCCCAGCTAACTGTACCTGAAACATAAATTAAGTCAAGATGTTGTAAAGATTTCTTTATGATATTATCCTTGACGCTGATTAGCATGAGCATTGTGCAGTGGGAGAACAAGCGCAAAATAGTTCTACAAAGCTTATGTAAGAGACCAGCAGAACCTACCTTACAATGTGACCATATATCATATTGCAAAATCAGGTACATGGCACTGTGCATTGTACAGTAAATTATCTATCATCATATTGTTCAAACTCCTGAGTATCACGTAGCATTGCTATAGCATACAAATACAAAAACATGTATCCAAGCAACAGGTCTAACAGGCTGAGCAGAATATCGTCTGTAAACTCAGTAAATATCAGCTCTGTTTCAAAACATATCTGTTACATTCCAAGAGGCCTGTGCTGATGCCAAAAAAATGTGCATTTCTTTGTCATTCTGCTGTTTATTAGAACACACTACCAAACTTTAAACACTCCTGTCCGGAAGCTGACTGCATTTAATAAGCGCAGCGTAACTGGTGTTTTGAGAAACAGTCACGTATTCACAGTTATGTCAAGAAAAACTAGTACTTTAGCTCTGCCAATGTCAAGTCTCTAATTAAGTGTTAAGGCATGACCTGTGGTTGAGGTTGTTCTACCTATGGGTGGTCAAGAGCTATGAAGTGTAGTCAAGTGTGTTATGCCCCTACGGTTAAAGTAACAAAGGTAACCTAACCTCTGGAGTGCCTTAATGCTATTATTAATAAAGTAACAGAGGTAACCCAACCTTTGGAGTGCCTTAATGCTATTATTAATAAAGTAAAAGAGGTAACCTGACCTCTGGAGTGCCTTTATTCCATTATTAAACAAAACAGTAACAAAAAAACAAAACAAAAAAAACATTTTAAATGAATGTTTTTATAGCTGAAAATCTACTGGTTCTATTGTGCATGAGGTTTTCCAACTGTTAACATAATCTTTTAGAATTCTGTCAGCCAGTCAGAATGCTCCATTTCCAGTTAGTGTTTTATAATTAAGGAATAATACATGACAGGGTGTTGGATATGGTGGGATACAGTCATGCTTTGGGTGTGTAAAAAGGAACAAGGCTGAAGACCGAATGCCATTTTCACTGTGAAATGGCAATATCCCATCATATCCCACACCCTAGAGTGTATTATTCCTATTGTACTCTGGGTTATATATTGACTGAAACACATTTCTAATGTGTTTTTACTGTTTTATGTTTTAAAAAAGAGTGCTTCTGTTCTTATGTTGGCCAGTAGGTGGTGCTGTGATGAGAGTTTTCACCATGGACTGATTGATGATGAGCCCCCCCCCACGCAAGTGATGAGGATATTGGTGAAAAAAGAAGTGAAGCTGTGTTTTAATATTGGAAGGTAGATAACTGTTAAATATTGTGAGGTCTGCTGTGTTTCCTCCCCACCAACTCAGTTCTAGGCTTCAAGTAGGGCAGTAATAGTATTTGTGTGCCGTGTGTTTGAACTGAAGCTTTCTTTATGTCACATGGTGGTTTTCATTGAGCTTGTGTCGTGGCCTCATTGGGGATAGAAACTAAGTTTCATTTTGTCCATTGGGTAGATTGCAGACATTAGACACATAGCGGGTTTCATTTGTGCTGTGTGGCGGTGTGGGGTGTTAGCAAGTGTTGTGTGTGAGCAAGGGTTGTTTGAAAAGTGTGTTGTGGAAGGTGGGTGGGAGGGAACCTCAGTATGCCACGTTTCTTTCAGAACTAACTGTGGCAGCCTAGAAAATGCATGCAGTGTGATTTCCAGGGTGTTAATGGTCCTCTCTGTGTAGAGTAGGAGAGAGAAAGATAAGAGAAAGGAGGGATGAGATATAGAGAATACAGAATGGGTAACCATGGAGAACCAGTGTGTTCTGCCACAGAGGGGTCTGATTCCTTGGAAATCAGACCCAGAGGTGGCAGAACACACGGTTCTGCATGGGGTTACCCATCCTGTATTTTTTATAGTGTATGGTGCCCCCCGAATTATTTAAAAAAACATTTTTTAGGCTTACAGTCTGTATTTAAATCATAGATAAAGAAATTGGTGTCTCCTCTCGCTAGGAGATGGAGTTGGGTGGTTGCTAGGGACTGGGCATCCCTAATGTAGCAGCACACATGCCATTGTTTGCCGATCTGCTGTGGGTGGGATTTAGAAAAAAAAAAAATGGTGGCCAGACGTCTCGCTTACCGAGAAAAATAACTGTCCTGAGTCAGAGAAATATAAGTTAACCAATTTTTAGGATCAAAATCTAGTTGATCCAGCTTTTCTGATAATCAATTATTCACTGTTTTCATGTCTAAAAACTGCCGCAGTCATTTTCTGTCTGTTTAAGCGATATTGACCCATGGTGGTTTTCTTTTGCTGCTGGCTCGATTTTTCTCATTCTAAATGAATGAAATGCTGTTCTGTACGTACAGTCAGTACAGCGTTCCAATCATTTTAGTCTCTGTGGCTGAACAGCATTTTGGTATGGTGGAATTTCTAGCGAGTACAACGTTCCACCATACACTATAGAGGAATTCAAAGGCTGGCTAAAGGGATGGTGTCAGGAGAAATGGTACCACTTTGTGGAGGACTTCTGGGACAGAAGGCTCTTCAGAGGTGATGGCCTTCACCTGAGAACAGAGGGGGACTGAGCACTATGGTAGAAGTTTGACATATACATTAGACAGTTAAACTGACTGTGGGGGACAAAGAGGCTAGGGGAACCACAGTAAAGGGAGTAAGGGAGTGTAACCTAACTAGTACCCCCCCCTTTACTGGGGGCTGGTAGCAGTAAGGTGGGTGAAAATAAGGTTGAGGTTCAAAACAATGTAGTGGAAGAGACAAAGAGGGGGAAGGCTCTGCAAGCAATAGAAAAAATAAGAAGGCAAGAAGAATGGGTAGAAATGCAGATGTAGGGTCAAAAAGGCCTCAAGACCTTCTTGTATAATCAGGCCTTCCTGGACTGTGTTTTATAGTCCCTACTTGTCTTTTAGAATTCCATATTTAAGTTAGCTTTTATGTATTCTAAATTTAGTTGCTGTTGAGGGTAGTAAATTTTGTTTTATTGTTGGAATATTATATATAAATGTTTAATATTATGTTGTTTTGTATTTATTATGATTGTTCTATGAAGTTTTAATATGTCCGGCACCCAGAACCTCCAGGATGGGTGTCTCTTAAATAAAAGTTGCCTTGCCTTGCCATAAAACAGCAAAACAGGCTCCAGAGCTAGTTGGAATGGGGTCTACCTTAATGCCAGGAAGCTGGGTAATAAAATCAGTGCACTCAAGGCATTGATGTCAGACACTGAGGGGGGCCTCGTACCACTCACAGAAACTTGGGCCCCAGAGAATAATGAATGGAACTTGTCATTCCTAGGTCAAACAATGTTTAGACAGGATAGAGGGGAAAGGCAAAGGGGAAGGGGATCATAGCCGTATATCTCAGGGAGGGCACAGAGGCATTGGAGGATGGACACATCAGGGGAAGTAAAGGGAAAGCAGAGCCATTGTGGGTTTACCTCATCATGCCCTCAGGCAAGAAAATACTGGTGGGGATAATCTATAGACCACCAGGACAAATGGAAGAGAGAGACAGGGAGCTTGGGCAAGATCTGGAAAGGGGATTGAAGAAGGGGGAAGTGGTGGTGGTGGGTGATCAGTACCTGCTGGATATTTACTGGGACATTCCGGGGCCAGGTGCACCAGAAATCAGGCCCTTTGGCTACATTGCATGCTGCTTACTGGTGCAGTTGGTTAAGGAACCCACTAGATAGGCAACCATTCTTGATATGGTGCTCACCAACTTGGAGGTGGTGGGTGAAGTGAGACTGAGGTAGCCACTGTGGTCCAGCAACCATTACTCCTTTGCTTCAGGCTGGCTTTCAGGATCAGAGTGCTCCAATCAAAAAGTGAAATGCTAGATTTCAGAAGAGCAGATTTCATCCAGATGAAGGAACTGATCAGAGACAAAATGACCAGGGTAGACAGCATGGAAGGTGTAGAGAAAAGATGGAGAACAATCAAGGGGACCATTCTTAAAACAACAAAGTTATGCACAAGAACTGCTACAAAACTAAACAGGCACAGGAGATTAGTATGGTTCTCAGAAAGAGTCACAGAAGCAGTGAGGGCCAAGAGAAAGGCTTTCACCAGGTACAAGGAAAAGCTGGGAGAGGAGGCATGGAAAGAGTGCCAAATAAAAACTGCAAGTAAAGGGACAGTCAGGGACGCAAAGGCAGACATGGAGCTGCATGTTGCGTAGTGAGTGAAGAGTGCGGATAAACAATTTTTCAGATATATTAAAGAAAAAATGAAACAGGGAGGGAGTATTTTTAAGCTTCGAGGAGGGGAGGGTACTAGAGGAAGATGAATAAAATGCAGCCATCCTTAACAATTACTTTTGCTCTGTCTTTACAGGCTGTTGCCTGAAAGTGGCATCATGACAACTGTCAGGAGCTTTCCTGAAATGAGGCAGCTATTGTTTACCATAGAAAGGGTCCAGAATGAGCATGAATCCCTAAAGGTAGATAATGTCCTAGGTCTGGATGGGATGAACCCAAGTGTGCTCAAGGAACTGGCTGCAGAACTGGCTGAACCCCTAGTGGGGCTATTCAGTAGCTCAGTTTAGACAAGGGTAAATCCAAAAGGCTGAAGGGTAGTGGACATAGTCCCATTACGCAAGGGGGCAGGCGACAATGAGCTACCAGGGATTTACAGACCTGTCAGCCTGACCTCTGTAGTGGGTAAACTGAAGGAGTCACTGATCAAATAGGATCTTATATACTACCTAGAGAGCAGCAGTCTACAGGATAGTAAACAGCATGAGCTTGTGGTAGGGAGGTCTTGTCAGACCAACCTGATAGTTTTCTTTGACCATGCTATGGATTTACTCTACTTTGATTTCTGCAAGGCTTTTGACTTCGCGGCACACAGAAGATGGCTGAAGAAGCTAGAGGATGTGGGCATGGCTAGGGACATAGTTTGCTGGATAGTAAACTGACTGAGTGAGAGACAGCAGAGGGTGGTGGTAAATGGGGTCAAATTGGAAGAGACAGAGGTCACAAGTGGGTTGCCACTGGGATCTGTCCTGGGTCCTGTCCTCTTCAATATGTTTATCACTGACATTGGAGGGGGCATCCAGGGAAAGCTGTGTGTCTTCACAGGTGACACGAAGCTCTGTGGTAGGGTAGATAGTGATGAAGGGATCAGGGAGATGCAGAGGAATCTACATAGGCTACAGAGGTGGTCTAAGGTTTGGCAGTTCAAATTCAATGCCAAAAAATGCAATGTTATGCTCCTAGGGGAAAAAAAAAACCAGGACAGAATACTGGATGGGAGGAGTAAAACTAAGCACTCATCATTAGTGATTCCCTCAAACAATCAAGTCAGTTTAACAAGGCCTACAGTTAAGGTCCCCTTTTTTCTACGGTTCTGCAGCACGCGGCCATTGCTGCAGAAATTATCACCTACTGCAGAATTTGGGGTTGTCTGCAGAAATTGCACAGAAATTGCCCTTGTAAGTTACACAGAGACTGACACCACTCCTTTGAAGCAAGTCCTCTGCCTGCTTGTAGCTTTTTTAAGAATGAAAATTCACCCTCAACCATCTCAGAACCTCAGACCATCCCCACCCAGCCTCAAGAGCCCCCCATTGAGTCACCCTATTTTTTTATATTGGCATCCCATTTTTGGTCCAAGGCTGCTTGATGATTCATTGCCTTTTTCTATCACTGTTTGTGGGCCAGAAGGCTTTTTCCTTATCCCAGTGGTGCATTGTAGGACCCACACAAAGCCATAGTGGGGCATGAATCCAGCATTTGGGCCCAGCAGTAATAGAAAGAGACAGAGGATTGCCCTACACTGTTGGACCAAAACAGGGTGCCAATATAAATACAGAGTGACTCAATGAGACTCTGGGTGGAATGACATTTGGGGCTTAGATATGCAGGGTTGATATTGTTTTATGAGGGGCAGAGTAATGTCTAAGAGGAGACTTTACAATACTTTTGAGGCAGGAAGAGGCAGAGGATCACTGTATAGTGTTGGGCTGGGTAATGACATACATTTAAATCTACAGGACCACTCAATGACATTCTCAAGGCTTGTTAGGAAAGTGGTGGGGTATTACCTGTTCTAAAACCATCAGTGGGTAAAGTGCTGTTGGGGGGGTAATTTGCTATCCTTATGGGGTTTAGAGCAACAAGAGGTTGCTGTGGATGGAGCTGTGAGGTTGTCAACCTCATGGGTCAACTCTGGTGCCTAGGGAAGAATGTAAATTCTAAAATAAGGGAGCAAAAGGACAACTAAGTCAATAAAAAACTGTTGGGGCAGGTAAAGAATGAGAGAATGCTGGACAGACTGAAAAAATTAAAAAGATGAAACCAAGGTAAGAAAAGTGAAAAGCTAAAGATTATTTATATAAAATGTGAAAACTGAATAAGGGAAGAGAAAAACAAACAGAAAATAGAGAAAGTCACAAATGACATTGAAGACAAAACATTTTTTAACTTTTTAACATTTATATGTTGCTCCAGGACAATATGCAAGGGTGGGCAAGACAAATTTCAAGCACACTGCATCGCAATTAAAAATCCTACTGAGGGACAAGTAGATTTACTCAGAGCATCAGTGCAAATAGCTTGACTGTTCAATACAGTAGTCAGTTTTTTTTCTATTCTTTGGCAACCAAGTAAGGTTATCAAATAATAAATCCAGTGTAGCTCACTTCCCAATTTGAATGAATCACATGTTGGCCTTGTTTAATTGGCAGTCCTATCTTTTCTACTTCCCTAGTTTGACAGTCACCCACCAGTGTGTTAACACTCTGCAATAAAATTGTTTGGAGAGCATTGCAAATACCATCTTTTTCCTTCCTGGGTGGGTAGAGGCACTGAGATGGGCGAAGGTGGACTACACTGGATTTTAAAAACTGGGATCAGGCAAGGCTTTTGGGGGACAGGATCATGTTAGGGAGAGGAGAAAATATCTTGCTGCCATTAGGTCTAGGGTGGGGGGAGGTTGCAGAGAGCATTACTACCATTATGGGGAAGGGGGAGGAAAGAGAGCATTGCTGTGATTACGTCTGGGGAAGAGAGGAGAAGAGAGATTGTTGCTGCCATTATGTAGACTGGGGGAGGAGATAGCATTACTGCCATTAGGTAGGAGGGAGGTGGGGGAGGAGAAAGCTTTTCTTTTACTAGGTTTTGGAGAGGGGAGAAGAGAACAGAGAGCACTGCAGCATTTTGGTCTGGAGTGGAGGTGGGAGCACTGCTGCCATTTTTTCCTCTGAGGGAAGGGGAATGTTCAGGGGCACTGGTTTACCGGGATTGAGAAAGGGCAAATTCCGTTTTGCACATTGTAAAAACTGGTATTGTCACCGGTGTCTCCTAAGCCAAAATCCGTTTTACCTGTGTTTGGCTTTGTGTACTTTATTTAACAATTTTTAACTCTGTGAACATGCATTTTAGCAATTTTGACCTCCACTACTGTACATCCATCCATCCTTGTACCAATTAAAAGTTGTTTTAGGTACAAGATGTGAAGGCAGCAGCAGCACTATGGCCCCCATCCCCAAGGAGTGATGGAAGTAACACTGTGGTCATCCCTCAGGTGCAATTGCAGTAGCAACAACAGTACAGGCCCTTTCACCTCAGGTGTGAATGCAGCAGTAACAGCTCTATGGCCCCCCTCCCTCCAGTGCGATAGAAGCAGCAGCACTGCGACCCCCATCCCTCAGGTGTGATGGCAGCAATACTATGTTCCCTATCCCTCAGGTGTGATGGCAGCAGTACTACGTTCCCCACCCCTTAGGTGTGATGGCTGCAGTACTACGTTCCCCATCCCTTAGGTGTGATGGCAGCAATACTATGTTCCCTATCCCTTAGGTGTGATGGCAGTAGCTGCATCACTGCAGCCCCACCCCTCAGTTGTGATGGCAGGCTGTGCAACACTAGGTTCCCATCTCCTCAGGTGTGATGGCAGGCAGTGCAACACTGAAGCCCCCACTCCTGTGACAGCAAGTGATGCAGCACTGAAACCCCACCCTCAGGTGTGACAGCAGGAGGTGCAGCACTGAAGCCCTCACCCTTCAGATGAGACAGCATGCAGTGCAGCACTGAAGCCCACACCCCTCAGGTGTGACGACTGCAGTGGAATCACAACAGTACTCACCCAATGCCATGTACCCAAGCTTGCTTGTCAAAGCTCAGAAGTGAATTAAGTTGAACCACCAGACGCCAAGATGGACTCCATCGGTTCAGTCCCTATCTGAAATTTAGCTGCCTGAATGGGTTTATTTGTAAACAAAGTGCATCCAATTAAAAAAAATCCACATGTGATTAATGAGGATGCTAATGGAGAGCTATACAATCTTTTCCAAGTAATAAACCAATCCAGAATTACACCCACAGTAAATTGGGCACTTTCTGACTTGGTCTTCATGCAAATGGAGCCTCTTAGTTTTCATGTTGGAGCTCAAACTCATGAAAGAGTTCTACTGGCAGAGGTGAAGCCATGAACACGGTACAGATTGGGGTTTCATCTCCTACCCCCTACAGTCAACATAAATAAATTAATCTTTGTGCCTGCTCACTAGTACAAAGTGGTACATCCCCAGTGGGCCTGGCATTTTAATTATAGTGCCTTTGAACATGACATGCTCTTTTGCTCATAACACTGCAAGCTGATGATGCTGCCATGCCTCTTCTTCAATAGGCAGGGCAGTAGTGCACTGGGCACACCCATGGATTTATAAAAAGGCACTGAGATATAAACTTCAATCTCCATGCATAACGGCACTATTGAGTCAGGGGCAAGGCAGCGTCAACAGTTCATAAGCGAGAGCGTGGGATGTTACAAGTGCCAAAATTAAAATGCCAGGAGGATTTACCAGTTTGTGTGATCAGGTACAAAGATGATTTATTAATATAATGCCTGCGGGGACCAGTGAGGTAAAGCCACGATCAGTACAGCGGCTGGGGCTTCACCTCTGCCAGTAGTTCTCCTTAAGAACTCATTGTCATCCCTGCCCCACCAAAATGGCCAGCAACATCCCCACCCCAAACACACTGCCAGCAACTCCCACTCCCAAACCCTATGGCCAGCAAACCCACCACCCAAAACACACACAGCCAGCTACTCCATCACCCCAGACACACAGCCAGCAACCCTACCCCAGACACACAGCCAGCAACCCCCTGACAGATGGGCAGTAAACACCCCCACCAACATTACACTGCATACAAATGTTCCTAAAACAAAAATATCTAAATACTTGACTTGATCTTGGCTTACACAACATGTTATGTGATCAATTCCTTATGCAAGCAGTTGTAGCCAGGAACAGCAGGGAGAACAGGACAGTGATCCTTCAGCATACGGGCATCAGCCCAAAATTAAAATAATACAGAAAAAAATGACTTTTATTCTATACCTTACTTATACAATGTAAAGGATGAACAAAGGCAATTTGAAAAAAAATGATAAATTATTGTCATGTGCAGCAGTGGTACTGTGCTTTTTAAAGAGACACCATCAGCTTTTGAGTCTTTTTATGGTGTATGCATTGAGTGTGCCTAGAGAAGGCACTAGCAATTTAAAATGCATAAATGGTACCAGATTTGCACAGTAGCGCAAGATACTTATTATGGACCCTATGCACTATGCCATCCTGCAGCGTAAACTGGGTGAGTAGGCATACATACCCATGAATGCCACACATCTGGGGTCTTGTGGATCCCTGGTGGCATTCACCAAATGTGCTCTTGCCAGGTGTGTACTCCAATTCCCCATCTGCACAGCCAGCTATGCACTATGGTGGTCTGGGAAGAGGGGCATGCCCTACACTACACACCATTCACAATGGTACATAGTGCTGTGTACAGGGGCTGTAGGAGAGTACCGAATGCATGGAGGACCCTGCCACAAATGCCATATGAGCTGTGCACACAAAGAACCCTGCCCAGTCCCGCAACAGGCTGCCATCCCTCCACATACACACCCCAGTGCCCCATTCCAGGTCCTGGTACTGAGACAGCACACACACACACACACACACACACACACACACACACACAGCCTTGACCCATTCCTAGCAGTGAGCACCCCCACAACACTGCTCTGTCCACTGGCCACAAGTCACTGTGCCACCCCTGACCCTTCATTTGTGGCCAGTGACCACCCCCGTGGCACCGACACCACCACCACTTGATCCCCATACCTGCAAGTCGGTGCTTGCGCAATGTATGGTGAGCAGCACATCCTCTGCACACCTCCTTAGTTGCCCTTCGTCCAACTGATGCCAGTGGCATCGTGCTGCCAGTATCATTCCAGCTCGTGGACGAGGGCTTGACATTTCGGTTCAGTTCCTGAAATATATTTTTACATAATGAGTCTCTAATCTTGCACTATTGTAGAAATCTGGTACTGTTTATGGATTTTATATCGCTAGTTCCTGCTTGAGGCACACTCATTGCCCACACCATAAAAAGATACCAGAGTTGACAGTGTCCCTTTAAAGCACTTTTATCCCAGTCCACAAGGCCAGCTTCCTGAATATAACAGTGAGTGTCCTTCCCTAGCACAGAGGTAAACATTGGCAGTGGCTCACTAGCCAAATGCCGCAGATTTTGTATTGGGCTAGTAAATGTTCCTTTAACTTGCCCTGCAGGCTTGTGTTGGAGAAGGCAAACATAAGTACAATAGCTGGACCAGAGGAAAAGTCTGTGGGTTGGCAACTTTCTCAGTCAGTGACTAGCCTTACTGGCTAGAGGTTGTAAAATCTGATTTAGACCCCTGAAGTGCAGTACAGACGAACCTTGCTGCAACACTGCCAGCTCCTCCCATCCCTCCCAGTCAAATATGTTTAGCTTCCCTGCCTGCAGCCACAACAAAGGCTGACCCTGTGTTAATATACAGCTCTTTGTGAAACACTGCCAGGCCTCCTTACCCAAGCAAGCCTGGCAACTCACAAACCACATCTCCAACACAGAGAACTCCTATATTAATGGACAGTCCCAGGAATTACTGTCAGCCTACCACACCCACATGGATAGTTCCCTCACCTCACCCAAGAAAACATGACCAGTCCTTCCACACCACAGGACAGCATGGATGGCCATCCCATCCCCCCACCTCACCAACATGAATGGTCATCAGTCCCCACACCAAGCATGGCCACTCTCCTCATCCCAATGGACTAACATGGCTGCTCTCCCAACACCGACACACTGGCATGGCACCCCAACACACCAGCACTGCCACTCTCCCCAACCTGACAGACCAGCATGGCCACTCTGTCCACCCCACCACACCATCATGGCCACTCTCCCCACCCCACCCCACCAGCACGGCCACTCTTCACACCCTGCATCCTATGCCATCTGCAAGGTCACTCTCCCAACCCCACCCCACCTGCACGGCTACTCTCCTCACCCAACCACACCAGCATGCCCACTCTCCCCACCCCACCACACCAGCATGGCCACTCTCCCAACCCCACCCCACCTGCACGGCTACTCTCCCCACCCCACCACACCAGCATGGCCACTCTCCCACCCCACCACACCAGCATGGCCACTCTCCCACCCCACCACACCAGCATGGCCACTCTCCCACCCCACCACACCAGCATGGCCACTCTCCCCACCCCACCCCACCCCACCTGCACGGCTACTCTCCCCACCCCACCACACCAGCATGGCCACTCTCCCCAACCCCACCACACCAGCATGGCCACTCTCCCAACCCCACCACACCAGCATGGCCACTCTCCTCACCCAACCACACCAGCATGGCCACTCTCCCCAACCCAGCACCAGACAATAACAATAAATGCAATCTCCCTTTCTATTTAGGCCACACATTTGTCCAGCTCAGACTGCAGACAAGGACTTTCTCAGGGCAACTATAAAAATAAAACAAGAGCAGATCACTTAGAGATCAAGTGCTGGGTACACCACCGAGCTTGGACTGTAGGAAGTAGTGTATGGGCACCCAATTGGAGGCTCCAATGCAAACACTCCATGATGGATAGACTTTAGTCTTTCTTTTCTCATTAAGGGCAGACATTTGATCACATCACACTCACAGTTTATCATATTGGGCAATGAAGAAAAAGAAAAAAATACTCGAGAGCAGATTAATTTTTAATCACTCGGGTCTCGGCTCCCTTCCCATGGAACTGCACAAGGGCACACATCGCTGCACATCAAATTTACAAGGGCATCAAATAAAAAAAGTGGGAACAGATAAAGTCTTCAGTCAGTCTCGGTGTCGCGTGTCCCCGAGACTGTATAGACTCAACAATGCACTTTCTTTAAAATATTATTTCATATAAACATAATGAAGCTTCGGGACTGTATTGATCACTTAATAAAATGTATAAAAACCTTTCAGTTTCAAGCCAGTAGTGCAGATCATCGTCCAACATTCAGGCCCCACCTTACTTATTAACTATCTAGTTTCTCCATGAGATCGGGCAACAAAAAAATAATAAAAAACAAAACAAAAAAAAAACGGGAGCAGATAAAGTATTCTTCGGTCTTCTATTCAGTCCCCCCAACCCCGCCACTGCTTCCAGCCCCCAGAGCTTCAGGAAAGCCATACATTGCAGAAGAACAGACCCTCCACAGTGCACTTTCTTAAAAAACTTAGCCGCAGCAGAATAACAGAAAAGCCAACTTACTTGTTCTGTTTTTTTAATGAATGTCTGGGTTTCAGAGGGGCCTTCTGAGCAGGAACAGATCAGTGTAGCAGAAACGGGTCGGCAAACAGTCCACAGAGCAGCGGGAGACAACAACGCTACTTCACATTTTATAGCACTGTATTCACGGAGCTCCTGAGAACAAAGTCTGTTTCCGCTTGGCGCCTGCTTTCCATGGGCCAATCAGAATTCCCGCTCATTCCTCACATCACAGACATGTAAACCAGTGTCCTGGAATGTTGCCTGACTTAAAACACAGAGAGAGACTAAAGAAGCAGAAGGGAAAAGGGAAACTACAAAAAGCTAGCTGAGTCACCCTACTAGGCCAGTAGTAGTGCATCGAGGTTCCATGAGGGCAACCCATGATTAGGTGCAATCCTGAAATTACCTGCTCTAGGACACTCCATGGTCAGAAGGCATTGCAGATGCCAGGACTTTCTGGCTAGGGGGAGTGAGGTGCACATGAAAGAAAATTAAAATAAATGAAGTTAATGTAAGAAAGATGACAACCAAGCTTATTATTAATTGAAAATGTGACAACTAAACAAGGAAAGTGTGAAACAAACAGAGAAAAATAAATAATCATGCTGACAATGCTGATGTTTAATATTTTATATTTTTAATTTATGGCAGTTTTTAGGGTGGCAGTATGGGGAAGTCTCTATAAGCACCAATAGCCTGCCACCCCAACTATGACTGTGTATGGGGCCCCTGATAGGCGTTCACAGAGGAGGGGTCTTGGGTGCTGCATGGCTAAGCTACTTCAAGCTGTCCCTTGGAGAACAACTATTCAGCTATTATCTTTGTTGCCAGTACATTGAGGGGGTGCCTGCCAGTAGTTATTAATGTTGCATGCCATAGCACTAAGCCCTACATAGATTTAGATAATATGGGAGACAGAACAGCTTCTTAAAAGCAAAAGAATAAAACTGAAGTTTTAAGGGAAATTATGAAGCTTACATTTATGTGGTGGTAGTCAGGGATCCTCCTCACAGGCCATCTGTGCTTGGGTCTCCCAAAACTGTAAAGCTGGCTCTGTATTATTTATATATAAATGTGCCGCAGAACTTTAAACCTTGCTGCAGAACTTGACCTAACAGTGCTGCACAAGTTCAGAGTCCCTGCCGCAGAAGTTACATCAGTTTACCATAGAGAACAGGGACCTTGCCTGTAGTAAGGTTAATAGGATGCTGGGGTGTATCGAAAGAGGTACTGTACTGACAACAGGAAAAAAGAGGTACAGCTATCTCTATATAGGACACTGGTGAGGCCACACCATGAATATTGTGCTCAGTTCTGGAGCCGCCACCTAAGGAAGACAGAGTCAGGCTGGAGATGGTGCAATGCAGGCTGACCAGGATGATCCAGGGACAGCAGGACAGATCCTACAAGGGTTGTCTCATGGCTCTGACATGTACTCACTGGAAGCTAAATGAGAAGGGAGGATATGATAGAAAATTAAAAACAATGGTGCTGCACTCAGGAGCCAGGGCAGGGTGTGAGTGGTGGGTGGTAGCCCGTTAAGTTCAGCAGCAAAGGACAGTTAATTGAACTTGCACTCCAGAGCCAAGAGCAGGAAGCTCCAGTGAAGGAATACAGATAGAAAATATTTAGTATTGAAAAAGTAATTTATTGCTACAAATACCAAATAAATTAAAATAAAGACACTGGAGTGTGGCAAAGAAAACTTCTGTGTGTCCAACAGGGCTGTTGGACACACGGAGGTTTTCTTTGCTACACTCCAAAGTCTTTATTTTCATTTATTTGCTATTTGTAGCAATAAATTACTTGTTCAACACTACATATTTTCTACCTGTATTCCCTCACTGGAGCTTCCTGGTCCTGGCTCTGGAGTGCTAATGCAATTAACTGTCTTTTGCTGGGGATATGACAGGGACCTCCAAGTTCCTGAAGGGAATAAATAAGGTGAACTGCGAGGAACTATTTAGCAGAAGTACAGGTTCAAGTACCAGAGGTCATGAGTGGTAGCTGCTTGGGGGGAAGGCTTAAGAGGGATGTAAGGAAGCTCTATTTTGTGGAAAGGATGGTGAAGGCATAGAATTGTCTGCCAGAACAGGTGGGGTGCATCAAGTCTGTAAATGGTTTCAAGCATGGTTGTGAAAGAGTGAACGTCTGGTGGTTGCTCAGGAAAGCAGCAGTAGGGAGGGGAGCAGGGAGTAGACCTGGAGGTGATAAAGCCACATACTGACAGTAGGTCCCGGGATAGATAGGGAACTCTGGGAAGACCAGATGGATCTTTGGTCTTATTTTGCTGTCATCATAGTCTATGTTTCTGTGCTTCTGTGTTAAACAGACTCTGGCTGGAGGGACTCATTCTTAGCAGTGCATTTTGGTGTGACAACACTTCTTGTAAAGAATTTTGACAGCCAATCAGGCCAGTGCATGATTGTATTTTACATCATTTCTGTATCCCTCTTTCTTATTTTATTAGCCCTTTCACTGCCAGGAGTATTTTACACTCATGTGCCAGGCTGTTTTTGTTATTTTTTCACCATGTTATTTAAGATATCTATATGTTCTCTTCAAGTAAAAGTAGGGAGACCATTAATCTTTTTTATAAGCAAACTCGGTCCTTCTTACATTTGCTTGCGCATGCTGTTTATTGTCATGAGTAATGGCCTTCAGAGGTGTGCCGCTGTCGCATTCAATGCATCTCAGGCTGCAGAGGGCTCTACAGTGACAGGCCAATGAGCAGCAAGGCTGATTATGATGGTGTTCTGCTGGTGATGGGCAGAAACTTTGTGCAATTGAAGCCTATCAGAGAGCGGCTGCCTCCTTTCATCTATAAGGTGCTGCCCAGCAGCCAGCTGAGCGGCATCATTATCAGACAATCCCATAATGTTCTGCCCTGCCATTTTTCTTTGTTCCCCTGCTCCGTCCCTCTGCTCAGTACCACCCACCATCCCCATTCTGCCCTGCCATTTTTCTTTGTTCTCCTGCCCCATCACTCTACTAAGTACCACCCGCCAACCCAGTTCTGCCCTTCCTTGATGTTTTTCTGTCTCACCCGCTCCATCCCTCCCCTCAACCCAACCCTGTTCTGCCCTTCCCTGTCATTTTTCTTTGTTCCCACCTGCTCCATCCCTCTGCTCAGTGCCATCTGCCAACCCTGTTCTGCCCTGCCCTGCTGTTTGTATTCTCTCCTACCTGTTCCATCCCTCTGCTCAATACCACCATCCAATCCCTTTATACCCTGCCCAGCCCTTTTTTAAGGCTGCCTGACATAGTCGTGGTAGACTTCTTGTGGTTACTAGTCTTTAGAATCTGGAAGAGGCATTTTACCCATGCACTATTGCAATTACTGTGCGAGGACTACTTACATTCCTCATCACAATAACTACAGTAGTAACATGCAGGTAGCACCTAAAAATCTCATCTACATTGCCATACTGAGTTCCCAAAAATAAGCCACAGTCGGTGGCTTCTCCAACATCCCCCTCAGGAGAAGGAGACTTTGTAAACACAGCCTCTTTCATCATAAATTAATCTACACTTACAGTATGTGGCATCTCTGTAGCAGCAGAAGTCAGCAGCATCTCCTTCCAGCCCACCCCACATACACAGCATCTACATAGCAGCAGCAGCGGCCAATGGCATCTCCTTCCAGCCGTCTTGTGTGTGTGGATGTGGGGGATGGGTACCATCACAATTAGCAGCATCTCCTTCTGTCTCTCTTCCACACCACACACACAGAATAGTTACCAGCAGTTGCTCCTAAGCTCCCTGAGATTCATAAAAGAAGGGGAACACCATTACAATTAGTGGTACCTTCTTCTGCCCCCCCCACAAAAGAAGAAGCCACTTAGTGGCAGCTGCTCCAGATCAGTGGTGTGACTAAATGAGCGGCAATCTGTGGCTGCTCCTTGGCCACACAATGGGCCATTATCAGCCACCTCCTTGGACTCACACCACTGCCATTTCTCTCCCCCACCTGACCCTCCCACTAAGCACCCACCACCCCACACTCCCCAACCCTTGTAATTTGCTGACACTGGGGTGTCCAATACCCAGTGCCGGCTAGTACTTCCCACCCCTCCCGTTTTCAGAGTGCAACACTGGGGAGCACCCCCCAGTGCCATCAAACATAGCACCAACACTGGGGTGCCTAATCCCCAGTGTTGGTGCCTGAAATAAAGAAAACTGTGTCAAAGCTGTTATTTTTAATTTTTATATATCCTGTAAAAAAGAAAATTGTCCATCAATATCTGTTGTTGCCACTGTCTCACTGCTGCCATTACCCTCCTACTCAGCACCCACCACCCTACACCCCCCACACTCTTTATTTACCTATCAGGGCTCCAAAGCCAATCCTTCCTGGACCAGAGACACGTCTTCACTCTTCAATGCCAGACCGCAAACTGAGGAAATTAGGTATGTGGTTCAATGTATTTCAATGGGTTTTCAACCTGTCCTAATATCTTGGTAATTTTTAAAGATTTTTCACAAAATTTTCATCATGGCCTTTTTGAGACTCCACCCGTGAACAATGGCAGTGAAGCTATGTAAATCCATCCTGAAAGGTGATTTCACAGTCGCTGTGTGAAATTAATTTTTGGGCTGAGTTTGAAAATTTTCTCCACCCTTACATGATATTGGGTAAAATAAGGCTATGTTGAAAATTTGGGGTAAGAATATTAAAACACAAAGTTATGATTGCACATTGACATTTTTCAATGCATGTTCATAACTGGTAATTTTTCAATATTTTGACCCCAAATTTTCAACACTGTCAGTTCTTCACACCACCTCATGAATGTGACAGCTGTCAGTTTTCAAATCCTGGCCAAAATGTATTTTCACATTTGTGGTGCGAAATCACCTTTTAGGCAAGATTTGAAAATTGTCTCCACCCTTCTTTATGAGGTGGGGTTATAAGAACACTATGTTGAAAATTTCAGGTAAAAATATTACAAAACACAAAAGCTTTATGAGTGTATATTGAAAATTTTCAATGCACACTCATAATGTTAGTCATTTTCAATATTCTGACCCAAGTTTTCAACATAGCCATTTTTTCACATCACTTCATGAATGTGACAGCTGTCATTTTTCATATCCTGACTAAAATGTGTTTTCGCACTTGTGAATTGAAATCACCTTTTGGGCAAAATTTGAAAATGTTCTCCACCATTGTTCATGAGGTGGTATCATAAGAAGGCTATGTAAGTTCATAAGAAAGCTACTTTAAAAAATTTTGGTAAGAATATTAAAAAACAACAAAGAAGTGCACATTGAAATTTTTCAGTGCACACTTGTAACTTTGGTACTTTTCAATATTTTGATCCCAAATTTTCAATATATAGCAATTTTTTCATACCACCAGTAGACAGGCTTATCTGTCCTCCCTTTCTCCAGCCAGTAAGAGCATTGTCTGCTACTAAATCTGAGTTTGTTCTGTTCTTTGCTGACAAGATGTCTTCCATAAGGGTGGGTATCTCCCCAATGGGGTTTCATTGGGCATGCAGTGTTGGATCTGGAGTAAATAGAAGCAATCCTCATGTCTGGTATGAGTTAGCTTTGTGGAGGTGGAAGAGGTTAACGAGATAATCTCAAAGCTGCAGCCTATACTGTATATTGTAAACTGGACCCAGTCCAACACGTCTCTTAATGAGGTGTGAGGTCCTTGGGTCCAGTGTTCACTGAGATAATCTGGTGCTCCCTTTCAAAGGGGGTATTCCTCAGTGCTCTTAAAGATGCATTGGTTAAATCCCTTTTGAAGAAACCATCTCTGGACCTGGATTGTCTCGTGAATTATAGACCTGTCTCTAACCTTCCCTTTCTAGGGAAGGTTATTGAGAAAGTAGTGGCCATTCAGCTTGAGGCATGTCTCACTGCCTTTGACATCTATGAACCACTCTAGTCTGGTTTTTGGTCTAAGCACGGTATGGAGATGGTACTAGTTAAGGTGCAGAATGATCTCCTCAGGGTGAGAGACTGACGTGAACATTCAATTCTTGTCCTCCCTGATCTCTCTTCAGCGTTTGACACCATGGATCATGGGGTGTTGCTGGATCACTGGAGGGAGCTCTGTAAACTTGACGGTATTGTCATCAACTGGTTTGAGTCCTTTCTTATAGGTAGGATGCAAAGAGTGGTAATGGAAACTTACTCCTCCCTCCCAATGCCCCTGTTCTGTGGAGTTCCCCAAGGTTCGATCCTCTAACCCATGCTATTCGTGGTGTACATGCTACCCCTTGGTGATATCATTAGACATTACAGGATGGGGTTTCACTGCTATGCAGATGATACCCAACTGTATATGTCATTTTCATAAGGGACACAGGGTGTTGTCTCTGTTCTGAACTCTTGTCTGGCTGAGATACAGGACTGGATGTCATTCAACTGGCTGAGGCTCAATCCAGATAAGATGGAAGTATCAGTGATTGAGCTTAGTCACCGGCACGGAACTGCAATTGTTGGAGAGGAAACGGGACTAGAGCTTGGTTCTTCTTCTCTAACTGTCTCTGGAAAGGTGAAGAAACTGGGTATTATTTCAGACAGCGAATTGTCACTGGAGGCGCAGATGTCATTAGTTGTCTTGTGTAACTGGGTAAGGCCCACTAGGCACAAGTGCCTGTTTTCAGGGGTGACCTGGGAGCACTGGGCAGTTAAGTGACTTGCTCAGAGTCACACAGTATGCAAGTGGAGGTTGTGAGAATCAAACTCAGGTCTGGTCTGCTGGATGTATCAAGCTCATTCACACCTTGTTCCTCTAACCTCTAGGCTATACTGCCAGCCCTAGTCTTTTTACCATCTTAGAAATATCAAACCTTTTCCTGGATCAAACCTTCTATCCCACCTAATGACCTTCCCTCACTGGTAAATGCTTTTGTTACATCCAGGCTCAATTATTGCAATGCCCTCTACCTTGGGCTAAATGGAGGGACCCTATGTCAGCTGCAGCTGGTGCAGAATGCTGTGGCCAGGTTGTTGACAGCCATCCAAGTTCCTGTCATATAACCCCTGTCCTGCGCAAACTGCATTGACTGCTGGTGAAGTGTTCGATCTCCTTCAAGGTTGGCTTGCTTACCTATGAAGCTCTACATGAACTGAGCCCCAGCTACCTGCAAGATCTTTTGTTTCCTCATCATATCTCACAACCTCTCCATTCCTCTGAGGCAGGCCTCCTAGCGGTTCCCAGGGTTCTGTTAAAATCTTCAGGTGAGAGGGGCTTTGATGTTGCTGCCCTGACCTCCTGAAACTTGCTTCCCAGATCTCTGAGGGAGGCCCCTCACTGGATGCCTTCAAAGGAGTCTGAAGTCGCATCATTTTTATAGCACATTTTTTGTTTATTCTAGCGTTCTGGCCATAACTTTATCTAGATCTCTTTATTTGTAATTTATTGTATTTATTCTGCTTTTTACTTTATTTACTCCAGTTATTTTCTTTAATAGTTTGATTGTGCTCAAATGTTGATTTTATGGTTTTTGTGGTTAGCCCTTCTGTATCTATGGTTTGCAAGTAAATGCTGTGGTATTGTTTTGTATATTGTACAGCACTCAGGGCTCATGGGAATGAGCACTTTATAAATAAAGTTTGCTTTGCTTTGCTCATCAATGTGACTGCCGTCATTTTTCAGATCCTGACCGAAATGTGTTTTTGCACTTGTGGAGAAAGATCACTTTTCAGGTAGGATTTTTAAATTTTCTCCACCCTTTTACATGAAGTGGGGTTATAAATAGGCTATGCTGAAAATTTGGGGTAAAAATAATTAAAAAAAAAGTTATGAGTGTACGTTGAAATTTTTCAACACACGTTTGTAACTTTGGTAATGTTCAATATTTTGACCCCACAATTTCAACATAGCCATTTTTTTTCACAAAACCTCATGAATGTGACAGCTGCCATTTTTCAAATCCCTGCCAAAATGTATTTTTGCACTTCTGGCGCAAAATCACCTTTCGGGCAGGATTCAAAAATGTTCTCTACCCTTGTTCATGAGATGGGGTCATAAGAAGGCTAAGTGGGGTCATAAGAAGACTATGTTGAAGATTTGGTATACAGATATTTAAAAACTATAAAGTTATGAATGTGTGTTGAAATTTTTCAACGCACGCTCATAACTTTTGTAATTTTCAGTATTTTGACTCCAGGATTCACAAAAAGTCACAAAGCATAGCACAAAACTTTGCATTTTCCCAGGTGTCTAAGGTTGCTATTCATAGCCTGATAGTGCACCTCCACTATTCTATTGAGAATAGGGCCAAGTTGAATCATTGTGCTAACCCCATTAACACTAGTGCTAACCCCATTATCGCTGTATTAATATGGAGCGCTGTACAGTATGTGCTCATTGACAGCTCAGTTGGTGGCCAGCCGTGGTGGAGGGCGGAAGGCTGTGATGGTTGCCAGCTTGGGGTCAGGATAGGGGGCACTACCTGCTGGGGTGGGGATCTGCTAGTCACAAGGGAACACTGTTACATTAGTATACAGGGGATCTGGGATAGGGAAGGGTGCCCACTACACACCAGGGAATGCTTTCATGATGGTATATAGGGGATCGGGACTGGGAGAGGGACCACTGGACATGAGTGACACTTACACAGTGGGGAGGCAATCAGCAGAAGGATGTCAAACTGGAGCGGGATTTGAACCTTGCAGGGATGGGGAACAGATGAGGAGGGAGCACTGGACATGAAGGTAAAGGTATAGAACATCGAGTGAGGGATCAGGTGGGGGAGGGACCACTTAATACCAGAGAAACTGTTTTTATACAGTATATCAGGAGATAGATCAGGTGGGGGGAGGGACCACTGGACACCAGGGAGACCTATGTATGACATTGGGTATGGGATCAGGTGGGGAAGGGGACCACTAGACACCAGGGAGAACTATGTGTTACATCAGGAGGATCAGGTGGGGGGAAGAACCACTGGACGCTAGGGACAGTAAATTCTTTATAAAGGTCTGGTGATTGGTGGGGGGGACCACTAAATACCAGGGAAAGTTAAATCTTCACATCAGGCCGGCAATCAGTGGGGGTGGAGGACCACTAGACACCAGGGAAAAATGTTATTTGTTCATCAGGCATAGCATCTGGTGGGGGCAGGGACCACTGGACACCAGGGAAACATTTATTTTGTATCAGACATGGTGCCAGGTGGTAGGGATCACTGTCCACCTGGGACTATTGTGCTGAGGGCTGGGGGGACCAAAGCAATACCTCTTCCAACCACTAGGGTTGCAAGGATTAAGGCAAGGTTTCGATCGGCGGTATTTGCTGCGTGCAAGGGGACCGTACAACAGGCCCTTGTGTGGAGCAAATGCTCTGAGAATCAGACAGTACCAATATTCAGGTCTATTTCCCCTCATTTGCATTGCACCCCTCCACACTTTGCCTGAGAACAAACCTGGTTTGAGCACGCAAACCGGGCTTCTGTGAATAACAACTCAGTGTAAAACCCAGTATGCTTGTGCAAATCCAGGTTTGAGCCTCAGCAAAGTTTTGAGAATCAGTGCAAAGATTTTCATCATAGCCATTTTTCACAGCACCTCATGAATGTGACAGATGTCATTTTTCAAAGCCTGTCCAAAATGTGTTTTCATACCTGTGATGCAAAATGACATTTCAGCCATTATTTTATAAATGGCACCTGTCATGTTCAGAAGGAATGGACATAAAAAGACTATGTTGAAAATCTGGGGTCAAAATGTAGAAAGAACAACCATGATATGAGGAAATGTTGAATTGTTCCAATGTTTGCTCATAACTTTATTTTTGCAGATGTTGACCCCCTAGTGATCAACGTAGCCCTAGTGTTACCCCACCTCCTGAACATGACAAGTGTCATTTTTAAAATCCCCCTTTGAAACTTGGTTTTCACAGTCACACAGCAAGATCACCTTCAGATTGGAATTAAAATATTCCACCTGTTTTGATAATAACGTCAGGTCATAAAAAGACTGTTGGAAATGTGGGGTCAAAATTTGGGAGGCCACTGCAAATTAGATATTGCCACTCAGCTTCAGATTTAAAACAGTGATTAAACTACATTAAAGCACTCATTTTTAAAAACAAGTTACTTTCTCATGTCCAGCTCACAGCCTACTATAAGAAAATGTCATAAAGATAATTGTTTAATGTTACTGCACAGTTTTACAGTGAAACTTACCATCTCTGCTTAAACCAAAGGCTCCATTTGCTTTGCATTTTAAATAAATCCACTATGTAGTCCCTCCACAGTTCCATAATTGTAGCCTTTGATTTTCCTTATCAAGACCTCTTTATTTCCCCCATGAGTCTCCTGTCTGCTACAGCAATTTTGTTCTATTTTTACCCTGGTGTATGCAGCAACTGTCTTAACATTCTGTGTGTGTGAACTTGGTAAAGGGCCTAAGGGAGGAAAAAAAATTGTGTTCAGATATGAATGGCAATATAGCCTAGAGGTTAGAGTAATGAACTGTGAATGAGCTTAGGACATCCAGCAGACAGAACTGGGTTTGATTCCCACAACCTCCACTTGCACACTGTGTGACTCTAAGCAAGTCACTTAACCTCCCCAGTGCTCCCGGGTCACCTCTGAAAACAGGCACCTGTGCCAAGTGAGCCTTACCTGGTAACCAAAAAATAAAATAATATGTTTGTACAGAACATCCGCAGTTGGAATACTTTGATCAATGATATAGTCTGCATATGGAGAGGAAATGAACAAGAAGTTCATGAATTTATGCTGTAACTAAACAGCACGTCTGACAGTCTAAAATTCACATATCAGTGTCATAAGGTACATTGCAACTTTCTCAATATAACACTTTTTGGCATTCCAGATGAAGTAGTGTCCTACTGCTGGATATAGAAAAACAACAGCAGCTAATACATTATTACAAGTTAAAAGTTCACATCCTAAATGACTAATTACTTTTGTCCCATTCAGCCAACTATTATGGATTAGAAGGAATTGTTCATCAGACAGTGATTTTGAAAAACAGGCTTTAGAAATGCTGGATAGATTTAGAGAAAGGGGTTATGAGGAATCAGTCCTGAAAAATAGCTTTTGAGACAGTCAAGCAGACTAACAGAAACACACTACTGACCCCCCAGAAAACAATTGATAGAGAAGGAGAAGGAGATGTGGTAACCTTTTTCACTGTTTATAAGGATCTTGCAGGAAAAGTGGGGACCCTAATCCATAAATATTCGTCAGTCCTACGTACGGATTCAATACTTGCAGTAGATGTATGTAGCGTTCCAAGGGTCACATTTAAAAAAATTAAAAATCCAAGTGACATGTTAACATCAAGTTTTTACGTGTCTTGCAGGAACACACAACCATACAGGAATTGGCTACCAATTCGGCCACAGGGCCTTTTCCATTGTGGCAGTTATACAGCATGTAAATATGCAAATGTGGCAAAAACATTTGAAAATCCTGGAGCAGGCAGAAAAGTATACATTAAACAATTTGTGTCCTGTACTACAAACTTTGTCATACTGTGTATGTAGCCTGGTGCCCCTCAAGCAGGCATATGTGAAACGCATTGTGAGGTTACTTAAGGTGCGCATCTAGGAGCAAATCAGAGTCATCACACAGAGTGAAGAATCAAATGCACTGGGTACACACTTTAAGTATGCTCACAACTCAGATCTTCAGTTTATGAATTATAGCCTAGTGTGGCACGAGATCAAATGCTTTAGAGAAGTCAAGATACATGATTTCACACAGTATGCCTAGATCTAACAAGCTACTACTTTTTAATAAAAGCATAGCACATTCATACTACATGATTTCCCAGGAGTAAATCCATGGTTCCCTGCTGGGGGTAGTACTCTGAGCCTAATCTCAGATGGGGAACTGAGGAGTGATGGGGCTACCCACATTTATGTAGACACTGATGCATGATGTCATCATGGGTGGCCCCAGCTAGCAGAAGTTTCCATGAGGTCCTAGTGCCTGACAGCTGTAGTTCCAAAGGTGTGGCCTAATGGAAGAGATTCTCTCAAAGATCTGTTATGGTAAGTACTTAACTGTTCTTTCAATGGTACTGATTAAAATACCTTTTGCCAAATCATGCACTGAGGTAAACTCTAAGTCCAGGGATTCAAAAAATCAATCATCTGAAAGTTTCTGTATTTTATCTGGTTATGGCTGTGGTTGGTGCTTACAGCCATATCACTTTAGTTTGAAAAGGGGTTTCTGTGGAACCCATTTTTGAGTAGTTTTCAGTGTATACTTTCATAACACTGTAAATCCCTATGGCAGTTAAAAAATACTCCCTTCTTTCTTTTTAGATGATGGACACAGAACTCCAAGCTGTTTTTCTCTGAGAGCAAATGTGCACATCTTCCAAAAAAATCTAAATATCTTTAAAAATATTCCAGATGCACACAAAAAAAAAAGTGGGAAAGTTGTTCAGGGTAAAAAGACCTTTCACATGAGGGTAGTCGCTAATCTGAATTCTCTACATTTTGTAAAATATGGTCTTCCAAACAACCTAATTTTTTTCTCTCTGAGTGAACACTGTAGGAGTCATGCCAAACAAGTGTAACTTTCTTGGAAAGTATACAAGTTAACAATATACAACCAACATAAAAGTTGTTCAGGACACAATGACCTTTCAAATGAGGGTAGTCACTAATCTGAATTCATTAGATTTTTTTTAAATACTGTATATCCATCTGAAAGGTGAATATTGTAAAGAAAAATTAAAATTCAGGTTATCAAATGGCCATAGTTTAACAAACATAATAAAGCAGGTTAAACAATAGGCTCATTGGAAAGGTATTTGTGTCCTGAACAGCTTTTATACTGATGGCTTACGTGTAACGTGTATACTTTTAGAGATATTTACATTTGTTTGGCATAAACCCTCTGAAAATGAAAACTGAGGTAAGGAGATGACCATACTGTAGTTTAAAAAATATAATTACTGCAACTTAATGAATAGGCTCATTTGAAAGGTATTTTTGTCCTGAACAATTTTCATACTGGTTTATCTGTAACTTGTTAACTTTTAGAGATATTTACATGTGTTTAACATAACTCCTATTGCATTTCTAAACAGCCTCAGTTTTGAAAATAACTACACCACTCAAGTGAAATTCTAAATCAGACCATCTTGTTCATTTCTTGTCATGCCTAATTTAAAGTGGACAGGAATTGATTACTAATGTGCAGCTATTTGAAATGTCTCTATTTTCATAAATTACATTTATACCGCTAAAGTATCCCTATTTAACTGTGCCTGCATAAAAAGCTGAAACTGCCAGTTGTGTTTTGTATTGTTCTTTTTGTATGGATAACATTCTGTGCTGTTCTTGTTATGGAACCGAGAATTTGGAGTTTGAATATGTCACTTCATGGTTTCAGAACCATGGGCACTGTACTGATAAGTTCCTGCTAACATTTCTGAAACCGTGAAGACACAGACAATCTTGTTGCTGTATTGGTCCTTGTAACACAAGATCCACAGAAACAGATGCTTTGATACCTTGTATTGAACCAACAGAGTTGTTACAAAAGAACACAGGTGCCTTTGGATTACACAGGATCCTTCATCAGAAAACACTGGCAGTTGTTTTAGAAGAACATACTTTCTCAAAACCCGGATCATACAGAAAAAAAAAAGATGAAAAGTTGTTAAGGACCCCATTGGTTAAAACTGCATTCAAAAAAATCAACATACCCATATAAAGACACCAAAAGTTCCATCAAAAGAAAGCTATCCTAAGGTCAAATGACACTGACTTGAAAGTTCACGCTCTGAGAAAAGCTATAAACCAAATGGAGCTTAATTTTAAAACCCTCTGTGTGTGTCTGTGCTAGCATTAGTACATGACAATGATTAAAAACCACAAGGAAAACTAAGCTTAAAGAGCAGCTGACAACTTCAGGAGAATTTTAACAAAACATAATATTTAGATAAAGATAAGCTTGTATTTCACATTAGTTCTTTATTCCTCCTCCCCTTTATTTATTGCTGAGGTCAATTGCATGAAAACATGATTTTTGCTCCTGAAGAGTTCATCTATTTCTGTTCCTATCTCCCTACCTGAGGTCATAATGCACTGCTTGTGACATCATAGTTACTCTTATGGCAACAGATAGTGATGTCACAACAGAGCATTATGACTTGAAATAGAGAGTAAGCTATAGAGGTAGATTAACTTTAAAGTAACTGTAATGGGCATAAATCATGTATTCATGCACATTTCCTCAGTAATAAATAATGGGGAGGAGAAATCTAGAATATGTATGGAATGCAAGCAGAATTTTACCTACTTATTATGTTTTTCAAAGTTTTCTTTCAAGATGCCAGTAGCTCTTTCAGCAATACATAGTAAATAATATTAGAAGTCTTATACATATGAAAATATCTGTGTTAAGTAAAGAATAGGTTAGAAGACAACCTGCCCTAGTATAAATTAAGCATCCACCAGCTGTTTCACACAGTGGTGTGAATCAAATTTTACACAGTGTACTGTTCAGATGCATTTTTCTTAAACTCTGTGTACAGTAAGTCCATATTACTCATGAACAATCAAACTTATTCTGTCTTTAACGTGATATAGCTGCAATTCTGTAACAAGTGACTAGTGTATGCGTATATTCAAAACCCAAACCTGACACAGACCCCCTTGTAATTGAGATAATGTTATCCTAATATGTACATGTATCGACAGGTATCCATATGTACCTACTCTGTAGTTGTATTAAATAATAGTTCTATAACACAACTGACAGCTTCAGCTTTTATTCAGGCACAGTTAAACAGGGATCCTTTAGAGGTATGAATATAATTTAAGAAAATAGAGACATTTCAAACACCTTCACATAAATAATCAATTCCTGTCCCTTTTAACTCATTCAGACCATTGTGTGTTTAGAACGTTGGAGACAGAACTCCAAGTTGCTTTTTGTTGAGAATCTTCCTAAGGCATTGTGCAGAATTCTTAGCAAATGTGCACACATTCCAAACAAATCTAAATATCTTTAAAACTATTCCAGGAGCACAAAAATATCCAGTCTGGAAATTGCTCTGGACAAAAAGACCTTTCAAATGAGGGTAGTCACTAATCTGAATTTCTTATATTTTGTAAAATATGGTCATCTTATTACCTGTATTTCCATTTTTGGTTTTACAAAATTCACATTTCTGATGGCAAGCAAAAAAAAAAAAAAACTATAAAGAATTTAGATTAGTGATTACCCTCATTTGAAAAGCCTTTTTGTCCTGAATACAAAAATGTAAAATAATATGCATGGGGCTCAGAAATCCAGGGGCAGAGTATAAAATGGGTGGAGTAGCATTGACAACATTAAGAAAGTACACATTCAAAAAAAAAAACCTTTACATGCAGTTGATTACTGTTTAACAATATTATGCATCTATGCGTAGTGCCCCAAAGTTAGGTGCACAACAGAAAAATAGAAAAGGTGCCCCAAGGCAGCGTAGGGTCCCTTGCCAGTGTGTTCCCTCACTCCCTGTTAGCCAGACAGCAGCTGCAGAAAAGGGAAAAAAAAGTTTGTTTGATTCCCTTAGCTGCCTACTCCATTCTGGAATTCTCCCCTCCCCCTTGGGAAGCAGTGTGAGCCAGGGGAGCATCCTTAAAATCCAGCTTTTGCTGGGCTGTTAAGGAACCAACCAGATTTGCCAGGTATATGCGTCCCGAATGCTGGCTAGTTAGTTCAGTAGAGCAGTGGCCGAGGAAGCGGATGGTTGTTCGCCGCCGAGGAGAGGGTATAGAAGAACCCAAAAGGGAGTGCTTCCAGCCACTCTGAAGTAAAAGAAGAGACCTGTTCATGAAGGAAAGGGAGAGAGGGGACACAGGAGAGTGACAGCAGTCTAGGCACTTACCTGTGGTCCACCTCTGCTCCCTTAGTGCAGGCATCGGGTCCATAGTGTGGCGATGCTCTGGTCCTGTTGCATGGTGTGGGCTCAGTTCAGCCCCATTTATTATTTTTAAATAAAAGTAAAGTCGGTCCCTTGGTGGCAGCATGTGGAACAGCCGCATCAAGAAGAAGGATCGTTGGGCATCCTGCAGTTCCGTGCGGCCCCCCTTCCACCTTAGTTGTCTGCCTCCCCGCCTGCTCATAGAAACAGAAACATAGACTTTGATGGCAGATAAGGACCACTTGGCCCACCCAGTCTGCCCATTTCCCTACCTACTGGATAAGCTGCAGATTCTAGTTAACCAACAGCCTACTTCCTGCAACCCCCCACTATAATTGCCTTGTGTCTGTCCCATGCATGTTTGAATTCCCCCACTGTTTTAGACCCAACGACCTCCTCAGGAAGGCTGTTCCATGTATCCACCACTCTCTCCGTGAAAAAAAATTTCAGCACATTACCCCTGAGCCGTCTCCTCTATCTTTAAATTGTGCCCCTTGTTCTTACACATCTCTTTTCTGAAGATGCTACCCTCCTGACTTTGTTAATTCCTTTGAGGTACTTGAACGTTTCTATCATGTCCCCTGTCCCTCCTTTCATCAAGAGTATACATATTAAGCTCTCTCAGTCTCTCTTCATATGGTTTCTGCTGCAGACCCTGCACCATTTTAGTTGCCCTCCTCTGGACTGCTTCCATCCTGTCTATGTCCTTGCGTAGATGAGGTCTCCAAAACTGCACGCAGTACTCCAGATGGGGTCTCACCAACTGTCTGTACAGAGGGATAACCACTTCGCTTTTCCTACTTGTGATGCCCCTTCCTATGCATCCCAGTATCCCTCTGGCTCTCCTTACTGACTTTTCACATTGCTTACCCACCTTTAGGTCATCTGATATGACTACCCCAGGTCCCTTTCCATTTTTGTTGTTGTTAGTACCTCCTCTGCTATTGTGTACTCTTCTCCTGGGTTTTAGTTTCCCAGGTGCATTACTTTGCACTTCTTTGCATTGAATCTAAGTTGCCATATGTCTGACCATTCCTCCAACCTTGCCAAGTCCCTTCTCATCTTTTCTACTCCCCTTGTGTATCAACTCTGTTACAGATCTTTGTGTCATCTGCAAAGAGGCATACCTTTCCCTCCAGACCCTCTGCAATGTCACCTACAATGCATCCCTCCCTCTGCCAGCAAAGACCTCCCACCTCCCACAGCAGTTTCTTCACCCTGGGCTGGGGCGGTGAGTTAGTGGCAGCACAAAAGGAGTGCTGTCCACCTGAAATAAAGTGAAAGTGTTTATTTTTACTTTATTAATTGCGCCAGAAGGGCGCCTGTAAGAATGGCTGAGAGCTGACAAGGGGGCTGGCCTAGGGCCAAAATTAAAATATCTGGGCTAACGACGTCCACAGGGAGGGGCCAGGATTAAGAGGCCCATAGCAGTTTAATAAATATTCATAAAGTTCCGGCCTGCATGCACCATGTGGTCTTCTGGGATCTAGCTTGATTTTGGTGATCCTTCAAGTGGATCCTCACTAAAGAAGCTTCAGCAGTTCGTGTTCTTCATCCTTGGCAATCCTTGCAAGTGGATTCTTCGCAAAGTCTTGTGTTCTTCATCTTTGGCAGCCCTGGTCGAGGGTTGGTGCCAGGAAACTTCAGCAGTTTGTGCTCTTCATCCTTGGCAGCCCTGGTGAAGGGTTTGTGTAGGAGGAAATGGCAGCAGAATCTTCACTCTTGGCAATCCTTTCAGGTGGATTCTTCACCAATTCTTGTGTTCTTCATCCTTGGCAGTCCTGGTCGAGGGTTTGTGCCAGGGAAGAGCTCAGGAAAATTGAGTCCTTTTGTGTCACAAGTATTCCGGCAACCCTGGAGAGTGGGTTGGCCAAAGAACCAGGGTCTGTTTAAAAATCTCTCTGCTTCCCTTCCCACCTCTCCTAGGTTTCTGCTGGTGTAGCTTAGCACCAAGCAAGAATACCGATTTCCCCATTGCTCACCATCCTTCAGCTGTGTGCACAAAGACGACAAGAAAAGTTGGACTTTCCTTAACAGTAACAGACGTTTGGTGGTGGCATTTCCACTTAGCACCTCAGTGTTGGGAGAGAGTGTTCATATAGCCTGTATAGCAGTTATATAGCATGTAGAGTTATTTATAGAGTTTTAGACATTTTAGAGTTTGCGTTACATAGTTGTATGTTATTAGTTACTGCTGAGATATCCATAATGCTGTCCATACTTCCTGCTGTTTTTGTTAGCATGTTCCTGTATGACCACGTACTCCTCCCCCTACTGTCAGATAAACATCTTTGCTTCATCCAAATTCTGTGTACGACTCTTGCCTTTCCTTGTTGCGTGATTTCATCCACCCAACCCCATTTGAACCTTAAGCGGCCCCCTTGATATCCCACCTGCTGAGGGTGCCGCTGGTATTGCTGGTAGTGAGACAGTTCCATACACCACTCAGAGTGAAGAAACCCAAGGTCTACCAGTACAGCACCGCTACAAAACTTGACATAGTCTTCAGGATATAGAAAATGTTCTGAGCAGTCCAAAGCCGGAGAAGACACAGAGCAAGATGTTGCTGGAAATGGAAGGCAGCAGCGGATTGTGTGGAGAAGCTGGAGAAGGCCCAGGATGGGTGCACCCATCAGCTTTATCCGTGCCATATTACTTAGGAGCACCCTGGCTTCCGTTGTATACCGGGGAGCAGGATAGTGAAGACTCCAGTAGGTTAGAAGAGTTTTGCTCCAAGTCTGCCTCCCCGCCTGCACAATGCATCCCTCCCTCTGCCAGCAAAGACCTCCCACCTTCCACAGCAGTTTCTTCACCTTGGGCCGGGGCAGTGAGTTGGTGGCAGCACAAGAGGAGTGCTTTCCGCCAGAAATAAAGTGAAAGTGTTTTTTTTTTACTTTATTAATTGTGCCAGAAGGGCACCTGTAAGAATGGCCGAGAGCTAAAAAGTGGGCTGGCCTAGGGCCAACATTAAAATATCTGGGCTAGCGATGTCCACAGGGAGGGGCCAGGACTAAGAGGTCCATAGCAGTTTAATAAATATTCATAAAGTGGGTGGAATAGGGCAGGGCTGAACCCCAGAGCAACAGGGCCCTGATTAGGCCTAAAGAAATAAAGGGGCACATTAGGCCCAAGTTATTTAAAAGGGCAACATAGGCCCAGTACTTAAAGGGGCAGCATAGGCCCAAGGAACTCAAGGGGCCCAGAGCAGAAAGACCCATAGGTAAAGGGGCCCAGCAAAAAGGCCCACAGTTAAAGGGGTCCAGCAGAAAGTCCCCTAGTTACAGGGGTCCGACATAAACGTCCATAAAAGATAGAGGGGCCCAGTGATAAAAAGGGCAAGGTAGTCCTAATGAAAAGGGGGCAGTTACTCCGAGGGTTGCCAGAGGTAGCCAGATCCTAGTGAAGGAGGATCCGGAAGTGTAAGGGGTCCAACCTCAAGGTGCTTAGCACACAATTGTTATTGAATGACTGTCAGCTAGTGAACTGTCTACATGAACTGTATGTTACCCAAGCAATTGAAATGTTGTGGTGATTGCAAAAGCACCAAGATTGTATTATGCTGTGATTGAAGTTATTTACCCTTGCTGAGAACAATTGCCCTGGACTTTGATTATTTACCCCTGCTGCAAACAATTGCCCTGGACTTTAATTAATTGCCCCTACAACAAACAATTGCCCCTTATTTCTGCAATTTGCCCCTGCTCCAGACAAATTGCCCCTGCAATGAACACTTGCCCCTGTGACTATTGATTGCCAGTGTTTAGTGCAAAGTAGCAGTACCAGTGTTCAGTGCAACGTGTGTGGACTCAGTCTTCTGCCGCAGCTGATTCTTCTCCGAAGCAGTCTTCAGCCAGTGAAGAACTTCAATGCATTCTCTGTCCCTGTCATCTGCCGTAAGTCGAAATAGACTTTTCTTGGTGTGAATCACAGCTGCCGGTTCCTGGTTCTCCTTGTGGTTCAGTCAGCTTCGAAGTGAAATGCCTTGGAAGAAGCCTTGACCATCACTTCCAGTCATTCACTGAAAGTTGAGTCCGTCGTGGCCAAAGTGTGTTCGCGTCCGCTGGATTATTGTTTTCTAGTTTTGAACTCCTGGAATCCAGATCTTCACCTCATAGCCTATTCTTCTTGCTTGTTCCGGCCTGCATGCACCATGTGGTCTTCTGGCATCCAGCTCGATTTTGGTGATCCTTCAAGTGGATCCTCATCAAAGAAGCTTCAGCAGTTCGTGTTCTTCATCCCGGCAATCCTTGCAAGTGGATTCTTTGCAAAGTCTTGTGTTCTTCATCTTTGGCAGCCCTGGTCAAGGGTTGGTGCCAGGAAACTTCAGCAGTTTGTGTTCCTCATCTTTGGCAGCCCTGATCGAGGGTTGGTGCCAAGGAACTTCAGCAGTTTGTGTTCTTCATCCTTGGCAGCTCTGGTGAAGGGTTTGTGCCAGGGGAAACGGCAGCAGAATCTTCACTCTTAGCAATTCTTTTAGGTGGATTCTTCACCAAGTCTTGTGTTCTTCATCCTTGGCAGTCCTGGTCAAGGGTTTGTGCCAGGGAAGAGCTCAGCAAAATTGAGTCCTTTTGTGTCACAAGTATTCCGGCAACTCTGGAGAGTGGGTTGGCCAAAGAACCAGGGTCTGTTTAAAAATCTCTCCGCTTCCCTCCCCACCTCTCCTAGGTTTCTGCTGGTGTAGCTTGGTGCCAAGCAAGAGTCCCACTTTCCCCATTGCTTCACCATCCTTCAGCTGTGCACACGAAGATGACAGAAAAAGTTTGACTTCCGTTAACAGAAACAGACTTTTAGTGGTGGCATTTCCACTTAGCACCTCAGGGTTTGGACAGAGTATTCATATAGCCTGTACAGCAGTTATATAGCATGTAGAGTTATTTATAGAGCTTTAGACATTTTAGAGTTTGCATTACATAGTTGTATGTTATTGGTTACTGCCGAGATATCCATTAATGCTGTCCATACTCCCTGCTGTTTTTGTTGTGAATATGTTCCTGTATGACCATGTCCTCCTTCCCTCCCCTTCTGTCAAACAAACATCTTTGCTTCATCCAACCTCTGTATATTACTCCTGCCTCTCCTTGTTGGGTGACTCGATCCACCCAACCCCATTCGAACCTTAAGCGGCCCCTCGCCATCTCACCTGCTGAGGGTGCTGCTGGTAGTGAAACAGTTCCATCTGGCTCTCAGAATGAAGAAACCCAAGGTCTACCAGTACAGCACCACTACATATGGCTGCCACTGTACATCTGATGCAAACCCATACTCAAGTTCTTAACTTGAAGCAAAAAGGGTGGGGGTGGAGGCTATAACTGACTCCTTGTTTTTGTGTTAAAGGGGTTAGTTTTTTTACAGCAAAAACAAGGAAAGGGGTCATTTCTAAAATGTGCAGACAAGCACGGGGATCATTTTTTTTCAGAGCATGCCACCATTGGCAGTTACCACTTCAAGAGAGCTTCTACCCCCTCCTAATACAATCAGGGGAAAATCTGAAGTAGTCTACCAGTGCTGAGAGCAATATGGTTAAGGCAGATTTACCAGAAATTACTGCTTTGAAAAGAATTAGAAAGTGACTGTGATGACGAGCAAATTCCAGACCAGATCTCTAGTTTGTTAACAGTCTCCGCCTGAGTCTGATTTTTATGGCTGTGTAGGCCAAGCTCCACAGATGTTATGCCATCATCAGATTTGTATAAGAGCACTGTGGAAGCATGTAACTGGACTGCGGTTTGATGTTCTGCCACAGTGCTCCAGAATAGTTTCCAGTATTTCTGTTTATGCAGCCCTTCCCCTCTGCAGGCCACATAAACATACTCACTTACTGGTGCACTACTTTTCCTTTCTACAACTGCAGAAGTGACAGCCGCCGTGTGCAACATGGTGGCACTGACTTAAAGTGTGCATGCATGAGTATCGTGCATACGCATGTAACCCTCACACCACCTTTGGCTAGCTGGCACCCCCTTAAAAGAACTACTGCCAACTACATGGCATAACTTTTGGCAGAACTGCACTCATGATACCACCCCTAGCATTGGAGTGTATACCAGGCTCATTATCTACAGGGTGGGGGGGGGAGGGTACATACTAAAATTAACCTTTTTATTTACAACCATGTCCAGGGGAGAGGATGATAGGCATATGCTAGATCAAACTGCTGAGGGGCCCCAATAATGTTCACACTAGAAGCAATAAGTGGAATGTCTAAAGCAGTAACTGGGATTTTGCAGTATGGCTTCATTTGCAGATGTTACTTAAAGCAAGGCTGGTCCCCCAAAAGTTTGTCATTGCAATACAGGCGCACTCTGTTTTGCAGGACACTTTGCTAGGCAGTACTGTTTTCCATAAAAACATCTCCATCTCTTTTCCAAAGCATATATCTGTGGGATGTGCCACACACTTTAAAATCCTTCTGGTGCATGGTCTTTGCCCAGGAACAGTGGTGTCCATCCATGAACCACTTAGCCCTGCCTCAAACTCCAGATGGCGTTCCTCATCCTTTGCCCCAAACAGCCTCAGCCATTCCTTCAGAGTTACACCAAATGAGTCTCCAATCCCCAATGAACTGCTAAAGACTCCCAACTTTAACTTTAAATTCAGCACAGTTGTGGTAAAAGGGATCCTGACTGCTGGTGTGCTCTAGCCTTATCTAGGGCACACACACCTCAGACAACTCCCTCAGAGAACAGTCTCAAATTATGTACTCACAGATTAGTTGTTCCTTCCTCCCAGTCATGGAAAGAACAAAAGGCACCTTTCTTTCTCTGGTAACTGTCAGATCCTACTCATTGTTCTTCCTTAAGGCAGCTGTGAAGTTCAGGAATTTCAGGGGATTGCCCCTTGGATTCACAAGAATTGCATTCCCTCTCACTCCCCCTGGAGTGAAACTAAAGTGTCCTGCAGGCAAACTGAAGATTTTACCAAACTAGGGTGAGAAATACCAGGGCTCCATTTGACAGAGCCCCAGTGGCAGACCTTCTGCCACTCTGACTGCCACACTTGAACTTACTGATGAACATTCTAAGCTCCCCGAGAGCAGCTGACTCTAAAATGGTTATGCTGCTGTGAGAGTTCTAAATGACATAATCATCCTTCTCTCTAGCTAGCTGAGTAAACAATGATGTAATTATGTAAAAAGGCCCTAATGAGCTCCCCACCAGCTGCCTTTCCCTACCTGCCTAAGACTAGTACTAATGGGATTTTAGTAACCAGAGGGGACTGGGTTGTTAGATATAATTATGTCAACACAGCCATGTTGTGCAAGGCTGACTCCGGGGCAAACTGCACATGCGAGTATCACACATTCACAGTACTATAATCGCTGCAGTATTACAGCTGACTCCAGTACAGCGAGAGCACCGCATATTCTTTTCACTGCTCTTACCGCTCCTAAAAGCTCTCCACAGCTGTATTGGCTCTGACCAGGACTTGTTTTCATTCTGCTACAGTTTACAGTATGTGAGTTATTAAAGTTCTCTTGTAATGTGGCATACATTGCCCATATTTTCTTCTCTTGATGCTCAATTTTCACTGCTTGGTCTGGATAATTTGCACTGTTGCGGCTGATTTTTCTTGCACTTTCTTATCTTCAGCTTGCAGGTAGTCAGTTTTCTTTGCTATAGCATTGAATCATCACATTTTCATAGTCCAGTAAAGTATGCTGTCATAAGACTTTCCCAAGGGGTCAATTGTATAGTGTTTCTGCTCCACTGGTGAGGAATGGGCAAATGGTTTAGCAGAATCCACTAGTCAGACTGAAGGTTGCATTCCCATAGGAGAGACAAATTCTTTGACTACTCTAAAATTTTCTCCATCCGTTATCCAACATTTATTCTACATCTTAAGTTTAGAAATCAGCTTTAACAACCCAGATCAGTTATGGGGTTCAGGATCCAGGCTGCTGTTAGATCACCACCTTAACTCTTTCTCTCCAGAAATGTATTTTCTAACATTGAATATGAACTGTTTCTCTCCTTTCAAATGTTATTGCTCTTTCAGAATACAGCACAAACAAAAACCCACTCCACAGTAAGTCATCATGCTCAGTCTAATTAGCAACCTATGCAAACATAAGGAGACTGGCACTGCTGTTGTATGCAGAACAGTGCTTATCTTATTCTGCAAAGAAACTACAAATTCAAAAGAACTAAACAAGGCACACTCACTGATAGTAGTAGCATCAGCTGATCGTGACACTAATTATTTATTTAATTTTGGTAACCGGGTAGGTACGCTAGACATAAAACATGCCTATTTTCAGGCACGACCCTAGAAGGGTACAAAGAAAATACAATTACAGTCCATACAGAATAAAAAGAGTACAATTAATACCCAACAATCTTCATAGTCAGTAGGACATAACAGTAAATACAAAAATCAGGGGGTAGGGTCATACAATAGTAGGGACAACAATAACAATAGTAACATTGCAAAATTCAGGAAAGAAGAAGCTAATAGGCAATACTTGCTAAAAACCAGGAGAAATGCAGTAGGGTAGTTATATTCACTAGTAGAAGGTAGAGGGAATAGAAGTTAGGTAGAGTCTGAGCATCGAGATTGGCAAGAGCTGAAGTAGGCAACAGGTAGTAAGTGCATGGAGTAGGGCAAGGCAACATGTTTGAAGAGTGCCAGTGTGTTTGGGGGGGGTGGAAGCAGGAGCAAAGGTCAGATTGTAGTAAGTGATTCCTGAGGTCGTGTTTAAAACTGGCATGAGTAGGGGTGAGATGAATATCTGTGGGCAAGGAGTTTTGAGCAGGGGCAAGGTGAAAGAAAGCTTGTGCTCCCAGAGCTGTTTTACATCTAGGTACATGTAGTAGCCTCTGATCCCTGGAGCGGAGGGCATAGTGGGTGTTCTGAGGAGTTAGTAGCAGAGCTAGAGAAGGGTTGACACTGGATCACAGCGTATTATCAGTCAGGACACCAAGAGAGTAGATACGGTGGGCCATTGGTGAGAACCAATGGAGGCTGCTGTAGAGATGACAATGATGAGTTTGCCTGTGTGATGCCAATGCAAAACAGCATATATTATTATATGTGGTGTTCCATTTAAGCAGGCTGGTCTTAGGTGCACTGGTATATGAGATTGAGCTGTAGGTAAGGGCTGGCAGAAGTTTTCCCTGGGCTAGTGCAACCCTGGCTGAGGGAGTGAGAGCATGCCTGATTCTGTGGGCCTGTCCAGTCTTAGAGTTGACAGCTTTACAGGTAATGGAGATATGGAGGTCGAAGTTGAGGGATGGGATCAAAGGTGATACCAAGATATTTGAAAGATTGAACATTACCCAAAGCTAAACCAGAAGTGCCAGAGACAGCTAACTGGTTTCAGCATTTCTTCAGTCTAGGCGTAGACCCAAAAAGCATGGTCTGAGTTTTACTAATGTTGAGGACTAGTCTGTGTCTACTGAGCCAGTCATTGATATGGCAAAAGTCAGTTGAGAGGGTAGTGTTGAGTTCAGCAATGTCCTTGTCACTGGTAGAGGACAAGCTCATCAGCATAAAGTAGGGAAGAGGAGTGAGAGGCATTAGTAGAAATATCATTGATGAAGATTGAGAAAAGAAGGGGGCCAAGGATGGAGCCTTGAGGTACTCCAATGTTGATGGAAAAAAGCTCAGAGGAAGCGGAGCAGTATTTAATGAATTGACATCTGTCAGAGAGATATTTCCTATGACAAGTAACCACCTCGGGGGAAAAGCCAAGGGAAGTCATTGTAGTCATTAATAAGGTGTGATCAACAAGAACAAAGGCTTTAGTAAGGTCAGTAAAGATAGCCCCTGTAAAAAGGCCAGAGTCCATAGCTGTTTTAACATCATTAGTGAATTTGAGAAGAGCTGTAGTAGTACTGTGGCCCTTACAAAAGCCATGTTGGGACAGAAAGAGAAGATTATGATCATGAAGGGAAGAGGTTATTTGGAAGGGAAACACATTTTTCAAGTAGTTTACTTAGGACAGAAAGGATGGGAATTGGTCTATAGTTAGTGATTAATTTTGGGTCTGCTTTTTCAAAGACAGAGTCAGTCCTAGCTGTCTTCTAGATATGAGGAATTATTCCTGAGCAGAGCAATAAATAGAAAATTCTTGCCACTGGTGCAATGAGAAGGGGGCAGCTAACTTAACTGGTCATGGCTCGAGTCCATCTGCACCAGCACTACTGTTATCTGAGATGGTCTTAAGAAGGTCATAGACTTTCTTACATGTCACAACCAGAAAGTGAAAATGGTGAGCAGTAGGGGGAAGGTATGGGCAAGTCCAAGAGTGGTAGCACTAGCAGCTGGTAAAGAGCGTGTGTAGCAAGATAAATCAGCAAAGTGTAGATTAAAAGGAGTTGTCAGTTGTGGCAGAATTACTGCAGTGTTGGCATTTAGTACTATATCATTGGAGGATTGAGAAGGTTTAGTCCCCATAAAATTCTTAACATGCACCCAAACATTTTTTTGATCACCAGCAGCATTGAGTAGGAAAGTTTTGCAGTAAGCGCTCTTGGCTAGGCAAATGCCACACTTACAGAAATTTATCTTAGAGCGATACTCCTGAAGGTCCATCAGTCAGCCAGAGGATTTAAATTTGGACCAACATATGTCACAGGCTTTTAGTTGGGCTAAGAGATCCTTATGGACTGTTTTGCAGCTGACACCGGTATTACTCTTTCAGAATACTCCTTTTCAGTTTTCCTGGTAAAGATTAATACTATGGAGTGCTAGCATGGGTTTAATTAAGTTTATGATCAGACAATATACCATGGTCAGGTTTTATATATCGTGGTTTACAGGATAACTTATTTTCTATAAAGGGGTTTGAATGCTGTATTGTATATTGAGAGAAAATGCAATAGAATGGACTTAGATTCCAACAATATGAGTTCTAGCAAAAACTTAAATATTTATCTACTTTATTTTAGTAGGTTAATTGATTGGATTTAAAAAGACAATGTGTCTGTAAATAAATAATGTTAACAATGTCTATTACTCTAATTTTGTCATGTTGCCAGGGGAAATCAATTCCCTATGTTTAAAACAGTGGGCTTACCCGGTCACCAAAATGTAATAAATAATTAATAAATAAATGAATAAAACAATACTAGCTTTCAGAGAATAACCAATTTTGTGGTCCACTACTAAGACTAGTTCCTGTTTTTATTTTGATGTGGTATACATTTGTGGATCAACTGTTTGTTGTTAGAGTTGGATCGCCATGTACACCACGTTAATGTTTTTTTTTCCAGTCTAGTGATAGTTGGAGTTCCGCACTTAAGGACTCAGCTATGCTGTAATTACTTATTGTTTTTAATAGTTCTGTTTGTTTCTCTTCTTGCTATTTATGTAGTAAGGATTGTTTGTTTCTAAATATTACAAAACTATTTTTTCCTTAGAAAATGGGTCTGACAAGTGCTAGACTCTGATTGGCTCAGACAGCCAATCACCTGGTCTGGTATCAGACAACAGAGAGTGGGGAATAATAAGTCCCAGTCTCTGTCTGCCAGTTTACCAGTGTTATTGGGCCATGGAACTTTAAACAACTGGGTAGCCACCATTTTATTTACTCTCACTTAGCAAGATCAAGTTACTGAGTAACTCCCCCCTCCACCATTTCCTCTTCACAATCCCTTCCTTGCTGTTTGAAATAAAAAAAAGAGAAATCTCAACATAGCACTGTCTCATAGCACAATAGATCCTGCCCACAGCTCACCAGCTTATTATGCCCCCCCTCTCCATTCCTCTGGCTGCCCCCTTACTTACCTCTGGTGAACCAGCAGTATGTTTCTATCTGCGGGGGACAAATCCATAAAAATACTGCTGCTGTCATTGTAACAGTGACACTATAGTGTCTTGCTTGCGCTTTTCCTGTTCAGTCATTGCGGAACCATTCTCCAAAAGGAAAGGAAAGTAGAGTTGTCTCCACCCACGCGTCAAACTCACATACTTTAACTTTGTACCTCCTTACAGTCTCCTGGTCTCAACTGCAACAGCAGTTTGTCCATAAAACAAGAAATTCACCTTAGAGCACTGCCGAGTTTTCTTTCCCGGTTACTTCTGAGTCTCCTGTCACTGCCGCTGCACCCAGCGTGCTATTGGTTATGTTTAAAAAAATACTAGGAAGCCAACTCCGACCCTAAATAAAACTGCAATTAGCTTAAACACTGTATAAATCCTTTTCCTGACAGTGGTCAGTACTTCCTGCTGGGGGTGAGGGTGGTAAACACACATTTAAAGACACTAGTAAAGGAAAAAAAAGCCATTCAAACAAAGCAGTGCCCTCTACTGGCAAGTGTACCAGTAAAGGGACTACTTTGTAAGAAAATTGTTTTTTAATAGATTTTTAGTATTTTTTGTATTTTTTTAAATATTCTACAAAAATGTCACCTGTAACCCATTTTCTAGGTGCAATGATACCTGCCAGGGTGGGCTGTATGGGCTATACCAGACCTTCCAGGGGCTAAAAGGCCCTCTGCCTGTGGTGTCAGGCCTCATTATGCCCCTGGGCAGTCTAGTATAGCCCAATACCCCCCACCTGCAGGGTATTATTGCTCACACAAGAGGCTGTCTCATGCAACAGTTCTAAAATTCTACAGTTCTAAATTCAGTTAGCATAGTCCATTTCATCACATAGGGGTTTCTTTAATTTTTTTTACAAAGTAAAACAGTTTTATTTTTAAATTCAAGTTTCATTTTTTTAAAAAACAGAAATATTCAACATGATTTATAATATTTTTATATGTACAGTTTATGTGCCTCAAATGGTTACAGGAGTTTCTTCTCAAGTGCTTTGTGTGCCAGAACTGCTTAGGTTCACTTTGCAGTTCTCTAACCCAAAGAACTCAAGAATGAACTCTTAGAACCACAAGACACAGTAACTGTATATATAAATATACAGGGCTCTATGAATGATGCTTACATACCATGTCTCTACAGCACATAGGCATCCCTAAATGCCAAAGCCATGCACTGGGGTCCTGTGGACCCCTATAAACATGCACAGAAGGGATGCACATCCCTTCCACACTGATTTCCCCTAGCCAGCTGCATAGCTACATGAACGGATGGTCCAGCGGAGTACTGGGGGGGGGGACATGCTCACGCTCTGCACCATTCACAAAGATGTGGAGTGGTGGGCAAAGGGAGCACAACAATACATTGGCAGGGACTCTGCCATAGGTGATGCATTGAGGACACCCACCAGCCATGGAAAAAGTGGGACCCCCCCACCATGCTGCTTCAGCCCTCTGGTCAGGCAGGGAGGGCTGGGAGTAGCCATTGGAGCACTCACCCAACATTTAAATTAAATTTAACCTGCACTGTCCTACAATTCCCTGCTCTGCACAGATCAGGGGATCTACTATTGGACCAGGTGGACACCCACCTATGTTCTCTGCTCCACACCCATCCACCACCTACAATCCTGTATGCTAGGGGATGGGGCGACAGACAGGCCACCGGTGATCATGAATGCTGGCCATTGCATGCCTGTCCTTGGATCTTTAGCCGTGTGGGCTGGGTATATGTCTCTCACATGTACCTGGGCCCCTTTTGTACATAGAGCTCTTTGTCCTTGCTGATGGCCCTGCCCTTAAGTTACAATCCTAGGCTTTTGACATTAGAATCAATTCCATACCAACATATTGTGATGAAAAGATTATGATTTCATGGCGGGTACTATATAAGCAATATTAACAGATCAAAAATAAGTGGAAAAGATCCTGTTTTAATTAATTAATTAATTAATTTATTGAATTGTGTTGACCGGGTAAGCCTACTGAGACTAGAAGTCCCTTTTTCAGGGGCAACCCGGGGGTGGGGATAGAGATGGTAACCAACTGAAACTGAACCAGTTTAAGCTGTTGGTGGTATTTCTAGTGAATGGAGGAAATTTGGCAGAGACCAGGGAAATTTTCCCTACTCTTTTTGAGAAGTGCCATGGGATCTTTAACATTCTCCTGAACAACCACCAGAATAGGCAGATGGGACTCGGTTTAACATTTCATCCAAAAGAATGAAGATACTTTCAGTAATCTGGGCTGTTAGGGATGTGGGTGCCTGCATCCTTTACACATATTTTGTGTTTCAGGACACTCTGATTTTTTTTCAGAAAGTCCCCAAGACCCTCACATACAAAACCCCAGAAGTCTGTCTGCTTCTCTATACTGAGCCATGTCCCTGTGCTCACATATTTTGTGATGTAAGTGTATGGAGAGTGCAGGGGCGTGCTCCATTGGTTTCTATGGGGCTGGTTTTTTAACTAAAATTTGTAATGCTTTAGAGGGCCTTGTTAGTTGAGTGGTGGCCTTGTTAGTTGAGCAGTGGCCTTGAATTGTTTGAACTGGCCCTCAAATATATGAAAAATTGTATTTAAAAGCAGCCCCATAGAAACCAATGGAGCATGCCCCTGCACTCTCCAGACTCTTACTTCATGAAATACGCAAACATGGGAGTGTGGCTCACATTCATTTCCATGGGAACCCTCAAACATTTCATGCGGACTCCCAGATTGTAGCTGAGGACCCCCAATTTTTTCAGAAAGTCCAAGACCCCCAAACAAAAAATCCTTCTGAGAGTCCTGGTAATAAAAATGAAAAGTCTAGTTTCTACTAAAGCCAACTATGATCTTTATTACTGTAAAAAGAAAAAATCCCTTTAATTACTCTATTCAACTCACATCCATTCTCAACATTCTCTGTTGATCTGATTTAGATTGTGGTGCTTTTGGTTCACTCCTAACACAAAGCCTAGTTTTACAGTCAAGACTTAGCACACTGTAAATAGTAATGTTGCAGTCCTCAAAAGAAGCAACTTATAAACCTCTGTCCACAAGGAAATGTGGGCACTTAAAAGATGATTTGCAAATACTTTATGTGAAAGAGGGCAAGCTTGTTGCCAAGTATTCAGTTGCATGTTTGCTTAGTACTGTAGCCCAACCTGATTTATTAAGGGTAAACAGCCAAAGTTGGATGATGAATAGAACTTTCCTTGGAAACACTGTGCCTTAACCTCTGTTTGTGTATAAAGCACCTCAGTGGGAGGAGACCAAGAGGAGGCTCCCTGAGCACTACAGGGGAAGAGACTTGCATCCACTGCCAGTAAAGGGCCATGGACTACAGCATGTCAAACAACAGGATGCCGAGACTGTGCTTTTTAATTGTGATGAATGCAATATGTGGTAGGTTACTTTTTTGACAATATAGTTGGTAATCTTTAAAATTCAATCAGGAATCAGTTTTCTTAGAAAACTTTACAAAGGAAGTACAGATGGACTGGGAATATTTATAAATTTAGACTGATTAAAAAGTAATTTTCTTTTATTGGGTGAAGTTAGCTGAAGTTATGCCTCTCAGATTTTTTGTTATGCAATTTAAAACACATAATTTACTAAGCATTAAAGTGTAATAGAGGATACAGTGTGACAATAGAAGTCTCAATAGATTATTATTACTACAAAATTATACAACTTATATTGTAACTTTCATACATTGTAAAGTAAAATTCTACATAAAGTGGTACCCATTGTAAGGTATAGTCATGTCAATCAGGAGCCTTTAGTGAAGAACTGACAAGAATAGAGAAAACAATCAGTTGCAGATTTCTTAATTGCCTAGAATTGCCTAGTATTTCCAAACATTATGACTAGTCATCACTGAGGACATTGTGACAGTAGTGTCACGACATCTCACAACATTTGGGAACTGGATTCTAGGCATCACTGTTGGGTTAACAGTAAACCAAAAATGCACTAGTCCTGCTCTCATGACATGTGTGAATATGGCTTTGTCTGGTTGCCCATGTCAGGGGTACATTATCAAACAGTCATTTGGTGCTGTCAAATTTAATGGGCAGCACACGAGTGAGGAAAATACTTTTAATAAATTAATAGCCTCTGAAGAAGGAGTATGCTGTCATGCCAGAACATCAGCTGTTGCATACTTGCGTGCTCCCGTTTTGTGTGCTCTATCACCATGACTGCTACTCCAGTGCGGGTGCCTGAAATGGACTACAAATACAGTACGTGTAGTAAAAACATGTAAATCTGCTTGTCACTGAATGTAGGCGAAAATTGATGTAATACCTAGTGAGTTCTCCAATAAAGCATGGATACCTGGGTGAAGGTAAATGTCTGGCTATTTACTTACTGACCATATTTTTTTCACTGGTGTGTGCCCATTATGCTGGGAAGTGCCAATAATTATTTGTTTAATAGGGTGAACAGTTGAACAATGTCTGGGGAGAGGCAAAAAGGAGAGGGGTTCTGAGGGAATAGATGAAGGATAATATAAGAAAAATTAGATGGAGGGTTAAGAGGAAAGATTGAGAGGAGGGACTTAGCATCTGAAAACAAGTTGGATCTTGATTCTGAGTTCATTCAAGAGGATACAAGAATTTGTGGTGTGAGAATGAACTAGAGCCAGGTCATGTAAGGGTAAGATTTTGACAATGATATGGGATTTCTTGAACTGGATTCTTTGGCAGCCTGAGGGCTGATGAGAGTAGTGCTGGATAGTTGTGTTGTGGACATGTTTGCATTTATAAGTGAGTAGAGAAAAGGTGGGTTGCAGCGCTGTGAACGTATACAGTAGGATGTTCTAAATGAAAGGGGAAGTTTTATAAGAAAAAGTCATAGCAAGTATACAAAGTTTTTCTAGTTAGGACAGTTTGAAAGGGGACACTATTTTTCACCCTGATGTTCAGGATTCTACTGTAAAATGCTGCATGTACTGTAACTGTATTGCTCTTTGGCCTCTTGGCTATGAACAAGTATAATTCTGTAAGTGGGTCTCCTGGGGGTGTAATCCCATATGCATGGGTGGCCAGTTGAGCTGTAGGTTCTCTCAAAAAACTTTAGACTTGGGTAAGGAGGGGTGATGCAATGCTCTGGCTTCACACTTATGCTTCATTGGCAGCAATGTAATACAGCTCACTGATCAAAACTATGAAATCATGTTAAAAGCAGTGCTGGACTTTATTTGCACTTCACAAGTAAAACGTCCTTTTCAAGCTGGTACTTAACACAGTTTCCAAGATGGTGTCCTTTTCAGGCTACTTACATAGAATCCATCTCAGTCTTTACGTAAGCCCTGGACTAGGGTCCCTAGTTGCTAGTACACTGATCTTATGTTGTCTTCGATACAGTGCTATCTCTGGGACTACTGTATTCGGGCTCCCTGATGGGGCGATAGATATATAGGAACCAGCTTTAGGTCTGGATCAAGGTCACAGTCTCCCAAGTAACCCCACCTCAGCATTTGGGGACACTGTGTCTGGTTAGGGGATGACATCTCAGCAGACCTCTCTGCCCCTGACTACACCAACCTCCTTCTGTCGGCTGTGAGATCCTTCCACCCAAATTGAGTTGAGTCTGTCTCAGCTTTGATGAGGTGGTGCTTCCTTAACACAAACCAGGTTTTCCCAGCAGACTGGGATGCACCCAGTCCTTCCTCTGCTCCTTTCCTTTTTTCCCACTAACAAAGAAGACTCACCTGGGCCCATTGAAGATTCCCTAGAGGGAGCATCCACTCTCCTTCTCTGATTTTCCAAATTTTCTCCTTCTCATTGCTCCATTCTCTCACAAAAGGAAGCAAGCACTTTCTTTTATACTATGGCAATGGTCTAGTGCCCAAGGAGCTGGCTCTGGGCTGAGCAGTTAACGCTCAACCAACCAAATGGAGCTTACAGGATAGCTGGCACAATTTCCCCTGATGGCTGTGGGCTACAGTTTTATGGTGGTGAAACACATATTTCCACTGTCTTCCCTTACAAAACATTTGCCTGGGCAAAATTAACTGAAAATATCAGGGGTGTTAGCAGTTTAGTTCTGATTTAGCAACAACACGTAAAAAAAAAAAACAATGATTCCTGCAACGACTCACATACAGAATTACAGTAAGATAATCACTTAAAGGCATGTATTTTATAAGGATGCTCAAGTCTGATATATATTGCACAACAATTTTATAGTATATGGTTAGCTTTTTTTGTGAATGGATTTCAGCAACTGCTGAAATCTTGTTGTAGTACAGTTCAAAGGTCAAAAAAGTTGTTGTACTATGGTTCTGACGTCACATCGATAGTACAACAACTTTTTAACCTTGACCTGCCACCTGATTGGCTCAGAGGATGGTCTCTCTAGAAAAGAGAAGCAAACATGGTGGCACGATTTAGCGAGCGCCAGGCAGCGAACCACCGACTTTGAAGTCGAGTCAGGGTTATGGAGGCCATACATGCTTCTCTGCGGACTTGCTGGGTTTTTCCCCTGATTTTAAAACTAAGCGATGTGCACTGGACAAAAATGAGAGGCCGGAGGGGGCACTAGTAAGCGCAATCGGGAGCAGGTGAGCAGGAGCACCAGCGGGAATGGGAGCAGCGCCTGCAAGTAACATAAAAAATAATGTAAAAAAAAAACAAAACACCTATATACTATATAAAACAGTGGATGGGTGAACATCCACAACCAAGTCTCGTTCACATCTGGCAGTTCAGCGAGACCTTCTCGAAAGTCAGCCTCGAGGTCTCTGTGATGTCATCAACTCCCTCGATAGAAACACAGCCTTGTTGTGGATGTTCACCCATCCACTATTCTATATATTATATTACATTCTAACTATAAAACAATGCAGTAAGATAATGAAGAATTAGAATTACAGAACTGAATATACCTCAGCAATGTTGGATCTCTGGGACCAGACTCCAATCCAAACAGCTGTTGGTTAAATGTACTGTAAAATATTTTATTCTTATTAACTAATGACATAGGGTCTGAGATTTTAAGATTCTAGTTTGGCTGACTCAGACTGGGTGTATGAATCCCTGTGCCATATTTAAAACTACTTTAATAAAATTTGGGTGAGGAATTCCCCCTCCCCCAGGTGTGTTAGTCAGAAATTTCTGTTTTGTACACACAATCTCCAACAGTTACACCCCCCATTAAAACATTTACACACCCTCTCCAAATTGTACCCCCTTCCAAACAAGTCAGATTGTATGTCAGATGATTCCTCTGATCTCTAAAGAGGTTGTACATGTATCTGTCTCCTAAACAACAGAAGTTTAAACAGAGACACTCCTCAGTGACCTACACTAGCCCAAATACTACAGATTAGAATGAAAATGTTAACAGAAAGGCATATGGTTTGTGACAGGCACTCAACAAAACTGTACACAAATGTGTACAGTGAGTATGCCTGTTTACACCCTTGCCCCCATTACTTTGCACAACAATCAGATTAGCCAAATTCAGCTTTACTCGTACAAAAGCACCAATCTCAACATACTCAACACTTGCCATTTAAATCAAATCATAAAAACACTAACCAGACTAAATCATAGATCTGGTAAACACTCCTTTTGGATATTAGTCAAAAAGGTTGAAAGAATCCCGGTCAGGGGTTACTAAGTGACTTGATTAGTGAACACCTAGCCACATTCAGTCTGTAGCACAAGAGTATACCCAGAAATTCTCCTTCCAGGCTAATCACATACAGGAACTGTTCACATTTCAGTGAAGCATCCTTTTTTGTCTTACTTGTCTACCATTGACTGGTCTTATGTTGATACCATACCAGATGTCAACTCTGTCTTGGACTTTTTCATTATAGAGGTCACATCAGTACTGAATAGGCAGGCTCCATTACGCATGCACAGGGTGAAACACAAAATATTCAATTGGCTCACAGGTGATATCTATGCCTTAATATGTAAAAAAGATTAATCCTGGGTAAAATTTAAGGAAACCAGACTTGTCTCGGACTGGAATGCCTATAGATCACTAAGAAACAGGTGCAGGCAGGAAATACATAGGGCCAAAAGCCATCACTTAAAAACCCAGCAATCATTGAACCTATGCAACCCCCAAAAATTCTGGCAGTCTGTAAATTCTCTATTGAACACCAAAAGACAGCACTCACCTGCAACAAAAAATCTGAACGGTGTTAGCTACCCCGAGCCATCTAAAGTAGCAAACCTCTTTAATGACTTCTTCCATGATTAGGCTAAATATAGATCCACTGGTCACCCCAAACCTGTACCTAGAAGAGGTGATGGGAATCCAGATTAGCCCTATTTCTATATCAAATGGGTAATGTGTAATGAAGCTCACAAACTACTCACCTTCTTAAAAATTGACAAATCAGCTGGTTCCGATGGACTGATTGAGTCCTAAATTCCTTAGACTTGCTGCCCCTCAGATAGTACCTCCTAAAACCAACATTTTTAATAAATCATTCATGAATAACACCATACCAAACCTTAGGAAACAGCATTAGTTGTCCCACTACACAAGAAGGGTAGGTAAGAAGTAATTACTCGAAAACTACCGCCCCATCTCAATCCTGTCAGCTTTAGCTACATTGCAGGAGAAAATCGTACACCCAATTAACTGAGTACCTTCAGCAACATAATCTAATTTGTAGGGAACAACAGGGGTTCAGAAGAGGATGCAGCACTGACAAATCCTTGGCTGAGTTCATAGATGCCATCTACTGTGCCATGGACAGGGCCCTGCTAGCAGGCACTGTGTTTGTGGACCTGACCAACCTTCAACCTGATTGTTCATTATTTATTACTTGTAGACTGCATGAACTTGGTCTCAGACCCCTGCGCTTGCTTGGTTCACAGATTATCGGAGCAATAGGAAGCAGGTGGTGAAAGTCAACAATGTGTTTTCTGGCATCAACAAAATCACAAGCGGGGTTCCTCAAGGCTCCATATTGGTGCCTCTCTTGTTCTTCATTTGCATTAAGAATCTACCAGCTCTCTGCAATCCCATCTATACCCTTCTCAATGAAAATGATGCAGTTTTTAGTCCCATAGCAACAATATTAACATAAACAATTATGCTATAGGTAACAGCTTTAAAAACTTACAGGAATAGTTCATGCAAGAAAAATAGTCCTGAACCTTTCAAAAACCCAAGCATTGTTGTTTGACACCAAACATAACCTGAAAAAATTGACCCCAATGTTTCACATCAAGGCAGAAAACGGCAACTGCCTGGAAAAAATCAGGTGCTTCAAATATCTGGGAGTTCACCTAGACCCTACACTGTCCTTTGATACCCACATTCAAAACACCTCTAACCTACTTCACCAACAGCTAAGCTTTCAGTACAGAATTTGCAAGTATCTAACACCTGAAACCAGAACCTGAATAGGCCAGACAAATCTACTCCCCACACTCGACTACGGCTCACTGATCATTGATGCTGCCAACAAAACAGTGCTACAAAAAAAGCATACCCTTTATTACAAAACTGCCAAATTCACATCACTGAGTGATGACAAAATGCATCACTGCCTTTCACTACACACCTTAAACTGGCTATTACCAGAGCTCCAAGCCAGTCTAACACTTGCCAAGTTTATTAAAAAAAAACATGCACACCAGTGTCCCCTACTTACTTAACAGAACAGATAATGTTCATCAATATGCCTTCCCACTGCTTTGCACAAACATGGGACACTGCTCATTTAGTTACTGAGCCACTTCACTCTAGAACTCAGTACTCTCCCATCAAAAAACCTCATCTGTTACCGTATACCATTGTAATGGATTTAGATGTCGAAATTTCAATATCTAAATCCATTACAGTGACAACTTCGAGGTTGTCACTGTAATGGACCCGATGGTAAAATTTGTCTGATTTTGAATTTGTCTCTCCCCCTTCGAACAAACTCCGACATGGAGTTTGTTATATTTAAGTTGGCGGTGCGGGAGGTGAAGCCCCCATGTGGGTGGTGCGGGGAGCACAGCCTCCCCCCCAAAAAAATACTCAAGTCAACATTGTTTGTGTCACTCTGCCACATTTTGACAACTTGATTGTCAATGCGGCTTGGTGGAACCAACTGTTGCTACCTTGACAAAGAAACTGAAAGGCTATTACTTTACGCTAAATGTCTGTGATTGCTATGGGCAATTTCTCTCTTGTATCCTCTCTGCATATGCACTTACCACTATGCTTGTAACAAATTATTGTAACCTGAGTTGCCTGTATCCTTTATCACACGGAGACTGACAAGAGCACCAGGAGCTGGGAGGCTGGCCAAGCTTCTCCAGTGGTGTGGAGGGCTGCGGCATTGAGCAGCTTGGCCAGCACCATTGTAGACCAGGGTTCTAATCCTGGTCTCCAATATGTTTTAGTGCACTCGAGACTTACAGTTATTTAGGTGGGGCCATGTAAACAGTATTCCATGGCCCCACAATTTTTAACTTTCCCCGATATCCACTCCCCCCTGGAGTTAGAATCCTGTAGTCTGGTCAGTGTGGGGGGGGGGGTATAGCCCCCTGCAAAAGGAAAATCTGCTCTATTTTTACCGCAGTGTTATTGACCGTGCTATTCTTAGTGGTGCTGTTTGGACCCAGTGCCATTTCCAACTGACCTCGTAGTACTTATTTCTGACATATTTACCCCTGTCAGCAGTCTGAAATGTCATAGAAGGCAACTGTGAGGTAAGCTGGGGACAGATGCCTTTTGAAAGACACAAGTTAATAAGTGCCAAATTATCTGAAATATTAATACAATCAATAAAAGGACAAAGTAACAAAACAATGTAAAACAATTCAACCAAATACAATTATTGAAAATGTAATTGTTTTAAACCTTTTATTTTTTTAAAATATATGTTTTTTGAAATCACAATACAGCCAGTTGACTACAAAGGGCCAATATATATTCCCTATAAAACGCCTTCTGTCGCTTCACTTTAAATGCCCCCCACACACACTTCACTGCACTCTGTATTCCTCTCTTTCCCACTCCTCACTTCACTGTCGTTGAAAGCTACACTCCTCTCTCTTCATTTCCAGATTCTGTTTTGGTTCTCTCCCCTCCTACCTGTCCTCCCTCCTCTCCACTGCGGGTGAGCCCTCCTATCCTCTACGGTCCAGGAATTGCTACACTTTTTCCATTCCATGCCCTACATCCTGAGCCGGCTCTGCTGCTTTCACATTTAGATTCCTCTCTCTCTCTGGAATTCTCTTCGGTAACCCATTTGTCTATCCTCCTCCTCTACTGCCCTCAAAAGAGCACTTACTGAACACTCACTTGTCACTGGCACCTGCACTTTTTAGGTCCTTCTCCTAACTGCTCTTACCACTTCAAACTTCTAAGTTACTCACTTGTCTAATCCTCAGCTCACTTGCATGACATATTGTTGCTCTACTCCACGTTGTATTTGCACTTCAAATACACAATCATTGTATCCAAAATTGTGTATGTAACTGTAACAAAACTGTAAGCAACTCACTGTGAAATTTATTTTGTGAATAAATGTATCCTGAATTGTATGTATTTCTTCCTCTTCTTCCTCCTTTTCTCCCCATTCCTTGAGTTGCACCTGGAAACGAGCCTCGGCACAGTGTGCCTCTCCCAGTCACCATCTTTAAATAAATAAATAACTAAATAAATGTATCACACTGTGTACTATTTATCGCTTTCTGTGTTAGTAGCCAAAGTAATTAATATCAAAATAGTTAAAGTCTGGCCCATTGAAGTCAATCAAAGTGATTCTAATGTGCCCCCTTTACCCTCAAAGTTTGTTCATGTCAAATGTAATTTAAATCCACTGTCTTTGCTTGTCCAGTGGTTGTGCAGGGAGACAAATGAAGCATTTGCTCATTCACCTTGTTGTTCCTGTGATGGCACGGTGGGGAGGGGGTGGACACAGCATGTGACACTATGAATATTTGTTTAATAACTTGGTAAAACATGAAGGTGGCATACCTGCCTAATTTCATGGGTGACCCAGGCGCAAAATACAAACCATAATAGAATTACATGCAGCAGGCACTCATCATAGCACAGTATGGTCTGTTCTGGTGGGCTAATAAAATCCACACCTCTTTTCCGGTGAAGAGGGAGTGTGAACAGCTCATGTTGCCCACTGATCAGCAGACTAGGATACTACATTAGAATGAAATTAGAGTTCTAAGTCAATGACATTTTAATAACAGTTTCCCAAACCACATCTCAATAATCCAAGTGTTTCTCTTTTGGGGGGAAACTAGTTAGAAACCTTGAGGGGTATATTCTACTGCAAGGCAATTTATCTCCTTTCCTCTTTTCTATGCTCACCCCCCCCCCCATTTTATATTCCTTTTTCTTTCTCTTTTCCCTACTTCTTCCTTTTTTGCTCTCTCTCTTTTTTCATATGCATCTAAATATACAGTACAAATAAATATTTTGAAAATTAAAGGGAGCACAAATAATTCAAACCTATTGGTATGATACAATAGTAATACGTATTTACTGACATTTTCATTTTGATGTTCTTTTATTAATATGACCATTTGTTAAAGAACTAAACACATGCCATTGTTGCAGTGAATGTAACGAAGTGTATATAAACCTTTTAATTCTTTATCTTGTTTGTAATGTTGAGGAATGTCAATAACATTTAATTGAGAAAAAGGAGGCTTAAGGGGTGCGCTACTCAGACTTTACCAGTACAGTAAATAACAAACAGGAATGTGATCCTCAAACCATAGCTGATCTTTTAAGCCATCATTTTAATTGAGATAGGAAACATTTTAATTGCATGGGAAATACGCATACCCCTCTGATCACTTGTCTCACAATCAGCCCTCAGGCACAACAGGCAGGGCAGCTTTTGGAGTTGAGAACATTATACCAGAGAATGAGATTAAAACAGCAGTGCAATGAAAATGGGTTAAAATTTTACCCCACCTTTTTTGCTTGCTAATTGATGCCAGATGTCTTCCAGTTTATTTTGGTGGTAAAATATTCAGTTTTCGTTGTCATTTAAGAATTGTATGAATGCTTTAATGCAATTATTTCTCAAGAAAAAAAGATGGCTGCCTCATTTTTGCATAGAAATTTTTTTTATTTTTTTTATTTTAGTCTTTTGGTAACTGGGTAAAGCCCACTAGGCACAAGTGCCTGTTTTTAGGGGTGACCTGGGAGCACTGGGTGGTTAAGTGACTTGCTTAGAGTCACACAGTATGCAAGTGGAGGTTGTGAAAAACAAACTCAGGTCTGGTCTGCTGGATGTACCAAGCTTGTTCACATCTCATTCCTCTAACCTCTAGGCTGTACTGCCAGCCCAGTTGAGGACCCCAGGAGGGTAAGAATTCAGACAAAAATGTGAATGTAAAGTACATAGCATAGGAAGCATCCAGAAAACCCAGATCAACATTTCTGCTAATATTTTTCATAACCATAACAAAAAATTAGCATTTTAGAATAAATTCTTTCATTGCACTGCTGCTTTAAGGATCTCTTGAAATTGTATCAGTTTGAGGGACTGGAAATAATAACCTGCAGTAGTATGTGGACTATGTTTGTTACCCGTTTACCAAACTGTTTAATCTTACTCTGTGCACTGGAGATTATTCAGTGGACTATAAATAGTTAAAGGTAATTCCAATCTGTAAATCTGATGACAGTTGTAAGATACTTCATCATAACCCTATATACCTGTTGCCTGTGTTGTTGAAGGTCCTGTATAAATTTATATCTGCTCTGTTCTCTAAATGACAACAATTAGTTAAACAATATGCAATCTGGTTTTAGGCCTGATTACAGCACTAAAACTGCCTTAATTAATGTCAGCATCTAAGTAAATAGGCACGACAGGGTGTGTGTTATTGTGGGATAATGGAACAACTCGGGAAGTGAAGCATGAGGCAATGCTGAGTGCCTTACACACCTGAGAAGTGCTGATATCCCACAATTTTGCACCTACTGGAGTGCCTTATTGTGATTATAAAATGGTACCTCTGATTTTTATTTTAAAAAACTGAATAATGAGGTTCAGAAAGTTAAGTATTTCTGACCTGTTCTGTTGTGTTGGAATATTGCACAATCATGTGATCAAATCTAACTATTTTTTTTTAATTTTTATTGTAAAATCAGAATTACAACCTTTGCGCTAAAAGCTCATTTAGAAAGGATCCTCGTCGAACAGAGGGCGGGGGAACATGAAGTACATGGACAATGGAGAAAAACAGAAGCAGCTAGAAGGCATTGTCAGTTACACATCATTAAAAAGGCTAAACAGCATTACAAATAGAAGAATGGGGAGAGACGGAATACATTGCAAAAGCCATCACTTTATTACATAATACAGAGGAAAATAGTCCCATAACAGATTAGACGAATAAAGTGTCGACTCCAACTATGTACAAAGTATAAGAAGTCCCAGAATGCAGCTATAGAGCTTAGATAGTTTCCCAGAGGGAACAATTAATGTGACCACTGACTTGCACAGCCATTAAGAAAGAGTAGGCTACAGGCTAGATGGGTGAGGGGAAGAGCACAATGGTGGGTGATAGCTTAAGGGTCAGGGGGACTAAGTGGGTGTGGCGGTGGGGGGTATGGAGGATCAGGCGGGCTAAGTGGGTGAGGGGATGTGGGGAATGTGGGACCAAGGGATGGGTAAGTGGGGATTAGCAGGAGATTCTTAGGAGCCACGAGTCACCACAACTAAGCCATATTGTGTCAGGGGGCACTGGGAGAGTTAGAAGTGGCTGGGGTGTTCTTTATAGCAACATTGTACCGGAGGGGAGATGGACTTCAGAATTTCAGATTTGAACTGGCCAAGGTGAATAAGGCTAGTAGTGGCCTGGGGGTGCTCATTTAGTCAGGTGGGGGCCCTTACTGCAAAGGCTCACCTTCCCAAGGCAGTTCTTCTGAAAGGTACTGCTAGGGCATGTCTTGTAACACTTCTCATGGAGTACTCAGCCAGGGCTGGACGGAATAAGACTTGTAGGGAGGGGGGTGCAAGACCTAGAAGGGCCTTCTTCCCTAGAAGGCAGGAGTGGAGCTTGATTAGATTCATGAGAGGAAGCCATCGTGTCCCAATATAAAGGCTGCACATGTGCATAAGGCGATCTGTGTCTAAAACAAAGTGGCATGCTTTGTTGAAGGTAGTATAGACCCTGTGCAGGCTGATTTCAGAGACTGCGCCATATACCACATTACCATAGTCCAGGATGGGTAGAACCGTCTCTCTTACTCCTGGACCCTAGTCTCAGGTGTGAGGCAGAACTGAAGCCTATATAGGGCCCCTAACTTCCTATTGGCAGCAGTGGTACTATTTTGTATATGTTCATTGAAGGAGGGGGACTTGTGGATTGTAATCCCTAGGTACCGGAACGAGGGCACCTGCTCAAGGGCGGAGTGGGAGTTGCACAAAATTGAGAAGAGAGTGGTATACCTCCTCTTTTGGCTTCTGGAAAAGAGCATTGACTTGATTTTTTTGCTGTTGAGCACTAGCAGGCTATCTTTGAGCCAATCCTGTTGGAGGTCAAAGTTGAACTGCATGTCCTTAGTGAGTGCATCTGGCCAAAAGCCTCGAGAGGACACCACCATGTCATCTGCATAGAGCAGTACCTTGGAAGAGAAGCACACTTCTGGAAGATTGTTCACAAAGAGGCTGAACAGGAGTGGGCAAAGATTGTTCACAAAGAGGCTGAACAGGAGTGGGCCCAGGATGGACCCCTGCGGGACCCCCACTGTGATTTTGCTGGTCTCGGAGATGGTTCCATTGATTTTCAGTTGCTGAGAGTGCCCAGACAGGTAACTAATCAGAGGTCTTGGTTTTCCTTACCCATTTTATAATGATATTTAAGATGGCAGCCATATTTATTGACCAATCCATGATCTTTGACATCACGGGCAATGGGCTGATATGATTCAGAGGTTGAGCCAGATTGGATTCAATTCCATTTCTCAGAAACTGGTAAGACATTAAGTAATCAACAACTGGTAGCAGTAAATGGTGTACTTTTAGGGTTTCTGACACGGGTCAGGGAGTCCTTCAGGGTTTAATTTTGGACCTCTTACTCTTTTCCCTGTTTATGAACAACCTGGACATTAGTGCGCATGGCACCTTGGTGCACATGTACACAGATGATGCAGTCATTTATGGATGTGGAAGAGTTGGGGTATTACTACAATTTGCAACTGCAGTCTGGTTTTGACCAATTTAGAAAAAAAAATAACATAAACTGTTACTAATTTCGATGACAACACAATGCATATTATTTGGTACATTACAAATGTCAAAATTTAGTAAGCATTCATTGAAATAAACACATTAGAAAAGAGAGTCCTTAAATGTGAGTAGTATAAATAGCTGAGAACCTGGATAAATTCCTCTTAAAAATTGGGACTATTATATATTGTAAGTTAGTTAATAAAAAAAACAGAAAGACCCAAGACTGGGCTTCCTCCACAGGCAGAAATCTACCATTCCACCCGAGGTAAAGGCTAAACTGGTTAGTTCCATGATACTGCCTTTAATTGCTTATGGGGATGTTGTCTGTGGAAATGATGAAGCTGTGTGCCTGGGGAAGCTAGATGTGGTATACCACAGACGTACTTGGTTAATTTTAAATGCACCCTGTGATACCCATTGTTGTGACCTCCTTAACAACCTAGATAGGGACCCTTTGAAGAGCAGACAAGAGGGTCACATATTGCAATTTATGTATAAAAATGCTGCCTCTAAAGTACATAAATTAAATCAGTGAACTTGTGCATGATTAGTCTCTGTTCTCTGGTCTCAGTGTCAGGGGGGCTGTGATTATGAGCACTCTTGGATAAGAAGTGAAGTAGGGGGATATGCGTTTGCATATGTTGGCAACCCGGTATTAAATTTCTGGCATGGGGTCATGTCTCCGAAAACAAAAAATGAGTGGCAGTCAATGCCACAAGCAGAAGGGTGTTCACTGAAAAAAGGTCAGAAACAATAACGACCACAACACAAACAGTGAATGCCATACAAAATAATGGGATTTCTTGCCCCTGCACACACCGATCTGGGGGGCTTCACCTCCCACACATCCCGGAATTTAAATAACAAACTCCAGGTGTGTGTGGACTTCGGGATTGGGGAGAAACTCAGGAGGGAGGAAAACTTAACTAAAAAAACCCACAAAAAGTAGTACCTGCAGCATCTGGAGGCCTGGAGCAACCAAAGCATGGTCCTAGGTCTCCGATTGTGCCGTGTGCTGGTGCCCTATCCATTCCACCATGACAGCGCCTTGACCAGGCACCCCAGCACACAGCAACTTGATCCCTCCTTAGTGAAAGCATACAGCAACAAGAGTATTGGTAATTCCCTACTGCTATTATACCCCTGTCACTGTGAATGCAGGCGTGCTCTACACAGCACAGTTAATGCCACACTGTCTTTGTTGTGCAGTATTGATCTGGTATCTAAATTTCCTTTCCACCAAACAGAGGCAAGACAAGGGCTCTGGCTGCCTCACAGTAAACACAGCAATTCAGTAAAATGCAGTTCAGAATAAAATTGATGAAGTGATAAAATTGAAATATGAATAAAACAGCAAGAAAAATTAAACAGCAGCACCAGGCCCAAAACTCACTATAAACAAATACATTTTCAAATGTGATTTAAACATGACCAGAGAAAGAGCACCTCTGCCATTAGGGTGAAGTGCATTCTAAAGAATCGTGGCAGCCGCTCCAAATGCCTTATCTCCAGAAGACTTAAATGGGATCTTGGTATAGAAAAGAGGCCTGTCTCCACCAATTGGAGGAGGCAGCCAGGAGTGTAGGAGGTCTGGAAGTCTTTCAGGTAGCCTGGACTCAAACTGTTCAGGGCCTTATATGTTAACAAGTGTACCTTGAAGCTTATACACCACCGCATGATAGCCAGTGCAGAACACAGAGAGTCAACATGGTATGCTTGAACCAAATGGTACCAGCAACCAGCCGGGCTGTGGCTGTCACATTCTGAACCAGATGCATGCAATGCAGCAACTTTGCAGATTATCCAAGGCATAGAGCACTACAGTAATCCAATCTTGATGAAACCAGGTCATGCACCAGTGTTGCTAGGTCAGTCAGTTCAAGAAAGGACTTGATCGGGGAGATGTTTCAGAGATGGTAGAAGACACTGTGGGCAACAGCTGACACCTAATATTCTAATGTCAGTTTGGACTCTACAATAACTTCCAGATTCCTCAACCTTTCTGCTGTTTTGAGTATAACGCCCTCCAAAGAGGGAAGGACAGTGCTACTACTCGTTGCTGCCGAATCAAACTGACCTGGCTTCACCAGTAGCACCTCCATCTTCAGTGGGTTAAATCTTAGCCAAATGCCCACCGTCCAGTCCTGAGTTTCCCTATGGCACTTGCTCAGTTCAAAGCAACTGCACTATCATCAGGAGCACAAGACAGATACAACTGGATATCATCAGCATGGCAATGAAAACCCAAGCCATGGTGCCTAATGATGTCCCCCAATGGTAACATGTACTGTACATGGCAAACAACATGAGTGTAAAAATCTGCCCCCGAAGCACTCCACAGCAGAGTGTGGTAGTTTTGCTTGAGATGAAAGAGCCAAGTGCCACCTGCAGCACCCTGGTGGATAAGCAGTACTCAAACTACTGTAACACCCTCCCTGTAAGCCCTACATAGTGCCTCAGATGAGCCAACAGCAGTCTATGGTACACTGTATCAAAGGCCACAGAAAGGTCAAGCAGGACCAGGATGGAATGATGCCTGCATCCCTTGCTAGAAGGACAGCATGGTGCACCCTGACAAGAGCCATCTCTGTTCCATGGCGAGTCTGGAAACTGGACTGGAAAGGCTCTTAAAATATTATATTTTTCAAGACGTTGTTCCAACTGCACTGTCACCTTCTCAGTCAACTTCCCCAAAAAGGGAAGGTTTGAGAAAGGACTCTAATTTGAGAGAATTTGGGGATCCAAAGATTTTTTTTAAATTAGGGGCTTCACAACCACTCTTTTCAAGGTGGAGGGGAAAATCCCCTCCCTAAGAGAACACCCAATGACGTTCACAAAAATTGGACTGAACGTATGCCCCAGCACTCTAACAGAAGGCAAGTTAGCCCAGGGTCCAATATACAGTAGGTGGGGTGCAGTCTTGAAACTTCGAGGAGGATGTCATCTGCCAACACCGGCTCAAACTCCACCCATAAGGATGGAGTGCCTCTGTCAATCAAGGACTGGTCATTGTTGGCTGACAATAAGCTGTTTTAGGCTATCCCAGCCTGAATAGAGGACACCTTATCCAGAAAGCACCTATTAAATTCCAATTAAATCCCAATTAAATCCAAGCTACAGTGACTACTCTCTGCCACTCGCTCCTGTGACTGTTTCCACTAAACCCTTTTTGGCAATCTAAAACCCTAGCACTTAATTACTGTTAAATCTCCTTAGCACCATCTCTGACATCCCCTCCCCCTGCTACCCTACCCCTTTCTCCTTTTCTCCCCTCTGCCTAATGCCACCCACCCCATCTGTCCAGACAAGGCATGTTGGCTAATTTCAATTTACCATATGATTTTACCAGTAACTGACAAAGCTTGTTTTGGCTGATTTTCAATTTACTGTAAGCATTCCTGTGCATGAAACTGCTTAGTGTTACTCGTTTCTATTCTTTAATTCACTGTGAATGTCAACTATTGCTTTCTTTTCTTATTTAAAATTATTTTACAATACCCTGTTCAGTCTGTATACCTGTTGATCTACTTTCTGTATGTATACTGTTTTGCCATACTTTTTGTTCTGTTAATCTGTTGTATTATGCTGCTGACTTGGAACCTTTGTAAAAGAGCTGTAAGCTCAAAGACATTTGTAATCTGAGATCTAAATAAAAAAAAAAAATTCTTGCACTTATCTGTGGATAAGACTCTGCAGGACTGCAGACAGATAGGATTTAATAGCAGCTGGCAGTATACCCTAGAGATTAGAGTAGCAAGCTATGAATGAGCTTTGTATTTCCAGCAGACCTGAGTTTGATACCCATAACTTCTACTTGTATACTGTGTGACTCTGAGCAAGTCCCTTAACCTCCTCAGTGCTTCCGGGTCACCTCTGATAACAGGAACTTGTGCCTAGTGGGCCTAACCCAGTTACCAAAGAATAAACAAAAACAAACAAACAAACAAACAAACCAATAAATAAATAAATCAATAATCTGTCCACATTATTGAATAGCTGAGCTGGCCAGTTCTTTCTGGCAGCAATCACCTGTGGCAGGAATACTGACTTTGTGATTAGCCACTGGTACTCATTATCATAATAGAAACATAGACTTTGATGGCAGATAAGGACTGCTTGGTCCACCTAGTCTGCCCATTCCCCTACCTATTGGATAAGCTGCAGATCCTAGTTAACCAACAGCCTACTTCTTCCTACCCCCCCACCAGAATTGCCTTATGTCTATTCCATGCATTCTTGATTTCCCCTACTGTTTTTGATCCCACAACCTCCTCAGGAAGGCTGTTCTATGCGTCCACCACCCTCTTCATGAAAAAATACTTCCTCACGTTGCTCCTGAGCTGTTCCCCCCACCACCTTCAAATTGTGCCCCCTTGTACCTGCACATCTCTTTTTCTGAAAGATGCTACCCTCTTGGACTTTGTTGATTCCTTTGAGGTACTTGAAAGTTTCTATGACGTCCCCCCCCCCTTTCCTCGAGGGTATACATATTAAAATCCTTTAGCAGTGTTGGGTAGGTTACTTTTTCTATTGCTTTTTATTACTTTTGGAAACTTGTTCCAGAAAGCTCTGTGCAGTAACTAGCAAGGATGGAGAAGTATTGGAAAAAGTAATGCACCTTACAGTTACAATTACTTATGTATTTTTATAAAAAGAAATATATAACTGTAACTGATTACATTTATTTGAAAGTAAATAGTAACAAACCTATTACTTTCAAAAAATATAATCTGTTATAGTTATTTATCGTTTTGTTAAAAAGAAATAAGTAACTATAATTGTAAGGTGTGTTGCTTTTTCTAGTACTTCTCCATCCTTGCTAGTGACTGCACAGAGCTTCCTGGAACAAGTTTCTAAACATAATAGAAAGTAATAGAAAAAGTAATTTACCCAACACTGTCCTTTAGTCTCTCTTCATACGGCTTCTGGTGCAGACCCTGCACCATTTTAGTTGCCTTCCTCTAGACTGCCCCCATCTTGTCTATGTCCTTGCGGAGATGGGGTCTCCAGAACTGCACACAGTACTCCAGATGGGGTCTCACCAACTGTCTGTACAGAGGGAGAACAACTTCCTGTTTTCTACTGCTGATGTCTCTCCCAATACATCCCAGTGTCCCCTCAGTCTTCCTTACTGCCTTCTTCTCACATTGCTTGCTTACCTTTAGGTCATCTGATATGACTACCCCTAAGTCTTTTTTCATTATTATTGTTGTTAGTACCTCCCTCCCCATTGTGTAGTCTTCCCCTGGGTTTTTGTTTCCCAGGTGCATTAATTTGCACTTTTTTTGCATTAAATCTAAACTGCAAAACTTTTGACCATTCCTCCAACCTTGTCAAGACCCTTCTCATCCTTTTCACCCCCCTTGTGTATCAACTCTGTTGCAGATCTTTGTGTCATCCGCAAAGAGGGGATACTTTTTCCTCCAGTCCCTCTGCAATGTCACTTATAAAGACATTAAAAAGAACCAGTCCCAGTACGGAACTCTGCGGTATCCTGCAAGTAACCCCCCTTTCTTTGGAGTAGACTTTGTTTACTATTACTCTCTGTGTCCTGTTGTCCAGTCAGTTTGTTTATCCAGGCTACCACCATGGGACCCACTCCCAGACTAGCTAATTTGTTTGTTAATCTTTTGTGTTGTACTGTGTCAAAAGCCTCTCTATAGTCTAGGTAGGCCATGTCCACAGCTGCTCCCTGGTCTACTGCTTTGATCACCCAGTCAAAGAAATCTATTAGATTCATCTGACATGACCTTCCCACTGTGAATCCATGCTGCCTTGTGTCCTGTGCCCCACTGGTTTCTAGGTACTCAACAATTCTTTCTTTCAGAAGTGATTCCATCATTTTCCCTATCACTGAGGTCAAACTAATAGGTCTGTAATTTCCTGCCTCTGCTTTGCTCCCACTTTTGTGACGGGGAATCACATCCATCTTCCTCCAGTCCTCAGACACCACACCATCCTCCGTGATTTGTTAAAAAGGGTAGTCAGTCGTGTCACTAGTTCTCCCCTTAGTTCTTTTTATTGAGCCCTTAGGTGCCAATTTATTCTCCTCTCAGCTGGACCTACATAGAAACATAGAATTTGATGACAGATAAGGACCGCTTGGCCCATCCAGTCTGCCCATTTCCCTACCTAATGGATAAGCTGCAGATCCTAGTTAACCAACAGCCTACTTCTTCCTACCCCCACCCCCTAGAATTGCCTTACATCTGTTCCATGCATTCTTGAATTCCCCCACTGTTTTTGACTCCACAGCCTCCTCAGGAAGGCCGTTCCATGCATCCACCACACTCTCCATGAAAAAATACTTCCTCACATTACCTCTGAACAGTCCCCCCTCTATCTTCAAATTGTGTCCCCTTGTTCTTGCATACCTCTTTTTCTGAAATATGCTTCCCTCTTGGACTTTGTTGATTTCCTTGAGGTACTTGAAAGTTTCTATCATGTCCCCCCTCTCCCTCCTTTTCTTGAAGGTATACATATTAAGCTCCTTAAGTCTCTCTTCATATGTGTTCTGGTGCAGACCCTGCACCATTTTAGTTGCCCCCCTCTGGACTGCCTCCATCCTGTCTATCTCCTTGCAGAGACTGGGTCTCCAGAACTGCACACGGTACTCCAGATGGGGTCTTACCAGCTGTCTGTAAGAGGGATAACAACTTCCTGTTTTCTACTGGTGATGCCTCTCCCTATGCATCCCAGTATCCCACCAGCCCTCTTTACTGCCCTCTCACATTGTTTGCCCACCTTTAGGTCATCTGATATGACTACCCCAGGACCCTTTCCATTTTTGTTGTTGTCAGTATCTCACCCCCATTGTGTACTCTTCCACTGGGTTTTTGTTTCCCAGGTACATTACTTTGCACTTCTTAGCACTGAATCTAAGCTGCCATACATTTGACCATTCCTCCAGCCTTGCCAAGTCCCTTCTCATCCTTTCCACCCCACTTTGTGTATCAACCCTGTTGCAGATCTTTGTGTTGTCTGCAAACAGATATCCCTTTCCTTCTAATCCCTCTGCAAAGTCACTTATAAAGACATTGAAGAGGATCATCCTAGTACTGATCCCTGCAGTACCCCACCAGTATGGCCCCTTTCTTCAGAGTGGATTCCATTTACTATTGCCCTCTGTGTCCTGTTCGCCAGTCAATTTTTTACCCAGGCTACTATCTTGGGATCCACTCCAAGGTTGGCTAACTTGTATATTAATCTTTTCTGTGGGGTGTGTCAAATGCCTTGTTAAAGTCTAGGTAGGCCATGTCCACAGCCCGTCCCTGATCTATTACTTTGGTCGCCCAGTCAAAGAAATCTATTAGATTCGTCTGACATGACCTTCCCACTGTGAACCCATGCTGCCTTGGGTCCTGTGGCCCTCTGGCCTCTAGGTACTCAATGGTTCTTTCTTTCAGAAGTGATTCCATCGTTTTCCCTATCACTGAAGTCAAACTAACAGGTGTGTAGTTTTCTGCCTCTGCCCTGTTCCCACTTTGGCGAAGTGGAATAACACTTGCCCTCCTCCGGTCCTCACGTACCACCCCATCCTCCCGTGATTTGTTAAAGAGGGTAGCCAGTGGTGTCACTACTTCCACCCTTAGTTCTTTTAGAATTCTGGTATGAATCCCATCAGGCCCCATTGCTTTGTCCACCTTCAGTTTTAAGAGTTCTTTTAGAACTCTTTCTTTTCTGAATGGGCTGGTATCAACCCTCCTATCCAGAGTGTCTCTATTATTTGGTTTAAATACCTCCCCTTCTTCATTTGTAAATACTGAGCAAAAATATATGCTTAGTATCTCTGCCTTTTCACATTCAACCTCTGCCCACCCACCCTCCCTTTATTAAGCCTCTCTATCCCTCCCTTTGTCTTTCTATGCTCCCTGATGGACCTATAAAATGTTTTATCCCCCTTCTTAACTGAGTTGGCTATCTTTTCCTTGGTTTGGGCCTTTGCTGTTCTGACTACCTTCCCTGCTTCCTTCTGCTTTAACTGATACAGTTTTCTGTCCTGCTCCTTCTGTGGTTCCTTGTCCTTCCTGAATGCTATATTTTTCTCCCTAACCTTCCCTGCCACCTCCTTTGAGAACCATAGTGTTTTTTTTACATTGTTTTGTTTTGTTTGTTTCACACAAAGATGTTATTTGCTTCACCAGAAAATGCTCCAACTTTCACCCCTTTGTCTTCTACCTCCTCAGGTCACCATCAAACCATGGTGACCTGTGATAGGAAATCAAGGGGAGGACATGGAGAGGTGCTAGGGAGTCATCCGTAGCCATGAGAGACTCATTGTAGCCCTTCACAGCTGCCTCTGTTTCCATTGCACAAGCTGTCTCCATGTCCAAGATGTCCAGCACCAGCAGGAGACTCTGAGGCTCCAGATTTCTAAAAGATCAGTAACTCACTATCCATACTGGGGAGGTTAAATGAGGAGCCCCACAAAGAAACTGCACTGCGTAATGATCTAACCAAGTGACCAGATCAACCTTGACATTGCTACTATCAAGACCCAATGAGAAAACCAGGTAAGGCTTGGACATGCTGATTAGTACAGGTGTCAACTGTCTGTATGGAGTCCAGGAAAGACATCAACTGGAGGAACTGAATTCCAAAAAATAAATGTTTCCTCATGATCCTCCAGGTGTTGAAGTCACTTAAAACAAGAAATTAAGGTGACGCCACCATCAGATCAGCTGCAGCTCTCAAGTTTGTGCAAAAATTTACATCCATATCCTAGAGGATGATATCTGAGCATGATCTGCAACTTGCACCTAGCCCACCTTTCACCGTGATGCATTCAAACAACTTAGTCACTCGCATTGGGGTATGCCATCAGTTCCAATACAGATTTAAAGCAGATGGCTACCCTGCCACCCTTGTGCTCCCACATACAGTAGGACAATCCACCATGGAATAACACATCAGAATGGATGCTTCAAGCACAGGGCCTGAGTCGTCCCCAAGAAAGATCTCTGTGATACATATCATTTCTGCCAAGTAATCTGCAATGAAAGCTTGAATCATGGCTGTTTTATTCCTTAGAGATCTGGTGTTACAGAGAGATGTCCTAAGGGGAGGAGGTGAGCTGGCCAGTCCATTAACTATCTACTGACCGGAAATCTCAGGAGCCTGGGGAATAGGAATCAGGCAAGGGAAACCACTTGCCTAGCAAGGCTACTCCTGAGGTGCATCCTGGACTCCATGGTCCTGCTCCTGCCCCCCCATCAACTAACGGAGTTAAACTACAGGTCATGTACAGGATCATTGCCTGCTTTACATTCAATCAATAAATGGTTATTAAATGAAACTATGACCAAGTATAGGTTTTGTATTGGTAAAGTTACTTCAACTGATTTGAGTTAATTACTGTACTTTAATAACCTGTATAAACTAACATACTAAGATGCCAGCTGAGGAGGCCCAAAGGTTTATCAAGTCTGCTCAAAAATCAGCACCTGGTTTATATGTGAATAATTTTTATATGCAGTTTCAAGTACTGCCCTGAATTGGGCTGCAAAGTGCCTCCTCGGTGACCGACAGCAGCCAGAGCTGCACACCGGCCGCACCTCCAGCCTGCCCAGCTCCTCGAGCAGCCAGTACCAGCAGTGCCAATGACAAGGCACTGCCCTGAACTGGGCTCTGAAGTGCATCCTCAGCGTCCAACAGTGATCAGAGCCACACACCGGCCGCATTTCTAGCCTGCCTGGCTCCTTGAGCAGCCAGCGCCAGCAGTGCCAAGGACAAGGTATAGCTTTCCACTGAACTGAATTGCGCCCTTCTGATTGGCCGTGGAGCATCCTGAGGTGGCCGCTATTGGCTGCAAGTACTCAAGTGCCAGCCCTTATTGGCCAGCACAGAATTTGGCTCTATAGCCCTCTGGGACTAAAATTAGCAGCTCTGTATGGCCGTTTCTTTCATAAGTAATTTTAGCTGCACTTACTTCAGTGAGATTTTTCAGTCCTTCCCCCTGATCCTCACCTCCCTCCTTTATTAAATACACCTTCCTCTGCCCTCCAATTGTTAGGGGTCTCCTAATTGGTAGGCACAGTAGGCTGCCAGGGGCCCTCCGATTGGCGCATACATTTGGCTGAACTCCACAGCTCTTAGACTCTTCTAACGCACACAGACCCTCTGTGTAAGGTCCTTCTGCGCTATAATGAAGTGTACTATCCTCCCCTCCTCTTCTGCCACCTAGCTGGCCTGTCCCTCTTAATTTTTAACTGTAGCACCAACCTCAAGCAAACTCCTAAATCAGACAATAACTGGTGTCACATTACTCTCCCCTCTGCCTTAATCTGACCTGCAACTGTACGCATGGCACATTACTATTTTCTGATCATTTCCCATTGCTGCCACCTGCTTTCTTCATACATCAATCCCTCTCCTTCAAAGCCCAGGTGCTTCTTGCATCCTTGGGATGCCTTAGACCTCAACTTGCTGAGTCCTCGTCTCTCTCTCTCTCCTCCCACATTCACAAGAAGGGGCAGGTTAGACTGTTAAAATCATTATTGAATGCTATTAAAAAGATCTTACTGATCCTTTTTCTTTGCTTGGGAGACATTGAGCTTAACCCTGGTCCCCCCTTCCTTATTTCTGCCCCCTTGGTAATGGCAAATCTAAAGGGATTGCGACTCCTCCATGTTAATTTCTGTAGCCTCACAAAAAAACTGAATTTGATCCAATCCTGGCTGAACCACTCTTCCCCAGATGTACTTGTTATTACTGAGTCCTGGCTTAAACCTTCCACTCAGGATAACAAAATGAATTTCCCTTCTTATAAAGTCTACAGAATGGATAGACAGGCCAGAGGGGACAGAGTTGCTATCTTCCTACAGGATAAGTACACTGATTCTATTAATAACTCCACCTCTGAGTCTAAGGAATTTGAAAGCATTTTCATTGAGATACAACTCTCCCCTTCCAAATTACTTAAAGTAATAGGGTGCTACAGGCCCCCATAGGCTGGACTAAAGATCCTACATCCTCTGAGCACCTTACTGGACACTTCATCCACAGAGGTCATAGTCGTGGTTGACCTAAACCTTAATTGGTTCTCCTCCTGCTCAAAACCTCTTAAGGACCTGTGTGATGCCTTCGGGCTCCACCAACTTATTATGGAACCTTCCCGGCCAAACACAAAAAAACCCGCCAGCAGCACACTGCTTGATATCATACTAGTAAACAAACCACAGCTGTTCTCCCATGTGGATGTTTTCTTTAGTGATCTCAGTGATCACTGCATTATCGCATGCGTAAGGTCCCCACAAAAATCTATCTCATCCTCCAGATACATCTTCAAAAGGTGCCACTGAAACTTTGACATTTCTGCCTTCCTTACTGACTTGCAATATGCAAATTGGCAAGACTTCTATCTTGCTCCATCTGTTACTAAAGCCTATGATCTATTCCATAAGATTCTCATGGACACAATTAACCGGCATGCTCCACTTGTGAATATCCAAACAAAGAAAATCTCCTGCCCATGGTTTTCAACCAGCCTTAAGTCGTCTCTTCTACATAGGGATGCCCAGTGGGAAAAAACAAGGCAGACTAAGCTTCTTGCTGACTGGACTGCCTTCAGAGTGGCCAGAAATCAGTGTACAATGCTCACAAGGGCTGCAAAGTCCAGTTACTATAGTAACAAACTAAGTGCATCCACTCATTGCTCCTCCACATTTTGGAAGACCCTTAAGGAGGTCAAGGGTTGTAGGGGTTTCAAATCCCTTCCCTCCAAAACTACTATTAGCAATGACATGTACATAGATAAACATGACATCCTGAATTTGCTAAACAACCACTTCACCACAGCAGGCCTGGTCTTCGGCTCCTCCCCTACCAACACTCTATGAAACCAGCAATATGGACAGGGCAAGACCTACTCTGCCTCTACTACGGCGGAACCTCCCTTCTCTTTCAGCCCAATCTCTCTGAAGCAGGTAGAAGACTTGCTTCTTAAATTAGAGTCCAGAAAAAGTGCCGGCGCAGACCTCATAGACCCGTACTTTCCAAAAATTAGCTTCCATATCCTAGCCATCCCCATAACTCGTGTCTTCAATTTGTCCCTTACGCAGAGTACCCTTCCTGCAATCTGGAAAACCGCCCATGTCATCCCCCCTGTTTAAATTGGGGGATCCTGCTGAACTTAATAATTACCAGTCTATCTCTCTGCTTCCCACCCTGTCCAAAATGCTGGAAATGTTAATTAATCAACAGATCAGAGACCATCTAGATTTTCACAACCTGCTCACCCCTATACAGTTAGGCTTCAGACCTCAACATAGCATGGTCTCTGCACTTGCAAAAGTTACTAACGACTGGTTGAACACCTTGGACAACAAACTCTATGTGGGTGCTATGTTCTTGAATTTAAGCAAGGCTTTCAACACAGCAGACCATGCTCTTCTCCTGAACATCCTCTGCAACGTTGGCCTTGACTATGCCTCTCTCAAATGGTTTGACAGCTACCTTATTGGTCGTTCACAGCAGGTCAAAGCTGAAGGAGACCTTCCCCCCGAAATCCCTATCAAGAAGTATATAGGAAAATGTAGAAACATAGAAGTTGATGGCAGATAAGGACCACAAGGCCCATCCAGTCTGCCCATTTTTTCTACCTTATGAATGTGCCATAGGCCTTTACTCTGTCAGTGGTCTATCTATTCATACTCATCTGTATTGCTCCCTTATGCCTATCCCATGCCTGTTTGAAGCCCTGCACTGTATTTATATCCACCACTTCCTGAGGTAGGCTGTCCCATGCATCCACCACCCTTTCTGTGAAAAGAACTTCCTCACGTTACCCCTTAATCAGCCTCCCTCTAATCTCATGCTGCGTCCTCTTGTCCTGTTATTTTTCTTATCTTGAAACATGTTAGACTCTTTCACCTTGTTAATGCCCTTAAGGTGTTTGAATGTTTCGATCACATCACCTCTCTCCCTTCTTTGCTCTAGGGTATACATATTGAGCTCTGTTAATCTGTCCTATGTTTTCTGGTGCAGTCCCTTCACCATTTTGGTTGCCCTTCTCTGGACTGCCTCCATTTTGTTAATGTCCTTGTGCAGGTGCGGTCTCCAGTACTGCACACAGTACTCCAGATGGGGCCTAACCAGTGTCTTGTAAACAGGGATTATTACCTCCCTCTTACGACTTGCTATACCCCTACTAATACACCCCAACATCCTTCTAGCCCTAACTACTGCTTTAGTGGTCTGCTTTAATGATTTCAGGTCATCTGTGATGATGATGCCCAAGCCTCTTTCTTCCCTTATGATTGCCAGCAACACCCCTCCCAATCTATAGGTGGCTTCAGGGTTTCTCTTCCCTATGTGCATGATCTTGCACTTCTTTGCATTAAACCCCAGTTGTCACTCTTCTGATCATTTTGCTAGTTTATCCAGTTCTCTTCTCATTCTGCCCACCCCATCTGGATCATCTACTCTGTTGCAGATCTTGGTGTCATCTGCAAACAGACAAACCTTACCCTCCAGTCCATCTGCAATGTCATTGATGAAGATATTGAAGAGAACTGACCCCACGACTGATCCCTGAGGTACACCTCTTGTGACTTGCATCTCTTCTGACTGCATACTGTTTACCACCACTCTCTGTTTTCTCAAGGTTCTACTCTGGCCCCCCTCCTTTTCGCAATTTATATCAACAACATCCACGCTGGCATCCAATTAGCTGATATTCATCTATTCGCCAATGATATCATCTTATACATTTCCAGACTTTCCACTGACAACACATGTTCTGACCTCCAACTTGAGTTCAACCGCCTTCAGAAAAACCTATTGCAACTACAACTACTTCTTAATGCTAAAAAAAAGAAGGTTATGCTCTTCTCACCTTTTTCCAAGACCTCCTCCACTACCTTGTCGGGTGCACAAACTCCGATTACCACTCTCCTTAATGAACCGCTTGAATTTGTACACAAATTCAAATACCTGGGGATGTGGATTGACCACAAATTGACCTTTCTGACCATACAGAAGGACTAACCAAAAAACTCAGAGACTTGGTATATTCTTCCACATTAAGTATTTTCTAAAGTTGGAAGTGAGAACTAGAATCGTACAGTCAACCTTCCTCCCTCTACTTGACTATGGGGATATTCTTTATGGACAAGGGACCAACACAGCTTTAAAAAAGTTTGACATTCTATATCATTGTGTCCTAAGATTCATTTCTGGAGCACCCTATGCTACTTATCAATGTTCTGTATATACTCTAGTTGGCTAGACCTCCCTCAGCCTAAGATGCTACAGAAATGCAGCAAATTGGACATACCGTGCTATTATTAAGAAACTGACCCCATACATTTCTGAATACCTTCCTATCTGCTCTCCTCGTATCTATGTGCTAAGTAGCTCTTCCTACATCTCCCTAGTCATTCCTAAAGATAAAACTCAGTTTGGCAAATCATCCATAAGCTATTTCCTTCCCTTCCTGTGGAACAAGTTACAAAAAACTTTACAAATATCCATTCCACTTACCTTGGCTACCTTCAAAATATTAGTTGCTAGAGCCGCCAGAGAAATTTGTAACTGTGTTTCCCAAAACTACATTACCAACCTTCTTCCTCCTCTCTTTGCCTCTACATCCCCCCTACAACCGTTCTCCCTCCACTTGTGTCATTCTATCATCTCCTTGCACATACGTGCTCCTTCTGTCCAACTCCTGCCCTGGGTGTATTCTGCTATAATTTAATTATTGTCTGTTCCACATGGTCTACCTTGCTATCCTGGCAATTACCTTGACATGTCTAGTTGTCTGTTTTCAGTGCTTAGTTCTTGAATGAATCTACTCTGTATGAACCGAACTGTATACTAAGCTAAATGTTATGCTGTTTTATATCATGTGAACTGACCTGTATACAGTATGTTATCAAATGTTATGCTGTTTTTCCCTTGAAAAATGTTATCTTATTATGTTATATACCTTATTTGTCCCTATGTTTTACTGTTGTTAACTTTGTAACTACTCCCAGGTTCATCCTGTAAATGAGTTCTCCTCAATGATGTTTCACCTGGCTAAATAAAGATTGATTGATGGATTGACTATGCACAGTAACTAATCTATTCCTTATATTTCTGGTACAGTATATTAATATGTTAAATGCTTTTATTGTATTTTTTACTTGCACTGTAGTAAGAACACCATTGAAAAGTAGCCCTACTCTCGCATTCCAATGCATACTGTTGTCTAGTGGTCCCCTCTCATACTCCTGAGTCAGTCAGTGTTGCTCCCCCCAACCTACATGCCCACTTGTAAGAAATAGTCATGTGTGGTTGAAGGAAAATGGATGTGTGCTTGGGGGTAAGAAATGGACATGGGTATAGGGAAGGGAATAGATTGACCTGTGTGCTGGTGGAACACAAAAGTGTGTTGGAGGCCTACCCCAAAGTGTGAGCTGGTCACCATTGCTTCCCAATAGGCCAGATGCCAGATTAACACTCCTAGTATGTATCGGAGGTTGAAGTCCCAGATAAACCAGAGCAGGAAATCAGATGACTGAATAGTATACCATGGCTAATTGCAACCACCATCCCAATCCAGACAATTGGTGCAAATGCACCAAAGTTAGTGATCAAACAGTTGGATCAGCTCATTTGCATAGACAAGTGTGACTCAGTACTTCCAATATAGCCCTTGTAGTGCAATATTTCTTTATTTGACATTTGTCTCCAGGAAGACCTTCTGAGATGAATAGCTTGTTTCCAGACACATCCAAGGGATGTGGTACATGGGTGGTAACACAGATTTACAACTGCAGTAAAAAAAACAGTAAATCATCTGGACAATAAATATAAACACAGTTTACAAAATAAACAGAAACAGACAAAAAAGACAGTGTTATGTGATTAGCAAATAATTCAAACACAATAATAGCAATCTCATACACAACTTCCTCCTTTAATGAAGTGATTGTCACTCTCATTGCTAAAAATGGTAAGGATTCACTAGATTGTTCTAACTATAGACCCATTTCTTTGATCTTTATGAATAATGAAAGGTTGGCCAAAGCCTTATCCACCCAGTTAGAGAAAGTTCTCACCTCACTTATTTATCCAGTGTAGGCGGGTTTCTGGAAGAGGCGAACTAGAGCAGACAATATCAGAACCCTTCTCAATCTCCACTGACATGCTGAATTCACTGATGGTGGTGAGACGGGTAGAGTTTCAGAAAATGTTCAGTTCAGTGGAATGGAGATAGCTTCATCCAGACATGTGGTTCTTCAGCTCTGGCACAGGTTTTTGAGACTGGATTGCTTAAGGCAATGGTGGAAGTGATAGCAGTACAGTACCTCTGACTGACATTTTCAACTGCTACTGTAAACCTCAGTAAATATAATTCCTGCCCCAGCTGAGTAAAGGACGAAAGTTTTCAGTCTGAAAGAAAGAAAAACTGCATCAAAATCTAGTACCCTTTTTCATGGTAATACTTTTTATTAGAGTAACTGAAGAAGTTTTACACAAACTTTCGAGACCTCCAAGGTCCTGTCATCAAAATGTCTTCTGCTTACTGCCTGCAAAGGCCTCAGTGTTCTAGGAAGCTTTGTAACTTTCAGGTACATGCTATGCTTGTTAAGTATCTGCAATGCTCCATGCCATCTGATTGTGTATCTTCAGGGGTACACATATGGGTTGCCAGGCAAAGTTCAGTGCCCAGAGGTTGGAGTCAGAATGTAATAAGGACTCCATCCTGGAGAGACATGGTTTCCCTCAATTGAAATTCCTGTTGCAACCAGCCAGAGGGGGCTTGCCAGGCTTGAGGTGGTGGCAGAGTCCCAATTCTGGACTGGCACTTGTCCTCTCTGGGCCAAGTCTCTGGATGTGGACTTTGACTGGGATCCAATGTCTGAATGACGAGTGCCTGTTGGAAGGTGCCTGACTGCACTTGCTGGTAAATCCTGGGAGTCTGGCAGAGCAGACTGAAGATTTCTTCTATGTATCAGGCTGTGAGAAGGGGAGTGAGCAGGGATCATTTACCTATGGACAAGGCTGTTACTGAGAGATTGAGACCCAAAGGTTGGATAAGGTGCAGTGAGCTGTCTGCCTGCCCCATGTGTAGTATCCTGAATGGGTACAATTTAGACTTATCTGTTGCAATACAAGAACAAAGTGGGCTCACTGCACCATTTGGCTTGGTGCAAGATCCTGGTGTGGGTCTACGGACTCCAGTGCCCTATTATGGTGTATTTAGCAGGGGATGCCCCACAGAGCAAGAGGGAAGGTATCAGGACTACAAGGGCACCAGGGCATGGCTAGGGATAGCCAGTCTGTTGTTCAGCTAATTGTAGATTGGAAGGGTAAATCCCTTCATTTCAGTGCCTCTAGACACATAGTACCGCTAAATGTATAGTGCCTCTGCTCATGTGTTCCTGCTAGATATCTAGTGCATATGGGTACATTTGTGCTAAAGAATCATCTGGTGCCTGACTAGGAGAGAAATGTAACCTGAAATATTGTCTGTTCGATTCTGCTGTTGAACTAGTGACTGTACAGGTCTGCAAATAAATTCTTTTGAATAAGTACCCCAGTAGCTAATTTAAAATTTTTCCCCAAGTACTGGTAAAGTTCCATGCATTTGGATAAGGGCTTTTGCTGTCCCTGTACTTAAGAACAGTCATGCAAATATTCCCACTAACTACTGGCCTGTCCCCAGTGTCCAAGTCACTTGAGAGGAGAATGGATGACCAACTCATAGAGTTCCTCAGCAAACTTGAGATTCAGGCAAAAGTACAACATGAGTTCTGGAAAAAACTTTAGTACCATGACAGCAATACTTGAATTCACAGAACCTATTCCGGGTGCACTGGACAGAGGTGAACTGGCAGGATCATAGAAACATAGAAACATAGAATCTGCCTGCAGATAAGGACCATATAGCCCATCTAGTCTGCCCATTTCCCTACTTGGTTTGGCAATCCCTACTCTTGTCTGGACTGCCTTTCCCCTGCTCCGCGGTACAGCAGGGTGCCTTTGTGCTTATCCCATGCCCTTTTGAATCCCTGTACAGTTTTTGCTTCCACCACCTCCACTGGTAGGCTGTTCCATGGATCCACCACCCTCTCTGTGGAAAATACTTCCTAGCATTCCCCCTAAGCCTCCCTCTCTCTAGCCTCATGTTATGCGCCCTTGTCCTTGTGCACTTTCGTCTCTGAAATAAGCTCCCCCCTCCTGTATCCTGTTTATTCCTCTAAGGTATTTGAAAGTCTCTATCATATCCCCTCTCTCCCATCTCTCCTCCAGTAAATAGCTGTTTAGTTTCTTGAGTCTTTCCTCATAAGGTTTGTGATGCAGTCCATGTATCATTTTTGTTGCTCTTCTCTGGACTGCTTCCATTCTGCCTATGTCCTTCCTGAGATGCAGTGTCCAGAATTGGACACAGTATTCCAGATGAGGCCTCACCAGTAATCTATACAGTGACATATCCACTTCATGCCTACTGGTTATGCCCCTTCCAATGCACCCCAGCATCTGTTTGCCTTCCCCACTGCTTTTTTGCATTGTTTGGCTGACTTCAGGTCATCGGATATGATAACCCCCAGGTCTCTCTCCTGACTTGTGGTGGCTAGAACCTGCTCTCCATCCTGTATTCCTGTCTTGGGTTTCTGTGTCCCAGGTGCATTATCTTGCACTTCTTAGCACTGAAACCATTGAGACTGGATTCATTCACATATCGGGCCTGTGTAGTACAGTATGGTCAGCACGCCCATTGGCCCACGCTCTGGACCAATAGGTGTACAGACAGTACTGATACTGTCAGTCTGTGGGTGGCCGGGCAGCATGTGGGTGGGGTGCTACTTCCTCACCATTGACTGGGGGTGCTGGGTGGCAGGGGACCGCAGCGGCTGGTGGGAGGGGGTCCCAGACCACCAGGAGTACATTCGCTATATCCACCTGTGATCAGGCGCTGGTGGGGTGGGGGATTCCACTGGACCACCAGGGATAGGTACAACCTATGCCCATGATCGGGCATTGGAGAGCGGACCACTGGACCACCAGGGATATTTACACTTATGCCCATGATCGGGCATTGGAGAGCGGTCCACTGGACCACCAGGGATTTTGTAACATATGCCCATGATCAGGCATGCGATGACTTTGGTATTCTAGTGAATAATAAGCTAACTTCAGCAGATCATTGTGACAAAGTAACTCATAGGTCAAATATACTATTAAGGAGGATTGACTGCAGATTTATTTTGAAATCTGAAGAATGTTTGCTTCTGTTATACAGAACTTATGTTAGTCCGTATTCTGACTATGGCTCACCATTCTGGAATCCACATCTTAAAAAGGATATAGCTAGAGTAGAGCAGATCCAGAGAAGAGCCACAAAAATGGTCCCCCATTTAAAACACTTGGATTATCATAGCAGATTACATAAACTTAATTTACACTCGTTACATACAAGGCGCATTAGAGGTGATCTTTTATTTCTTTATAAACTTGCAAAATCACCATCTTTAACGTAGGAATGCAATATACACTACTCTAATAGAAAACATGTCCCAAGATTACATTCATGCCAACTAGAAGTACAAAAAGCTAAAACTAACCAAAGATTGAACTATTTCTCATTAAGGGCCCCAAAATTGTGGAATAAAATCCCACAAAATTTGATTAACAGTATTACTTTCGAAATATTTAAAAAAGGACTTGACATTTAGCTAAATGTGTATTTATAATAATGTTCCACAAATTTTTGTGGGGGGCATTCACGATGGGCCCTGGCCTACTTATGCCTCAAATAAACCAAATAACCAAGTAACCAACCAAGTAACCAAGGGGCTGCAGGGTGTCGGTCCCCGATGGCTGCAGCCTGGCAGGGTGCCAGGCGCAATTCACCAGGGATCGACGCACCACATGCAAATGGGGCCATAATCACATGCAAATGGCCCCATTTGTGCCTTGCATGCATAATGGCCTCATTTTCATGCCCAGCGGTGAATATCGCAGTTGTTGCCCCTAGCGAAACCACACTTGTGCTGGTGCATCCCCCTGCTCCCCTTCTGCCACTTGCGCTGGCGCAGTGCCACTGCACCATGCACAGTGCAGGCACCCTCAGTGACATATTCAATGGTGCTGAGACATGGCACAGCACCGTTGAATATCACCTGGTCCATGCCCTGGCGCAGCCCAGGTACGCTGCGCCCTGGCTTGTGCCCCCACCTGCAGCAGTCTGAATATCCCACCCAGAATCTTTTGAATGTATGTATTTTAATGTCTGTACACCTGACTCTAGATCCTTTGAAAATGGGTACTTGCCTAAAGGATTTTGTGTGTAATAAAAACAAAACTAAACTAAGTAGCCATGTTCTCTGTGTTTCTCCCCTTTCCTCACCACATGAATCCTCAGCACTTAATCTCTGCTTTCCTTCTACCAAGTCCTTTCATAAACCTTGCCCCAGTTTCCTTCTAATGGTATCTTGGCCCTGCTTCTCTCTCTCCTCTCTTCTGCAGACTGCCACATAGATTTATTCCTTCCTGTCACTGACCTAACTGAACAGTTGCTACCTTTTACACTTGAATTCTTAATTTTATATCCGTGTACATCTACTATCTAATTGATTAGTTTACATTCTCAGTACTGCTTTCACAATGTATGTAATATTCATGTTTGATTTGTATTTGTAGTTTGATTAACTAGAATCTGCAGCTTATCCATCAGGTAGGGAAATGGGCAGACTGGGTGGGCCAATTGGTCCCTATCTGCTGTCAAATTCTATATTTCTATGTTTCTGTTCTCGGACCTAATGTGTTTGACCTCATATTGTACTTTTCCCTATACCTCATTGTTCTTGTACTTCCTTGATGTATGCTATCTGTATTTCTGATTTGTAATTAATTTTTACTGATGAAACTGATGACATTGATGATGTGTGTGCGTGTGTGGTGTGTGTGTGTGTTATTGTATTTTTCCTTACCTTAATGTATTTGTAATTGTACTTCTGTGTACTTCTGTGGAATGTTTCTCACTTGTACCCTCCTGGGTCATGCCTGAAAATAGACGAGGCATACTGATGAGTCCTGGTGGGACGAAACACGTGTCTGTGTCTTCTGTTGGCATCCTTTGCAAACTGTGTGAGAGGCCTTTTGGCACCATGCATTTCTGCTTAAAGTTGAACCAGCACAATATTCTGTGGTGATTTGCATATGCAGCCCATGATGCTTTGCATTGTGGAGGCATGTGTGATTTTGTATTTCTTTGAAACTTGGCTTCCCAGCCAAATGTCCTTTGGGGTAACCATTGCCTCAGTGCTTACAAACAGATGTTCCTTGTCTTTTAAATTGTTTTTTGTTTTAATTGGGTTCACCACAACATAACCCAGATTGACCACCTTAGGGTAGCTCGTTCATTAACACTGGGGTGTCAAGCAGACGAGGCATACTGATAAGTCCTGGTAGGATCAAACACGTGTCTGTGTCTTCTGTTGGCGCCCTTTGCAAACTGTGTGAGAGGCCTTTCTGCACCATGCATTTCTGCTTAAAGTTCACCCAGCATAATATTCTGTGGTGATTTGCATATGCAGCCCATGATGCTTTGCATTGTGGGGGCACGTGTGATTTTGTATTTCTCTGAAACTTGGCTTCCCAGCCAAATGCCCTTAGGGGTAACCATTGCCTCAGTGCTTGCACACAGAAGTTCCTTCCATTTCTATGTCTAGCGCACCCACCTGGTTATCAAAAATGAAATAAATAAATAAACTATTGTTTCATACATAGTGCCCTGGGTCCTGGAGTTACTGTTTAAGGTAAAGGGGCCAGGCAGTCAACATAGAAAGATATTATTGCTACTTGTCCTTAAATCTTTTTCTCTGTGCCATTGCTTGATATTCCCCAAGGATTGATCTGTGACCAGGGTTTCTCAAATAGTGAGGTCAGCCTCCCTGAGGAGGCCCCAATCTGTTGGGGGGGGGTCCTCAAGCAGGTCTGAAAAAGTACTGTATTTACATTTTGAGTTTTGCATATTTTGTGTGAAAGGATGAGGCAAACTGAAAGAGGATAACAAAATGTATGTATTTATTTACAAATCAGAGACCAGGAAAGGCACACTGAGCCAAAGCTCATTTCAGGTATACCTGGGAAAGGGTAGGGAGTGAATACAGTTCAGAACGCAACTGCACAGCGGTCAAACAATGCAAAATGAGCAATAGTGCAAACAAATAGGAACAGTGAACAAATAATGAGAGGTAACAATTGACCAATTAGACTGGTGGCAGAACAGATCAAATACAAGGGTTAAGCAGAGAGGTACTAGGAGGAAGAGCAGGAGGGAGCAAAAGGTCCCTGAAGAGCTGCTTAAAAGCAGGGTAAGAGGAGGAGGGGATTTGGAAGGTTATTCTAGATAGAGAGAGAGATGGACAAAGCAGTCTGACCCATGTAATTATTGCAACAAGGGGTAACAATGGTTCAAGAGTCAAAATAGTGAAGCAAACAGGCTGGCCTGATGAGACGGGTTATGGGGCACAGTTAAAATAAGCTGAATAAAATGAGAGTAAACTACTCAAAGGAGTTTCACTATATTCCTGAAGTACTGTACTGCCTTGGGCAGACTTGATGGGCCAGGAGGGTCTTTTTCTGTTGACACACGTCTATGAATCTACCATATAAAATACGCTATTTTTATTTGGGGAGGCCTAAGGTTATTTCAATATTTGGGGAAGACTCAAGATCTTTTCCACGACTTGGGTGAGGCTTACTGTGAGAAAGTTTGAGAACTGATGATCTATGCCAAGCTACTACCATCTAGAGATTCTGCTCCCTTGCTCTGTAGCTTCAGTGCTTGAGTGTCCTGGAGCACTCGGCCTAATATTCTATGGGTGGAAGCACTTGCTTATAGTAGATATGTTTTGCCCTATACCCTGAGAACTGTTAAAGGACCCAGGCTAGCCTCCTTGGTATATATGGACATTTCCCCTGAGGGCCCTGGTATGACAGCTGACAGACCATATAACACCACTACCGCCTCCTCGGGTATGTGCACACCAGAGCCCATCACCCACATGGACCATATCACTCTGCTGTCACATCATTGGATGCACAACTGAGAGTTCGTGGGCATGTGTCTTGTCATGCCCAGTTACTTGGCACTGTGGGGATACATATTTGGGCAGGACAGAAAATTATTTGAATTCTGGTTTTGAAGATGGAAATAATGAACCGAGTTTCAGCTGTTGCAAATGGGACTGGTCTGCCAGTGCCCATTTTGTGGTGCCCTTCCCCACATCCCCGTAGTCATTGTTGATCTAGTTTTCAGGGTCCCAGAAAGGGAGCACCCAGTGATTCTGCATCCCAGAAGAAATATACCCTGTTTCAGCATCCCAGAATGGGAGTACTAAGTTTTCTAACTTCTAGGAAAGGAGCCACCCAATGGTCCATGGAGCAGCACTTTGAGGTCTTTTTTGTTTGTTAACTTTCTTTATTGAAGATGAACAGATTGATCCATATTTCCACAAATAAGTTTTGGTGCACACTGGTAGGTAAGGTAGAGGACACAGCCCTGACTATGGACATAGATTCTCACCATAGCATACAAACTAACCAATTTAATACTTTAGATAACACCCCAGTCTACATATAGCACACCTCTCACAGTCACATCTCCCTTCACTTTTCAAAACTTGGGTTCCTTTTCATATTAGCCGTAGGGGAACCAGTCTAATTGTAAAGCAGTTTCTATGGGTCCCCAGATTATTTCATATTTGTGGGATCTACCTCCAGCATTATATTGGGTTATTTCTAGCTGCATACGGTCTATGAGTGCATTACCACATTGTGCTACAGTGGGTGCATTTTCTGAAAGCCAGTGCTGGGCTTCCACTTGCTTGCCAATTGTAAGATCCAGCCTCAGCAAGGGGTGACCATAGTGCACCCTACTATTGGAGGTGGCTGACGCGCCCAAGAGCACCTGTTCAGCTGTGCCCTCATATGTATGTCTTTAGGTGTTTGATACTAAAACCACAATGTCTATCCAGAAATAAGTAGTTTATTTATTTTTAGTATTCTTTGGTAACTGGGCAAGGCCCACGATGCACAAGTGCCTGTTTTCGGGGATGACCCGGGAGCACTGGGTTGGTTAAGTTACTTGCTAAGAAGCACACGGTATGCAAGTGGAGGTTGTGAGACTCAAACCTAGGTCTACTGGATGTACCAAGCTCATTCACAGCTTGTTACTCTAACCTCTAGGCTATACTGCCAGCTGTATGTCCAAGCCAAGTGGAAGAAAGTTCCCTCTGCTATTTGGCACTTGGGACACCTATTCAGTTTGGAACTATCTATCTTGTGGGCTAATTAAATATGTGCTGTGTAAAAAGTCAAAATGCATTTGCCTCAATCTATTGCTAATAGAGCACAGAGTGGATACATGCACTTCCCCTTTCCAAACTTCATCAGGTAGGAGTTGGTGTCTCAGGTCTGATGCTCATTTCAAGTGTAGATATTGGCTTGGATATCCAAAGGGGTTACACCTGGGGCAAAACCCACAGGGCACCCTGATGGGATATTGAGAAGGCTGCCTGGTGCAGTGCAACTCCTGATGTGCCAGAGTGCACTGTAAGTGTATGTGGCACAGATGCAGGGGGCACGCCCATGCATATGCGGTACATCCTGATATTCAGCCCGGGATGTACGGCGCATATGCCAGTGCTCCCCTGCAGTGTACCACATAGGGGGGCTCAAAGTTGAGCCCGTGTAAATGTGGAGCAACTCCTGGCCACCCACAGGTGGGCTGCTGTATTGCATGGCACAACACAGCAGCTGCCAGCCGTGGGTGGCCACCCACTTTTCCAGAACACCATCCACAAGCACACACACACATCCCTGGTAGTCTAGTGGCCCCCCCCCATCTCTACCATGTCCCCGGTCACCAGAATACGGCCACCAAGTTATGCCCTGGTAGTCTAGTGGCCTCCCCACCCATTGCTGTGATCATGGCATGGAGACAGAACACAATTCCCTGGTGATCTAGTGGCTCCCCCCACCCCTCCACCCACCCCACGCTTTCCCTTGCCCACCCGCACCCCTGACATCGGTGGGCGGTGCAACCACCCGCATACTGCCTGGCTGCCGGCGAATGACAGGAGCAGCATGGGCTGTAAGTCTATTGGTCCACAGTGTGGACCAATGGGCTTGCAGGACATACTTAAAGATAAAGTCTCAAATATGTGAACAGTAGTCTCACATATTTGGGACTGTCTAGTACAGTATGCCCCTGGTAAGCCCATTGGTCCACACTGTGGACCGGGTGGCTTACAACCCATACTGTACCTGTCATTCAGCGGGCAGCCGGGCATTATGCGGGAGGGTTGCAGCAATCTGCCAATGATGGAGGGCAGCGGGTGGGCAAGGGGTGCTGTGTGGTGGAGGGTAGGGGCACCACTAGATCACCAGGGAATTGTGTTCTGGAGCCATACTGCTATTGTGGCAATGGGCGGGGGGCCACTAGACTACCAGGGCAAGGCTACCATTAAGGTACTCGGGGGCTCAAGAGGAAGAGGGCCACTAGACTACCAGGGAGTGTGCCTCACATATTTCCGCAATTGTGGTTACAGGCAGGAGTTGCCCGGGATCCCTACCACGCACGTCATGCTGGGCAGGGAGCCAGGCACAAATCGCTGGACAACCCTGCGCAAGGCATGCAAATGGGGCCATAATGACATGCAAATGGCCCCATTTACACCTTGCATATATTATGGCCTCATTTGCATGACCCCGGCTGAATATCGCGGGTGATGCACCTAGAGCAACTGCACTTGTGCTGGTGCATCCCCCTGCTCCCTCTCTGTGGCTTGCACTGGCGCAGTGCCACTGTGCCATGCACTGTCTGTGCACTGCACTTGCCATATTCAACGGTGCTGAGCCATGGCACGGCACTGTTGAGTATCACCTGATCCTGGCCCCAGGCGCTTGGCCAGTTGCGCCTTCATGAGCCCCAGCCCTGCCAGGTGCAGTCTGAATATCTGGCCTTGTGTATTGTAAGGCGAGCACTCCATAGCAATAAGGAATAAAAAAGTCTAATGAGCCTCAAATGGTGGCCCTGTTTTAGGATTATTTCTTCCACTGGTGTTCTCTGTGGCATGTTATCAGCAGAATGCAAATTAGTTGATTTTTGCCAGACCTGTAGAAAAGTAAAGAAATCAGCTGGTGATGGCCCAAATCACAGAGATAACTATTGGAAAGAACAAAGGACCCCACCTTCATATAAATTGGCTGCTTGAGATAGACATTGCTCTGATCATTTGTGTAGTACCCTTTCACTGGGAGTACTTATTGCAGAGGATTCCCACAGCCCCAACTGAATGCCAACTTTAGTATTATCCATTTGCATGTGATCAGTCAGGCTCTGGCTGAAGTTAGCTCCAGTCCTTGGTGCTGGTGCCAAAAGCAAAGGAAGAAGCTGTCCCTGTAAGGGGCCCTCCTCAAGGTCTACCTACACTGGTTTGTCTCCTCCCTCACCCTGTGCATCTTTAAGGAATGCCAATTGAGCCATTAAATCAGATTATGGTTGATGGGTGCCTAAGCTCTGACCCAGCCCAAATGGCCACAGCCTTCAATGACGCCTTCTCTAACCTTAGCAAGGTTCTCCCTCAAACTTCTTTGACCCACCCCTCACCACCTCCCACTCCTCCAGTAGCCCCTCCCTTTTGTCTGCACAACATTGCACCCAAGTGCAATGAGCCTTATCTCAGAACTGCACTGTCACTCCCGCTATAGTAGTGACTCCTTAGACCTGAAACTCCTTTACCTCTCTCTCCCTAAGGTGCTTAACCCTCTCACCCATATACTAAACCACTCCTTATGCCTGGGGAAATTCCTTTCCCGCTGGAGATCTGTTTACATTACGCTGATATTTAAAAGTGTGGACGGTGCCCTTACTAACAACTACCGTCCTATCTCCATTCTCCCTTCCCTAAGGCCCTTGAGAGGATCAGCTCATGGACCACCTCAATAAATACAACCTGCTTAGCAAGCAGCAACATGGCTTCCGGAAGGGACATAGTACCACTACTGCCCTCCTGGAACTCACCACACACATTCACTCCACATTAGATAGAGATCAAATCACTGGGGCTGTCTTCATTGATCTCACAAAGGCGTTCAACACCGTTAACCACCCGCTTCTGCTATCCACACTGACCAACATTGGATTCTCTCGGGATACCCTTGGCTGGTTCTTTGATTACCTGTCTAACAGTTCCCAGCAGGTCAAAATTGGTAACACACTATTTAATTGGTTACCTGTCCTTTCTGGTGTCCCGCAAGGGTCCGTTCTTGGACTGTTCAGCCTCTTTCTTAACTCCCTCCCCAGTTCTTGCCCAGGGAACCTTCTCCTCTGTGCGGATGATGCTTTCCTTTATACCTCCAACTCTGACCCTTTGCAACTCCACCTCTCCCTTCAATCCTCCTTTAGTGGCACTGAAATATGGTTTGCCTCACCACGTCTTAACCTGAACTATAACAAGACCAAGATTATGTTCTTTTCCAACCCACTTAATGTTAGAAAAGAACTTTGGCCTCAAGTACGAACTGCCACCCTGACCCCTCTGGAGCAAGTGGACTCTATCAGATACCTGGGTATTACCCTAGACCCTGCACTTACTCTCCACCAACATATCCACCTCCTATCTAATGCCCTCAATGTGTGGCTCGGGCCCTGCATCGCTTCAAACACTGCTTTACCCCAAACGCAATGAGGCTTGCTGTCTCCTCCTCTGCCCTCTCCCTGCTAGACTATGGCTTACGTTTGTGATGGCGAACACCTCGGCCCTCCATAGACTCTGTGTCTCCCCAAATAAAGCCTGTCGCCTCACCCTGGGCTGTGATCACCTAACTCACACATGCTCTCTATACAATGATACCAACTGGCTGAACCTTGACAACAGGATTAGGTTCCACACCTGCCTCATGGCAAAAAAAATTGCCCTAGGTCTCTGCCCCATAGGACTCACACCACTTATCCAACTGGCCTGACATTTAAGCAAACTCGTAGCTCTGGAAAGCAACTCCTCTCTATCCCTCACTGCCGTACCTCCCAGTTCCAAAGATCCTTTAGCTACAGAGCCCCTTCCTGGATGAACAACCTGCCCACCCCACTTGCCAATGAGAGCAGACCTGGACCCTTCAAAACCGCTCTTAGAGACCTCCTACAGTCCTCAAACCACTGCGACTGCCACTGAAACACCTCACACTATCTATCCAACTAAGGCTGCTGTCCGGCTTCTTCTGCTCTACCTGCCCCAATCTGTGTCCCTCTAGCCTAGCTCTACACCTGTGTGCTATATGTATTGTGTGTTTGCACTAATTTTCTCTAGTTTTTTCACTGTCAGCCTTACAAGTGCTCCTGTAACAACCTGACTATATACTGATGTACTGCTATGTGTAATCTGTATGTCTCCGTATGTAAATTACGTGACATGAAACCTTTGTAAAGGAGTCTCTGACTCAAAGGTATTTCCAAACCTCCAAAAAATAAATAAATAAATAAAGTAAAAATTAGGCAAGACCAATCCTTCTTCCCTCATAGGGTGCTACAACACCTCCGATTTGACACTTCCTCACTTCCCATACACAAAAAGATGTAAAAAAACGAAATAATTTTAATTGTATTTGGATCGGCAAGACTTGAACATGTACAGGCAGAGGGACAGGAGACGCATCTTTACGGTATTGATCCTGCAATAAGCGTGAGGGGAAGGGATGTCCATCTTTCACAATCTTGCTTAAAGTTTTGCAGTTTGTACTTTTAAAAAAATGAGTAAATGCCTCAGAGACAACCTAACAAGGGGGTGGAGGGGGCTGGGGGTGGAGGACCAGCATGCCAAGTTAAGGGATAAAACAGTGAAGGCAACATACCTCTGCACAAATGAAGTGAGCAAAAAACAGGAGAAAAAAGACACTGCTATGGTTCTCAGAGGAAGTGGCTTAAAAGATTAAGGCTAAAAGGGTAACACTGAGAAGGTACAAAGAGACACAGAAGGAAGAGGATAGGGAAGTGTACCAGAAGAAGCAGAGAGAAGCAGAGCAAGTGGTGAGGGGCACAAAGGTAAGGGGTAAAGGGTAAGGAAAGTGTATTCAAAAGGGTAACTAAGGGGGACAAAACCTTTTGTAGGTATATTAGTGAAAATAGGAAGACAAGGGGAGGGATTGTGAGGCTAAGAAGGGAAGGAGGGGCGGTGCAGAGGAGGATCAGGGAAAAAGCAGATATCCTGAACAAATACTTCTGTTCAGTCTTCACAGTGGAAGGGGAAGGAGATGGATCACATAAAGCAGCAGGAACACTTTGGGGGGGGGGGAGAGGCAGAAACAGGTCCATTCACAGAGGAGAGAGTCCTGAAGGGACTTGTCAATCTGAAACTTGATAAAGCTATGGGGTACTATACCCAAAGGTGTTGATGGAGCTCAGGGAGGTACTGGCTACACCTCTGACAGCCCTATTCAGCAACTCACTGGAAACAGGAGTGGTTACGGGGGACTGGAAGAGAGCAGATATGGTCCTGCTTTATAAAAATGGCAGCAGGGAGCAGGCTGGCAACTACTGGTTGGTCAGTCTGAGGTCAGTAGTGGGGAAGTTAATGCAGATGCTTTTAAAGGAAAAAACTTGTGGAGTATCTTGAATCCAGTGGGTTGCAAGACCTGAGGCAGCATGGATTCATGGGATGGGGGTCATGTCAAATGAACCTGATCAATTTCTTCAACTGGGTGACCAGAAAAAAAGGATCAGTGTGGGGCACTGAAAGTGGCCTACTTAGGCTTTAGCAAGACCTTCAACACTGTACCACATAGGGGATTCACAAATTGGGCAGTTTGGTGGTGGGTCCTAAGGTGGTAAACTGAGGGTAGTGGTAAATATTCACTCGGGGAAGGGGTGGGTGACCAGCAAGGTACCTTATAGTTCAGTACTGGGACCAGACCTCTTTAATGTCTTTATGAGTCACACTGCAGGAGAGCTGGAAAGGAAGGTCTGCCTCTTTGCAGATGACACCAAAATCTGCATAGAGTGGACACTCCTGAAGGGGTGGAGATAATGAGCAGAGACCTGAGAAAACTTGAGGAGTGGTCTTTAGTATGGCAGCTGGGTTTCAATACAAAAAATAAGTGCAAAATCATGTCATATCCTCTCTAGCACACAGCACTGAAAATATAAGCATACACATTGTATAATATATATATTTCTATATAACAAACCAATCACACACACAAACACACACACACACAAAAAAAAGTACATAATCATGTGGGGATGGGGAGTAGTGCAATGTAATGGCTGAGGGGCAGCAGTCTTCCGGGAGTCTTTCTGGACGCTGAGATGCTGCCCTATTTGCAGACAACGCTCTGCCCTGAGGGAGGAATTTGCCCATCTTCAGGCCACACTGGACAGCAGTAAGGGAACCTTCCCCCAGGCCAGACAGGATGGTAGGAAGGGAACCTCCCCCATCCATTGAGCACCACAGCCACCACCACTACCTCAGAGGTTGCAAAGAAAACACATCAGTTGGACCACAGTGGGCTCAGGGAGGGTGAGAATGGTGGAACAGAGGCACACCCAGTCAGTTGTTCCACTCCACAATCCATACACCATTCTGGGGGAGCACAGCTCCCCTATGGATGCACCCACAGAGGAGATTAAGGAAGCTGAGGACACCTGTCACAAGGGAGGCCCACAGGAAGGAGGCAGAGGACACCACAAGGAAAGGAAGCAGCTCCTGGTGGGGACTCCAATATTAGGGGATAGAACTGGGGGAGCAGGGAAACTGAAGTAAGGTGCCTGCCTGGTGCCATGGCTTGAGGGACAGGAAGCGATCCTCAGGATCACGAGAACAGCTGCACAGGAGTCTGAGCTGGACGCCATTGTCCACCTAGGGACAAATGACTTGGCTCAACATGAGATTAGAGCAGTGCAGAAGGACTTGTAGAACTGGGAGGGGCCTAAGACAAGTAGCACACACAGTATCCTTCTCAGAGGTGCTGCCTGTCAGCATGGAGTGAGGCAAGGGTACTTTGCACCATGCAGTTTAAGGAATGGTTGAAAAAATGGTGGAGCACAGGGGATTGGCTTCATTGGGGACTGGGGTTCCACCTGGAAGGACACCAGCCTATACTGGCAGGATGATCTGCATCTGTCCAGGAAGGGAACAAGTATTTTGAGCAATCGGTTTAAATGCTTTATTGGCAAGCTTTTAAACTAGTCAAGGGGGGAGGCACTGATAAGCAGCAGGAAAATCCTGGCCTCTCCCTACAAAACAGGGTACTAAATGAGAAAAAGACCGAGGTAGAAAGGTCAGTGGGGGATACTGCAACAGAAGGTAAAGCCATCAAGAAATGGAAAGCAATGAGTACCAATGCCCGTAGTCTGAGTAACAATCTTCCTGAATTAGTGGCCTTGATGGAGGAGGAACATCTGGATATCGTGGCAGTCACAGAAACATGGTTCACACAAAACCATGACTGGGACGTAAACATACCAGGATACACTATCTACAGGAGGGACAGAGAGAGTAAAAGAGGAGGAGGAGTAGCTCTTTACATAAGGGAAGGAATCAAAGCAACAGAACAAAAGCGAAAACAGGGAGGAGAAGAAGCACTGTGGGTAAATTTGGAGACCGGCAATGGCACCACAATCCGCACAGGGGTTGTATACAGACCACCTTCTCAGGGGGAGGAAATGGACAAGGAAATGATAGAAAGTATACTTAGTATGGCAGAAAAAGGGGAGATATTGCTGCTGGGCGATCTGAATATGCCAGATGTTAACTGGAGCGCAGTTGCAGCAGCCACTTCCAAGAGTGGGGTTATTCTAGATGCCCTACAGGGGGCCTGCCTTAGACAACTAGTACTGGAGCCCACTCGAGAGGGAGCAATCTTGGACCTGGTTCTCTCAAATGGAGATGAAGAGAGGATCACAGATGTAGAAGTGGGTAGCCATCTGGGTACTAGCGACCATCGAACAGTATAGTTCACAATAAACACAGCAATAGAGTCAAGCTATACAAAGGCAAAGGTATTGGACTTTAGGAGGGCTGACTTTGCCAAAATGGGTGAGTGCCAAAGGAATGCACTAGCAAATGGGCAGGAAGGAGGGTGGAAGAACAATGGGAATAATAAAACTGCCATCACAGAGATAACAAGCTCTGTGTGAAGCAAATAAACAAATGAAACGATGTAAGAAACCACTATGGTTCTCAAAGGAAGTGGCAGTGAAGGTTCAAGAGAAAAGAAAGCTTTCAGGAAGTACAAGGAATCACAGAAGGAGCAGGACAGAGAACTGTATCAGTTAAAGCAAAAGAAAGCTGGGAAGGCAGTCAGAACAGCAAAGGCCCAAACCGAGGAAAAGATAGCCAACTCAGTTAAGAAGTGGGATAAAACCTTTTATAGGTACATCAGGGAGCAAAGGAAGACCAAGGGAGGGATAGTGAGGCTTAATAAAGGGGGGACAGGGTGGGCAGAGGGTGACTGTGAAAAGGCAGAGATACTAAACAAATATTTTTGCTCAATATTTACAAAGGAAGAGGGGGAGGTACCTAAAACAAACAGTAGAAACACTCTGGATACAGAAGTTGATACCAGCCCATTTACAGAAGAAAGGGTTCTGAAAGAACTCTTAAAACTGAAGGTGGACAAAGCAATGGGGCCTGATGGGATTCATCCCAGAATTCTAAAAGAACTAAGGGTAGAATTAGTGACACCACTGACTACCCTGTTTAACAAATCATGGGAAGATGGGGTGGTACCGAGGACTGGAGAGAGCAGATGGATTGCTCTTCACAAAAGTGGGAGCAAGGCAGAAGCAGGAAACTACAGACCTGTTAGTTTAACCTCAGTGGTAGGGAAATGATGGAATCACTTCTGAAGGAAAGAATTGTCGAGTATCTAGAGGCCAGAGGGCACAGGACCCAAGGCAGCATGGATTCACAGTAGAAAGGTCATGCCAGACAAATCTGATAGATTTCTTTGACTGGGTGACCAAAGTAGTAGATCAGGGAGGGGCTGTGGACATGGCCTACCTAGACTTTAGCAAGGCATTTGACACAGTCCCACACAAAAGATTAATATACAAGTTAGCTAGCCCAGGAGTGGGTCCCAAGATGACAGCCTGGGTAAAAAATTGGCTGGAGAATAGGACACAGAGAGTAATAGTAAATGGAGTCCACCCTGAAGAAAGGGGGGTTACTAGTGGGGTACCGCAGGGTTCAGTATTAGGACCAGTCCTCTTCGATGTCTTTATAAGCGACGTTGCAGAGGGACTTGAAGGAAATGTATGTCTCTTTGCAGATGACACAAAGATCTGCAACACAGTTGATGCACAAGGTGGGGTGGAAAAGATGAAAAGGGACTTGGCAAGGTTAGAGGAATGGTCAAATGTATGGCAGCTTAGATTCAATGCTAAGAAGTGCAAGGTAATGCACCTGGGAAACAAAAACTCAGGGAAGAGTACACAATGGGGGGTGAGATACTAACAACAACAAAATAGAAAGGGACCTGGGGTAGTCATATCAGATGACCTAAAGGTGGGCAAGCAATGTGAGAGGGCAGCAAGGAGGCTGGGGATACTGGGATGCATAGGGAGAGGCATCACCAGTAGAAAACATGAAGTTATTATCCCTCTGTACAGACAGCTGGTGAGACCCCATCTGGAGTACTGTGTGCAGTTCTGGAGACCCAGTCTCCACAAAGACATACACAGGATGGAAGCTGTCCAGAGGAGGGCAACTAAAATGGTGCAGGGTCTGCACCGGAAGACATATGAAGAGAGACTTAAGGAGCTTAATATGTATAGCCTGAGGAAAGGAGAGAGGAGACATGATAGAAACTTTCAAGTACCTCAAGGAATCAACAAAGTCCAAGAGGGTAGCATCTTTCAAAAAAAGAGGTGTGCAAGAACAAGGGGGCACAATTTGAAGATAGAGGGGGCAGCTCAGAGGTAATTTAAGGAAGTATTTTTTCACAGAGAGGGTTGTGTATGCATGGAACGGCCTTCTGGAGGAGGTTGTGGAGTCAAAAACAGTGGTGGAATTCAAGCATGCATGGGACAGTCATAAGGCAATTCTAGGGGGTGGGGGTAGAAAGAAGTAGGCTGCTGGTTAACTAGAATCTGCAGCTTATCCAGTAGGCAGGGAAATGGGCAGACTGGGTGGGCCAAGCGGTCCTTATCTGCCATCAAATTCTATGTTTCTATGTTTCTATGTTACCTAGGTCACAGTAGCCCAGAGGCAAAGTATTAAATGAGGGAAGAGGTATTGATGGTCATAAAACAGGAAAGGGACCTTGGAGTAATCCTACTGGGCAACCTCAACATGGTGAGGCAGTGCGACAAGGCAGTAGGAAGGGTCAATGGGATGCTGGGGTGCATAGGGATGGGTATCACCAACAGAAAGGGGGAGGTGGTGTTTCCACTCTATGGAGTATTGGTGAGGTCCCACCTGGAGTACTGTGTCCAGTTCTGGAGACCACAGCTCAGGAAGGACATAGACAGGGTAGAGGCTGTTTAGAAGAGGGCAACTAAAATGGTGCAGGGGCTGCATCAGAGGCCCTATGGGAATAGACTGAGGGACCTCAATATGTACACTCTGGAAGAAGGGGGGCATGATAGAGACCTGGAAATACCTCATGGGTAGAATATGGAACAAGTTGAGAGTATTTTTCAGAGGACAATATGCATGAGAACAAGGGGGCATGCAATGAAGTTGGAAAGCAGGAACTTAGGAGAGATGTGAGGAAGTACATTTTCACTGAACGTGTTATAGGTGGCTAGAACAGTCCTCCAGCTGAGATAATGGGGGCCAAAACAGTGGTGGGCTACAAGCATGCATAGGATAGACACAAGGGAATCTTGGTAGGGAAAAGTAGGGTGGGGAAGGTAGCCGGAGATCAAGTCCGGTCTACAGTGTCTGTGTAGGCAGGGAAAAATGGACAGACTGTGGGCCAAGTGGTCTTTATCTGCTGACAAATTCTGTGTTTCTATGTAGTATAGTAGTGTAGTTAATTTTCACAATTGTGGACAGTTTTTTTGTAGGAGGATACTTAGATATTTAAGATAGGCCCAGGGGGTCATGACTGTACCTGCCACCTATACAGGCTGTGCAATTTCCCCTCCCATGGAAGCCACTCGCACTTCACCCAATCAATGTGATATCCAAACATGGGACCATATATCTGAAATACATCTGTTATGACTGGTAAAGCTTTACTCAGTGTGTTCAGAAAGAGTGGCAAATCACCCTCAAAGAGAGATATTTTATGGCTAATCAGTGACATCTGACAGGGTGCTGTTTATCATGAACAAATCAAGAATTAGCTGCTCAACCTATGCACTTTTACACCAATGAGAAAAGCTATTTCAAATTTATGAAAGTGCATGGCTTGAGCAACTAATTCTGGATATGCTTACGCTTTGGAGATTTGTGGCTGACTCCATTAGCTGGCTCCCCACCAGTCACCAGTACATTGGCTGGAGACTGCACCTTATTTAAAGTTAGCCAATAAGTCAGTATTCCATATTTTAAAAGGAGCTAACTCTGGCAGTTGCATTTAGAATAGGGTCTAAGCTGATGGGAAGTCCACCTTGCTGACTGGTGGCTGAGCTTACTTTCACACCAGAGCACTGACATGAAAAACTAATAGAACCCTACTCCCCTTTTGGATGAAATAAGTGAGTAGTCATTTGAAGCAGAAAGTACATTGTAATAATTTAATGATTTGCCAATTTGGGGGGCAGGGTGTGCACTGGGTTTCTTTCTGCTTGTCATGAGCTGTATCTTGGAGGAGGCATATAGGACTAAAATCCATGGACAGATCCAAACACGCAGGCCATACTTTTCCAAGGCTGTGAAATGAAGGGTCACTCCACTCAGTTGATGACCTTTTCAGTGTCTAGTGCCAAAACAGTCCTCCACTCAACCACCACCACCACATTTTATTCAATGAACTCCTGATGTTATTCTTTATCTGCCTTCCTTTCATAAAGCCACCTTTATCAGCATGAATCCTATGGGAGAACCCCTCCAGCCTACCTGCTAATATATTTTCCACAATTTTATAATCTATATTAGGTAGCGACATAGGGCGATAAGAGTCATACAGCATGGTTCGGAGAGCACTGTGATAGTAGCCATGTAGTCTGAGGCTGGCAGAACCCCCTGTTCCAAAGCCTCCACAACCATTGCTTCCCAAGGCCCCTGTAGGACTCCCCATAAGTCCTTTAAAACTCAGCCTGTATCCCATCAGAGCCTGGCACTGTCCTGGAGATTAGTGACCAGACCACCCATCTCATCTCCTCCCCAATAAGGTTAGTGTCCATTTCCTCACATTCAGCTACAGAACTTAAGGAAACAGTGGGGTATCTAGGAAAGTGTTGGGATCTGGGGTCAGAGCTGTAATTTGCAAAGTACAAAAGGCAGCATGGAACCCTTTAAAAGCCTTCCCAGTTTCTGCCTGATTCACAGTGTGTTGTCCCAGGCTAGTCTGAATTTTAACTATCCACTTTTCTGCCTGATTCACAGTGTGTTGTCCCAGGCTAGTTTGAATTTTAGCTATCCACTTGTCAGCCTTTTTCTGCAGCTGCCATGGTAACTAAAGGAGTTCCTTATCCCCTTCAGAATAAGAATGGGCCTAGCATAATATCAAATTTCTCTTTATTTCTGCAGACACTAGCTGATTTAACATACTCTTTACCAGTTTCAGTTTCCTCAGAGATTCAGAGGAGGCGCTTCCCATGTTTTCCTTTTCTAAACACTGTACCTGCTCTGTAAGCTGCGGCTCCTGATGGACCTCCTCCTTACCCATATGTGAGGCATGTCAAATAGTGACACCCACACAAAATATTTGATTGCCTCCCATCTGGTTACCTCTCAGGCATCCCCTTGTTTATTGTAGAGGGGAAAACTCTTTCAAGGCCTCAGTTACTGTATTTACATACTCAGAATCCACCAGTAATCTGGAGTCCATATTCTATTGCTTAGGATGAGCAATTTGGCCTCTGGCTCAAGGTCACCAACAATGGCATATGATCAGAGTGGGGTATTGGACCATAGGCGGATGAAGCCACCTTCTGCAGGAGACCAGCAGATGGCAGCACCAAATCAATGCGGGTATGGACTGCGTGGGCATGGGATTAAAAGGAAAATTCCTGGTTCTTTGAATGTAGAAACCTTCACACATCTACCTTTGCCCATTCTTCAGCTAACTGACAAAGGGCGGCAGCACTTTTCACGGGGCTCTTGGGGGAGCTGATCTGTCTGTCACCGGCTACCATGGGGTGTTGAAGTCCCCTCCAACCACTAAGGGAGAGGGAAAGTTCACTAGTGTCACTGCTAGCTGGTAAGAATTGCGACAATCATAATTAGGTCCATAGACCACAGACAAGGTGTAAGTGATGCCCCCTGCCTTTGCAGTGACAATTGTATACCGATCCTGATGGTCAGTCATTTGGCAAAGGATCTTAACTGGTAACTCTGGTCAAAACTACTGGGTATATTAGGACCCCCTGACCTTAGAGGTGAAGCAAGCTGTCTTTCGTATGCACCCTCCCCCAACGAATTACCTAGCTTTTCAGCTTCATCCGTAGACATACGCATTTCCGGAGCATTGGTATATCCCCTTCATTTTTTTAACATAGGTCCTTTTTTTTCCCATTTCACTACCATTTTTAGCCCATTTACATTACACATGAGAATGTGTAAATCATTAACCATATTACATCCCCTGTTTCATGTGCATTTAAAACCCACGTACCACTAAGGCCGACCACCCTGCCTCCACACCACCACTAATACACATACAGTAAAGAAATCATCAATATTTTCAAACTGTTGAACAATAAACCTTCCCAAACAAGGATAAATTGCAAACCACCCTCCACCGAACAAACCCAAACAGTAAACCCAAATGTCAAACCAGGAATACCCCCTGCACCCTCAGAGCAAACAGCTCAAGTGCAGACTCCATCCCTTCCCCTTTCCAGAACCCACTGGGGTCCTCAAATCCCATTCTATCTTTGTGGAAGGAGCTGGAGTGGCCATAATCCATCCACACTGAGTAAATTGAAACATAAACAGTAATAGTTCAAAATATTAAAATAAATAAACTGTTAGATAGTTAATAAATAATGATAAATATTTTATAAAGAAGTAGATACATTATAAATAAAATAGTAAAAGTAACAGACTTCCTGGAAGGAAACAACATGTATTCATAAGGGGAAGGGCTTGCCAAACAAATCTAGTCGACTTCTTCAACTGGATGACAAGAGCAGCAGATAGGGGGTAGGCACTAGATGTGGTATACTTGGAATTTAGCAGGGCTTTTAACTCAGTCCTCCACAAGAGGCTGGTCAAGAAGATAAGGGACTTAGGGGTTGGGGGAGAATTGGCCACTGAGGTGGAAAACTGGTTGAGGGGAAGAACACAAAGGGTAGTAGTAACTGGGGAATTTTTCGAGGTAAGAGAAGTAACAAGTGGGAGTACCTCAGGGGTCAGTGCTGGGCCCAATCCTTTTCAATGTATTCATTTGTGACATGGGGAAGGCATCAAGAGCAAGACCTGCTTTTTTGCAGATGGCACAATGATCTGCACAAGAGTGGATACAGAGGAAGGGATAAGGGAACTCAGGAAGGATCTGGATAAGATGGAGGGCTGGTCAAAGATCTGGCAGCTTGTCTTCAACACAAAAAATGTAAAGTGATGTACAGTGGGAAGAGGAACCCAAGAGTGCAATATGAAATAGAGGAAGTGGTGTTGGAAAGCACAACAGAGGAAAGGGAACTAGGGGTCATGATATCGGATAGTCTAAAAACAACAACACATTGTAACAGAGCTGCAAGCAAGATGAACAGGATGCTGGATTGTAAAGCGAGGGGGATAAGCGATAAAAGTGAGGAAGTGGTCCTCCTATCATACAGGTCACTGCTGTGACCACACCTGGAATACTGTCCAAGGTACTGAACTCCATACCAGAGGCAAGACTGCGACAAGGTGGATGCAGTACATCACAATGCAACCAAGATTTGTACATGAACTAGGGAGTAAGAAATATGAGGAGAGGCTACAGCATTTGAACATGTACACCCTTGAGGGCGACTTGCTTGAGACATACAAGTATTTGCATGGGATAAATTGAGTTGATGACAGAAATGTTCTTATTACGTTCACCTACAGGGGCAAGAGGGAACCCAAACTGGGTCAAAAATTGGCTGAGCAATAGGACAAAGAGGGTAGTGGTAAACGGAGTTCAGTCCAAAGAAAGGGGGGTGACCAGTGGGGTCCTGCAGGGATCAGTGCTTGGGCCAGTCCTCTTTAATGTGTTCATAAGTGGCAATGCAGAGGGGCTGGATGGGAAGGTGCATCTCTTTGCAGGTGAGACGAAGATCTGCAACAGAGTTGACACTCCAGGAGGGTTAGAGAAAATGAGAAGGGGCCTAAGCAAGCTTGAGGAGCGGTCAAGAGCGTGGCAGCTAAGATTAAATGCAAAGAAGTGCAAGATCATGCACTTGGGTCACAGAAATGCAGGGGAGTAGTACATGATGGGGGGAAGGTACTGATGGCCACCAAACAGGAAAGGGATCTGGGAGTAATCATATCTGATAATCTAAAGGCTACCAAAGAATGTGAGAAGACTGTGAGGAGAGCCAGTGAAATGCTGGGGTGCATAGGGAGAGGTATCTTTAGCAGAAGGAAGGAGGTGGTGATGCCACTGTATAGAACATTGTTAAGACCATATGTACAGTACTATGTCCAGTTTTGGAGGCTGCATCTCAAGAAGGACATAGACAGAGTAGAAGCGGTTCAGAGAAGGGTGACAAAAATGGTGCAGGGGCTGCACCAAAAGTCATATGAGGGGAGACTGAAGGATCTCAATATATATTCCCTGAAGGAGAGTAGAGAGAGGTTGGGATATGATAGACTTTTAAATACCTCAAGGGTGCAAATAAGGTACAAGAGGGTAGCATCTTTCAAAATAAATGTTCAAGAACAAGGGGCCATGATATGAAGATAGAGGAGGGTAGACTTTGGGGTAACGTGAGAGAGTATTTTTTATGGAAAGGATGGTGGATCCATGGCACAGCCTCCTGGAAGACATTATAGGGGCAAAAACAGTAGGGGAATTCAAAAACACATGGGACAGACATAAAGGAACTCTAGCGATAGAAAAGAGAGGGTAAGTCGCAGATCATTTAGGATCTGCGGTATATGAAACAGGTAGGGAAAATGGGCAGACTAGGTGGACTAAGCAGTCCTCATCTGCCGTCACATTCTATGTTATTATGTAAACTCACAGGGGGCAGATTCAAAGGGACATCTGTAAGCACTTTTTAACAGAAAGAGTGGTGGGCAACTGAAACAACCTGCAGTGGTGCAGACCAAATCAGTGAACAGATTCAAGCAGGGAAGGGACAGGCATGGGGGATGGGGGAGAAAGAAAGGGGAAGGCTGGCAACTAGGGAGACTGCAGAATAGTTATGTGGGGTGGGCAGGCTGGGTGGAATAACAAGCCTTTTTTTGCCATTATTGTCTGTCTCTATGTGTGTCTATGCATGAGTTCTTCCTGTATGTTTTTGTTTTTAAATGAACAAATCTGTTGCAGCAGTGATGTACCAGAGTAGTACCTGCAAACAGCAGAAGGAAAACATAAAATGCTTACAATAATATTCCAGTTTGCCTTACTGCAGCCACGAAAGCAGCAAACTTGCTGTAACTGCTGGTAGGTGTCCCAAATTAACAGTCAGCATAGTTCTCCAACATTAAGCAGGTTTCACGGGGAGGAGGGGGGGTGGAGTGGGGGGGGTTCCTCTGGGAGATTTCACAGAGCTACTCCTAGCCTGTCATAAGGTAGTGCAATCCAGAGCCCTTTTTACTACCACAGCTGCCTCCTTCCTCACAACTAGGCTGCCATATGGGCACAGGGCTCCTCAGAAAGCATCCCAAAATTAGAAAATCCAAAAGGTTGCACTATTGTATATTGTGGTCATATGAGCTTAAGTCACTCTCTCAGCATGCATTGTTATAATGTTTAAGTTTATGTAGCCAGTGCAACATCTTCCTATAATTTCCCAGCCCCCAGAGAAATACATGCAGGTCCCACACCCCCTATGCCTGATATACACAACAGAAGTATAACTCTTAAAGGACATAGCTCAGGTGGTAGGGCTTATACTCATCAGCCAAATTGTCCCCTCTTCCTCTCTGCAGCTGCAAGTTCAGAATCCAGAAAGGTGATGGCAAGCACAAGCTTAGTAAAAATTTTAGGATGCTACCCCAGCTGCCGGATGATGAGTTTAGATATGTACACATGCTTGAATTTCCAGTTGTTAGCATGCAGGCACCTTGTACGGGTGCTAAATGATCTAATAGAGAGAGATCGGAAGATGCGTCCCATCTTAGTCTTCCTTGATCTCTCTGCAGCATTTGATACTGTGGACCATGGGACATTATTGGAACACCTGCGGTTTGTCTGTGGCCTGTCTGGTACAGTCCTCAGATGGTTTCAATCTTTCCTCGAGGGTAGGACTCAGAGAGTAGTGTCTGGAATTTATTCCTCGGCCCCTCTCTCCCTATCCTACGGGGTACCGCAGGGTTCCAGTCTGTCACCTTTGTTGTTCGCAGTGTATATGCAGTATGGTCTGACTTTTCACTGCTATACAGATGATACTCAGCTATACATGTCCTTTGCACCTGGTCAAGATATATTCCTCTCGGTATTTAACAACTGTCTCGCCAAGATCCAGGACTGGATGAGTGCAAACTGGCTGCCTTTGAATCCAGGTAAACTGAGGTGCTGGTGGTGGACCCTGATAGTCGAGAGGTGGGTATGTTGGCAGGATCACCCTCAGGACTATGTCTTGGGGGTGTGATGCTAACTACCTCAGACCAGGTGCGAAACCTGGGCATTATTATTGATGATGGTTTGACTCTTAAATCACAGGTGTTGGCTGTCGTCAAAACCTCTTTTTACCATCTGAGGAATATCGCCCGGGTAAAACACCTAGTGCCTACCAAAGATCTTTCTATGCTGGTCCATGCCTTCAGTACCTCTCGCCTTGACTATTGCAATGCCCTATACCTATAGCTGCCGGGGGTTGACCTCCGCCTCCTTCAGCTAGTGCAGAATGCGGCAGCCAGGCTATTGACTGGTACAGCTAGAACCAGTCATATAACACCTGTGTTCCGTGGACTGCACTGGCTTCCAGTGCGGTGGAGGATTACCTTCAAGGTTGGTTTACTAACCTATAAAGCCCTACATGACCAGGGACCTAGCTACTTGCAAGATTTCCTTCATCCCTACTGTCCCCTCTGCCCTCTCCGATCCACCGAAGAGGGATTGCTAGAGATTCCTAGTGTTTGTTTGAAGACATCTGGGGCCTGTTCTTTCTGCTTTCTGGCCCCGACCCTATGGAATTCTCTACCTCGTTGGATATGGGAATGCCTGATCATCCAGGAGTTTAAAACTGCACTGAAGACTTATCTATTTGAATCTGCATACGGTGATTTTAATGAATCTTAATTTATAATGGATGTACACTTAAGGTTGTATTTTAAAACAATATTTATGTTGTATGTTGTATTAATTATGATATGTACAGGCACCTTGGTTGAAGAAAGGTGCCTTTTTACAAATAAAAAATTACTTACTTACTTACTAAAGGAAATCTGCTGTAAACCGAACTTCACTGTGTTCCACATAACCAAGACTGACATAAACAAACAGTTTCTTTATTGTTTTATAACATATTAGATTGCAGTATTTATTATGAATGTTGTGGCCATGAGGATGGTGGGTACAGTGTGTGTGTGTGTGTGTGTGTGTTTATGCTGTTGCTCAATAGAAATATTTTTTTCCAAAAAAGCATAGTGAAGGAATAACAAATGATACCATTCCTTACTCATCTTAGAGGCTAAAGTAGCAGCTGTCTTCTGCTCATCATCATCATCATCATCATCATCATATCTTTACTTATAAAACGTGTCTTTCTAGAAACCAAGGCACTTGTACATAAGCTGAACAAAACAAACATAACAATTAAAACAGTCCAACAAATCAAAGATTTTAAAATCCATAAAACTGCAGTTCAATAAATATCGGATTCGGCAAGAATCTGAAAATGCTAGGCTAAAGAAATATGTTTTTAGTGCTGTTTTGAAAATCTGGATGGTCAGGCACTCTCATACCTGACAAGATACAGAATTCCACAGAGTTGAGGCCACAAAAGCAAAAGACAGGGCCCACAATGTCTTCAAGTGAACCCTGGGAATCTCCAGCAATCTCTCATTGGCAGATCGGAGAGGACGGAGGAGGCAGCAAGGGCGAAGGAGATCTTGCAAGTAACGGAGTCCCTGGTCATGTGGAGCTTTATAGGTCAGTAACCTGACCTTGAAGGTGATCTGCCACTGAACTGGCAGCCAGTGCAGTCCATGGAGCACAGGTGTTATATGACTGGTCCTAGAAGTACCAATCAATAGCCTGGCTGCCGCATTCTGTACCAGCTGCAAGCAGTGGATATCAGTCTCCGGTAGGCCTAGGTAAAGGGCATTGCAGTAGTCAAGGTGAGAGGTTACAAAGGCATGGACCAGTGATGGAAGATCATCAGGAGGAACCCGATGCTTCACCTGGGCGATAGTCCTCAGACGGTAAAAGAGGACTTGACAACGGCAGACACCTGAGATTTAAGGGTCAGGCCGTCAACAAAAATAACACCCAGATTCCACACCCAATCTGAGGTAATCAGCTGAACACCCCCCCAGCCAAAGCCCAGAGGACTGTCCCACTGTCAAACCTGCCTCCTGGTGATCTGGGTCCACAACCAACACCTCAGTTTTAGCTGGGTTCAACTGCAGTCAGCTGGCACTTATCCAGTATGGGATCTAAGATAGACAGTTGTTAAATACCAAAAGGATTCCATCCTGTCCGGGCACAAAGCACATGTACAGCTGAGCATCATCAGCATAACACTGAAAACTTAGACCACACCACCTAATGAACTCTCCTAACGGCAGCATATACACTGTGAACAACATGGGTGACAAAATGGAGCCCTGCGGTACCCCGCAAGATAGGGAAAGAGGGGCTGAGGAATAAATCCCAGACACCACTCACTGAGTCCTACCCTTGAGGAAAGATTGAAACCATCTGAGGACCATATCAGATAGTCCACAGATGAACCGCTGGCACTCCAGCAACATACCATGGTCCACAGTGTCTAATGCTGCAGAGAGATCAAGGATGACCAAGAGGAAACAAGTTCTCTGATCTCTCACTAGTAAGAGGTCATTTAGCACCCGAACAAGGGCCGTCTCAGTACTATGCCTCTTCATAAATACTAACCAATTTGTACAGAACACAAAAATTCAAGACTAAATTGAGAATTAGTTTTAATCCACTGTGTGAGGGGCTCTCACATGGTGGATTAAAACTCATTTTGAAGTTTGAATCTTGAAGTTTTGTGGTTTTTGCAATTTTGGAGCACAACTTGGTTTGTTTGTCAAATATTTTGGGTCTGCTGTCCCTACTGTTGTGACTCCCCCCCCCCCCCTTGAGTGCAGTTTGCATTTTTTCTATTTTTCTCTTCCTAAATGCTGACTGGAGAGAATCATAGACATCATGGCTGGACAAGTGATCATCCTGCTGCAGCTCAATCACATTCTTAGTAATCTTACCCACAAAGGGTAGGTTAGAGACAGGTCTGTAGTTAGCCAGACAGTCTGGGTTAAGGGAGGACTTTTTAAGGAGGGGTCAAACAACCACCTCCTTTAGGGGATCCGGGAAGACACCACCTCTCCAAAGACCTCCAGATTATCTTGGCTAGGACCAGGATGATTTCATCTATGCATCCTACTAGAAGGAGTATAGGGCCTGGGTCCAAACTACAGCTGGTTGGCTGCAAAGTCCAAACGATCCTCACGATATTCATGATTTCCGGACGGCTGAAGTCAGACCAGGTAATATGGGTCCCCGACACCTCTTGCTGACCTCCGCAACACCCACTAGAGGGGGCCAGACAGATTCTGGACCTGATGATGGCAGCCTTAGATGCAAAGAACTGAGAAAACTCATCACGCTTTTCTTGTGAAAAGGCTCCGCCAGACTGAAGACAGATTGGATTGCATAATCTGTCAATAGTATGGAAGAGCTGAGCTGGTTGGTTCTGGACAGCGGCAATCTCCCTTGACAGGAACTATGCCTTCCTATGGGTAATGATCGATTGATAGACCGCATAATGGTCCATCAATCGAAGCCTGTCATGCTCCAGGCCTTAGACTAGTAGCACGCACGGTAACCTTCTTGGAGGTGCTGTCTGTCTATGGTGTAGGTGAGGCTAGGGTACTCCACACCATGGGATTCAATCAGTGGTTGAAAACTGATGCAGAGCTCTGGGATTTGGCTTCACTGGGGCCTGGGAGTCCACCTGGAGTGATGCAGGCCTATACTGGCATGATGGTCTCCATCTGTCCAGGAGGGGAACCAGGATCCTAGGTGATAGGTTTAAATGCTTCATTGGCAAGCATTTAAACTAGCCAAGGGGGGAGGCACTGGAAAGGAGCAGTGAAATCCTAGCCCCCCCCAAAAAATTCAGGGTAGAAAGTGAGGTAAACACCAAGATAGAGATGTCGATAGGGAAAAGGGCACGGGTAACTGGAGAAAGTGACAACGGCAATAAGGACAGGGATGGGGCAAAAAGGGGTAGGGCCATCAGGAAATGGAGGGTAATGAGTACCAATGCCAGTAGTCTGGGCAACAAGCTCCCTGAACTGGTGGCCTTGATGGAAGAGGGATGCCCGGATATTGTAGCAGTCACAGAAACATGGTACACAGAGAACCATGACTGGGATGTTAACATACCAGGGTACACAACCTACAAGGGAGGCAAGGAGGGGAGAAGAGGGGGAGGGGTAGCTCTCTATGTAAGGGAAGGGATAAAAGCAATGGAACAAAAGAGTAAACAGGGAGGAGAGGAGGCACTGTGGTTCACCTTAGAGAGTGGAAATGGCACCACAATCTGCACAGGGGTGGTATACAAACCCCCATCTCAGGGGGAGAGAATGGACAAGGATATGATAGAAGGCATCCTTAGGATGGCAGAGAAAGGGGAGATACTATTGATGGGAGACCTGAATATGCCAGATGTTAAGTGGAGAACCTTTGCTGCAGCCACATCCAAGAGCAGAGCCATTCTCAATGCCCTACAGGTGGCATGCCTCAGACAGCTAGTTTGGAACCCACTCATGAGGGAGTAATCTTAGACCTTGTACTCTCAAATGGGAACAGTGAGGATCTCAGATCTAGAAGTGGTAGCTATCTGGGAACAAGTGACCACCAAACAGTGTGGTTCACGATAAACTCAGCTACAGAGTCAAACCATACAAAAGTGAGGGTACTGGACTTCAGGAGGGCTGACTTTGGCAAGATGGGAGAGTGCCTTAGAAAAGCACTAGCAAACAGGCTAGAAGGAGGGGTGGAGCAACAATGGGGAAACATCAAAACTGCCATCACAGAGGCAACAAGCCTTTGTGTGAAACAAATAAACAAATCAAAACAAAACAAAAGAAAAAGCCACTATGGTTCTCAAAAGAGGTGGCAGAGAAGGTCAGGGAGAAAAAGGCAGCATTCAGGAAGTATAAGGAAACACAGAAGGAGCAGGACAGAGAGCTGTACCAGTTAAGGCAGAAGGAAGCAGGCAGGAAAGTCAGAATAGCAAAGGCCCAGACAGGAAAAGATAGTCAACTCGGTTAAGAAGGGGGATAAAACATTTTATAGGTACATCAGGGAGCGTAGAAAGACAAATGGAGGGATAGCGAGGCTGAATAGAATGGACGGTAAGTGGACAGAGAGGGACAGTGAAAAAGCAGGGATACTGAAGGAATACTTCTGCTCAGTATTCACAAAAGAGGAGGAGGGGGAGGTCCTAATCCAGTTAAAAGAAGCACTCTGAATAGGGGGTCGATCCCAGTCCTTTTCTCAGAAGAAAGGTCTCTGAAAGAGCTCCTAAAACTGAAGGTGGACAAAGCAATGGGGCCTGATGGAATTCACCCCAGAATTCTAAAAGAATTAAGGGGAGAACTAGTGAAACCACTGACTGCCCTTTTTAACAAATCATGAGAGGATGGTGTGGTATCTGAGGACTGGAGGAAGGCGGATGTGATTCCCCTTCATAGAAGTGGGACCAAGACAGAGGTAGGAAACTACAGACCGGTCAGTTTGACCTCTGTGGTAGGGAAAGTGATGGAATGACTTCTGAAGGAAAGAATTGTTGAGTACCTAGAGGCCAGTGGGGCACAAGACCCAAGACAGCATGGGTTCACAGCAGAAAGGTCATGTCAGACGAATCTAATTGATTTCTTTGACTGGGTGACCAAAGTAGTAGACCAGGGAGGTACTGTGGACATGGCCTACCTAGACTTTAGCAAGGCATTTGACAATCCCACACAAAAGATTAATAGTCAAATTAACCAGCCTGGGAGTGGGTCCCAGGGTGGTAGCTTGGGTAAAGCACTGGCTGGACAACAGGACACAGAAGGTAATTGTAAATGGAGTCCACTCTGAAGAAAGAGGTGTTACTAGTGGAGTACCGCAGGGTTCAGTACTGGGTCCAGTCCTTTTTAATGTCTGTGTAAGTGACATTGCAGAGGGACTGGAACGAAAAGCATGCCTCTTTGCAGATGATACAAAGATCTGCAACAGGGTTGATACACAAGGAGGCATGGAAAGGATGAGAAGGGACTTGGCAAGGTTGGAGGATTGGTCAGAAGTATGGCAGCTTGGATTCAATGCAAAGAAGTGCAAAATAATGCACCTGGGAAACAAAAACCTGGGGGAAGATTACACAATGGGGGGGGGAGGTAGTAACAACAACAAAAATGGAAAGGGACCTGAGTTAATCATATCAAATGACGTTAAGGTTAGCAAGCAATGTGAGGAGACAGTAGGCAGGGCTGAGGGGATACTGGGATGTATAGGGAGAGGCATCACCAGCACAAAACAGGAAGTTGTTATCCCTCTGTACAGACAGTTGGTGAGACCCCATCTGGAGTACTGCATCCAGTTCTGGAGAACCCATCTCCGCAAGGACATAGACAGGATGGAGGCAGTCCAGAGGAGGGCAACTAAAATGGTGCAGGGTCTGCAAGAAAATCCATATGGGGAGAGACTAAAGGAGCTTAATATGTATACCCTTGCAGAAAGTAGGGAGAGGGGTGACATGACAGAAACTTTCAAGTACCTCAGTGGAATCAACAAAGTCCAAGAGGGTAGCATCTTTCAGAAAAAGAGATGTGCAAGAACAAGGGGACACAATTTGAAGATGGGGGGGGGGTCAGGGGCAATATGAGGAAGTATTTTTTTCACAGAGAGGGTGGTTGACATATGGAACAGCCTTCCTGAGGAGGTTGTGGGTTTTAAAACTGTGAGAGAATTCAAGAATGCATGGAACAGACATACAGCAATTTTTTGTGGGGGGAAGGAAGAAATAGGCTGTTGGTTAACTAGGATCTGTAGCTTATCCTGTAGGTAGGGAAATGGGCAGACTAGGTGGGCCAAGCAGTCCTTATTTGCCATCAAAGTCTATGTTTCTATGTTTCTATTTCCACCAGCTCCCTCTACCCTTTGTCCCACCCTCCTCATTTCCTTCAAAGTCCCATCAAACCCTGGGGACCTTGGGCGAAGAGTGAATAGACGAACACGAGCAGGAGCTATGGAAACCAGGGCTTTTGTCACCGCCTTGTTATAGGCATGTACTAGATTCCCTAGATCCAGGCATTCACTTGGTATATCCGATAGATCCAGCACCTCCATTAGGCCATCTGGGGTCATGACCCTCAAAAGGCAGTACCGGACCATCTCTGTAGGGACAGGCCTATTGAGGAGAGCCATGAAACTGAACCCCATGGTGTGAGGGTCAGACCACCAAATCGGATATCTCCATCCCCAGGAGGAACACCAAGTGCAGTGATTGACCACAAATGTGGGTTACAGAGGTAACAACCTGTATAAGGCCCAAAAAAACTCATCAGTTGGAGGAAGTCCTGATCAAATTGTAAGAGTTCATCCTTGACCCAGGCATTGAAATCCTCCAGAATCAACCATCTGGGGGATCCCAATACCATGTCGATGATGAAGTCTGCAACTTTCTGCAGGAAAACTTTCCCATCTCCTGGAGGATGGTAGATGAGAAGAATCCTGTACCTTACACCTGCGCCCACGATACGTTCAAAGGAATTGGTGGTCCACACTGAAACCTCTGTAAGGTCCAGTTCCGATCTAAAACAGATGGCTACACCCCTGCTCCTACAATCCATTCTCGGGCGGTATATCACTGAGTACCCAACCAGAATTGCTGAGGCCAGCACTGGAGCAGCATTTTTATCCAGCCAGGTCTCAGTGATGCAAGCCAGGTCCACTGACCCAAAAAGATCCACTGTTAAAACAGTCTTGTTCTTAATGGACCTGGCATTACATAACATGGTCTGAATAGGACGAGCAACCAAGGGAGAGCGCGTCACTTGCCTGCATGAAGCAGAGCCCTTGGGTGTGGGAACCATGCAGGAAGGACCCCTTTCCTGCACCCACTTCACCCCAGGGCATCTCCTTGTTCCCATTACCCCTATCCACCCACTCCTTTCCATTCCCCACCAGTCCCAGCCCCCCCTCCTAACTATCCCCAGAACCCAACATACCCTATATGCTTCCAGGAACAGTGGAGGACTGTTAAAAGGGCAGAGTTTCCCGAGCCTGGTAGGGGAATAGTGCCAGACCATCTTCGCATCTTCCCAGCACATCCTTACAGGCAGACAGACACACCACAGTCTTCAAAATCCACTCAAATATTCTCACACTCCACAGGCAAACATCGAGTTCAAAACTCCACACAATAACACTGTACAAACCCACACTAATCTACACACTCAAACCCCCTACCCACAAAATAAGCACACACTATATAACACCCACACCCACACTCAACCATATAGCATCCACATCCTTAAATAGTAAAATAACCCCACAATCTCATATAAAAATCCACAATAACTTCTACTCCCCTCCTGTAGCACAAAACCCCCAACCTATTTCAAAATAACAACTCAATAATGCACATAGAAACAATAAATGTAAAATTAAAATAAAGTCTTATGGCAGAATGACCATCTTTTTACAGAACAAGAGAAAGTCACTTAAATATCTTTAACCGAGTTTATAGGATGTCCATCAGAGCTCCCACCTCTTTAGGGCAATGACCAAATAAATGCTTCCAACCAAAGGCAACTCTAACTTTGAACTTTAGAATAAGCACACAGAGTTAATTTGAAAATTGATGAAGTTTATAGGCACTCTCACTGCCTGGACATTATGAAATATCACAAGCTCAAAGAAGGAAATCTGACCAGCAGTAGATTTAATGTGGAGTCCCTCCAGTGGATCCTGTTCTAGACTGAAGCAGTCTTCTCCCACCAGCTCTCCTTTTTTGGTGATTCTTCACTCCTGAGGTTCTTGCAGTGATAGCCCACCAAATAATAACGGGCAGGATCCCTAGTCAGGAACAAAAAAGAGAGGCCCCCCAATGCTTATCTAATGAGGCAGTCACTCTGCCCAAATGGACCCACAACTGTGGTTCCCGGCCCAGGGTCCGCTCACCAGTAGACCTCCAGAGACACCTAGAGAACACCAGTAACCCACGTCTACCCTCCAGTAAACCTGAACCGGCGCCTTCCATTGTGGACCTGGTACATAGCAATCAATCAATCGATCAATCAGTTTATTGATCAATCATGATAGTTAAGTATCATGACTTTTACAAATGGGACATAAATACATCATATAAACAATCAAATTAAAACACAATACAATACTGTATAAAAAGTAGAAAAAGACAAGTAGCCATACCATAATTGCCAATAAAAATTAAAACCTTATAACAGTAACTACAACACTCAGTTTAGATTCTGCTCTTTTTAGGCTGATTAATTTAATTATCTAATGTGCTTTCTATAATATATAGCAATCACTTCCTGACAAGACTAGGGCAGGCCTCCCCAAAGCTCCCTCCAGCCTCCAAAGTTGCTGGTCCTAACAGCACTTCGGTGGACTCCAGACAAAATACCATCCCACACAGTCTGCCGATGGTGATACGCCGACGTTGTTCTGAAAGAGAGTCTGGCCACCAAAGATCCTCGTTGTGTGTTCTGGTTGAATCACCTTCCTTCAGTAGTTCCTCCTGAATATCTCAGAGCCTTCCTTCCATAAACTGAATCCACTGCCGAATTCAGGGACTCCACCAAATCCTCCAGGCTCCAACTCCAAGGATACTACCGGCAGATAGGGCAAGTCATCAATAACCATACAAACACTAGCATTTTGAATTTGCAGCACTAGCGACAACACAAGAACTTGTCTATATGGAATAAGCAACTCCATTTAATGGGCACACCGGAGATAAAACTTAAAATTCAGATTCTAATCTGATAACACCGCAAACGCTATACCTACTCTGCTAATTCACTTCAGGCCCTAACTAACTGCCACTAAAATGTACTAACAAACTAAAAACCTAATAAAATAACATGCATTCTAGATACTGCTGGTTGTGCTATGCACTTGGATTTGAAACCAGAAAAGATGGCTGTTTTCAGGGCTAAACATTTCGTAATGGGTTTGCCATCTAAACCCCAATATAAGTATTTTTTTCCAAAAGCATAGTAAAATTAGTAACAAAGGATAACGGTTCTTTATAGATGTCTTCTGTTGTAGTAAAATATGTCTGTGACAGTGCTTATCAGATAGTGTCTTAAGAGTTTAAAAAACAGTGTAAATCTTTTTAGGAGATTCCTTGCTGGGAAAGGGTGACATTTATGAGGTATAAATCTTTCTTGGAAAAGAATACATGCCCAACTGAAGCTGGTGGAAAGAAAGTGTTTAAATGCTAAGTATTTAAATGTGTAAGTTGTTTCATTTTGAAGGGGTAAACTAATCTCCAGTTTAATAGGCGAACAATATTTAACAAGCTGTTTCAGTTTCCAGTGCTGTATTGTTGAGGAGGAAGGGAGCAGGCAGGCTAAGAGCACATGTCGACACAAGTCCACGCTCTTTCATTTCTGAATAGTGTCATGATCAGTCTTGCTGATTATTGGTCAATCCCCCTGTAGAGCCTCCTGCATTGGACCACCGTGATGCACCTCTCAACCCCCTGTACGTAGCAAAATGCTCAACTTGTGCTAGCTCGCACAGTGAACATACAAATTATTTTTTTGACCACTCTGCTAAAAAATACTTTGCATTCCTTACAAAATGCACAGCAGATTTGCAATGGAAAGGGGTATAGAATAAGTTTCAGAATGCACCACAAAGTATCAAAACCAGAAAGCTTCTGGGCCTCCAGTGCCTGATTTTGGTGTTTGTGAAGCTGGGGTAGATTCAGGAGAGATGTGAGGAAGTACTTCTTCACAGAAAGAGTGGTGGATTCCTGGAACAACCTTCCAGTGAAGGTGATGGGGCGAAAACTGTGGTTGGGTTCAAGAATGCATGGGATAGGCCTAAGAGAATCTTAGTGGAAAGGAAGGGGGAAAGGGAGAAAGAACCAGAGATCAAGTAGGGTCTGTGGTGATACCATAGGTGGAGAAAAATAGGCAGACTGGGTAGGCCAAGCAGTCATTATCTGCCATCATATTCTGTTTCCATGAGGGGGCATAATAGAGACCTATAAATGCCTCATGGGTTAAATCAGGTACAGGAGGATAGTATTTTTCAGAGGAAAAGATTCATGAGAACAAGTGGTCATGCAACTTCAGTTCCTCAGGAGCTCAGAAACTAACAGGCTCAATATTTTGCTTTGCATCCCCCCCCCCCAAGGAACATCACTGTGAGGTCCTCTCCTCTTTGAATTGGCCCTCCAGAATGCTGTACCCTCTGTTATTCCTGACACTTAAGCTCACTAAAATTTATACTCCACAGAATCTAACTGGTACATTCATTATTAAGCCTGTGAGGTGCTTACTCTGGTTGTCTAACTGTAGCTTGCTTGAAGTACCTAGGGTTAAAACAAATATGGATAAGAGGTCTTATGCCTACTCTGCTTCATCTGACAGGAACTCACTTCCAGCTGACTTGCAAAATGCCTGGGGCCTGATTCTCCCTGCTGTGCACCCAACGCAGGAAAGCTGCGGCAGGGTTGTTTGATGCAAGTTGTCATTTGCGACACAACTTGTGTCAAATGGGATTCCACAATGTAGTTTGTATCAATACCTGACACAGCTGCATCAAAGCCACTTGCTACATGGTTGCATCCAACATTCAGGGGCGACATGTCGCAAATGGGTCTGCGCCATGGTGGGGCTGCAACATCCCCATAAATGGGATTCCAGAAGTCCCATCATGGATGCGGGTTGGGGCCACCAGTTAGAACAGCAAAGAGGTGGTCTAACAGGCTTGCAGTGCCAAAGTGTGATGGGATATTTTATTTATCTATTTATTGAGATATTCAGAAAGACCTTTGAGTCAAAGACTCATTTACAAAGGTTCCACGTCATACATAGAGAGGTACAGGGATAACATTACCTACAGATTGCGGTGCATTACATTATATCACAGTATAGGATACACACTTGCTACAGAAAGTGACTGATAGACAAGGATAACATGAATTACAGTGTTTTAGCACAGCCAAGAAGTAGCAGAGAGGCTGCTTGTCAAGTAGTAAGTTTGGTGGAATTAGGTTTGGCGACCGGCAAATAACTGGTCTAGGTCATCGGGGGGGGAGGGGTCAGGGGCAGTCACATAGGTTGGAGGCCTGGGGGCATTTCCTTAGCCTGGATTTAAAAGGGCCTAGTCTTATTTCATTGGTTGTTGGACTTGGGAGTGCGTTTGTCCAGGAGGGGGCTTTGTAACTCGGAAACCTGGCTTCGTCCATCCACTCCTGATAAGGAGGCCAGCATTCCCAACTATCTGCTATTCAGATCCAATAGACAAACCAGGGGTGGTGGGGTCGCCATCTATATTAAGGACAAATTTATGGTCTCCTCCCTTGATTCCTCTTCTATTGCTAATGGATTTGAATGTACGTCCATAAGAATTGAAACTACACCTGCGATAGCCCTCCGTATCATAGGCTACTACAAACCACCATCTGCTGGGTCGCAGCTCCTGTCTCACCTTTCATCTATCATGGACTCTCGTAACCTTGAAACAATTATACTAGGGGAGCTTAACTATGACTGGCTATCCAGTGCCTCGTTACCCCTCAAATCATTCTGTGACTCCCATGGACTATCACTACTTATTAACGAACCAACACGCATTAACAAGAAAAATCTCATGAATAGCACACTGATAGATGTCTTACTAGTGAATAAACCGTACTTCTTCTCCCATGCTGGCATCTTTCATGCTGATGTAAGTGACCATTGTTTCATCGCTGGTGTAAGAGCCAACCCTAAACTGACATCTACCACGAAGTTCTCTACTAAAAGATCCAAACGGAACTTTGACCCGCTGGCTTATATCAAGGAACTGAAAGCACGAGAAAGGGTCCTGAAGGAACTGGAAGTAATAAGAGCTGATAAAGCAATGGGGCCAGATGGGGTGCACCCCAAGGTCCTTAAAGAACTAAGAGAGGTGGTGGCTGAACCTCTGGCTATCCTGTTCAGCCAATCACTGGAAACAGGGGAGGTACCCAAAGACTGGAGGACAGCAGATGTAGTCCCCTTATACAAAAGTGGGAACAAAGAGGAAGCAGGGAACACAGACCAGTCAGCCTCACCTCGGTAGTGGGAAAGATCATGGAAGCACTACTGAAGGAGAGATTGGTGGACCATCTGGTTGTCAATGGACTACAGGACCCAAGGCAGCATGGTTTCACCAGGGGGAGGTCATGTCAGACCAACCTCATTGAATTTTTTGACTGGGTGACTAGGGAGGTGGATCAGGGAGGGCAGTGGACATGGCCTATCTGGACTTCAGCAAGGCCTTTGACACTGTGCCACATAGAAGACTATTACACAAACTGGGGAATATGGGTGTGGGCAGGACAGTAGTGTGGTGGGTAGGTAACTGGCTGGGTGGCAGGACACAGAGGGTGGTGGTAAATGGCTGTCACCCACAGAGGGAAGAGTGACCAGTGGGGTACCACAGGGATCAGTGCTGGGACCGTCCTATTCACATCTTCATCAGTGACATTGCACAGGATCTAGAAGGCAGAATTTCACTGTTCGCTGATGACACAAAGCTCTGTAACAGAGTAGACACACCAGAGGGTGTAGACAGAATGAGAAGGACCTGCAGAAACTTGAAGAATGGTCAAGGGTTTGGCAGTTGAAATTCAATGCAAAGAAGTGCAAGATAATGCATATGGGGGACAAAAACCCTGGCACAATATATCAGTTGGGGTGAGGATATAGCATGCACCAAGCAGGAAAGGATCTTGGGGTTGTCATCTCTGATGACCTCAAGGTAGGGAAACAGTGTGACAAGGCATCAGGTAAAGCAAATAGGATGCTGGGATGTATAGGCAGGGGCATCACCAGCAGGAAAAGGGAGGTCATAATTCCGCTATAAAAGACACTAGTGAGGCCCCACCTGGAGTACAGTGTACAGTTCTGGAGACCATACCTACGTAAGGACATAGACAGGGTAGAGAAGGTTCAGAGGAGGGCAACAAAGATTGTGCATGGGTTGCATCACAAGTCCTATGAAGACAGGTTGAAGGAACTGAACATGTACTCCTGGAGGAGAGGAGGAGAGAGGGATATGATAGAGACATACAAGTATCTTACAGGGAGGAACAGGGTGTAGGAAAACACTATTTTAAGCGAAAAAGATGTTTCAGGACTAGAGGGCATGGGATGAAGTTGGAGGGAGGACGATTCAGAGGAAACATGAGAAAGAATTTCTTCACAGAACGGGTGGTGGACAAGTGGAACACCCTGCCAGAGGAAGTGGTGGGAGCTGAAACAATCACGGGATTTAAGAATGCATGGGATAGACATAAAGGAATTCTAGAGGTCGGGGTAAGGGGAAATAGACTTCTAGGAAAACAAACTGAACTTACAAGCTCAAATGGGCAGACTAGGTGGGCCATAGGCCCTTATCTGCCGACACTGTCTATGTATGTATCTATGTATCTATGTAAAGCCTCACTGCTCTGGCAGAACTTCTACCTTGCCAAAACAGTAAACAAAGCACATGATATCTTCCAGGAAATTATAACAAATGCCCTCAACACCCACGCTCCGCTGGTCTAAAATCCACATAAAGCCTAGAACATATCGTTGGTTCACTGCCGACCTTAAGACCGCTTTAGTTAATAGACTTACTTTGGAAAATAGCCTGCAAATCACAACTAGCCAAAGACTGGTGCCTCATCAGAACTGCCAGAAACTCCTGCACTAAGTTGATTAGAGAGGCCACGTCTAATTTCTACTGCTCAGAGCTGGACTCTGCCTCAAAATGCCCCAACAAATTTTGGTCCACAAGAAAAGAGCTATCTGAACATACGACAGGAAATGCGCTCCCCTCAAAAATCTCATCGGACAATGTAACTATCAGTGACAAAAAGGAGATTTTACAAGCCTTCAATAACCATTTTGCTTCCGCAGGTCTAGCATTCGACAACTCACCCGCTTGCACCCTGCGCTCCCAGATGACTGTACTGCCCCCCTGAATCCAATCTAGCAAGTGCCGCCTTTTCCTTCTCACCTGCCACTATGAAAGAGGTTGAAGACCTTCTCCTGCAGCTGGACACCAAGAAAAGCGCTGGCATGGATTCGCTTGACCCCTATTACCTTAAGATTGCCTGCCATGTTCTAGCTGTGCCAATTACTCACCTATTTAATCTGTCACTGTCTCAAGGGTCTCTCCCCACTCTATGGAAAACTGCTCGTATCATACCACTTTTTAAATGTGGGGATCCCTGTGACCTAAATAATTACAGGCCAATTTCACTTCTTCCCATTCTGTCAAAACTTTTAGAAAAAAATGTGAATGCTCAGCTGAGAGCTTTCCTAATAAACACAAACTTTTTAAACCCAATACAGTCAGGTTTGTGAGCTAACCATAGTACAATTACAGCGCTGGATAAGGTAACAAATGACTGGCAGCATGATCTAGACAATAAAAGGTTTGTCTGTGCTGTTTTCCTAGACCTCAGTAAGGCATTCGACACTGTCGACCATTGTTTGCTTCTTTCTTCATTAAAAGCCTTGGGTCTTGACACTACCTCAATGGACTGGTTCCATGATCATCTAATGGATAGGCATCAGCAGGTCAAGGCAGAGGGAGAGCTTTCCTCCCTCAAACCGTTAATCAGAGGTGTACCACAGGGTTCTATCCTGGGACCACTCTTATTCACTATATATATATATTAACAGCATAGATATTGGCATTAAGGAGGCCAACATATACCTGTTTGCAGAGGATACAGTACTCTACCTAAGCCGGTCATCACCTGAAGCTGCCTGCGTAGACTTGCAATTGGACTTTAATATCCTGCAACACCAGCTTCTTTCGCAAAAAGCTGCTCCTCAATGCCAAGAAAACAAAGGCAATGATACTTTTACCTGGCAACCACGTGGTACACCCTGCTATTATTGGTACCCTACCCCCATCACTACCTTATTAGGCGAAAACTTGGAGTTTGTAATGAAGTTCAAATACCTGGGGGTCTGGCTAGACCACAAACTCTCCTTTGTGGATCACTTGGAGGAATTGCTGAAAAAACTGAGGCAGAGGCTTGGTCTCTTCTATCGGATAAACCGCCTTCTAACCACAGAGGCAAAAAGGCAGCTTGTTCAGTCCACATTCATCTCCTTAACTGACTACCCCAACTTCATTTAAAGCCAATGCAATGCCTCATATCTGGAAAATCTAGATGTACTGTACCACAGAGCATTGCGATTCATTACTGGTCTCCCCTTCTCCATCCACCACTGCTCCTTATATGCTGCCGTGGAGTGGACCTCCCTACAATACAGGCGAAATAGAAATGCAGCTGTATGAACATTCAGAGCTGTTACCGGTAAATTACCACAGTATATTATTGACTTACTGCCTCTAAGCAGGCTCCGAAACTATTCCCCAAGGAGCTGCTCCATAATTTCCTTGAAGGTTCCTAGGGTCTGCACACGTTTTGGGAGAGCGGCCATAGGCTTCTCACTGCCGACTCTCTGGAATAAGCTGCAGAAATCCTTGAAATTAAGGTCCCCAATTAGTCTTGCAGTATTCAAGACCTTGTATGCCAAAATGGTCACAGAAGTATGCCACTGTTTCCACTGTTTGTAACCGCTCCCCACCTACTGTACGTGCTATCCATCTTTTGCACTTCTCCTTGCCCTCCACAAGTGTTACCATTTAGGAACCCTGTACCGTAACTCCTACCCTGACGCTACTTCTGTGTTCCCAACCCCTAGCCGACCTGAGTTTTCACTCTCTGCATCGCTCCCTCCCATGCCCCCCCACTTCCTTTCCCCTTGATACCTGCACCTTGTGTGAAGTTTCTGTTAATATTGTTACTGCATCCTCCTTTCTTTATAGCTCCCATACCAATATCCCTTTTTTTCCTACCCCAAACTTGATATGTATTTAGTTAGAATTAATACAGTATGTGCTCAAATATTATACTGCTTATCTTATGGTCACATAGCTTGTCTATTATGTATATACATGTTTTGTCCTCCTGCCTGTACATAAATGCATTGTATTTCAACCTTGTGTGATGCAGGTCCACCTTGTAAATGAGCTTACTCAATGGTGTTCGCCTGGATAAATAAAGATTTGATTGATTGATTGATTAATTGATTGTAACTGAAGGTTCTTTGGAATTGGGAAGTCCGGCATCGGAGTACCCATAGTAACGGTTTGTTTGAGTTACGGGTGGTTCTGACAGGAGATGCTGGGAGAATAATTTTGTTTAGGGCAGGGGGAGTGAGGACTAGAGTTATCTTTTTGGTCATTAGGCAGGTGTGGTACTTGATTCTGTTGTCTAAGTTTAGCCAGTTTGTGGTACTGTAGAGGGAGCAGGTGCGTGTGAAGCGATCACATCCGAGGATGAGACAGCAGGCCTTGTTTAGAACGAGCTGGAGTCTATTGAGGGCAGAGGTGGGAGCGGCACTGTAGATGAGAATGCTGTAGTCCAGCAGAGGGAGGACAGATGAGTTTATGGTAAGTCGTAGAGCCTCAGGGGTCAGGCAGTGTTTGTACTGATAAAATACGCCTAGTTTAGAGTTAAGGGCAGTGGATAGGAGCAGAATATGTTGATTAAAGCTGAGGGTCAGGTCTAGTGTGATCCCTAGGTATTAGGATAGGGGCCTGTAGGGGTTATCTGGGGCTGGCGATGTGGTAATGGGGGCATGGGTGGGGGGTCCCGACCCATCCCCAGCAGGAGCATGCTGGTGCTATCCCAGACTGGCACACCACAATGTGTGGTCAGGGATTCCAGGACCCTAGGGCACTGCAACCGCAGCCCTCTATCCCCCCCTGTTGTGCTGATGTCATCATTGGTGGTCCAGTGGCCCTCCCATCTGGGATCCCACCCGCAGATGCCTGTACCCCTGAGCCCCGCCCTGCCCTTGGCCATGACCACCTGTCAGTGTTATACTCCCTGTAGGTCTAGTGGCCTCCCCACCATCACCACCCTGACAAGCAGTGTCTCTGCTCACCACCCCTGTCTCCAACAAGCAATGGTAGCTGACACATCCCTCCTCACACTACCACAGCCAGCCACACACTGCGATTTCACAGACCACGTATTGTGTACACTCTGTGGTTGTGAGATCACAGTGTGCAGCTGGTAGTGGCGATGTGAGAAGGGATATACAAGCTGCCACTGTTTGGTGGGGATGGGGGATGGGGCGGGGAGTGGGGAGGACCACTGCCTGTCAGGGTGGGGATGGTGTGGGCCATTAGACTACCAGGGAGGGTGCCCACTGTGTTGTTGCCTTTGCAGTGCAGCATTCCAGGTGGTCATGGATGGGGGTGGTGCTGTCAGCCGGGGGGAGCTTCTCACTGATGTTGCCAGTATATGGGGCTCACAGGGGGCACTCTGGCAACAGGAATACGGGGGTTGGCAACAGCCTGCCATAGCAGGCATGCAATATAGGTGGCACAGGTGTTTGGCGGGGGTAGTGGTATGGTGCCATGGGGGTCCACATGCCCTGCACCACAGCTTGATGTCTGCTGCCCCTTTTGAGGCTCTGTTCTGGGCTTGCTGCTCCTTGAGGCACACAGAGAGCGCCCACTGGCACTAGTAGGGTGCAGCGACCTGCCCTGTGCCACAACCTCTCACTGCACCATTCGTCTTGGTGCAGGGATGCATGTTGCGGCCAGTCCAGAAGGTTTGCTACAAGTGGCAAATTGCAGCAAACTTTCTAGAATGCCACTGCAACAGGCGCAGACCCCTGCTTTGACACAAGTTGCGTCCAACGCAGGTGGTTTCTTGAATCAGGCCCCTGCTCTCTTGAGGGTTTTAAAAAAGGTCTGCGGACCTTTCTACTGGAAAGCTGTCACTGTTCCTGCTATTGTTGAATGACAGCCACATCTCAAGTGTTTCATGTTGCCCATAGAGATTTTATACTGCTGAGACTTGCTCTTTTTACCCATGTCATAATGTTGTTTGTACTATAGTTTGTGTTGCACTGTGTGCTGTGTATTATGTTATTATGTTCCTTCAGTAAAAATATGTCATGTATGTTTAATATCACTATATTATTGATTTTAATTAATTCAACACTTTGTAGTTTATTGTGTACGATGTACCTATTTTCAGTCTGTTTATCTGCCTGTATAATTAATTCCAGTTTGCCCCTGAAAAAGCGATCTCTGGTCCAAGTGAGCCTACCCAGTTACCGACATTCAATACATAATTAAATGAATACATACATACATACATAAAGTTGGAGAAGGGTAAATTTAAGAAAGATGTGAGGAAGTACTTCACAGAAAGAGTGGTGGATGCCTGGAATAGTCTTGCAAACAAGGGAGTGGGGCAAAAACTGGTGGGTTTCAAGAATGTATGGGATAGACACAAGGGAATCATAGTGGAAAGTAAGGGGGGGAGGGAGAAAGAGCTGTAGAAAAGGTACGGTCTGAAGTAGGTAAGGAGAAATGGGCAGACTGAATGGGCCAAGCAATCATTATCTGCTGTCAGATTCTATATTTCTATGTTTCTATGTGATGCATCTCTGGTGGAGTGGGGAGCACATCTGGGTGGCCACCGGATTCAGGAATGCAAGGAATAGATACAGGGGACTCTTACTTGGCATGCAAGGGGGGGGGACAAAGATCAGGTAGGCTGTCTAGTGACAGTACAGACTGAAAAAATGGGCCCACAGTGGTTCATACCACATACAAAGAGGAAATGATCATGGAAGACAATATATTTGTGAAGCATTATTGCCATACTTAATTATTTAGTTCAGAAGAGGTAAATTGTTTCTGCCATACCTCATGCTTACAAAATCCAATGGCAATATTTCCATAGGGCAGAGACTTTATTGCTAGCAAATTTGGATTTCTTTGCATAGCACACTTTCTGTAAGCACTCAGTCACCATGCCCACTGTTACCTGAGGAGGTATATGTCTCTGTTGCATGGTAAGAGAACACCTGGCCTGTCATAGGTAGTATTTATATACAGCAAAGCAAAGCAGTATGATGCTTTTGGGGCATCTCTCCCAGCCTCCTTGATAAATGCCAAGAACCACTTCCTGATAGCCAGCTGACCTGGATAAGGGCTCCTTCCAGGAAAAGCTAAGTACATCCCAGAATGCCTTAACTTGTGGACACTCGAACAAGAAGTGTTGCTAAGTTTCCAGGATTCCTGTGCATTCCATACAAGGTCACTCATGTTCTTCCACTCTCTTATATTTTAAGAAATCACTAACAGCCATTTTTCCTTATATCCCCAGCCATAAAATACTCCAAGTGCGCTGTGGAACCTAAGGGTTGATTAGCTGTTTGTGGCATCAGCTAGTCTACCAGCTGGATATAACTACAACTCCAGAGGTGGAAAGACATTTTCTTTTGGTACAGCAGTTTGATGGATGGTATACTCACATCTTCCAGGGTCAAGTTCCATTTTGTAATCTCGGATGGTCTTATGGCAGTCCTGGACCTATCAGGTTTGCCAAGGGTAAGCGGGGAGCTGGGGGAGCTGATGCTTGCATATAATGAGGCGGTGACCTGTGCCCTCAACTCCCCAGCTCCAGTCCACGTTCATCCCCTTACCCTTCACCCCAAGTCCCACTGGTTTGATGGGACTTTGAAGGAGTTGAGGTGTAGGGGCCGATGGGTTGAACAGCAATGGTGGAAAATCTAGCCTGGTTGATGACAAACTTAAATCGATGGCTCATTATAGGGGTGATCAATTAGCAATCTCTTGTAAGAAGTTTGAATTTCTGTCCAAGGAGATTGCTGTGGCACATAATCGATCTACTCAGCTCTTCTGGACTGTTGATAGGCTGTGCAATCCAGCCAATCTTCAGCTCCGAAGAGTGTTTTTGCAAGCAAAGTGCGATGAGTTTGCGCGATTCTTTGCCGATAAGATTGCCACAGTCAGGTAGGAGATCTGTTCATTGGCCTCAAATGGACAATGCTGTGGTTGGCATGAGGTTGCAGACCCTCGGTTCACCTGGTCTGACTTTGGTCAGCCAGCAATCGAGGACATCATGCGAATCATCAAGAATTTGCTCCCAACCTTCTGTAGTTTAGACCCGGGCCGAACGCGCCTCTTAGTGGGATGCATTGATGTCATTGGCCTAGTCTTAGGTGAGATTGTCTGGTGTTCGTTGGAGTCAGGGGTGTTTCCAGACCCCCTGAAAGAGGCAGTTGTAATACCTCTTCTGAAGAAAGCCTCCCTTGACCCAGTCTGCTTGGCTAACTACAGACCTGTCTCTAACTTGCCCTTTGTGGGTAAGATTATTAAGAAGGTGGTTGCAGTGCAACTTGATGATCATTTGATTTCCCATTATGTCTATGATCCTCTCCAATCTGGGTTTAGGAAGAGGCATTATACTGAGACCTCCCTGGTTTGGGTACTAAATGACATCCTAACAGCTAGGGATCAGGGAAGCCATTCCATCTTGGTTCTCCTTGACCTCTCTGAAGCGTTTGACACTGTAGACCATGGGGTTTTGCAGGGGTGCCTGTGAATCTTCTGTGGACTATTTAGTACTGTCCTCAGATGGTTTTGATCAGTCCTGAATGGTAGAACACAGAGAGTGGTGTCAGGAATTTATTCCTCGCCCCCTCTCCCCCTGTCATGTGGGGTGCCGCAGGGCTCTGTGTTGTCCCCCACGTTGTTTGCAGTGTATCTGTTACCATTGGGTGATATTATAAGGCATTATGGGCTAAGTTTTCACTGCTATGCAGATGACACTCAGCTCTACTTGTCCTTTGTGCCTGAACAGGGTGATGTGATCTCAGTTTATTCAACTGCCTCTCCGAGATCCAGGATTGGATGAGTACTAACTGGCTAAGGTTAAACCCAAGCAAAACTGAAGTGTTGGTGGTGGACCCTGGTCACCTGGGTGCAGGGCTGGTGGCTGACCTACCCTCCAGGCTTCAACTGGGGGGGGTGACCCGCTGCTTACCTCTAATCAGGTGCGCAATCTGGGTGTGATATTTGACAGTGGCCTGACACTAAAATCCCAGGTATCGGCTGCTGTCAAAGTTTCATTCTACCATCTGAGAAACATCACCTGGATCAAGCACTTGGTCCCACCAGGTGATCTTCCAATGTTGGTCCATGCCTTTGTGACCTCACGCCTTGACTACTGCAATGCACTTTACCTAGGGCTGCTGGGGGTGGATATCCACCAATTGCAGCTGGTGCAGAATGCAATGGCCTGGCTGTTGACTGGCTCATCTAGAGCTAGCCATATTTTTTTTTTTTTTCTAGTTATTCTTTATACCCCTGCCGCCGGTAGCCCGGTACCTTCTGCCGGTCACGCTTCCACCCCCACACATCGGCCTCGCGCCCTTCCGATACCCTGTGGCTTACCCCCCACGGTGGGGCTGCGGCACTGGGGACACATGCCGCAGGCGTCGAACTAGGTCGGAGGGCTGGCCTGAGGGGACTAATTGAAGCTGTGACCGGCTTCATCAAGGGCCCCGGTGGCATTCTCCCCTTTTTCCTTTTTCCGGGAGGCGGGAGGCAATGACGCCAGAGCCTGCCCTCATCTGACACACACTTGTTGAGGTCGCAGTCGCTACTGCACCTGTCTCCACCAGGAGTCGCTGGCGAGACCCTGAGCACTTCCATCTCTCCCGGAGAAGGAGCAGTCCATAGGACGGTCTATCCTTCTCCCCGCCGCCCTCCAGCGACCGAGTCCATTCCCGAACCCGGTCGCCGCGCCGCAGCGAAATCCCACCTGGCCGCGCCAAGGGGCCGGCACTAGAGCTAGCCATATTATGCCTGTGCTCCTTGAGCTGCATTGGCTGACTATATATTGGTGGATCACCTTCAAGCTTGGGTTGCTCACCTATAAAGCCCTACATGGGCTGGAACCGCACTACTTGCAAGATCTCCTATGTCCCTACTGCCCCCGCTGCTCATTCCACTCCATCGACAAGGGGTTGCTGGAGAGTCCCAGGGTGTGTTTGAAGACTTCTGTGGCTCGTTCTTTTACTTTTATGGCCCCGACCCTGTGGAATTCTTTACCTCATCGGATTAGAGAGTGTCTGACCATTAAGAGTTTTAAATCTGCTTTAAAAACCTATTTATTTTCTCTTGCCTTTCCTGAAACTAGCCTTGATTAGCTTATTTTATTTAATTGCTATTTAAAGTTTTCATTTTAACTTTGGACTGATTGTTTTAATGATCTTATAGTAACCGTTTTGTAAAGTGCTATGACCTTTTTGAAATAGTACTCAAGAAATAAAGATTTACTTACTTACTTACTTACTTAATAAAAGCAGACCAAACATAAACTGGCATAACAGGTATATTATCTTGGCATGTGCTGTTTATTCTGCCATTTTTCCACTCGTGAGTAACAGGCATGAACCAGTCTTAAATCATGGGGATCCATGTTTTGTCTGAGCTTCACAGAGCTGGAGTAAGAAGAGCATGGGAGTTTCCCAGTATCATGACCAATATTCCCCGTAAATAAAACAGGTCCATGCTACCCACCCCCAGGATGTGGAGACAGGCTATCATAGCATCATAGCTTAGTGTGTCTTTCCTCATCAAAAATTACAAATAAATGCATAAATAAAATAGAGGATCTCCATTACCTTTAATGGGGCCACTCTAGCTAAAACTAGCTTGCTTCTCCTTTTTGGTGATTTGGAGGTTGACTGCCATCAGTGGCTAAAAATGCATCTTACAGGCCAGCCTGGTGGCGCTGAGGGTTGAGGCACCAGACGTCACACTTTGCACCATGCCAGCGACCCGGGTTCGGGAACGAGCTTGGTCACCAGGGGCTCGGCTGGGGGAGGTAGGATAGAGCATCCCAATGGATGCTTTCTCTCCACGGGGTGGTGGGTAAATGGAGCAATGCCCACATGCATTACTGCCTGTGAAGCACAGATGGTGGGCGAAATGCCAAGCTTCTATGGGGGTTGGGGGGTGCTGTGATGCTTGACGGTGGTGTGCATCTGCATGTCGCTCATCTGACATAAGTCCTCTGTGTCAGCGCTCTGGGGATAGGACCGGCAGAAAAACCAAAGGCAAATAATCTCCCGGCCCCGCGCAGAATGATGCCAGGTCCACGCTATGGTAAGTGGCCTGGCCGAAAAGACCAGTGGATAAGATCCACTGGCCAGGTACCAGGAGAAAGCAAAAAAAAATAAAAAAAATGCTTCTTACATTGGCGGGGAAAATGTAAGTTCTTAAAATGTTTGCTCTCCTCAGGTTTACCTACTATTTTAGCCACCTGCCTTTATACATAACTCAGAAAATGTTCAAATGTATTGCTAGACTTGTAGGACAATGTTTATGGGTGGGCAAGCCCCCCCCCCCAACTCAGTAGAAACAAATTGCAGTTCTAATTGAAGGGGGGGGTCTAATTTAGTGGAAGGCTACTTCTTGGCTTTCCATCTTTGCTACTTCATAAGGTGGTTCACTAGTGTACACTTCCCACCATGGATGTTTGTAGACTGCTGCTGACCACAGGCTAAGCTTGGGTCCTGTTCTTGGTACACAAATTCCATCCAAAGTACAGCCACACTCCATCGTCTCCACCACCCACAAAGCCTGGGAGCTAAGTGTTCACCTTGTTCTTGGTCCCCAGAGACACCGTAGCCCTCATATCAGGCAAAACCACAGTATTAAAGTAGGGGGCAAACTATTCACTGGAGCTCATGACTCAAGCAGAGGGTCCAGTTCCCTGGAAACCTCCTCCTCCCCAATGTTGATATATTAATGTAAAGCTACTGCTTCTAGCACTTGATGCAGTCATCTCCCCCTCACTAAACTCTTTAACCTCTCCCTCTGTCTAGGTCAATTCCCATCACAGTGGAAGATGGCAGTGGTTACCCCATTCTCAAGGCCGGAGATGGAATCCTACCTAGTAATTACCGCCCCATCTCTATCCTCCCTCCCATCTCTAAAGCCCTTGAGAGGATAGTCTATGACCAACTCTCTGACTACCTTTATAAACACAACTTACAGTGTCAACAGCAGCTCGGATTCCAGAAGGGCCACAGTACCACCACAGCCCTCCTGGAATATACTGATTATATACATAAAGCCGTTGACCATGGCCATCTTGTTGGGTCTGTGTACATAGACCTAAAAAAGCATTTGACACTGTAAATCACTCTGTCCTCATAGACTCCATTTCATCTTTAGGCCTGTCCCCTGAATCCACCTCCTGGTTTGCCAACTACCTTTGTGGTAGATCCCAGCGGGTAAAGATACAAGACACCCTCTCCTCCACCCTTCCAGTTCATTCAGGTGTCCCCCAAGGCTCCATCCTGGGCCCCCTCCTTTTCAGCCTCTTCCTTAACGCCCTCCCCCTTGCCTGCTCTGGACAGCTACTACTGTATGCGATGATGCAGTTATCTTTTACAGTCACCCTGACCCCTACCCTCCTTGAACGCAGTCTCCAAAGGCTCTTCTCTGAGACTGAATCGTGGTTCTCTCAACACAAACTCATACTAAATAATAAAAAAAAACAAAGTTATGCTATTTTCCAACACTCATAGCAAATATAAAGGCCATCCCCTATGCATTCGGAATAATCAGCAACAACCCCTCAAACAAGTTCTTAGCTTCAAATATCTTGGCATCACCGTCAACTCCACCTTCTCTTATCATTGACATATCAGTCGGATCTGTATAAAGCTACCAACAGTCCCTATTTTCCCAGGACAGTCCCTATTTTAGGCAGCATGTCCCAGTGTCCCCACACGTTTTGCAAAATGTCACTTTTGTCCTGGTTTTTGCTTACTTGTCCCAGTTTTGTCCCCCTTTTTTTTTGCTGACTGCTAATGCATGAATGACAGTTATTTCAGCACCACTGTGGTGCTGCTGGAGCTGGACAACAGTTTGCAACTTCGACCCCTGCGCCTATGTTGCACTGCAAGCACGTCAGTGGGTGCACGGTAAAGCATGTTCCTTCCTGTTAGGTTAGACTGGGTAGCAGTGCAAACAAGTGCATGTGGACGTCTGCCTGCCAGCAGTGAGAGGGACTCCAGACAGAAGAGACTGGCAGCAGGGAACTAAGGTACCCAAACCTGATCAGCTGCAGGGAAGTGTGTGAAAACAATCTGATATGGTGATGGGAGTCAATGAAGTGAAGTTTGCTCAGCAAATGAGGGGAGTGTAAGTGGGTAGGGATGGGACTGTCAGGAGGAGAAATATATGCAGTTTGAATGTCTGAACACAATTTAATGCAGATTTGCTTCTAATGAACTTTCTGTACATCATGGTTTGGAACTTGCTGCAGCAGAATGATGTATTGTTTTAATCTGGTGCTAAGGTTCGAGCAGACTCGATAGACCGTAAGGCCTAATCTGCTGGCAAATAGTACGTTAGTATGTTTGTTACTGGTGTTACTGTGGGGCAGCATGGCCAGAGCAAGCAGCAGAATGTAGTTGATTGTGTGCAGCATTGTCTGCTATGTTGGAGTGACACGGTGTGGGGGGGGGGGGCATAGTCAGGATGGACCTTGTCCCAGTTTTAGGTCTTGGAAAGTTGGTAGCTTTAGATCTGTAAGGCAGTAAATACCAGGATTGGCCTTCTCTACCACAGTCAGAATTGCCTAACACCATGGCCCGGTGGCGCTGAGGGTTGAGGCGCTGGACACCACACCTCGCACCACACCGGCAACCTGGGTTCAGGAATGAGCCCAGGCTGCCAGGGCTCGGCAGGGCAGAGAGAGGATTGAGCATCTGTAGAACTACTCTCCTCTCGGGGAATCAGGGTCAAGCCCAGCATCGCAGCAGCGCCGGTGGTGACTGGAGGCACTGCAATGCTCCAGGGCTCAATAGTTTGTTGCAGAGCCATGGCAGATGTTCCTGGCATCACTGCATGCTCGGGCTCTGCCAGGGGGGAGGGGGGAAGGGCATAAAACAAAAAAAAACCTCCAATCCTGATAGGTAATAGCTCCCTGCAGGAATGGCTGCCACATGCCAGGACCAGATCTCTTCTCTGACCCTTCAGTCTCCTTGCTGACCCAGCTGGAGGAACTGGATTATAGACAGAGCACCAGGTGAGTGGTTGGCGGCCCTACCTTAGGGGGCTCAGAGCCGGGGGGCTTGTCTGGCATGGGTTCGGTTGGGGGGTAACATATTTATGAGGAGGAAGATTACAGTGGGTGGTAGAATGGCACAGTGAGACAGGGCAGCATGAGAGAGAGTTCGGGGTTGGAGGTGATAAAAAGAGTTAAAAAAAAAAATTGCCTAACACCTAATGCCCTGTGTCTTGCTGTTACCATCTCTGTCCTGTCTATAGTTGACTATGGCATAGTAATCTACAGCTCGGCTGCTAATACTACTTTAGCTCACACTAAAATCACTTTAAATAAAGCCTGTCGCCTTGTGGTTAATGGTGACAGGCTCACTCACACATGTGATTTATACCAGCAAGCCAACTGGTTAGACTTTGCAGGATGGCTTACCTGCCAAACCTGCCTCCTAGCCAAAAAGGTCACCTCTGGTCTCTCCCCTCCTGCTACCCTCCATCTACTGAAGCCCCCTCCCACCCCTCGGGCTACCAGAAGCTCCACAAAAGCTGCTTTCCAGGTCCCTTTTTGTAGGACTGCCATGGAGCAGAGGGCCTTCATGTACAGGGCCCCGCTCTGGCTAAATAGCCTACCTCTTGATGTCTCCTCCATATGAAAACTTGATCCTTTCAAGCTCTCACTTCAGCAACATCGTCTTGCCTGTGGCTACTGTGACTGTACCTAGCGCCATCCATCCCCTCGCTATTGTCTGCTCTTTTTCTCACATCAGTGTTCACTCTAGCCATCGATAAGCTTGTTACTGACTGCACTTCGCTTGCCCCTCCATCTCCCTTGTTTCTACCCCCCTTACCTGACAAGGTCTACTGAACTGCGCCAATGCCTACCATCTCTTCTTCCTATATTTCCATCCCCCCACTGCCTCCTTTGATTTCATTGTGACTGTTTGTTTTCTAGTGCCTGCCAAAGAAAGGGTCCTACAAGAGCTTGCTAAGCCCAGGGTGGATAAGGCAATGGGACCTGATGGCATACATCCCAGGGTACTTAAGGAGCTAAGGGTGGAACTAGCAGAGCCATTAGCAGAACTGTTTAGTGAGTCTCCGAGCACAGGAGAGGTCCCAGAAGACTGGAGAAGGGCTCATGTGATCCCGCTCCACAAGAGTGGTAGCAGGGAGGAGGCAGGGAACTACAGACCAGTCAGTCTTACCTCAGTAGTGGGCAAGATTATGGAGGCACTCCTTAAGGAAAGGATAGTGCAACACCTGGAATCCATAGGGCACAGGATCCAAGACAGCATGGGTTTACAAAAGGAAGGTCCTGTCAAACTAATCTCATAGATTTCTTTGACTGGGTAACCGGAGTGGTGGACCAAGGGGAGCAGTTGATGTCGCCACCTTGACTTCAACAAAGCTTTTGACACTGTTCCACATAGAAGATTGATAAATAAGCTGGGTAGGCTCGGGTGGGCTGAAGTTGGTCAACTGGGTGGCAAACTGGTTGATGGGCAGAAAACAGAGAGTGGTGGTAAATGGTATACAGTCAGAAGAGATGCAAGTCACAAGTGAGGTACCTCAGGGATCAGTCCTGGGGCCAGTCCTCTTCAACATCTTCATTAGTGACCTTGCAGATGGACTAGAGGGTAAGGCTTGTCTGTTTGCAGATGACACCAAGATCTGTAACAGAGTAGATGATCCAGATGGGTGGCAGAATGAGAAGAGATCTGGATAAACTAGCAAAATGGTCAGAAGAGTGGCAACTGGGATTTAATGCAAAGAAGTGCAAGATCATGCACATAGGGAAGAGAAACCCTTAAGCCACCTGTAGGCTGGGAGGGGAGTTGTTAGCAGTCACAAAGGAAGAAAGAGACTTGGGCATCATCATCACTGATGACCTGAAATCATCCAAGCAGACCTCTAAAGCAGTAGGTAAGGCTAGGGGGGTGTTAGGGTGTATTAGTAGGGGTATCACAAGTCGTAAGAGGGAGGTAATAATCCCTCTTTACAAGACACTGGTTAGGCCCCATCTAGAGTACTGCGTGCAGTATTGGAGGCCACACCTTCACAAGGACATTAACCAAATTGAGGCAGTCCAGAGAAGGGCAACCAAAATGGTGCAGGGACTGCATCAGAAGACATAGGAGGACAGATTAACAGAGCTCAATATGTATACCCTTGAGCAAAGGAGGGAGAGAGGTGATATGATCGAGGCATTCAAACACCTTAAGGGCATTAACAAGGTGAAAGAGTCTAACATGTTTAAATATAAGAAAAATAGCAGGACAAGAGGACACAGCATGAGATTAGAGGGGGGGGCCGATTAAGGGGGAATGTGAGGAAATTCTTTTTCACAGAAAGGGTGGTGGATGCATGGAATGGCCTACCTTAAGAAGTGGTGGCTATGAATACAGTGCAGGGCTTCAAACAGGCATGGGATAGGCATAAGGGAGCAATACAAATGAGTATGAATAGATAGGCCACTGACAGAGCAAAGGCCGATGGCACATTTATAAGGTAGAAAAAGAAATGGGCAGACTGGATGGGCCTTGCGGTCCTTATCTGCCGTCAACTTCTATGTTTCTATGTTTCTATTGCACCTTGTACTATAGAACTGTATGCAGTCTCCCACCCCCCTAAAGAAGAATTTGCCTGGGAAAAGGAATGAGGGTCACCTATCTCTCACCAGGGGTGGGAATCATGTAACGAACTGGCCCATGTGTCCTCCTGGAATACTTGGAGCCACTTGATAAGGAACATAATTTCACATGGTTGGTATCACCCCCCGCACTTCATAGCATGGGTCTGGTTCCACATGCTCACTGCTGGAGGTGTTCCCAAGGCATGCGGCTTTCTCTCACATTCTTTGGGAGCACCATAGACTGTGTCCCTACTGTGAGGGGGTGCTTGATGATTGCAACACCATAATATGCATAGGCATCAACCACTCCCTAGGTTTAGTGCTGCTGGGAGATGTCTTGACTCTCAGACATCTCTGAGAATGTCACCATAGCTGGCTGCTTGCTGCTCTACTGAATGCTAAGTAGTTAATCAATATGAAATGGAGGCAGACAGACCCTCCTTCTCTTCTTCAGTGCATCATTCTTAGCCTGATTAGCCCACTTTATAAGTTTTTTGCATAAATCCACACAAAACAATGCAGAATACCGACTTACATGGCAGCCAGACCTCAGATACCATCTCTGCAGTGTAGCCCCACCCCCAGTGGATAACCCACCACAATCAGTGACCGATCAAGATGAGATTTAAGTCCCTAAGGTTACTGTGGAAAAGTTTAAATAATTAATCACTATAGTATAATAGGCATAGGTACACTCTGGTTCTATGTGTACTGTATGTACTTCATGTCTGTTTAGACTCTTACAGGTTCATGATCATAATATCACAACATAACGGCTGCCTGATAGTGATATGCTGAAAGTATTGAATGCTTTGAATACCTTGGTCACCTACTAATATATGTCTGTTTACATTGTCAAAGGTAATATCTTTAAATAAAGATTTTTGTGATAAAAAACAATACTGTAATAGCAATAATTAAATATGTTCTGGAACATAAGTGCTATATATTGGGGAGAAAAGGTAATCATGGATGTGTCCTTCTTTAGCTTTTGAATCTTAGCACTTAGCGGGTATTAATAATCACATTTTTGCAGTGATACCCATTTTGTATGTGCTATCTTTTAGAGTGTGCCTAAGTTTGTCATTATTGTTAGTTTTGGGAGTGGCTATGCTCTCGGGCATACCAGACCATGGTACTGAGTTCATTCCTCTTTGTTTTTTTTTTTTCATATAAGGTCCATTCTATGGGGAGAACAGACAATCATGGAGAAACCAGGAAGAGACAGAGAGAGAGAGAGAGAACGGAGAAGAGAGAGAGAGAGAGAGAGAGAGAGAGAGGGCGAGGGAAAGGGAAAGGACATAGAGTGGAAACCGAGAAAGTGGCTTGTGTTATTATGGGGTTGTATGGGCAGACTAGATGGTCCATGGGTCTTTTATTTATTTATTTATTTATTTATTTGAAACAATCGGAATTACAAACCTTTGAGTCACAGACTCTTTTGCAAAGGCTCCACGTCGGTTACAAAGGGTGGAGGGAAGACAGATACAGTAGAGAACATACTTGAAACAGATAGAATATACATAACAAAATCACAGGAGTATTCCAGGCAAAACTAATGACTGATAAGGAAGTTAGGCTGCAATCTTGGGTTACCCAGGCAGGGAATTGGTGAGTTACGTGGGGCCTTGTGAGACCCTGAGTCAAGAGTAGGGGGAGGGAGGGCGTTCATCTGGGTGAGCAGAGTTAGCCAGCAGTCACATATGGCTCTTTCAAGGAGGTGAGCGTTGAGGCCTGCTTTAAATTGAGAGATGCTGTGGGTCTGTGCAAGTGAGTGAGGTAACGATTGAGCCAGAGAGGCGCTCGGTATCGGAAGGATCTTTGCCCCTAGAGAGGTTCTACATTGAGGTACAAGAAAGGGAGCTATGGAGAGTCTCGTATTGCATCCGTGGAGGTGCAGAACTGATTAAGGGGAAAAGTCCACGGGGCTAGTGTGAAGGTGTATTTTTGGCGAGGATGCAGGTGTGGAACTGTAATCGATGTTGGAAGTTTAGCCAGCCAGATAAAGCATAAAGATCACAGGTGGGTTAGCCTCTCACAACCAGTGACTAGGCGGCAGGCTTTGTTCAGGACAATGTTTATCCTATTCAGGAGGTGGGTTCAGCTGAGCCGTATATAGTGATCCCATAGTCCACCAGGGAGAGGATGGAGGAGGTGACTGCGAGCTGCATAGCCTTGGGGGTAAGCAGTGCTTGAGCTGGCACAGGAGGCCACCCTAGAGCTGATAGAGGAGGAGAGAATTTGGGTATGCCTCTGGTAAGAGAGGAGGTGTCTAAAGTGACACCTAGATATTTGAAATCGAAACTTGTTCCAGAGGGGCACCTATTATGCTCTTGATGAGGAGAGCAGACTGACTATAAGGACTTTGGCGGTGGGCAAAATCATGGACTTAGTTTTTATAGTTGATAATTAGGCGGTGTTCAGAGAACCAGGTCTCTAGTTCCCGGAATTGCCTTTGAAGGGTCTGCTGGAGGGCGGTAGGGTGGGCGTGTTTCCCGAACAGAAACGCATCATCGGCATAGAGGAGCAACTGACCGCTGCAAGCCTTAGGGAGGGAGTTTAGGAAGAGGGTGAACAGCAGTGGGCCTAGGATAGACCCCTGAGGGACCCCAGAGGAAACTGTTTTAGGGGTGGAGAGGGTAGAGCATATCCTGACTTGTTGCGTATGGCCTGCGAGGTAATCCTTGAACCAGGTCAATGTCTCGGGGACCACATTTAGTGTAGGGAGGACCTGAAGCAGAAGCTCGTGATTTACCGTGTCGAAGGCCTTGGTTAGGTCCACGTATATGGCCCCGCAATTGAGCCATGGTCAAGGGCTTGTGTAGAACGAGGTGAGCTCTGTGAGAGCGTGATGGTACTATGACCTGAGCAGAGCCATGCTGCTCCTGGCTGAGGAGCATATGCTTAGTTAGGTGTTCGTTAGCTGGTCAGAGACCATTCTTTCTAGGGCTTTGGAGAGGGGTGGTATAGAGATGGGTCTGTAGTTACTGGTGTCAGTGGGGTCCCCCCCTTCAGGATGGGAGTGATTATGGCTCTCTTCCAGGTAGAGGGGAACTGGCCTAGGCAGAGTGAGAGGTTAAGAATTTTAGTGAGGTGGGGTAGCGTGGCATCAAGGGAGAGCCTCAGGAGTTTAAGATCAAGGGTGTCATTGCTATAGCGGGTATTAGAGATAGCCCTGGTAATATAGCATTTTGCCTCGTGGTAGGTGATGACTCGAAGCCGGAAGGGGGGTGTTGGAAGAACTCGAGTTGGGGGGGGAGTGAGGAGGGAGGTGTGGGAGAGATCAGAGAAGGCCGAGCTAAGGGCTTCAGCGATAGTGGGATGATCCTGGGTGACCTCACCATTAATAGTGAGTTGCGTGGGGGGGGGAGCGAGATTTGCCACTGAGCTCCTTTATGTTGTCCCAGAATTTTTTCCCAGCACCCCAGGTAGAGGTTAGGGTGTGTTGGTAGTAGAGGGCTTTAGCCTGCCGCAAAGCCCATGTACATTTATTACGAGCCTCCCTGTAAAGTTGTCTATCCAGGGTGCTTTGGGAGTCTAAGGCTTTGTGCCAGAGGTTATCTCTTTGCTGAAGCAGGCTAAGTAGTGGGAGTGTGATCCAAGGGGTGGATCTGGATTTCGCAACTTGCTTAGAAAAGGGGGCGTATAAGTCACAGGCTTTGTTGAAGGTGGTTATGAAGTAAGCCAGGGCGAAGTCAACTGACTGGGCAGTGTAAATGGGTAGCCAGTTGCAGTTGGTTAGGTGGGCTTTAAGGTTCTTTAGACCGCCCTTTTTCTGCAGTTATGTTTCTATGGTAAGAAAGGAAAAAGGAGGCTAGGTTCAGAGGCAGGTATGGGTAATGTGTTTACAGAAAAGAGCTTTCAGGGTAAAAGGTGAGGAAAAAGAATAAAAAGAAGTAGGGATTTAGATCAGATAAGAGGATGCCTTCTGGAGATAGCTACCTGCTCGGAGGATGACTTGGGGTAGTGGTAATGGTCCCAATATGGGGCTCAAGGTTTTACAATGTTGTGCACTAATATGGTTTATCACTTTTCTCTTCCTTTTAAGGAGTGACAGGAACGGTGATGTTGAATGGTTTACCAAATACAGCAACTGTTCCAGAAAACAGTCCAGCCAACACAATAATCGCTAACTTCTCTGTGACCTTAACAAGTCCATCAGCTGCTGTGGCTACAGGATTTCCCATCATTATAAACACCAATCCCCTCACAAAAGCTTTTACAATTTATCCTAAAGTAACGTACTATGAGGTATGTATAAAAGTATTCGCAATCAGTGCCTATCTAGCGAAATATTATTGTTAAGGTTTGCACAGCTTAAGGAAACTATATAACTGGTTTTGTTTACATTAGTTTTTTTTTTCCTGCTGCAGTAATTCATGCAAAGAACATAAGAATTCAGGAGACAGAAAAAAAAAACAAAGAGGTCCATCTAGACTGTCCCACTAGCGTATACCCATCAAATACCTGTGTAACAAAACAGGCTTAGGTTAACAAAACATCTTGTTTAACTCTAAACTGCAGTGTTGTCAATTAGTTTTCGGTTATCCCCAAGTGATCACTCTGTACAGTGCACAGAATAACAGACTTACATTTATTAACCAGAGTCAAAGTTTTGTCGGGTTGTCTTGATGGCCCAGCAATAGCACATCATGCTAGAAGAAGAAGCAGTAGCAGAAGAAGAATTAAAATTTATGTAGTATGTCCAAACTGAGTGCGCACTGGGAAGTGGTGTACAGAAACAACCGAAATGCAGACAAAAAGTTTCCAGCACACACAGCCTCCTTAGTGGGATGCATTAAACACTAAAGTCGGTAGTGAAAATAATCCATTTTAATGAGCTTCCAGGAGCCACATTCTGCCTGACATGCTTCGGATAAAAAATCCTTCATCAAAGGCTGAGGAACATCGCTAACTGCCAAACATATATTGGGTGAATTACACCATGTGATTATGCAATTCAAACAACTGATGCTCCCTCAAATAAGGGAGTGGTAACAAATCCAGTCCTTGCATAAGAACATAAAATTAAACCATCAATTTAATATGAATAATAAAAAACCTCCCAATGTGATATAAAGGCACCATAATAGTCGCATTTAAAAGGCCTTACCTAATATAATACAAAAACCCATAAGATAAATAAGAAACTAAGACACATGGGCCCAGATATTCAAAAGGGTTGCGCGTAGCGCAACCCACTGATGCGCCCCGATGCGATATTCAAGAGGGAAAAGTGCATGGCACAAATCCCGATGTGTTGAAGCGCATCAGTAATGTATGCAGGCGCAGGTGGGGGGGGGGCGTGCCCATGCATACCCTGCACATCCTGATATTCAGCCCGGGATGTACATAGCCATGCATGCGCAACCCCTACCTGTGCCAGTACAAAGTTGACCCCCCCCAAAAAAGGAACAACTGATGGCCACCCACAGGTGAGCTGCCGCATTGCAGGGCGCAACATGGCAGCTGCCACCTGTGGGTGGCCACCCGAGCTCCGGCTGCACCTGGCGATGCCCCCCCATGCCTGATCGTGGGCATTTGTAAAAAAAATAAGAAATCTGTCCAATATCCCTGGTGGTCCAGTGGACCGCTGCTCACCCGATTGCAGGCTCAGTAAAATAATTATATCCCCAATATCCCTGGTGGTCCAGTGGACCTGCCCGCCCAATCGCGGGCTAAGTAATAAAAGTTATATCCCCAATATCCCTGGTGGTCCAGTGGACCCACCCACCCGATCACGGGCTAAGTAATAAAATTATATCCCCAATATCCCTGGTGGTCCAGTGGACCCCCACCCCACCCGCCCACTGAATCCCACCGCCCACCCCCGTCAGTGGTGGTGGCAGCACCACCCACCTGCCACCCGCTGCCCACCACTGACAGCGCCGGTGGGATGTCGCCATTGGTTCATGGCGTGAGCCAATGGCGTGCAGCTCATACAGTATCCATATTCCAGATATGTGAATGGGATCCCATTCACATATCTGAATGTGTAGTACGGTATGGGCTGCATGCCCATTGGCTCATGCTGTGGACCAATGGGCGCACAGCCCTACCGATGGTGTGTCGGTGGGCGGTAGGTGGGTGCTGCCACCCACCGCTGCCCTGGGGGAGTGGGGTGGTGGGATTCAGTGGGCGGGTGGGGTGAGGGGTCCACTGGACCACCAGGGATATTGGGGATATAATTTTATTACTTAGCCAGCGATCTGGTGGGCAGCAGTCCACTGGACCACCAGGGATATTGGACAGATGTCTTATTTTTTTACAAATGTCGGTGATCAGGCAGACAGCGGTCCACTGGACCACCAGGGATGTATGCTTTTCCTCTTTTTTACTGCAGCCCATGATCGGGCTGTGGAGCAGATTGCCGGCTGCAGGGGCGTCCCCGCCCGGCTGCTGCCTGGCAGGACGCCAGGTGCAAGTTGCCGGGGATCAGCGCACCTGCATGCAAATGAGGCCATAATGACATGCAAATCGCCCCATTTGCACCTTGCATACATTATGGCCCCATTTGCATGTCAAGTTTTGAATATCGTGGTTGCAGTGCATAGCGCAATGGAACTTGCCCTAGCACATCTCCATGCTCCACTCTGGCCACTTGCGCTGGTGCAGTGCCACTGCACCATGCACACTGTGGGTGGCCAGGGTGCAATATTCAATGATGCTGTGCCATGGCACAGCTCTGTTGAGTATTGCCCAGTCCACACCCCTGTGCAGCCAAGTTGCGCTGCGCCCAAGCTTGCACCACAGCCTGGCGCAGTTTGAATAACTGGGCCTCTGTGTACAAAAAGAACCATGGAATAAGGGGGGGAAGGGGGGAAAAGGAAAAAAGGGGTAAGGGAAACATGGACAGGAACAAGGAGGGATAGACAAAGAAGGAGGAAAAAAAGGAAGCAACTGGACGGGACAAACAAAAGAAGGGGAAATTGTACTCATCTTATTAATAAATATAAGTACATATAAATCCAAATGCAAATCATATATATTTAGTAAGTATATCAATATCAATAAAACTGGGACATAAAGGAGCAAAGAGACTAGGGAACATCAATCTTATAACTTGGAAACTAGAACGTATCACATTTAATATCAACTGCAGCTTATATATTGATACTGTAAATCTAGTTGCCTCTGCGTTTTTTCAGGTAGGGGCGCAAATCAATGTGGGCACTAAGTCCTAGTTTTTTATTGGACCTCAAGGTAAGGATCCAGAAATTCTCCCTCTGTAAAACCAGGTTATCAAAATCCCCGCCCCTTGGACGTCTACACACCTTGTCAATGGCCATAAAATTGAAAAATTGAGCAGCATCGACAAACAGTTCCATAACATGGAGGGCAGTTTCATATGTACTATCTCTTCTCTGTATCACCTTCACATGTCCACCCAACCTTATTTTAAAACTCCGGGTAGTCTTTCCAATGTAAAATGCCTGGCATGTACATGTTGCCAGATAGATGATCCCCTTGCTGTTAGAGGTAATGCATTGTCTAATGTTATAATTCTTATCAGCATTATGGCTAGTAAAATCTTTTTCCTGTACAACATATTTACAGTACATGCATCTCTTGCATTTAAAATAGCCCTGGATCTGATTCAGCCAAGTGTTCATCTTGTTCTCTTTATAATGGCTATGAACAAGCAGGTCCCTCAATGTGGGTGCCCTCTTGTAACACATGCGCAATGGCTGTTTTACTACTTCTGTTAAACCAGGGTCTGCACTTAAAACATGCCAATGTCTGTGCAAAATAATCTCCAATTCTCTTGATTGAGCTGTATAGCCAGTGACAAAATTGAACCTATTATCGGGTTCCCTTTCCTGTGTGCTAGTACTCAATGGAGACTCCCTGTCTGTTGTCTGTGCTCTTGCATAAGCTCTATCAATAACTTCTGTGCCGTAACCCCTTTGGGTGAGTCTGTCCCTCATGACAGCTGCTCCTGTTTCATACCCTTCTTGGGTGGAGCAATTATGCATTGTCCTGAGGAATTGACCCACAGTAATATTAAGAGCCACATGTGGTGGATGGCAGCTGTTTGTAAGAAGGATGGTGTTTCCATCAACCTCTTAGTGAAAAATCTCTGTTTGTATAACTCCATCTACACCTCGAATAAGTTTCATATCCAAATACTCAATATCATATTTACTGGTCCTACATGTAAATTTGAGGTTAGAATTAATGGAATGCAAAAATTCTAAAAATTCATATAAATTCAAGACATCCCCTTTCCATAAAACAAATACATCATTTATGTATCGTTTCTGTCACAACAGTTTATCATGATATTGATTGGATGTCTCTGAGTAGATGGTTTCTTCCTCCCACTTGCCAACATATAAGTTTGCTATAGATGAGGCACAAGTTGCCCCCACAGCTGTCCCTTTGATCGGATGGAGCATTTCATTATTGAAGACAAAAACATTACATTTTAGTACACATTCCAAAAGCTTAATGATCAGTTCAGTTGGGAGAGGGAGACTCCCAGGCATCTTGTTTAAGAAATAGGCTGCCGCATCCAATGCCCCTTCATGCGGGGTATTGGTGTAAAGGGATTTGATGTCAAGAGTTACCATAAGAACATCCTTGTCAAGTTTCATATTTTTAGCAAGGTTAAGGACTTCCTTGGTGTCCTTAATATCTGATGATAGTTTGTGAACCAGTGGTTTCAGAAAAGAATTGCAGTATTTAGAAAGAGGCTCAGTCAGTGGCCCAATGCCACTGACTATAGGCCTCCCTGGAGGGTTACTTAGAGTTTTATGCACTTTTGGCAACACATAGAAAGTGGCTCTGGTGGGATTCGAAACTTTCAAAAAGTCCCTGATGTGTTTGTCAATAATCCCTTGTTCAAACGCTGAATCAATAATGTTGTCAATACTGTATTTATAATCTACAGTGGGGTCTTCCCTTAGTCTTTCATAGAAGCTGTTATTGCTGAGTTGTCAGTGGATTTCTGCTAGGTACATCTCTTTATCAAACAAAACCACAGCTCCCCCTATATCAGCCTGTTTGCTTATAAGATTGTTAACCTGCTGTAATGTTGTCACAGCTTCTCGTTCACAACTACTTAGATTGTTAAAAAAATCAGAGTGTGCAGTGTTGAAAAAATTCTCCAAGTCTGTTTCCACCAGTTCTTTAAAAACACTAACTGCTGTGCAGGTCGGAGGGCAGAAAGTGGAGGGGTTTCTAAAGCTAGTGTCATTTGTATATTCATTCACAAAGTTTACATTCTTCTTGTTAAAGAAGGCTTTAAGGTTGAGTTTGCGGCAGCTCAAATTTAAATCAATTATAGTCTGCACTCTGTCGAGGGTTCGAGTGGGGGAAAAGCTCAGTCCCTTTCTGAGCAATTGTGATTCATTCTCGGTAAGCATATGTTTAGATAAATTGATAACTTGTATAGGAATGTGTGTTTCATCAAGATTGCTAACCTCCTCTGTCGTCCCCTCCCTCTGCAGTTCCTCCTCCATTGATATCTCCCTCTGCTGCGATTCATTTGAAAACCATTTCTGTATGGATAGCCTCCTTCTTCTCCCCCTTCTTGTTCTCTTCCTGTGTCGAAATCTCAGTTTCTTACTCGGAGTCTCGGGTTCCGGTCAGTAACATTGTGGAACAAAATAAAGTGGACAAAAATAAAGTGGTAAAAAGTGTCACCATCAATATTGGCAGCACAAAATGTAGCATGACAGAACAATGCAGGCCACACGAGATGTAGGTAGCAAACAACGTCCATCGCATGGAGGCACTGCAATGGAACGCACAGCTGCAGGCACCCGTGCACAGGAACAGCACAGGGGGGGCAGGGAGATGGAACGGGGAAGGGTGCAACCACCACTGGGGGAAGCAGGCCACTGGACACCTACCATGGTAATCTAATGGCACAGGCACCCACATGGTGGGGTACCCCCACCCAGAATGCTGAGTGATGGAGAATGTGCACTAGGGTAACCACTGGAGGACAAGGAACCATGGCCACCATGTGGATGGCCGTGTATAATGCAAGGGGCCAGGAACACAAGCCAGCATGTCCCCAGCAACACACACAGCACACAGGACAGGCAAGATGGCATGCTGGCTTGTGCTTCTGGCCCCTGTGGTTCTAGTGTAGTGTCTCCATACGGTAGATGTTTGCTACCTGTGTGTCGTGTGGCCTGCATTGTTCTGGCACGCTACATTTTGTGCTGCCAGTATTAATGGTGACACTGTTTTTGCTGCTTTATTTTTGTCCACTTTATTTTGTTCTGCGATGTTACTGACTGGAACCCAGTCTCGGGCTCCTGAGAGGTAACTGGGGGCTGTACTGAGGTGCATTGTAGGGGGCATATCCTACAGGAGGCTGTGAATCCAGGTTAGGTGTTTCCCTCTGAAAATAATGGTCGCAATACAATCCTTCACCATCTGATTTGCTGCTATCTGTACTATATTCAAAAGACACATTCCTGTTTGGTTTTAAAATCCCTTTTAATTATTTTTTCTTGCAGTTAAAAATGTCCCCCTTCTCAAAGTCTCCTTTGTCCTGTATCAATTTAGTGTGTTTCACGCTCTGTAACTCTGCATCCAATTTGATAATAGAGTCTCTAAGTTTTCTATTGAGTCTGTCAAATTCTGAATGTTCTCTAAATTTCAAAACTTCAGCTTCTAGTTTTTTGAGTGTCTTAGTTTCTTGTTTGTCTTACGGGTTTTTGTATTATATTAGGTAAGGCCTTTTAAATGTGACTATTATGGTGCCTTTATATCACATTGGGAGGTTTTTTATTATTCATATTAAATTGATGGTTTAATTTGATGTTCTTATGTAAGGACTTGATTTGTTACCACTCCCTTATTTGAGGGAGCATCAGTTGTTTGAATTGTTTAATCACATGGTGTAATTCACCCAAGATATGTTTGGCAGTTAGCGATGTTCCTCAGCCTTTGATGAAGGATTTTTTATCCGAAGCATGTCAGGCAGGATGTGGTTCCTGGAAGCTCATTAAAATGGATTATTTTCACTACTGACTTTAGTGTTTATTGCATCCCACTAAGGAGGCTGTGTGTGCGCTGGAAACTTTTTTGTCTACATTTATATAGTACTATTCATACACACTGTATAATGAAGTGCTTTACAAGCAGTGAAAGAATGGTAGTGAAGTGATGGTAAACATGTGGTGGCAGTTATTTCATACCTTATACCCACATGCAGCCTTGAACAATTGCATGAACTGGTTTTATGGGAAGGGGAATGTTGTACAGGACACTGGGGAAAATCCCCTACTCTTCCAGTAGGGGGAGCCTCTGTCTCACATGATGGAGGAGCAAGTGCTGGAGGAGATGGATGTGCAGGAAGAGGTGGTTGTGCTAGATACAGAACTGGAAATCGAGAATAAGGAGACTTCGGAACATGGAACTAAACTAGTTTTTGAAAACATTTCTGAGTTGTTACCTACTTTTATCACGCAAACAGTGGACATTAAGACACATTCGAGGGATGCGGAGACACAGAAGGAGAAACAAAGGAATATCACCCACGATCCCATGCAAGTCTTTATACCAGAGCAACAAAATATAAACCTGACCTCAGGAGAGGGATATCAGGCACAAGAGACAGCTGCAGTGAGGAAGCAGCAACCGGGAGATGATGTGGGAATATCACGGAGCGCGGTCGCACTGACAGTGACGGCACAAATACAACAGCAATTCAGAATCCAGGAAGGGGAAATGCCAGGCAGAGAAACATGGACTGCTGCAGCTGCCTTAAGAAATGCGGGATAGGCACAAAATAAACAAGGAACTTGGATCCCAGACCCAGAACGGATCGACCCGAACAGGGCCAGGGTGTTTCGAATAAAGAAAGGACTGCAAACTGTACAACAAAACAAACAGACTTGCAAACACGGAGCTCTGGTTGAAATTCAGATGAAACTACACAGGCACCTCATCAAATTTCTGCTGGGGCCACAAAACAAAATGAGACAAATAAAAACGGTATGCATACCGATATTGATGTGAGGCCTAGTACTTCAGGGGGCGGGGGAAGTTTCAGAAGGACTAGTGATACTAGTAAGCATTAATCACCAATGAAGGTGGCATCTCATGGGGAGTTAATGCATGGTTGGGACCACTGTGGCATGAGGCCGGAGGCTGAGTGTGTACAACGGTCCAACCATGCATTAACTCCCCATTAGATGCCACCTTCAGAGGGGATTAATGCGCTTGTAACATGGCAAGTGCAAAGCTAGCATTTGGGAGATCATGTTTCATTTCTTATGGAACACTAATAATCACAACCACTTATTCCACCTGTGAAATTATGCTGCACATCTGTTACTTTTTAAGGCTCTGTATAACTGGAAACGTGCGCGTGCATGTTCCTGAGCCGACATCAAGTTATATAGTGGCTATCACTTTGTGACACGTTTCATCTGTGGTGTACATATGAACATCAACATACAATATTGCTGACACCTGCAAACTTCCTACTTGCGCAGCAATACTGTTTCTGCACGCTCGTTTTTATCTAACATCAATGGTGTGCTGCATTGTGGGACACATTTCTTCCATGCATTGCTTTGTATCCCCCAGCAGTGAGAGTACTTCTGTGCCCTGCCTGTAGAGTGCGGCCGTCGCTATTCTGATCAATAGGTGGCACTGTCCAACGAGCACAGGAGTTCTCTTCTCTTTTGGCATTCCTGTGTTTTGTGCCGCATGCTGTTGCACTGCAAATCTGCTCCCATTATTATTCTCTGCATGCCCCCACTCACCGCGCGGCACACACCACACTTTTCTGTTGCACACATACCTTACCTCCTCCCATTCGTCCCTCCGCTGCCTCACAATTCAGACACTTGCCGCCGGAGCCCGTTTTGCCTGAGGTCTCGGTTCTCATTCCCACCAATAGGTGGCACTTTGACACAGTAACACTGAGTCTCTTCTCTTTCACAGTAATCTATTAATCAACTGTGACTCCCAGTCCTCTGTTCAATCACTCTGCGATTTCTACAGTATCAAGTGCGTGAGTCCCTGTGGCCTTTCTTTCCTATCTGCAGAGTTTCACTCTTGCAGGATCGAGGGACACATTCCTGCACTATCTGTGTTCTACCTGCCAGTTCGCTTTTATGGGCTGTGTTTGTCGCGCCACCTATTGGTCGAACTGCCCCTACCTTTTCAATTACACATAGCTTTCTAAGCGCGTTCCCGATCTCAACACAGCATTATCGTCTCATAACGCCGTGTTGCTCTTCTACCAGCTGATGCCCTTGCACCAATCCTGTTTCTTCCCTGTACTACTTCTATTTGTGCCATGTTACAAGATCACATAATACCAGTGGAAATGATGATGGAAGGTCAGGAGAAAGACAGAAGGAAAAAACAAGAAGTTTTATTATGTCTGACCTATTCAAACATAAACTAGAACAGGCACCTAGGAGGAATGCTGTTAGACTTAGATATAGGGGAGGCCTCCCACCACAGCCTGTCAGATATGTTGCAAAACAGTTGATTAAAACTTCTGTGCAATTCACTGCTGCTGATATTTATGCTCTGATACCTACATTATGAGAGGATACATTTGATATCAGCTTTAAAACAAATACCAATTTAGAAAGATTTTGGTTAAAGTACAACTCTCAAACAAACACCTCTGTGGTCTCCTTTTTATGCAATAGCCCTGACAAAACCTATGATCAAAATAATAACCATAATGTTCAGAAATGAGGGAATAAATGTGAGTGACATTAGCCACTGGCTCCAGAACAGGTGTGATGTTCTAGGCCCACCAGAAGCTATTATTGACACCGAAGGTTTATGGACAGGGGGTGGAAGTTCAAAGTAAAACTTTTTCAAGTTAACTCTGAAATTATACACCTACCCAACAGCTTTTTCTTGGGTAAAGACAGATGGGTATGTTTTTGAGGGGGACAGCCTAGGGCATGCTATAAATGTGGGGCAAAAACAGTACGTGTGATAGGTTAAAATGTTCATTATGTGGAGGGCATGGGCAGTCTACTGATAATTGTGAGAACATTTTCCAATGTAATCTGTGCGATGAAAAAGGACACGCCTTTCATCAATGTCCCTGGGTGTGGCATAATAGAGGAGAAGGGTGGGATCAAGATAATTTGGTACAAAATGCACAAGATAAGCGATGAGGCCCTGAGTACACAAACACACACTTTCAGAATTTAACTGCAGAGCCAGAGGTACCAAGGGAACAAGATGGGGAGATTCAAGAGCAGGGGGAAAGGGAAGGAATGGTACTTCAAACTGAACAAACTTTAGAGCAGGGAGATCAGACAGACCCTAATACACAGGACACGAAAGAGGGACAAAAGGGACAGGGAAGGAGTGGAGAACCACAAGAAAACCAGACTTTTTCCTCTGCAGGAGAACAGAAAACTCAAATGACAAGGAGGGTAACCAAAGCACAGGCAAAAAGTATGGCATCACCCTTTGTAATACACATTCAAAACACCTTTGCCCCTTTACAAAAAGATTGGGGTACTCTGAACAGGAATCAGAGAATTCCCATAAATCAGAGGCATCAGAAATGGAGGAGGAGGATACAAGGCCTATAGAAGAAACTAAAAAGAAAAAAAGGAAAAAAAAGGAACATTAGGCAACAAAAAGGCACCTAGTATTGACTGATTATACTTTAAATTCCCCCACAGTCTTATGACTACTTTTTCAGTGGCTTCTTTTAATGTATGCAGCTAGCACTTCTTGAATACCTTAACCAACTGGATAATGACATCTTTTTCTTTTTTTTTACAAGAAACCAAATTACAGTCATTATTTGAAGCAGAACAACTAAAAAGGAGTTGGGTGTGGGGCCCATCCTATTGGACTTTTGGGGAAGACACGGCAGACGGGATAGGTATACTTTTTAGGGGAATGAACTTTTCTATTACTCGAGTCATAGATGTGCTACCAGGAAGGACCTTAATTTTAGATTGCAAATACAGGGATTTATTTTTCCGACTAATAAATATCTATGCACTGCAAACTAAAACTTCCAGGATCTAATTATTTGAAGAAATAAAAACATTTTTGTGTACACATAAACACATCATTTGGGGGGGAGACTTCAACTGCAGTTTAGATGTTAAATATAAGGGGGAGACAGAACACAAAATCTATTGTGATTCCAGAAGTTTAAAAAACATAGTAACAGACACTAACTTAATAGATGTGTATAGAACGCTGAAGAAGGATAAAGGTACTACATATCATAGATGTACTTATGCTACTAGAATAGATTATTTTTTGGTATCCAAATACTGTACGCCTACCCACATGAGCATTAAACCCACTGAATTCTCAGACCACTATATTCTACAGGCATTTTTAAACTTAGCCTCAATGCCACCTAGGTTATTGTCTCAGCCCTCCAGATGGAGAATAAATGCTTCCGTTCTTGATATACAAGAAGTTAAATCACAGGTAGAACTACTATTAGCAACCAGAATCTCAGTGCAATGTATGTACAAGAATTTATGGGACTGGTGGTCTGATACAAAAAAGGAACTACAAAACTTATTTAGGAGATATGGAAAAAAACCAGTCAAATACTGATTACTTGAAATATTTAGGTTATAGAAACCAGTTATATAAATTAATGTCCATTCCAGTGAAAGACCAACATAAATACAAACACCAAATAGCAGAAATAAAGAAATTAATATTTTCATATCAATACAGTAGAGCAAAGTCACTAGAGGCTGAAATGTGGTATGGAACTCAAAAGCAACTTGCAGTAGAGCTCTACATGGCCTGCAAGCAATGGCTAGATAAAACTATGACAGGACTATATAAATCTGGTGGCTCTTTGGCAAAAATAAATATAGATATTTTGTTAGTGGCACAAAAACACCTAAAGGAAGAGTTCTCAAAAAAACTGGAACATGAAATAAATTTTAGATTCATCATGAATGCTCCATTACCACACTTGCAGACTGATTATTATGAAGGTTTGGAGAAACCCATTTCACTGGAAGAAATTAACAATATTATTAGGGACCTAAACACAGGATCGTCACCAGGTCTGGACGGCCTAACAAATTATTTTTTTATAAAAAAATATGCACACAAACTGAGCATAATCTTACAGCCAGTATTTAATTACATCCTAAATTCAGGACAAGAGATTCCTGAATTAGGGACAGCTGTTATTAGTTACATTTTTAAGAAAGGAGATAGGCATGATATTAAAAACTGGAGACCCATAAGCCTGTTAAATTGCGATTATAAAATATTAACAAAAATATTATGTAAGACTCCAAAAAGTAACAGGAGTATTAATAGATATAACACAAACATGTGCAATACCCCTGAGAAATATTCAACACAACCTATTTATGTTAAGGGAATTATTTGAGGGAAGAAGGAAGTATCAGGATACATATTAGCCTTGGACCAGGCCAAAGCATTTGATAAAGTATGACATAATTCTTTGCTACAAATTCTGACAGCTTATGGTATACCAGATAGAATGGTGGGGTGGATAAACATTTTGTATAAGGGTGCTTGTTTTTTACCCCAGATTAATGGAAATTTTGGAGAGACACAGGTACTACAAAGAGGTTTGCCACAGGAATGCCCGCTGAGCCCCCTATTATACTCCTTTGCAGTAGACACTATAATTCACCAAATTAAATTGGATAATACAATAGTGGGGATAGCCCCACATTATATTTTACAGACTGAGAAAATATCATCTTATGCGGATGATGTATGTATTTTTGTAAATTCCAGTACATCAGAGAAGTGAACATTGCAAATGTTTTTAAAATTTGGTCAAATAGCAGGGACAGAGATTAACCTAAATAAAAGTGTGGCAATACCACTAGGGGACAGATTAGAGAACAAAGATGGGATAAAAGATATCTCAGGAGTAAGCATCAAATCTGAGCCTCAGAAAATTCTGGATATATGATTCCTCCCAGATAATCCTGCTTTGTTTAATTGGGAAATTAAACTGTAAATATGTGAATCAAAGGTGAAGATATGGAAGTCATGGAAACTAGGCAAGAAGAAAAGAGTGCTAATAGTTAAAAAATTCCTATTACCCATATTCACTTATCTGAGCTATGTATATGCAATTCCAGCACAACTAGAAACAAGATTATTGAGTGCTTGTTTTCAAATGATATGAGGAAGTAGACTTAATCCAATGAAAATGGATGTAACTTACTTACCTATTAGGGAGGGTGGTTTGAACATGATAACTCTGATTGTGTTTTTCTATTCCGTTTTTATACATTCCCTGTTTACAACAATATTGGCTCCCCCACAGCATATATGGCAAAAATGGTTATTGCGGGCTATGCAGGGGGTTATGGGAAAATGGGAACAACAGCCACCTAAATTATTGATAAGAGATAATACACCGAGTTATGCGGAGACCTCATTAAAAAAACTGAGAATTTGGCAAAAAGATAAAGGAAACCTCTTAACTCTTAGTCGGAAAGGAATATATAATCATGTTTTATACACAACTCAGAAAACATTATTGATACTCCCAGAGTGTGCACCCACTCAGATGACTCAAGCCCTAATGACATTAACAGACAAGAGGGTTCCACTATATACATGGGATATAGGATGGCTATGTTGCCAAGGAAAATTAGGGGTGAAAGATAATATGAACCTTAAAAGTATACAGGACAGACTATGCTTCAAATCAGAGTGCAATAATGAGGAACAAACAATTCAACATTTCTTTTTTCAATGCCCAGCGGCAAAACCTTTCTGGCAAGATTTAGCAACCAGAAGGAATTGGCCATTTATCATAAGAATTAGTTATAATAGTTTAATTTTAGGGGATTATTCTGGGATATGGAAAACTTTTCATGTTAGTACCCATCATGTCATTTTTGCAATCATCAGATAATTACATGTGGCAGAGTAGATGTCAGTAGTTATTTCAGCAGCAGCAAATTGCTAACTTGGTATCATTAAAACAGATAGAAACTACAATAATGAATGTAAAAGAAAGTGATAGAAAGAAAAATCCCTTAGATAAATATAAACATTTTTGGAGGAACTTAAAACATCTCTTTTAGATTTAAACAATTTTTTCTTTCCTTTTCCTGTTCTACTTTTTGGACACAGGACATGTGGAGTATGCTAAGAGATTAATTGTGGGGATTACTGGTATGACCTTGAAATGTGTTGACTGTACATACTGACTGTGTTTTATTTTGATTTTTCTGTGTTTTCTTTTGTTTTTGCTTTTTTTCTTCTAGCATTTCATTTTGTACTCTAATGTATGTGATGTAATGTTTTCTTTTTGTCTTAATAAAAATTCCCCTACTCTCGTCAGTAGGGGGAGCCACTGACCGTCTACCAAGATGGCTAACCTGGGTGTTGGTGCAGATAGCCGGACTGTGTTGCCTGCTGTTTACACTGAGTATTGTACTGACCTTTTGCTACCAACTTTGCTGGATGTTTCTTCAGTGGCTGTTTCTGCTGTAGGTCCAATGCATTAATTGCTGCCTGCTGGTGCTCCATTTCAGATTCTCCCAACATGACCTCCTGAACGCCCAAACTTGCCATTTACTGCTCCGACTTCTCTGTTTGTGGACCCCCTTCCTCCAGGACAGGATGTCAGAACAATGGGTGTGACTCTTTTCCCTTACAGATTTCAGTGATTGGGACCCAATGTCTGCTATGCAGCCCACCAACATGCTTGCCACACAGCCTTGAGAAGCTGCCTCCCCTCTTGCAGGTTTCATGTCACACCTTGCAGGAATACCGGTTTCTCCAGCAGATCTGATTTTGGCCACTCAGGCTGCCGAATGGATTCTGTAATTGTCAGCGAACACTCTTTGGCGAGGATGACGACCTATGGACCCCTTGGCTGGGACTGGCCTTCCAACTGGAGAATTTCTTCTTTTGAGTGAGGATCTTCCTGTCTCAACTCCCACTCTGAGCGCTGACCTTTATGTGGACTCTGCTGCTGTTCCTTCAGGTATGCTGGTTTCATCTTCTTGTGATATGCCTCTCCTGTTAACTCTGTCACTTGGATGAGATCCGATGACGCTACCACATGGCTTGGATCCCTCAGCCACAGGTTCTCTACTGGATTCACTGCCACCCAGTACTGCATTTCTGTCTCCCAGGCCAGAGCACTCTGCTCAGCGCACAGGATCACAGTCACAGTCTTTGGGCATATCGGTCCCTCCTCCCTGCCCTCTGAGGGTTGCTCTGTTTGACACCTCAAAGCCACTGGTTGCAGCTCTAGTTAGCCAACAGTCTTCTGTTTAGCTTGCCCTAGACATTTCCTGCTCTGACTCTCAAGCTCCCTCTGGAGCCCATTCAGCTCTGCCTCTGCTGGCCCATATTTCACCCTAGCCTGATGCTACACCAGTGACTTCTGGGGTTCCCCCAGGACTCCTTCTGTTACCATTGATCCTGTGCTACATATTTAAAGTGCTTCTTCTCTGAGGACTGCTGCTGGGGGACAAGTTTCTACCCCTCCACATCTGCCTGTGACTCCTTTGGATGCCTCTTCACCTGGTTGGAGCCCAATAAAGGCCCTACAAATAGGCTGGATCATTGGACCGGATGGACACTGTTGGATTCCAGACCTTGCCTTATTGCTTGCCTATCAGATTGGGGGGTTGGAGACTCATTTTCCTGCTACTCGACAGCCACCCACACAATCAGATCAGGGGCCAAGTGCCCCTCCTGCTTCACCTGTGCTTTTCTCGGATCCTGGCTCCTTGGAGTTTCTTGGTGCTTCTGTTTCTGCCCACTTGCCTGCTGACCCGACCCACCCGGTTCATCTAAGACTCCTGCTGATCCTCCTTTTAAACTCTGTGATCTTTTTGCAGCCCAGCCTGCTCCAGCACTGCAATGCAACGCTGTTCATCTCAAGTACGTTGGCATGGAAGAACTTCCTCCTGACCGTTCCATTTTGGTTGAAAAGCTCTTGATGGAGTCCCTAGGTTTTGTGCAAGCTGATATCTTTAACATCATTTACATTTCTGGTTCTATCTTTTATGATGTCAGCTTTCAGCTCCACTCTTCTCTGGAACAATTTTGGACTAAATATAATCTCTTAAGGTATTCAGAACTCTGGTTGTCTTTCCAGGCTACCCCCCTTACAAGACCTATTACCCGCACTGTGACAGCAATGTTCCGTAATGAAAGTGTTGATGTTCACAATGTCACCTACTAGCTTAAGCAGCGACGTGAGGTGCTGGGGCACCTGGACATGATTTTGGATAAATACGGGATCTGGACTGCAGGTTGGAAATATAAAGTACAGCTCTGGGCCATTGACTCTGGTCTCTCCCACCTTCCTAACAGTTTCTTCCTTGGCCATGATAGAGGGGATTGTTTTTATCCGGGACACCAAAGGCCTCCTTCAAGTGTGTCTCTCTCTCTTTCTCTCTCTCTCTCTCTCCCATCTTAGTAATGTCTGTGACCAAAGACTGTCTGGAACATGGCCACATTGCCGCTCAGTGCACCAATAAGGTGAAATATAATCTGTGCCACATGGATGGTCATTCTTTCTGTGCCTGTCCTTGGACCACTCATAATAAATCAGATGAACCCCGACAGAATGACATACTCCAGGCAGTACGATGACCCAGAGACAGTTTGGTTTCAGCAGATCTGCCCCAGGTATCCTTGGGGCCTTGTCCTCCATGCTGCCTCCTTCGGAGCAGTCCACACTGATCATTCTCTCTACAGTTTCCAGTAAGTCTTCTTTGGAAACTGCTGCTGCTGTCCCGGTCCTGTTATACTCACCTTCTGCTCCTGCCACAGAGATCCTCACTCCAGAGACACATTCTAAACTTATTGATGCTTCCTCTTTACCTTCTCCTCCTTCCTGCACTGAAGTTCTTCGTAGACATTCTGTTCAGAACAGCCCCCCCCCCCGAGTGGTCCCACCTCTTGTTTCTATTGCCTCCCTTACCCTCCAGAATAGATTCGACCCTATTGCTTCTTCGAGGAATTGGAGTGATATCAAAGCAGATGTTGACTCAGATGCCTCCTCTGTGATGTCAATTGGACTAACTGGGTCCAGTAGTAATATTTCAAAATGTTGTGTAGTCTGCACTGAGGTTCATGGGTGGTTCCTCCCTCCATTGGAAACATTACAGTCACCTTGGAACCTATCAAAATTCTTAGTATTCTCTTTAGTAGCTCTAATTTACCTGTTTTAAACTGGGGTTGGGCCTTGGAACTTGGGGCTTTGCAGGTGGCCAAATGAAAATCCAGACAATTGTCTAAAAGGAAAGGGATTGGGGATGTTAAGACTTTTTTGATGCCTGTTTTTCTTACTGTCAATGCTATTTACCCCGTCCTTCTACATTTTGAAATGCGTTTGTATAGTACATTTTTTACAATGTTACAGGGGAGTGGACTCAGTCCGATTAAAAGGGATATTCTCTATCTCCTGTATGCGAAGGGAGGGTTGGACATGGTGAATCCTGTGGGTTTTTTTAATAGTATTTTTTGTTTTCATTATAATGTTATTCTTTGGTTTTCAGGACGTCCTTCCAGTTGGAAGGACTGGACAGCAGAATAGTTGGAGCCCCTTCAGCTGGAATGGCAGAAGCCCAAGCTCTGGTTTCAACGGGTTGGCATTTTCCCCAGTTTTTTTAAGCCCTTTTTGATTTTTATTACTTGTCAACATTTGTCTTGAGATCTTATCCACACTCAGCATAGAAAGCCTTTTAGAAGGCTTTACTTCTACAGAGATTGACATTTTGCCTGGGGTTCCCACTGTCCATCCTCCAACAGGCTTTATTGTATTTGAATGCTGTACATTTTCCACCCAATTATTGGGATGTGGCCTGACTTTGCTGCCACGGGAAATTAAATGTTAAAGGTAATCATAAACACAAAAGTAGCATGGAAAGTTTTTGCCTCTGGGATTGTTGCCAGGATACAACTGAAACTATTTAACACTTACATTTTGACTGTCCATTTGTTCTTCAGTTTTGGCCATTTTTGAGTGCCTCTTCGGCTGACCGCTTTGACTGTCCTTTTCCTAGGATACCCTCATTTATGGGACCATTGTTTTTTTTTGTCCAGATATAATCCTTCCATGCTGCTCATTATTCTTTCTTGCCGCAAGGTGATGATTTGGAGAGTGCGTTGTAAATTGGTCTTGCAACAACAAGTTTTGGACCATGCTGTATTTTTTTGTGGAGGGTGGAATCTGACCTTCGGAAACAGCATGCCAAAGAATGTACCAGACTTTCTCCTGCCAAGTGGATTAGTTATTGGAAACACTGCCCCTGGGCTCTGTTTTGACTGTATTTCAGTGCTTTCCTTCCTACCTGGATTTTATCTTGATTTTTTAATTGTTGTCATTCCCCTTATATTTGTGTGTACTCTGGGAGTGAAAGTACAGTTTTCAGGCAATTAACAGACAAAAGAATACCTGCTCACATGTGGAGCATCACATGGCTATCATGCCATGGGAAGATAAGTGTATGCCCTAGACCTACATGCTTTACACAATTTGAAACTCAAGAACATTTCTTTTTGCATTACAAAAGGTGTGGACAGATAACGTGATACAACTAGTAACATATGAAATGATTGTCCTAGGATTATATCCACCTACAAGGCATAAATATGATAAAAGCACTTCATGTGTGAAAAAAGCAAAATGATGCAAAAGAAATAGTAACCCATGTAGAGTACACTTTACATAAAATCTGTCATAAGGAATTTATGACCTTACCTAAAACACAGTTTTGGAAGGCTATGCCTGTAGTTCAGTGGGCAAGCAGCCAGCCAATCCCCCCTTTCTGTGCTATATAAGCAGTTCCTCTGAGCCTCTCTGTCAAGCACTTTTCCTTTGAGGCTCTGTCAGTCTGTCCTTTGCTGCTGGCTGGGGGCCTACCCCTCCCCCTCGCCTTGCTATTTTGGCTTCTGCTTATTTCTGCTGGACTTCTGTTGTCTGTTCTCCTGCATTTTGTTTGTATTTTGCCTCCGGCTGTGTGCTTCTTTGTGTTGTTTGTTCCCTGTTCCTCTGTGTTTGTGTGTCTTTTGTTTTGCCTTCTTTTTGGGGGCTTCTGTTTCTAAGCTCCTTATATAGTTATAATCCAGAGCTCATGCTACTTGCTCCCATTAACTCACAATGCAACTGCAGTCATAATCTGAGTGTTTCAACTCATACCACATAGCTGCTCTCCATGCTATGCACCTTAATTGTTTTCACCTGGTTCAGGCTCACTCTGAACCCTAGGCTATGCAGCTCAATCCTTCTTCTTCAACTAATACCACATACCTCATTGCTGTTGTTTCACTGCACTGCCAGGCAATAGCTGCTTCAGAGCATTGCCTCCTTCCAGTCTATAGTCATCGAATCCTACAACTCATAGTTATTCAATACAGATGCTGCTCTTTAAGTTTGCACATTGCTATGATACTCTGGAGGACAGCTAAGTTACCACTGATGCTGTAAACTAGTTTTAATATCTGCATGTGGGTCTCAGTGCCTGCCATCACTTTCTTTTTCTTTTTTTTTTTTTATAATTTTTTCTCTTTATCTGGCAGGACCCCATATACATCACCCCTGGTCACAGCCCCCAGAGACCTCCACCACAGCCTATGGCTGCTGGGGACCCTCAGTCACCCCCGGCTTGCCCCGCGGAGGGTGGGGCCGCGGCCACCTTCGTGGCCATGAGACTAGTGTCTGGTCAGGGTCCTGCAGCGGTGGTGATGAGGTGAGGTCCTCTGTGGAGGGCTTCATACTCACTGTGGTCCTGCCCGCCTCCATTTTTCCCTTTTTTTTTCTCCCTACGGAGGTGGGGACATGCAATGGTGCCAGCATCCGCCCCGCCTCCCCAGATACTGAGTGCTGGCAGCGCGAGATCTCCCAGCCTCTGCCAGGAGTCCTCAGTGCTCCGAGTGCTTCCCATGCCCTCCCCCCGGAGAAGGAGAGCCATCCATAGGACGCTCCATCCTTCTCCCCTGGCCGGCCCTCCGATGACCTGGGTCCATTCCCGAACCCGGGTCGCCGGTGTCACAAGTGGAAAACCCACCGCTGCACCAACAGGCAGGCCCCTGCCATCACTTTCTTGTTTTTCCTGTGGCGGGGGACTTGGAGGTGTTGGGTGAGTCATGACCCCATGTGGCATACTTACTTTATGTTCCAATCCTGCCTCTGCCACCAAAAATCCTCAGACTATTTGTCACCATTCATTGGTTTCCTTGAATGCCTAGCTGGCTTGCCCCGCTATTTATTTTTGCTGCTTCTCCAACCTACGTGCAGGTCTGACCATTGTTAGTCTGCCTTACTGACCTACATGTAAGTCCACTCATTGCTTACGCAATCATTGCTCAATGCTCACTACTACCATCTGACCTACATGTGGTCCCAGCACTCAATACTCATTCAGATCCTCTTCAGTTTTCTGGGGCATGCTAGTCATACCATTCTGGTGCAGGGCTTCCTTGCAGCCGATGGTCTCACTCTGCAGTCCTCATCTTGAGTGTGCTTGACTTGGGGCGGGATCCTTCTCACCTGGCCCATAGCTGGAAATGTCCATGCTCTGGGCCTGGCTTTAGCCATTGAGACTCCATGGCAGCTCCTGTTGTAGAATTTAAGACTAGCTGTGAAGGGTGGTTACAGCGATCTCCTTTGGTTCTAATATTCTACTAGCAAGGCACCTTCACTGCATTATCCCTATGACTGCCTCTGGTTCACCTGGTTTGTTTTCAGGGAGAGTAGGTCAGGTGAGTGCCTCAGCAGTCATTGCTCTCCTCCTCCCACCTTGGTTGCCCTCAATGTTGCAGAGCACTTTTGCAACCTTCCTCGGTATTCCTGTTAGAGGGATCGAGTGAGAGCTTTCCTCTAAATTGAAATATTTTCTACCCCCTTTTTATTGGGTTTCTAAATGGCAGCAGCAGAGTTGTCACAAAATAAACATCCCAAGCCTGGAGGGAAGACGACCTAGGCCTTGGATCCCAAGAGATTTCCTCCTCAAGGGTTTTTTTTCTCTCCTCTGTGCCTCAGGTCATAACTGTTAGTAAGCCATAGTTAGGGTTCCCTACTTCCTTTAGGTAGGTTCCGCTGTTGGATGGAGGTGGATGGTGTCCCTACTTGCAGTTCCCTCTCTCCTTAGGAGGCCCCTCAATCTCCAGCGCAACCCATCATACTCATGCCATTGCTAACCCGTGCATCTCATTATGTTTTCAAGCTGCCTGATGCTTTATTTGCTACCATGCCTCACAGCTACTGTTTGCTAACATGCTTCGTACTACTACATTTCTTTTTGGGGAGCCTTCCTAAGGTACCTTTAGCTAAGGGAATTGTCCCACGGCACCTCTAGGGGTGGAACCCTCTACGAGGGTTCCTTGTCTTTGGCACCCCTACAGGGTGATAATTCCTCTGGAACAGAGAGTGCGAATGGCCAAAACGGAGTAACACAGAAGCACAACCATAATATCATACTGGCTGCATGGGCCACTGAATTAAAATGCTGTGGCTCAGAGGTGTAGTTCAGTGGACAAACAGCCAGCCACTCCCCCTTCCTGTGCTATATAAGCAGTTCCTCTGAGCCTCTCTCTCAAGCATTTTTTCTTTGCCCCACCATCCTCCCCTCCTCCTCCTCCAGCGGCATAGCCTCTATCCTTGGGATCTTTCCTAAGGTACCTTTAGGCAAGGGAATTTTCCCGCGGCACCTGTAGGGGTGGAACCCTCTTTGAGGGTTCCTTGCCTTTGGTACCCCTACACGGTGGTAATTCCTCTGGAATAGAAAGTGTGAATGGCCAAAAAACCAAGTAACACAGTTGCACAAGGATAACATCATATTGGCTGCGTAGGCCACTGAACAAACATTTGTGGAATTATTGTTCATGGATTTCTGACAAAGGATAACAAAAAGTTGGATAATGAAAGAAAACTGTGATACTGTACCTTCAATGTAAAAAGTATTGGTGAAGTATGAATATCATGTGATGTTGTGAGATATTGTATGTACTGTACTTGTCAATAACAAAATTCCTCTACTCTTGCAAAAAGTGCCTTGTGTTCTTTTATTTCCATCTGGACACCCACCAGGACAGCACCGGAGAACAGCAGACAGGACCTCAGTTCAATGTCTTACCTGGACAGCACACCCTGACAGTATGTCATCCTCTTAATACTGCACACGGGTGCCAGTGTTCGTGGCATGAGCCCAGTCCCGGTGTAGGATTAGAGCATGACCTTCTGGCTCAGAGGTGGATGTGTTACAAACTGAGACATGCATGCTACCATGGAGTCATCCTAGATGTGAGACCTGGCTTGGATCTCTGCAGTCATGAGGCTCCATGGTCAGGAGTGCTGCCAATGACAGTACATCATAGTCAGAGAGGGGCATCCCTGCATCCATCTAGAGATGTTGCAAAATTGTACTTCCCTGGCAAGGTGGTGAAATCTGTCTCTGCAAATCACTTTGTGAAGTTACTGACTTGCACACACTTTGCCACTTTGCATTGAGTTTTCTGGGCTAAGCAGCACTTTTTTAGGAAAAGCCATTGTGATGTGGTAACTTTGCTGGCTGATTAGCATAACTTGGCTTGAAAAGTTTCACTTTGCTGCTTAAAACTTGACAAAAGTCTGTACTTTATTCTCCATGAAGTTGGCAACATTCATGAATTAATTCACAGAGCAAAGTTTATGAACATACCAAATTGCCAGTAGAAACAGGCCTCTTGGTCTATCGAGTATGCTCGAGTGTGCAGCTAGCCCCTCATCATGCAGCTGACAGTCCCGCCCAGCGCCCCCCCTTCCCAGTATCCCTTCCCCTTCCCCTGTTCCAACCCCTCTTGAAACTGTCAACCATCTTACATGACACTATCTCATCTGGTAAGGTATTCCATTTGTCCACCACTCTTTCTGTGAAAAAAATGTCTCCTCATCTCCCTCTTAAATCTTCCCCCCTCAAATCTCAGTCCATGCCCTCTTGTGTCCCTCCCCCTTATCATCTGAAGCATCCCTTCTGTGTTGGTCTTGTTTATCCACTTCAGATACCTAAAGGTCTCGTTCATATCCCCCTATCCCTCCTCTTCTCCAGTGAATACATATTCAGCTCTCCCAGCCTATCTTTGTAGGGCTTGCTCTCCAATCCCTGGATCATCTTTCTGGCTCTTCGCTGCACCCCCTCCAACAATCTGATGTCCTTCTTCAGGAATGGGTGCCAGTACTGCACGCAGTACTCCAGGTGGGGCCTGAACAATGACCTATACAGGGGCAGGATAACCTCCCTCCATCTGAAGGAGATCCCTCTTGCAGCACACGCCACCATTTTGTTGGCTTTTGCTGCTGCCTTCCTTCACTGAGCAGAGTTGTTCATGTTCCCTGTAATGATCACTCCTAGGTCCTTCTCCTCTGTGGAGCTCCCCAACTGTACCCCATTCAAGTGATAATCCCTCCCCTGGTTCCTGGCTCTGAAGTGTATAACCTTGCAGTTCTTGGTGTTGAACCCCAACTGCCATGTTTCCGCCTACTTCTGTAGCTTAGTCAGGTCCTCCTGCAACCCCTCTGTGTCATCAACCACAAGTCCTATCTTGGTATCGTTTGTGAACAGGCTGATTTTGCTTTGGATCCTGTGTGAGATCTCTGCAATAAAAAATCCCAAACAGCACCGGTCCCTGTACTGATCCCTGTGGTACCCCGCTCATCACCGCTCTCTGTGATGAGAGGTCCCCCCCACCCTTTGCTGCCTTTCCTTTAGCCAATTTGTGATCCATTTCACCATTTTTGGTCCCATCCCCACATATTCCAGTTTCCTCCCCAACCTCTCATGAGACACTGAATCATAGGCCTTGCTGAAGTCCAGATACAAGCCGTCCACTGCATGGCCCTTGTCCAGTTCCCACGTCACCCAGTCGTAGAATTCTACAAGGTTTGTCTGGCAGGATCTGCCTACTATAAACCCGTGCTGTTGACCATCCTGGAGACTGTTTTCCTCTAAGAAGCTCACTAGTCTCTCTTTTAGTATGGTCTCTATGAGCTTTCCCATGATTGAAGTGAGGCTCACTGACCTATAGCTTTCTGGTTCATCCTTTGGACCACTTTTGTGGATGGGTACCACATGGGCCATTCTCCAGTCCTGTGGTACACATGCCGTGTCCATGGAGGTATTGAACAGGTCAGCCAGTAGCCCTGTTTGGACCTCTGCCAACTCCCTAGTACCCTAGGTTGAGTGCCATCAGGTCCAGATGCTTTATTCACCCTTAATGCCCTCAACCCATCTAGTACCCTGCTGTCTGTAATCCCTACATCTGTTGTCTCCTCCCCCCCACCCCCCTCACCTGGGGTATCTGCCCCCCCTTTCTCTTGGGTGAATACAGAGCAGAAGTATTTGTTCAGTGCCTCTGCCTGCTCCGCCCCTTTCACCACCCACCCCTGTCCTTCTTAATCCTCACCTGCTGATCCTTGCTCTTTCTTCTCTCGCCAGTGTAGCAGAAGCAGTCTTTTTCTCCACTTTTAATTCCCTGCGCCAGTCTCAACTCCCTGGATTCGCTGCCCTGACCAGTCTGGTAACCTCCCTGGATTTCTCCATGTACGTATCCTTATCTCCACCCCTCCCCAATTTCCTGTACTTTCAAAATGCTGCCCTCTTGACCCTCACCCCTTCCATAACCTCCTGTGTCAGCCAACTGGGTTTCTTTGCCCTTCTCTTCCTACTTTTCTTTCTAGTGCAAGACTCCGTTGCCTCCACCAGCCCTTCCTTTATGATGTCCCATTTCTGGTCTTCATCCATGTGTGGTTGTATTCCTGCCAGGTGCCTGCCCAAAATTTCCCCCATCTTCTTAAAGTCTACCCTCCTAAACTCAATCACCCTTGTACCCTGTTTCCCTCCCCATGTTGAGCATTAACCACACTGAATAGTGGTCACTCTCAGCCAGTGGTTCCTCCACTTCCAGATTTCTTACAGCTTCCCCATTATTCAGTACAAGGTCCATAGTCCTTTCTAACTGAGTCAGCCCCTGGACAAGCTGTGTCAGAAAGCTGTCTTGAAATGCTTCTAGCAGGACCTACTCCCTTGCATGCATGGTGGATGGGGTGCCCCACTCCACCCCCGGTAGGTTGAAGTCCCCCACTACCACCACTGTGCTCCCCTTCCTTCATACCCTCTTAATTTGTTCAGCTAATTCCCTATCCAGGTCACTCCCCTGAACCGGTGGTCTGTACACCACCCCCATTTTCAGTGTCCTATTCTTTGCATCTTGGAACTGCATCCATAGTGCTTCTGTCCTCCCCTCCTCCCCTTTCTCTCTTACATACTTTATCCCTTCCCTTACATAGATCACCACTCCGCTCCCCCTCCATTCCCCTTAGCTCTATCCTTTCTGAATAACCTGAACCCTGGGATCATCATATCCCAGTCCTGGTACTGGTTGGCCCATGTTTTTGTGATGGCCACAATGTCCACCCTATTCTCCCCCCTTTATCCCTCCATGTGCTGCTTCCCCACTGCCGTTGCCTATAACTAGGTGGGTGAGCTCACTAGGCTCCCCTTTCTGGACCCCTTTCCTATCAGGGATCACTTCACCACCCCCTCCTAGTTTAAATCCACCTTTGTTGATACATACCCCTCTGTTCCCTATTTTAGCACTCCCTTCCCCTCCCTGCTCAAACGTAACCTGTCCCCTGCATATACCTCACCATTGCCCCATGTCCTGCCCCAGTCTGACACTAATCTGTACTCCCTGGTACAGCACCAATCCCTCAGTCACTCGTTAAACTCCTCTATCCTTTTTTTCCTCACTGTACTCGAACATGGTATCAGGAGTACCTCAGAGATTCCACCGACCCCCCCACCTCCTCACACGGCCTACCCAACTCCTCGAACTTCCCCTTTACCACCTCTACAGTCAAGACCATTACAGTGACAAATTCAAGATTTTCACTGTAATGGTCTCGCTGTACACCGGCATCGATTTCACCAGTGTTTCATCCCCGGCCAAATCAACTCTGCCTCAGCACAGAACCCTGCAAAAAACCCCCTGTGATTTTATGACGGGCAGAACTTCAACAGTCGAAGTTTCGCCTGTCAGTGTTAGCGATTTTGACAACTTGGTTATCGAAGTGTTGACATGGAACCATTTCATTGTACATTGATACAGAGATACACAGATATTTACACACAGAAGAAGACTCATGGTCCATAAATTTGTCCTGTTCCTACTTAACCCAGGCCCTCACCTGCGTAGCACTGGATAGGCTTTCAGCGGGTCAATCATCTCTCAGTTCCACTTTGACTAATAACCCTTCCCCTGAGCTCCAACCTCACCTCCCATACAATGTGTCTGTCCCACCCCATCTTGAAACTGGTCACTACTTAACATTGACCGACTCCTCTGGTAGACAGTTCCACCATCCTCTCCATGAAGAAGTATTTCTTTACAGCCCTACTAAATTTCCCCCTGCCAGCTAATAGCTAGGGTCACTTGTAGATGCCAGCCCTTCTTCTTTTGTGATTATTACAGTACTGTATGTGCACTTTAGCAAGTAAACATTATTGTGGCTTACATGGAAGGTGTCTCATATTTCATATAAACATAGATTTTTTTTTTCAGGTTGGGATTACTGGAAACCCTATACTGGATTTCGAAACCGCACCAAATCAGTTTGATTTACAGATCTTTGTTAAGGATGATACTGGTCAAACAGATCTGCAGATACTGATCATTCAGTTAACTGATGTGAACGAGCCCCCTGTATTTCTAGACAACATGGCTAACCAAGGTAAAAAAGTCTTTCATTAGTGAACATATGAAGGTTAAATCATGCAGTTCAGTATCTACATCTTGCAAGGAATAGTATGTTTGACTGTTTGGCTTTATAAAAACTATAATTTAATTGTCAGGCAATTTTGTAGGGTTTCATGTACAGTATCTTTAATTGCGTAGCTATATTGTAATGAGGCTGAGGTGAGTGTTGTCAGCACGGGATGATGGGTCAATTTTCAGTACAGCTAAGGTATAGTGTTGTTCCATTTAGGAGAGCAGTCAGCCTAGCACTAAACCTGATAGTAGGAAAGTTTAACACAGCAATCCATGTTCGAGCCACACTGCTTGCTTTTCCATAATAAGTCATCTACAAAAAATTGATCTGCAGCCTTAACCCTACTGACAATACGTTCAAACCATCATTATCTTTTTCTTTTTTTAGAGTATCACTTCTAGTTAATTTTGGGGTGTGTTCTATGATTATCTCCTTCTCCTCTCACTGTACATTTTTCTGAACAGCAGCGTATCTGCAGCAGGGCTCTGATGTTTGGACATCCTCAGATATATGTGTGCAGTGGACTTAGATGAGGCAACTGGTACATCTTTGCCATCAGTATCAGTGGCTCAGCAGGTAGCACACTCACCTCTGAGGCTTGGAGATCAGAAGGCTGTGGGTTCTATCCCCACAACAGACACGGGTTAATATCCCAATACTGACACTGCAGTGCAGCATGAGGGGGGTGCTGCATTCCTGAGGTGCTGTCTTTTGGATGAGATGTTAAACTGAGGTCCCGTCTGCCTGTTCTGGTGGTAGTTCAGGTGGATGTTAAAGATCCCATGGCACTTCTCGAAAAGAGTAGGGGACATATTTACTGACAGAAAAACTGAAAGAAATCAGAAAGGAAAATACAGACAAATCATGTTACAGGGAAATCAGAGTCAGTAATCCAAGGTATAAACTTCCATAAGTCCAACAGTGTTCTAAGAGGCGTATTTTGTATCTCTGAGAAATAAATTGCTTTTAAATCATTTTCAACTCCTTGTATTACAGTTTGGTGAGACATATCGATTTTCTGTAGAGTAAAAAGACATCGAGCAGTCCAAATATGCCATTTCAGAACCATGAAAATTAGATTCAATGTATTGATATTCCACTTCTTCCAGACATTTGTAAAAGTATCATACAATAAAATGTCATACATAACTGATCTAAACAAAGGCTCCTGCCATTTTGTGGCCAGAGAGAGCCAAAAACCTGCAATATAAGAACAGGAAAAAAATAAATGACAGTCTGGAGCAAACCCTTTCAGACAGCTGCCTATGCTTCTGATTTGCTTTTACGTTAATTCTTTCATGACAACTAAGCCAGTGTAGATCCCACATTCTCTGAGGGATTCTTGGATTACGTAAAAGTGTGTAGAGATTATTTAAATATAAGTCTGGACATTTAGGAAAAACTACGAGTTCCGTACAAACCTGATCTAATAAATATTTATATAAAGCCTTTCTAGCGTAAGTTATGATCATGTGGCTAGTAATATCTCTGAGCAGTGCAGGAGAGCGGCTAGCAAGGCAAACAGGATGTTGGGATGCATCGTAAGGGGGATCACCTCTAGGAGCAAGGAAGTGATTCTGCCGCTGTACAATGGACTGGTTAGACCACACCTTGAGTACTGTGTACAGTACTGGAGACCACACTTAAAGAGGGACATACAGCTCCTAGAGAGGGTACAGAGGGAGGGCAACAAAGATGATAATGAGGGCTAGGGATTTGACGATGAGGACAGACTTAAGGAGCTCTGCCTGTTTTCACTGGAGGAGAGGAGAGACAGGGGTGACATGATTGAGGTCTGGCACCCTCAAGGGAATACAGGTAAACATGGAGGATCTTTAGACTAAAGCAGGAGGCATCACCAGAGGGCATGGTTTGAAGTTGAAGGTGGAAGGGTAAGGGGGAAAGAGGAGGAGGTTTTCACTGAGCTGGTGGTGGACCCTTGGAATGCACTGCCTAGTGAGCTAGTTCAGAGATCCACAGTGGAGGGCTTCAAGAGAGGATGGGACAGACACAGAAAGTGGATGTATCAGATGATGTCCTGTCCCAGGGGGGTGGGGATGGATGATACGGGTTTCTGGAGCACAAGGGATGGGAGGGTCTCGGCACCCAACTAAGGATCTAAAGTTCGAGCAGACTCGGTAGACCGTAAGGCCTAATCTGCTGGCAAATAGTATGTTAGTATAATATGCCACTATTTGAGACGAATGAAAGTGTCCCTAATATAACTAGGGAGAGAAAGGATATGTCTAAGAGTCTTCAGAACATTTGTTTCCCAAAGACTGAACCAAGGGCCGCAGGACTCAAAAAAACAAGATTCCCATCCTCTGTCACAATTAACTAAAATAGGTTTAATATTGGTCATAAAGAAAATACTGTTATAAAAGAACAATAGTTGGATCATATTAAGACCACCCTCTCGAAGGGGTAAATAAGTTATAGTACGGTTAATAGGGTTGAGGCGACTGCCCTACAAGGCCTGGAAAAAATGGTTCATTCACATTTCGGGACTGTGTAGTACAGTACTGTCTGCATGCCCATTGGCCCACGCAGTGGACCAATAGGCTTACAGCCATACTGTGCGCTGTCAGTCGGCGGGCGACCAGGCGGCTTGCGGGTGGGGAGCTGCCACCCACTGCTGACTCTGGGGGGGGGAGTGGGGTGCAGGTCTGAGTGGCGTGGTGGGGAGGGGGGCACGCTGACCACCTAGCATTTAATTCTCAATATTTGCCCGTGATCGGGTTCGGGGATCGAGTCCACTGGATCACCAGGAATTGAATTACATTTTGTCGCGCGATCAGGCAGGGGAGCAGGTCCATTGGACCACCAGGGAATTTAATTACATTTTATGCCCATGATTGGACAGTGAGCAGGTCCACTGGACCACCAAGGATTTAAATATGATATGCCCATGATCGGGCGTTGGGGCATGTTGCCTGCCGAGGAGCAGGGAGCATCAGTCCCCGACGGCTGCAGCCTGGCAGGGTGCCAGGTGCAAGTCACCAGGGATTGGCACAATGCATGCAAATAGGGGCCACAATAACATGCAAATGGTCCCATTTGCACCTTGCATGCATAATGGCCTCATTTGCATGCCCAGCGCCGAATATCACGGTTGATGCACCTAGCGCACCTGCATTTGCACTGGTGCATCCCCCTGCTCCTCACTTGCCACTTGCGCTGGTGCAGTGCCACTGCACCATGCACAGTGTGGGTGGCCCCAGTGCCATATTCAATGGTGCTGAGCCATGGCCAGCACCATTGAATATCGCTCGGACCATGCCCTGGTCATCCCAGTTGTGCTGCGCCCCTGCCTGGCACGGTTTGAATATCCCACCTTTATGTTTTCAATGGTTTCCAAGAGATGTCACAAGCTCTTTGAATAAACAGGCCACATGCTCTAAAATTAATGGAGCAAACTTCACCAATCTTTATTTCAGGCCATCACATCCAGTGGACAGATTAACCTTCACTTTATTCAACAAATCAGATACCTCCTTTCTGTCACTAATTTGAGATGCAGATCAAGATCTACAGAGTTCAGTTTTACAACAACAGTATCAGAATGACTGCAAAAATCTAGAAACGGTACAGAGAATGTGACCAAAATGATCCAGGGGACAGGGGAGAAGACAGATAAGAAAAGACTGCAGGACTGTAATACAGTGTGTACTCCCTTGAGACTAGGAGGGACATGATAGAGATATTTAAATACTTACATGGGATAAACAGGGTGTCATACAAAGAACTGTTCATTATAAGCACAAGCCAAAGGGGTACTCAATTGACCAATCAGTCATCTTTATTTTACCAGGCAAAACACCATTGAGACAGACTCATTTGCAAGCTGAACCTGGGTAGGTCATAACAAAAACACATAAGCCAAATGTTGCTATAATACAATGAGACAATAGTCCATGTAGAGCAAATATGAGCTAGGCATAAATAACAGTGCATACAATGTGGCTAACAGTACAGTAGACCTCAAAAACTCAAATACAGCATTGATAGGGTAAGAACAAAAACCATTTACAGAACAATACAAATCAGTATTTACAATATAAACAATACCTGCTCATTTGCAACAAGACTTGTGAGATAGACAGAGGGGTCTGGGTGTCAGGTAAGGGGAAGTCAAGGGGGGGAGGTGTGAAGGGTAGGTCAAGATGAGGGCTAAGATGTCAGAGATGAGGGTAAGTCATGGGGGGAGGTAGTAAAGGGAGGACAATAGGGTGTTTAAGAAGAGGAAGGCACTGGTTTGACAATGGGGTGGACAAAGGAAGACTAGCAGGGCACAACGTGTTGAAGATGTACAAGGGGCAGACAATGTAGAAGTAGTATACAGGGTTCAAGATACAGGGCTTGGATTGCTAAAGCAGTCACAGGATTCAGTGAACTGAACATATGAAGGAACAGAGCCTTAAAGAAGGCCCAGTTTACATATTGTTCAATAACGCTGGAAGGGCATGGCTTATAGCTGCTGCTCCAAAGCGTGTCCTGATCTTAGGGACAACCAGAGAAATCAGGGAAAGGCTTCTCAGTGCATAGCAGCCAGCAGGAGAGATGGGCTGACAGTCAGAAATGTATTGTGGAAGTTTGTTGATTATAGCCCTATAGGTCCAAAAGACTGCATTCCTATGGCATCTGAAACTAAGTGAGGACCAACCAACCATGGTGTAAAGAATGTAGTGATGAGTACGATATGGCGCATCCATGATAAATCAGATTGCCCGAAACATAGAAACATAAAAACATAGAAGCCGACGGCAGATAAGGACCGCAAGTCCCATCTAGTCTGCCCATTTCTTTTTCTACCTTATGAATGTGCCATGAATGTGCCAATGATATAGTGTGTTTAATTTAGACAAGGCAGAACTTGGGCCTTGTCAGTAGATAAAATCTGCATAATCCACAAGTGGCAGGAATGTAGTTTGGACTAGCCTAACCCTTGCTTCTTGTGTAAGCAGGTTCTTTATCCTGAAGAAAAGACCAAGCCTCTGTTTCAGTTTCTTTGCAAGCTCCTGCACATGTTTCACAAATGAAAGTTTGTGGTCAATCCACAGGCCCAAGTGCTTGAATTTAATTCACTAATGGTGTCTGGAGTAGGAGTTCCAAGAAGGATTTCCACAAGCACTTTTTCCCGGAAACAGTGGTGGACACGTGGAACAGACTACCAGAGGAAGTAGTGCCTGTCAAAACAGTGGGGGATTTCAAAAAAGGGTGGGATGGGCGCAAGGCCATAATAAGGGTGGGAGAGGTGGAAAAGGATAAGGGGTAAGGAAGGAGAATGACCACTAGGGCAAGCTGAGGAAAATTAAGAAGGGATGACAGACTTGACTGTCCACTGTGCTTTTTCTGCAATTAAATTCTGTGTTTCAATATGAATAGTAGCAGTTGATCCATCTGAGAAGGGATTTCTATATGAACTCACATCTGTAAAATTCTGGTTGCACAAGTTTGCCATAGATAATGGGTCAGTGTTAAGTGTATCTCCAATGACAATGTTTTCCATTTTCAACACATTCAGCCTCTTTAATATCTGATTATATATTCACAACAACTTTGGAGTCTCCATAACTATCAATCTGTTGATGCCTGAAGAATTATCATTGGCTGTTTTTAATACTATACATTTATGTCTTAGCCCTTTATAGTTATTCCAATTAGGTTAAGACCCTATGTTTTTGAAAACTTCCCGAGATTTTTCATTACATAGAAACATAGACTTTGACAGCAGATAAGGACCGCTTGGCCCACCCAGTCTGCCCGTTTCCCTACCTGTTGGATAAGTTGCAGATCCTAATTAACCAACAGCCTATTTCTTCCTACCCCCCACCAGAATTGCCTTATGTCTGTCCCATGCATTCTTGAATTCCCCCATTGTTTTTGACTGCACGACCTACTCAGGAAGGCTGTTCCATGCATCCACCACCCTCTCTGTGTAAAAATACTTCCTTGCATTGCCCCTGAGCTGTCCCCCCTCTGTCTTCAGATTGTGTCCCCTTGTTCTTGATATCTTTTTTCTGAAAGTTGCTACCCTCTTGGACTTTGTTGATTCCCTTGAGGTACTTAAAAGTTTCTATCATGTCCCCCCTCTCCCTCCTTTCCTCAAGGGTATACATGTTAAGCTCCTTTAGTCTCTCCTTATATGGCTTCTGTTGCAGACCCTGCACCATTTTAGTTGCCCTTCTCTGGACTGCCTCCATCCTGTCTATGTCCTCGTGGAGATGGGGTCTCCAGAATTACATGCTGTACTCCAGATGGGGTCTCACCAACTGTCTGCACAGAGGGATAACAACTTCCTGTTTTCTACTGGTGATGCCTCTCTCTGTACATCCCAATATCCCCCCAGCCCTCCTTACTGTCTTCTCACATTGCTTGTTTACTTTTAGGTCATCTGATATGACTACCCCTAGGTCCCTTTCCATTTTTGTTGTCAATACCTTCCCCCCATTTGTGTACTCTTCCCTTGGGTTTTTGTTTCCCAGGTGCATTACTTTACATTTCCTTGCATTGAATCTAAGCTGCCATATTTTTGACCATTCCACCAACCTTGCCAAGTCCCTTCTCATCCTTTCCACCACCCCATTGTGTATCAACCCTGTTGCAGATCTTTGTGTCGTCTGCAAAGAGGCATCCATTTCCTTCCAGTCCCTCTGCAATGTCACTTATAAAGACATTAAAAAGGACCAGACCCAGTACTGAACCCCGCGGTACCCCACTAGTAACCCCCCTTCCTTTGGAGTGGACTCCGTTTACTATTACCTTCTGTGTCCTGTTTTCCAGCCAATTGTTTACCCAGGCTACAACCCTGGGACCCACTCCCAGGCTGGCTAATTTGTTTATTAATCTTTTGTGTGGGACTGTGTCAAATGCCTTGCTAAAGTCTAGGTAGGCAATGTCTACAGCCCCTCCCTGTCTACTACTTTAATCACCCAGTCAAAGAAATCTATTAGATTTGTCTGACATGACCATCCCACTGTGAGTCAATGCTGCCTTGGGTCCCGTGCCCCGCTGGCCTCTAGGTACTCAACAATTCTTTCTTTCAGAAGTGATTCCATCATTTTCCTTACCACTGAGGTCAAGCTAACAGATCTGTAGTTTCCTGCCTCTGCTTTGCTCCCACTTTTGTGAAGTGGAATCACATCTGCCCTCCTCCAGTTATTAGGTATCACACCGTCCTCGCATGATTTGTTAAAAAGGGTAGTCAAAGTCCCAGCCCAGTGGTGCTGAAGGTTGTGGTGCTGGACGCCACACCTCACTCCGCGCCAGCGACCTGGGTTCGGGAACGAGCCCGGGTCATCGGGGGTCAGTAGGGGAGGACTAGGGTCGAACGTCTGCCAACAGCTGTCCTAGTCCTGGGGAAAGGGGTGGGTACACACCTTGCTCTGGCAGTCCCTGAGGATGCCCAAAGGAACTGCAAGCTGCGTGGGTGTTAAGTAAGGGGGGGGAGCATGGCAGACATCAGCACGTTGTGCATGGACATCATTGCACGTCCATACTCCCATCGGGGAGAAAAGGGAAACGTCAGCATAGTCTGCAGCAGCTTGATGGCCGCATGCTTCACCAGCCGATGATGCCTGAAATAAGGTGTGTACCAGTATTGGATCCTTGCCGGGCACAGAGGCCCAGGGGGGACCTCTTGACAGACATAGCTGCATATGCCAGCTGGGCATGTTGGCTTCGGGGTTGGCGGTGAAGGAGGAGTGGTGGCTGGATACTTAGCAGGACTGTGGCTGCAAAGTTGAGAAAAAGAGATGTGATAAAAAAAAGGGTAGTCAGTGGTGTCACTAGTTTTCCCCTTAGTTCTTTAAGAATTCTGGGGTGAATCCCGTCAGGCCCATTGCTTTGTCCACCATCAGTTTTAGGAGTTCTTTCAGAACCCTTTCATCTGTGAAAGGACTGGTATCGACCCCCCTATCCTGAATGCTTCAACTGATTGGATTAGGTGCCTCCCCCTCCTCCTTGTTTGTGAATACTGAGCAGAAGTATACGCTCAGTACCTGCTTTTTCACTGTCCCTTTCTGCCCACCCACCCTCCCTCCTCTTTATTAAGCCTCACTATCCCTCCTTGGTCTTTCTCCACTCCTAATATACCTACTGTATAAAAGGTTTTATCCTTCTTAACTGAGTTGGCTGTCTTTTCCTCAGTTTGGGCCTTTGCTATTCTGACTGCCTTCCCTGCTTCCTTTGCTTTAACTGGTACAGTTCTCTCGTCCTGACCTGCCTGTGCTTCCTACACTTCCTGAATGCTATCTTTTACTCCCTAACCTTCCCTGCCACCTCTTTTGAGAACCATAGTGTTTTTTTCTCTTGTTTTGATTTGTTTATTTGCTCCACACAAAGGCTTGTTGCCTCTGTGATGGCAGTTTTGATGTTTCCCCATTGTTCCTCCACCCATCCTTCTTGCCTGTTTGCTAGTGCTTTTCTGAGGCACTCTCCGATTTTGACAAAGACAGCCCTCCTAAAATCCAGTACCTTCACTTTTGTATGGCTTGACTCTGTAGCTGAGTTTAACGTGAACCACACTGTTTGGTGGTCACTTGTTCCCAGATGGCTACCCACTTCTAGATCTGACATCCTCTCTCTGTCCCCTAGTTTTTATTAAAGTTCATGTGTGATCCACATGCCCCCTGAATTCTTAATATTGTTCTTCACAAATGGAAGCATGCTCGTTGACAAGCTTTGTAAATTCAATCATGAAATAATTAATAGTATTCATAGTACTGCATACATTAAAAAAAGATCAGTTAACCATGCTCGAATCCTTTCAAAATTCTGTATCAGGGTTCTTGCAGGTAGATCATATTGCTATAAGGCAAAGCTCATTTAATAATAATCAGTTTGGGGTCTCATAATGCCTATTAGGCTGGCTAGAGGCTATGCTTCTGTTAGGACTTACAATAAGTATCGAACTTTACATTATTCCCTTTCAGCACTATGTGCTGTTTGCAAATATAACTCACCACCTGTACTGATGGCTCAGGTGGCATTTGCATAAGTGGAAGCATTTTTACTATATTTCTCATGCTGGCACACCAGTGAACCAGGAAAACACAAAAAGGACAGAGGTCTGCCCATTCTCAACCACTGTCCACTTTCATTTGTCGGAGCTTTGTCAAGGAGTCTTCGTTGGTGGTCATTTATCTCATTGTGCTAGGTAAGAGGAAACTGCCATGATGCCTGCCAAGTACTGTATCTAACAATGCAGATGCTTTTAATGTCCAGGCTAACCAACTTGGAGCGTTACTGAACTTGCATGTCATTCAGGATATCCCTCATCCTTTATGATATTTAAAATATCTGTTGAATCTGTAAAACACGAAGGGAATTTTTTAATCTCATCCTTCAAAAAGTAATAAAAATATCTAAAAAAACAGTCATGTAACTACCCGAAATGATGTGCTTGCACAATGGCTCCCTCAAAATTTTGTGAATTTTTGGAACAATGCATAAATTGGGGCCATTGGTTAGTTTGTGACCAACCAATTCAGTTCTGCTTTTGTGATATACTGAATTTCCATTGCTTCATGTAACAGATCATCAGTGCCCTTTTTTATTGTTTTGCATATGGTAAGTTGACTGGGGCTGGCATAATTATTTGCCTTGTAACTGGTTGTAAACTTCACAAAGGTATTTATCCTTGCCTATAATCACTGTAGCCACACCCTTGTCTGCTGGTTTCATAATGATATAATAGCACTCTGTAGACTGCCGCTATCCGTGTAGCGCTAATCTAATTGGATACCTTAGTGGCTTGCTCTTTATTAAATCCTTTAATGCTTATGATGAACAAATAGGTACTGTAACAGATCACACATATTATGGGGTTTTGATAGACAGCTCATTAAAATTCGATAAGGATATAAATAGTATATTCAAGAAAGTAAACTGTAGAATGGGGACACTAAGGAGGAGTGTATATGCACTAACTAGAAGGACAAGGATAAATATTGCAACCCAACTCATTCTGACAGTTTTAAAATTGATAGTTTAGTGTACAAAAACATTCCTCTAAAAATCTTGACAAGCTAGATGTAGCATAAAACAAATTGGTCAGATTTGCCCTATGTAGCCCAATTGGAGCTCATCACTGCCGTTTATACATCGAATTGGCTTGGGACCCTTTGTACTTGAGAAGAGAAAATTTGAAAACATTTATGGTTTTTAAAATGATTTAAGGTCTTGTTTCAGGGGTTACATTTACATGTGAGAATATTATCTTATAAAAGTAAGTTAAGGGATACTGTAAATAGAGGGTTGGCAGTACCTAAAATACAAACTAAATACACTTAACTTACTCTTAATTACTTAATTTCTAAAACCTGGAACCAAGTAATTCCTGAACCTAGAAACCAGACTAAAATGAATGTGTTTAAAAGGATGATTAATGAAATCTTGCATCATGACTGTAGCTGTTGAAATTCATGATTTGTATGTGAATTTGTTTTGTATGATTGTTCAATATTTATTGTTATATAATAACTGGCACCTTCTGAAGGCTTGGAGTAACTCCAACTTCCAAAATCCAATTTATCCTGACAACCAAAGAAGAAGATCTTGTGGACATCCTTATAGTGCAAACAAAAGGTTTTTATTAAGCTACAATGTCAAACGGTTGTAAAAAGCAGGAACGCTCTCTTCCAAATTAGCTATCAATTGACATATTTCACACAATTTCATGCTTTCTCAGAGCCTGATGTAGCAGTCATAAATAATTGCTTAAGTAGCCACTTTCTTAAGGTGACAGTATAGTTTCATGCATTGAGTTTATCAGTACTTTACATTTGTATTGGTAAAACATGTTTTTTCTTCTGTTATGTACAACATCGTTAAAACTGATAAATGTTAAAAAGGAACAGTGCATAACAGCATTGCTGGAAGTAAAAGAGGCGGCACCTACTCAGCATAAAAGTTATACATGTATGTACAAATATTTTTCCAGGCAGCAAAGCTTGTCAGCAGTCTTGAATAAGGTTGTTGGTGCATATCTAAAACAAGAAAAACAAGAAAAAACAATTTAATAGATACGACTCATATTTACATATTTTACCATGTCAGATGTCATTACTTTTTCTTTTTCAGAAATGGTTTCATAGAAACATAGAAACATAGACTTTGATGGCAGATAAGGACCGCTTGGCCCACCTAGTCTGCCCATTTCCCTACCTACAGGATAGGCCGCAGATCCTAGTTAACCAACAGCCTATTTCTTCCTACCCCCCACAAGAATTGCCTTATGTCTGTCCCATGCATTCTTGAATTCTCCCACAGTTTTAGACCCCACAACCTCCTCAGGAAGGCTGTTCCATGCATCCACTACCTCTCTGTGAAACAATACTTCCTCACTTGCCCTCGTGATCCGCCCTCCTTCTAGCTTTAAATTTTGTCCCTTGTTCTTGCAAGTCTCTTTTTCTGAAAGATGCTACCCTCTTGGACTTTGTTGATTCCACTGAGGTACTTAAAAGTTTCTATCATGTCCCCCCCTCCTTCTTTCCTCAAGGGTATACATATTAAGCTCCTTTAGTCTCTCCTCATACGGCTTCTCTTGCAGACCCTGCACCATTTTAGTTGCCCTCCTCTGGACAGCCTCTATCCTATGTCCTTGTGGAGATGGGGTCTCCAGAACTGGACACAGTACTCCAGATGGGGTCTCACCAATTGTCTGTACAGAGGGATAACAACTTCCTGTTTTCTGCTGCTGATGCCTCTCCCTATACATCCCAGTATACTCCCAGCCCTCCCTACTGCCTTCTCACATTGCTTGCTAACCTTAAGGTCATCTGATATGATTACCCCCAGGTCCCTTTTCTTTTTTGTTGATGTTACTACCTCCCCACCCATTGTGTATTCTTCCCTGGGTTCTTGTTTCCCAGGTGCATTATTTTGCACTTCTTTGCATTGAATCCTAGCTGCCATACTTCTGACCATTCTTCCAACCTTGCCAAGTCCCTTCTCATCCTTTCCACGCCTCCTTGTGTATCAACCCTGTTGCAGATTTTGTGTCATCTGCAAAAGGCACACTTTCCTTCCAGTCCCTCTGCAATGTCACTGATGAAGACATTAAAAGGACTGGACCCAATCTGAACCCTCGGTACCCACTAATAACCCCTCTTTCTTCAGAGTGGACTCCATTTACAATTACCTTCTGTGTCCTGTTGTGCAGCTAATGTTTTATCCAGGCTACCACCTGGGACCACTCCCAGGCTGGTTAATTTGACTATTAATCTTGTGTGGGACTGTGTCAAATGCCTTGCTAAAGTCTAGGTAGGCCATGTCCACAGCCCCTCCTTGGTCTACTACTTTGGTCACCCAGTCAAAGAAATCTATTAGATTCGTCTGACATGACCTTCCTGCTGTGAACCCATGCTGCCTTCGGTCCTGTGCTCCACTAGCCTCTAGGTACTCAACTATTCTTTTCTTCCTTTCATCTCTATTCTGTCATTTAATCCAGGCCACTCCATTGCATTAAAAGCAGAAATCCAATAGTTTTCCCTCCGTAATAACAAATTATCATAGTTACTCTTCCCCCCATGTGACATTGTGGGCTTTTCAATTCCAGTGAAGACAAAATTATGTTCTATTTTATTTCTAGATTTGCGGACATGATCTGCCAGGGCATTGGTGACATTCCCATTTTCTATAGCTCTAACATGTTCACCAATCCTGTTTTTTTTTTTTTTTTTAACTCAGCTTTATTCAAGACAAGTTAATTAGTCACAGGCAATAATTACATATTTTGGCTGAACATTTGGCCCAAATGCATTTAGTATAATCTTGCAGTCGGCCCCTGTTGTTTGTCAGTGACATATGACTTGACCTGTATAGCAACATTCTACCTCATATTAATTCATTATTTAATAAAACAAAAGAGTAAAGGACTAATCTTAAGTCTAAGTATCAACTTAGTGAAACTCTTTACCTTTACTATTAGTGTATTTAAAACTTAATTCTGAATTCCGAAGGGATTCTAAGGGTATTTTTCTCTGGCAGTCTATTCTAGGGAATGTTTCTTACCTTAACATCTAAATTACTTAATTCTCAGAGGGAGGAGTAACAAGGAAAGAGGTTATCTGAGGAGGGCCTAAAAAGCCGAGGAGAGAAGAGGAAGAACAAGTCAAACCATCATCTAGCAGGGTTCATCCAGAAATGTATAAAGCCTTTGAAAAAGTGGGTTCTTGGTCCGCTTCTCCAGAGAATCCTAAGGTGGTCTCTGGAGCTGAGGATCGGCGCACCCCATTGAACCCATTCCCAGGCACCTGAGAGGGAATAGGCAGTGAGGCAGTGAGATAGTGAGATAGATGAAAAAGAGAAAAGGAGAGAGAAAGAAAAACCGAAGAGAATGGTCCAATTGTAAACCCAAGGGGGGAGGGGGGAGAACCACTGTCTTCTTCCCCTCCCATTTTGTCTTCCCAATGTAGAAACTCCCACGTTTACGTTCTACTAAGTCCACAAGTTCACAGGTACTACAGGTCATAAAACCTCTAACTTCAGTGTCTCTACCCGTTAGTGGATTTTTGAACATTTTAGTGTTTTTTACTATATCACAGTACTTGCAGTTCCCACATTTATTACTACTGCTAGTCCTATAGGGTAACCACATCCAGGGGGTTCTCAACTGGTTGCATGGAGTGAACAACATGATCCTTAACTGTCTTGCCCCTTTTAAAAACAATTTTAGGGCCTTCCCCCACATCATCTCTTAATCCTGGATCTTGTCACACTGTGTGCCATCAGGAATGCCAACACCACATATTACAGAGAGCAATTAGGTAATTGCTGGGGTAATGGAAGAGATTTCTGAAGCAACATTAAACTCTCACTGGGAAAGAATCTAGGGCTCCACCAGATTTAATCGTAACCCCCTCCAGCCCACTACAACATCCTAAAGACATTGCAAATGCCTTTAACCAGGCCTGTACAGACCTAAGCTCCGTCCTACCCTCAAATTACCTTGACCCCAATTTAACCAGAAAGCCCTCCAGCTCTACCCATCCTCACACTCCTAACTCTAATCAACCTCTCTTTTACTTCAAACTGGTCACCCCATCTGAAACCATAAAATATGTCAGAAGGGTCCTAGGCAAAACTAGAATGAGAAGTGACTCGGTTGACATGAAACTGCTCTCCCTTGCTCTTGAGGAACTGGCCTACCCACTCACCAAAGTATTTAACACATCCCTTAGGACTGGCATATTTCCAGATAATGGAAAACTGCCTTAGTCACCCCAATCTTTAAAAATGGGGACATTGGGCCGGCCCATCGGTGCAGCAGTTGGATTTCCGCCTGCGATGCCTGCGAACCGGGTTTGGGAATGGACTCGGGTTGCTGGAGGGCCGGCCGGGGGGGATAAGGAGGGAGCGTCCACTGACAGTTTGCCTTCTCTGGGGGGAAGGTGAGGGTGCAGGTTGGTGTCTGCTGACCCCCTAGCAGAGGCTGGGGGTTCAGCATGACATCCGACCCACAATGCTTGGGGAGAGACATACGTCGGTGTAAGCCTAGACATCATGGCACGTCTCTCCTCAGAGGAAAAAAACACTGAAAATGGCACCCTGGCCGGTCACATGACGCCCCCCCCCGGATCCTCATTCCCGGGCTCCTGGACCTCCATCAGCTGCCTCCAGCAGCACCCAGGGTTGCTAGACTTAAGTCAATGTGGCCTTTCCCCACGGTTGTAAGTGGACTCCTTCTGACGATGGGATATGTCAGGGATACTTGGGCTCGCTGTGATGTTGGGTGGTGGGGGCCAGTGCACCGGGTGGAGTAATCCATGTGGGGCCTGAAGGGAAGTCCGTCAGGTGCGCGGGGGGTGATAAATACCATAATACAAAAAAAAAACAAGCATTTGTCAATGCCGAATGTTTGCTTGCTGGCATTGGCATTGGTAGTGTAGAAGTTACAGAGCTGCATAATAGAAATGGCAGTGAAGTATTGAACTGAAGCCAACCCCACCACCACCCTGCAGAGAGTGACAGGCATTGGGGTGTGCCTTTAGGTCATCAGGCATAATGGCCATGCCATTTTACCACACCCTACCCTGCAGACACTGGCAAGTTTCACGGTGTGCCTTGGGGTCTTTGGCCCTTATGAGCACCCCATTCCATCAGGAAATATGGTGAGATGGGTGTGGTATAGGAGAATGGGGTGAACTTTGTGGCCAAAGAGTCCAAGGCATACCTCGATGCCTCTCACTGGCTGCAGGGTGTGGAATGGTATGAGCATTACAGGCAAGAATCCCAAGTCACACCCGTGATGTCTGTCATTCTCTACAGGGTGGGGCATTATGGTTGGAAACCCTAACACCTCAGGCATTCGTTGGTATTTTCACTCCAAATTTTCAACATGGTTTTTTTGTGACCCCCACCTCATGAACAGTGGCAATATCAGTTTGTTAGCCGAAAGCTGCTTATGCACAGCGACTACGGCATTTAGCACCACAGGTGCAAAAACACATTCTGAACAGGATGTGAAAAATGACAGCTGTACTGTTCATGGGGAGGTGTAAAAAATGGCAATGTTGCAAATCTGCAGTAAAAATATTAAAAAAACTGGTGAAGCCACGAGCATGCATAGAAACTGTGCAACGCACACCCATAATGTAATTAGTTTGGGGATTTTTTACAGCAGATTGTCAACACAGGCATTTTGGGACCTCCGATCATGAACAGTGTCACTGTGATTTTCTTTATCTGTCCCGAACAATGATTTCCCACAGCTACCACGCATCTCTGCACTGAAAGTGTGAAAACACATTTCGGCCATGTTGTGAAAAATGACAGCTGTACTGTTCATAAGGAAGTGTGGAAAAATGCCACTGGTGAAAATCTGGACTGAAAATATTACAAAGTCATGAACTTAACAGGGGTGGAAACCGGTGCAATGCTCACTGTAATACAGTAATTTATGGACTTTTGTCACCAAATTTTCAACATAGCCATTTTAAGACCTCTGCTCATGAACATTGTAACTGTGATTTTCTTAATCTGTTCCAAACATTGCTTTCGCACACTGACTGCACCATTGTGCGCTACATGTGCAGAAACACATTTGGGGCGACATGTGAAAAATGACAGCTGTACTGCTCATAATAAAGTGTAATAAAATGGCAATGTTGAAAATCTGGAGTGAAAATATTGAAAATTGTGACACTTATTTAGCGCAGTATAGAACTGCACAACGCAGTGTTTAGTAAAACAGCCATTTTAGGAATTTTTCACCAAATTTTCAACATAGCCATTTTAAGACCTTTGCTCATTAACAGTGTCACTGTGATTTTCTTAATGTGTCCCATATTGATTTTGCAATCGACTGGGCGCCCATTGTGCGCCACATGGCTAGAAACACGCTTTGGGCAAGATGTGAAAATGACAGCTGTACTGCTCATAAGGAGGTGTGGTAAAATGGCAATGTTGAAAATCTGGAGTGAAAGTGCGTGAACTTCTGACGTGCATAGGAATTGCACAACCTGCGCTCGTAAAACAGTCATTTTTAGGAATTTTTCCACCAAGTTTTCAACATAGGCTTTTTGAGAGCCCACCTTATGAACAGTGGCAGTGTCATTTTGTTACCCAGTCCCAAAAGGTGATTTCGCGCAGTGACTGTGAAATCACCCTTCAGGCCTGATTAACACCACGACAGTGAGAGCATTCATGAGAAGGGGTCCCAAAAACCCCATGTTGAAAATTTGGTGCCAAAATTCAAAAGAATGGCTGAGATATGCAGCAAAGTTGAAAAAACCCTATCTATCCCATTGTGCAGTTTACCGGCATTTCCTCAGTTCGCGGACGGCTTTGAAGAGTGTAGACGTGTTCCCGGTCCACTGAAGATCGTCGCGCCGGAGTCTGGAGGTAAGTATGGGGTGAGGGGGTGGGAGGCGAGGTGTGCAGTGGTGGGCGGAGGGGCAGAGACAGCGAGGGACCATTTTTCAGTTCCAGGGTTTTTTTTTAAATGATGATGGGACGCTTGCCACATTGGGGTGGGCTCCCAGCGTGGCACAAGGATGGCTGGTGGGGGTGTGTGGAGCCGACGGGATTGGGCACTCCCCATCGGCAACAGCATCTGCTGCCATGTTGGGTGGGCTCCCAGCGTGCACCCTGCACCTGGGGAAACCAGTGAGCCGACGGGGAATTGGGCACCCTTTGGCTATATATCGTGTAGCCATGCTGAGGTGGGCACCCAGCATGGCATATGGAACTCTGTTTGGGGGCGCAGCACAGCCAGCGGGTTATGGGCACCCCGTTGGCTACACAGTCTCTGCGTGTGGGGCGAGCACGCAGTATGCTTGCGCAGGTGTGTGTGTAGGGGAGCTGCGCATGAGCAGGCGATATCTTATCGCTGCTCACTGAAGCATAGCTCCCCCTTTCAACTGTACACCACTGCATTTTGGACTGCTGTCATAGACAGCTCCAGCAGGCATTGGAGAACTGCAGCCGCACCTGCAAACACACTGACTAAATTGGAAGAGGGCTGCCACACCTCCGAAAACTCGGATGATGGCACTATGTTTCTTGCACATGCGTGCAAGCAAACATAAAAATGGGGACATCTTGCCACCCCTTTCTAAAACCCTAGAGAGAATGGTGTCAGACCAAATCACAAAATACCTAAATACTGTAAATACAATGTTCTCTGCCCACTACAACACGGATTCGGAAAATCCCATAGTACTGTCACTGCACTCACTGGCTTTACCTCCCACCTTTATGACTTCCTAGACTCTGGAATGACAGTGGGGTCCATATTTATTGACCTCACCAAAGCATTCGATACTGTCAACCACCAGATCTTGCTTGATAACCTCCTGACCCTCAGCCTGTCACCTGACACAGTTACTTGGTTCTCAAGCTACCTCTCACAGAGGAATCAGTGTGTTAGGATAAACAGAGTCATCTCAGAGCCAAAAAACGTGACACTGGGGGTTCCCAAGGCTCTGTTCTAAGGCCCTTGCTGTTTAGCCTCTTTATCAACACACTGCCTAGCACATGCCCTGCTAAGATGCTGCTTTACGCAGATGACGCATTGATCTCAGTCCCTGGGTTCCACCTGCCCGAAATCACTGCAACTCTCCATGATAGCTTCTCCAAACTTGAAACCTCGTTCTTGCTCAATAGACTACTCCTAAATTACAAAAAAATCTAAATACATGCACTTCTCTATTCAAAGCTCCAAAAAGACTGCTGGACCGCTGACCATCCAAAGCCACAAAGGAGATGTCATAGAGCAGGTCTCCAACTTCAAATATCTTGGAATCAACTTGGATGATGCCCTCTCTTTCACCACTCATGTAGACAACGTAGTAAAAACAGCCAGCATCAGACTTGGGACCCTCTACCGACACAGATAATCCATGACCCCCAAGGCCCTCAACCTTGTCTCTCAAAACTCCATACTATCAATAATTGACTATGGTCTAATCATTTATAGTGCCACCTCCGAGACAGCACTTAGCCGCATAAAGCTACTCCTCAATAAATCCTGCTGGCTTGTTCTAGGAGCCGATCACCTCACTCATACCTGTAACCTGTATTCTTTGACTGGGTGGCTCACTCTACACACTAGGACTAAGTACCAAGCATGCTTAATAGGGAAAAAAGCCATCCTAGGACTAACACCTGATTCAACCGCTACACTCTTCCAGTGACACCTGAAATACAAATCTACCAGAAGCACAGTAAGTGGTGTCTTACAGGTCCCATTCAAAAGAACCTCATTCACACAGTGGTCCCTTTCGTACCATGGCCTACAATGGATGAATGACCTGCCCTCCACCCTCTTACAACATGAAAAAATTGGCCCATATAAAAAAGACCTTTGAATACTCTTGGCCAGAACCAACCAATGTGACTGTAAATATTAGGGATTGATGCCTCTTCCCTTGCCTCTGGTCGCCCCTTCCTCCAACTTGCCCCTGGTTTCCCCTCCCTCAAACTCCCCCTCTCTTCCCCCAGCCCCTTCACCCCTCATGTTCACTGGCTCACCACCTACTGACTGCTAGCCCCTACTCCTTGCTCTTGTCAGGCCCTAACATGCCACTCTCTGCTCCCTCCCTTCCACCTCTCTCTACCCTCATTAAATACATATGGACACTGCCTTCCAGGCAGCTACCCACACCCCCCATTCCCAACCTCCATCCAACCCATTATAACCCTCACTTTCTCATCTCTGACAAAGTCACCACTGGCTGCTTCCTCCCTATTCTCGGCACTTAGTAATGGGTAATCTGCACTTAGTAACTGGCATATATTGTTCAAATGAAAAACTTGCTTGATTATGTCTACCCTGTATAATTACTTTGTCTACTTGTGTAGAAATCTGCCTTGTATTTCTGTCAACAAATCTGTCCTGTATGTAATCATTGTTACAAATCCACTCAGCAGGTCAGGCCCTCTGCTCCCACAGTGCCAACCTCTGAGCGCAGTATTGTGAACAGTTAACAGAACAGGGTAACCCTCCTGTCTGTTTTGTGGGTTCGAATCAACCTTTGGTCTCAGTTTTGGAAGGATTCAAACTGTGAACCTCTTGTTAGTGTACCCAATGTACAGGCTCAGATAATACTGCTCTTCAGGGGGGCCAGATATCTTTTGCCTACGGGCACCTAACCAGGTGTACAAAATGAACCTTTGAAAACTAATAAAGACCTCAGATAACTCTTACCTGTTCCCAGTTTGGTATTACCATATAAGTTCATGCACAGTGTTGTCACACTCTTAACCATCCACGCATCACAAACAAAAACAGAAGGACTTGGAAGACACAGATAGTCTGTTTAAAAATGAGATGTTTACTTAAAAATAGATAAGAATGTAAAATGTAAAACACAGAACCATATATCACAAAAACATACAATCACTTAAAAAAAAACCAAAGATTTTAAAAGTGCAATTTCCTACAACCAGACAATTAGACTTGATCTATCTAATGTATCTCTTACAGTGCTGCTAGCATGTTGTAGCTTTCAGAATCCAAGCATGTGTGTCTAAATGGGAACCAGAATACTGTTTAAAAACTGGCTTTTCCAACCTCTTTGTGTGAGGTCACCTAGCTCCTCCCTGTCAGAATATAAAAAAATCATACTAACAGGATGTCTTATTCAGAAGGTAAATTAAAATTCTGTGACCTCAGCAAAACTCATTTTTTTTCCAAATGACTTTCTTTGATCTTATGAGCAGCTTCCCCTTTCCAGGACATCAAAGGACTTGTTATGACTCTCTGCTAGATCTCACAGAGGTGCAACATGCTTTGTATCACCATGTGGAATTAACTGTGTTTCCTCTGAATGTCATAGAGGTTTATGATCTATCGTGGCAGCTGGCAAGCTGCAATTAGCTAGATAAACAGGCGATCCTTAATTTAGGCCTCTTCTAGCCTGCAATTATCTCCTGGCCTTCCAGGTAACACATTGTAGCTAAAACCTGGGGGGGGGGGGTCATTCCACAGGCTGTCAGCTTCTCTCATGAGAGACATTCAATAACACATTTTTATATTAAAAAAAGCATAGATTAATCAGAACCAGCTGTCCAAGTGTCACAATCCTCCCTACCTAGACTGAATTTGGGGGCTCTATCCCCTGTATGGGATGAGCTTCCCAAATCAGTTCACTCCTCGTACACACAAAACAGCCCATTGGAGTTCTGATTTTAGGCTCCAGCCCTATGTAGAATTGTCATATCATACCCTTGCAAAGCAAGACTCCATCTTAGCAATCTACCATTGTTTTTCCCCATCTGTGTCAGCCAAACCAGGGGGTTGTGGTCAGTCTGCACCACAAAATGCTGCCCATAAAAGTATGGCTTCAACTTCTTTAGGGCCCACGCTATGGCAAGACATTCTTTTTCCACAGTAGCATATGCCTGCTCCCTGGGAAGTAACTTCCTACTTAGGTACACTACTGGGTGATCTCTTCCTTGGCTGGATGTCTGACTCAGTACTGTCCCAATACCCATGTCTGAGGCGTCAGTCTGAATTATAAAGAGTTTGCTATAGTCAGGAGTTGTCAAAACAGAAGCACTGCACAGTGTCTCCTTTAGTTTGGAAAAGGCTTCCTCACAGGCTGGGCCCCAGGCAATTTTCTTAGGCATCCTTTTCTTTGTCAGGTCAGATAGGGGAACAGCCATGGCACTGTAATAGGGTACAAATTTCCTGTAGTACCCTGCTGTCCCTAGAAAACTCCTGACCTGCTTCTGTGTTTCTGTTCTGGGCCATACCTGGATTACCTCTATTTTTATTTGGTTAGGACGGAGCTGTCCCCGGCCTACCACATGCCCGAGGTATTCCACTTCTCCCATGGCCACCTGGCACTTTGACAGTGAGCCCGGCCCTCTGTATCCTGCCCAGCACTTCCCTAAAGTGAGATAGATGTTCCTCCCAGCTGGCACTAAAGATGGCAGTGTCATCCAGGTATGCCATGGCGTACTCCTCAGCACCATTTAACACCTGGTTCACCAACCTTTGGAAAGTGGCTGGGGCGTTCTTCATTCTGAAAGGCATTACTTTCAATTCAAATAAGCCAATTGGAGTGATGAATGCCGACCTCTCGCTATCTCTGTCTGTCAACTCTACCTGCCAATACCCCTTTATCAGGTCAATGGTCATAAGGTAGGTTGCCCCTCCCAACTTGTCCAGGAGTTCATCCGTCTGGGGCATCGGGTGAGCATCTGACTTCATGACTGCATTCAGTCCATGATAGTCCACACAGAAATGAGTAGAGCCATCTGGCTTGGGCACAAGGACTACAGGTGAGGCCCAGGGGCTGTGGGATCTCTGGATTACCCCTAAATCCAGCATCTCCTCCACTTCCCTCCTAATGTCCTTTTGGACAGCCTCCGACACCCGATATGCTGTCTGCTGTATGGGTGTCTGTGTCCCTGTCTCCACATCGTGAGTCGCTAAGGGGGGTTAGTCCAGGCTTGGCACTAAACAATGGGGCAAAGTCTGCTAAAACCTCCCTTATTTCCTGGATATTGTCCGGGGCCAGCTGGGGAGACAGTTTTACTGCCTCCACAGAGGACTCCCACTTACTTTCCTCCAGCAAGTCCAGAAGGAGGTCTCCTTCATCCGTCCCATCCCCAGGACTACACACTGCAAAACACCATGTCCGCCCTATTTGCATATGGCTTCATCATGTTGACATGGTACATCCTTTCAGTCTGTCTTTGGTCAGATAACTCTATAACATAGTTCACATCATTTACCTTCCTAACCACTTTGTATGGTCCTGCCCACTCAGCCTGCAGCTTGTCTTTCTGGACCGGAATAAGGACCATGACTTCCTGACCCACCATGTATGAGCAAGCTCTGACTCTACGGTCATACCACACTTTTTGTTTTTGTTGGGCAGCTGCTTGGTTGTTCTGGGCTGTCCCCATAAGCTCTTTCAGTCTTTCCCTAAACCTAAGGACATAATCCACTATGGGAGTTCCCTGGGTGGTGTGCTTGCCCTCCCAGTCCTCCTGGATCAAGTCTAGGGGCCCATGTACCTGGTGTCCATATAAGAGTTCGAAGGGGGAAAATCCTGTTGACTCTTGGGGCACCTCCCTGTATGCAAACAACAGGTGGGGAAGGTATTTCTCCCAGTTCCTCCCATACTGTTCAGCAAATGCCCGGAGCATTGACTTTAGGGTACCATTGAATCTTTCCACAAGCCCATTGGCTTGTGGGTGATATGGTGTCATGCATCTCTGCATCACCCCACACTTCTCCCATAAACATTTCTTCAGGTCTGACATGAAGGAACCCCCTCAATCGGTGATAACCTCCTGTGGAAACCCAACATGGGAGAAAATCCCAAGTAAGGCATCTGCCACTTTGTCTGTCCTCAGTGAGGATAGGGAAACAGCCTCTGGGTACTGGGTGGCATAATCCACTACAGTCAGGATGAATCTCTTCCCTGAGGAACTGGGGGTATTTAAAGGCCCCACAATATCCATTCCCACCCTCTGGAATGGCTCCTCCACTATGGGCAATGGAATCAGGGTGGCTTGGGTTTTCTTGCCTGCCTTCCCTATTTCTCGGCACCGGTGACAAGACCTGCAATATTCCTTCACCTGCTGGGTGAAGATAGGCCAGTAGAAATTCTGTGCCAACTGCTGCATCATGTGTGTGATTCCCAGATGACCAGACAAGGGAATATCATGTGCAATCTTGAGCAACTGCTCACAATACTCCTAGGAAATGACAAGCTGCCTGCCTAGCACCCCTCCCTCTGTCTGTACTGCCTGAGTATACATCAGTCCATCTTCCTAATAAACCTTATGTCTGCCGTCACTGCCCTGTGCCCCATCAGAGTCTGCCCAAGCCCTCAGCTTCTCTAGACTAGGGTCACTTCTCTGAGCAGCAGCAAACCCCTCACACATTCCCAAGGCATGGGACAGGTCCTCTTCAGTCACTAAACTAGTGTCTCTAGCACTAGCATCAGGGCACTCAGGATCACTGTCAATCCCAACTGTCTGACAATGAGTCACCCCTTCCTCTTCAGAGTAACCCTCCGTAGCTGTGTGGTTTCTTGCTACTGGGGAAATTTTTACCCCTTTTCATTAATCTCCCCATCTGGAGACACAGGCTGGGGAACCAGCCTCTCAGTGCTTTCCACAATGGCTACTGTGGAGTTCAGGGAACTACAATTTTCCCTTGCTGCTTGGCTATGGGTAACTGCATACACCATCTTCTGTTTGAGATTGTTGCCCAGGATCACATCCACTGCTAACGTTTTGGCTACTGCCACCTGTTGCACAGCTCCCCCTGTTTCACCCCAGTCTAGGAGAACACTAGCCAGTGGCAATGTTTTCTCTTCACCAGTAAAATCCTGTACAGTGACGTATTTATTGGGTATAAGCTCACTAGGCTCTACTAGATCCCCTTTTACCAATGTCAGGGATGCCCCTGTGTCCCTTAACCCTTGTGTCTGTACACCATTCACCATGACTGGGTGCATGTGTTCCCTCATGTTCACAGACATGCTTCCAGGGACACACAAACAACCCACTTCTTTTCTAGTACCATTCTGTGTATTATTGCTCATTCTTTTCGGACACTGTCTGGCAATATGCCCAGTTTCTTTACATAACCAACATTCACTTCTCTTTTCAGAGAAATCTTTTCTCTGAAACCTGGGGCTAAGTGGTTTTGATGGAGGCAGTGAGGGTTTTAGCTGCCCTGAAAGTGCACTTTTCCCTTTCTGTGCTGCCACGCTCACCCCATTCAATCTCAGAGCAGGTCTGCTCTTGGCATAGAGGTCCAAGAGTTTAGCAGCCAATTGCACTGTTTTGGGATCTCGGTCCTCCAGCCAGATTTTCAGCTCTGCTGGGCATGCCCAATAAAACTGTTCTAACAAAATCACATTTTCAATTTTATCAACAGAGTTTGCCTCAATTCCTTCCCACCAATGTTTTAAAAACTGACGTTGTTTCATAGCTAGCTCCTCATAGCTCATGTCAGGGCTTCTCCTGAGCTTACAGAATTTAGCCCTGTATGATTCAGCAGTTAATTCAAATTTTTTTAACAGTGCAGCTTTAAGTTTGCTGTAATCATCACTGTCCTCATCGTCCATTTGACCCAATGCATCCCGAGCTTTCCTGGTAAGTAGTGGGGATAGCTGGAAGCTCCAGGACTCTCTAGGAATTTTAACCTGAATACAAACTTTTTCAAAAGAATTTTAAAAGGCATCCATGTCCTCCCCCTCTTTAAATTTGCTATCAATTTGGAATTCAATTTGTAACCCAGTTCTGCAGTCCCAGTTAAACCCAAGTCACTTACCTGCTCTGGTGCTGGTGGTTGGAGTCGTAGCTTCTCCAGTTCATGTTGCTTCTAGGGCTCATGCTCCTCATGGTCAGCCTCCCACTGTTCCCACTCTGCCTCTCAGCATTCCTGCTCTTCCTCTCGGTGTTCTCACTCTGCCTCTCAGCATTCTTGCTCCCTCTTCTCCTCTGCAACTCACTGGTGCTCATGCTCCTCATGGTCTGCCTCCCGCTGTTCATGGTCCCTCTCCCTCTGGAACTCCAACTCCATTCTGTGCAACTCAGTTTGCAGCCTGAGTACCTCTGGATCCAGGATACTGGTGACCTTCCCCTGCTGCTGTGGCCCTTCACTGACAGTGGCCCTGTTGCCCTCCTCATTGGATCTGGATACTGCACTGGCCACTAGCCCTGCCACACTCAAGTTTTGGTCCTTTTTAGTCACTGTCTGTGAGTCGATGCTCTGGGTATCTGCTACCATCAGGGCATACATGAGGTTCTGTTTGCTGGCTTTCACCTCGAACAGGACTCCTCTGTCCCCGCACAACTGGTTTAAGTAGTCTACAGTGTGCCTGCCATAGTTGGAAGCCATCTTCTTCCCTAACTATGCCTACTCTGAACTGCTCTTTAGAAAAAAAAAAAACAGGTAGGAACTTGACTGTACGCCAAGTGATATAGTTCTGTCTCCTTTTTAAAAACATTTACTGCCCTTTTTTTTTTTGCAAGTGAGCTGACAGTCTTAAGCTGACACACTGAACAATCAGGGTTTGTAATACCAAAATTTATCCCACTGCTGCCACCAATCTGTCACAAACCCACTCAGCAGGTCAGGCCCTCTGCTCCCACAGTGCCAACCTCTGAGCATAGTATTGTGAACAGTTAACAGAACAGGGTAACCTTCCTGTCTGTTTTGTGGGTTCGAATCAACCTTTGGTCTCAGTTCTGGAAGGATTCAAACTGTGAACCTTTTGTTAGTGTACCCAATGTACAGGCTCAGAAAATTCTGTTCTTCAGGGGGGCCAGATATCTTTCACCTATGGACACCTAACCAGGTGTACAAAATGAACCCTTAAAAACTCTAATAAAGACCTCAGATAACTCTTACCTGTTCCCAGTTTGGTATTACCATATAAGCTCATGCACAGTGTTGTCACACTCTTAGCCATCCACGCATCATGGGCAAAAACAGAAGGACTTGGAAGACACAAATAGTCTATTTAAAAATGAGATGTTTACTTAAAAATAGATAAGAATGTAAAATGTAAAACACAGAACCATATATCACAAAAACATACAATCACTTAAAAAAAAACAAAGATTTTAAAAGCGCAATTTCCTACAACCAGACAATTAGACTTGATCTATCTAGTGTATCTCTTACAGTGCTGCTAGCATGTTGTAGCTTTCAGAGTCCAAACATGTGTGTCTAAATGGAAAACAGAATACTGTTTAAAAACTGGCTTTTCCAACTTCTTTGCATGAGGTCACCCAGCTCCTCCCTGTCAGAATATAATAAATCATACTAACAGGATGTCTTATTCAGAAGGTAAATTAAAATTCTGTAACCTCAGCAAAACTCTTTTTTTTTCAAATGACTTTCTTTGATCTTATGAGCAGCTTCCCTTTCCAGGACATCAAAGGACTTGTTATGACTCTCTGCTAGATCTCACAGAGGTGCAACATGCTTTGTATCACCATGTGAAATTAACTGTGTTTCCTCTGAACATCATAAAAGTTTATGATCTATCTTGGCAGCTGGTAAGATGCAATTAGCTAGATAAACAATAGATCCTTAATTTAGGCCTCTTCTAGCCTGTAATTATCTCCTGGCCTTCCAGGTAACACGTTGTAGCAAAAACCTGGGAGGGGGTTGTCATGCCACAGGCTGTCAGCATCTCTCATGAGAGACATTCAATAACACATTTTTATATTACAAAAAGCATAGATTAATCAGAACCAGCTGTCCAAGTGTCACAATCATGACTGACTGCTAGTCAAGCTCCTGTACCAAATGGTTTCTGTTTTTTGTTAAGTTTGTTCCATTTGTTTCCTTGATATGGAGCCTTTGTAAAAGAGCCATCTTGGCTCAAAGGTTGTAATTCTGAAACTGAAATATGTGCTACTGCTGACAAATGTCAGTTGTGGGTCAGTCTGGGGGCCCTTTGGTCTTTCTTTCAGCAAAGTTTCTCTTGGTATGCCCCCTACTGCCCCCCTTGTGTGTTGGATTAAATTCTCATCATATCCCCTCTCTAACAGTCTGTTAGTGAGTTCAACTGCTCTTTTTTCATATAAATCATTTTTACCATAGTTCCTTTTAGTTCAAATGAACTTTCCCTTTGGTTTTGCTTTAATTACACTTGTTTGGTGACTATTGCTTGCCAATAACAAGGTGTTTTGATCGGTGATCTTTCCAAAAAAGATCTGTGTCCACCCCTCCTTTTCCATCTTTCTTGATAATAATACCCAGGTAACTGATCTGATTTTTACTAAATGATATACTAAACCTGAGGTTTGGATTACTTTCCTCCAGAAATTTAATAAAAGCTAATATTTCTTCTTCTGTGCCCTTCCATACTAGTAACACATTGTCAATAAAATGTTTACATAAATTAATTGTTCCCAAAATGGGTTATTCTCATTCCTGATTATATCCTGTTCCCATTTCGCCATGTATAGACTGGCATAGTTTGGAGCAAAACTCGGTGTTCAAGGTACTGTTTTACAAAGTTTTCATTTACTGGGCACTACTATCACCCTAGGTGTGGTCACACAAACTGTCATGTCTATATAACTGGGGAGCATTTTCTCCCATAGGAAAACCCAGTTACATTTTGCCATTATAACCAGCTGGCTATAATGGTGAACATGCACTGAGTTTCCCTAGCTCCATGCATGTGCACACTGCCTCCCTGCTTTAGCCCAATCGCAGCTACTGGCAGGGAGATAAATTTGTATTTACATAATTGCTGTGGCAAAAAAATGCTCACAGCAATTATATAAAACAAGACATGGGACAGTCTGTAAAACGTTTTTTTTGTGCAAGCTGCCTTTGTGGTTCAGCCCCTGCCAGCCCTCAGCCCCCTCCTTGCACCCAGGGACTTACCTTTCGGTACCCCCGATACCCCCTGGATTACACCCCAGGGTGGGGCCACTGCACCAGAAGGACTCCCACGACGATGGGACAAGGTGCCAACAGGACAGCCTGCTGGCATTGCCTCCTTGGCTTGCCCCCCAAGGCAGGGCATGGAATCCTACTGGCCATAGTGCCGCGACGTGTGATCAGGGCCAGAGTGAGCAGGCATCATAGGTGGCGGCTGCTATTTTTTCTAGTTTTTCCCCCATGGTTGGGGACATGCAATGATGTTCCGCTTCTGCCCTGCCCCCCCACGAATAATGGCACTGGCAAGGGGGTACCCCTGGCCTCTGCCAGGGGTCCACATTGTGCAGGACACTTTACCCCCCTCCCTCATGGAAAAGGAGAGCAGTCCCTAGGATGCTCAATCCTTCTCCCCCCCCAGTAGGCCCTCTGACACCCCCAGATCTGTTTCTGAACCTGGGTCACTGACGTCACAGTCAGGTGTCCTGCCCCTGTGCCCGCCACTCAGTGTGTAAAACTTTAATTTTGCACACACCCTTAGTGTTGGATGCTTGTATAAACCCCTTGAGCTTTGCTCTTGGGCTTTATGTAGCATGCAACACCTCAGATGTATGCAAAATTCTTGTTATACACACTATCCCATGTACTATTCATTATATTATATTATGTTATGTTATATTATAGTATATTACTGTTCACATTAATATCCATTGTAAGTGATTAAGTAACCCTATATGACAACCTTGTAAATAGGGCCCTTGAGCCTTACATGAAACATACTGTTTAAAATACAGTTATTTACTGTATATTTAATCACTGCTGTTTTTCTGTCATTAGAGCTAAACAAATCATTTAAGACCTTGACTACCTTTTTTCTTGTTAAGTGACAAGGGCAGGACTAAGATTGCCTAGCGGGGAAAAAATTTTATTTCTTTTTAAAGCCTGTAACATCTGCAAACATTTACTAAAGGAGTGGTAATATTATTGCCATTCTCACTACCAGCAAAACAGTTTTGTAGGGTCAGATTTCTATACAACTTGAATATTTTCACTTTTGCATCACAAGCATTTTAGGTAGCTGTAGGCACAAAAAAGACACCCAGGGCTCTATATCGTACTGGTGGGAGTTACTTGTCTGACTTCTGATATTTGATCTGTTCTGCTGTGATGTACCATCTCTTCTTCTGCCACCTCCTCTTCCACTTCTCCTGTGTCCTACCTATCTTTTCCCCCACAGGACCTGTTAATTTGGGTGCCTGTTAGAAGCACCTAAAATACTTGCCTGCTGATTTATTGGAAAGTCTGTATGAATCATCTGATGACATTAGGAAAACATCTCATTATTCTGTAATTACTCCAGTATTGTTTGTTACGAGAGACCATATCCCAATTATGGATCATACTACATCTATAATGATTAAAGTCTCTCTCAAATGTTCCTCAACTTTGTTCTCCTAATCTCTTCTTTTAAAGTGTTTGACTGATCTTTTAATTTTGACAGAAAGTCATTCATTCTTTCAATGTCTTATAATTATTTAATTTTGTTCTCAATGTTTATTATTTTTGTAAACTTATTTGTTTATTATTTTAAGTGCATCTCGTTGTTCTTTAATCTCTTAAACCAGAAGCTGTATAGCATAGTGGTTAAGAGCACTGAGCTGCAAACCTGGGTTTGAATCCCAGCAACCCCTACTTGCATACTGTGTGACCCTGAGTAAGTCACTTAACTTCCTTGTGCTCCCAGATCACACCTGGAAACAAACTCCAGCTTAGTGTGCCTTTCCTGGTTAAATAATTTCCCCTTTCCTTTTCCCTTAAACAGATACCAAGTTCATATGTAAGGAACACTTGTTGAGTATTTTTTCCCATTTCAACATTACATTACCATTTGTAGGTACATTCCCCATATGTAGACCCATAGGGGTCTTTTGCTTTCTGCAGTATTTACTCAGGGTCATTGGGTATGACAATGTAGGAATGAATCTCTCATTTTCATTTGCTATAGTTTCTTAGTGAGTTTATCTAGCTTTTTGCTGATGCTAATCTGACTTGGGTTCTAAACAGTCTTTCAGTTGTGACTACTTTGTCTCCTCCAGAATAAATATAACAGGAGCATTGGAAGGAGGCAGACCCTAGTCCATTTTTGGAGGAGAAAGTCCTGAAGGGACTCACAAATCTGAAAGTAGACAAAGCAATAGGGCCAGATGAGCTGCATCCAAGGGTACTGAGGGAGCTCAGGGAGGTACTGGTTGTACCTCTGACAGTCCTGTAAAAAAGCTTATTGGAAACAGGAGTTGTCCGAGAGGACTGGAGGAGAGCAGATGAAGTCCCACTTCATAAAAGTGGAAGCAAGAAAGAGGTGGGCAATTACAGGCCAGTCAGTCTGACTTTGGTGATGGGAAACTTCATGGAATCACTGCTGAAGGAAAGGACTGTTGTCTATCTCAAATTCAGTGGGTCACAAGACCTGAGGCAACATGGATTTGGGGGCGGTCACGTCATATGAATCTGATAGACTTCTTTGACTAGGTGACAAAGGAACTACACCAGAGTGGAGCAGTAGACATAGCCTACCTAGATTTGAGTAAGGCTTTCAACATCATTCCAGATAGGAGACAAGTAAGCAACCTGGGTAGCTTAGGAGTGAGTCCAAAAGTGATAAACTGGGTAAGAAATTGGTTAGGGGATAGACAACAGAGGTTGGTGGTAAACGGAGTTCACTCCGAGGAAGGGAGGGTGACTAGCAGTGTGCCTCATGGATCAGTGCTGGGACTGGTTTGCTTTAATGTCTTTATAAGTGACATTGCTGAGGAGCTGGAAGGTAAGGTGTACCTCTTTGTGTATGACACCAAAATCTGCAATAGGGTGGATATTCCGGGGGGAGGATGACCAGTGATGTAAGAAAGCTCAAGGACTGGTCAAGGGTATGGCAACTGGGTTTCAATGCAAAAAAGTGCAAAATCATGCACTTGGGGCATAGAAACCCAAGGGTGGAGTACAAAATGGGAGGTGGTGGTACTGATAACCACCAAGTAGGAAAGAGACATGGGGTAATAATATCAGATGGCCTCAAGGTGGCCAGGCAGTGCAACAAGGCAGTTGGGATGGCTAGTGGGATGCTGGGGTGCATAGGTTGGGGTATCACCAGCAAGGAGGGTGAGGTGGTGTTGCCCCTGTATAGATCGCTGGTAAGATCCCCCTCCCCTCGAGTACTGTGTCCAGTTCTCGAGGCCACATCTCTGGAAGGACATAGACAGAATGGAGGCAGTCCAGAGGAGGGCAGCTAAAATGGTGCTGGGTCTGCAACAAAAGCCCTAAAAGAAGAGACTAAAGGACCTAAATATATACACCCTAGAAGAGCAGTGGGAGGGGGGATATAATAGAGGCCTTTAAGTACCTCTTGGGGGAAAATAAGGTACACGAGTGAAGTATTTTTCAGAAAAAAGGTACCATGAAGCTGTAGGGGGGTAGATTCAGGAGATATATGAGTAAATACTTCTTCACAGACAAAGTGGTGGATTCTTGGAGCAGCCTTCCAGTGGAGGTGGTATGGGTGAAAACAGTGGTGGGGTTCAAGAATGCATGGGATAGTATAGGGAACCTTTGGAGGGGGCGGGGGAGAATGTGCCGAGATCAAGTAGGACATGCAGTAATACTGTAGGTAGGGAAAATGGGCAGACTAGGTGGGCCAAGTGGTTCTTATCTGCCATCAAATTCTATGCTTCTAAATTCATGTATGCTTGAATTATTTTGCATTGTGTTAACTTAATGAATAAGTCGTACTATGGCAGTGAGTAAAATGAATTAATGATTCTACCACTGCAAAAATGAGAGTCTCCCAATTGCAATGCATTGTATCAAGGTTATTGCAGGTAAATCCTACTACTATGAGACAACTCATTTAACAATAATCATTTCCAGATTTAGGACTCTATGCACATCCTCCACCTGAAGGGAAAAGAAACACGAAACTATCTCAGGTGATTGGAGACTATATTCCTGTTAGGATATGCAATTAACAACAAATGTTACATTATTATCTTTAGCACTATGTGCTGTTAGTAAGTATAACTCACCAGTCACCTATGCTGATGACCCATAAGTCATTTGAACAAGTGAATGTATTTTTTTTTATCTTTTTATCTCTCATGTTGACACACTAATGAACAAGAAAAGCACTGCAAAAATAGGAGACTGCCCGTCCACAGCCTGTGACCCGTTTCAGTCACTAGCCCTTTGTCAAGGAGTCATAAAATCATGCAACCCACCTCTGTTTTATACCCCATGCACTTAAAAGCAGACTGGAGTTACAACCACCTGCAAAACTAACAAAAGGTACATAGCCACCAATACTAGCATAAGAAATACATTTTACACGAAGTGAGCAGCAAAATCCTTTAAATAGGGAAGAGAACATTGTTTAACCAGGAGTAGCACACTAAGCCAAAGCTTGTTTCCAGATGCGACCTGGGAGCACAAGGAAGTTAAGTGGCTTGCTCAGGATCACACAGTATGCACCTAGGCGGCTGTGGGATTCAAACACAGGTCTCCAGATCTGCAGCTCAGAGCCTTAACCCACTGCGCTATACTGCCTCCTTAAAATACACTTAATATGTTTGTTTGTTTTTTCTAATTCTTTTTGTCGCCTCCTGTGGTCCAGCGAACTCTCTCCGGCGACCTCCTATACCTCCCTTGTCTCTACCTCCCGTCGTGGCCATGTCTTCCCTGCACCCCCGGCCAGGCACATTCCCTGGGTCTGAACCCTCGGGGGAAGGGCTACCCTATCTGCCCAGGGTGCTCTATCTAGAGTGCTGAACTCCGGACCGGAGGCCTACCAGGGAAGGCAAGCTAACATTAGGGAGTGGTGGTTGAGGTAGGAGGCACCGTCGCCTATCGCTGGAGGAGGGGTTTCTTCATGTCGTTACACCCGCTCCCTCCCTCCACTCTGAGCCCAGACATACAATGATGTCTCTTTTTTTGATGACATTCACCGCAGCTCAGACCAACCCCTCTTCCAAGCCTTGTAGTGTGGCAGTGCCTCCGACTTCCACCAGAGGCTGCTGTGGTGCCGGGCTATCCCTGGATCCCTCCACCAAGACAGGAGAGGAGAGCTGTCCTCCGGACACTCAATCCTCTCTCTCCCCTGCCGACCCCCAGCGGCCTGGGCTCATTCCGGAACCTAGGTCGCTGGTGTGGCGTGAGGTGTGGCGTCCAGCATCCCAACTTTCAGCTCCACCAGGCCACCTTAAAATACACTTAACATGTTAATGTATAAAAAAACAAAATTAATTAATTTATGTGAATTTTGACATTAAACTGGTAAATACAAAATTAGTTCATAAGAATTTCTTAAACCATGAGGAAAGCAATTCAAAAATATTGGTCCACATTTAAACCAATCGAAATTGTCCTCTTTAATGAATATTCATAAGGGACAGTAACTACACAGATTGAACTACACATTTCCTTATGTCTTCTTGTCACGATGGCTTTGTATTCTGCTATGTAAATGAGTGTACCTTTTAAAACAGGTCTATGTAGATTATCTAACATTTTGCAAACAGGACTATTCTGAAAATGGGCTAAGTCCCTATAATCATACCCTGTATAAATGTAACTAAAACTTGAAGCTTGTATAGCACTTGTCATTCATGCTATACACATTTAAAGAGAAGGAGTACTGTGCACAGTTCTGGAGCTCTTACCTCAGGAAAGACAGGGACAGGCTGGAGACAGTGCAACGCAGGGTAACAAAAATGATTCAGGGCCAACAGAGCAGGTCTTAAGAGGAGCGCCTCCAGGCACTGAACATGTACTAGCTGGAGACCAGAAAGGAGAGAGGAGATATGATAGAGACTTTGAAGTTCCTAAAAGGAATAAACAAGGTGAACTGTGAGGAACTAGTCAGCTTGAATGCTAGTTCCAAGTCACAAGAGCATGAGTGGAGACTGACAGGAGGGAGGTTCAGGAGGGACGTGAGGAAGTATTATTTTACAGAAAAAGTGATGGCACCATGGAACAGCCTGCCAGATGAAGTGGTGGGCTTTAAATCAGTTTATGGTTTCCGCATGTGCCATTCTGGGTTACAGCCTCATTAGGCGGGATAGGACTGGTAGTAAACGTGGGGGGGGGGGTGTACTCCTATACTTTAGGGGGCACCTAAATGTATCCGTGGTGTCTCTGTCTCCACCCGACTCCACAGGTTGTGAATTCATTCACTCCCTCCTACTGCTCGGTAACACAAAAAAGGTGCACCTGGTCTGTGCCTACAATCCCCCTAAGGGAGGCTTGCCAGGACTCTCCTCTCTACTTGACCACCTTAAAGGCAAGGTAGGTTCAAATGAGGTGCTAATCCTGGGGGATTTCAACCTCAACTGGCTGGGGCCCAATACCAAACTATATGAGCTGCTTCTCTCTGGCCTCACCCTCAGTTAGACCATCACAGAACCCACTAGGACCTCCTCCTTCTCCCGGGGGGACAAGGGCTCGCTTATTGACTGGTTACTGAGCAACAGACTGGATAAAATCATCCAATCTGGCACACTCCCGGATGCGATATCTGATCACTCTCCCATATACTGCATCTGGGGATCCATCTTCCCCAAAATTCCCAGTAGAGTGATTCAGATGAGGGATTACTCCAAGCTTATCCTCAATGACTACTTGGACGACCTACGCCGTACCGACTGGACTATGGTACTTAGCACTAATGACCCTGCCAAAGCACTGGACCACTTCCTTGTGATTCTCATCCCTCTGCAGAACAGCACTCTCTCCTCATGAAAAGGAGGGTGAGGGGCACTGTCACAAAGTGGTTCCATGGAGGACTACTTGCTCTCATGAAGCAGAGAGACAAGTGCTGGATCAACCACAAAATTTCCAGCGACACCCACGACCTCCTTGAATATCGATGGCTCAGAAACTCCTGCAAGGCCGCCATACATGCCGCCAAGAGTGAGTTCTGTAAATTTGCCATGCTCAACTCAGTCTACAACCCCCGGTGCTTCTGGCAAAACATTAAAAACATGGTCGGTGTGTCCGCCAAGAATTCGGTTGTCGACATGAATGTTGAGGGGGCCTACTGTAATAACCCCCAGACCATAGCCTCAGCTTTCAACAGTTTGTTCTCTGAACTGCCTGCCACCCCTCCCCTCCTAATCTCCACCCCCAAACCTCCGGGCCACCTCCCCCCCTCCCCCGGCCTCCTTTTTACCTGAAACAAATCTCTGTTAGAGAGACTCAAGCTCTCCTAGCTGGTCTCTCACACCATACAGGGGCAGGATATGATAACCTTGAGCCTAAGTTTCTTAGTCTGGGGGCACCCCTCCTCGCCCGGCCGATTACCCACATATTCAACTCTTCCCTCACCTCAGGAATCTTACCTGATGTATGGAAGGTGGCCAAGGTTGTCCCGGTGTTTAAGCACGGCGACCCCAAGGAGCTGAACAACTACCGACCCATTGCCATACTCCCTGCTACCAGCAAGCTACTTGAAAAGGCCATAGCTGGACAAATCTCCCATTACCTGCAGGAGTATGCAGTTCTCTCCCCTGCGCAGCATGGGTTCAGGAAGGGGCACAGTACAGCTACTGCTATCGCTGTGGTCACCTCAGAGGTCAGATCCGCTATGGACGTTGGCAAACTGACTGGAGCCATCTTTGTCGACCTCTCTAAGGCCTTTGATCGGGTCGAACACAACCTCCTTCACTCCACTCTACTCTCGCATGGCTTCTCCCCCCAAGCCCTTGCTTGGTTCATCAACTACCTTGGGGGTAGACAACAGTACACCTGTTTCAACTGTGCCCTATTGGACCTTTCCCCAGTCAGATGCGGAGTACCCCAAGGGTCTGTTCTTGGTCCCATTCTGTTCTCCCTTTATATAAATGAACTCCCCTCCATTACAACCTTCAGGTCTACCACACTCTATGCAGATGACCTGGTACTATTATCTAGCTCCCAGGACATCTCAACCATCAACTCCCAACTCAACTCAGACTTTGGGCGTATCCAAAACTGGCTCATGGGACACAAGCTCACCATTAATCTAAACAAAACCCACGCCATGTTATTCAGATCGGTGGCCAAAACCGCATCATGCCCCTCCCCCCTTGCTATTCATGGGGGAAATGGCTCCCTCCTGCCTGTCCTGAAATTCACTAGGTACCTAGGGGTGACCCTGGATCCTCAGCTTGATCTCACTGAGCATCTCCGGAACATCTGCAAAGCATCAAACAGTAAGCTCGGCTTAGCATACAGGGCTAAGGATGGCCTCACTCCAGCTGCTTGGCTCGCCATAGCCAGGGGGATCCTCCTACCCATGCTCTGCTATGGGCTTGTAGCCTTTGCGCCAGTCCCGAACGCCTATCTAGCTAAATGGGATACGGCCTATAACAACATATGTCGTTTCACCCTCTCTGTGCCTCGCCTTACGCATCAGTGTGCCCTCTATGCCCGACTGGATTGGCTCCCCCCTGAAAAACACCGAGCCTTTGTCCTCAGTAACATGGTCGATAATATAGTCCAAACTGCATGCCCCTCCGCTCTTACTCTTCCCTTCAAACACTGTACCCGGCCTATCAACTAAGGTCCAGCTTGACTCTGGTTTGCAAGGTCCCAAGGACCTGCTCCCTTACTGGTGATTGGGCCTTCTCCGCCTACGCTCCGAGACTCTGGAACTCCCTTCCTGCCCTAGTCCGGGCCACCCCTTCCCACCCCGGCTTCAAAACGTCCCTTTGGAAGTTCCTCAAAGCAGCCTCCACTTGTCTTTGTGCCATCTAGTTGCTGGGAGTCTCTCCCTCTCCCGACACCTCTCCCACAAGCAGAATTCGGCCTCTGCCATTCTCCACTATAGCACTTCCCACTCCTCTGACAGGCATCCCTCACCTCCCACCCATTAGCTCCCTCCCTTGTAGCACTTAGAAGTCCCCACACTATTTTTGCCCTGCCCTCTGGGCATGCAACTGTAATGGGTAGTACTCTCCCTGCAGTTCGAGCCAGACTCTGCCGTGGTGGTCATCTGGGTGCTTCCTCCCCCTCTCCGCACCCACTAGTACCCTGCTGGCCTACTGCACTGGTTACTCTCCCCCTTGCCTGTTTCCTGACACTCACCTGGATTGTGCACTGTTTATGCTCTTCCCTTAGTTACCTGTTAGTCTTCTGCCTCCCCATGCCCCCATGTTACCTTGTGGTTTTAACATATTCGAGTTGTAGTTGTACTCATGTTTGCTAGCTCTGACTCTGTACCATGTCTATATATTGTACTCTGGCCCCACCTGTATGTGGGCGTGTATGTTACTTTGTCAATGTACCATGTTCCTTGTATTGAAATCTCTCTGGCCCACCTGTATTGTGGACTTGTATGCTACCATGACTATGTAACATGTTTTTCTGTATTGTAACCTCCCGGGTCGCACCTGAAAATAGGCACTTGTTGTCTAGTGTGCTTACCTGGTTAACAAAAACAAATAAATAAATAATGGTTTCAAGCATGGTTGGGACAGAATGCAGGGTATAGTGGTAACTCAAGGTGACTGAGTAGGAAAGGAGAATAGGAGGGAGAAGGTGGAGGGCTAGGACCATTGATGGGCAGTAGGTCTCAAAGTTAGACAGGGAACTTGGGTGACTGGATGGGCCATTGGTCTTTTTCTGCCATCATTGTCTATGTTTCTATAAACATAAATAAAACTTTTGATGACTAAAGAACATGTATTAAAATGTCTTTATAAGTAAAAGTTTATATTTGTATTTTACACCTGCTGCTTCTGACATCTTTTACAGATGTGGTGGTTTACATCTTAGAGGAGACAGACCCCAAGTCTATTTATTCAATCCAGGCATCTGATCCAGAGAAACAAACCCTCACAGTAAGTAATTGAGCTACACAGGAAAATGTTTTAAAACAGCATATCTCATATCATTTTGTATTTGAGCACCGATTGATGAAGATATTTAGATGGCTTGGGTTTTCAACTTGCAATGGCAGCAGATCTGTGATGCTGGCATTCTGACACTAGTTAGAACTGGTAGTATCATGAATCACAATGAGCACATTATTTTTCAGATGACATGTTTATGTTCATTCTGCTGTTTGGAGTGACATCTTTAGTCTCAAAAACATGATGTAAATCAAAAATATGAGGCCACTGGAATTCTTGGCATGAATCAGGAACTAGTAGTAACAGGACGGGAAAGAGACTTGGGAGTTTGTAATAGATGGCGGTGCAATGATTTTTTTTTTTTTATTTATTAAGTGCCCTATCCAAAAGATTCACAGCACTGTACAGGATACAGAAAATAAAGCAGAACAGTTTAGCAGTTTAAACACAAAATACATAATAAACATACAACTACAGGTATCCCATATTTGGATTGCCCATGTCAGGCACTCAGATAGCTTAGTTAGAAACATACAAACATAGAATTTAAATGCAGATGGAACCCAAAGGGCCATCAAGTTTGCCTTTACTATGCTTCTCACTCAAAGTCAGGAATACATCACTGCCAAGGATACCAAGAATGCTGCAGCTGCTTTTTACAGAGCCACATAGCTCTTTATTAACATTTAGAATGGATAAAAATCCCAAAGTGCAGTTTATAAACATCAACAGCAGAAAATACCAGAGTGCCCCACCAGCTCCAACCACGTTTTGCACTACTCTCTTGTTTTTTCGACTAGTCCTTGAAAGTGCCGCGAAGTGTGGTCAGAGCTGGTGGGGCGGTCTGATATTTTCTGCTATTGATGTCCATGTTTGTGAATTGCACTTTGGGATTTCTAACCATTCTAAATATTAATAAAGAGCTATTTGGATCTATAACAAGCAGCTGAAATATTCTTGGCATCCTTGGCAGTGGTGTTTGCTTTACTTCATGTGAGTACCTATTTGTTTTGTTTTGTGCACCACACACTCATGAGCTACCTCTTTTGTTTATTGGACCTTACTATACTACCTCACCCCACCAACTGAGCTATTCAGGGGTGCAACCACAGATAAAATGTTTAGGGGATATGGATCCACTGAGCCTTTCATTTTGATGCCAATGCAATTGGCCAGTTTGCCTTGCCTAAAAAGTCAAGGGGGACTGAACCCCCCCATCTCCCCCAGTGGTTGCACCCATGCTCTTATTGCACTATTCCCCAAATTAAAACACACTGGTTCTTGAGAAACAATCCAAAGATATTAACACCCCCCACAGCATAGCATATTTAAACTTTCCTCTGCCAAAATTGGCTAGATTTACTTCAAGCTCCATGTGAGGTGTGGGTCCTCTTAGTCATAGACTGGAATTCCAATTTGAGTAAGCTAAATCACCAACGTCAAGGTGGGACCCTTCGATTTAGTCCCTAACTTTCCAGTGCCTCAGTGGCTACTAATTGACACCTTTTATACTGTGCTCCCATCAAGGATTTTACACAGGTGTTTCAAACGGAGCATGCTAAGAAGAAGCACCACAGACTCCCTAAACTCAAACAAATCCAACTGGAATTGGATTGGTTCTTGAGAAATACTGGTCTTTTACTGATGACAGATTCTGTGTTTCTATGGGAGGGGGAGAGGTAGAGGTAGTGTAATATGGGCAGACTGGATGGATCATTGGTACTTTTCTGCCAACTGATTCTGTGTTTCTAATTTACAAAGCATTTAACATCCACTAAATGAAAAGAAAAATGTGGTGCACTGGGTGCCTACTAAAGGTGCTTCCCCACCAATACTAAATCCAGATAAAAAAAAAATGAGAAATCGGGCGCACACAACGTATAGGTCCAGCAATATTTTATTAGTTATTAGTTAGAAATGTGCATGCAAACCACAGGGAAACAAATTTGTATGCACATTCACCCTACCCAGGCTTATTCACTAAATACTTGCTTGAAAAGGTAGAACCTTAGCAACTTTTTAAATGCCTCCATCAAGGGGGAACTCTAAAGATTGATGGCAAAATGAGTTCCAGATCATCGGTGCAGTCACCGAAAAAAAAAAATGCTATCCCCAGACTGCCTTAGACATAATCTGAGAATAGCAAAAGATTAGCCTCTGTGGAGTAAAGTGGGTATTCCTCCATATACAAGGCTAAAAGATCTTTGAGGCAGCCCATGCCAAATATGTGTAGGGCTTTGTAGGTCAACAAAGCAGTCTTGCAAATGGTGCAGTCTTGAATCGACAGCCAGTGAAGTTTGCACAGTACTGAAGTAGTCAGCAGGCAATCTACCAAATTCACAGATAGCCCTAAGTAGATAATTTGCAGTAGTCAAGCCTAGATGTGATGAAGGCATGTATCAGTGTCACCAGGTCCTCATGTGCTAGATTGGGCTTGATCTGGCCTATAGTCCTTAATTGGAAAAATCCACTACAGACCCCCCACTGCTTCCTGAAGTTTGAGTGACAGCTTGCAGTCCACAGTGACCCATCAATTCTTAGGTCAGAAGCTGATTGTCTATGTTTCTGAAGTAATCTTAGAATGTGCCACCAAAGTACTATAAGCAAGTCCAATTGCATGCTGGGGCACACAAACAGATAAGAACTGTAGCAAGCAAGGTAAGAGAAGTGATGATACCTAGTACCACTGTAATAAGCACCTACAGTATGAGGCCACATTTAGAATACTGTGTGAAGTTTTGATCACTCTAGTACAAAAATCATATAGCAGAGGTACAGAGAGTACTGCACAGAGCCACAAAATTGAATTACAGATGAGGTGCCAGCCACATGAGATTAGAGTACTTAAGTGTATATGGCCACATTGGAAAAGAGAAGAGGAAGGCATGCTAGTGGCATTTAACATTTTGAAAGGAAGTGACAGAATGAGACTGGGGAAATGGCTTCAGCTAATACAGTTTTTTAGAATAAGAGGGCACAAACTATGAAGGTGAGAGGCTAGGTTAAGTGGAAATATTGATGTGTTTTTTGTAGCACTGAAAACTACTAAAGAAACAATATCAGCATCAACAGCTGCTGACTCTAATTTTAGTGAATGGATGGCATGTCATGTAGTAATTTCGAAGGCCATTTATAAATTCTGTTTGATGCCGCCACCGTACCTGCCAGGCTTGGGACCCAGTTTGCTATCCGCTGTTGGGATGTGGTCTTTAAGCCCTCAGCCAGTGGGCCCTGGGAACTTAGATGGTTGCCATGTTCTATTCAGTGCACAAGTGATGGAGCCTCCACCTAGAGAATCCCTAAATTCATTAAATAGCAAGTATGTAGATACTCCCTGGCAATCACTTCACTGGTCCCCAGCACACTCCCCATTACTAGATCAATGGCAACAGAACAATACAATACAATAACATGGATTCACAGAAGGGGGGGGTGGCATGCTATACAAATCTGTTAGATATTTTGACTGGGTAACTAGGGAAATAAATCATGGGAGGCTAGTGGACATGGTCTGTCTGGACTTTAGCAAGGCCTTCAACACTGTGCCACACAGGAGGCTGATAAAGAAACCGAGCAGCCTAGGGTTGGGATCCAAAGTGGTCAATTGGGTTAGAAGCTGGTTAATGGATAGGAGACAGAGGGTGGTGGTAAATGGCAGTCACTCTAATGATAGGAGAATGACCAGCAGGGTGCCACAGGGCTCATTACTGGGTCAAGTGCTTTTCAATATCTTCATAAGTGACATTGCTGAGGAACTGAAAGGAAAAGTATACCTTTTTGCGGATGATACCAAAATCTGCAAGAGGATGGACACTCAGTAGGGGGTGGAGCAAATGTGCAGGGAGCTTGGGAACTTGAGCAGTGGTCAAGAGCATGACAGTTGGGGTTCAATGCCAACAAATGCAAAATCATGCACCTAAGGCATAAGAACCCTGGTGCTGACTATAGAATATGGGGTGAGGTAGTAACGGCCACTAAACAGGAATGGGGCCTTGGGGTTATCATATCTGATGACCTCAAAGTAGCAGGGCTTTGTGACAAGCAGTGGGTAAAGCTAGTGGGATGCTGGGGTGCACTAGGAGGGGTATCTCAAGCAGGAGGAGGGAGGTGGTGTTGACACAGCATCTTTCACTGGTGAGACCTCACCTGGAGTACTGTGTCCAGTTTTGTAGGCCGCACCTCAGAAAGGACATAGACAGGGTGGAGGCAGTCCAGAGGAGGACAACTAAAATGGTACAGGGATTCCACAAGAAAGCCTACAAGGAGAGACTAAGGGATCTAAATATGTACATCCTGGAAGCGAGAAGAGTGGGAGGTGACATGACAGAGACCTACAAGTATCTCACAGGGGTGGGCAGGGTGCAGGCCATGAGTGTTTTTCAAATGAGAAAGAGCACCAATACCAGAAGGGCATGTAATGAACCGGAGGGGGGGGAGGAGTCTAAGAGAGATGTGAGGAAATATTTCTTTACTGAAAGGGTGGTAGATACATGTCACAGACTGCCAGCAGAGGTGGTGGAGGCAAAAATAGTGGTGGGTTTCAAGCATGCATGGGATAGACATAGGGGTGTATTAGAAAACGGGCAAGGATGAGGGAGGGTAGCTGGAGATCATGTAAGGTCTGTGGAGACGGACTAGGCAGGGAACATCTGGGTAGGCTGAGTGTGCCAAGCGGTCCTTTTCTGTGAAAAAATTCTGTTTCAATGTACGTATGTTTCCACACTTACTAACCCCCCACCCCAATGGATAGGGTGGTAAACAACTGTAGGGTGTTTCATCTAATCCATGAAACTGAATATGTACCAGTCTAGCTCACATATTTGGGCCCCAATGAAATGATATCCTTGGTAAGTTCCCTATTCCTGAACCAATTCTTCTGTCACCTTTTAAAATGGTCCACTTTTTTCTAATAATATTGCCCACTCTTCCTGCCATATAATTAAAGTTCCATCACAGAGGTGACTGGTTCTTTATTAATATGACTCCTGAGGTTAGGTGCCAAACATTCAGATCTATTGTATAATGATCCTTAGCCCTTCAGTAAGAAATGCTGAATCAAGGGGCAGCGGGGACTAATCTAATTTAAGAAATCATACCTTAAGTTACTCAGCCTGCTCATCAAAGATTTCTAAAGATGAACAGTTTTTGCATATCCTTAACACTGGCTATGTGGAATACGATTTGGGGAAGGGGTTTGATGTGGCCTATATCTATCTGCCAAAGTGTGTTGGTGGCTGTAGGTTTTCTAAACCCCATTGTCTTAAATACTTCATACTACTTGCTAGCTAACATAATATCAGAAAATCCAGTTTCCACTTATCCACAGTATGAATAAATTTAAAGTTCCACAAATCTGAATTAAGCCCTTCCCTGAATTCAGTAGCGCTTTCTACTGTTCCCTTCCACACATAGTGTACAATAGTGATAGCATCCGACAGTGCTGTGTATGTGCACATGTGTGTATGCTACAATACTACAACTTGTTCCCATAGTCCAAGACAAAGATTGACATATAACAGGGCCATCAAGGCCCCCATTACCATGCCCCAAAATCGGTGGTAAAATTTACAATCAGATTCTAAATAGTTTTGTACTAACACAGACTTAGGACCCTCCAAAATTAAGGGGACCAGGATAGTTTATTCCTGTGGAATTGTTTCAAGTAAATATTTAGATGGTCTTATTCCATCAGTTTGATTAATCAAGATGTATAAAGCCTCTATATCCATACCCAATCATAGATACTCCTTTTGCCACTCCAGGTTCTACAATTTCTAAATTAAGTCATAGTATCACTGAAATAGATTTGTCAAACAAACAAGAGGGTTTGATTCCATCTCTAGTAGAGATACCACAAAAAGGAGGTACCAAGGTGAGTGCATAGTTGTCTGTGTGTAGGAAAAATTACAATAAGAGCAAAATGAAGGCCCCAACAGAGATCTGCCCAGTGTAAACCAGCATTTGATGGAACTGTCAGTCATATCTGCATCTAGCAGATGGCTAAGCCTGGCAAGCAAGGTGGATGTGTGAGTGCTCAGCTCCCTGCACGATTCATCAAAAATATTAACCATCCCGTAATAAAATGTGGTTCCTTTACCTGATTTGTACTGCCTCTAGAGCACTTATAGCTACTTCCTCTAAATCAGCGAGCAAGCAGACCCAGCTGTTTTATAAACTGAGTGATGATGGAGCAGGGAGAGAATGGCTTAGTGAAATGGTAGGCTGAGCTAAAGCAGGTGTGAGCACAGGGTAGTAGAGTCCCACCTGATAAACAACTGCTGAACCCAACTCAATGACGAAACAACTGGCGATGCTCCTCTACGATTAAAAGCTGAGAGGAAAGCAAGGTTTGCTAATCTTTTTTTAAATTTTATGTTTGTTGTTTTATCAATATAACATACGGTTAATTATTGGAGCAGTACATATAGGATTATTAATTATACATATCGTTGAGGGCGCCACCCCTCTTAATACAAACAGATATATGTATGATAATTCATGCTGCCTCTTTAAGATACATCATGGGGGGATCACAATTATTTATAACAATAAGGTAAAAAAATATATATATTGCTGTGTTAACAAACCCATGAGCAGCATGGGATATAGAAAGATTATAATAGTAACTTAACCAGCCTCTATTTCCTAAGAGGAAAACTAATATACCCATGCACTTCCCAACTTAATTTATCTAAATAGGTTTAATTCCTTAGCTTAACTGCAGCTCAACTAGTAAAAGATCTCTAAGGCAACCACTGAAAAGAATATACAGAGCCTAAACAGAAATAAATTACTCCAGCTTACTATAGAATTACCATTTCTGTATAGACCAAAAGGAGTAGATTGTCATATACCCCAGAAAATTAGGAGTTTCAGGATTCACATGAAGTAAAATAAAATTAAGAGTGTAAAAGTCCAAAAGTCCCCCAAACTGGAATCAAGTCCTTTAATACAAGATTAAGTCTCTGCAGGTAATTAAATAAAGCAGACCAAACAAGGGGCCTCGAAATGAAACCTTAGTAACTTTACAGTTCATTCAGGTGTTTAGAAGGTCCTCATCTTCTGATTCTGATTCAGGAGATACTTCTCGTTGTCGGGATGCTGGCACAAATCGTTGAGCCCATTTCTGTGCTTCCGTAGGATCCCTGAAGAGAAATACGTGGCGCTGATGTAAAATTCGCAGTCTTGCAGGGAATACCAGGCCGTGACCTATATCTGCTTTTCTCAGAATTGCACGAACTCCATCAAAGCTTTTTCTTTTTTGTCACATCGCGTAGCTGAAATCTGGGAAAATACAAATTTGTTGCCCCTCATAAAATAATGTGCACTTCCTACGGGCCAGTGCCAGGATATGGTTCCTTGTTCCAACACCATCCAGAACTACAAAGATTGCTCTGTGAGCTTTAGGGTTATCCTATCAGCCTCTATAGGCCACCTGATATGACTTCAGAATAGGGATATCTTGCTCCAGTAGGGGCTGTTCCAATTGTTGCCCCAGCCATTCTCTAATAAACAATGAAAGATGATCTCCTTCACTTCTTTCTGGGATACCTATTATCCGAAGATTTGATGATCTAGCCTGATTCTCTAGGGATTTGATATGCGACCAGAGATGTGTGTTCTCTTTCACAATGGAACTCGTGGCACCCATAGCTGCCACCGCTTGTTGCTTCATCTCCTTGGACTCAGTTTGCACTAGGATCATGTTCTATTCCAAAGAAGTGACTCTGGTACCAAGGTTATCAAACTTTTTGGACAGCATAGCCGTCGATGTTATGAGTCTATTTAGTTTAATTTCAATACTTTGTAATGTTTCTGTAGGAGGGTCCTCCATCTGGGATTCAGTACGGCCTTGCACTGATCTTGTAGCAGGGGGTCCCGGTATGTTTTTCCTTTTTACCTGATCTTGTGACATCTTATCCTTTTTTGGATTCCCCATTTTGGTTCAGCTGACTTTCCAACATCAGTTAAGCTCTCAGAATTTACCAAATACATTAAATAAACAACTTATATTTTATATAGCTGCTGCTTTGAAGCTCAAGATTTACTTTAGAGCTGCCACCTTGCTCGGGCTCCACAACGCCCCCCCCCCCAGGTTTGCTAATCTTGCCGTGCAATTCAACTACATTCAGAGTTCTGTGAATTCTCTAGGACAGGTTGTAGATGACCACTCTAAAAGGCTGGAAGAACTGGAAAGTAGATGGGCTCCCATGAGGACAGACTTATCTCCTTCTGTAACAAGCTACATGCAGCCCATAAACTCACCAAGCACCTGGAAGACATACTTGACAACCATGAAAACTGAGAATGGCTCATCAGTGAAAGGTTGGCCGACCTTTAAAGGGGTTGGAAGGGAAGGACCCTCTAGCTTTTCTGGCAAAATGACTTTCAGCTGCACTAGTAGTAGTAGTAGTAAATAATTTTTTATTCATAAGAATAAAGGATACATTCAATTGAGCAATGCTCATTTCCAATGAAGTTCCTTGTCAAAAACACAAACAAGTTACACATTAAAACATTAATCCAAAACTTACAGATAATAAGAGAAAGACAAAACAAACACAAAAACCATAATAAAATGTTAACAGTTGTTGCAGGCCATATTATTATTTAATCCAGATGTGCACCATTTCAATAATTCTACGTTATTAGTTTTTGTTCTGGTATTTCTCAGATCTGGGGGAGATTTATTCCATAAGCTAATCCCTCTAAAGGAGACAGATGTCCTTCCTATATTCAAATTACAGTCAGTTAATACAAATTGGATTCCAGCAGAGTTTCTCAAACCTTCCTTCACTTTCCTAACTCTAAAGAGGTCAATGATATAACCAGGAACCTCCTTATTCCATACTTTGATCATAAATTGCAATAAATGTAAATTTCTTCTCACTAAGGATTTATACCAATTCAGTGCCTTAAATAACATACACCTATGAGTTCTGGGGGGTGCATCCAGCACAAAACAGGCCATTCTACAAAATATCTGATCTACTTTATTTATATACGTTCCAGTAGCCCCTCCATAAAATAGATCTCCATAATCGATTACCGGGAATAAGAGAGAATTAACCACACTTAATCGGACTGCTCTAGTCATGAATCTTTTGTATCTATACAAAGTCCCTAACCTTTTATTCATATCTCTTACAAGGGAATCTATCTGAAAGTCCCAGCTCAAATGGGAGTCTAACCAGACCCCAAGATATTTATGAGTCAACTTGCTTAAAAGCAATACCATCAAAGGTTTTAATCTTCAAGTAAGAATCCTGTTTTTTTATTATTCCTATTTTTAAATAGAAGTGCCTGTGTTTTATTAGCATTTAAAGTAAGGTAATGTTTCTTAAAAAAGGTCTGTGTTTCATCGAAAGCTAGTTGCAGTTTTGTATTGATTGAGTCCAATGTGGTCCCCACTGTATACAATATAGTGTCATCTGCATACAGATGACACTTAACATCAGCTAATGTTATCTTAATCTCATTTATATAGATGTTAAATAACAGGGGCCCTAAAATAGAGCCTTGGGGAACTCCATTTTTCATTTTTAATACACCAGATTTATAAGAACCTACTTCCACAAACTGTCTATGGTCCCTCAAATATGAGGAAAACCATTTAACTGACTGGGGGGACAAGCCAATCTCACTGAGTCTGGACAGGAGCACCTCATGATTAAGGGTGTCAAATGCCTTTGAGAGATCAATAAACAAGGCTCCTACCATTAACCTCCTGTCCAGACACAGTTGAAGATCGCTTATCACCCCAGTCAAGGCTGTTTGTGTACTATGGAGTACCCTAAAGCCTGACTGAAAAGGTGACAATTTATTATGTTCCTCAAGGAACCTTTTCAATTGGCGGGATACAATTTTTTCCAAAACTTTTGAAATCTGGGGCAACAGCGCGATGGGCCGGTAATTGCCCAGCTTGCTCTTGTTTCCAGATTTAAAAATAGGTCTCACTTTAGCAACCTTCAATCCATCTGAGCATTCTCCACTAACCATTGATAAATTAAAAATATGAGCTAAGGGGTGTGCTATACAAGGAGAAGCATATTTTAGAAGTCTAGGTGGGATCTCATCGGCTCCTTTAGCTTTAAAAATATTCAGCTTCAGGAGTTCTGTATGTACCTCCTCTGGAGTAATGTGCTCAAAATCAAATCCATACATTTCTCCTATAGCTATACTAGTATCCACTGGTTTGTTCTCTGGATCACTATCATGATCTGGGTAAATCCCATCCGCAGACCCCATAGATCCCACTTTAGAAAAATAGTCATTAAAAACATTGACCATTTTCTCCCCTAGGGGCATTGGAGTACCATCAATTTCTATTTTACTTATATCTGTTTGTTTATTATTTCCCATTAAATCGGAAATAGTCCCCCAGAATTTTCTTGGATTTTTTTATGGTTATCATCTAATTTAGTTCGGACAAACTGTTGTTTAGCCGCCCTAACTTTTTTGGTATACAAATTACGTGCTTGCCTATAGAAGACCCAATCCTGATCTAGCATGTTTTTTTTTTTTGCTTTTGCCCATTTTTTTATTTCTATTTTTCCTGGCTTCATATAACTATGTCGAGAACCATACATTCCCTTTATGTTTTGATACCCTGGATCTCAAAGGTGTATGTTTATTACAAATATGCAAAAATGCCTCTAAAAAGAATTCCCATGCAGCCGATGGTGTAGGGATCAAATCCAATCTATCCCATCTGATGTTTTCAACATCAGTCATAAACTTAATATAATCGAGCAATTTAAAACATCTCCAAAATATTTTAGATTTAGGAACAGACTCTATTATGTTATTTCTAACTGAATAAATAACCTGATGGTCTGAGAAGGATTCTGATGATACTCCTGTTTGTGAATAAAATTGAGGTGAATTCGTGAACATCATGTCCAACAATGTGGATCTCTTAGGATCTCTGTGGTTGATTCTAGCACTGGCTCTCAACCCTGACCAGCTGCTAGAAATTCAAAGAGCAGACTGCTTATCTGGGAAGAGGCCAGACCCCGCAGAGATGCTGAAGCATTTTTTTAATAAAATTCCTGCGCTATCTAGACAGAGTGAGAGTGCTGCAGACCACAAGGAAGTAAAAGTATAGTGAAAGTAGACACTTCAATGGTGAACTTTTTCCCATATTTCAGTCTCCATTGGCATGGCTAAAGACAGGAATTCTTCTATGCTAAATACAGCCTTCATGCTAAGAATTGGCAGTTTGCTAATTTGTGTCCAGCCAGACTAGTGTGATAAGAAGACTTGGAAAACCCCCGAAAACCTTCACAAAACCTGACCTGGTGACCTATGTGGAAACAGAGATGATGGCAGAAGAAGGTAGATCAGGTCCAATGGGGACCAGGCTAGTCACAAGAAGTCCTCACAAGCCACCTGGATGATAACACTAAATGTGGAATTATGGGGGGATGGATCCGTGGACTCTGCCATGTGTCTGGGAGCTATTGCTGGGCTAGAATCAACTACTGAACTGGGGCAGACTGAAACTGAGATAACATGAAATGGCTTATTTATTTATTTATGCGAGGAAGTTCTTTTTCACAGAAAGGGTGGTGGATGCATGGAACGGCCTACCTCAGGGCATGGATAGATAGGCCATTGACAGAGCAAAGGCCGATAGCACATTTATAAGGTAGAAAAAGAAATGGGCAGACTGGATGGGCCTTGCAGTCCTTATCTGCCATCAACTTCTATGTTTCTATTTATTGATTGAAATGTTTCACCAGGAAGGCACACTAAACAACAAGTTGCTCGTCTCCCAGTGTGTCCTGGGGGGGTACAATGAGGATAAGAAAGATGTATACAGATAATATAAGGAAGAACAGTTACAATTAGGTTGAAGCATTTAGACAAACATAAAAATCACAGTTGGTAAACAGCACAGACACAAAAGATTGTGAAACTGATACAGCCTAATAGGCCCAAGAACATGATGCAATAATGAAGGCAGAACAGTAGGTGGCAATACAAAGTCCAATGATGTTCCAAGTGCTTTGTTTATAGGCAGTTTACAAGTGCTAGGCAAACTGCAGTACACGTGTAGCTGATTTTGGTTCTATAGCCTAAGACTGGTTGCATGGCCAGCACACCTGCAATTCCCTGTTCTTATATGGTGACACAGATGTGCAGTCTATGGGAGGTCATGGTGGGAAAAGAGGATGCTCAGGAGGTTGGCCTACATAGTAATGAACTCACAAGCATAGGTTGCTTCCTGTCTTCACCCCCATCAGTTTGCTTAGGTGGATCCCCTCCTCCCACCATTGAGAACAGAGACACACTTGCTGGGAGCATATATTTGGTAATTTATAATCTTCAAATGTATCCAGACATTTTGAGTCACTGTAATGTTGAGACTGCTTACTGTTTTTTTTCTCTTTACGGGGCAGCCTCACAATGAACTTGTGCTGGATGGTTACATGACTTTTTGCTTTTACGATTTACTGTACATAAATTAGCTGGATTGAACACAGACTGAGATCCACTTAAAGCAGCAAGTGCTTAGTAAGGATGTATAGTTTAAAGAATGAAAGTTTGGGACCTTTAGATGCCTCTGCAATCATTTTGTTTGTTTTTATTTTTGTTACCTTTTCATCATTTTATTTGTATTTTTTGATCTACTAGTAAAAAGGAACCCAGCTGGCCCGCTGGCACAGTGGTGGATTTACCGCTTATGGCGGCAGTGACCTGGGTTTGGGAATGAGCCTGGGAAGCTGGAGGGTCAGCCGGAGCGGGGGGGAGATAGATTGAGCAGCAATTGCAGGCTCTCCATCTCCTGGGAGGGAAGGGGAATCCAGTACCTCTTGGTGTTGTGCACTTGGGTAACCACGGGGGAAGTTTACCGGGGGGCGAGGTTGGGGCTGGGAGGCATGTGAACAATGGGCGGGATTCCGTCGTGGCATCATTGCATGCCATGGCTCCCATTCAGGGAAAAACATCTCTAAAAAAATAAGCACAGCCCTGATTGGTCTCCAAGCTGCCGCCACCTTAAGTCCCACCCGATGAGGTGGATGTGTTGGGGCATAGCTGGCTGCCCCTTGCCCCTGCCTGGAGGGTAAACCGCGGCTCTGTGGGGTCGGGTTGGCGGTGGTGGGTGGGCCAGAGACTAATAGGGCTTGAGCATCAAAAAATATAAATTAAAAAAAAAAAGAACCCAATGGATTTCTTGTAATATGATGTCAGAAAAGCTTTACTGGCATGGCTCGCAGTGTATTTCAGTGGGAAGCTGCAAACCTGTTTTCAGGTTTTTATAGAGAAATAACATTTTTTACCACCAAAATATTATATATTTTTTTTTAGAAATATGTGATTTTGAAAACATGTGATCTGTTGTTATAATTTAACTGGTGACTAAGCAGATTTTACTTGGGAAGAAGAAAAGTTAAGCCAGTTACTGTTTAAAAAATGGTAAAATCATACAGATGGACCACAATAGTACAAACATACAAAAGGCAAAGTGTGTTGCTGAACAAAGTTACTGTTTAAAAATTGTAAAATCATACAGATGGACCACAATAGTACAAACATACAAAAGGCAAAGTGTGTTGCTGAAGAAAAGTATTTATTTCTTTAGAAAAAGATAGAAAAATGTATCTAGTTTCTTATTGAAATTCATTGGGCTGCTAAGTAGCTGGCAGTCTGTGACATCACAATACCAGAATTCTATTAATTCTTTTTACTAGCACTGTGGAAAACAAAGGCTGAAACAATCGTGTTTCACTGCACAAACAAAGTATTTTATTATAAAAGCAGGAAGCAATTACTAACACATCAGCATACAGTACATAAAATAATCAGTCGGCAATTGATTGGAAGTAAATACCTGCTCTTTAAGGTAGGTCATTGGAGGCTCCCAGGGGATAGGAAAGGTGGAGACTGTTTTCCAATTCTTGTGTATTTGAGAATAATAGTGGGAGATTGGTGGTGGTGGTGGTGGTGGGGAAGGGATTGGAGATATGAGTTTGCCAAACATGTTCCAAAAGGGTGTTCATATCTTACCAACCAAGTTGGGGGAATGGGTTGGATCAACAGCTGTTGCTCTCTGTGGTTGGAGGAGGATTTAGAATTGGTTACAGTTTATGTTCTTCCCCAGTTCAGGGGAGGGATGAAGTAAGAGGAGGGGGGTATAGGCATTTCTAGGGTTTGATTATTCAGCAAAAAGGAACATGACAATTTCTACATACTGTAGTTCATAGCCATGATGCATGGTTTCAGTCTGCTAAGATAAGGTCCTCAAGAGAAAGATGGGCTAATGCATAATTACATACAGTTTAAAGCTGAGGGATGACTTATGCATCAATGCGTGGAACAAAAATGGGGTTAGTACAGTAGACAAAAGGAAAAAAAAACCTGGTCATATGTAAAAAAACTGAACAGGAATGTCCTGATTATGCAGGAAACACATATGTCCCGTGATGAGGCTCAAAAATTAGGGAGATGCTTGGGGAAGCAGTAGTTGCTGCCTGTTTTACCTCAGAAACTAGAGGCACGGCCATTTAGTTTTTTCCAGGGCTGCCAATAAAAATACTCTGGCAAGTACATGATCCCCAAGGCAGTTTTGTTGTGGTGGCAGTACAAATTTTAACTGAATCTTTTACTACTGCATCAGTGTATGACCCAAACTTTGTCTACCCAGATTTTTTTTCATGAGCTGTTACTCACTCTGACTTTCTGTTGGTGGTAAGAGGGACATTTTAACACCCCCTGGAACCTGGTAATGGATTGTTCAACCCCACATACTGGGCCACCGCCCAAGTGCTCAGCAGCCTTGCATACTATATTGGATTAATGATCGGTAGTGGATGTATCAACATTCCTGCATCCCACATATATGGAGTAGTTTTTTTTTTCACATGTACACCAAGTGTACTCCCAGACTGACCTTTTATTGGCCATCCACTCAATGATGCAAAGGTTTGCTGAAGAAAACTACAAGCTGATTCTCCAGTCAAACTGTGCCCCTCTCTGAGGGGAGTCCACGATGTCTGTGCTTCTAGATGAAGCTGTCGCAGGAAGGCTCCAATCAGCATACAGCAGATTGAGTCCCAAACCAGCAACACCACCCCCTTTTCAGTCATTTCACTAACTGCTTCTAACATTTCCTTATCTGAGTTCTCCCCCTGTGCCAGAGGCCTGTAGATCGCACCTGTCTGAGTAGTAGCTTTGTTTCCCAACTGGAGGGTAACCCACAGCATCTCTGGCTCCCCATGAATTCACTGTATTTCTATTGCTTTTATGCTTTCCTTCACAAAAAGCATCAGTCCCCCTCCTTTCCATCCTACCCTATCCCTCCGGAACATCGTGTATCCAGGTATGACCATGTCCCAGTCATGGCTGCCAGTGCACCATGACTCGGTAATGGCCACAGTATTTTCTTTTTATGCTTTTTGGCCCCGTATCTCTGTCCAAACTCTGGCCAACCCACTGCTCCTCCTCCCCCACAGAGCCTTAGTTTAATCCCCCAGGTAGGAGAAGGGGATGGCTGACTATGCCCCCAATCCATCCAGTCATCAGGTGGGTCTGCGGCAGTGGCTTGGAGATTTGCCGGGGCTGAGAAGTTTCCTTGCATTTCTGGTTCGGGTGGTGTGGCATGCACAGGTGCAATGGTGTAACCACACCTGTGTCCTCACGCCTCCCACCCTCAACTGTTAAGCCCCCCCAGTAAGCCACTCCCATGGTCACACGGGAGCACTACACTGGGAGGTGCGCCTCCCCCCTCCTTTCCCCGGAGATGGAGATCATGCAGCCGTCACTTGATCCATCGCCCACCGGCTGACTCTCCAGCCGCCCAAGCTCATTTCTGAATCCTGGTCACTGGTGCTGCAAGTGGTAGCACTACTGCTGTGCCAACAATGTCTAGGTCAGCTTCTGCCATGATGGCCTCTAGGTCTGGAATCTTATTTCCAGACTTCTAGCATTAGCACCCATGGCCTTCCAGATTTTGTTAACTCTCTGCTTGATGCTTCCACTTTTCCCTTGTGTGCCCCCTTGCTCCTTCTTTTTTTCTGACTGCTTCTTTCCTCCCTTCCTCCCTTGCTAGCCCCTACTAACTTGATGAACTTGCTTTGTGGTGGGACTCCCAACCCTTGGGATCTCCCTATATGCTATCACAGCCTGTTGGGCGGGGCAGTTTCTGCCTCCGCTTCTTCTTCTAACATCCTCATTGGCTAGTTTAAAAGCTCATCGAAGTAATGTTTAAACCGTCCACTGAGAACTGTGGTTCCCCTCCCGAATGGATGCAGGCCATCATCAATGTATAGGTTCTTATCCTCCCAGGTGGGCCTCCAGTCCCCATTGTAGTCATAGCTCTCCACTCTGCACCATTCCTTTAACCATGAGTTAAAGGCTTTGGTGTGGAGCTCCCTCACCTTCCCCCAATCATAGACAGGCAGCACCTCCGCAAAAGCTACAAAGTGTACTACCTATCTAAGACTTCTTTTCAGCTCCCTAAACTCCCCCTGCACTGTACCTGCCCCATCCCTAGCCAGATTATTTGTCCCCAGGTGGGAAATGACATCCAGTGCCCCCTTTCTTCCTATTGTCCTAGTGACCTGTAGCATTTGCTTCTCATCCTTCCATGCCGTGGCACCGGTAGGCACCTGACCTCCCTCTCCACCCTCTTTCCTACTCCTAACTCTATCCCCTTGATGATTGAGTCCCCATCAGAAGGTGCTTCCTCCTTCTCAGGGGTTCTTTTCCACCCACACTGGGAGCCTCCACCTAGGAAGGACCCCACATCCTCCCCAACCACTACCGCAGGTGCCACTTGGCAGTCCCACCAGAGTGGCAAAGGAATTATGCAGTAGAACCAACTGTGTTTGAAGAATGTAACCTTTGAACCCCCCAACATTCTGGATCCCATCACCCCCTCCCACCTCAAGCCCACTGTAGCCCCGCCACTCCTCCTGTCTGGCAAATTTTGAGATAATGGTGTCAGACTTGGTGGTCCCTGAGTGGGAGAAAATGTTACCTGACTCTTAGTCAATGCAGCTCCAAGTCTAGTGACCTGCTCCTGACTTGTCACCAATGCAGCCCTGAGTCTTGAGACCTTTACCACCAACCTAGAGAGGTGCATGCAAATGGGGCAACACCGCAGTCTCCGGAAGGTATCCCCAAAGACTACCGCCCCAGTGGAAAAAATTATTCTTAGACCCTCTGTAGGGTGTAATGTAAGCCATTTGAGGTAATTAACAATCTGCTAGTGTGAGTCAGCACTAATGCCACACTGCTAATACAGAACAGATGGGCAAGGGACTTCGGACTAATCAGTTTGCCCCTGAGATATGAAAAGGCACCACCCAAGCAGTGCTAACCTGCTCCAAGAACAATAAAATCTGCCAGATTCAGTGCAATTTCTTTCATAGGGTATACTTTACTTTATGTTACTTTACCCTGGTAATAGCCAATAAAATTGACAGCACCAAGTCAGATAGATATCCTAAATACTTGACTGCAGAAGGCAGTTACATTAACCTCACCTGGGCATGTCCAAAAGTATAAATTTTGAGGGGAGGGAAATTGTGAAAATCCTGTCCAAAGTTTTACAGAAAGGATTTTGTGCCAGAACTGCATACTGTAATACTGGGGTGTGGACAAGGGGAAACTCAGGGGCCCTGTATAAATAACTCCAGTGGCGGCAGTTGGGATTGACAGTTGGTAAAAAGGTCCTGTCTTAAAATTGGAAGTCAGATAACCTCCCCACAATGGCACAAGGGGAAATGTTCTATTTGAATGTAAAATAATAGACTTAATGCAATACACAGTACAAAATGTACTGAGTAAATACCATGATTTATGGGCCACCCAGAAAATTCCTCCAAATCAAAATTGCTCTTCACCTGGAGCAGATTAGTGGTTTGGTAATAAATATTGAATAGGTATATAAGGTGGTAAGTCCTGAAATGATCCTTCTGAGAAAATACTATAATTTAGTAAATCCTGTTTCTCTAGCGGCCTAATCCCTTGGATATTAAATAGCTATAGCTGAGGCAGAGGGGAATATTGTCTAACCGGGCCTTAGGTAGTATCATTAACCTTGCATGTAACCTATGATGCTTATGCTATTTATGTTTATATATTTTAAATTAACTTGAAGGCCGTGTTACACTGCTATGTCATTTAATAAAATATTTTAAAAAGGTCTGCATATAGCAGTATTGTATTGGGACAATCAGATAAATAAGTTTTAACTTGCTGTTTAAAGAGTATAGTAGTGCAGGTAGCGAAAATTGCTTTCTTCCAGCACTAGCAAAATAAATTATCAGTCACCTGATTCCTTGAGCATTAGGTATAGTCCCTTTTATACCTACCTTTGTACCTATAGTTATGGTTGAGTAAGCACTACTATGTGAAACTTCTTTTTTAGCAGCTTTTAACTTGGTTGTTCTTGGACCTAGGGACCTGAACACTTTCTCTCTCTCTTTCTCCCTCTCTCTCTTTCTCTCTCACCCTCTCCATATTATAGTGGCACAGCACCATTATTGTTGGGGTGAGCAGGTTGATCTCTTGATGTACCAAGTTTCATTCTTGTTGGATGTGTGGATTCCGAGCCAGGAATAGCAAAAAAAGTGAAAAAAAAAAGGGTTTTTTTTGTCATTGCATACAGCCCAGACAGTTAGGAATTTTGGTCTGAAATTTTCAGGGTAGAAATGGGCTGGGTCAGAGTTGTGCATTTTATTGGTTTGGTGAAAAAAATATTAATGCATTCCAGAGGTGTAACGATTTTAAATGTCGGTTCTGAGCATGCTCGGTACTATCTTTTGTATAGCTATTTCACACAAAAAAGAATTTTGGGACATATGAAAAAAGATTATGTCTCATATGTGAGGTAATCTTTTTTCATGACAAAAAAATATTTTTTGTATGGCTGCCATCTTGTTTCCTTTTTTCAAGAATTTTTTTTTTAAACCCATAAAAGCCATATCCTGCAGAGATAACAACACATGTATATTGCTAATAGGGACACCTTTAGGTGGATTCTGCAATTAGCTTTTGGACAAATTACCCAGAAATATGTTTTTAACAAAGCTTTAAATCTTTTATCGTGATCCAAATTTCTTTTTTCGTATGGTCATGCAAGAAAGGAATAGGGCCATACGAAAAGATTCCTTTCATATGAAAAAATAATTTGGACTTAGTTTTTCTTGCATTCTTTTTTTTTGTATGAAGGGAATCTTTTTTTTTTCATATGAATGACATAACCTTGAGAAAAATTATTCTTTCATACAAAAAAATTATTTGGACTTAGTTTTTTTCAATCTTTTTTGTATGAAGGAATCTTTTTTTGTATGAATGACACAACTTCACAAAAAACAACCCCTTCATATGGAAAAAGAATTTGTACTTAGTTTTTTTCACATTCAGTTTTTGTATGAAGAGATCTTTTTTGTATGAATGGCACAACCTCATGGAAAAAGATCCCTTCATACAAGAACAGGATTTGGACTTGTTTTTTCCCCATGTTTCAACTTTAACAAGCTATAACTCCTTCAATATATGCCATTAAGAGACAATCTATATATCAAAATAAAGGTCATAATGACTACTACAACACTAACACATAACACCCCCCGAAAAAAAATTTAGGGGCCATGTTAAAAAAACATAAAAATGTAAAAATTACAATTCCCTTATGATAGCATTTTAACTTTAGCAAGCTGTAACTTTGTCAATCTTTGGAGTTAATGTACAAGCTATATATCAATAGAAAGGTCTTAATGAGTAGTATAACACTAAGCTTATAAGAAAAAAAAACAGAAAATGGTCCCTCCCTACAAAAAAATTACAAGGAAGCACATAAATTGTTTTTCTGGAGGAGAGGAAGCACAGGGCCTTCTGGGCCCTGCGCTTCTGCACTCACATACACATGTGCATAAATGGAGGCATGGAAATGTGGGCCCTGCATTTCTGTAATTTACATGGCTATGTTGCGTGAAAGATTATATGAGTCTACTATTGCAAAAAGCAAGGAAATTCATTGTGCACCAGATAGGGTTTATTTCAACAAAAGCAGGGAAATGTGTTAGGGTTTACAACCATAACTCCCCACCTCAACCCCCAAGCACCAAAAAGGAAATAAAACTAAAATTTTTCCTGTTGTCACTCTTGGCAAATCAGGGGTGGGGTGTTCCTGGGGTTCTCAACCCTAATGTTCACCCCATTGTCATATACTCTTCAAACGAACAGACCTGTGTCTCCCCACATAGTGCCAGGAACCACTATGCCCTGCATGAAGAAAACTGATCAATTCTGACATTATCTGTGCATGCAGTGGGATTAGTGTTAGGGTTGAGAACCCCAAGAACACACCGCCTCTCGGTGTGTTCTTGGGGTTCACCAAAAGTGACAACGGGAAAAACTGTAATGCATTTTTCCTTTTGGTGCTTGGGGTGAGGATGGGGAGTTAGGGTTGTAAATCCTAACACCACACTTCCCTACTTTTGTGACTTTAACCCTAATTGGTGCAGTAACAAAGTTTTTTTGTAATAAATATACTGTATCTCTCCCTCTCTCTCTCTCTCTCTCTCTCTATATATATATATATATATAATATACATTTAATTCCATAAAATATACTGCTTGAATTTAGACTTTTTTCCTCCATTGTTGATTTATCTCTTCTGATGGCCGTTCCCTGTCATCCAAGATCCTCCCAGTCTCATCACTCTCCTTCCCCAGGACTTACCTGGTTCCTGGCAAGTCCTCCATAGATTGCCCCCATGCAGCAGGGCTGGAGGGAAAGGGCAGCACTACCCCTCCCAGAGCACAATTCAGCTGCCAGGAGCCCCTCCTAGTTGGTGGTGTGGGGCCTGCAGATGGTTGGGGAGTCATCTAGCCAGCTGGGGGTTTTCTTCCAGCATTTTCTCTCCAGGTCCACCCAGCATGCAATGATACACCATACATGCATGCCTCTTTATATACACATTCATCAGCATCCAAGGGGGGGCCCTCTCACTGTTGAGGTGATTCCTGTTATGCTACCACCTGACCTATGCGTGTTGGCAGGCTAATGCCAGGACAACTGAACCCCCTCTGCAGGAGAAGTAAGCTGTCCTTGAGATGCTCCATTATCTGTCCCTGACTGACCTCTGAATGACCTGAGTCCTCTCCTAAACCCTGGTCACAGGTGTGACGGGGGTAGAGCTACTACTGTTCCACCAGGCCAGCTGGATTTAGACTTTCTAACATAAAGTGAGAAATATATTTGCTGTGTTACCAACAAAAGAACTCCTGAGGGGGCCTTTGCATTTTAGGGGAACATAATTGACCTGGGGCTGCACAGCTTCATTGCATGTATTAGAGTCACCAAGAAATGCACCACGTCAAACATTGTTGGACCCACCCAACTCTGATTCTATACTGATAGTGCTACAATTTAGGCATCAGTATCTCAAAGTGAAAAATACATATTTCAATAATATAAATATTTAATGAGTGTTCTACTTGTTATGAGATTTGAACTGTCAATCTTCCCTCCAAAGCCCAAAGACCACCTCCCAAAGCACTATGCTATGCTGCATGAATATTGCATGGTTACAAAAACTATGACATATTTAAGGTAATACACTCAGATGTACAGTACAAATTACATTCTTCCGGATGTTCTGAGATAATTAAGGATCCACCATAATCTTTTTTCCTGCCGAGTACCTGATGTTAGTGCTGGCAGTAGCCTTGCTTACACTGAAGCAGTAGCACTTATTTCACTTGCCAGTTCAGTCCACCAGTTCAGTCACTGTGTAGACAGAATTTGTGGCAAAAGTTAGCGGCTGGGGCTTCCGACTAAGAGGCAATGCTTTGTCAAACAATTATTGAACTGGGCCACCCAGATAGCTCTTGCAACATTTTCACACTTAAAGTTGCAACACTTTTACCATTGTGATGGTGCAAAAATTTGAAACTTTTGCATCTATGACAATTTTGTATTTGTGACACTTTCTGAGTTGGACAGTTTTTTAACTATTTGAAAAAGTCCAACATTGCAAGTGGCAGTTAAATTTAGCAATGGAAAGACAGGATGGATTTAAAAGGTGAACCTTCAGTGGTCATGAGGAGTGGTTTTGATTGGACTTTTTTGAAATTTACAAGTTGGAAAGTTTTGAAACAAAACAACTTGTAAATGAAAATAGATTTGCCATACTTTCGCAAATGCTAAAGTTTCTGTCTGGGACACTTTTGCACTCGTGACACTTTCAGAGTTGAACTTAAAGTTATTAACAAATGTGAAAGTTTTGCAAATAGGAACCTTTTGCATCAGTGACACTTTTGCATTTGCAACACTTTTATAGTTGGACAGTTTTCTAATCATCTGAGAAAATCCAACTGCAAAAATGACATACAGTACATTTATTGACATTAAAATGGAAGGGATTTAAACATTAAGATCTCGGTAGTTGTGACATGTCCAATGCCCAGCAGTCTGCATCTTCACATAGGCCCAGCAATGGAGGTCCATTTGTACACAACTGGAGCACACTGTAGACCAACTGTTTCCCCTATCTGTTTTTTTTTTTTTGCAGTTAAACTTTTTATTGTAATTATTGTGATTATACATACAAATACACTACATTCTCCAATATACACTTACATAAATTCTTACCAGGAGAAGGGAAAAATGATGTCTGAAGTATTATACAATGATATTAAAGGGGAAAACAAATGTTAATAAAACAATATGTAGCAGTACAGTCTGTATGATAGAGAGAAAATATGGCAATGTGGTTCAAGGGTTAAAAGGAGTAGCTACAAACAAGAAATATGAGCAGTCATGATTGTACTTCTATTATGTTGTAATTTAATACAAGTATGTGTAAGATTGTGTAAAGGAAGAACATAAAAAAGAGAGAAAAATATCTAAGAAAGTGAACAAGAATGAAGAGGGAAAAGGATGAAGAAAAGGAGATAAAAAGATAGAGAGGAGATGAAAAAGGAATGAAAGAGCTGGAAGTGAGATTCCAATGTGAACATATAACAACCCATGGATTAAGTGATGATATGTGTAGGCGTGTTTAAATATTTAAAATAATCCTGCCAACATTAATTATATAAATTAAGTCAGTCAGAGGCTAAGTGTGACATACGATCAAGGATGGTGTATTGAGATAGTTGTTTGAAAATATCTGGGAGGGTGGGAATGATGTTGGATCACCAATGCATTAGAATAAGGTGTTTAACTTGAAGGAATAGTAGGGATAACCACCTATTCTGAGAATGGGATATTTTGTATGCACGAGCATTAAAAATACCAAGTATGCAATGTTTTGGATCTAATGCAAAGGATAGACCAATCACTTTCATTGCAAAGAAATGAATATGATGCTAAAGATTGTGTGTGGGAGGACAATGCCATAAAATATGTAGCAAATTGCCATTGGAGGAGTTACAGCGCCAACATTTATTGTTGTTCATTAAGCCCATTTTTTTTGCAAAACCTCAGGCGTTCTGTACCATAGGGCCCAGATATTCAAACTGCGCTCAAAATGAGCGCAACAGCAGGAGCAAGCACAAACCAGTTGCGCAAATGCGCAACAGGTGCGATATTCAAACATGGAGCAGAACAAATTGCGCATGCAACCAACGTCTGAATATCGCACATACTGCACCATAGCGCAACCAGGAAGGAGAAGCTGAGCCGAAATGTTGCGCTATGGAGCAACCAGGGCAGCTCAGCTGAGCATCCCAGAGGTGCCATAGTGCAAGCAGAGCCCCCCCCAGAGCAATGGAACTGCACATCCAGGGAGGCAGGCTGGGGCCCACCGCCAGCCATGCCACACATGGGCACAGGAACACACTGCAGAACCCACACCACACCTGCACACCCCAAGCACAGCATCACTGGGGGTGTGACGGATGATCTACTGGCCCATGGGGACAAGCCAACACAGCATAGCGGAGCTATGACACCCCAGCACAACCACTGGCATGCTGAGAGTGCCACACACAGGGGGTTGACAACCACAGTGCACAGCAGCCCCCCATATGCACAGCACAACCTGCACTCTGACCCCAAGACACCACCTATGTGCAGTGACTGGCACTGCAGGAAACCATGCATCCCCCCAGCACACGTCAACCCCGTGCAGCACAGAAGCCTACAAGCCAGACACACCCTGTGCACCCAGCAGTGGGTGGTAGCAGATGGCAAGACCAACAGAAAGTCACTGCCATGCTGGAGATACCTCCCCATGCACACACACACACACGCACACACACACCCAGGACCATACCACCCCAGATGGCATGTACACCCCTGCAACTGAGCACCCATAGCCAGCTGCAAATCAGAGACCAACACAGTATTCATATCAAAATAGAAATGTATGTTTAAAAGATTAAATACCAAAACCAAGAGAAACTATTTACAAGGGGGGGACAGGTAAAAGGTAGGAGTGTTCAAGGGGGAGGGATTAAAAACTTGGAGAGGGAAGGCAGGGTGGTAGGGATGGGAGAAGTGGGAAGGGTAATGTGGGCTATGGCCCAGCCGGCTGCTGGTCCTCCTCCTGCTGGTGCACCGTCCTGTGCCGCCTTCGCCGAGCTCCATGGCGCCGGATGGCTTGCAGGATCTCCTGGTTTTCAAGTCCTACTTGGGTGAGGCGCCGAAGATCACGTGCCATCCTCCTGAGAACCTCGAGGCCTAGGAAAATGGGAACACAGTCAATGGCTGTGACTGACCACAACCCTGAACACCACCCAACCTGCAAGCCATATAGTCCAATGTCCCACACCTGTGATGGCATGCACCCACCCACAGTGAACATGCACATGGCCATCAAAAACAGGCGGCACCAGCTATGCACACCACTGCACACACACACTGCCCATGTCCATCACAGCACAAACAAGGCTGTCCAGTGATGTGGCAACGTGGTGCGATGCCAGTTACACAGCTATGTGCCCAGTGCATGCCTGGACCACCAGTGATGCATACACAGATGTGCTGTGATACTGGACAGTGATGCATGTCACCTGTGTCGTGCATACATACATAGATACATAGACAGTGTCGTCAGATAAGGGCCTATGGCCAACCTAGTCCATCCATTTGAGCTTGTAAGTTCACTTTGTTTTCCTAGAAGGCTGTTGCCCCTTACCCCTGACCTCCAGAATTCCTTCATGTCTGTCCCGTGCATTCTGAAATCCCGTGATTGTTTCAGCCCCCACCACTTCCTCTGGCAGGGTGTTCCACTTGTCCACCACATGCTCTGTGAAGAAATCCTTTTCCATGTGTCCTCTGAATCATCGCCCCTCCAACTTTATCCCATGCCCTCTAGTCCAGGAACATCTTTTTCACTTCAAAATAGTGTGTCCTGCACCCTGATCCCACCTGTAAGATACCTGTATGTCTCTATCATATCCCCTCTCTCCCCCTCTCCTCCAGGGAGTACATGTTCAGTTCCTTCAACCTGTCATCATAGGACCCGTGATGCAAGCCATGCACCATCTTTGTTGCCCTCCTCTGAACCTTCCCTGCCCACTCTACGTCCTTACGTAGGTATGGTCTCCAGAAATGTACACTGTACTCCAGGTGGGGCCTCACTAGTGTCTTGTATAGTGGAATTATGACCTCCCTTGTCCTGCATGGTTGTATTGTGCAGGGCTAGTGGACTCCCCCCCCAGCATGCAATAGCATCCATGAAGTCATGATACTCACATTGCTCAAGCAGCTGTGTCTGCTGCTGTTGCTCTTGCTGCCGTTGATGCTGCTGCTGTTGATGCGGCTGCTGCTGCTGCATCCGGGGGGCGACTCCTGCTTCCACCGGGGCCCTGGCACAGCCCTCCTCACCCCGGCCCTGCATCCTCACATCCTGGCCTGTGGGAGACATATGTTGAGACAAACATCAGTGTGACTCAAAAGCAGAGTGCCCCCTGCCCCAGTGAGAGTGCCTGCCCACACAGCCATACCCATCCATCGCACAGCTGCACACACTGACATAGCCAACCGTGTCCGAGCCATCACCTATGCACAGCCACCAAAGCACACACACACCCCTACAGAGGATACAGGTGCATAGATGGTATACTCACCTGGCCTCGGCACCACACCCCACCTGGCACGTGCCCGCAGCCTTGCCAACATGTCTGGCTCCCTCCGGTGGAGGTCACTGTACCGGTGCCAGCACTGCTCAGCAGACCGGCGCCGTCCAGTGACCCCCACCAGGTCAGTGGCCACTTGCTGCCACACCTCTGTTCTTGCTATGGTGAAGGGGTCCTCACCATAGAGTGCCTCATACTGGGGCTCTACTAGGGCCACCAGGTTGGCCACCTCCAGTGGGCTCCAACTCACAGCCCTCCTCCTAGCCATGTTAGCCAGTTTACAGCAGGCAATATGGTGCCCTGCTGCACATAACCCCATGGAGATGTTGCACAATAGACCACCACAGGCCCCAATGGCGCTGTTCGAACAGCGCTGTCCTTCACATGGCGCTGTCACCAGACAGGCGCCAAAGATAATGTACACATGCAGGCGAACAGCGGCAGGGGCAAAAGGGCATACACAAGGTCATGAGCAATGACGCAAGGCTACGCACAGCGACATCTGATGTATAGGTATCCTGCGCGACCGACCAGCTGTGTACCAGCGCCACAGTGGACTATTGCGCAGTAATGCCACAGCGCCATATAGTGGCCAGTGCTGTAGTGCCACTGGCACAATGGTGGCCATGGCCTGAATTGCCTATTGCGCTCAGCACATCAGCAGTGCCACAGACGCATGCGTAAGCTATCTGGGCATGCACGATGCAGTGTACCACACAGGCACAGATCTGCGCCATTGGCTCAGCTGACTCTTCCGTATTGCGCAAGGCTCAGATTCGCGATATTCAGCCGACATATGCAAATCATCTGATCAGCCATTCAAGGGCGCAGTGGCACGATTTGCATGTCATTAAAGTTGCTCCACTCCTAATTTGCATGTGTTGCACTATAAATGTGCGACAGTGGGCTGTGCTGGCCAGATTCGGTTACTGCAGGTGAGAGGTGAGTTACATGCTGTGTGATGTTCAGGACAATGCTCATGGGGAAATGCTGTAGACTGCACAGTGACAGGTGTCCACTTCCACCCACACAGATCACGATGACCGAGCAGAGCCATGGTGAGGGTGAGGACGGTGGGCATAAGAGGAGGCCCAACTTCACTGCGGCAGAGACGGAGGCCCTCTTCCAGGCCTACCTGGAAGATGAGCCACTATTGAGTGGACGGAGGGGCACCCCTCAGTCCCGTGCGGCTGCATGGGAGGGAGCTCGGGCGTTAACCTGCACGGAAGCCACCAGAGCTCCGTGCAGGAATGCAAGAAAAAGATGGGGACTGACTGCAGGAGGTTGAAGGAGAAGGTGGCAGCCTTCAGGGCGGCACATGCTGGCACTGGCAGGGCCCACCAGTGGTGTTGCAGCTGACCCCACATGAGGAGACACTGGTCACAGCCATGCAGCCGAGCGCCATTGCGGGCATACCAGGCGGAGGATTCCAGACAGGTGGAAGCCCATCACTGCACGGTATGACACGGTGGTGGTGTTTGGGGGGGTGGCGGATGTTCACATGCACTCACATGTACTCTTTTTCTGTTACAGATCCTGTTCATCTTCAGGAGACAGTGGTGGTGGGTCCAGACAGTGATGCGGACCTGCTGGACATGGAGGAGGGACCATCCACCTCCACCACCAGCCAGCAGGCACTGCAGCAGCATGCACGCTGGGCCAACAACTCTGGTGTCAGTGATACGGGTGCAGGGTGCACAGCCTGTGTCTCAGCAGTCTGGCATGCAAGCATGCCAGCATGCTGTGACCATGGCAGTACACGACTCGCACCATTGATGATAGAAGGCCTGCAATGGGCAGTGATAGGTGTGTCCCATGACAGACACACGGCAGGCCAGCACATGCCCCTGGGCCTTTCTGGTTCAAACCGTGTACCAGCATGCTGGCACAGTCCCAGGCTGTGCCTGTCAGCACCAGTGGGGCAGCACCGGTGGCTGTGCAGGTGTCTGGCACTGTTGCCAGCACGGCAGTGGAACAGGTGGACCTGGGGGCAAGCGGTTGAGGGGCAGCAGCAGCAGCGCACACCAGGTCTGGGGTACAGTGTCAAGCAGTGGCACATGTCCACCGCCTTTGATCTCGCCCATACCTGGTCCTGGTGAACAGTGCCCACCCTCAAGGGGTGATGTGCATCAGGACCATCCACACCCTGGGGGTCACGATGCCATTGGGGCACAGTACCCATTGGACGTGCACACCCACCTGCTGCAGGAATCAGTACAGCTGTAGGGGTGGGTTGCAAGGTCCATGGAGGCACTGTCTGTGTCCATGGAGTGGCACAGCAGGGAGTGTGCTCGGGACCGAGCCGAGCTGGTCCATCTGTGGACGGATGTGACCGCCACCATTGACAGGCTGACCCAGGCAGTGGTCTCTGTCGTGGATGCATTGGGCACACAGTCAGGTGCCCCTGTACCGCACACCCCACACAGTGCACTCTCCACTCCCCATTCCCGGCGTCGTGCGACACCAGGCCTGTCGACACCGGGTTCTGCTATGGGCATCCCGAACACCCCTGGTGCAGGTTTGTTCGGTGTGCTGCAGACCCCTGTGTGGGCAAGGTCACTTTCACGCAGTGGAACCCCTGGTGGTGCAACAGTGCCACCCCATGTGGCCCCTGCTCAACCTGCCCGTGCTGTTGGGTCATGGCGGGGCCACCCACACATCTGTGGTGGCTGTGGGACAGCGCTACATGACTGAGCTGTCTCCCAGTGCGGGCCCTGTCTGGTGCTGCCCTGTGTGCAATGTGTGTGTCATGGTGGGCAGTGCACTGCTGGGTGCTCTGCTCACCACACCTACACACGGACCACCTGCACACCCTCCCAACTGCTGTCCACAGGTGTGTGTGCATGATGATGCCTGCATTGCACTGTACATCAAGGTGCAAGGGTGCCCAGGTTCTGACACACATACTTGGACAGTACAGGTGGTGGGGGTGGTCGGTGGTGCTGTGTGTTAGCAATGCTGGTTCTGCAGTGCTGTGCATCTGCCCATGTACGCTCTGTGCCTGGTGTGTGTGTGTGTCCATATGAGTGCTCACCCCTTCCTGATGGTGTGTTGGTATGCCTGAACCCTTCCACTCCCCTGACCTTCATGCACCCCTGGTGTGTTCCCCTGTGTGCCTGTAGTTTGCGCATGGACAGTGTTGGTTGCACATGTCCCCTTGACTTACCTGTGTTGTGTGTAATGCTCCTCTGTGATGGTGTCCCGGTGCAGCTGGGCCTGCTGGATCAGTCGGGGGTCCCTCCATCCTAGGGGGGGCTGCTCATCACCATCATCACCGGCGCCACTGGCATCCCCATCGCTGTCCCCCTGTTTGACCTGTATGGCTATCCCATGGTCTTTGGCCATGTTGTGCAGGATGCAACAGGCCAGGAATATCCCACAGGCCTTTTGGGGGCTGTACTGTAGGGCACCCCCGGAGGTGTCTAGGCATTGGAAGCATGCCTTGAGCATCCCAAACACCCGCTCTATGATGTTACGTGTTGCTGCATGTGCCTCATTATAGCATAGCTGCGCTGGGGTCATGGGGCGCCGGTATGGTGTGAGCAGCCAGGGATGGAGTGGGTATCCGCAGTCACCTGTGTGGAGATAGTGGAGAGTAGTGTCATGTTCAGGTCCATATTGGCCATCTCCCTGTGTGCCACTACCATGGCACCTGTGTCATTCCCACTCTTGCCCAGAGTTTGCATTCCATACATGTGTATTCACCCACTAGATGTCCTGTGGGGATGTCCCCACTCTTGAATCGATGGCACAGTGCAGACTGATACCATATGAAAGCATCATGTGCTCCGCCAGGGTGTGTGGCACAGACATTGATTATGCGCCCAGTGGCATCACACACCACCTGGCAGTTGACACTGGAGAAGCCCTTTCGGTTCCGATATGTGTGGCCATCAGGGCCAGGTGGCGTGCGGATGGCCACATGGGTGCAGTCTATGGCCCCTAGCACACCAGGTATACGTGCTACCCTGTTGAACTCCTGCATGTTTGCTGTACGCTCTGCCGCGGTGCTGGGGAAATGGATGTACTCCGCAGCATGTGGCAGCAGTGTGCTGAGGAATTGGGTGAGGATGCGTGACGTGGCCGACTGTGTGATGCCTGTGGTGTCCCCTGTCAGCCTCTGGAAGGTGCCCGTGGTGAGCAGGCACATGCAGGCTGTCACCTGGTCTCCACCGACAGAGCATGACTCCGTCGTGAGGGTGCCTGCATCACATCACTGCACAGCTCACAGAGCCGCCTCAGTATTGCCCTGTTCAGGTGGTACTGGCCCACCATCTCTACATCTGTGTACAGCTCAAAGCTGATGTGGGCACGGTACCACCTGTCGGGGGCGTACCGCCGATGGGCCCCTCCACGGCCACGACCCCCTGCAGCATTGATTCTCACCCCCCTCATTACAGCTTCCATGTGGAAGCTGGCACTGTCCATCTCCCTGGCTTCTGCTCCCCCAGCTGCTGTTGCTGTGTTACCCCCGCTGTCCTCACTGCTACTTTCACTGCACCGGACACCCCCCGCTGGCCTCTACAAACTATGGGACACACTTTCCTTGCCTGCCCTTTTAAGTCTGTCTGTCTGTCTCTGTCTGTCTCTCTCTCTCTCTCCCCACTTGGCAGCCTGGTATCATTCTTGCACCGCTTCCTTGAGCATTTTTATTTTGGCTCATTTCCGCTAGTGCGCAGTTTCCGGCTGTGCCGCTATTGCGCATTGTGCAAGTCTTTGAATATCGCATTGCGGTCTTTATGCATGGATCCGCCCCCTTCGGTTGCGCATGCCTTCATTTTCATTGCGCTATTGCTCAGCATGTTTTTGGGGCGCAACTGCCTCCTTCTGAATATCGCGAAATGGCGCAGTTTTGGACTTGCGCATGAGCAACCCTGTTGCGCATGGCGCAACCCTTTTGAATATCTGGGCCTAGATGTAGAATCTTGGTTTGTATGAGTGAACTGCGATTATCCTTGAAAGATTATGGCAGGATAGCCAGCAGTTATGCCATTGTGAATTGGTTATGTTATGATTTAAAAGGGTACTCCATTTATTTTTTGCAATGATGGATTGATTTGGAATTGTATTTCTCATATGTTTGTAAATTACACTATTTAATTTAGAATTTGTTTTGATCCATTTAGAAATAAAAGTATCATATATAGATTGATGAGGAACAGTAGGAAGATAAAGGTTCCATGCCTTGAGTAACCGTAAATATTTCCAGAAATCGTGCTGAGGAAGATTCCATTGTTTGTGCAGGTCAGAAAAGGATTTTAATTTGAGAGTCTGAGGTATAAGTATATCCTCCAAGAAAAAAATGCCCCTGTTTTTCCAATTGCAACAAAAAATTGGGTGATTATTAAGAGTGATGTTGCTGTTCCCCCAATCGGGGGCACATATGAGAGGGGTTGGGTTGGATTTAAGGCATTTATTAATTATTTTCCAGTAGTGTATGGATGATGCTATAGTAGGGTGAGGTTTTAAATTGGGTGGAGAGGGTTATAAATGAAGGAAGTGGTGACATTGCCCGGGCATAGAGATGTTTCCATATTGACCCACAGCGGTAATTTATTGCTGGGTTTATTAAACCATTTTACAGTTTGGGCAGTGCAGAAGGCCCAAAAATATGCTTGGAACCAGGGGAGCCCAAAGCCCCCTTTAGACCAGTGAGAACGCAGTTTGTTACAACTAAATCTGGGAATTTTGCCTTCCCATAAAAAAATGACCAATTATATCATCAATTCTGACAAAAAAAAAGTAAGGAGGTTTAAAGAGATATTAGAAAATAGATACAGTATTTTGGGAGCTATTGACATCTTGATAGCGGAGATTTTCCCATTAAAAGAGAGGTTAAGCAGTTTCCATCTGTTGAGAGTGTTTTTAATATTTGCTAATAACGGGAAAAGATTGGCGTCCCATATCTTGTCTAATTTAGAGGTGATCTGTATTCAAAGGTAAGAGATATCTTGAGGGGCCCAACGAAAACCTAATATTGTATTCATAGAAGGGTTACAAAAATTGTTCAATGGCATTGTTTCTGATTTGTTTAAATTCAGAGCGAGCCCAGAAAGTGAAGCAAAGTTGCTAAGTAACTTAATTAAGGGTGGTCCCAAAATTTCAAGATCCTCAAGTAGAATGAGGAGGTCATCAGCGTAGGATAGTGAAGTATAGTGGGAATTACCAATAGGGATACCTTGGATCATGGAGGATTGATGAAGAGCAACCGATAGGGGTTCCATAGCTAGAATAAAAAGAGTGGGAGATAAGGGACACCCTTGCCTGGTACCTCTTGCCAGATGAAAGGATGAGGATAGAATAGAGTTAGTAATAACCTGGGCAGAGGGGAGGGGAAGGTGTATAGTAATTGAATCCATGTACAAAATTTATTAGTGACACCAAAGTGGGATAGAACACGATACAAATAAGTCCAGTTGAGAGAATCGAATGCCTTTTCAAAGTCGATGGCTATAGCTGCAGCAGGTGATTTAAGAGATTTAGCTTTGTAGATTAAATTAAATAATGAACGTAGATTATCAGAACCAGTTCTGTTTTTGATAAATCCAGCTTGGGAGGTGTGGACAAGTTTCGAAATTATTGATTCTAAATGAGTATTTAATATGTTGGCAAACATGTTCCCGTCTGTATTAAGTAATGATATCAGTCTGTAACTGGATGGGATAGAAGGGTCTTTATCTTTCTTTGGTAGGATGATTATAATGACTTCTTTCATAGAATAGGGAAGTTTACCTTGTGAAGATGCCTCTTTGAAGATGTTAAACAGTAAGGGGCATAAGATGACAGCTAGGGGTTTGTAAAAGTCTACGGAAAAAACATCACTCCCAGGAGCTTTACCAGATTTAAGGGAATTTAGCACTGCTTGTATCTCTTTTAGGGAAAAGGGTTCATCTAGCAAAGCCATATCTTGTTGGGAGAGGTGTGGTAACTGTAAATTGTCCATAAATTGTTGCATATATTCAGGTTGTGGGGGAGTGGGGTGAGAGTATAATTGTTGGTAGAAGGATTGCATAATATGGTTAATTGAGAGATTATCTGTATGGATTTTGCTTGAAGGATCTTTCAAACCAGCAATATGTCTCTCCATCTGTTGATTCTTGAGTTGATAAGCAAGTAGCTTCCAGCATTTATCCCCTTATTCCCAATAACGGTGTTTAAGTCTAAGGAGGGTGAGCTCAGCTTTCTTGGATATTAATTCATTGATTTTAATTCTAAGCTGAAGAATTTCAAGGTGAAATTGTGAGTTATTATCTGGATTTTTTGTTTTATAATATTGGGTTTCTTTTTCTTTAAGAGATTTCTCTAAATTGGCCAATTGCTGTTCCCTTAGTTTTTTCTTGTGTGCTGTATAGCTTATAATTTTCCCTCTAACTGTTGCTTTAAGTGCTTCCCAGATGGTACCTTGAGATACATCAGGAGTGTTGTTAAAGGAAAGAAATTCTTGGATTTGGGATCTAATCCAAGGTAAGAAATCGGGGTCTTTCAATAAGAGTGGGTCTAGATGCCAGGAGGGGGATTTAGATGGGGGTGGGCCCCAAATAAGATATAATTTTATAGGAGAATGGTCTGATATAGTAATCAGGAGGATAGTTGTGTCGATAATTTTTTCAGTGATGAATGGGGAAGAAAACCAGTAGTCAATTCTGCTATAAGATTTATGAAGTGGTGCATAAAAAGTATAGTCGTCCTGTCTAGGATGGTGTAGTCTCCAAACGTCAGTGAGACCGAAGTCTTTCATTAGCACTGAGACTGCAGAAATACTTCTGGGGTGGGAATCACATGAAGAGTTACTTCTGCCTAAATGTGCTTCCCAAAGTTAAATTGAAATCCCCACCTACAAGTATGGGAGAATTGTTAAAGTTACTGTTCATAATTTGTTGGACCATATTATGAAAGAATTTAGGTGAATCAGAGTTAGGGGCATTAATGTTGACTAACATAAGGGGGCCTGCAGGGGTATTTAAGTGGACTGTAATCCATCTGCCATCTGAATCGGAGATGAATTTGATAAGGGTCCAGTTAAGGGATTTATGTAATAGAATAACAACCCCCTGTTTTTTAGAAGTAGAGGAGGACGCATATACTTGACCAACCCAATCCCTTCTGAGTCTGTCAACATCCTCTATTAAAAGTTTTGTTTCTTGTAAGAAAGCAATATGAGTTTTATGCTTTTTGAGGTAAGAAAGTATTTGCTTTCGTGTTTACAAGGTGAGTTGAGTCCCTTAACATTCCATGAATGTAGAATTAGATCACTCATGTTAATGGGGAGATGAGTATGAAAACACAAATAGGAAGTAAGGGACTCATATTGAAAGGGCTACAGGATGTTGCAGACTCAGAAGGGAGAGGGCTAGCACAGTCAGATGCATGCAGGATATTTAGTTTGTGGAAATACTTAAATCCTGGGTGAATGTTTCCATTGGGTCTCACAAGGAAGAGAGGTAGTAAAAAAGAATATGGAAGACACATATATAGTTACTAAACAAAACTTGTGCATGTTATACTAACACACTTTGAAGTCTTTAGGTAATATAGCAAAATATGAGTCGGTGAAATCGCCAAGACTCTCTCGCTATACTACAGAGCATGTAAACAGTAAGTAAATCTTGGGAGAAAATTATCTTAAACCCAAGATACAAACTGTAAACAATTATTTATATCAAGTTATAACTGTGACTAGAACTAAAGTGAACATAATAATTTCCTGGGGGGGGGGGCATGAACATCTTACCATATATGAAAAGGTGATTACAGAAAGTATATGCAATCCCAGACATAATAATACATCTTGAACCTAAGTTAGACTGGAAAAAAAGAACTGAGCTGAAACACTATTACGACAATACAAACAATATGCCATCATGGTTGGCTAAGTCCTAAAAGTATAAGAGCAGCTGTACTTGTGCCATCTACAATGAACTTACTCACATAATCATAATGCTTAGACACAGAAGTGTTTATGTAGGAGTGTTCAAGTAAAATGGAGTGAGTAGGGTCCAAATAGTATAAGGATTTACGGGGTGCCGAGGCATTACAAGATCCAAATTGCATGGGGGGGTATCTGGTGAAAGTCTGGTACTGACCAGGAATACGTAGTCATTTTGGCAATATGACATTTATAAGAGTTGAGTTTGTTCAGGCTTCAAGGTACTGCATATATTATTGATAAGTACTAGGTATTTAATAGTAGCACAGACCCAAAAATCGCCCATGGGGAGGAGTTGCTTTAACATAGTGAGATTTCAAGACCTGGAGAGGGTTGAACGAGCTCAGCTATAAGATTACAGCACAGGCTTAAAAAGCCGTATCATAAGGGCTTTGAGTCAGACTGTGCTATCTGTTATTGACTGCAGCACATTGAGTAAAATAATAAAGAGACACCTCGAAAATAGCCTGCAACGCCTAATTGTAAGGTAAAACTGAAGACTAAGTGATAGATAAATAAAACAGTACAAGAAGTTGGTATACTGTGGTTAAAGAAAAGGGGATTTAAAAGTTAGATAAAGGTGGGTTGGAGTGGGAAGGAGACTAGAGAAAAATATTAAAGTGTTAAATATTAGTCTGGGATGTAGTAGTGGACGAAGGGAATAACTAGTTGAGGACCTTATTAATATAACCACAAGATACTGTAAATTTATAATGTTTATATATGGTAATAAATGTGGGGAGTGATGGATCACAAATAAGTTAAGCAGGCAACCTCCCTTGATGGTTATGTGAGAAGGACATACTGATAAAAAAGATGGTGGACACCTCTAACTGAATATAGAAAATCATTGAGCACATATGAATTAGTCTAACATTATATAAGAACTGTCCCTTTAAAAGAAGAACATACCCAACATTAGGAATACTCAAAAACTGACATTATGAGTAATATATGCAGAAATAACTGGATGTATAATGTAGCAGACATTACATTGAGATAGAAAACTCCAAGACTGTCACAATGAGATGCCTAAATAATATGACATGCTATTAAACCAAAAGCCTGTAACTGCGATGTACAGCTTATCACTTTCCAAATCAGCTGGGTGCGATAGTATGCACACACAAGGAATGTGATGCGCAGTTGCAGGGCAGACAAATTCTGATAGAGATCAGAGAGCTGAGATTAATTAGGCACTAACCTCGAGAGGTACTAATATATACACATGCCCAGGCATCATTTATAGGTTCAATTTGTTTTTGCGCTTCCCCTTCTGTTTCTTTTTAGGAGGCTCTGCAGATTTCAAAGGGGAGCTGGTCACCAATTCGGCCCAAGAGGAATCGGGGGACCTGCCGCCCTGTAAAGCATTTCCAAGGTCATTGCCGACAGGATCCACAGCTGATTCTGGGAGGTCTTCCTGAGACAAGTTTAAGTCCTCTTGTAGTAAAGAAAACTTATTGGGGAGGGTTAGGGGTGTAGTGAAGCCAATATGTCACTCATGCTGAGAGGTAGGCCTAGAAGAAGTACCATCAGCACAACAGACATGTTTAGAAGAAGGTGGATTCAAGTTCTTTTTGTTTCGCAAGCGGGCTGAAATTCGGACAGGAGGTGCTGCATCAGCCTGGAGAGATACAGGTTTCTCAGTGCGTTCATGATTTGAAGTCATAATCTGGGTGTGCCAGTCAGATTGGGAAGTTGCAGAGACAGTGGGAGAAGGGGTCACATCAGTATTTCCAAATGGGGCAGTAGGAGACTGGGACTCACCAAGAAATGCAGCCAAGGCTTCAGGAGTGTTGAAATCTTTGGTTGAGTCTCCCAGAAACAGGTGCATGACAGCAGGATAGAGCAGAGCAAATTTTATCCCTTGTTGCTGCAGGGTAGTTTTAATAGGATTGAAAGCTCTGTGTTTATTAGAGAGTTCCTTAGAGAAGTCTATAAAAATAGAAATTCTATGATCTTGCCAAGTAAGCGTTCCCACTTGTTTTGCTCTATTGATAATCAGTTCAGTGTGGGCATAGTTTAAGAATCTTGCAATGACAGGCCTAGGTTTCTGATCTGGACCAGGCCTCCGGCTTGAAGTACGGTGTGATCTCTCAGTAGTAAGGTCTTGACCAGGTGGGAGTTTCAGCATAGCTGGCAGCACATGTAATAGAAACACACTAGTGTCTCCGAGTTCTGCACCTTCAGGAAAACCCAAAAATCTCAGGTTATTGCATCTGTTCCTGTTTTCAATGTCATCAATTTTATCTTGTAGGCTTCTGATAACTCTGTATTGCTCTCTGATGGTGGCTTGCAGGATGTTAATAGAACTTTCATTTTGAGCAACTTTAACTCCAGCATCATTGTTTTTTTGGTCTAACACTTGCATGTTAGTGATGTTTTGTTGAGATGTTATTTTTAAGTCGTTAATTTCACAGATGAGTTGTTAAAACATAGTTTCTACTCTGCTGAGGGAGCTCTTTTTGCAGGAGTTGCTCAGCCATTGTAGTAGGCCTTCACAGAGAAGCAGTATAAATGCAGAAAAATTTTTGCTATAGAGTTATGATATAGAGAAAATAATTTACCAGAGTTGAGCTATGATGTAAGTAAAATTATATTTCACTTGCTGGTAAACGCTGACAATCTGGGATCAGGAGGATGGACGATGATAGATGGTAGTCCCAGGGAAAAGCAGAATTAAGCAGTCATCTTCAGCACAGCCAGACCATGCCCTTCCCCTATCTGTTTTAAACAGTAAGGAAATGCATTGCAAAAAACTGTGTTAATGCATCTGTTTCAGGAGTTCTATGTCATAATAGTGAACACAAAACAGCGATTGCTATTATGGCGAGTGTATATCACCAAAAGCAAATGAATGATATACACATGCCAGGGACTAAACATCCAGCAACTAAACTTAGTGTCTACTATACGGGGGCTGTGTCTCAGCACCTCTACTAAAGATTCCTAATTCCAGGGGGGTGCATGTTGGAGAGAGGGCAACACTCCGGATATAAAACAAAAAAAACAGCAGTGGCAGCAGTTTTCCTCCTGGTCCCCAGCCATGAACCCAGTACCTGCTGTGCTGTAGCTAGCCACCTTCACCACCACACCACATGGCTAGCTCAGCTGCAGCAGGCACACTACCTATCCCTCCCCTTCCCTTCACTATCCTCCCTTTCCGGATGCCCTTCCCTATCCTTGCCATAGCATTGCATTGCTACCCTTGTGGGTAGCCCATGATGATAGCGCTGAATATGAGTCGCCGTTTTGATGGTTGCTCATATTCACTCGCTATCTTCACAGGATACCATTTCAGGACTGAAGCACAAAATACCAAGCATTGGTCAGCATCAAGCATGTTTGCTTGCTTGTATTTGCTGTGTAGCTGTTGGGTATATATAGCACAAGATAAAATTAACAAGTTTATAACATGGATTATGACAGAAAATTGTCATAACTGGAAAAGGAAGTGGTTCACACATAACAACGTTGTTTTCTTAGATTCTATCTCAAATTTTCAAGATAGTATATTTATTACCACAGCATATTAACAAGACATGTGTCATTTATCAAATGCCACCCGATGATGGAACGATGGCAAAAACAGGTTTAGAAAAGGGATTTGAAAATGACACCTGACATGTTCATGAGAGAGAGTGACAAAATGACTATGCTAGAAACATGGGTTCAAAATGTAAAACAAATTGCAACATTCTGAGTAAACATCGAAAAATGTCAATGTTTGTTCAGAACTTTGTTTTTTTTTTTTGAGATTTTGACCCCAAATTTTCAAAATATTCTTTTTATGACCTCACCTTATGAACATAATTGGTGTATTTTATGAAATCCTTGCCAAAATGTCATTTTGTGGAACAAGCAAGAAAAGATGTTTTGGTCTGTATTTGAAAAATGACACTTGTTGTGTTCACGAGGTGGGGTAAAAAAGGGCTATGCTTCCCCAGGGCCCTCCAACTTACTAACCCCAACCCCCCCTTTCAGTAGCGATACTGCAACCCCCCCACACCCAGTACTTATGTCAACTACAAACTGATTGAAAACAAGGTAAGTACTGTTAATGGCTTTTTATTCCTTTTGAACTTTAACTCATAACTTTATCATGCTTTAAGATTTTTGCCCCAAATGTTCACCATAACTTTTTTTACCCCACTTCATGAACAAGGGAAGTGTCATTTTTCAAATCCCCTCCAAAACATATGTTCACAGTCACTCTGTGAATTATTCTTTCGGATGGAATTAAAAAAATTCCACCTGTCTTGATCATAAGGTAGAGTCATAAAGAGACTATTTTTAAAAATTTAGGTTAAAATGCCAAAAAATAACAAAGTCATATTGAATTTTTTTCAGCATTTGATAATACCTTTGTGATTTTTGCAGATTTTGACCCCACATTTTTAACATGGCCTTTTTTAACCCATCCCATGAACATGGCAGGTGTAATTTTGCTTCACTTGCCTACAAAACCAGTATAGTGTTATGCCTCTGTAACTGTGTTACTCTGTTTTGGCTGCTTGCACTCTCTATTCTCTATGACTGCTTCTCCTAAAGGGACTGGATCTCCATCCACCTGGTCATTTCTGACCTGTGACCTGTAACCATTAACAGCTAACCACCTGCACCATGGAACCTACTGTTCCTGCCCCACCCACGCCCTCCCCCCACCTTTCACGCCCCCACTACATTCACTCCTGCCCTTCCCTATCTTTCACACCCCCTCCCTCCACTACTGCACCTTTCAGACATCTGCCCCTTTATCTCTAACTCTGCTTACACTACTTCTAACCACCCATCACTCCAACAGAGGCCCCTCAGCCTGCCCACCTCTTCCGTTCCCCTTCTACCCTGCTCATCCAACTGTCCTTTCTGTGTAGTTTTCTATACTCTGAGACTTCATCTAAGCTGCCCTCTGAATACTCCCTACACTTATGACCGTAACTGTAAAACGTGTTAAGACCGTATATCATTGTCTACCTTTGTATGTATGTTACCCTTCATCCTCTGACGTGGAACCTTTGTAAATGAGCAGTTCTTGCTCAAAGGTATTTGTAATCCTAGAGTTTAATAAATAAATAAAAAAAAAGTTATGTGAGGAATTACCACCCTGAAGGGGTACCAAAGGCAAGGAACCCTTGAAGAGGGTATGACCCCTAGAGGTGCCGTGGGAAGGTTCCCTTGGCTTAAGGCACCTTAGGAAGGAACCCCCTTGAGAAGAGAGGTGAGCTGCTGGAGGAGGAGGGGAGGAACGTGGAGCAAGAAAAAATGCTTCAGAAGGAGGCTGGGAGGAACTACTTATATTGCTCAGAAAGGGGGTGTAGCTGGTTGCTCACCCATTAAATCACAGATGTAGCCTTTCAGTTCAATGGCCTACACAACCAGTATAGCATTATGCTTATTCAACTGTGTTACTCTGCTGTGGTTGTTTGCACTCTTTATTCCATAAGGCATTACTGCCCTGTGGATGTACCAAAGGCAAGGAACCCTCAAAGAGGATTCAACCCCTTGAAGTACCATGGGAAGGTTCCCTTGGCTAAAGATACCTTAGAAAGGACCCCCCTCCAAAAGAATGTTAACAGCGATCGTTGACTATAAGGTAGAGAAGCAGACTGAAGCAAGAGGCAGCTTGATAAAACATTGATGAGAAGTACAAGTTAGCAAAATATCATTGATAAATGGATTACACTGAAGACAGCGAGAGGGAATGGCCAGCAGGCTCATCATCCACCTCCATCCAACGGTGGAACGTACTAGAGTAAACTAGGGAATACTACTAAAGCTAACTAAGTATTATGACTTTCTGCACAGCAGAGAGAAAAAAAAACCTTTGAGGAGAAAATCTTTGGGGATCCAAGGCCTCGGTCTCCTTCCCTCCAGGCTTGGGGTATTTTTGGTTAGTGACGGTTTTCGATTGGAATGCCTCCTCACTGCAGGAAAAGGGAATGCCTCCTTACTCTGGAGGAGAAGGTACTGTAACTTACAGAATGCCAGCAAAGCAAATTAGGCAGTCCTTTATTAGCCAGGAAGAACAAGTGATTGAAATAAAGGTTTCCTGCTGGTCAAGGCATGAAGTGTACATAGAAACTATTAATAGGATAAAGGAGCAAAATCATATAGTTTACACAAAGCAGTTGATTGGTATGGCGTCAGCATGAAGAGTGAATTGAGAAGATTAGCATGAATACCTTAGATGCCATTAAGGTGGAGTTAAGTTAGTACAATAAGGAGCACTTACAACACAGTAATGGGATGCAGTGGATATCTTGAAGCCATGTAGATTGTGAGGTTAAAGTATTTAGGCCTGGATGACTGAAAAGTTCCTGAGGAGCAGCAACCTAAATCATAGTTTACATAAAAACATACTCTTGCTACTTGAAACCACAATGCCCCACTGAGACAACACAGTCCCCCACTGTGGGAATAACAGAGAAGCCACAAGCTGAGCATCATGTGACCAAACAGCAAACTTAATGTTGCTAGGGTAGGACCCCCCCCCCCAAAAAAAATAGAGGCAGCATATGAAGCATGATCCAGCAGTACCAGGAGCAACTGAGCAGCAGGCAGAATGCAGGTGAGGAACACAAAAGGAAATGTATTCTTATTACCAGAAAGAAGAATTCTAAACTAGGGTATTCTGAATACCAGAAAGACGAATGCCAAACTAGGGTATTCTCAATACCAGAAGAATTCCAATCTGGGGCATTCTCAATACCAGAAAGAAGAATGCCAAACTGGGGTATTCTAAAAGCAGGCAGAAGAATTTCAAACTGAGATATTCTCAATACCGGAAAGACTAATTCCAAACTGAAGTATTCTCAATACCAGAAAAAAAGAATTCCAAGCTTCCCAGTACCAAAAAGAAGAATTCCAAACTGGGGTATTTTCAATACCAGAAAGAAGAATGTAGTTAACAGCTTCCAGCAGTAATTAATTATAGCTTCCAACAGTAGCTGAGCTGAACAATTAAACAAGCAAAGGCATTGTAGGCATAGGCAATAATGCACAGAAAAACAATAATAATTACTTGGTACAACTGCATTTAAGCAGGCTTGAATCCAATGGAGAAAGTAATATAGAATTGCAGGTGACTCAGGTTTGATTCCCACTGAGTGCAAATAAACATGTTAGAGCAGATTTAAATCCCCAAAAGGGCTGTATGAAAACTGAGGGCTTACGGAAGGAAAAGTGTAGTAAATAATGAAATACTGAGGTAAAGAAGCAGGAAAGAAACCTTATGGGAGCACAAGGCTGCTGAGGTAAAATATGCTTTGCACAAAATGTAGCAGGTTAGGGTTAAACAAGGACTAGCAGCTAGCTGGGCAAAAGAGCCAGGATCAGGTGCAAGCAATTAACCGAAGCACATGAGGCAGCAACTGCAATGGGAGCTGAAACGTGCAATATCAGTTACAGGAAAACTAAGATTTGGTAGCAGCATGAAGCACAGGCACAGGACACAGGAGAAACACAATGCAAACAAAGGGCAACAATATGCCGAGGAAAAGCAGACGCCCCAAAAAGAAAACACAAACCAGAAACATAAACACAGGAAAGCAGAAAAATAAGCACGTAAGGAAGCACACAGCAACTGGAAGCAAAACAAATACTAACCAAAGCAGGAGAAACACATGAACACATCCAGCAGAAATCAAGCAGAATCCAGAGCAGAAATGAACTAGAGAGGGGGTGGGGTGGGGGCAAGGCCCCAGGGAAGACTGCAGCAGGCCCAAAGTGAGATGACAGACCAACAGAGCCTCCGGCTGGCAAAGAAAAAATGCTTCAGAAGGAGGCTGGGAGGAACTGCTTATATAGTTCAGAAAAGGGGCATGACTGGTTGCTCACCCATTGAACCACAAGCATAGCCTTTCAAAAATCCCATCCAAAACATGTTTTTTACAGTCACTCCACAACTCACCCTTTTGACAGGATTTTAAAAAATTCCACCGGTCTTGATCATAAGGTGGGGTCTACAAACACTATGGCAAAAATGCGGCATCTAAATGTCAAAAAACAACAAAGTTGTGAAGAAATGTTGACCTCTTTAAATATTTACTCATAACTTTGTGATTTTTGCAGATTTTTGCCCCAAATTTTCAACAAAGCCCTTTTGTTACTCCACCTCATGAACATCACAGGTGCCATTATTCAAATCCTCTCTGAAACACGTGTTCACACTCTGTCATTGAAATCACCTTTCAGACAGGATTTAAAATATCCCACCTGTTTTGGTCATAAGGTGGGGTCATAAAAATCTGTGTTGAAATTTTGGGGTCAAAATGTCAACAAACAAAGAAGTTATAAAGAAGTGTTGAATTTTTCCAATGTTTATTCATACCTTTGTTATTTTTGCAGATTTTGGTAACAAATTTTCAACACAGCCCTTTTGTTACCCCACCTCATGAACATGATAACCTGGGGTTTGGTTGGACCAACACCTCAACTTCTCTGGCCACATTGATGCCATCCTGAAAAAATTGTGCCTCAAGTTTGGTGCCTTATTCAGGAACTGTAGTTGTATCCCTCCTACGGCATGGCATGAACTAGTCCAGAAGATGATCCTCCCCATTTTTGACTAATGTGATGTAGTCTATGGTGCCATTCCCAAATCCTCCCAAACCAGATTGGACACTCTCTTTAACTCGTTCTGTTGATTTGCCCTTGATGCTCCATCACTCACTCATCACTGTGACCTCTACCACGCCCTGTCCCTTCCCCGCTTGCCAACAGGTGCCTTACTCATTGTGCCAAACTCACTTTTAAACTTTGGTTAAAAGAACTTCCCTCCTACCTCTCATGCTCACTCTCTTCCCACCCCCACTCCCTGTGATCCTCGACATTCTTCCTTTGTTAGTCCCCCATCGAACCACTCTCAGCTTTACCTATTGTTTCCTGCAAATCTGGAACTCTCCCCCCCCAATACGGCACTCCTCCTCCTCCTCCTACTCCCTTGCCTCTGCCTTACACAACTTTCTCTCATCTAACTGCCTCTGCTTTAACCCTCCTTACCTCCTATGTCTCTGCTCCTCTCCATGATTCACATTCCCCATTAAACTTTTCTCCCCCCAAGTCTGCTTCTCAGCACACTTTCCTATCCCTTCACCGCTTACCCCCTCACTCCTACCCCTAACTTTTTTCCATTACCAACTTGCCCCTGCTTAGTTTTGACTTCTGGCAGGGTTCTCAGCATCCTGGAGGGGTCTAGTACTGGGCATGCCTCCTCCTTCCCCATCCCTTCCCCCTCTCTCCTTTATACCCAACTTGTCCTCACCTAAATCTGCCCTCTGTCAGAATTCTTGGCACCCTGGCGATGTCTACTCTCAGGTAAGTTTTCTTCCCTCCCTCCTTCTTTTTTTCCATTCCTCTTCTATCCCCTCATTCCCTCTGCTCAACTAGTCCTCACCTAATTCTATCCCCTGGCAGGGTTCTCTGCATCCTGGAGGGGCCAGTACTGGGCAGTTACTCTTCCTTCACTCCCCCTCCCCCTATATCCTTTCTACCCAACCAGTCCTCACCTGATTCTGCACTCTGGCAGGGTTCTCAGCATCCTGGAGTGGCGTAGTCTTAGGAAAGCGTCTTCTCTCCCTCCTCTTCCCTCCTTTCACTTCATCCTTTCTTTTCGCTCTTCCCAACTTGTTCTCACCTAGTTCTGCCCCCTGGCAGGGTTTTCAGCATCCTGGTGGGCTGCATCACTGGGAAATTACTCTTCCTTCCCTCCCCCTTCCCCACCATCCTCTCTTCCTAACTCATCCTCACTTGACTCTGCTCTCTGGCAGGGTTCTCAGCATCCTGAAGAGGCCTAGTCTTACGTAAGTTTCTCCCACCCCATATCCTCCTTCCCTTTACCATCCCCTCTACTATCTCTGCCCTACTTGTCCTTGCCTACTCCTACCCTTACTCTAAGTCCTCATCTCATTCCACCACTGGCAGCTATCTCCGCACTCTTAAGGGGCTAGTTCCAGATATGACTCATCCTTCCCTTCCCTATCCCTTACCCCCACTTATCTCTTGCCCTCTCTCTACCTCCCTGAACTTAATCAAAGGAATTTGTTCACTTGAGCTAATAATTTGCACTTCTTGCTCTGTCTGAGGTGCTCCCAGATTGTACTAGCACTGTGTTAACTTGCCCTTCACAACTGATTTTTTTTTCTCACTTTTCTCTGGTAATGTCCCCCCCATCTTTATCCTCTCCTTCCCCCCAGCTTGTTTCCCCTGTCTACCCCTCTGCTCCCCTTGATGTCCCCTCACTGGACCTCATTTATTCAATAATTGCTAAATAATCTGCCTCTTAACCGTGATCCATTCCTGCAAGGAGTTGGCTCCAAGGCTGCATTAAATTTCTGTACTATGTTCCTCAGATATGCCACTAGTAATTACGTGCATATTCCACAGGTATGATATATTTCATTGCACTGTATGCTATGTTACAAATGTGACTGTATGATTATTTATGATATTTTTAACTGTATATCTTGTTACAAATGTAATTAAATGTTTAATTTCTTGGATATGGTAAATGTTGAACTGTATGTCTAATTCTTCATCCAGTTGTACGGTCGCACTGGGAGACAAGCAACTTGTTGTTCAGTGTGCCTTCCTGGTGAAATATTTCAATAAATAAGTACATAAATACATGACTTTTGTGATTTTTCAAATCCTCTTGGAAACAATACAGCCCAGAGGTTAGATTCCCACAACCTCCACTTGCATACTGTGTAACCCTGAGCAAGTCACTTACATAGATACATAGACAGTGTCAGCAGATAAGGGCCTATGGCCCACCCAGTCTGCCCATTTGAGCTTGTAAGTTCAGTATGTTTTCCTAGAAGTCTGTTGCCCCTTACCCCTGACCTCCAGAATTCCTTTATGTCTATCCCATGCATTCTTAAATCCCGTGATTGTTTCGGCCCCCACCACTTCCTCTGGCAGGGTGTTCCACTTGTCCACCACCCATTAAACCTTAACCTCCCCAGTGTTCCTGGGTTGCCCTTGAAAATAGGTACTTGTTCCTAGTGGGTCTTATCCAGTTACCAAAGAATGCAACCATGCAAATGCAAACATTCGCTCCATGTTCTTCCTACATTCCATGTCCCCAGCCTTATTTCTACCCTTTTTTGTAAATAAATTGCTGGTTAACCTTTTTAACACAGTCTGTGAGCATTTTATTAGAAATTGCTAATAACTGACTAACTGTATGTGTTTAGAAATACTGCAATGAAGTTGGGTAATCCATGTGTGGGGTGACTGAAAGGGGAGGTGGGGAAGTACAGCATCTCGGGGGTTGTACCAGATATACAGCTGGCCCACTATGTTTTTACTCTGGGTGGAGGCACTGTACTAATGCATTTATCCTGGGAAAGAGACCCCCTTTTCCATCTGAAACAGAACCTAGGCCCCTCAAACTTGCCTGAGCCCACAAAGCAGGGGTTGTAATGGAAGGTATACATGGCGACCCAGTTACAGTTGGAAAAAATTTCATCATAACATTTATTTTAGCAAAACTGTGTTTCTGACGTCCTTAGAGTCATCCTCAGTGTATTTTTAATTTTTCAGATGTTTTTAAAATGGCTTTTCTAGCTAATTTTGTAATTAATTAATCAAGTCATTAAAGATGGCTGCCACTCTTAATTTTTTTAAACATGTTTTCTGTTGTTGTTACCTGTTTAATAAGCATACTAGATTAATACTGTGGGTGTATTAAGATTATACTGCCACATGTTTCTGATGGTAAACAGCACAGCACTGCACTAAGAGGTTTTATTTTGTCCTGGCAGACGTGGCACAGGAGTGGAAACTATTAAAAACTTAAAAACTTCAAACTTCAAAAGTTTCTTTCAGGAATAAAAGAAAACTAAAAGAAAAATTAGAATATTGACATTTTTACCAGTAAATCTTATTGCTGAAAAGCACTATATAGTGACTAACAAATAGTGCTGATTTACTGGGTCAGCCCTCTGTCTCGAATACACTCAAGAGTCTCTTTTCATGTGCTGCTTGGTCTCTGCCCCAACTGTAATATCATCTGATATGTTGTGGGTACCCTCATATCCCTGTAGCACTTGCTGAATAACATGTTGGTACACTTCAGGATCTTACAATATTCTGAACACACAGTTACAGCAAAAGACATGGCCAGATATTTCCCAAGCTTTCTGTGATAACTCACAACCACCAGAAGGACCCTCTTTAGTAATAGTGGGAAATATGTGAAAATAGCTGACCATCCATGCCTTTCGCTGCAGCTTTGAGTCTCTTGTATCTGAATAGTGCTTTGTGGTAACAAAGGTAGTGGTTTCTCTGGACTGAGGTGCTAATTTAATTTGATAAAACCCTCATTTTAGATCCAGTTTACTAGAAATTGTTGCCTCAACAGCCCCATTCATATCCTGCGAGATATACACAATTATGTGCATTCCCTGATCACTGCCTCATTAGCACATCACCTAGCCACACAAATATGAATATCTGAACCTTTTGGAACCGTCAAACTCATATGCATTACCTGCTGACCTATTTAAATAAGAAAATTAAAATCTGTCAATCAGAAAAAATGAACTATAGAGAAAGCAGAATCCAGCAGCATATAGATCATTAGTGACCTGTGTCTTTCTAGGTTTGCACTGTAAAAATAAAGATTACTTTTTAGATAGCTTTTTACCTCAGCTTTTTCTTCAAGTTCTTTTTCTTCTAGTTCTCAAAGGGGCTGGAAAAGCTGCTCTTCTTGGGAGCAAGTATGCCAATGAACTCCTCCAGCCCTGTGGCAAAGTTAGTGGCCAGTACAGTCCCTATATTGGCGTGGTGATAGTGACCTCATCATCTGCCAGTTATCTACCAGTTGAGTAGTGTAAAACTTGGCAAACTGGATAGACCATTGGTCTTTCCTGCCGACATGGTCTGTATTTCTATGTTTCAGTCCATGTCCATTCTGCATCCCTCCTCCCTCCCTCTGCTGTTATGGATGCCTGCAGCATCATTCCTGTGGGCATAGACTGGATGACTGCATGTGGTCGCCAGATGCCATAGAAGAAGCTGATGTAATCAACAGCCCTGCTTCTTCCCATCAGAGTTAGAATGCATTACTTCCATAGCATCTCTTAGACTTCATCAGCCTGGAAGGAGGGGTTTGACCCACAAAGCAGCCTAGGTCCCCTAAATGGTACCAGAATGCACTACCACTGGCAACAACCTAGGCAGGAATAAAAATTAGTAACTTAGATAATCAAATATTTTCTGTAGAGGGTACAAATGAGTATAAAAGACTTGTCACTTTCTTCCAGTATTCACTGACACCTTCGTCAAGTCCTTTTACTGTGTCTTCAACCGGAGCGATTAGTACAACCAGAAAACTGGATTATGAGAAAGATCCACACAGGTAAGAGTTTACTTTCTTCTGGAAGTTTTTTTTTTATCTTTTTGGTGCCCGCTCTGTATTGCCAGGCATCCGCTTGGTCACGGACCCCTCAGCTTCGGCACCCCAACATGAGCCACACTCCCAGGACCCCCTGGATTATCCCCCATGGCAGAGACACAGCACCCCAGCCCTTTTAGGGTGCCACGAACAACAGGATAGGGCAGGAGTTGGCCTGGGGAGCTGATTGCAGCTCAGGGGCAGGCTTCATTTAGGCAGCAGAGGCAGGCTGTTTTTTCCCCCATAGGGGGGTGGGAATGTACAATGATGCCAGAGTCCATCCCACCCCCAGGAACCTTTTGGACATTGGTTGCTGTGGCACCCCTGGCCTCTGCCAGGGGTCCCCCATGCACTGACGACACCCCTCACCCTCCTCCCAGAGAAGGAGAGCAGTTGTAGGAAGCTCAATCCTTCTCCCCTGGCTGGCCCTCCAATGACCCGAGTCCATTCCTGAACCTGGGTCGCTGGCAAAGCAAGCGAAAATCCAGCTGTTGCACCAGTGGGCCAGCCTCTTCTGGAACATTTTTAACATTGTACTGTTACTCTAATGTAAAACATTGTCATATTCTTATGTTCTTTTTTTTTTGGTTTTAACAGTTACTTCCTGACAGTAACAGTGAGGGACCCTAGCGGTCTGTCAGTCAATGGAACACTGATAGTTAACATTATAAACATCAACGACAACCCTCCATACTTTAATATGTAAGTATTAAATATAAAATAATAACATACCATGCTTTTCAGTGAGGTGGAAGAATGGGTACCTTCACAAATGCTAATGACTGTAAACCCCCCACCCACCCATGAAAGTCATTACAAAGAGTGAGTAGAATTTTCCCTGTTAAAGTTAATACTGGAGCTCCTTAAAGAGGGACTGAGGCCAGCATTTCTGGCATCAATACATTTGGAATTTGGATCGACATATCTTCAATCAGCCTCATGCCAAAAAACAGATCTATAAGTTACTTCATTTAAAAGTTACAGGTCATTTTGTAACCCTTAATTCAATGCCTGTTCAAAATAGCCAGCTTCAGTGAAGAGCTGCTGCTGATGTCATCTTCTGAACTCCCTAACTAGTCCTCCCTGGAAGCTACCTTATATGACTTATTTCTCCTATTTTACCTAAAACTGCAGATGTAGTAAACATCTGAAAAAGGAAAACTGATGGGGGGGGGGTTCAGCACATGCACTTCCATAATGTGTAGATGCAAGGTACAGTACTTCAGAATGTGACGGGGGGATGGAATGCAGTGGCAAATATGGCTTTAGAATAACAAAGTTGTGTGCAAGTTTTAAAATACTGCAGGTATGAGATTTCAAAATGTCACCAGGTCACAGTTGTGGAATGCAGTAATGACACAGTCTCAGAAAGTAGCTAGAACATATAATTTCAGAATGTGGCAGTGATGCAAAATTTCAGAATGTAGCAGTGATGCACAATTTCAGAATGTGACACCGAAGTGCAATTTCAGAATGTGGCAGTGATGCACAATTTCGGAATGTGGTGGTGATGCACAATTTCAGAATGTGGCAGTGATGCACAATTTTGGAATGCGGTGGTAGCACACAGTTTCAGAATGCGGTGGTGATAAGCAATTTCAGAATGCGGCGGTGATGCACAATTTTAGAATATAGCGGTGACGCACAATTTTGGAATACAGTAGTGACACACAGGTTTGGAATGAGGCGGTGATGCACAATTTAGGAATGCAGTGGTGACGCACAGTTTTGGAATGTGGTGGTGATATATAGTTTTGGAATGTGGCAGTAACACATAATTTCAGAAATCCGTGGTGATGCACAGGTTCGGAATATGGCAGTGATGCACAATTTCAGAATGTGGCAGTGATGTACAGGTTCGGAATGTGGCAGCGATGTATAGGTTTGGAATGCAGCAGTGATGCACAATTTCAGAATGCAGTGGTGATGCACAATTTCAGAATGCAGTGGTGATGCACAATTTTGGAATACGGTGGTGATGCACAGGTTTGGAATGTGGTGATGACACACCATTTAGGAATGCAGTGGTGATGCTCAGTTTTGGAAAATGGCAGTGACATACAGTTTTGGAATGTGGCAGTGACACATAATTTTGGAATGCTGCAGTGATGCATAGGTTCAGAATGCAGCAGTGATGCACACTTTTGGAATGCAGTGGTGACGCACAGTTTCAGAATGCAGCAGTAATGCACAATTTCAGAATGCAGTGGTGACACACAATTTTGGAATATGGTGGTGACACACAGGTTTGGAATAAGGCGGTGATGCACAATTTAGGAATGCAGTGGTGACGCACAGTTTTGGAATGTGGCAGTGACACATGGTTTTGGAATGTGGCAGTGGCACATAATTTCAGAATGCGATGGTGACGCACAGGTTCGGAATGTGGCAGTCATACACAATTGCAGAATGTAGTGGTGATGCACAATTTAAAAATGTGGCAGTGATGTACAATTTCGTAATGTGGTGATGATGCACAGGTTTGGAATGTAGCAGTGTTGTACATGTTTGGAATGCAGTGGTGATGCACAGTTTTGGAATGCAGTGGTGACGCACAAGTTCAGAATGTGGCGGTGATGCACAATTTCGGAATGCTGTGGTGATGCACAGGTTTGGAATGTAGCAGTGATGCACATTTTAGGAATATGGTGGTGATGCACAGTTTTGGAATGCGGCAGTGACACACGATTTCAGAATGCAGCAGTGACACACAGTTTCGGAATGTGACAGTGACGCATAATTTTGGAATGTGGTGGTGACACACAGGTTCAGAATGTGGCAATGATGCCTAATTTTGGGATGTGGCAGTGACGCACAATTTTGGACTGTGGTGGTGATGCACAGTTTCAGAATGTGGTGATGATGCACAATTTCGGAACGTGGCGGTGACACACAATTTTGAAATGTGGCAGTGACGCACAATTTTGGAATGGTGCAGTGATGTACAATTTTAGAATTTGGCAGTGATGCACAGTTTCAGAATACAGGAGTGACACAGTTTCGGAATGTGGTGTGACGCATAATTTTGGAATGTGGCAGTGACGCACAATTTTGGAATGTGGTGGTGATGCACAGATTCGAAGTGTGGTGGTTATGTACTGGTTCAGAATACAGCAGTGATGTACAAGTTTGGAATGTAGGTGACTCACAATTTCAGAATGCAGCAGTGATGCATAATTTCCGAATGCAGCGGAGACGCACAATTTCAGAATGCGGTGGTGACACACAGGTTCACAATGTGGGGGTGATGTACAATTTTGGGATGCGGTGGTAAAACACAATTTCAGAATGCGGTGGTGACACACAGGTTTGGAATGTGGCCGGGTGCACAATTTAGGAATGCAACAATGACGTACAGTTTCAGAATGAGGTGGTGACACAGAGTTTCAGAATGTAGTGGTGGTGCATAATTTCAGAATGTGGCATGATGCACAATTTGGGAACGTGGCAGTGACAATTTTGGAATGTGGCATTGAAACAGAACTTCGCAGGGATGTGCAATTATGGAATTTGGCAGGGATGCACCATTTCAGAATTTAGCAGCAATGTGCAATTTGGGAATAGGGAAGGGATGTGCAATTTCAGAATGTGGAAGGGATGCATAATTTTAGAATGTGGCTGAGACACATAATGTTGGAAAGTGATGGGGATGTGATGTACAATTTTGAAATAAGGTTGGTGCATACAATTCTGAAATGTGGCAGAGACAAGTAATTTCAGAATAAATGATGTGTCCTGTCACATTCCAACAGAGCGCATCCCCACAATATTTTGAAATTGTCAGTCCCCACCAAATTCCTCGATGTGTGTGCCTGTCACATTCTGAGAATGACTGTCGCACCACATTTTGAGATGGCACATCCCTGTCATGTTCTGAGATTGTGTGTTCCCTCCCCCCAATATTTTAACATTGTGCACCACCTTGACATTCTATGCCTTGGTTCAGTGTTGTATTCCAAAACCACCTCCTATCATGTTCTAAAGAACAGTGCCATGCATCTGAAAATACTGGAAAGGCAAGCACTGCAGCCAATCCTATGTCATTTTTTTAAAGGATTACTATAGCTACAGTTTCTTAAACTTTAGAGAAGCAGGTCCTATAAGGTTGCTGACAGGGAGGACTAGAGTGTGAGTTCAGGAGTTGACATCATCAGTGGCTCTTCACTGAAACTGGCTTTTTTAAATAGGTAATGAAATCAGGGTTACAAAATAGCTCATAACTTCAAAATGAAGTAACGTAGAAACCTAATGTTTGGTATGAGATTTATTGGGGGCATGCTTATTCTAATTCTGCAATGTAGCACTTTTGGCTGGAGTCCCTTTTTAAGGAAAGTGTCCAATTTGTTTTAGTTCTGTGGAAATAGATTATATACCACACCAGTGAGAATAAATTTTGCTAAAGAAATTGTATTATTTTGTTGATGGCTTATCTACAGTCATAATAAACACATTAGACTTTATAGTGGATATAACACAAGCAAAATAACATATAGTAGGTTAAATATTAGGAGTGTGTGAATACCTTATTTTGAACATTCACGGAGTATTTGTATTTGGGGAAGGGGACCCAAATATCCGGGTATTCGGTGTTCATTATTCAGTGGGTACAGATGAAGGAAAAATACGAAATTAGACTGTCCCACATATCTGGTGACCAGGACTAATCTCCTGGCAAGCCTCTTACCCCTTCTGATCTTTTTCCACCCACTTCCCCCTTTCATGGTGCCCCAGTAACAGAAATAACTCAGCAAACAGACAGCAACTTTTAAATTGTTGGCTCCTGGCACTATGACAGGATCCAACAGTGTCTTTTAAATTACCCTCCCTAGCTGAAGTCCCCCCATTCATAACACTGCCAGCCATTTCTTTGTTGCAGTCCCCCTTATCTGGATTTGGGGGGGGCAGTTGAAATGATTATGAACTAATCATGAATGTTCATGAATTCTTCATGAGCAGTTCATGAATTCAGCTCATGAACTTTCATCAAGTATGCATGAAATTGTTCATGAATGGTTCATAAAAATCCATGAAAGTTCATGAAACTCTTCCACTGAACCTTTATGGGAAAAATCCATCAATATTTTATAGAAACCAGAAATACTCTGCTTTTAATATATTATTTAATTCATCAGGCAACCCTGGTTTAGAGTATAATCTCAAAAGATTTACATGCTACATACAATGAGTAGCAGACCTGCTCAATATGTAACCTTTTTTCAAACAACTAAGCATGACAACTGAATTATTCTAACTCAAGTGAATGTTTTTTTTTTTAACCAACCACATTTTAAAGTTACGAACATACTTTAGTTTTCAAGGGCTGACTGCTATTTATATCTGTAGCATCTCTCCCTCTTTTAAATTGTGGTGAGTTAAAATGTTAATACTTTTGGGTGCTCAGGTAGTTAATTGCCTTGTAGGACATATATGTTCCACTCCTAAACTGAAAAAGAATTCTGATTTTGTGACACTTCATAACTCTTATAGCAGTAAATAGGGCATTCTGGTATGCAAATTAATTTTTGTCCTGGCTTATCTCAGTCTTTGCAACTTCATGAGCTTTTTGCTGATGAACAGTTCCTGAACTTTGCTCATGAACTGACTTGAAGAACAGTTGGTGAACTTTTATGGATATTCATGAACCTTTCAAGAATGTCCATCAAAGTTCATGAGCTGATGAATTTCATTTCTTGGGGGGGGCTAGTGCCATCATCCTTATCCAAATTCACAGCTAGTCACTTGGGCCCCCCTTCCGCTGTGTACCCCCAGCCTTCTCTCTCTCTAATACTGCCTAAAAGTTTGTCTCTGAGCTGTTCTTTATTGCAGCTCCCTTACCGTTATTTTTTTTGGGGGGGGGCTAACGCCATCATCCTTATCCTGATTCGTGGCTAGTTAGTCAAGCCCCACCTCCTGCTGTTCGCCCCCTGCACACTCTCCTACTATTAATCCAAGTTTGTTTTCATTACTCACAGTCTTACTCATCACCTATCTTCATTTAGGCCTCCCAGTAATCTACATAGGATAACCTGACTGTGGACTGCATGAATAAAGTCTCTGTTTTAGCGGCTACTTGGTCTCCTCGAACTCCCGATCGTTAGCCTTGCATGATTGCAAGTACCTTAGGCCACAGTGCTTCCCATCATCTGACTGAGCCCCACCAGGTTGTACCACTGACTGACCATAAACAACTTATACTAGGAGGGCTTAAGCCCGAGGTTCAATGTGGGGAATAGCACTTCCCACAACCTCTACATAAACCCATCACTAACGCACCTCCCTTGCTTAGGGAATGTTTTTTGTCCCTGAGCTCCCTGCGTGGCTCGTATGGCTGTGCCTCCCTTCTCAACCTGCTGCTGCTGCTATCTGGTTTGTTTTTCCCTTCCTTCCTACATCTCCCCCTTCCCTCTCATTGTTGCTTCTCTGTTTGTGCTTTACCTGTTTTTCTCCCATTCCTGTTTGGTCTCCTCTCAACCGTGGCTCATTGAGCCTCCCCGCTCCTCTCCTCCACTCCTCTCCATTCCTGTTTGAGCCTGGATTCCCCCCCTCCCTGTTTCCTTTTTAGGCTTTTACGATGCATTTTGTCACCGCCCAGCGCTTGTGAGCATCTCTGCTCCTTCCCCACCATTTTCCCCCAGACTCTCCTCCGGTCCCTTCCTGATGCACGCCCACTTCCTGCCTGTCCCCCACAAGCACCCCTTTCTCCTCCTCGACTCCTGCAATCTGCGGGGTCCACTTATGAATGCAAATAATACAGTATCAGTGGGACTATGCTTTCTCACTGTCATCACAGCCTCTTCCATGTCATTCAGCAAGTCGTCTCTCTGTTCTGTAAGTACCTCTCTCAATTGTTATTTCCAGCGCTAACCCATAGTCGCTCAAATGCCAGCAACATATCATTCTCACGGCACAAATACTTTTACTGGCACAAATGTTTTTAAAATGAAGGTTTCCCTAAAAGGGGATAGGCGCAAAACACTTGTATGCTAATTTTCTACTTTCTATAAATGTAGCAGCTGGAGTTCAGCTTTCTGTTACTATTGCTTAGCTTGCTGGTGATGCGGGGGGGGGCTCATCAGACAAGCCTGCCTAACTCAATTACATTGCACTTCGGGACTGCTTCTATGCAGTGCTGTGATTGTCTCCTCCTGCCCCCATACTATTGTTCCTGTTTTACTATTCTTGTATCTTTTGACTGGATGCTTCTGCTAACCATCCCTCTGCAGGACCAATTGTGCTACTCTGCCTCAGGATGTTGGGGGGGGTCACCTTCATGCTCCCACTCCACCAAACCTAGTTGCTCCCACTTATGCCTCCCTTGCTGCCTACAACCTCAGTTACCTACATTTATATATTTCTCTTCCCTGGTTCATGCCTTAGTTTGCTGTGGGGTCTTAATTTCTTTCCATTATCATTCCACAAGGCCGGATCCTTCCCCTACACACCATGTCCTGTTTATGTGTCTACCTTTCCTTCCATTCTACATATCACTTACCATGACCATGTACTGCTTCATCATCCTATCTCACTTTAGTTTCCTAATCTACTCTGTTTCTACAGCAGCGTTTTGCACTTTCTGCCAGCCCATACCAGCAGTACTCTGGACTCCATCCCTAACTCACACCTTCTGAGGTGCTGAGTTAAGGTAGGCTTCCCCTGTCTACCAGGGATGGGATTCTATTACAACCACTACCTCCTACTTACCAACCTGACATCCTCCATCCCTAACTCTGCTTAGCAGTATCGACTGCAGGTTAGCTTGCCCCAACTACCAGGGATGGGAGCCATGTCTACAATCTACTGAGTCATACCATTCATTCTCCACCTCATACCAGTTGCCACTTCTCTTCGGAAATGGAACTCCTTTGCCCCATGAGACCTCATTATCCTACCTATGCCTGGCTGCCTCAAGTCAAGATCATCCAGCCTCAGCTGTCACCGATAGGTGTCTGACTCTCCATTCCACTACTTCAACTATGTGCATTCTCAACCTGCTACCTGGATGCTGCTTCCCTTCAGGAACCTGACTTTGCCCAACTTGCCGTTTCCATCTTACCTGGTCTGCAGCCTTAATACACGGTCCTACCATGCTGACTTACATGGCTGGGAGCCTGCATCTGCTTTCGACTGTTTCCACCTTCTGCTTCCTATACCTGATGTGGGTTGCTACTTCCCTTCGGGAACGGGGCCTTTATACCTCATTTGTCTTCCACCTCCCAACTTTTCCTGCAGGCTTTGTGTGTTGGTCTTCATGCTCTGGCTGCCTGGTTTGGTTGCCTGTTTTTGTGACTCCATTGGTTCCATACCGTCTCTGGCTCATACCCAAATGCCACTTCTGTCTAGAATGAGATCTCATCCTCTCAGTTGCTTCTATCATCCTACCTCTGTCTAGTGGTATTGGGTACTGGTTTTCTCACCTCAATTACCGGAACTGGAAGCTCCTTTCTGCAATCATCTGTTTCAGCTTTGGATGCTCTCTATTGAACCACTGTCTGCTCCTCCCTCCTGGACCTGAACCATTTATTGAATTTGCCTCCACTGTCATACATTATCTGGAGTGTCATGTCCAGGTCTTCTCACCTCATCTCCCTCACTTAGGAGCCTGCATCTGCACCTGAAAGTTCATCCCTCTGCAGTTTCTACCTCTGACCCAATTACAGCTTTCCTCCAGATACAGGATCCCTCTGCTCTGACTATCTTCCTTCCTTCCTCACCAGTCTCCATCCTGCACTTCCATGGACCATTGTTCTCTACCCCTTGGCCTCATTTCCCTCATGATTTGGATCTTGCCAGCTTGTTCAGTCTCACCTCTCAATCCAGTTCGACTGCCTCATGGACTTCCTTGCTGCAGGTCCCCCTTCAGACTGCTATACATGCTCATTTTATTTCTCAGATGTGGGAACCTTGTCCTTCATTGCTCCAGCACCTTCCATCCTTTTCTATCATCGTTTGAAGCTTTCATCAGATGTGGGACTCATGTATCAAAACTCAGTTGCTCTTGGTGCTTGGCTTCACTCCTTGGCCTTCCATGGATTATCCTCTGGTACCTTGCTACAGCCTTCCTGCATTCTGCTGCTGTTCATTGAAGAGCTGACCCAGTCCTGTTCCTTCCTGCAGTGTATGTCATCCAGCTTCGCCTAGCCTATTGCCTTCACCAGATCATTCCTTCAGTCCATGAGGATTCACTCTGGACTTTCCTTCCATCTTTGGATTGCTGCCTTTTATCTCTGCCTTGCAGGCTCGGGGCTTCGTCCTGTTTGCTGTGGATCTCTTGGGCATACTACCCTATCTCTGGCCAGTATTCCTACCCAGTCAACTACTCCTCCCATTCATCCATCTCATATTCCTACTTTGGCCATTCTAACAGCTCCCATCCACTACTCAGTTGATCACTTGTTCATTTCACCTGAGGAAATTACTTCTAGCAAACATCCCTTGGATAACATGCCTCGTAAACTCTTATGTCATCATAGAGTTTTAAATACAGCCCAATCAGTTCCTCATGATCATTCCTGGAATCTCATTCGACTGGACAATAGAAAGATCTCATCTGTCTCTATTGGATACTCCCTACAGATCCTGTCTATTCAATCACTGTGACTTCCCTGTCTACCTAGTCTCACAAGCTATCCTCCTACATGGAAAGGACTTAAATCCTTCTGTTATGGTCCGACTTCAAAATCAGTTCCACTGCTATGGGTACTGGGAATTGCAAGACACCTCATACCACTATGGACATCATCTGTTTTACCCTCTGCAGCTCTCCTACCAACACTGACTCTGTTGACCACGTTACTCGACTCCTACATTCTCAAGAGCATTGCTTGTCCTGAGACTTTCACATCTGCCTTCCCAGAACTTCCATCATTGGATCTCTCATGCCTAGCTGCTTTACTAACATTATGCCATCCAAACCACTGTTTTCTAACTCCTTGCACATCACCATACCTCATATACTCATCTGCATTTCTCCATCCTATTATCATCAGTCAAGTTAGCTGCCCATCCAGCAGTCCTTCTGGTCTATTCTTCATGAATTATCTCCATTACTCCCTCCAGTGAAGACTGTCACTGTGAACAGACTCCTCCAAATCTCAATCCAGAAATCCACAATCGTTAAGGTGAATTCACTACCCCAGTCTTGCCTCCCAACAAGTCTTAGGCAACCACAGCACTAAGATCCTCTGGCATGTCACACTACTCAACTTCACTACCAACCCAGCCTATAGACACTTCCAGATCTCCACTTCCAAGCTTCTCTTAAGTATTTCAGCAACAGATTATCTGTAAACCTAACCAGCCATAGCCACTTCAGTGCATCTCATGGGCAATTTTACCACAGAAATACCCATATTTGTTTCACCCAGTGGACCAGCAGAACATGTATGAGTATAGTTATGATATCAATGCCCAAATGAGGTATCCAATTCCTTGTACTGAACTTTCAATCATTCTCTATATATATTCAATTACCATCTCGATTGCACATGCCAATCTTCCTATATTCGTCAACAAATCACTTATGGCATTTCTCTTATCAGGCACTCAAAGACTCTACTCAACTCCTTATTCCATTTATTTAGCAACTTATTGCTTACTACTGAATTCCTTACCTGCAGACTTTGTCGTGAACATCAGACCTTACACAAGTTGGATCATTCACCTATGACTTCACAAATCATCACATTTCCACCATTCACTGTCTGGTAGCATATCCATCAAATCATGCTCTCCCTGCTCATTATGTCCCTGTAATCCCTTTGGACAAGCATCCTTCATTACCTTGGAAATCTGGACTTCATTTGCCCTTCTTCAACTGGATCTGCTTCACACTCAGGATTCTACTGCTCCTTCAGAAATGACTTACTTCTTCAACCTCAGGATCGTCATCCAAACTATATTGTCCATGGAACGAGGATGGACCATCATCTCTCCAAGAAGCTCACCTTCCTCAAATTAGTTATAGTTACTAGAACCTAGGTCCTTCTCCTCTTAGTTGCCCAGAGGATGGCAGATCAGTGGCCATGGGTCCTTAGAGGTTTCCTCCACCTGAGAGGGGGAGGGTCCTCTCCTGAATGCCAGCAGTCATACTCTCCGTGAGTTGGAGGAGGTATCTTTTTGGGTCTTCTATTCCCTACAAATTCCTACCTACATACCTACTACTCAAGGGTGGGAATAGAGTAAAGTCGCAAAAAGTACTACAAGTTACACAAGCACTAATATCCCATCACTATTCCCCAAACATTGAATGGGAGGGCTTAAACCCAAGGTTCAATGTGGGGAATAGCTCCTCCCACAACCTCTACTTAAACCTATCACTAACACACCTCCCTTGCTTGTGGAGTTTTTTTTTTGTCCACCACCATCCTCTCCTCCTCCTTCTCTGGTGCTTTTCTCACCTATGTTCATTACAAATTCCTACCTACATACCTACTACTCAAGGGTGAGAATAGAGAAAAGCCACAAAAAGTACTACAAGTTACACAAGCATTAATACCCCATTGCTATTCCTCAAACATTGACTTAACTATCTGGTATGCTGCTATTTTCTTTTTTTTCTGTGTACTTATGGCATGCCTTTTATACAGTTCCAACTGGCACTGAATGTAGGTGTTGCTGTAATGTTTTGATGCTGTTCCTATTTAACCTAAGGTTTTAAAATATTACAGATTTATGTACATATATTTTTATGTCCAGGTTTATTGTATTTTCTGCATATTTTTATCTTTTACTTAAAAAGCAATATGAGTTTAAATAAAAAAAAGTTACAGCTACAAAATGAACTAATCTGAAAGGTTTACATTTGAAAATGTATGGTATAAAGTGGACACAATGGCCGGATTCAGAATTTTTTTATCACTTAAAAGTTTTAGCTATCAGAGGCTACCACATAGGGTGTAACATTTAATTTACATGGTGGTCCTGGGCCACGAGAAAAGTATAATGGCAGCATTTTAACATTCTACATATACCATAGACAGATTAGTCCAGTGGAATGGGTAAAAAGCAGGAGCCCCCGGTAATGAGATGTTGCATCTCAGCTGGGCTATCATACATAGATACGTACATAGAAGTTGTCAGCAGATTTGGCCCACCTAGTCTGCTCTTTAATGCTAGTAACTGTGCTTCATCAAGTTTTCCTTGGACTAGGTTGTACCCCTTCCCCTACCATCAGTATCCTCCGATGCCTATCCTATGCATTCTTAAATCCCGTAATTGTTTCTGTCCTCACCACCTCCTCTGGCAGGCTGTTCCATCTGTCCACCACCCTCTCTATGTAGAAGTGCTTCCTCATGTTCTCTCTGTATCTCCCTCCCTCCCTCCAGTTTCATCCCATGTCCCCTTGTCCTTAAGCATCCTTTTCTCCAAGCAATTGTATTCTCCTGCATCTTATTCCTCCCTGTGAGGTACTTAAATATCTCTATCATATCCCCCAATCCCTCCTCTCCTCTGAGGAGTACATATTTAAGTCCTTCAGCCTATCCCTCTAGGGTTTATGATGTAATCCCTGGACCAACTTGGTTGCCCTCCTCTGAACCACCTCCACCCTATCTATGTCCTTACATAGGTAGGGCCTCCAGAACTGGATACAGTACTCAAGTGTGGCCTCACCAATGTCCTATACAGTGGCATTATCCCCTCTCTTTTACTGCTGGTGATTCCCCTTCCAATGCATCCCAGCATCCTATTTGCTTTTCCTGCCTCCTTGTCTCACAGTCTACCTATCTTGAGGTCATCAGTGTTGATCACCCCTAGTTCCCTTTCCTGCTTTGAGCATTCTATGTTATTATGTTGTTCATGGGTTTTTGTGCCCCATGTGCCTTATCTTGCACTTTTTTGCATTGAATCCCAACTGCTAATCTCTTCACCAATCTTCAAGCTTCTGCAGATCTCTCCTCATTCTTTCCACGCTCTCTGGCATGCCCACCTTGTTACAGAGCTTTGTGTCATCAGTGAACAGGCAAATTTTCCCTTCTAGGTCTTCCACAATGTCCTTGATAAAGACATTAAAGCGGACTGGACCCAGCACAGATCCCTGTGGCATCCCACTGGTCACCCTTCCCTCCATGGAGTGAGTACCATTTACCACTACTCGACCCACCTTACCACCAACTTACCCACTCCCGAGTTTCCCAGTTTGTGTAACAGCCTTCTATGCAGCACAATGTCAAAGGTCTTGCTGAAGTCCAGGTAGGCCACATCCACTGCCCTCCCCCAATCCACCTGCCTGGTTACCCAGTCGAAGAATTCAATGAGGTCAGTCTGGAATGACCTCCCTCCAGTAAAACCATGCTGTCTTAGATCTTGCAGACTGTTGTCAACCAAGTGTTCCACTATTCTTTCCTTCAGAAGTGTTTCCATGATCTTTCCCATTACTGAGGTCCATCTAACCTGTCTGTAGTTCCCTGCTTCCTCCTTGTTCCCACTTTTGTATAGAGGAACTACATCAGCCCTCCTCCAGTCTTTGGGTACCTCCCCTGTTTCCAGTGACCAGTTGAATAGGGTGATCAGAGGTTCCACCACCACTTCTCTCAGCTCCCTCAGCACCCTGGGGTGCACCCCACCTGGTCCCATAGCCTTCTTGACTCTTATTGCTTCCAGTTCCCTTAGAATCCTTTCCTTCAGAAAGGGACTTGTATCCATTTCTGTACCCCTTCCACCCTTCCTACTTGTTTCCAGCCCCATATCCTGCCCTCTCCTCTGTAAAGACTGAGCAGAAGTATGTGTTCAGTATGCCTGCTTTCTGGCTGTTGTCCTCTACACTACACCTCTCCTCCCCTTTCAACTTCAGAATCCCTCCCTTGGCCTTCCTTTTTTCCCTGATATGCATGTAAAAGGTTTTGTTCCCCCTCACCACTAAGTTCGCAATGCGTTCCTCCATTTGTGCCTTGGCTTCCCTAACTGCCCTCTCTACCTTCCATTGTTTCTCCTGGTACCTCTCCCTGTCCCCTTCCTCCTGCTTCTTTTTGTATTGCATGACTGTCATTTTTTTCTGTTTGCTTTGACTTTTTCGGCTAGCTCCTTTGAAAACCATAAACGTCTCCTCTTCCCCTTGCTAATCTGTCTAACACATAGTTGTGTTGCCATTGCTATCCCTGATTTGATCGCCTCCCACTGTTCCTTGATCCCCTTTTTTTCTCATATTCCAACCAGTGTCTCTTCCAGGCATTTTCCCATTTTCCTGAAATCTGCCTTCTTAAAGTCAAGGATTCTTGTCCTTGTGCGACTGGATACCTCCCCCTCAGTTATCTCGAACACCATTGATAAGTGGTCATTGTTCCTCAAGTGCTCCCCAGCTGTAACCCCTGTCACCCTGTTTCCATTTGTGAGCACTAGCTCCAATATCGCCAATCCTGTGTGGGCCCTGGTGACCAGTTGTTTAAGGAAGGCACCCCTGTAGGGAGTCCAGGATATACCTGCTCCTAACTTTTGCTTCTGCAGGGAGGCTCCAATCTACGTCTGGTAGATTGAAATCACCAACCAGCAATACCTCTCACCTGTGCACCATTCTTTGGATTGCTAGTGTCATCTCCTTATCAAACTCTGTACCAGGTCATAATGTCATATGCTTAATAGTGTACAGCATTATGCATGAACCCCAGACCTGTGCGCTCTCTGTTTTGGACCCCCCAGATTTAGAATCCTTAGTAGGGGGTGCCCGGGGGTGAAGCCCCCCGTAACAGGGAGTGTGGGGATGGAGCCCCTTAGAAAAAAAGATTTCAGTGAATCATGCAACACGATTCTTTCCCATGACATTCTGCCCTGTGCTGTATTGACCCCGTGCCACCAAACTCCACCCCTTGCACTGGTGGTCTGTATATAACTCCTGTGCAGATGGCTGACCCTGTTCACCTTTCCAGAATAACCCACAGTATCACCCCTCTTCCCTGTTCCCCTTGAATTTCTGTGGCCTTTATAGTATCCTTCACATAGACTGCCATTTCTCCACCCATCCTGCCTGCTCTATCCCTCCTAAACAGATTGTAACCCAGTACAGTCACTTCCCAGCTGTGGCTATCACCACACCAGGTCTCCATGATGGCCACAAAGTTTAGGTCATATTTGCCTTGAGGTCCCCCCATCTTGTTACTCAGACTCTGGGCATTAACACACATGGCTCTCCAGGATGTGATGTCCCTCACCTGCTTTGTTGACTTATGTCTCTCCCTGTTCTGATCACATTTTGCCCAGTCCTCCCTGTCCCTTGACTTTATGTTGAATTGTGCCCTCTGTTAGTTTATTTCCTTCTTGAGTACCCCTTCAGTGCCTGTGCACACAGGGAAGGGAGATATTCTGTATCTAAACCTTCCTTGCCCCCCCCCGGCCAGTTTAAATTCTTGCCACTGAAGGATTTAAACTTTTCACTTAGGACTTTCGTCCCCTCCCTGGATGGATGTAGGCTGTCATGCTTATACAGGCCCACATCCCTCCAGGTGGGGCCCAAGTCTTCCAAGAAGCCAAACCCCTCCTTTCCACACCATTCCTTCAACCAGGAATTGAATTTCTGGATGCAGTGTCCTCACCTCTCCTTTGCTGTGGATGGGTAGTACCTCTGAGAAAGAGATGGGGTCCGCTACTTAGGCCTCAACCCAACTTCTCAAAGTCCTTCTGAATTCTGCCTAACTCTTCCCTATCCCCTGCTAGGTCATTTGTCCCCAGGTGGACAATGACATCCAGCTCCTCCCTCTTAACTGTTGCCCTTGTGATCCTCTGGATTCACTCCCCTTCCCTCCAAGCTGTGCCTCCTGGAAGGCATTTGACATCCCTCTCCCCCCTTCCACTCATCCCCAGACCCACTCCCCGGATTACTGCATCCCCTACTAGGAGTTGCTTCCTCTTCCTTTGGGGTCCTCTACCCCCTACCTCTCCTGGGTATATAAATTGTGTAAAAGAAGGTATAAATATTGGTATATATATATATATATATATATATATTATAATTTTAAAGCCAGTAAGTATTTTTGAAGTGAGTAAGTATCAAAAGTAAGATAGACAATGAATAGACTTTTGAGACATGTCCTGAAATACAATAATGGACTTTCATGTGAGCAACAACAACTACAAGATACAGAGATTTGTAAAAATTATTTTCACATTTATTTCTCTTTTCTGTTTTCTTTTGCCTACGTTTTGGGGTATAACAAAAACTCCTTCATCAGGGAACTATTTTTTCTCTATATTTAAACAAACAAATCAATACAAATTAAGTATGTCTATCAAAAATTCATTCCCTATTATGACTCTGACTCCATAAACTCATTGCACTTACTTTTAACACACTTAGGGCCAGATATTCAAAGCTTTGCCCCTTGGTTAAGTTAACACTGCCTGGCGTGCAAACGTAGCCTGGAGCACAAAGAAAGCTGTATTCAAAAGGAATAGCCTGGGGCAAACAGCCACTGAACATAGCATGGGAAAGAGGCTGTGCAAACTGGGCTGGGAGTGCAGGGCAACTGTAGCCCTGGAATTTGACAGCACTGAATATAGCAACCAGGAAATGCAAACCAGAACAACAACACAGTGCACAGCGATGTGAGGGTAGGTAGAGAAGAACTATGTGACCAATGTGTGTTCTGGCAAATGCGTGGACCCAGTACAGCTGGAGGCAGCAGCAGATGTGAAAGAACAGTGATCAAAATGGTAAAATATTCCCCGAACTGTAGGCGCCACTTTAGCGTGGAGCTAAGTGGTTTGCCCAGTGCAAACACGTTAGCCCGGTGCTAAACTTTGCCATATTCAAAAGTGACATGCAAATTAGCCTACTTAGATATTCTCTGGGCAAACAGTCATATTAGCATCTCCTCATGCCCTGATTTGCATGCAGTTTGTACAGTGTTACTGCAGGATCCCACTGCTCCACCTGTAGGACAGTCTGGAAGTACAGGGGCTGGCCAGATCCGACCGCAGCTCCACCTGTAGGTCAGTCAGGCAGAGCATGATGATAGCTGCAGACTTCATGTAAACAGTACAGCATAGCATAGCATATCGTACTCCAGGGGACAACACAGCATAGGCACAGTTGGTGGTGGTGCTGCATGCAACCATCACACTGTAGGTCATGCTACAGTGCACAGCAGACACTACAGTAGCAAGAGGGATGATATTGTGAGGGACACAGCACTGCCTATGGTATGTAGGACAGTAATGACCACTGCACTGTACACAGTGACAGGCACAGCTTGCAGGTAATTACTGACAGTGGACACTATTATCACGCTGTTGTGTGATCCACAGATGCTGTACCTGTGGCATGGGATGCACACAGTGTCATGTACATGGCTGGCAGTGTGTGCTGTGGCATCTGTACAGTTGCGTGGTAGGTGGCTGGGGTGGCATGTAGGATCTGATAGGTATACGGGTGGTGGCGTAATCCCACTACTGGCACATGTGCACTGAGCGATGTGTCCCAGCCTTGTGGCCACACCTGGGCTGTGGTGAGGTTTGGCCACCCATACACCCTCCCTTCACTGGCCACCATGTCCACAGTGCTGCATGTGTGTGCTGGCATCTGTTACGCACCACAGACATGGTCTGCAGGTGTGTGCTATATGGCCACAATACCATGCTGTCCCCTGTGGGTCAGATCACCCCTTACCATCTGTGCTTGGCTCAGACTGGTGGAAGCTGCTGGCATCATGCTGGTGCCATCAGCGAGCAGCATGTGTCCTCCATGTCTGGCATTTTCTAAGTGTTGTACTCTTATGTTAGGGCCGCACAAGCCGCGCAAATCCCACTCAAGCACCGCACAATGCACCAATGAAATAAAAAGCTGTTTGCCCAGGGTTAAGATCAGATTTTCCTGGGCAGTAAATTGTACCAAGCTATGGGTCGCGCTATGTCATGCTAAACACCTTAGCGCGGTGCTAGTCGCTGAATATCTCATACCGAATTTATTCATGTTCACTATGCCCCTTGCATATCATTATGCTTTGCCCGGCACTATTGCTGTTTGCTCGCGTTAGTTGGCCTTTTGAATATGGCAGACCCGCGCTAATCCCACTCTAATCCTGCACAAACTGTTTGAGGAACGCGCAAAGCTTTGAATATCTGGCCCTGAGTGTTGTGCACCTTTAAATCAGCAGTTAAATCTCATTCTTCTTTCTCACTGCTAAATAAATAAATGCATCCAGTTAATTTCTTTTCCATTAATGCAAAAAACACAATATGTAAACTTTCTTTATAAATGCCAACTTTTCAGCTTTCCCTTTAAACAATATCACAACTGAATCATACCAACCAGAGTCTAATGAGGCTCATTACTTGTGGCAGCAGTACTTTTCTTCATTACTTGGTAATTCACCTTTCTGAATCAAACAACAAACAGAAAAGGGGTTCTTGCCACATCATTTTTACAATCTTAGAATATGTAATAATAAGTATTAATGACAGGTAGACATAATAAGCAAAACACAACAGAGAATAGGGTGATGCTGATGTTGAAATACAACAATGATTTTTACAAATTAAAGAGAACGGTTTTAAAGCGTTGGCATATTTTGAAGGCAACAGAGCTAGGAGAAAGAATATGTTTGAATAACCCTTTATAGTAGCAAAAAAGGTAAAATCAATACAAGACAGAGTAGTACACACTGACCATCGAGTGCCAGTGAAGACACCAGTACTCATTATGAGTGATTTAAAAGGGAACTTTTCCTCTGGTAGATGTATTCACTGCAATAATGCTCAAAGGTTAAAGAAAATTCAGAATGTGGCAAAAAATGAGGATGTATTGATTAATGATTTCATAGCATGCCAGAAAAATGAGATTTAACTGCTGATTTAAAGGTGCACAACACTAAGGGCCAGATATTCAAAACTTTGCCCCGGGGCTAGGTTAGCCCTGCCCAGCATGCAAACCTGCCTGGACCAAAAAGGCCACCATATTCAAAAGGAATAGCCCAGTGCTAAACCAGCTGAATATAGCAAGCTAAGGAATCCGGGCAAACTGGGCTGGCAGTGCAGTGCAAACATTGCCTGGAAGCAGGACAGCACTGAATATAGCAAATAAGACAGCACTGAATATACTACCCAGGCAGTGCAAGCACCCACAGGAACACAGTGCAGATGGAGCTGACATGCCCTGGACCACAGGCAAAGGGGCCCAGGCTGGAAAGGGAGATCAGGAGCAGACAGCAGTGCAGAACCCAGAGACTGAAACACACCCAGCCAGGGGAATGGCCAGAGGGCACCAGGAACCAGGGGTAGAACCAAAGAACTGAACAACCCTAGTGTAAAAGCCATGCACCCAAAAATGACACAGGACACAATGCAAATATGTAAAAGAAAAGTACAATCTGACAAATGCACAGTAATGGAAACAGGTCTACAACAACTGAACAACAATACAACAATGCAAAACATAACAAAGGCAAAGTAATGAAACACATAATGCAAACACGTAAAAGGAAACCTACAGCAAAAACTACTACAATGACAACCACTACAGTATATACAACAGGAACTACGATGACCACTACAACTACTACAACTAATACTACTACTATGACTACTACTAACGCTAACACTACCACTACATATCTGACTAAACTACAGGATATTACCTATGTGAACTACAGCAACAGGTGAATGGAATATGGAAAACAGAGGCACAGGAACCGAAACCAAAGTGGAAAGCAACGGAACAGGAGGGGACAGGGATGTGGACACAAACAATGGGGCAAGAGGCCAGTAACAGTCAACACAGTCCAGGCAAGGTAAACAATGTCCACAGGAAGGCATCATGGCTGGGATCCCAGAGGTTCAGGCAGTCGTGCCTCCAGTACGGCGGCCACCCTCCTTGTCTCCGATATGAGCACTGTCTGCTGCTCGATGATGGTGCGCTGCTGGTGCACGAGTTGCCTCATGAGGTCCTCAGTGCCTTCAGACACCTCTGGCTGCATTGCCCACAAGGAGGATTGGAGTGGCCCTACAAGAGGAAGGGGGAGCATGTGAGGATGAGAAACCAGTCAGGAGGTGAACTGCAGCCACAGGTGGCCATACAGGGATGGACGGCATGTCCCGACAGCCATGCCCATGTTGCACTGCTGAACACAATGGTAGGCACAACTGACTGTCGCCCACAGGGCAGACCCGGAAGACACAGTCAACATCCAAAACACCCATACACATGGAGGCGCTGGCTCCAACAACACCAAGGCATGGACAGCATCAACCACCCCAGCACCACAGGCAGTGAGACAGTGCAGACAAACAGGCAGACCCCCGAATGATGGTGGGAGTAGGCCACACAACAACATGCACATGGGAGACCAAACATAAGGACATGCTGCCCACAGTCAGAAAGCAATGTACCAGACAGCAGAGTGCAACAGCAAACAGGGGTGCAGGAGCAGCACACTGCAGGCATGAAGGGCAGCCAATGGCCAACCCAAGCCAGGGCAAAACTGACCTGCAGGAGATGCAAGCCCACAGGGTGCACACACCAGCAGGGGTGCACCGACAGAACTGCCACACATGGCCCATGTACAGCAATGTGTGCGGTGGCCTGCAGCTAGAACACCCACATGGTAGGTGACCAGCCAATCATGGTCAGCGGTGAATATGGACAGCACGCCGACACTGGCACATACCACCCCCACTACAGGCACAACATCCAGACAGCCAGATAATGGCAGCATCATGAAACAGTGTTGCACAACACAGCACAAAGCCGCAGTAGCAATGGCATGATGCCCATGGCAGCCAATCCCCCAGCACAGTGAATGCAAGCCCAGTGAAGGTACAACACAATACAGAAGCACAGCACAAATGAAGAATGAGATGTACTCACGCAATAGGCCCCTGGCCTCAGGACTGCTCTCCTGTGCCTGCTGCTGCATGGCCCGGCACCCTGGGGCTGGCACCGGATGTCGCCTGGGACAGCTCCTGGCCCCCTCTTCGTGCCCTGGGCTGCACAGTCTGCTCTACAGTGGACAGGGGAAACAGCAGCATTAGTGCAATGCACAGCATGAACCATGAGCGCCACCGCAAGATACACACCCACCACCATGACACCGTACATACACGGCAGCCCAGGGACAGAGATAGCATGCAGAAGACACCCCCACAGTGGACCCCATGATCCATGGACCATGTGCCAGACACACAGAGCATGTGGGCCCCATGGTGCAACCTTGCAGGACGCATGTGCACAGTGACTGGAGGCACACACTGCTGGGTAGGCAGTCCGGTGGCCATGTGGCAGCACCCCTGCACCACACTGGTGAAGGCTGCAGGATGGTCCTGTAGCATGTCCTACCACCCACAAAGGCCACACACCATAGCCATGTGTCGAGGCTGTGCATGGCATGACTGCAGTGTCCCCCCCTGGACACAGCATACACCACACACACACCACCACCACCATGCTGACCACCTGGCACATGTGGCAACCGTGCCCCCGGACTACTGTGCCCTCCCAATGTGCCCCACAACCAGCACCACATGCGACACACCACCCTGCACACCAGCACACCTGTGCACACACCAGTGAGCGCACACGCGCATGCACGCGCGCGCGCACACACACACACACACACACACACACACACAGGCACATGCATTCACACTCAGGCAGACCACGACACATGCAGCAGATGTGAGCCACATGCACAGGCACTTACCTGGCACCGGCACAGTGCCCTCACGCACCATGTGTCTGAACGCAGTCTAGTTGGCCCCTCTGGCAGTGGCACAGGTAAGTGTACCAGTGACGGCACTTCTCTGCATCCCTCTGGATGCCCATCCATTCCATCAGCCACCTGGCAATGAACACCCACACCTGCCATCGTGGGAAGTCACCCTTCCTGATCTCCCCAAACAGCCATCTGTGCCTCTGCTGCACAAGCTGCACCAGGTTGGCAGTCTCCACCTCCCTCCAGCACCTGTCGCTGTGCACCACAGCACGTTTGCCTCCTACTCTCTGGCATTTCCCAGGCACCACTGATACCCGACCACCTGTTGCACTCCACAGCCTGTCCCACACCCTGGTCCATCCAGCAAATCAGTGCAGTAGCGCCGCGCTATCACATGATGTAGCGCGGTGCTACCCGGAAGTGGGCACGCTGCGCATGCGTGACTCCATCATGACCCTGGAGCCACAACACCATGCATGCACGGAGCACCATGCTTTGTGGGCTACCACGGCTCTATGCCATGCTAAACTGGGGTGCTAGCATGGCAGAGGGGACTCACGGGCATGTGTGGTGGTTGCGCTATGCCACACAGTGCTGTGCTACTGGGACAGTGCAGCGCTGGACACCACATAGCCCGGCGCTAATGTTTGCATGGCGCTAAGTGGTTTGTCTGGCACTAGTCAGCTAGTTAACTGGCATATGCAAATGAGGGTGCTTGTGCATGCATGGTGCAAACATTGTAATTATTATATCATTAGCCGATGATTTGCATGCATAAGAGGCTGGATTGCCCAGCTGGGCTATAAAAGGGCAAGCAGTGCTCCACCGGTGTTGTGTTGTGGGAATGCAGCACACAGCTGAAGCTGCAGACGTACCGACACAACAGAAGGAGCCATGCCGCTGGAGGAAGAGCAGCTAGAGGCAGGTCTGTTTAGCTGCTGGAGGCCTGGTGGAAGGGCACTGGTGCAACACAGGGTTGGGGTGTACTCACTGCATACCTGCAGTCCACAACTGTACAGGGACAGAGCCGCCGAATGCAGGCCAACAGGCCAGCACAGTGCTGCCTAATGGTGCACATAGCCATTGGGCCAGCTGTCCAGCAGACTGGTCCGTGTGCCAGGCCCATGCTCCTGCATCAGCCGGCACCACTTGCACACTGTGGGAGCCAGGCATGGGTGGGGGGGCCCCACCATGGTCTGCTGGTATGTCTCACAACAGTGGCTCACCAACATGGGGTCCATGGACCCTCGGTTATCGCCCTGGATGTGGGACGTGGAGGGTCGCAGATGCTCCAATGGTGGTACACAGCTACAGCCCAGGGCTCACAGGGTCATGACAGTGTGGATCCCAATGTGACATCGACAGCACCGTGTGGTCTGTGCCTGGTAGCCTGCTAATGTATGCATACCACCTGCCATGTCCATGCCCTGTGTGCAGTGCTCAAGTCCCCTAAGTGGCTGATGGGGGCATGAAACAATGCCAGGTGGTGTGCATTGGGATGGCCCCATCCCGGGGTACACATGTCTGTTATGGCTGTCAGTGGTGCCCTTGTGGGTCCAGTGCATGCCGTCCGTATGCTGACAGCTGTGCAGTGGCACGGTGCACACAAGGGTGGCCTCAGTACACTGTGGCTGTGTGTGCCGTACATGCACATGTTGGCCAGTGCCTCAACTGAGTGGGCTGTGCTGCCATTAAGGGTGGCATGCACATACTGTTCCATGTGTGCCACACACCACAGGCCCACCACAGCTGGTGACACATATCCCTGTACATCTCTCCCAGAGGTAGTGCAGCACAACCTGAACGCATATGGGCACATTGCTTTTCACAGGATAAGTTGAGGACGATGGTGCATGGTGTGAAGGAGAGGGAGCAGGTGCTGCAGCAGCACAAGGTGACAGATGCGGTGATGTACCAGGCATGGGATGAGGTGATGGCAGGGATGAACGCTGTCGGCGGACGTGGCAGGATGATGGATGCAGTGCACAAGCACTGGAGTGACCTGCTGCGTTGGGCAAAGGAGGAGGAGGCACAGCAGCTCCATGATAGGCTGCATACTGGTGGTGGCTCGCAATCCACAAAACAGTGGGAGGAGGACCCACTCATAGCTGTGGTGGCATCCACACTTTGCCCAGTGGCCGTTGCTGATGTACCAGGTGGTGGGTGTGAGACGCCTCTCACACTACCTAGGACAGGTCTGTATTTGCATGTATGCACCCTGTATGGTGTGACAGCACAGGTGCTTGGTGTTGGTGTTGGTGTTGGCGTTGTGCCTGGGGTGCACTGGGGGGGTGCTCTGCTGTGCACACTGTGCACCTGGGGTGGGTTTGCATGTGAACAGTGCCCGGCAGGCTGCCACCACAACTGACAGGCCGGGGCATGTGCACTGTGGCTGTGGAGCTGGTGTGTGGGGTGTGCATGTCTGCGGCGGGTGGCACATTTCCTAGGGTGTGCATGTACTGGTGGTAGTGGGGCACACTGTGCACGTACCAGTCAGTGACCCTGTCCTGTTGTCTTCCACAGCGGTGTGTGCAGGGCCTGCAGCATGCCAGGACCAGGCTAGGATGGCTGCCTTGGGACTAGAGGCAGAGGCGGAGGAGGAGAACCTGCCTTCGACATCTGGACTAAGTGCCGGTCATGGACCCTCGGACGCACCATGTGTGGCATTCACTTGGACATGGGGTACAGCTGCCAGAGGGGGTTCCAATGGTGGTGGGGACCTGGACCTTAGTGCAGCCCTTGAGGATGCCCAGGTGGAGGATCTCAGTGGTGGGCAAGTGATCCTGCTGACAGTAACCAGTGACACGGAGTTGGATGTGTCAGAGGGGGGTTATGTCCTGCCCGTGGAAGGGCCTGTGGAGGGGGGCACAGGGGTGGGGTGGGGTGTTGTCCACAACACGGGTGCCAGGGGGGTGGTTTGCCATGCCAGCATGGGTGTAACCGTGCAGCCGGTGGTTGGCCTTGTGGGGGATGGGTGTGCCCCGTTGGACATGCGGTGCCTCCCACTGGTTGGGGTGCAGGTTCTGCAGTGATCTCGTCCCACTGCCAGTGGCCTGCAGTGCAATGGCGTACCACCCTGCTTAGCTGCAGGCACCAGCGCCAGCTGCCATTGAGGGTGCTGCAGCCATACAGCCAGATGCCCCAGGGGCCTGCCTCTGCTCTAGGCTGCGCTCATATCCCAGCAAGAGGCACAGCTGGACCTGCATGGCCTGCGGCAGGAGCTCAGGCATGAGCTCTCAAAGATGTGGGAGTCACTGTCTCTGGACTTTGCATGGGCAGAACAGCGGGCCGAGGACAGGTTGGGCCATATGGTTGCCACGCTGGACCACGGCTTTGCTGGGCTCACAGCCGCGGTGGTCGACCTCACCACACTGCTGCATGGGGTGCATGGTGGGCAGCAGGCTGTGCAAGGGGGTCTGTAAGCCCATGGCACAGAAGCCCACAGGTGGGCCACTCGAGGCCACAGGACTGGCACTGGCATGAACACCACTGCATCAGGTGCATCGCCAGGCACCCAGCGCTGCCGTGGGTGTCCGGCCACCCTGTCTGGCTCCGCCGGTCAGAGGGGGCACAGGCGGTCTGCCCTACCTGCCTCACAATGGTCCTCCCCTACTGTGTCCTCAGCTCAGAGCACCCTTGGCTCTGTGTCCCGTACACGTGGTGTGCTCCGTGTGCGTGATGGTTGTTGCCAGAGATAGTTATGGCCGCCATGCACTTGTGCACAGTTGACACTCCCATGTGCACACTAGCACTCCCACACATCTGTTCACACTTGCACTCATGCTGACACACACAGAAACATAGAAACATAGAATTTGACGGCAGATAAGGACCGCTTGGCCCACCCAGTCTGCCCATTTCCCTACCTGATGGATAAGCTGCAGATCCTAGTTAACCAGCAGCCTACTTCTTCCTACCCCCACCCCCTAGAATTGCCTTATGACTGTCCCATGCATGCTTGAATTCCACTACTGTTTTTGACTCCACAACCTCCTCTGGAAGGCCGTTCCATACATCCACAACCCTCTCTGTGAAAAAATACTTCCTTAAATTACCTCTGAGCCGCCCTTCTATCTTTAAATTGTGCCCCTTGTTCTTGCACACCTCTTTTTGAAAGATGCTACCCTCTTGGACTTTGTTGATTCCCTTGAGGTACTTGAAAGTTTCTATCATGTCCCCCTCTCTCCTTTCCTCGAGGCTATACATATTAAGCTCCTTAAGTCTTTCTTCATATGTCTTCGGTGCCAGACCCTGCACCATTTTAGTTGCCCTCCTCTGGACAGCTTCCATCCTGTCTATGTCTTTGCGAGATTGGGTCTCAGAACTGCATGCAGTACTCCAGATGTGGTCTCACCAGCTGTCTGTACAGAGGGATAATAACTTCTTGTTTTCTACTGGTGATGCCTCTCCCTATGCATCCCAGTATTCCCCAGCCCTCCTTGCTGCCATCTCACATTGCTTGCCCACCTTTAGGTCATCTGATATGACTACCCCAGGTCCCTTTCAATTTTTGTTGTTGTTAGTATCTCACCCCCTATTGTGTACTCTTCCCCTGGGTTTTTGTTTCCCAGGTGCATTACCTTGCACTTCTTAGCATTGAATCTAAGCTGCCATACATTCGACCATTCCTCTAACCTTGCCAAGTCCTTCTCATCCTTTCCACCCCACCTTGTGCATCAACTCTGTTGCAGATCTTTGTGTCATCTGCAAAGAGACATACTTTTCTTCCAGTCCTCTGCAATGTCGCTTATAAAGACATTGAGAGGACCGGTCCTATTACTGAACCCTCGGTGCCCCACTACTAACCCCCTTTTTCAGAGTGGACTCCATTTACTATTACTCTCTGTGTCCTGTTCTCCAGCCAATTCTTTACCCAGGCTGTCATCTTGGGACCCACTCCCAGGCTGGCTAACTTGTATATTAATCTTTTGTGTGGGACTGTGTCAAATGCCTTGCTAAAGTCTAGGTAGGCCATGTCCACAGCCCCTCCCTGATCAACTACTTTGGTCACCCAGTCAAAGAAATCTATCAGATTTGTCTGGCATGACCTTCCCGCTGTGAATCCATGCTGCCTTGGGTCCTGTGCCCTCTGGCCTCTAGATACTCAACAATTCTTTCCTTCAGAAGTGATTCCATCATTTCCTACCACTGAGGTTAAACTAACAGATCTGTAGTTTCCTGCTTCTGCCTTGCTCCCACTTTTGTGAAGGGAATCACATCTGCCCTCCTCCAGTCCTCAAGTACCACCCCATCCTCCCATGATTTGTTAAAGAGGGTAGTCAGTGGTGTCACTAGTTCTACCCTTAGTTCTTTTTAAATTCTGGGATGAATCCATCAGGCCCCATTGCTTTGTCCACCTTCAGTTTTAAGAGCTCTTTCAGAACCCTTTCTTCTGTAAATGGGCTGGTATCAACTTCTGTATCCAGAGTGTTTCTACTGTTTGTTTTAGGTACCTCCCCTCTTCCTTTGTAAATACTGAGCAAAAATATTTGTTTAGTATCTCTGCCTTTCACAGTCACCCTCTTCCCATCCTCCTCCCTTTATTAAGCCTCACTATCCCGCCTTGGTCTTCCTTCGGCTCCTGATGTACCTATAAAGGTTTTATCCCCTTCTTAACTGAGTTGGCTATCTTTTCCTCGGTTTGGGCCTTTGCTGTTCTGACTGCCTTTCCAGCTTCCTTTTGCTTTAACTGATACAGTTCTCTGTTCTGTTCCTTCTGTGATTCCTTGTACTTCCTGAATGCTTTCTTTTCTCTTGAACCTTCACTGCCACTTCTTTTGAGAACCATAGTGGTTTCTTACCTCGTTTCATTTGTTTATTTGCTTTACACAAAGGCTTGTTACCTCTGTGATGGCAGTTTTATTATTCCCATTGTTCTTCCCCCTCCCTCCTTCCTGCCCATTTGCTAGTGCATTCCTTAAGCTCACCCATTTTGGCAAAGTCAGCCCTCCTAAAATCCAGTACCTTTGTCTTTGTATGGCTTGACTCTATTGCTGTGTTTATTGTGAACCATACTGTTCGATGGTTGCTAGTTCCCAGATGGCTACCCACTTACATCTGTGATCCTCTTCATCTCCATTTGAGAGAACCAGGTCTAAGATTGCTCCCTCTCGAGTGGGCTCCAATACTAGTTGTTTAAGGCATGCCCCCTGTAGGGCATCTAGAATAACTCCACTCTTAGAAGTGGCTGCTACAACTTCACTCCAGTTAACATCTGGCATATTCAGATCACCCATCAGCAATATCTCCCCTTTATCTGCCATTCTAAGTATACTTTCTATCATTTCCTTGTCCATTTCCTCCCCCTGAGAGGGGGGTCTGTATACAACCCCTGTGCGGATTGTGGTGCCATTGCCTGCCTCAAATTGACCCACAGTGCTTCTTCCTCCCTCCCTGTTTACCCTTTTGTTCTGTTGCTTTGATTTCTTCTCTTATGTAGAGAGCTACTCCTCCTCCTTTTACCCTCCCTGTCCCTCCTGTAGATAGTGTATCCTGGTATGTTTACGTCCCAGTCATGGTTCTGTGTGTACCATGTTTCTGTGACTGCCACGATATCCAGATCTTCCTCCTCCATCAAGGCCACTAATTCAGGAAGCTTGTTACCCAGACTACGGGCATTGGTACTCATTGCTCTCCATTTTTTGATGGCTTTACCTTCTGTAGCGGCATCCCCCACTGACCTTTCTACCTTGGTCTTTTTCTCATTTAGTACCCTGTTTTGTAGGGGGAGGCTGGGATTTTCCTGCTGCTTATCAGTGCCTCCCCCCTTGACTAGTTTAAAGGCTTGCCAATGAAGCATTTAAACCGATTGCCCAAAAGACTTGTTCCTTCCTGGACAGATGCAGACCATCCTGCCAGTATAGGCTGGTGTCCTTCAGGTGGAACCCCAGTCCCCAATGAAGCCAAACCCCTGTGCTCCACACCATTTTTTCAACCATTTGTTAAACTGCATGGTGCAAAGTACCCTCGCCTCACCCATGCCACTGACAGGCAGTACCTCTGAGAAGGATATTGTGTGTGCTACTTGTCTTAAGCCCCTCCCCAACTCTACAAAGTCCTTCTGCACTGCTCTAATCTCATGATGAGCTAAGTCATTTGTCCCTAGGTGGACAATGATGTCCAGCTCAGACTTCCGTGCAACTGTTCTCGTGATCCTAAGGATGCGCTTCCTGTCCCTCCAAGCCATGGCACCAGGCAGGCACCTTACTTCAGTTTTCCCTGCTCCCCCCAGTTCTATCCCCCTAATAATTGAGTCCCCCACCAGAAGCTGTTTCCTTTCCCTGTGGTGTCCTCTGCCTCCTTCCTGTGGGCCTCCCTTGTGACAGTTGTCTGCACCTCCTTAGTCTCCTCTGCGGGTGCATCTATAGGGAACTATGCTCCCCAGAATGGTGTATGGATTGTGGTGGAACAACTGACTGGGTGTGCCTCTGTTCCACCACCCTTACCTCCCTGAGCCCACTGTGGTCCAACTGCTGTGCTTTCTTCACAACCTCTGAGGTAGTGGTGGTGGCTCTGGTGCTCCCTGGATGGGGGAGGTTCCCTTGCCACTGTCCAGTGCGGCCTGAAGACGGGCAACTTCCTCCCTCAAGGCAGATAGTTGTCTGCAAACAGGGCAGCATCTCAGCCTTCAGAAAGACTCCCGGAAGACTGTTGCCCCACAGCCATTACATTGTACTACTCCCCACATAACTGTCTACCTTGTTTAGTTTTTTTTTTTTGTGTGTGTGTGTATGATTGGTGCGTTATATAGAAATATATGATATTAATATATACACGCACTCACACATGCCGTCACTTGTACAGTCTCACATGCACAGCCATGGTGTCCCTCCCCACACTGCCACCACATGTCAGGCATCACCCACATCACTGTACCATGGCTGTGTGTGTCCTCTTCACATGTGTGTCCTGCACAACCCACCCATCGCACTGCCCACACATGTGCATTCAGTGCCACTGTGTTGTGCTCCTACTGTGTTTGTTGTCAGCACTGTTGTGGTTGTCTGTACATATTAAACTGTTCACCATTGTACTGTATCATGTTGCTGTGCAGTCTGTACTCACCCTCTGGCTTGTGACAGTGTCCTGATGATGGTGGCCCTGTGCTCTAGGGCCCTGCAGGCCATGCAAGGATCCCTTCTCTTGAGTTGCTCCACTATCCCCCCTGACCGCTGGCTCTGGGTCACTGTCGGCCTGTCCCTCAGGTTCAGGTGCCTGTATCCCATGGTTCATTGCCATGTTGTGCAGCATACAACAGGCTAGAAAGATACGGTATACCTTCTGATGCCTATACTGTAGGGCACCGCCGGACATGTCTATGCATCGGAAGCGCATCTTCAATATGTCAAACACCCTCTCTATGATGTTTCTGGTGGTGGCATGTGCCTCATTGTACATTTCTTTGGCCACTGTGGCTGGCTTGAGTACTGGTGTCAGCAGCCAGGGTTGCAGGGGATAGGCGCTGTCCCCTGTTGAGAGATGTGCACCCGTTAGTGGTGTACTGCTGTCTGCCCATTGCTGTCTTGCACCACCTGTGTTGCTCTCCCACGCCCCTTCCTTGGTCTTCCATGCCTATCCCCACCCCTGCTGTGGTGTGTGTGTGCCTTGTTTGCTGCTACTCACCGACTAGGTGTCCACTGGGTATCCTGCCCTCCTTGAATGCCTGGCACAGCCGGGACTGGTGTCAGATGAAGGCGTTATGGGCACTGCCGGGTTACTGCGCATAGACATTGCTGATGAGCCCAGTTACATCGCATACCACATGGCAATTGATGGAGTGGTACCCCTTCTTGTTGATGTAGACCTCACTGCCATTGCCAGGTGGTGCACAGATGGGGACATGGGTGCAGTCAATGGCAACAAGTACCACTGGTAGGTGCACAACTCGATGGAATTGCTGCATGGTTTCTTTGCACTCTGCTGCCATGCTGGGGAATACTATGGACTCCCCAGCATGTGGCAGGAAAGCTTCAAGGAACTGGGTCAGGAGGCATGAGGTGGCAGATTGCGATACCCCAGTGGTGTCCCCCATTGGTCATTGGAACGTCCCTGTGGCTAGGAAGCACATCGCTGCTGTCACCTTCTCCTCTACTGTCATGGCATGGCTGCATCTGGTGCTGGGGTGCAGTTGCTCATGCAGGAGTTCACATAGCTGCCTCAACATGCCACTGTTCATCCTGTACTGGCCAGTGATGTGCTCATCTGGCAGGGTCTCAAAGGAGACCCTGGTCCGGTACCACTTGTTTGCAGCATACTGTCTCCTTGACCTGCATCGCGGCCCATGTTGGACCTGCTCCCTCTCCTTCTCCTCCACTACTGCTGCTATCAGTGACAACATCACTGTTATCGGTGCAGCAGCCATTTCCACTTCCTGGTGTGATCACTCCCCCTCAGTGGTTTGCCCTGGGTTAAGACCAGCCTTTTATAGGTGGTAGCTTGCGCCATGCTACGTGTCGCGCTATGTGTCCTAGTGCGGCGCTATGGCTTTGACTATCCCATAGCACGTGTATGCAGGCCATCCCCTCACTTTGCCCCTTGCATACATTATCAGTTTGCCCTGCGCTACTGCGGTTAGCGCCTGCTAACCGGTCCTTTGAATATCGCAGCAAGTCCTGCATTATTCCCGCACTATTGGTTTGTGCGCTGCACTAGGCTTTGAATATCTGGCCCAAAGTGTGTTAAAAGTAAGTGCAATGAGTTTATGGAGTCAGGGTCATAATAGGGAATGGATTTTTAATAGACATACTTAATTTGTATTTATTTCTTTGTTTAAATATAGAGAAAAAACAGTTCCCTGTTGAAGGGGTTTTTGTTATACCCTGAAATGTAGGCAAAAGAAAACTGGATGTTACAGAAAAGAGGAATAAATATAAAAATAATTTTTAAAAATCCTAGTGAGTGGGCCTATTAATCCAATCTGTATCTTGATAAATTGCTTGATTGGAACAAGGCCTCTCCCACTGTTTTGATCTTTTCCCTCTCTTTTGTTTCCCTTTCTCCTGAGGGTGGATGTGACAGTAATTTGGTTTTCGTTCAACAACAGCTACAGTAGTAGTACGGTCTTTATTTATCAAGCTGCCATTCTCTTGGACTCAGAGCACCTTACAACAATAAAAATATATTTAAATAACTACCATAACACAACCAGCCATATATAAATATAACATTAAAAGCAGTAAAACAGGTGGCATCAGATATAAGAGGCTGCTAAGTAATGCAAAAAGCCGCTTGAAATAGAATGGTTTGTTTCAGGCCTCTCTTAACAGCCTCCATGGAGTGAAAGCAATGGTGGGCTTCAAGTGTGCATGGGATAGGTACAAGGGAATCTTAGTTGGTAAGCAGGGGGAGTGGGTGCCAGAGATCAGGTGGGGTCTGCAGTGACAGGATAGGGTGGGCAGGGAAAAATGGGCCAACTGGATGGGCCAAGCGATCCTTACCAGTCATCAAATTCAATGTTTCTATGCGAGGCCTCCCTTAAAGATCCTGGCATCTTGTTCCACAGGGCTGGGCCTGCTAGATCAAAAGCTCAATAATCACCCAAAGATTTCAGCCTCGCCCTGGGAACAGTTAGAAGGCCCACCTCGGAGGAGCAGATGGGATGAGACATCTGGTAGGGAGTCAGAAGGTCTCTCAGGTAACCGGGACTCAGTCCATATAGGGCCTTATAGGTCAGCAAACCAACCTTGAATGTGATATGCCACTTCACCAGCAGCCAGTGTAGTTCACACAAGACCAGAGTTATATGACAAGACCTAGGAAGGCTCATCAACAACCTGGACACTGCATTGTGCACCAACTGCAGGCATCGCTGGACACCCCCACTCACCCAGAGATACAGATCATTGCAGTTGTCAAATTGGGAAGTCTGTACCAGTGATGGCAGGTTTTCAAGGGGGATCAAGGCTTTTACCTTGGCGATGTTTCTAAGATGGTAAAAGCCACTCCAGACTACAGCTGATGCCAGAGCCTCAAATGTCAACCTCTCATCCAGAATGATCCCAAGTTTCTTCTTAGCGGAGACCACCAAACTAGAGGAGTTGAGCATCAGGCTAATCATCTTGGTGGTCTCTGCACCCCACTTCTGACCAAATTAAATCACGAATATCTCTGTATCTTAGCCAACTTGATGACATCCAGTCCTGAATATCACAGGCAATGTTCGAACTTGCTACCACTTCGATTGGTAGGCATCAAAGACATCAATTGTTTTACATGTTTTGACTGTGTATTCCAAAATTTGGATTAGAGAAACTAAATGTTTTTCCCCCAAATGATTTTTTTAACATGTAGAAATTCATAGGCTACATTTATTTATTTGTTTTTGTTAACCGGGTAGGGCACACTAGACAGTCAAGTGCCTATTTTCAGGTGCGACCCGGGAGGGTTACATAGGCAGTAGCATACAGGAGTCAGTTACATACAGTTGAGCAAAAACAGGATTAACAGGAGATGGATAGGCGGCTAACAGTAAAACAGTAAAGTACAAATTTAGCAAACAATAAAACAACAGACATTACCTGGAAAGAAAGAGGAAGCAAGGCATTGTTAGAATTGACGTAGGGGGACATGGGTGCACACAATTATGGAGTAATACAAAGTGAATTTGGGTAGAAACAAGACGAATTTAGGTACATTTTGTGGGCTAAACTAGTGCTATCAGAAATAAGTGCTTGGGGGGGAAGAATAAGAAAAATGGGTGGGGTGTGGGGGGAGGTACTGGGTGGAATGGGTGAGGCCGGAGTGGAAGGGAGGAGTGAAGGGAGAGAATGGGGAGGGATGTAAAGTCTGAGTGGTGTTACTAGCCCAGAGGGGTATGGTGCAATGGGGCTCTGGGAGCTCATGGTACATGAGTAGGGAGGGAGAATCTAGGAGGTACAAGCTCAAGCAGAGGAGGGTTTCTGGAAGTGCTAGAGCGAGGTTTTAAAGCAGGGATGTGAGAGGGTGGACCGGGTAAGGACTGGGAACGAATACCAGATTTTAGGGGCGAAGGAGGAGAAGGCCCGGTCCCCCAAGACGGAGTGAGTTCTAGGGACAAGCCGATCGAGGGTCTCTCTTGATCTTAGGTGATAGGACGGGGGGTCAGGGTTTGAGGGGGGATGAGGGTGGAGGGAGTGGCCGATCTTATAATGTTGCGAGGAAATTACCAAGCACAAATGCGCAATGCTTTCGGGAGAACCACTCAGTCGGGAGTAAGCCACAGCGGTGAGTAAGGGGTGGGAGCGGAGGGCGGCGGCAGATGCTATTGTAGGCAGTGTCCCATTTCTGAGGCTGGAAGGGGTACAGGGTAAGGTAACCAGCCCGGTGAGCAGAGGGTAGGGAGGAGGACACCTCTGGCTAGCACCAAACGAGCTGCAGGGGTTAGGCAGTTCTTAGCTTTGTAGGCAAGGCCGAGCTTATAATTTGTAGTCCTGCAGACGTTATGAATATGCAGGGTGAGATCGAGCTGCGGGTCCAGAGTGATGCCCAGGTACTTGACTGAGGCCACTGTCTGCAGGGGAGAGTCATCGACATCAAGGATTTGGAGGGGGGTGGGGCAGGACTTTATCTTGTGCTGCGAGCCAAAAAGCATAGCTTGAGTTTTTTTTAGGTTGATGATGAGCCTGTGATCCACTAGCCAGGATTGAATGCGATGGAAGTCCGTGTTCAGCTGGGAGTTTATGGTGGCAACGTCACGGGCACTGGTCCGAATGACCAGGTCATCCACATACAGAGTGGTGTGCCCATGGATAGCGGTGGATGGAAGTTCGTTGATAAAGAGGGAGAAGAGGGTGGGACCAAGGACGGAGCCCTGTGGGACCCCACAGTGGACAGGAGAGGGGGAGGAGAGGGTACAATTGAAGTTGGTGTACTGCTGTCTGCCGGAGAGGTAGTTGAGGAATCACGCATGGGCGGGGGGGAGAAACCAAGGGATCGGAGGATGGAGCACAGTAGGGAGTGGTCAACCTTGTCGAACGCTTTGGAGAGATCCACAAAGATGGCACCAGTGAGGTTCCCCTGGTCAGCAGCAGTTCTGATGGTCAAGGTGACTACAGAGAGGGCAGTGGACGTGCTGTGCCCTTTTCTGAATCCATGTTGGGCCAGTGAGAGGAGGTTATGGTTCTGAATGTAAAGGGATAGCTGGGAAGCAACGATTTTTTGAGAATCTTGGAGGCGGCAGACAGTATTGCAATAGGGCGATAGTTCTGGGGGTCCTTGGGGTTGCCTTGTTTTAGGACTGGGACCACCTTTGCCACTTTCCAGATATCTGGGATTAACCCAGAGCTGAGGGAGGAATTGAAAATGTGCGTGAGAGGCCTGGTGAGTAGATAGGCCCCTAGCCTGAGCAGCTTAGGCTCAAGGCAGTCATGACCTGCCCCACTGTGGGGGGATAGGCTGGCGAGGAGCTTCTGGGTCTCGTAAGGAGTAACTTATTGGAGGAAGAGTGGAGGACGGGAGTTAGAACCATAAGGAGGGGAGTCAGGGGACATTCAGGCAGAGCACAGGGGAGGAGGGGCCGGAGGTTCGGAGAACAGGGAGTTAAAGGTATTAGAGATGGTGAGGGGGTTGTTACAGCTGACCCCCCCCCAATATGTAGGTCGGAGACTTGCACTCTGGCAGACTCACTGACAGTACGTCTGATATTTTGCTAGAAACTCCTCGGGTTAGCGGCGGAGGAGAGCAGGGCGGATTGGCAGTATTTGCTTTTAGCAGAGCAGATGGCTTTTTTGCATATATTTCTGATAGTCCTGTAGGCAAGGAGATCAGCGCTGCTTTGGGTGGCCTTGTAGGTCACCCAGCATTTGTCCCTAGCTTTCATTAGGGAGAAAAGGCCACCGTGAAGCCATTTGGTGATGGCGTCTTTTACTCACCTCCGAGTGAGGGGGGGGCGTGTTTGTTCTGCACGGGGATGAATTTTGTAAGAAATTCATCTAGTGCTCGTGCTGGGTCATCTAAAGCAGTGACCCCAGACCAGTCAACAAGTGAGAGGTCAGAGAGGAAGTGATGAGTATTTAGCTTGGAGTAATCCCTTTTCGTGATCACCTTGCTGGGGGGTTTTGACCGTGAAGTGCCTCACGTGCAGAAGGTTGGCGAGTGGTCGGAGATGGCGTCAGGGAGGACACCAGAGATTGTGATCCTGTCAGGTTTGTTAGTCAGGATCCAGTCGATTAGTGACCCTTTTGTCCCCTGGGTGGAGGGCCTGGTAGGCTCCATGATGACCTGGCTCAGGGCATGGTCCGAGAGCAGTGGTTCATATAACTTACGGTTGGGAGCCAGCCAGTCAAGATTGAAATCGCCTATGACTAGGACTTCATTAGACCCCACTATGTCACTAGTACTGTGGAGAAGGGAGGAGAGCCCTTGCAGCCCACCCTTGGGGGGGTTGTAGGTAAATATCAAATGCAATTTCTTCATATACCCAAGTAAGAGAAGGGCATGAAGGTACTCACAAGGGGGGAAGGGGTTAGGAGGGGGATCAAGGGTGGACACATCAAGGTGCGCTTTGTAATAGAGTAGCACCCCACCGCCCCATTTGTGGCCTGCACGGTCACGCCTGATGTGGCAATACCCCAGGAGGGAGATCACAGAGTCCGGGATCTGGGGTTTCAACCAAGTTTCCGATATACCTAAGATATCAGGGTGGTAGTGGGCTACCCAGGCTGTCAGTTCGGCTAGGTTGGCTAATAGACTGCGAACATTTAAGTGGGCGATTTTTAGCCCTTTTGTGGAGAGCCATGCGGGAGAGGAGTGGGGGGGGTTGAAGTGCCGGCTGGCTTGAGAGATTGACCATACCCCAAGGAGGATGGGGGGGGGATGAGCAGTCATGGGGAGATGAGCAGGGGAAAGGAAAAGAGAAAGAAGGATCTTGCAAATTGATCTTGATCAAATTGGTTACTCATGATCTTGATTCCAAAGTAGAGATGGGAGAAGTGGCCTCAATTCGCTCCCCAGTGTGATTTGCGGAGTGAAGGTGAATTCACGGCGTGGTCCATAACGTGAAGTGGAGTACTTTGCGTTATAGTGGGTAATGTGAAGTCCATTGAAACCAATGACTTTGCGTTACTCCGCCTTCCCAAACCACTACTCCTTCAATTTGTAAGGCGAAGTACATTGAAAACAATGTACTTCACCTCACTTCACCTTGTTTTTAAGCTCCAAAGATGAATTTTGCAGTGATTCATGGGATTTCAGGTCACATGGGCTCTAGATTGTTCTGCACAGCCTCAGTTCAGGGTAGTGTGTGTAGGAAGCTATAGGAGACAGTCTGCTTTGAGAGCACTCTGCGATTCAAACCTTCTAAAAGCTGTTAAAAAAGCCTTTTTGAGTAATTCTTTTTGCTGAAACTTTAGTTCATCAATTGTAGGAAACCCTCCTGTGCTCATATCATCGAGTGTTTATTGTTTGTATATGGATTTTGAATGTTAATGTACAACATTCAGTCTGTGTACTGAGAGACAGTGGAAGTGTGCTTTGGGGAGGGGCATATCTGTGGTGTAGGTAGATTAACTTGGAGAAAAAGACTTCTTTCTGTTTTGGTGATATTTTTCTTGTATAACTGTGTTAATGTACATACAGCTCTATTTTCAATAATTCTTGAAATTTTTTTGCTGATTTTTGTGGTGCAGCAGTGCATGATTTTAGTTTGTTTAAAATATGTGGTTATATTACTGAAGTTTTCAATTTGCTATGTGTTACTTAGTGTGTGTGTGAGTATGTGTGTGACACGTGTCATCAAATCAGACACCTTTTATTGTGCCACATAGTAATTTCAACAATGTGAACCTGCTATCCACTGCAGCTTTATGATTTTTGTACTTCTTTGTGGTATCTTTACTGGTACTAGTACTAGTGACTGTTACTGCAGTACACTGCCCCTCCCCAACCACAGCCCACCCCAACCGGCAAAGGTATTCTTTTCCAGATTTGAATTTCTGATGGTGAGCACTGGTTAGGCGTTGTGCCTTTGCATCTGCATCTCTACAGTGCACAGCGCAATCTTAATCTGTCTGTGCATTTGCATCTCTTTAGGTCCCAATCTCCATCTGTAACTTAAGTCACAGTTGTTTCTTTGGCTTCCCTTCAGACACTGGACTGGTGTGGTGCATAAACATTGTACTCACTAATATGTGTTTTTAAGTCAGGGCCATCATCACGAGTCACTCGTGATACAAATCACATTCTTCATCATCACGGTCACAAATGCAGTCACGATTCATGATCACATCACGTATCACAAAATTAATTTTTTTACTAGCTACTTGGATGCATTGTAATCCTGTTTTGTAGTATCTCTCCAGGCTTCACCACCCCACCACTGTACTCATTAATAAGAGTTTTTAAATTGGGGAGTTTTGTGATACAGCTCCTCAGGGAAGTACAGCCATAGGCATTCGCCTTCCCATACAGTTTCATATTGGTTATCTCACACCGAATCACGTTCTTCATCATCACGGTCACAAACGTAGTCACAAATCATGATTCATGATCACATCACGAATCACAAAATTATTTTTTTTACTAGTTACTTGGATGTATTGTAATCCTGTTTTGTAGTATCTCTCCAGGCTTCACCACCCCACCACTGTACTCATTAATGAGTTTTTAAATTGGGGAGTTTTGTGATACAGCTCATTAGGGAAGTACAGCCATAGGCATTCGCCTTCCCATACAGTTTCATATTGGTTATCTCACACCGAATCACGTTCTTCATCATCACGGTCACAAACGTAGTCACAAATCATGATTCATGATCACATCACGAATCACAAAATTAATTTCTTTACTGGTTACTTGCATGTATTGTAAGCCTGTTTTGTAGTACCTCTCCAGGCTTCACCCAGTCACCACCACTGTACTCATTAATAAGAGGTTTTAAATTGGGGAGTTTTATGATACTGGCTCAGCTCATCAGGGAAGTACAGCCATAGGCATTTGCATTTCTTCCTGTACAACATGTGAGTTACAGTACTGTACAGTAGTAGCCACAGACATTGGCAGCTATTTCCTGAAATTTTTGTGATATTTCTAGAGAAATCTCCTGCTTTCTGCATTATCACAGTAGGGGCAGCAGAGAAAACTCTTTAGAAATTTCCTGAAATATCTGGAAATAACTGTCAATATCTGTGTCTACTAGTAGTAAGTGGTGAAAGTGGCCCCAATTCGCTGAAGTTATTCGGGGTAGCACGGAATCCGTGGAGTACTCATAAACTGCAATGTGGCGGAGTACCTCGCTTCATAATGAGGAGTGCAAAGTCCATTGAAACCAATGACTTTGCGTTATTCAGCCTTCCTCAAACCACTTCTCCACCAATTTTAAGGCTAAGTACATTGAAATAAATGTTCTTCACCTCACTTCGCCTTGTAATTGAGCTCCAAATGAAATTCTGCAGTGATTCATGGGATTGCAGATCACATGGGCTCTAGATTGTTCTGCACAGCCTCAGTTCTGGCCTGGGTAGTTTGTGTGTAGTGGTAGCTGGAGACTGTTTGTTCTCAGAGCTCTGCGATTCAAAACCTCTAAAAGCTGTTTAAAATGCCTTTTTGAGTCATTTTTTTTGTTCATAATTTAGTGCATCAATTGTAGGAAACCCTTCTGTGCTCATATCATTGAGTGTTTATTATTGTGTGTGGATTTTGAATGTTAATTTAGAATAGTCAGGGCCAGATAATCAAAACTTTGCCCCAGGGCTAAATTAGCACTGCCCAATAGACAAACTTAGCCCGGATCACAAAGCAAGCTATATTCAATAGGAATAGCCCGGTGCTAAACCTGCTGAATATAGCAGTCTAAGGAAGCCAGGCAAGCCGGTCTGGGAGTGCAGGGCAAAAATACCCTGGGAATTAGACAGCACTGAATATAGCAACTGAGAAGTGCAAACTGCAACTGCCGCTCATTAGACTCTGTAGCAAGCCAGTGTTGCAGGTGGAGAACATTTTGTGTGATTGCACAGAGATGTCTCACTTCTACTGCAAACACACCTCTCAACCTCCTGCCTCATAAATCAGGGACAAGGCTTACAAAAATCAGGGACAAAGGTTGAAAATCAGGGACACATCTTAAAAAGTGGTGATATCCACTCAGAAAGCTGGTAAAATAAGTGGTGTAGTGTAAAATGCAGTTTCTAAGGAAGAACACATCAGTAACATTAATGTTTGACATTATTGTATGCTTACAACCCCCACTGTTTGGTCATGGAAATACAATTTGTAGGAGGGACAGAGTAAACCTTTGAGGTAAAATCAGGGTCGTCCCTGAAAATCAGGGATAGTTGAGAGGTATGACTGCAAACAACAATGTAAGCCACACACTGCAGAACTGTGCCATGCTGAAGTGAGGTTTGCCTGGGGCTAACCTGATTGCACAGTGCTAACACATTAGCTTGGTGCAAACTAGTTATCCCGGGGCAAACAGGAGCTATATTCAAAGCTCCCATGCAAATGAGCCTACTTAGGTAATCCGTGGGCAAACAGGTACATTCGCATCTCATTAAGTGTTGCTTAGCATACATTACCATGCAGTTTGCCCGGTGCTACTGCATGGAGCACAGAGCTCCCCCTTTTAGTCGGAATGGAAGAACAGGCTGGACGCTGCAGGCCAAGGCATACCCACAGCATCCACTGTTGGTCGGAATAGAAATACAGGCCAGGAGCAGCAGGAACTGTGCACTGCCAAGCACAGTCGATGCACATACCTCACAACCCAGTGCCTCCTGATTCAGGGACAAGGCTTAAACAAATCAGGGACAAAGGACCAAAGTCAGGGACACATATTCAAAAGTAGAGATATCCACCCAGACTGTCAGCTGGTAGAATATGGGGCTTAGTGCAAAATGCATTAGCTAAAGAAGAACAAGTCTGTAACTGTAATGCTTGACATTATTCTGTGCTTACAATTGCCACTGTTTAGCCACAGAAACACAACTGTGAGGAGGGACAGAGCAATATATTAAGGCAGATTCAGGGGCGTCCCTGAAAATCAAGGACAGTTGAGAAGTACTGTATGCTCCTGACCCATACACAATAGAATGAAGAGTAATGTCCCTGGTAGTCTGGTGGCAGTATGGCGCAGTGGGTTAAGGCTCTGAGCTGCAAATCTGAAGACCTGGGTTTGAATCCCATAGCCCCCTAGGTGCATACTGTGTGACCCTGAGTAAGTCACTTAACTTCCTTGTGCTCCCAGGTTGCACCTGCAAACAAGCTTTCAGCTTAGTGTGTCTCACCTGGTAAAATAATTGGTAAAAAAATAAATAAATAATTGGTAGTCTTGGGGTCTCTCCACCACCCTGCATGACTCCCGACCCATTTGCTCTTAAAATATGAGTAATTTCCTTGGTAGTCTAGTGGTCTCCCCACCCCCACCCCCACCAGGTATCCCGACCCTGTCTGTAATAAAAATAGATCTGTTCCTGGTAGTCTAGTGATCCCCACCTCCCAGCATGTATCCTGACCCCTGTTTGCAATAAAAATAGATCTGTTTCCCTGGTAGTCTAGTGGTCCCCCACCTATCCAACCCCATTTTGTATCACAAGAAAATTGTTTCCCTGGTAGCCTTGTGCCCCCCACAGTGACACCCACCCGTCCAAATTGGTTCCCAGAACAGAGCGGCGACTGGCTCAGCCCTCCTCTCACCACCACGGTCGGCTGCCGACTGGGGTGGAAAAGTGCTCCTTCCTACCTCAGTTGGCGGCGGCTGTGTGATGAGAGGAGGCTGAACATCGTCGCCCATTCTGGGAAGCAATTTGATGGTCGAGGTGTCACTGCGGGAGAGACTAGACTCATCAGGAAAATGATTCTTGTGATACAAAACGGGGTCGGGATAGGTGCTGGGGGTGGGGTACCACTAGACTACCAGGGAAACGGATCTATTTTTATTTTTAAACAAGGGTTGGGATATGTGCTGGGAGTGGGGAGTACTAGACTACCAGGGAAACTGATCTATTTTTATTTTAAACGGGGTGGGATATGTGCTGGGGTGGGGGACCACTAGACTACCAGAGAATCAGATCTATTTTTATTTTAAATGGGGTCGGGATCGTGCTGGTGGGTGGGAGACCACTAGACTACCAGGGAAATGGATCTAGTTTTATTTTAAATGGGGGTCAGGATACTTGGGGGTGGGGGGACCACTACACCACCAAACCACCATAGCTTTCCATGTTATTCAGTGCTACCGGGGTCAGGGGATCGTGATGGGGAGGGGTTTCACACAGCAGCATTACTGCCAGTGGTATTTGGTGCCATGCTATAGGTCACGCTAATGCCTGTAGCGTGGTGCTATACTTTGGAATATGCCAGTGTGCTGGCATTCAAGGCCACCCCCAGTCCCTCCCTTGCATACATTTTAATTTATCGTCGGCGCTAACACCTAGCGCCGGTGCTAAATGTCCTTTTCAATATAGCAGTTGGGTGCAAATTCAGTGCTAGTCCAGCGCAACGGATTTGCACCCCACTCTAATCTTTGAATATCTGGCCCTCAGTCTGTGTACTATGAAGTGTGCTTTGGGGAAGGGTCATATTTGTGGTGTAGGTACATTAACTGGGAGAAAAAGGCAGTCTTTCTGTTTTGATTATCTTTTTCTTGTATAACTGTTAATGTACACACACTAATATTTTCAGTAATTCTTGACTTTTTTTGCTGATTGTTGTGGTGCAGCAGTGTATAATTTGTCTTTTTAAAACATTTGGTTATATTACTAAAGGTTTTAAATTTGCTATGCATTACTTGAAGAGTGTGTGTGTGAGTGTGTGAGCAATGCATGCAATTAAATCAGACACCTTTTATTGTGCCACAGAGTAATTGCAGCAGTGTGAACCTGTTTTCTACTGCACCTGCATGAATTTTTTTGTACTGCTTTGTGGTATCTTTACTGGTAGCAGATTGTTACTGCCATGCACTAATCCCCCAACTGGCAAAGGGTATTCCTTTCCAGATTTGGATTTGTGACTTGTGAGCACTGGTTAGGTGGTGTGCCTTTTTGTATACATCTCTTGAGTGCACAGCGCAATCTTAATCTGTCTGTGCTTTTGTAGTACAACATTAATTCTGGGAGACTGCATTTCTTGTTACACTATCATTTCACTTCATCAGTACTGAGGAATTTTCTGGACACAAGACAGTAGCATTTTGTCAGCACTGGGGAATTTTCTGGACAGAAGACAGTAGCATTTTGGGGATTCACATTAATTCTGGTGACTCTGTGTGTGACCATTCCGTGCATGACTGAGTGCACCATAATTCTGGGAGACTTTCATTTCTTGTTATGCTCTCATTTCACTTAGTCAGCACTGGGGAGTTTTCTGGATACAAGACAGTAGCACTTTGGAGATGCACATTAATTCCAGTGACTGTGTGTGTACTGCCAATATTGTTGTCACTCTGCCTTACTTTGCCTTAAGGCGGAATGACAATGCAAAGTAATAGTCACAAGGTGAAGTGAGCCTTTCCTATGGGGCACTCTATGTAGCGAAATGCCAATGCGAAGTGGCCACTTTGCGAGCACTTCACCAGCGGAATTTAAATTCGCTGCATCTTCACTGCAAAGTAAACAAATTTGATTGCTGGTGATACATTTGTGGAGTAAAATAATCTGCTCTACAAGTCTCTCCTAGCTGGGAGCAATAGTGGACCAAGATCTTTATACAACATAACAATGGTAAGGTAATTAGCTCTGAGCACAAACCTGCATATTTTATTACACTGTGGTTTGCTTGGATAGACAGGAATTACTAGCACGCCTATATTTTTTATCAGTATTCTAGAGGTTGGTCAACAGCAGTAGTTCAATCAGGTATGTTTTTTAGATGGGGTGAAACAGTTCTATAAAAACAAAAAACAAGATGCTGTCTCAGAGCGTGTGCTTAAAATAACACAAATGTGTTGCCAGATGGCTTCCCTAGATCTTCTGCGTGGGCCTATCAAAGTGGCAAGGTCCCACCCAGAGCTTGTATCTCAGTCCTAGGCATAATCACAATTTTCCCCAGTTACATGGCCAAAACCCCAATGGCTACTCATGGGTTTGTCATACAGTATTTTGTGAAATGTTGCTTATTGCAAGTTATTGCATTGCAGTGTGGTTGGCTCCACCTTAGCTAGAATACCCATGCGAGTATGCCTCACACGCCCTGATTCAAGGTGCATGCTGGCAAACCTGCACATGAAACGGTACCATACACATATGGGAACAATGATATGGGGGGAAAAGAGGACAGACTTGAGTAGTAAACCATAAGGTTCATAGGTTCATAGATAGGGAAATATGACAAATGGCTTGGGAGCCTTGCTCAGCGTTATCACATATCAGTGGAATTGTCTAGCTCTAATGCTACCCATGAAGGTATCCAATGATTTTTTAAACAAATCCGTTGTTCCACTCAGAACAACTGATTCAGGTAAAGCCTTCCAACTTGCCACTACTCTTTGGTTAAACCAGTTTCCTCTCCTACTCGTTTTATAAAAATCTCCCTTAAATTGCAAGCAATGTGATCTACTGGGTCTATCACTAGATTTTTTTATTCAGACCTGAGATTTCCCATATGTCCATGTTATGAAAGGCCTTGTACACATAGTACAGGTCTCCTCTTAGTGTTCGGTAACTCAAGAAAACTAAGCCAATTTCAGTTAGCTTACCGTTATATGTTTTAGATACATAGATACATAGACAGTGTTGGCAGATAAGGGCCTATGGCCCACCCAGTCTGCCCATTTGAGCTTGTAAGTTCAGTTTATGTTTTCCAAGAAGTCTGTTGCCCCTTACCCCTGACCTCCAGAATTTTTATGTTTTTAACTCCTTTTGTTGCTTTGCGTTGTACCCTTTCCATTAGCCTGATACTTCCTACATTTTGCGGTGTACAGAACGGAGAGTAATACTAAAATACAGGCTTCACCAGTGTGGAGTTTAAAGGGGCAATCATTTTTGAGTCCCTGCTCTTAAGATGTTTAAAAATGCATCCCACGATCTTATTACTTTTTTTAACCACTTCTTTTGCCTGGTTGTCAAAATGCAATGTATTATTAATAATTACTCCAAGGTCCTTTTCATTTTCAGTGCACTCCAGTATTTTGTTATTTATTTTAGATTCTGCCATGATGTTATTATTGCCAAAGTGCATAACTTTACATTTTTCCACACTGAATGTCAGTTTATGTTGTTTTGCCCATTGTTCTAGGTGGGATAGATCCATTTAAAATGTTTCTACTGCTTCTTTATTATTTACGATGGCCCCTATTTTTGTGTCACCTGCATATTTACAGAGCCACAAATTACCTGCTGTTTTCATTGATGTAACAAATAGGTTGAATAAAGTGGGACCCAAAATGAATCCCTGAAGCACACCACTTGTCACATTATTCCAGCTGGAATAGTAACCCCTAATGCACACTCTTTGACGTCTGTCACAAAGCCATGATTCTACCCATGCAACTAGATAAGAGTTAAAGTTTGTCAGCTAGTTTTTTTTTTACTAATTCCTGGTGTGGCACTAAATCAAAGGCTTTTGAGTGCTCAAGGTATACCATGTACACCGGCAGCTCTCATCAAGTGCCCTACTAACAAGCTCAAAAAGTTTAAGAGGCTGGTTAGACAAGATCTTCCAGGTACAAAACTGTGTTGGGTATAGTCTGCTGTCCATACTGTACCATATGTTGTTCCATTAATTCTTTAACAAATCCCTACATAATTTTTCACAGTATTTAGTTAAGACTAATGGGATGATAGTTGCTAACTTCCTGCTTATCTCTCTTTTTGAAAATGGGACTAATATTTGCTTCCTTCCATTCTAAAATAGTTCTGCCTTCTTTTAAAAAGGCATTGAACAAAATAGTTAATGGTCCCGCAAGTGTATCAGTGAGTTCTTTAAGAAACCTGGGATGTAAGCCATCTGGTCTGGTTGCCTTATTTATTTTTACGTTTTTAAGTTTATCAATAACTTCCATTTTTGATACGTTTCTTATTGGTGTGTTATTATTTTCAATGGGAGAGGCTACCTTTTCATCATCTTCTTTTTGTTGAAAAACATTTAAAAAATATTTGTTGAATTTTTGTGCCATCCATAGTTCTTCTTCAATTACAGTTTCCCTTCCCTCAACTGGACAGTTGATTTTTATCCCCCTTTTAAGCTTCCTATGTAACCAAAAAAAAATGTTTTTTATTGTTTTTAGTCAAGGTTGCGAGTTTTAGCTCTGCTGCAGACTTAGACTGTTAATAATTTTTTTTTGCATTTTCTTGTTAAGTCCTTGTATTTCTTTAATGTTTCTGATGTTTGACTTTTCATATACTTTATGTACACTGTCTTTTTTCTTCTCAGTTTTTTTCTTTATATTGTTAGTAAACCATTTATGTATTCTCCCTGACTGATTAAATTTTTTTAACCACAGTACAAACATTTGTATGCAATAATTCAACTTGCTTTTAATATGGTGCCATATACTAATGCTAATGACTGCCACTGTAAGTCCCTTTCCCAGTCCCAGGATCTGAGATGAGATCTTATTCTCATGTAATTTGCTTAATTGTAGCATTTCAGTTTGGTCTCACCCCTGACTGTATTCCATTTACCTCTGAGAACCAACCATTCATTGATTGCTGTCACCCAGTGGTTGTAGTACTTTGGTATACCATTCTCACATCAATGCAAACACAGTGAAAACCATCACAGTGACAAAATCGACAGTTCGCTGTGATGGTCTGCTGGTTTCCAGATGCTGCTGTCTTTGGGGAGTTCGTCCCTCCCCCGAACCAACTTCGACTCAAAGTTTGTTATCCAAAGTGTAGGGGGTTGTGGTGGGCAGAGCTCCCTGCAAAAAAAAACAACACTTTTGTACAGCAATGGCACAGCATCAATTGGTGGCATTCTGCCATCGCTGTAGTGACGGTCGGTGAATTTTCTGCCTCTGCAGCAACATGGAACCTAATACTTTTATGCTACTAGTTTCTTCCTCAAAATTGCTGAAAATTAAATCTAAAACTTTATCATTCCTAGTATTTTCTTGGACTAATTGTTCTAAATCTTTTTGTATTATAATATCAATCATCCTATTTCCCAACACATTTGTTACAGTTTGTCTGATCCAATCTGTCTTAGGAAAATTAAAATCACCCATTAATAGGCAATTTCCATTTATATCAACATTTTCGATGGCATCCAGAAAATTTGTGTTTTCATTGCTATTTAGATTTGGTGAACTGTAGCATATACCTATGTTTAGCATCATAATTTGAACCAAAATTTGTTTGACTCCCTCTTTTCCTTGTGTAATAATAATAATAAAAATTTATTTATTAGGTGCCTTATCAAAAAACAAGGTGCCTTACAATTCATGCATACACATACTTTAAAATACAAACTTAGAAAATTAAAATAATAATTAAAAAGATCAAACATCAATTAATAAAATCACCTAATTCAATTTCTGAATGCCTGCAGCCACAGATACGTTTTTGAAAGATTGTTTAAATCCCTCCACAGTTGTGCACTCATGAAGCTGGCAGGGTAGAGAATTCCAGAGGGTAGGAGCAGCGTACTTAAAAGCTCTAGCCCCAGATGTTTTCAAATACACCCTCAGAATCTCTAGCAACCACTCATTGGCTGAGCGGTGAGATCATCCAGGGCGGTAAAAGACCAAGAGCTCATTCAGGTAGTCAGGACCCAGTCCGTGTAGGGCTTTAAAAGTCAGTAAGCCAACTTTAAACATGATCCGCCACTGAATAGGTAGCCAGTGCAGTTCACACAGAACAGGCAAAATATGACAGGATTGAGGGGACCCCATTAATAGCCAGGCAGCTGCGTTCTGCACTAGCTGCAAGTGGTGGATCTCAACCCCAGGTAGCCCTAGGTAAAGGGAGTTGCAATAATCCAAGCATGATGACACAAAGGCATGGATCGGGGTAGGAAGATCCCCAGATGGAACCAGGTGCTTAATTCTGGCGATATTCCTAAAATGGTAAAAGGAAGATTTGACAACAGCTGTCACCTGCGAATACAGGGTCAGCCCCTCATCAAAAATTACCCCCAGATCATGCACCCGTTCAGAGGCCAGGAGTGGGATACCATTGAGATAGATTCCTGAAGGTTATTCAGCCACTGACCCCGCTATCTGGCGGCCCAGATCCACTACTGACACCTCAGTCTTTCCCAAGTTCAACCTCAGCCAACTGGCACTCATCCACTCCTGGATTTACTTCAGACAGTTGTTGAAAACCAAGACAGCTCCAACCTGGTCAGGTGTGAAAGACAGGTAGAGCTGGGTATCATCAGCATAGCAGTGAAACCTCTGCCCATACCTTCTTACAGTGTCTCCGATGGGAAGCAGGTACACCGCGAACAACATGGGGGAGAGTACCGAGCCCTGAGGTACTCCACACGACAGAGAGATGGGGTCTGATGAAAAAGATTCCTGACACCACTGCCTGCATTTTACCCATGAGGAATGATGTAAACCACCCAAGGACCCTCCCTGACAGTCCACAGATGTATCTCAGGCGCCCTAGCCATACCCCATGGTCCCCATTGTCAAATGCTGATGAGAGATCCAGAAGGACTAAGATAGAATGACTCTTCTGGTCTCTCACCATCAGGAGATCATTGAACACCAGTGCTGTCTCGGTACTATGTCTATTATGAAAACCGGACTGGAGCGGTTCATAGACGTCATGGATGGTCAAATGGTCCTCCAGCTGTGCTGCTACTACTTTCTCAATCACCCTCCCCACAAAGGGAAGGTTGGAGATAGGTCTGTAGTTAGCGTGGCAGTCTGGGTCCAAGGTAACTTTCTTCAAGAGGGGTGTCACCACCGCTTCCTTCAGAGAGCTAAGAAACTCTCCAGATTCCAAGGAGCACCAGACTATCCACACAAGGACCAGACTGATGGTGTTGATACAACCCAAAATTAGGGATGTTCTTCCGGGATCCAAACTACAGTACGTAGGGTGCACAGCCTGGATAATCCGCATGACGTCCGTGAACTCCAGTCAGCTGAAGGTATTCCAAGAACACCAAGGTGTAGTGAACTCAGACTGATCCAGAGCAACTCCTTTAGAGTGTGCTGGCACAAGTACTGCTCTGATGTCAGCCACCTTATTAGCAAAGAATCAAGCAAGCTCATCGCACTCTAATTGCAAAAAAGCTTTCCGCACCTGCAGACCGACTGGGTTGCACAGTCTGTCAACAGTGTGGAAAAGCTGAGATGGTCGATTCTGAGTGGCTACAATCTCCCCGGATAGGAACTCAACCTTCTTATGGGAGATTGCAGACTGATAGGCTTGATAATGCTCTATCAATCTAAGGTGGTCAGCATCTAGAGCAGACCTGCACCAACAATGCTCTAACCTTCGTTCTAATCTCCGCATCTCCCTCAGAGTCCCATCAAACCAAGGGGATCGAGGGTGAAGGGAGAGAGGATGAACTCGGATGGGAGCAATGGAATCCAGAGCCATCGAGATGGCCGAATTATAGGCCGTCATGAGGGTCTCTGGGTCACTGCTTGGTAACGGAAGGGACAAGAGGTCAAGCACCATCAGTAGGCTATGAGAATCAACATCTCGTAAAGGCCGGTACTTGACCATCTCCACAGAGGTAGGCCTACTAAGGGGGGTTCATAGATCAAATTATTTTGACTTGATACTACTGGAGATGTAGAGAGCTACACCACCTCCTATTTTCTCAGTTCTTTTCTTATGGAATAGATCAAAACCAGCAATCTCTTCATCCCAGTCTTCCTTCTTAAACCATGTTTCAGTTATACCTTATATGTGTATCTGATATTGATGTACTATGTACTTCAATTCATTCATTTTGTTGTGAAGACTGCAGGCATTAATTAATAATGCCTTTAGTTCTTCATCATTTGATTTTTATAATATTGCTTCCACGTGTGGAAATACTTGATGTTCTAAAGACTTTATTTATAGACTTAATAGGGTCCCCTCTTCCCTGATTGTTTAGTTTAAAAACTTGTGTATATGGTTTGTGAACAGGTTCTCCAGTTCCTTGCTACCCCTCCTGTTAAGGTGAAGTCCATACTAGCAATAAAGATTTCTTTGGTTATTAAAAATCTCCCATGACTTTATACAGTCAATTCCCCGGAATAAACACCATTGCATTAACCAGTTATTTATTTTTGCTATTTTTCTGTTTATTCTGTGGTTAGCCCTAGGAACTGGTAAAATCTCTGACAGGATACATAGCCTTTTGAGTCCTTTAAAGAGGAATGTAATGCTTTGAGGTTATTAAAAATCTCCTCTTCTGATTTATATTTTACATTGTTTATTCCAGCATGGACTAAAACTAATGGGTTGCCTTGGGTTTATCTCAGTGTACTTGGTAACATGGAGTGAATATCTGTGATTTCTGTTCCTGGAAAAAAATTACCGAATACTCTGTTCTTGTTATTTTTGGTAGTATGTGAGTCAGTGTATTTACTGATCAAGTCACCTACTATTAGTACTGACTGCTTAGATGTTTCCTTTGTTTTATCATATAATGAGAAGTTTGAAATGGTTTCAGGTGGTTTGATCCATCACTGCGTTATTATCACTACCCATGCCTGTAGCTATCAACCCTTGAGACTGGGTTTCTACTTTATCTGTCATACTGGGATCTCTAATGCAAGTTTATCCGCTAGTAACTATATCCATTAATTTCTGAGTTTGGTTTTCCAGGTTATCAATTAACCTTAATAGTAGGGAGAAATGAGTGTGGGTGTGTATAGTAAATTTCATGGCTCTTCTGCCTTTTTTTATCAAATTATGCTCATCCCGACTACTCCCTTCATCACCCTCCTCAATATATCTTAGTCTTTTGCTCAGTCCTTCTCTATTCTGCTCTGTAATAAGTGTTTCTCCTGATTCATACCTGGCATTGACCGCAGTTGCAGATTGCTTATTAAAATATTTTAACTCAAGCTCAACTCCAGTGAGCTTGATTCTTAGCTCTTTTAATTCCAAGCATTGTTTACAAGTATATTGCATAAAATCTGTAAATTGTTCAATATTAAATAAAAACTTCAAAGATGTCTCAAAAATCAACCCTTAGTGTCTCAGACCTTCATAGCCTGAAACACCCTCTGCTCAGGTGGCTGACAGATGTTAGTAGAAAATAAGCCTGACATTTAACTCAGAGGGCTGCTGATACCCTAAGTACAGTCAGACCTCATTAATCTGTTATTGGTTCAACTGGAAACCTTGGTTTCTGAACAGTTTCAGCAGCAAGTGGGAAAAAAATCATTATTTTTGCCGTTTAATCTGTATGTCTCTGCATCCGAATCTGTTGTGGTTCATGCTGGCACAATGGGTATTATGTTAACACGTAATTTACTTGTTAATCTGGAGTTAACAAGATGTGAATGGTTGTGGCAAGCATTCCGCATTCAGCTTTCCGCGGTGGCTTGAGTATCATAGTTAGCAAGGCATGAATGAGGTGACAATTGGCAGTCAGCTGGTTTGTCAAGCAGCTGGTTTAAAGTGCAGCTCCTTGCTCTCAGTGATTACTGCCATGGCTGTGTCTATTCAACATGAGCGCAACAAAATGTGGTCAGTCTGAAATTTCAGTTTCCCAAAAGAGAATTGTGTATTTGGAAGCTGGCAAACCCAGATTCCACATACTGTGATATGGCTGCATATGCCTCGAATTCATTTGATCTTTAGCTTGACTCCTTCACCTGCTCAGATATCTGGAGATCCAGGGAAAATGGTTGTCAGCTTCCTCCGATTCCATAGCACTTACCCACGCCCGACTTGGCAAACATAAGGAGGTTGAAGTGGCGCTGAATCTGTGGGTGTCTGAGATGAATTCAGTGGGTGCCTGTTTATCAGATGTGATGATAATTGAGAAGGTTATATTTTTTGGGACCAGATGGGTGCTGAAGATTTTTTTTATTCCCGTGCCTGGATGCAGGGATTCAAGAAAAGACATGGGCTGAGTAGTAAAACTTATCATGATGAGTCTGCCAGCACTGATCAGACCGCTGTTGTGTCTGGCAGGTTACAGCTGAAGTAGGTCTTAAGTGGGTACAGCCCAAGAGACATTTATAATCTCATTGAGACTGGCCTGTTTTACAGACTGGGTCCAACAACCACATTAACATCAGCCCCAGTGTCTGGCACAAAAAAATCTAAAAATGGACTCACTGTTGTACTATGTATAAATGCTAATGGTTTTCATAAAGTGAAACCTTTTGTAATCAGGAAGGCAAAGAAGCAGAGGTGTTTCAGCAGTGATTTCGACCCTGAGCTGTATGCCAGATACTGAGCCTACAGCAAGGCATGGATGACAGGGGATGAATTTAAGTAGTGGATAGCTGACTTAAATCAAACCATAAGACTGCAAAGGAGACACATTATACTGATAGTGGATAATATGATCAGCCATACAGTCCTCCCAAACTGCAATTTCTCTCTCCAAATACCACATCCCACATATAGCCAATGGTTGCTGGCATTATAAAAGAGTGTAAATGCTTCTACAGGAAAGAGCTGTGTATGCTTTTTATTTCATGTGCTGAGTCCAGGCAAGAATTGAAGGTCTTCATGCATCAGGCTTTGCTCTTCATACACAGCTCGTGGAGGGCAGTGACTGAGACCACTATTAAAAACTGCTGGTGGCATGTTCGGATTCTGTCTCCCCCAAAGACAAAGTGACAGGTAGTGCAGCTGACAACATGCAAACAATGACAACACTGATCCACTGACTACACTGACCCCACCGAACCCACTGCTGACCTCATGGAGCTTCATGCTTTAATACAGTACCTGCTCAAATCTGTATTTCAGAAACTGAAAGCACTGCAGTCTGTGGCTGGGGCGGACACACTAGAAACATGTCCACCTCTAACAGATGAAGACATCGTGGACACTGTATGCCAGAAAGACACCCACATAGACATTGACGAGGATAGTCAGGACTCACAGTCTGACACCCCCTACCCTGCAGTCTCTGCTTCAGAAGCCTGTGTAAGCCTGGACAATGTCCTGCTGTACCAGGAACAGCACAGATTGGAAAATGCATAGACAGCATTCTGGACATAAAAATGTTCTTACTTGCACAAGCATCGGCCACCAAAAGGCAAACAGGTATCATGGAATACTTTAAAAAATGAATGTCTATGTGTGTGGGGAAGGTGGCTCCTCATTAACAAGGGGGCACACTGCCTGTGGCATCCTTTTTGACAGCTTAAGGCAGCAAAGAGAAAAAAATAGAAACATATGGCAGTTTACATTTTGGACTTATTTTGCAGTGATTTTGTCTATATAACAGACGTGCCAGTGTGGTACAATTGTGTAATTTGAGTGATCAGTGATCCTGTTCTGTGACTGCTAATGGAAAATTCTTTAGCTTGAAAACAAACGGTCTGAGCTTTACCTCCGGCGCTCCTGCCACTGCAGGGAATTCAGCTAGGACAGCGCTGTGGAGAAGTTGAATCTATCCTAGCTCTTTTCTTAAGTATATGATGAACAAACTCAATCTCATCACTAACACTACCACCAAAACAATTTAGTATTGCAGCTTGAAGAATTGAAAAAGATATGGGAGGCAGGTCGACAGCATTCATACCTGTGCAAGCATCGACCTCTAATGGGGAAACAGATATCATGGAAGAATTTAAAAATTGAATGTCACCATGCACTATATATATATATATATATATATATTTATATATGTATATATTTACTTTAAAACAGTTATTTTAAGTACATTTGGTTGATTTAATAAAGCATGTGTTCAGCAACTATACTTGTGCTCTGCATCTCATAGAACATCATTGTGCCTCATTAATCCGTTGTTTATTTACCCGTAAAAAAAAAAAGACCGGTCACCAACATTTCTGGATTAAAGAGGTTTGACTGTGTATAATAAATGTAGTTTCTGGCCCAGATATTCAAACTGCGCCATTCTGAGGCACAAGCCCCTGCGCTGCTCAAAATAGTTGCGCAGGGGTGTGGCCAGGGTGATATTCAAAGGAGTTGCGCTATTGAGCAACTCCTTTGAATATCACCCCTCAGCCACAGGGCTTGCGCATGGCGCAGTGGAACTTGCGCCACCGCAAGTTGCCAGGTTGAGCATTAAACTGCGGTGGGCGCAAGTACCATTACACCATGCTCAAATTTCCGATATTCAAGGTGACATACCAAATGGGGCCATAATTTATACAAGGCACAGGGGGGCATTGCATCTGTTGCCTTCATTTGCTGTCAATAACATGTGGGTATGCGATCCCGAGGACTTGCCTGGCCACCCTGCCAGGCAGCAGCCATCGAGGACCGGCCCCACCCTGCAGCCTGATCGCGAGGCAGTATCTCTGTGTCTATTCCCCCACACACATCTCCCAAAGCCGATCACGGGCAATACAATTACATGAACCCCCGCCCACATCTCCCACAGCCGATCGCGGGCAATACAGTTACCATGACCCCCACCCACACATCTCGAAGCCCGATCACGGGCGAGCGTTATCAACCCCCAGTACCCGATCGCGGGCAGAATGTAAACTCACCCAACCGAATATCTCCCTGGTGGTCCAGTGGACTGTAAAGCCCGATCATGGGCAGAATGTCAAGTTACAACCCCCAAACATCTCCCTGGTGTCTAGTGTCCCCCACCCACCCACGACCCCTCCACCCGCTCCCCGCGGGCGGCAGCATCCACCGCCTGCCGCCCGCCGCCCACCGGCTGACTGTCCGGTGGGCTGCCGCCAGTGGTGCAGAGCTACAGCCAATGGGCGTGCAGCCATACTACTACGACAGTCCAGATTTGTGAATGATGTTCATTCACAAATCTGAACTGTCATGTCGCTTATGGCTGCATGCCCGTTGGCTGTAGCTGCACCATAGCGTGCCAGACAATCGGCCGAGCGAGCGGCAGAAGAGATGCCCCGCCAGCTGCGGGGAGCGGGTGGAGGGGCTTCGTGGGTGGGTGGGGACACTAGACACCAGGGAGATGTTTGGGGGTGTGTAATGACATTCTGCCCGCGATCGGGCTTTCAGTCCACTGGACCACCAGGGAGATATTTGGGTTGGGGTTTATATCTGCCCGCGATCGGGCACTGGGGTTGATACACGCCTGCCCACGATCGGGCTTCGGGAGATGTGTGGGGGTTCATAACATTGTATTGCCCGCGATCGGGCTGTGGGAGATGTGTGTGGGGGGTATGTTACTGTATGCCCGCGATCGGGCTGTGGGAGATGTGTGGGCGGGGGCATGTTACTGTATGCCCGCGATCGGGCTGGTGGGGGGGCACAGGAACCGAGTTGGGGGCCAGCCAGGGGTGGCAGCTGCTGTGTTGCGCCCTGCAATACAGCAGCTCACCTGTTGGTGGCCCTCAACTTGATCCTTTTTTTTGGGCTCAAAGTTGTGCAGGCGCAGGTTGGGGGTTGTGGCTGCACAACTCTGCACAGCCCGACTGAATATCAGGTTGTGCAGGTTATGCATGGTTCCTCCCCCTCGTGTTGAGCATGCATTCATTTGCATTGCGCTGTTGCTCAGCCTGTTTTCAGTGGCGCAACTGCCTCCTGCTGAATATCTCAGAATGGCGCAATGTAGGACTTGTGCATGCGCAACCCTGTTGAGCATGGAGCAACCCTTTTGAATATCTGGGCCCCTGTGTTTTTCTTTGGTCAGCATCCTGGAAACTTGGCTGAAGGACACAAATAAAAAGTTCATTGACATTATGGTCCCTGGAGGTAAAATGGGATACAATGGGTTTATCAATTTCTCCATTTCTGAGTGTTCTGTTATGTTCCTTGAATCAGTCAGTCAGGCATCTGCCAATCTCTTCAACATAAATAGTTGCACTACCCCTAGGGATCTCCATGGGACCTATCGATTGGTGGGTTCCGATGGGGACCAGTGGCAGCTGTTATGGTTCTTGGCTGGCCGCCTGTTCAGAATTTCGGGGCTTATCCCTGGTATTAGAGTGAAGAGGATTGTTGGGATTTCCTTCCTATTTTTGGCCACAGACAGACTTTTAATTTTACTCTTTTTTGTCGGCAATGAGAGTGTCGAACAGTTTTCTCTAGACTCCGGCAGTGAGAGTACCTCAGGATTGGGGAACATCAGCTTTATTTTGGGAGAAACTATTAAGGTTATTTTATATCTATCTGCTAGGGTGTGAGCTCCTGAGAGGAATTTTCTAGCCCTGTTGGTGGTGAGAGGACCAATGGGATTTGGATAACTGTTTTCTCCCTTAATACTGTTAGTTACTGTATCATCTGCTAATCCTATTAATTTCCACTAATTTGCCTTCATAAATTTGATGTTTTATTTTTTGCATTTTTAGTGTAATATTGCTTTGTTCACCCCCCCTGAGGCTGTGAGAGGGCCCTGGGATGGTGAAATTTTGTTAGTTGATTTATTTAATTGGTGTTTATTTTTGGGTTTATTTATTTGTTTGGGTTGGGAGGGTATTTGATTTTAAGCAAGATTTCATATATTTTGTTTTATTTTATAATATCTTGTGTGTTTTGTGGTATATAATTGGTTTGTGTAGAGGTGTTGTTTGGATCACACAAATGTGTAGGAGGCCTACCCCCACGGTTGTGCACTATTCACCCTCTGCTCTCCATGCCCTCTGCCCCTTTTTCCTCCCCCTCTTCAGTTTACAACCTACCAGTGCTGCAGGATGCTGGGTAATATGCGTAAGGGAGGGAGGTGATGGAGGTGTGCGAACAGCAGAGGGTGAATGAGGGGGGGGCCACTGCATCAAGGTGGTGAAATCCAGAAGACACCCTGGGGCAAAATGGAACCTAACACGTGGTCCTCCATGTCTGATTTCTATACCCAAGGGCACTACCAATTTTGGTAGGCAGGTGGATCGGGCGGCCTGGGAGGGTCATCCAACCTGGGTGGTGTTATGCAAGCTAGGCCCATTAAAAACAAGATTGCAATTACTGCAGATCTTATTGAAATGGTGGATCTGGCCTGCCTCACTAAGACCTGGCTGGATGAGAACTCTGGCCCCATTTTGGAGGCTGTAACTCAAGCTGGATACTCGTGATACACCACCTGAGATTGTATCACGGCGGGGGGGGGGGGTTCCAGTCTGTTTTAAGACTGAACTTAACCTCACGAGTGTACCAGTTAAGGAGACTGAGTCCTGTGAGTGTACCGTAGTAGCAGGTGTAGGTTGTCGGATTGCCCTCATCTACAATCCAGCCGGAGATAAGAAGTGATTCCTTCAGAAAGCTGTGGACTTCATCGTTGATATGGCATCTGAGTCACCCAGGCTGATGGTTCTGGGCAACTTCAGTGCCTCGATCGATGACAAACTCTCGCAATTTGTACAGCACTTCTTCCAGTTAATGACATCTTTGGGCCTAACACAGATAGTTACCACTGCTACTCATAAACACAGTCAGTCTCTTGACTTGGCCTTCCTCCTGGGGATTGAAGCCTCTGACTTGGGGGTGGAACCAGTTGGGTGGTCTGATCACTATGCTGTGGGGTTTAGTTTTAGTGCCCCCCTTCGTAGGCCTGCCCCTGTGGAGATGGTCAGGTACCACCCTTTACGGGATATAAGTTCTCAAGACCTAACGGTGGTGCTTGACCTATTGTCCCTCCCAGTGGCAAACAGTGACACAGAGACTCTTGTGATGGCTTATAACTTGGCCATTTCGGTGGCCCTGGATATTATTGCTCCAGTCTGCATTCGTCCTCTCTCCCTTCACCCCCGATCCCCATGGTTTGATGGGACTTTGAGGGAGATGCGACGACTAGGATGAAGGTTAGAGTGCTGCTGGTGGAAATCCACCTTAGATTGATGGACCATTATTAAGTCTATCAATCTGCAATCACCAGTAAGAAGGCAGAGTTCCTGTACAGGGAGATTGCAGCCACTCAGAATTGACCAGCTCAGCTGTTTCGAACTGTGGACAGACTGTGCAACCCAGCCTGTCTACAAGTTTGGAAAGCATTTTCGCAAGTAGAGTGTGATGAACTTGCTCGATTCTTTGCGTCTAAGGTGGCTGACATCAGGGTGGTACTCCAACCAGCACACTCTATGGGTTTTACTTTGGATCAGCCCGAGGCCACTGCTCCTCGGCTTTCCTGGAATACCTTCGACCAACCAGAGTTCATGGATGTCATGTGGATTGTCCAGAATGTGCACCCTATGTGCTGTAGTTTGGACCGAGGACCAGCTTCCCTGATTTTGGGTTCTATGGATTCTATCAGTCCAGTCCTAGTGTGGATAGTCTGGTGCTCCTTGGAAATAGGTGAGTTTCCTAGCTCCCAGAAAGAGGCGCTGGTGACACCACTCTTGAAGAAAGCTTCTTTAGACCCAGACTGCCATGCAAACTACAGACCAATCTCTAACCTTCCTTTTTAAGGAAGGTGATTGAGACAGTAGCGGCTGCACATCTGGAGGACCATTTGACCATCTATGACATCTATGAACCCCTCCAGTCCGGATTTCCAAAGAGACATAGTACTGAGACAGTGCTGGTTCAGGTGCTCAATGATCTCCTGATGGCTAGAGACCAGAAGAGCCATTCCATCTTGGTTCTTCTGGATCTCTCGCATCAGCATTTGACACTGTGGACCATGGAGTGCTACTGGACAATCTGAGATTCATCTGTGGACTGTCAGGTGCAGTCCTCGGGTGGGTTACATCATTCCTCATGGGAAGAACTCAGAGAGTGGTGTCTAGGATTTATTCCTCGGACCCAGTTTCTCTGTCATGTGGGGTACCTCAGGGCTAATTGTTATCCCCCATGTTGTTCGCAGTGTATGTGCTGCCCCTTGGAGACATTGTAAGAAGGTATGGGCTGAGGTTTCACTGCTATGCTGATGATACCCAGCTCTGCCTTTCTTTTGCACCTGACCCAGATGGAGCTCTCTTGGTCTTTAATAGCTGTCTTGCAGAAATCCAGGAGTGCATGGATTCCAGTTGGTTGAAGTCGAACTCGGAAAAAAATGAGGTGCTGGTTGTGGACCCAGGTCACCGGATGGGGGGTTTGGGGGTTGGTTCACCCTCTGGACTTGTTCTCGGGAGCTTATCACTCCCAACCTCTGAGTGGGTGCGAAACCTGGAGGTAATTTTTGATGAAGGGCTGACCCTGCAATACCAGGTGTTGGCTGTTCTCAAATCTTCCTTTTACAATCTAAGAAATGTCTCCAGGATTAAGCACCTGGTTCTGTCCAGTGACCTTTCTACTCTGGTTCATGCCTTTGTGTCCTCATGCTTAGATTATTGAAACTCCCTTTACCTAGGACTACTAGGGGTGGAAATCCGCTGCTTGCAGCAGGTGCAGAATGTGGTGGCCCTGCTTTTGATGGGATCGTCTCAGTCCTGTCATATTTCACCAGTGCTGCGCAGACTGCACTGGCTGCCTGTACAGTGGCAGATCACCTTTAAAGTCGGTCTTCTGACTTTTAAAGCCCTACATGGACTGGGCCAGGACTACCTGAAAGAGCTTCTGGTTCCTTACTGCCCCAGGCGATTGCTCCACTCAGCTGACGAGGGGTTGCTAGAGATTCCAAGGGTGTGTTTGAAATTCTCTGGGGCCAGAGCATTTATGCATGTGGGCCCAACTCTTTGGAATTCTATACCCCATCAGTTATGGGAGTGCACAACCGTGGAGGAATTTAAGCAAGCTTTGAAAACTTTTTATGGCACCAGGCATTCGATGATTGAGGGAATGATTATACTACTGATTTTATATGATGTGTTGCTGATGTTTGATTTGTGATCTTAATTTGTTAGGCACCTTGGTATTTGAAAGGCACCCTAGAAATAAAGTTCATTATTATTATTATTATTGCTGCACTTTTTCTGGAAGAATAAGATATATCACATTGTTGGAAATCCATGAAAACTTGGTGATGTGAAAGAAACCTGAGAGACCTTGGAGTTCAGTGACACCAGAAATAAATTTGCATGTGCAATTGGGGTTTTGTTACAAGCCTTGGTATCTGGTAGGAGGTAATGGTTAGGAACATGGAGGCCACTACGTACCAGCAGATTCCACAGGTTGGGAGATCTGTGGTAGGAGGGAGGGAGTGAGTGGCTCTATAAAGGAAGCTTCAATATTAAGGTCAGTTTGCAGAATAGGAAAGTTCTTAGTGGTGGTCCTGTGAAGAGAAAGGGTCTTGGTATGGAAGGGGAGCACTAGTGGAATACGTTGATGTTGCTGCATGAGAGTATCTCTTGTGTGGGTGAAGATTATGGGGCATATTGCTGATCTGGGACACTGCTCTGTCCACTATGCCTTCTGTGTAACCCCTGTTAATGTGCATTATCACAGCCTGCAGAGCAAAATCATCATCTTCACTGCATAACCTGTGAAGTCTAAGAAACAATATGGAAAATCATTCTTAACATGTTTTGGATGGAAGGAGTTGTGGAAGAGAAAGCTGTCTGATTCAGTGGGTTTGTAATAAACCAATGTCTTCAGATCAGTGTTTTGTAGTGACAAGGCCTCACCTGGAGTACTGTGACCAGTTCTGGAGTCCTTATCTCAGGAAAGTTAAAGACAGGTTTGAGACAGTGCAACACAGAGTGACCAAAATGATCGAGGGACAGCAGGGTAAATCCTATGAGGAGCACCTCAGGACACTAAATTTGTACTCATTGGATACTTGAAGGGAGAGGAGCAATATGATTGAGCCCTTCAGATTCCTTGAAGGAATAAACAAAGTGAACTGTGGGGAATTATTTAGCCTGAGTACAAACTCAAGGTCATGGGGTCACGAGTGGAAGTTGGTAGGTGGGAGGTTCAGGAGAGATGTGAAGAAGTACTTCTTTGCAGAAAGGGTGGTGGAGTCCTGGAACAATCTGCCAGCTGAGGTGGTGGAAGCAAGCACAGTAAGGGGGTTCAAACAGGCCTGGGATAGAATGGATAGAATGAAGGGAATAGTGGCTACCAGGGCCAACACGACCAGGGAAGTTAATTAGGGTAAAGTCCAGGAGGGTTAGTACCCTGGGGAAACATTAGGTTTAAAAAATGATCCCTGGGATTAAGGGAACCTGAGCAGACTGGAAGGACCATGGGTCTTTTTCTGCTGTCATTTTCTATGTTTCTTTGTTTCTATGAAGTATTACTTCAGTGAAAGGGTGATAGATGCCTAGAACAGACTGCCAGCCAAAGAGGTAGAAGTTAAAATGGTGGGGGGCTTCAAACATGCTTGGACTAAACACAGGGGAATATTAGAATGAGGGAAGGAGGGAAGGGTCTCCAGAGACCAGATAGGGTCTACAGATCTAAAATAAGCAGAGAACACTTGGGCAGACTAAGTGGGCTAAGTGGCCCTTTTCTGCCAACAAATTCTATGTTTCTATGCCTGACACACAGGTCAGGCTGAAATTCACTAGCTATGTACTGTCAGGCTAGTGCACACTTCCTATATGTCATCAGACCAACACATCCTCATCACAGGCTGTCAGGCTGGGGCACACTCACTCTGGACCATCATTCTGACAGATTCTGGACTGGCAGAAAGGCTGACATACATTCTATTATGACTGGCATCCTAGCAAGAGACATTGGGGGTCAAAGAGTGCTACAGAGTCCATATGGATTGAACTAGGGAAAAGTGGGGTAAAAGATTAAACTGGGGGGGGGATGCTAAAGTGGAGCATTATCCCCAGCTAGCTGGTGAAATCACAAGAGCAGCCAAATCTCATGGAGTGGTAATAAAGATCTCGGACATAGACTGTCATCCTGTGATGGTTAATAGCAGAGCTAAAAGCAAATTCCTGTTCATTTTCAAGAACTGCTTCCTAGAGCAGCATGTCTAGGAGGGAGTAGATCTGAGATCACCCCAATCCTGTTCTCAGTAGTGGGAAGGAAGTTAACGCCAGTGTGAATATCACGGTACAATGGAAGGCAGTGACTACAACTGGGTACCCATCTTCCTGATGACAGGGAAGAACCACCGAACCTTGGCTACCAGGACTCAGAACTTAGGAAAGATGGACTTTGTTAGATGAAGAACCTAGTGTCCAAAGGTCTGGAGCAGCCACGTGAGGCTGGGAATGCACAGCACATGTGCATTTCCATGAAGAAGGTGCTTGAAGCACCTGCAGAGGTCTGAATCTCTGTAAGCAGTGAGCAAAAAAGATCTAAGAAGTAGCCCCCTGGCTCAACAGTGACCTAAATCAAGTGGTTCTAAGCAAAATGAAGGTCTGTGACTGCAGGAAAGAGACAGGCTGCCTCCATGACAGAGGAGTGCAGAGCAGCTCTGAAGGACTGAAAATCAAGGAGGGGTTGTAAGTCACGATAGTAGCAGAAACTATGGACAGCACCAAAGCCTTCTTCCAGTACAGAAGTGGAAGGAGAACTGTGAATGAGGAGGCTGGACATCTGAGATCAGGAGATGGAGAGGCACCTGTAAGAGAACCAGAGGTACTTGGTGAGGCTGAATGAACTACCAAAACACAGCATTTGGCACAACAAAACTAAACCAAATGCAAAAAGGTAAACTGAAGCAGAAACAGTACTTATAATACTGTGTTACCGGAAAGTAGCAAACAAACCACAGCACTTCATGGCCCAGCAATGATATTTCATCTGCTGTTGGGGCCAGTGCCCCATGGCTCTAAATCCACACCAAACACTGCTCCAATCTAATACAAGTGTATCCGCATTTGTACTCAAGCCTCATACAAAGTTGTCAAAGAGAACAAAAATGTAAAAAAACAACTACATGAGCCAGGAACAGGGGGGAAAAAATCCATAGACATTTGCCAGATAAAATGGGATTTAAGAATGCATGGGATAGACATAAAGGAATTCTGGAGGTCAGGGGTAAGGGGTAACAGAATTCTAGGAAAACATAAACTGAACTTACAAGCTGAAATGGGCAGACTGGGTGGGCCATAGGCCCTTATCTGCCGACATTGTCTATGTATCTATGTATAAAAGGTAATATTCCAAAGGGTGCCCAAAGTTAAATAAGTGAAAACTAAAGCAGTAAACATTAGGAAAAATTCTTAACGTGGAAAAGGGGGAGTGCAAAATGGACAGAGGATAACCAAAAGGTTCACCCATGCCGCAGCGACAAGCAATTTGTTGATGCCGATAAAGGTGCAGGCAAAATGCCGCCTGGCATTACAGTGCCAAGTATTTTGTCTCCCAGGAGTTACAGCTCCAAAGCACCTTCCCAGGAAATGATCACTTTTGCGGGGGGCTTTGCTCCCCGTACCCTCCCCCAAACTAAATATAACCTCCTCTGGGATGGGCATTCCGTGGAGAAGGTAGAAACTGTGGGGGCACAAAGGGTGACATGAGTGAGGGGCGATCTAATATCAAGATCGTCCCTTTCATTGTAACCCTTTTTGGAGTGCCCTAATTGTGGCAGCCAGATTTACTCGTCAACTTGACGGGATACATAACCAAAACACCTGTGATGAGGGGAACTGAGGTGGCTGGGGAGTCTGAAATAACACAAAGGAATGTCCAAACTCTAAAGATACCACTAGAAAAGTAGGCAGGTAACAATAAGACCTGAAAAAAGAAAACAGGAAAAAACATGGCAAAAATAAACCCCAGCAGAAACAAGAGTTAAAGCTGTTGTCCAATGGATAGTGAGACTTAATATGAGTGCAAGATGCCCCTTATGAAGTTTAAAGCAGGAGTCCAACAAAACTAGAGAAAAAAATGTATCTTACCTTTTTTCACTATAATGGATTTCAAGTATCTTCTAGTTTTATTTGGTCATAGCATTTTCTAGTTCTGCCAAAATTTGAGTATTTTATAAATGTTTTAATTTAGTTTTTTTTTTCTCAAGAAAAAAGATGGCTGCCACATTCGGCTTAGAAATGCCACTGCAAACTTAGTAAGGGTTATGATTGAGAAAATAAAAAAAGAAACTCATGCTAGGTGGTACCAAGAAAAGTCAATGTAACAGGTATGCTAATATTTCTATAATATGTTAGAACGCTGTTAACCTTAGGAAATCATAATTTCCTAAGGTTGTTAACCTATCGATGTGACGTAGATATGTTGTTAACCTATCGATGCTACGTCACATCAATAATTAACAACAGCGATTAGTCTTGTGTGTGCGCTTTTTTCGATGGGGACCGCGCATGAACAGCAGCGGTTAGGAAGGACTAAGCGACGCCGGCAGTGACTACTAAAAAAAAAGTAAACAGCCTTTTGAGGTGGGACCATACACTATAAAAAATAATGTATGGTCCCTCTATCATCAACCGGTCAATTTTAACCGTCTCGAGGTTGCCATGGCGAAGTAAACCTCTCGAGCTTCGCTCTCGAGGTTTACACGGTCTCCCTGGCAACCTCTCGACTGTTAACTGACCAGTTAACGATAGAGGACCATACATTATCCTCTATATTAACTGTAGCTGAAACTAGCTTTTTTAAACATTTTTTATTGCACTGCTGTTAGAAATCAAATCACATGAAAATTGGCATTAAAAAAGTAATCACAATATTGAAAATGGGATTAGAAGCTCAAGGGCATTGCTATCCTTTCGGCAGAGTAGTAGAGTTGCTGGTCATGATGCTGGCAACCTGGGTCCGAGGGCTGGCTGGGAGGAGGAGGAGAGTTGAGCTTCCCATAGGAATCTCTCATCCTTGGAGGGGGGTCACTGTCTCTGCTGCAACACTGCCACCTATGTGATTACAGGTTGCAGTGCAGCGGAGATATGGCAGAGGAGGGAGGACACTGGCTGTGTTCCACATAAGCATGCATATTCTTGGAGCCTCATGAATGCCAGGTGTCCTGAGGGAGGGGAACCAGAAAAGTGGAAAGCATTGCTATGTGCAGGATGACCTGCGGCATGCTCAGGCCCCACTTCTCGTCACCAGCTACTCCTCCGCCATGGCTTTCCCTGCCCATGGGACACAGGAGTGGGAGGTGATACTACTGACTGTGGGGAGGCCCTACTTCAGGAGGCAAGCTGGAGAGGGGGCCAAGGAGAGGGTAAGGGCTGGGGATGCAAGAGGGTGGGTCTGGGTCTACCAGGGAGGTGGGTGCACCGGAGAGTAATAGGATTAAATAATAAATCAATAGTAAGTCATGAGATACGATGGTAAATAAAACAAACAGAAGTGCTATTAATATGACTAGATTAAAAAGCATATGCTGATCAATAAACCAAGGCATCCATGGAAACATAGAAAATGTCGGCAGAAAAAGACCACTGGTCAGCCCAGTCTGCCCTGTTATACCCACATTCATGTGCTTTTGAAATATTAGAGGAAGAGAGTAATGTCCAAACTACCATAAAGCCTGTTAAGGGTGCAAGGTTTAAAGGGTATAAAACAATTGGACCTCTCATTGCAGCAGAGTTCTTGCACAGTTTTCTCCTTTGGGTTTTCTGCTGCCAATGGACCCTTTTGTGAGTGCATGTAGCTTCTGTGTCTCCATAAGACTCCATGAGGTTGAATGAATACTTCACTTTGAATGTTCACCAAAAGGCTCCAAGAGAAAAGAAGATACCCATTTAGAGTACATGTAGCATCAGGGTTAGCCATGAGGCAGGCTGTGGGCATCACACATACCCTAGAGAATATCAAGTGAGATAAGCCCCAAGGGGTAGATGGGATACAGCCAGGATCATAGCTGAACTAAAGGAAACTGTCAAGGCTGCCTGCAGTAACCTTTCATGAGTCTGTCTAGACAGGTGTGATGCCGGAAGACAGGAAAGTGGTCAATGAGGTCTCCATCCTTAAGAAGGGGACAAGGTCAGACTCATGCAACACCAAGCAAGTCTGCCTGACATCAGTACTGGGAAAGGACCTGGAAGCCATCCCTAAGGACAGAATAATTGAGCACTTGGTTGCGGCCAAGGCTCTTGCCCCCTCTCAGCATAACTTTATGAAAGTCAGATTGCGAAATTTAGCCTGAACACCTTCTTCGAGGGGTGACCAAGAAAGAGGAAAGGTGTTGTTGATATACTCTATCTGGACTTCAACAAGGCTTTTTTAATCATTTAAGTTTTTATTGATTATTAAAATGACACTAACACAATAAATAATCCATTATGATAGACTCCAAACTGATTCTAAATACAATATACACAAGAAAATGCAACAATTCCTGTATATCACTTTCCTGGTTGTCATGAGCTCAGCAATTAAATGAAAAAGGGTGATTTAAAGTGTCTGTAATTTAACTTGTAATCAAAAGCAACTTATTAATTGAGACAAAAACTGCATCACTGCCCAGTGCCTGCTGAATATTCAGTTTAGGAACAGGAAGAATAGTAATTTTTACTATTCAACCATATACCAAATAGCTAATTATATTATTCATTGAATAACAACTACAAATACGAATAGCAGCCACAACCAACAGCAATGGATTGCCCCTTTGTTGACATGCTACCCTTTATCAGTGGTACAAAGCTTTCTAGATCTGGAATGACAGCTTGTACCACATTAATGGCTGAACAACTGTGGTAAACTGGTAAACATTATTTTTTTTTAAATCCTCTAGTTCAGTAATTGTAAAATAAAAAACAAAACAGATGCTGGTTCACAAAGTGATGCTGGTTCACAGTTTATAGCTGGAGTAGCTCACCAGCTTTCTGTTTCAGTTTCAGAGGATGCGGTGTTGTCCCATCTGCAGGCACCTCTCTGGGCTGAAGGAGGAGGTTGCTCATCTCCAGGCTGAGTTAGCCAAGATTTGTTGGACCTCCTCTCCCACCCAGGGACCACCAGGGTCACTGTTGTTGCCTTAGAGGTTGCCAAGAAAGAGGAGCGGTTGGACCACAGTGGGATCAGAGAGGGTGAGGGTGGTAGAACAGAGGTGCATCCCTCCAGCTGTACCTCTCCACAATTTCTATGCCATTCTGGAAAAGTGTGGTTCCTCTATGGAGGCACCCACAGTGGAGACCAATGAGGATGCTGGGAACCTCCACAAAGGAGACCCACAGTAGGATGGCATGGGACCCCACAGGGGAAGGAAACAACTCCTGGTGGAGGACTCCATTGTTAGGAAGGTAGAACTGGGAGAGGAAGGGGAGAGGGAGGTAAGGTGCCTTCCTTGCACCATGGCTTGGAGGGACAGGGAGCAAATCCTCAGGATCACAGGAGCAGCTGCACAGGGGAGGGAGCTGGATGTCATCGTCCACCTAGGGACAAATGACCTAGATACATAGATACATAGGCAGTGTCAGCAGATAAGGGCCTATGGCCCACCCAGTCTGCCCATTTTAGCTTGTAAGTTCAGTTTATGTTTTCCTAGAAGTCTGTTGCCCCTTACCTCTGACCTCCAGAATTCCTTTATGTCTATCCCATGCATTCTTAAATCCCGTGATTGTTTCAGCCCCCACCACTTCCTCTGGCAGGGTGTTCCACTTGTCCACCACCCATTCTGAGAAGAAATTCTTCCTCACGTTTCCTCTGAATCGTCCTCCTTCCAACTTCATCCCATGCCCTCTAGTCCTGGAACATCTTTTTCACTTACAAATAGTGTATTCCTGCACCCTATTCCTCCCTGTGAGATACTTGTATGTCTCTATCATATCCCCTCTCTCCCTCCTCTCCTCCAGGGAGTATATGTTCAGTTCCTTCAACCTGTCTTCATAGGACTTGTGATGCAATCCATGCACCATCTTTGTTGCCCTCCTCTGAACCTTCTCTACCCTGTCTATGTCCTTACGTAGGTATGGTCTCCAGAACTGTACACTGTACTCCAGGTGGGGCCTCACTAGTGTCTTGTATAGTGGAATTATGACCTCCCTTTTCCAGCTGGTGATGCCCCTGCCTATACATCCCAGCATCCTATTTGCTTTACCTGCTGCCTTGTCACACTGTTTCCCTACCTTGAGGTCAGCAGAGATGATAATCCCAAGATCCCTTTCCTGCTTGGTGCATGCTATATCCTCACCCCCCAACTGATATATTGTGCCAGGGTTTTTGTGCCCCATATGCATTATCTTGCACTTCTTTGCATTGAATTTCAACTGCCAAACCCCTGACCATTCTTCAAGTTTCTGCAGGTCCCTTCTCATTCTGTCTACACCCTCTGGTGTGTCTACTCTGTTACAGAGCTTTGTGTCATCAGCGAACAGTGAAATTCTGCCTTCTAGGTCCTGTGCAATGTCACTGATGAAGATGCTGAATAGGACCGGTCCCAGCACTGATCCCTGTGGTACCCCACTGGTCACTTTTCCCTTTGTAGAGTGACAGCCATTTACCACCACCCTCTGTGTCCTGCCACCCAGCCAGTTACCTACCCACCCACCACACTGCTGTCCTGCTCACACCCATATTCCCCAGTTTGTGTAATAGTCTTCTATGTGGCACAGTGTCAAAGGCCTTGCTGAAGTCCAGATAGGCCATGTCCACTGCCCTCCCCTGATCCACCTCCTAGTCACCCAGTCAAAAATTCAACGAGGTTGGTCTGACATGACCTCCCCCTGGTGAAACCATGCTGCCTTGGGTCCTGTAGTCCATTGACAACCAGATGTTCCACAATCTCTCCTTCAGTAGTGCTTCCATGATCTTCCCACTACTGAGGTGAGGCTGACTGGTCTGTAGTTCCCTGATTCCTCTTTGTTCCCACTTTTGTATAAGGGGACTACATCTGCTGTCCTCCAGTCTTTGGGTACCTCCTCTGTTTCCAGTGATCGGCTAAACAGGATAGCCAGAGGTTCAGCCACCACCTTTCTTAGTTCTTTAAGGACCCTGGGGTGCACCCCATCTGGCTCTATTGCTTTATCAACTCTTATTACTTCCAGTTCCTTCAGGACCCTTTCTCGTGTAAAGGGACTTGTGTCCATTTCTGCACCATTCTCACCCTTGTACTCCCTTCAGACCCATTACCCTCCTCTTCCTCAGTAAAGACTGAGCAGAAATACCTGTTCAATATGTCAGCTTTACTGTTGTCATCCTCCACGTGGCCCCATCCTCCCCCTTCAGTCTCACTATCCCTCCCTTTGTCTTTCTTTTTTCACTTATGTACCTGTAAAAGGTTTTGTCCCCTCTACCCACTGATTTTGCTGACCTGGCTAAGAAAGGGATCAGAGCAATGCAAGAAGCATTTGAGGAGATGGGGAGGGGCCTTAGATAAATAGCATGTACGGTAACCTTCTCTGAGGTGCTGCCTGTCTATGGCATGGGTGAGGCTAGGGTGTTCCACACCATGGGATTCAATCAGTGGTTGAAAAACTGGTGTAGAGCTCAGGGATTTGGCTTCATTGGGGACTGGGGGTCCACCTGAAGGGATGCAGGCCTATACTGGTGTGATGGTCTGCATCTGTCCAGGAGGAAAACCAGGATCCTAGGTAATAGGTTTAAATGCTTCATTGGCAAGCATTTAAACTAGCCAAGGGAGGAGGCACTGGAGAGGAGCAGAGAAATCCTAGCCCCCCCAAAAATATCAGGGTACTAAGTGAGGTAGACACCAACATAGGGATGTCAATAAGGAGAAGCGCAGGGGTAAATGGAGAAAGTGACAAACGCAATAAGGACAGGGATGGGGCAAAAAGGGGTAAGGCCATCAAGAAATGGAGGGTAATGAGTACCAATGCCTGTAGTCTGGGCAACAAGCTCCCTGAACTGGTGGCCTTGATGGAAGAGGAATGCCTGGATATCGTTGCAGTCACAGAAACATGGTACACAGAGAACCATGACTGGGATGTTAACATACCAGGGTACATAACCTACAGGAGAGACAGGGAGGGGAAAAGAGGGGGTGGAGTAGCTCTTTATGTAAGGGATGGGATAAAAGCAACAAAACAAAAGAGTAAACAGGGAGGAGAGGAGGCACTATGGGTCACCTTAGAGACTGGAAATGGCACCACAACTGGAAATGGCACCACAATCTGCACAGGGGCTGTATACAGACCCCCATCTCAGGGGGAGGGAATGGATAAGGATATGATAGAAGGCATCCTTAGGATGGCAGAGAAAGGGGATATACTGCTGATGGGGGACCTTAACATGCCAGATGTTAACTGGAGCACCTTCATTACAGCCACATCCAAAAGCAGGGCCATTCTTGATGCCCTTCAGGTAGCATGCCTCAGACAACTAGTTTTGGAACCTACTCACGAGGGAGCAATCTTAGACCTTGTACTTTCAAATGGGGACAGTGAGAGGATTTCAGATCTAGAAGTGGGTAGCCATTTGGGAACAAGTGACCAGCAAACAGTGTGGTTCACGATAACTCAGCTACAGAGTCAAGCTATACAAAAGTGAGGGTTCTGGACTTCAGGAGGGCTGACTTTGGCAAGATGGGAGAATGCCTTAGAAAAGCACTAGCAAACAGGCTAGAAGGAGGAGTGGAGCAACAATGGGGAAATATCAAAACTGCCATCACAGAGGCAACAAGCCTTTGTGTGAAACAAATAAATAAATCAAAACAAAAGGAAAAGCCACTATGGTTCTCAAAAGAGGTGGCAGTGAAGGTCAGGGAGAAAAAGATAGCATTTAGGAAGTATAAGGAAACACAGAAAGAGCAGGACAGAGAACTGTACCAGTTAAGGCAGAAGGAAGCAGGGAGGGTAGTCAGAATAGCAAAGGCCCAAACTAAGGAAGAGATAGCCAACTCAGTTAAGAGGGAGGATAAAACCTTTTATAGGTATATCAGGGAATGTAGAAAGACAAAGGGAGGGATAGTGAGGCTGAATAGAATGGACGGTGGGTGGGCAGAGAGGGACAGTGAAAAAGCAGGGATACTGAATGAATACCTCTGTTCAGTATTCACAAAAGAGAATGTGGAGGTGCTTAATCCAATTAACAGAAGCACTATGGATAGAGTCGATCCCAGTCCTTTCACAGAAGAAAGGGTTCTGAAAGAATGCCTAAAACTGAAGGTGGACAAAGCAATGGGGCCAGATGGAATTCACCCCAGAATTCTAAAAGAATTAAGCAGAGAACTAGTGACACCACTGACTACCCTTTTTAAAAAATCATGGGAAGATGGTGTGGTACCTGAGTACTGGAGGAAGGCAGATGTGATTCCCCTTCACAAAAGTGGGACCAAGACAGAGGCAGGAAACTACAGACCTGTCAATTTGACCTCTGTGGTAGGGAAAGTGATGGAGTCACTTCTGAAGGAAAGAATTGTTGAGTACCTAGAGGCCAGTGGGGCACAGGACCCAAGGCAGCATGGGTTCCCAGTGGGAAGGTCATGTCAGACGAATCTAATTGATTTCTTTGACTGGGTGACCAAAGTAGTAGACCAGGGAAGGGCTGTGGAGATGGCCTACCTAGACTTTAGCAAGGCATTTGACACAGTCCCACACAAAAGATTAATAGTCAAATTAACCAGCCTGGGAGTGGGTCCCAGGATGATAGCCTGGGTAAAACATTGGCTGGACAACAGGACACAGACGGTAATTGTAAATGGAGTCCACGGTGAGGAAAGAGGGGTTACTAGTGGGGTACCACAGGGTTCAGTACTGGGTCCAGTCCTTTTTAATGTCTTTATAAGTGACATTGCAGAGGGACTGGAAGGAAAAGCATGCCTCTTTGCAGATGACACAAAGATCTGCAACAGGGCTGATACACAAGAAGGCGTGGAAAGGATGAGAAGGGGCTTGGCAAGGTTGGAGGAATGGTCAGAAGTATGGCAGCTTGGATTCAATGCAAAGAAGTGCAAAATAATGTACCTGGGAAACAAAAACCCAGGGGAAGATTACACAATGGGAGGGGAGGAGGTAGTAACAACAACAAAAATGGAAAGGGACCTGGGGGTAATCATATCAGATGACCTTAAGGTTGCCAAGCAATGTGAGAAGGCAGTAGGGAGGGCTGGGGGGATACTGGGATGTATAGGGAGAGGCATCATCAACAGAAAACAAGAAGTTGTTATTTCCCTGTACAGACAGTTGGTGAGACCCCATCTGGAGTACTGCGTCCAATTCTGGAGACCCCATCTCCACAAGGACATAGACAGGATGGAGGCAGTTCAGATGAGGGCAACTAAAATGGTGCAGGGTCTGCAAGAGAAGCCATAGGAGGAGAGACTAAAGGAGCTTAATATGTATACTGTTGAGGAAAGGAGGGAGAGGGGGGACATGATAGAAATGTTCAAGTACCTCAGTGGAATCAACAAAGTCCAAGAGGGTAGCATCTTTCAGAAAAAGAGATGTGCAAGAACAAGGGGACACAATTTGAAGGTAGAGGGGAGATGGCTCAGGGGCAATGTGAGGAAGTATTTTTTTCACAGAGAGGGTGGTGAATGCATGTAACAGCCTTCCTGAGGAGGTTGTGGGGGTCTAAAACTGTAGGAGAATTCAAGAATACATGGGACAGACATAAGGCAATGTTTGTGGGGGGTAGGAAGAAATAGGCTGTTGGTTAAATAGGATCTGCAGCTTATCCTCTAGGTAGGGAAATGGGCAGACTAGGTAGGCCAAGCAGTCCTTATCTGCCTGTCAAAGTCTATGTTTCTATGTTTCTATGAGTCTGAGGTGGGGGGATAGAGACAAGCACAGCTCGAAAAGTGTCTTATCTCAAAGCTCATGCCAGCAAGAACAGCATGTCTCTGCTCCAGATCACCATACTTTGATCTCAGTAATCTCCACCTCTATCACCAGGCTAGCTCTACTGCTGTAAGCAGTGTAAGTGAATTTAAGTGTAAGTATTTTTTTTTAAGTTTTGCCGGAAAGGAAGTGATGGGAACAGGACAGCCAGGACAGGAGACAGTTTCAATCTGTCAGTTAGTGAAGTCGCCACTGTGACTTATGTGTTAAGTAGGTGTGACAGAAGCTTTAGTGGAGATTAGAAAATGAGCTAAGAAAATCCTGGGCTCTAATTGGCTAATAGCCCTGGCAAGGTGGGCATCTATCAGGCAACAGAGCCCAGGTAAAAAATGTGCTAGCCCAGCATGCCCTTTCACAACAGAAATCATGGAATCATGGTGCCATAGAATTTTAAAAATTGAATACCAGCTATTTTTTCCCCTCGCTTAGTGAATGAATTTACGTACCCCAAAGCTGACTGCTGATATTCATTTCTCCTCATCTCAAAGCAGACTGCTAAAGAGCAAGAGAGAGAAAGGAATGCCATTTTTTTTCTTTCCCTTAGCGTGAGCTACTGGTCCCGAATGCTCCCTAATTCACTGTCAGCTGCCTGCCGAAACTACACACAACCTCTGCTGGGCTTTCTCACAATTTGTTTTTCTTTTACCCTCTAGTCCCAGATCCCCTAATTCTCGATACACAAATCTCAGAGAGCTGACTGCACTCTCGCTGTTTTCTCCTGCAGCCTGCCACTCTCTCCCCAAATGAAACAACTTGCTGGAAGATGAAATGGCTCCCTCCCTTCATTACCATCACTCCAAGTGGTATCCCAATTTAATTATCTTTAAAAAAAGTGTCCCTTACAACCCTCTAGACTCTTCACATTTCTCACAGTTCTCCCACGGTAGTAAAAATTAGCACTAGCACATCACATGCTTAATGCTACTCGTGGTCAATGCTTCTGTAAACTGTGTCCCTGGACCAAATTCCACTCCTACAAAACATTTACAGATCCTTTTTTCATATGAACTGCATTCTGCTCACTTTACCTCTATGGTCCATTTTCCTGGTCGCTACTTTGAGTTTTACTTTCAGCCGCCAGTAGTTCATTCTAGTAGTAACATTGACTGTTCAGGATGGGGTTAGTCATTGCTCTCACAAACAAAACAACAAGGAAAATTAAAGTAAAGGAATGTGAGTGAGCTTGGGGGGGGGGGTTCTTCATGAGCCAAGGAGAGAAATGCTCTACACATTGTGCTCATGATTTCTATGTCTGTAAAACTAGGGAGAAACGCTGCACTGCCCCCAACTGGTAACTACAGGTAACTATGCCAACAGAGGGACTAGTTTACTAAAAAAGCCACTTCCAGTACATTTTTTAGGCATTTTACTTATTTCTTAATTCTTAAATATTACATAAAAAACTTTACATATAGCCCATTTTCTAAGTGCAATAATACCCTCCAGGATGGGTGGTATTGTGCAATACTGGACCTTCCAAGGGCTATAAGCCCTCCACCTGTGTTACACCCCTGGGCGGTCCTGTATTGCCTAATACTGCCCACCCGGTCAGGTATTATTGCTTACTTAGTGGTACTGTAGCAGCAGCAGGAATATCCATGTAATTAATAGGTGATTAATAGGGATTAGCATGACTGAAACATCCTTTCTGATGGAACACAGAAGAGGGGAAAATGGCACGGGGCCATAATGTCGTAGGTACAACAGTGTGGCAAAACAATGCCGCAGTAAAAACAGCGAATATAAAATACAGAGTTGGTGAAACCATCAACCGTAACAATCACAGTGCACACCTGAGGAACATATTGAAAACATTCCCATTTGCCCCCGCACTCCCTGTCATGGGGAGCTTTGCCCCCCCCACACCCCCAAAATTAAATTAAGTAGCTCCGAGAGGCGTATGGACCAAGGGGATAAAGGAAAACTTGGGGGGAACTTAGTTTTTGGAAAAAAAAATATCAGGAGACAGGGAATCTAGCCCAGATCCATAGGTTTCCACTGCACCATGAAAGGGGCTTGACCAATCATAGCACCTGTGGCTTCTTCAGCCCTTCCTCCAGTTTGCAGTGAGCGACAGTGGTAGCGGTACTTTCCTACTGCTATTATACCCCTGTTGCTCTAATTCATTCCATGCTTTAGACCACGTGGTTATTCCTGCACTGTTTCAGCAGCGCTATATATTGGCTGTGGAGGCAGAGAACAGGGGAACAGCAAGGGTGGAGGTACTATTTGATATTCAATTTATTTTTTAAGTTGATATTCAATCAGATACGAATAGTGAAGAGTGGGCGCTATTTGTATACAAATTGAATATTCTTCCCATCCCTAATTCAGTTTAATGCTTATCTTAATAACTTGTCCACCCTTTATTCCATTGGTTGACGGTGCCCCTGGGATATAGAAGAAACAACAAACTAATTTTATCATTAAAATATTGCACGTGGCAACAATATCAAGCATTTGATTAAATAACATTGCTAAGAAAAAATATTACTCATTTTACATGGCAAATCACCCAAAAACAGAACATAAAAAGATCTTGAACAAAGTCATTTGGTTGTAATAAATTTCAAACCAACATAATTTGCATAAAGGACAAATAATTGTAAGTCATAATAAGATTTTATATGAATGTCTGATGATGTCCACTGCAAAAAGAAAACAATGTTTTACCCCGATGACTGTTGAGTCCACGGGGTAACTGGAGTATTCAGTTTCAAGGTAGAATCTCTAGACCTATCCATAACAATTGGTGACATAAAATGGTTTCCCCAACAAGAGTGCCGATATTAGTACAATATCCAAGTTCTGAGTCCGACCCATCAAACTGATCAACACTGACTTTGGCTAGCCAGCCCAGTGACAGGGAGGGCTGAGGCACTGTAAGCACCTTACTCCCTGCTATAGCAATGTCTCATGTTCAGGAAGACAGACAAGTTGGTGGGGTCAGCCAGGGGTCAGAGGACTGAACATCTGAATGACAGCTCTCTCCAGCTGGGAAGGGGGGTTCCTGTGTCTCACTGCTTGATCATGACCTGGAGGAATCCAGCTGGCAGTGCATGTGAGTCACATCATGTGGGAGGTCCCATGTCCAGAGCACAGGGGGCATCTCTGCAGAGGTGGAGCTTGCATGTGCTCATTGCACATTCATGGTGGTCATGGAGGACAGGCTTCATGAAGCCCTGTCTGTCACGCCACAGCATGCTGTGCCACTCCGGGTCCAGGGCACATCTGGCTGTGTGTGTGTGTTGGGGAGGAGGGGAGGATGGCCCTCCCCTCCTGGCACTGCTATGGGGAGGCAACCTGTGAGGGATACATCCCCCAACTATGGAGGAGGTTGGAGATGGCTGCAACAGATGGTAACAGGGCTGATGTACTGTAAGCTGCCCATCTTGTCAGGAGGATGAAAACCTATATGGAAAAAAACATTGACGTCGGCTTCCAACATAACTCTTGTGGCACCAAAGTCATTAAATACATATTTCTTCCCCACAAACACTAGACTCAAATGTGCAGGCAGCATGCATAAGACAGACACCCCAATTTCAAAAAATGCATATTTTCAAAGTTAATATCCATTATCTTTGATGTTTTGTCTCCCTTGAGAGGTCAGAAAAAAATAAGCATTTGTCAATGCTGAAAGTTTGTTGCGTTACTTAAGGAACATCACAAGGAGATGCTCCATAGAGTGTAATGGGGGCAATTTGTAAAAGCTTGTTTTTATACTTTCCAGTGACGTTTTTGTCAAAGAAAGGCAGTTGTTTAACTAACAAGGACATTCTTAGGTAAGTGACTGCATTTCTCTAACAAAATCGTCATTGGAAAGTATAACAAGCATTTGTCAATACATAGATACACAGATACATAGATAGTGTTGGCAGATAAAGGCATACAGCCCACCCAGTCCGCCCATTAGAGCTTATAAGTTCACTTTATGTTTTCCTAGAAGTCTGTTGCCCTTTACCCTGACCTCCAGAATTCCTTTATGTCTATCCCATGCATTCCTAAATCCCGTGATTGTTTCATCCCCCACCACTTCCTCTGGCAGGGTGTTCCACTTGTCCAGCACCTGTTCTGTGAAGAAATTCTTCCTCACATTTCCTCTGAATCATCCTCCCTCCAACTTCATCCCATGCCTTCTAGTGCTGGAATATCTTTTTTGCTTAAAAATAGTGTATTCCTGCACCCTGTTCTTCCCTGTAAGATACTTGTATGTCTTTATCATATCCCCTGTCTCCCTCCTCTCCTCCAGGGAGTACATATTCAATTCCTTCAACCTGTCCTCATAGGACTTGTGATGCAATCCATGTACCATCTTTGTTGCACTCCTCTGAACCTTCTCTACCCTGTCTATGTCCTTACGTAAGTAAGGTCTCCAGAACTGTACACTGTACTCCAGGTGGGGCCTCACTAGTGTCTTGTAAAGTGGAATTATGACCTCCCTTTTCCAGCTGGTGATGCCCCTGCCTATGCATCCCAACATCATATTTGCTTTACCTGCTGCCTTGTCACACTGTTTCCCTACCTTGAGGCCATCAGAGATGATAACTCCAAGATCCCTTTCCTGCTTGGTGCATGCTATATCCTCACCCCCCCAACTGATATATTGTGCCAGGGTTTTTGTGCCCCATATGCATTATCTTGCACTTCTTTGCATTGAATTTCAACTGCCAAACCCCTGACCATTCTTTAAGTTTCTTCAGGTCCCTTCTCATTCTGTTTACACCCTCTGGTGTGTCTACTCTGTTACAGAGCTTTGTGTCATCAGTGAACAAGGAAATTCTGCCTTCTAGGTCCTGCGCAATGTCACTGATGAAAATGTTGAATAAGACCGGTCCCAGCAGTGATCCCTGTGGTACCCTACTGGTCACTCTTCCCCTCCGTGGCATGACATCCATTTACCACCAACCTCTGTGTCCTGTCACTCAGCCAGTTACATAGCCACCACACTACTGTCCTACCCACACCCATATTCCCCAGTTTGTGTAATAGTCTTCAATGTGGCACAGTGTCAAAGGCCTTGCTGAAGTCCAGATAGGCCACATCCACTGCCCTCCCCTGATCCACCTTCCTAGTCACCCAGTCAAAAAATTCAAATAGGTTGGTCTGACATGACCTCCCCCTGGTGAAACCATGCTGTCTTGGGTCCTGTAGTCCACTGACAACCAGATGTTCCACCAATCTCTCCTTCAGTAGTGCTTCCATGATCTTCCCCACTACCAAGGTGAGGCTGACTGATCTGTAGTTCCATGCTTCCTCTTTGTTCCCACTTTTGTATAAGGGGACTACATCTGCTGTCTCCCAGTCTTTGGGTACCTCCCCTGTTTCTAGTGATTGGCTAAACAGGATTGTCAGAGGTTCAGCCAGCACCTCTCTTAGTTCTTTAAGGACCCTGGGGTGCACCCCATCTGGCCCTATTGCTTTATCAACTCTTATTACTTCCAGTTCCTTCAGGACCTTTTCTCAAGTAAAGGGACTTGTGTTCATTTCTGCACCATTCCCACCCCTTTTACTCCCTTCAGACCCATTACCCTCCTCCTCTTCCTCAGTAAAGACTGAGCAGAAATACCTGTTCAATATGTCAGCTTTACTGTTGTCATCCTCCATGCTCCCTCCATCCTCCCCCTTCAGTCTCACTATCCCTCCCTTTGCCTTTCTTTTTTCACTTATGTGCCTGTAAAAGGTTTTGTCCCCTCTACCCACTGATTTTGCCGAATGTTTGCTTGCTGGCATAGGTAGTGCAGGAGTTAGAGAGATGCATAATAGGAATGTCAGAGAAGTACTGAACTGACGCCACCCCCAACCCCACCCTGCAGAGACTGACAGACATTGGGGGTGTGCCTTTGGGTCATTGGCCATAACGCTCACGAAATTCCACCTCACCCCATCCTGCAGATACCAACAGGTGTTGTGGTGTGCCTTGGGGTCTTTGGGCCTTACATTCACCCCATTCCATAAGAAAATATGCTGAGATGGGTGCACTATAAAAGAATGGGGTGAACACTGGGGCCAAAGACCCCATGGCACACTTTGACGCCAATCACTGGCTGCGAGTTGGGTGGTGGAATGGCATGATCATTACGGCCGACAATCCCAAGTCACACCCTGATGCTCCAGATTTTCAACATGGGTTTTTGTGACCCCACCTCATGAACAGTGGCACTATCATTTTGTTACTCAATCCCATAAGGTGATTCCGCACAGTGACTGCGCCATTTGGTGCCACAGGTGCAAAAACACATTTTGGGCAAGATGTGAAAAATGACAGCTGTACTGATCATGAGATGCTGTGAGAATCTGGAGTGAAAATATAAAAAAACTGGCAAAGTTACAAGCGTATGTTGAAACTTTGTAACACACTCCTGTAATGCAATCATGTTTTGATATTTTTTCACCAAATTATCAACATGCCCATTCCTGGACCTCTCCTCACGAACAGTGGCACTGTGATTTTGTTACTCTGTCCCAAAAGCTGATTTCCCACAGCCAGTATGCCATTCTGCACCACAGGTGTGAAAACATGTTTTGGGCAGGATGTGGAAAATGACAGCTATACTGTTCATAACTGTGTAACAAAATGGCAGTGTTGAATATCTGGAGTGAAAATAAAAAAAATTGGTGAAGTTACGAATGTGCATAGAAACTGCACAAAGCATGCTCATAACGCAGTAATTTTTTTGAATCTTTTCACCAAATTTGCAACATGGGCTTTTTGGGACCTCTCCTCATGAACTGTGGCACTGTCATTTCATTAATCAGTCCCAAAAGGTGATTCTATGCAGCGACCACAAAATCACCTATTGGGACCAAGAAACAAAATAACAGTGGCAGTGTTCATGAGGTGGAGTCCCAAGAACTCCATGTTGAAAATTTTGGGCCTAAAGTCCTAAAAATGACTAAGATATCAACCTAAGTTGAACCCCCACTGACTCCTGTTATAGGGCTTACCATGATTTTCTTCAGTTTGTGGTCGGCTTTTGAAGAGTGCAGATGCATCCCAGTCCACAAAAGATCACTGCTCCTGACCTCCGAAGGTAAGTATGGGGTGAGGGGGAGGGTGCGGGGAGGTGGGTGCACAGTGGGAGGGTTGGGATCGGGAGGGGGATGAATGAAACGATGAAAGACAGTTTTCTTTTTTGCAGGTAAAAAAAAACAAAAATACTCCAGGGAACCATTTTCTTTACTTACAGATGAAAAAAAAATACTTTTGGCACACTGGGGTGGGCTCTCAGTATACCATGAGTTTGGGGGCCTGATGCCAATGGGGATTAGGCACCCCATCTAGGAAGAAATTGAGCTTGGGGGTGGGGCACACTGGGGTGGGCTCCCAGTGTGCTACATGAGTTTGAGGGGCCGGATGCTGATGGGATTGGGCACCCCCATCAGCAAAGAAATTGAGCTTGGGGGGTTGGGGCATCCAACACCAGAAGTGGGCATCTTGGCATTGGGAAAATACGAAAACTGTCTTGGCACACTGGGGTGGACTCCCAGTGTGCCACAATGTGGGGGGAAGGGGACACATGCCGACACGGGGACTGGGCACCCCCATGTTGGCTTTACTGGGGAGAGTGTGGTTTCCTAACATGCGCGGAAGCAGTGGTGCTACTGCACATGTACCGGATCAGCTGCATTCCACACATATTTGTTCAGTGACTGAACAGCAATCAGCTGTTTGGCGGCACCTTCTTTTGAAGTTTTCATACACACTACTCATAGCAATAAGTTTGCAGCGCGCAGGCACAGCAAACTTAAAAATGAATTTTTTCAAAGTTATGAGTCAGGCCATAAGTTTCTTGACTTTAAGCCAAATCCAATCTTAAGTCTGTTTATCAGCAAAAGAAACAATTATAGTGGACTTAATGGGTTGAGACCTGGATCCCTGACCCACACTTCTGCCAAGTTGCTGGTTAGAGTTTATAGAAACATAGACAATAATGATAGAAGATGACCGCTGGTCCATCCAGTTTGCCCCTAAAAACCTATCAAACCTGGGACCTATTATCCGTACAGGGTTCTAACCCACACTATCCACCCCCATGGTGCCCATCCAACCACTATCACTCTGAACAACAACTAAATCCTTCACAGTTTCCAAGCCTTGTCTCAAATCATTGATGGTTTTGGCACCCACCACCTCTGCTGGCAGATTCTTCCATTGCTTCACCCCCCTTTCTGTAGAATAAAACTTTCTTATGCTGTCTTGAATCTCCCCACTGACAGGTTCCACTCATGCTCCTGTGTTCTTGTTCTGCTTGCTCATGTTAAATAGTTCCTCCCAGTTTACCTGGTTCATTCCTTTCAGGAATTTGAAAATATCTGTTTTATCTCCTCTCTGTCACTCTTGTCTGGCCTGCAGGGAAGACATGTTCAGTGCTTTGAGCTGATCCTTGTAAGACCTGTCCTGCTGGCCCTGAATCATTTTGGTCACTCCTGTGTTGCACTGTCTTCAGTCTGTCCTTATTTTTCCTTAGGTGAAGTCCCCAGAACTGAGTACAGTACTTCAGGTGGGTTGTCACCAGTGGTCTATAGAGAGGTAATAATACCTCCTTCCTTCTGCTGTCAGTACCCTGTCATATATAGTCCAGCATTCTGTTTGCCTTACTGTAGGCTGTGTTACACAGGCTTGCTTGTTTGGGGGAGTCTCTGATATGACCCCTAGGTCTCTTTCCTCAAAAGCCATGTCAAGCTTTACCCTCTCATCCAGTACTCTGTCCTGGGGTTCTTGTTTCCTACAATATGTGCATCACCTTGCACTGTTTGGAATTGAACTTCAACAGCCAAACATTTGACAACCTCTCTAGCATTTACAAGTCTCTCTGTATCTCCCCAGCTCACCTGCTTACTGCCTACCCTGCCAAAGATCTTAGTGTCTTCTGCAAAGAGACACATCTTGCCCTGGATTCCTTCTCCCATGTCGCTGATGAACATATTGAAAAGGACTGGACTCAGGACGGATCCTTGTGGCACCCCACTGGTGACCTCCCTCTCTACTTATTTGACTCCAATAACCACAGACCTCTGCTGTTTCCCTTTCAATCAGTTTCTCACCCATCAAACTATGTCCTCTGCTACACCCAGGCTCTAGCTTCTTTAACAATCTTCTGTGAGGCACCAAGTCAGAAGCCTTGCTGAAATCCAGGTAGAGTAAATCCACAGTGGGCCCCTTATCCACAACCCTCATTATTCAGTCAAAAAATACTATCAGGTTGGTCTGACAATGCCTCCCAGCCACAAACATGCACTGTTTACTGTGCTGGAGTGCATAGCTCAACTGGTTGTCCATGAGGTCCTCTTTGACTAGTGTCGCTATCAGTTTACCGATAATATATGTAAGACTAACAAGTCTGTATTTACCCAGTTGCTCCTTGTCCCCCCCCACCTTATGGAACAGGACTACATCTTCTACCCTCCAATCTTTTGAAAGTACCTCTGTCTGAATTTAAATATTGAATAGCCCTACCAGGGGTTCAGCTAGCTCCAAAGCCAGCTCCTTGAGCATCCTCAGATGCATCTTATCTGGCCCCAGGGCCTTATCTATTTTTAGGGCTGCTAGACCTTTCCAAACCCTTTCACTAGTAAATATTTGTTGTCTGTTCTCTGGGATCTTCCTAACAGTTGCCTTAATGCCACTGTCTGGCATAGGTCCTCTGTCTTTTCTTGTGAATACAGAGCAGAAGTAGTCATTAAGAATGATTGCTTTATGCCTGTCCTCCTCAATTACCCTACACTCCTCTGTTAGCCGAACAAGTCCTTATCCCTTCTGCCTTTCCCCCTAATATATCTAAAGAACTGTTTATCCCCCTCCTTTGACCCTCTCCACAGTATACCACTCTGTGTCTACCTTTGCTTCTCTGATCATCCTCTCGGTTTCCCTTGTTCTCATCTGATACTCTCCCCATTCCTCCTCCCTTTGCTTTCTCTTGTACCTGTCGAAGGCCTTCCTTATGGCTCTTACTGCTTCTCTAACCTTTCCAGAAAATCATATTGGTATTTTGTACATGTTTCTCTTGATTACTGTTGCCATACAAAACGTTGTTGCCTCAAGAATGGACCCTTGATTGCCCCACATCTTTTCTCCACATCCCTGATGCTGTTCACTCCAACCAACTTGTCCCAGACCAGCTCCACTATTAGGTTGAAGCCAGATCTTCATAAATCTAGGACTTCCGCCTTTGCTGAGGGTTTACTAGTTTCATTTCATTTCATTTTTTTTCCATTTTTAATTTTTATACTTGATAACTTGATGAGCATAAATGCCCATTTTCACAAGTGGCAAGTAATACATGAGATCAGTACAATCATTCAATCATTCAATCAAAAAACTGATAGATACAGTACAAAAATTGTTACACAATAAAAACATAAAAAACATGAAAAACATAGGACCTAATTCCTAAAAGTGCTGCTTGAATATGGACATGAGATGAAGCTTTCCAACCATGCTTTAAGTCTAGTTTTGAAAATGGTAGGTGAAATACAAGCACTGATCGGTATGGGAATGGAATTGAAAAATACAGTGGCTCTAAATGAAATTACTTCTGACCAAAGGTTTTTTTTACCTTTGGAATCATAAACTGAGGTTTGTCTTGGGATCTAGTTCCAAAGGAAGTTGAAGCTCTAGGGAATATAGAGGATAGGGAAGTGAGGAGAAGACCTCTAAAGGCTTTAAGGAGCAAAATGGCAAGTTTTATCTTTATTCTATTTTCCAGGGAAGGAAGATACGCCATTCTTAATAGATCACAACTATGGGTCATAAAGGGAAGACTGTAACAAATCTTAGATTACTGTATTGATATATGTGACTTTAAGTTTTGAGAGACATTTTTCACTAGTGGGTGAATATATAAGGTTACTGTAATCCAAAACCCCTAAAAGGAAACTATGTGCGAGTTGTGCCTTAGATGATGGGATTAAACACTGTTTGATTCTATACAAACTCCCCAGTCTCTGATGGATAATTTTTACTGTTGTGAGACTATGCATTTCAAATGTTAATTTGGTGTCCAAAAAATGCTTCTATGTGTTAAAATCGTGCTAAAGAATATCGGAGCACAACACATCGTGGGTAAAATAATGCGGACCACAATAAAGCGAGAAAATAATATCGTAGGATATGACTGTGCAGACTACCGCTGTGTACATGTTATGGTCCATGGCGGTGATGTGCAGCGCTCCATTGTTTGGCTCCCATCACTCATGTGTGGGACAGCGCCTTGCCCTTGTGTCCCACACTGACTGCGGTATTCACGTTCATGGCAGGTCCCTGACTGTGGGATCAACACTTGGTTGGGGCTGCAATGGTCCTGTGCTGGGCACTGTGCTGCATGTCACAGATGGCAGGATGACAGGATGATGTCTGGTGTGGTAGGCATTCCCCATCTGGCAGGGTTGCCTTATCCATGGCAGGAGTGGGTAGGCACTCTGTTGGGCAGGTTCGGGGGCTGTGGGTGAGCCACTGTTCCTGGGGCTCACGGGGTGGGGGCTATGGAGGTGGGTCCATCTGTGAGGTGTGGGCACTGGGAACCACTGTGCCCTCCTTCTGCATGGTTCCTGTGCATCTGGCCATGTTGTCTTTCGACTGCTGATGGTGCGGCATGTTGTGGCTGTTCTCCGTCAGTCTGTGTGGCACTGCCTGCACTCCACATCTCTCCCAGTGCCATTCCGACTGGGTGCCACACCATCCCTGCTGTCATTGCTGTCCCTCCAGCCTTGGTTGGAGTCTGGCACTGCACCATGGGCTGGTGGCATGCGATGTTGTGGGCCACAATATTTTCTCCTTGCAGTGTTTCTGACCATGATGTAATGTCTGCGATGACTTGCCCACTTTATTTTGCAGGTGATATTTGCACACAGAACCGTCCAAGATAACCTCGAGATACTTAAAATTATCAACTTTTTCTATTGAGTCTCCATGCAAATCTACCATCAAAGGAAAAACACTTTCTTGTTTCTTAGGACCAGAAAAAAACATACACTTGTTTTTTTTTTTTAACATTAAGTAGCATTTGTTTAGAAACTAATCACTTGTGAAATAACAGTTATTCTGGACAACATTGACTGCATCTACTGGGTCACTATTGGAATGATAAATAATGGCGTCCTCAGCAAGTAAAATCATGTGAAACTTTTGACAAATTAGAGGGGCAGAATTCATGTAAAGTGAGAAGATTAATGGACCAAGTATGGAGCCCTGTGGGACTCCACACCTGTTTTTTCTAGGTTGCTATTAGACCCCATTTATAGCTGTTTTATGGGCCCCATTAGTGAGGTAATTAAAAAACAATCAGAGACCTCTGTAGAAAAATTAACCTCATAAAGTATGGAGTGCACCAAATCATAATTAACAAGATCAAAGGCCTTGGTGAGGTCCACAAAAACAGCTGCAACAGAGTTACGTCTATCTAGGGAACTCTGTATGCAGCTGGTGAACCCCACTAAGACCGTCTCTGTTCAAGGTTCAAGGGCCAGGTTGAACCATACAGGGTTATAGTCGCTGAACCCAAGTGACTCCCCTATCCTCACTCCTCCTACTACTTCAGAGTTGGTAAATACCGCATCGAGAATGACAGCTTGCCTGGTGCATTCATTAACCAGCTGCACCAGAAGGCAGTTCTGCAGTGAGGAAATCCAAAGCACCTGCACTCTAAAGTACACAGGTACACAGTTCCTTTAAAGTTTAAACACTTTTATAGACAAAATGCTGTGGAGTTAAGTCTACGGACCTTACCACTGCTACAATACCCAGTGCTTTGAGTCCAAAACTCTTCATCGGGTGTGGTTTGTGAATGCGACACATGACTTATTTATACCATCGCCTCATGAATAAACATAAATGAACTGCATAAATGAAATTAATGAGAAAATGAAAAAATGGTAAAGCAGATATGCACAAGGCTTTTAGTTCATATGCCCAATGCAATAAGGTGACTACAGATGTAACATCATTTTGGAAACCTTTTCAACAGAAAGAATAGGAGTTCTCAGACATCTGCGATGCGTTAAGGTTTACTGCGATCAATAGTTTCTAATGGCCTCCAGTAGAGCAGTAATATCTGGAAGAAAACACAAAGTAGTTTTAATTCAGTATGGTAGAATAAATATAAACAAGCACAAATCTCTCAAAGGACCCATATGATTAAATATAACTATTTCTCTAAAATTATGCTAAGGGAATAATATTCACAATATGGATGACCGTTAGTAGAGCATAATTCTACACTGGGGTTGTGCTGTAAATGCATTTCATTTATACAACTGATTTATGTTTAGTCCTAAGGTGATGGTGTAAATAAGTCATGTGTCACTTTCACAAACCACACCCCGATGAAAAGTTTCTGCCCCAAAGAACCGGGGCATTGTGGCAGTGGTAAGGTATGTATACACACTCCACGGCACTTAGGCTAGTAAAGTGTTTAAACTTTAAAGGAACTTTGTACATGTGTGCTTTGGATTTTTGTTTTTATGTTGGGCTAGCTGACCTTTACCTTCACCTCTCCCAACCTGGGCTTATCACAGCTCTGGAGTTCTGCAATGCATCCATCACAGCCTGACTTCTGGAGATCTTGGCTACTGGACTGTCCCAAGAAATACCTGGCAGGTTTAGATCTCCGACCACTACCACATCCTCCTTTGCCACTCTCCTTTCTAGTTCTGCCCCTAGTTCCTGATCTTTCTCTTCCTCCTGTCCTGGAGGTCAATAGATCGCCCCCACCTGTAGTTTCCCGATTGAGGCCTCCGTGAACTGTACCCACAGCAAATCCTGTTTTCCCATTACCCCATCAAAGTTCCCTCCTCCACTGCCTTTACGCCTTCCCTGACATATAGAGCTACACCTTCTCCTATACCTACTCCTTTATTTTGTATGTTGAAGGCTTGGACTGTCAAGTCCCAGCTGTTGTTCTCTGTGGCCCATGTTTTTGTGATGGCTACTAGCTCCATCTCAGTGTCTGCCACCATTGCCTATAGCTCACTAATTTTATTTCCTTGCCTCCTGGCATTAAGGAAGACCCCTTTCTTTCGCTACAAGTTTTTGCACTGGTGGTCTCACGATTTTATTGATTTTTCCATGGACTTGAGTACAAGGACCTTCTCACTTAAGGAACTGGATGTACTGTGAGTTTTCACTGCCTTTTCTTGCTTGTTGTAGCTGCACTATGAAATAAAGTTTTATGCACTACACAGTCCTTGTAGTCCGTGGAGGTTCATTAAGCAGCAGCACTACACAGTGCCCTTAAGTATGTGCTGGTTCCCCACCACTTCTTACTATTCTCTATTCTCTGTGGCCTAAGATTCTGTGATGGCTACTAGGTCAATTTCAATGTCTGCAACCATTGCCTGTAGCCCACTAATTTTATTTCTTTGCCTCCAGGCATTAAGGAAGACCCCTTTCCATCTTTCTTCAAATTCCCTTTGAGTTTTTCAAGTCCCTTCTCCCTTATTCTTCCCTAGTCTTCTTACTCCCTCATTGGCCCTTTCCCCTAACTTAATTTGAACTTAAATCTTACTGTTACCCACCTTGCTGGTACTAGCCCTGTGTTCATGGGTGGCAATGTAAATTGGGCTCAAGTTCAGAGATGGGTTGGGAATGGCACAAGCCCCAGGTGTGCTAAACATATGGGGTATGGGGTGTGCAGCATTCCCTGGCCGGCAATTGGGATTCACAGTCCCATGCACCATTTGCCATGAGTTGGACCAGCTTTTTGCTTGTCTAACTTCGTTGCAAATGTGGGACCTTTTTAAGGGGTTTGTGTCAAAAAGTTGGCGTAGCCTGCCATAAAGTGGGAAAAGTGTTGCAAATGCATGCAACCTTTTTGAATTGGGTGCAAGATGTGTTGATGTGCTTGTCACAGCTGTGCGGGTTGATACAAGGCCTGATGCAAGCCTTGTATCAGCCTCTCTGAATCGAGACCAAAGTCTCTAATGATAGCCTCATGGGGGTCATAATCATGATTTTTCCAAAATTCAACAAGTGAACCCAGTACAACATAGGAACATAGCTAATACATACAGGAGGGCAGACATAGTGATACCCCCAAATCATAAATTACATTCGGCAAGGTGTTTGATGCCATGGCACATGACATGCTTCTCAACACAATACACCAGTGTGGTATACATGAGGAATACACAAAATGGATCGCCAACTGGCGTGGGTGCAGGATGCACAGGGTTGTGGTAGATGAGCACTACTCTGAGGGGAGAGGGGGACTCAGTTGTGTTCCTCGGGGAAAGGTGCTGGAGCCACTGCTGTTCAACAATTTTATCAACAATCTGGAGGCTGGGATGGTCACCAGGCTACTTAAGTTCTGTGATGACACTAAGCTGGCTAGAGTGGTGGATTCCCTTGAGAATGTGGACAGACCTATGGAAGACTGGAACAAGCTGGGTGACTGGTTGGAATCCTGGAAGTATATCCAAATGCAAAATGTTACACTGGGGGAGGAAAACAGAGGTAGGATCTACAGTATGTGTATCTTGCCACAGTGGAGGAGGAAAAAGGCCTGGTTTTCATAATAGGCAAGGGGTTAAGGCAGGACAAACAGTGTGTGGCCACTGCCAAGGGGGCGGGGGTACATACATTACAGGGGAAGTAATCCTGCCACCTTACAGGGCTCTGGTCCAGCCCTATCAGGATGACCATGTGCAGATTTTAGGTTCCTCAACATAAAAAAAACATTGAGACAGCCCAGAGGGCAAAATGCTGACCACCCTAAATCTGGGTTATGGGGACAAATGTTAGAGGAGAGGCTGGTGGCTCTTAACATGCTCACCATGTAGAAATGGAGGCTGGGAGAGGAAATGATACTGTATTAGTCTTCTGCATAATGAAGCACATCAGAAAGGTCTAACAGAGATGTGTGAACATTCATCCTGCAGCTGAATGCTGGGACATACCCAGACTCTCAGAGGTGGTAAGTTCAGGGGTAACATTATAAGATATTTCCAGTAGAGGGTGGTGAGCCTATAAAATAGCCTATTGGCAGGGACAGTGGATACTAGAACAGTACAGGCCTTCACACTACAGTACATTGGGTAGTAGAGTGTACCAGTTATCCCTTTAAATTACTATACAAGTATGTCTGCATAACATACTTACTTATCCCTGCTTATGAATCGGAGAGGGGTGACATGATGGTCCTAGAGTCCTTTCTGGCCTTAAATAACTATTCTACTAGATATGAACAATATCCCACTTTATTTCCCTCTAGGTATAATCAGAATGTTTCAAAGGAGCAGACCATATATGTTTGAGGGTGTCTAATGCTTTGTTGACCATTTGTTTCAGCTCTAGTTGGTGCTCATGCTGTGTACAGTATGTAGACTGCATAACCTAAGTGTAAAGCATATGTTTATGCAATGCTATGAATAATGAGTACACTGATGTGCACTACCCTCTATTTGATGTGTTCTAGGACAAAAACATCATTTGCTATTCCAGAGGAACAAGCCCCAGGGACTATAGTTGATACAGTAGTAGCTATCGATCCTGATGATGATGGCTCAGTTGGGAGCCTACTCTTTGGTTTAAATACCCCTACAGAGTATTTCTCAATAAATCAAGGTAAGGAAATGGAATATATTGACACTGTGGCAAAACCAGCATGGGTGCTATTCTCAGACACAATGTGTGGTGGTCCACAACATCCCAATGGGGTCTCCACCCAATTACTCTATTTATTTATTTATTTGTTTGAATTTGGATAACTGAGTTGGCCAACTGCAACAACCAAGTCCCTTTTTCAGTGGTGACCCAAGGAACAAAATGTTCCAGTTACATTGATACACAATACATAGCGTAGTAAAGCATGCAACATTGGAAAATACATAGTTTTAGGTACGGTGTAGTGGAATGAAGTCAACAGAATAATATGTATCAAATATACATCATATTAACATCTTTATAGTCATCATATAGGTTCGTTCATATTAACAGCTTATATGCATCATGTAGATGTGTCATATCTGAGATATACCATTGAAAGGATGAAATATGAAAGACCTCAGTAGTCAAAGGGGGAAGGGGTTCCCCCTGTGACAAGGACAATAAAACAAGTCATCCAGATATTAGTAGCTGCAAGTGAGGTTTGCACGCACTAACATGGAGGTTTGGAACACCCACGTAGTCGCAGAATGGCATAGCTCCCGACACATACTATTATGCCATGCTGTGAGTCAATGAGTAGAAGCAGTGCTGTCTAGAATTCATCCCCCACTCACTCACTCACTCACTCACTCACTCACTCACTCACTCCTATTACCTCTGGGACCCCTTGGGCCAATCAGCTATACAGTTTCCATGGTCCGGTGCACATTCCCCTGTAGTCCAGTGGCTCCCCCACTCACTACCCCACATTGCTGCATTTCTTGACATCCTTTGGAACCTCCTTGCAAGCCATATTACCTTACCTCAGCAGCTTGATCATCTATGTGTTGCAAGCACCACTCCCTAGCTGCAGGTCTTTTTCCTGTCATACATTTCAACCCCTGTTGCTTTGCTGTTGACGTCCTATGGGCTGAGGGGGAAGGAGTCACAAGAAGCTGCAACATGTAGAGCAAAGCCATTCTTGGTTTGCAAATGGTCCTGAGGGACAGTTGTATGATGTCTCCTGCTACTTATCCTGCACAGTTGCAACATGTTTTGTGACCATGAAGGGAAGGGCTGCGACCTCTGTTGTGCCCATAACATAATGGGGTTGCGATGCCGCAGCTTCCACAAAGTGGTTGCAGCAAACATATTATGACAGCACTGTGTGTTAGTCCCCTTATATTTATATTATATAGTCCCTCACTTCAGAGCATTTCTGTTTATAACCTACTCCTGGGATTGTGAGCATAATAACTTGCACTGTATTACTGAATTGGGACACAGTCGTATGCTGTAAACGGCTCTGCTCATTATGTCCTGTACGACACCCAACATAATGTCAGTGCTTACATTTGGGATCGAGGGGTACTGTGGTCAGTGATTTATACTCTCACTTCTGTGCTACTAGACGTGTACACTGTGGCACAAGCAGTGAGCAACTCTGAAAGTTCAACAAGCATTTGTCAGTGCGGAATGTTTGCTTGTAGTGGAACAGATAAATCACTTACGTGATTTCAGCTGAGAACTGCAGCACCTCCTTTCTGCAAACCATTGTCTCTCATGCAGCACTGCGAGAGAAACAGAAAGAAAAAGCATTGCCAGGGCAACTGTACCAGACAGAGCTGGCGTTGGTGTTTGGGAGGCAGTGATGTGCTGACAAATTTTTAACAACCCCCGAGCTCCACACCCTGCCCTTCCATCCATCTCCGCCTCACATCCATGTTCCCCTCTCCCACTATTCTCACACTGCGGCTTCCTGAGTCCCATTTCTGCAGTACCACTGCTCTACAACAAAACTGCACCACCACAACGGTATGGACTGAAAAGAACCAGATACATTCAAATACATTTACTTGGCTCCAAATTACCTGAAAGTGTTTGCTGGTGTGTGCTTTTCAGATTATTGTCAGACAGCACTGAGCTCTTGCCTTTGTGACTGTCTCTCTCTCTTACCCTAACCACTACCCTGGCTTGACACCCACATTTCTCTCTTCTTCAATGGCAATTGCCCACCACAAGTCAACTCAGCTCTGATCCAGTCCTCTATTGAGACAGAACAAGGATGACGGTCCTGATCTCCAAATTAAAATAAGAACTTTCTAGACGCCAGCTTCCAGCCCCACACACATACCGATATTTGTATTCTTTGAACTTGTCAACATATTGTATGCACACATTTCATTGCACTTTGTGATATCCTTATCTTGGTATAATTGCCTGCATACATTACCGGTTTGTTGTTAATTATTGCTCTTCCTTTCTCCGTAATCAGAATTATGTAAAACAGGGTATCACTTGTAAATCAGCTTATGCTCAATGGGAATTGCATTATTCATGCTGCTGAATACAACTGTACCACCACTACAACATCACTTCACTAATTCATTTTCTCTTATTTTGCTGTTCTGTGAGAGTAGGGTGGGCATAGACTGTTTACCAGCCTTCTGTTCTGACTCTGGAGTCAGACTCCTGGACCATGGGTGGGGGAAAGGGGACAGCTGTCAGTCTGCCAGTCTCAAACAATGACTCAACTGGATGATTGGCCACTCAGTCTCTGGTAGTTGCACTACAATCAGTGTACCTCCCTCCAGTGGTGCTCCACTTCTTCGCACCCTGGTCCCTTCCTCACACCCAGACCCAAACACATACATCCAAAAAGATTGAAAGTTGTCCTCAGTCCTCTGAGTCCTGTGCTCTGATCAAGTCCTCCTCTTGCTGTCTTTCCTAGAACATAGAAACATAGAAATTGATGGCAGATAAGGACCACTTGACCCACCTAGCCTGCTCATTTTCCCTACCTCCTGTTACATTGCAGACCCTACTTAATTTCTAGCTTTACCTCCCCCTTCCTTACCACTAAGGTTCCCTTATGCCTATCCCATGCATTCTTGAATCTGTTACTACTATTGCCCCCACTGCCACCGCTGGGAGCTTGTTCCAGGCATCCACCACTCTTTCTGTGAAGAAGTACTTCCTCACATCTCCCCTGAGTCTACACCCTCTCCAGCTTCATAGCATGTCCCCTTGTTCTTGAGCATCTTTTTTTTTTTTTTAATTCTTCCCTCCTGAACCTTATTTATACCCATGAGGTCCTTCTAATGATGATGATGGGGCCAATGATTCCACAGTCTGATCAAAAAAAAAAGCGCTGCAGTATACTTATTACAGTGCTGATGAGGATGGCCTCCGCAGTCCTCAGCAGGTAGTCAATACACAGTTACAATGTTCACTCCTTCGGTCCAATTTTCAAAGCGGGACCTAGTGCTTGCATCAAGCCCTGCATCTAACCCTTTTTTTGGTACAACTGCACCAAACACCTTTGGTGCAATTGCACTCAATTTTGGTACAGTGGGCGCATTTGTGACACTTTACCAGATTTATGGCAGCTTGCACCAAATATTTGGCACAATCCCCATAAAATGGGTTCCTAGACTTGCCACAAGTCAGAAGAGAAAAAGGTGGTCTAACATGCAGCAATTGGTGCACGGGACAGAAAATCCTGATCGCCCATCGGGAAAATGTCTCAAGCTCCGTGTGCCATATGCTTGGTGCACTGGGGCTTGAGGCATTCTTGGCCATTGAAAATCGGGCCTCTTGTCTCTCAACCTCATGCCACATATAAGCATTGCTGACTGATTCAAAATGGCACTTTTGGCACCAAGATGCAAGTGCTGTTGGAGAATGGAGACTGGTCAGAAGTAGTGGGTGGCTGTCGGGTGACAGCACAGATCATGAACATGCAAGAAGGAGGCAAGCAGCAGCCAGCAACCAATAGAAAGTCCCAGGATTTGTCTGATTGGGGCTTTAGCTTAAAAAAACTTCACTCAGTGCCTAACCTTGGCAATGGCATGCACAGTCACACACCATACTTCCATCACTGCCAGTGCCTCTTGTGTTGTAACCCAGTACACCCCTCAGTTAGCACCACTCTAGTCACTCATGTCACTGTGGAAGGACACATGATTGTTCACTACAAGTAATTACTTTAAATTACTTTTAAGTGCTGGCTGCTTGAGGTGAGGCAGGCAGGAGAGTAAGAGAGAGTCACTATAGGAACTGTACTGACCAGAGCCAGTGTAGCTGTTTGGGTGGGTAGATGGGAGGGAGAGTCAGAGCAACTGTCAGAGGCATGCATGGGGGAGTGACCCTGGCCCTGACCCCCCCCTTGTCAACCACACCTCCTCCTGTAAAAGACTTTGCTGTGCTGCTGAACTCCTTGCCACTCGTCCTCCAGGCTCCAGCAAGTAAAAATAGTCACTTGTTTGCTGCAGCGTGCAACTAGTGCTGAGGGCTGACTGATTCTGTAACAGCTGTGGACTCCACCACATTCATTGTTCAACTCAGAACTCAGGACAGGAGGTCAGGAGCTCTCAGAGAGAGAGAGATGAGGACAAGAACTGCATCAGACAACAGTGCTACTGTTGTGCTGCAGTGGTGGATGGATTGTGGCAAGGTAGGTCAGATGCAGGCACTTGCACAGCTCATCATCTTAGCTGCTATCTTGCTTCCATTTTTTTTGTTCCTTGGCTCCAGACATCTGGATCTGCTTGCATCATGGTCAGGGCTCCTACCCTGTGCAACACTGGTAGGCCGCAGCTACCCTCGTCGGATGATCTCTGTTCACCTTCAGTTCATATGGAGCTCCCCAAAACTGGTATAGTCTGACCCACACTGACCTGATGAATCTGAATTGTCTTTGTCATTTTACTTTTTACATCATGAATTGCTCATGAGAAGTCAGCACTTCATGATGTAAGTAAAAAGGCATCTCAGATTTGAAGTGCAAGCAATAAAGAGATATCCGACCTGTGATTGCCTGGTCCCATACTACCTATGTCTTAAACTTGGGTAGGGTATTCTTGTCAATAAGGTGGTGTATGATTGGAGGGTGGGTGGTGCCACTAGACACCAGGGTATACAGTATCTATATGGGGATGGGGATTAGAGGACGGGTGCCACCAGACAATAGGGAATACAGTATCCTTTGACAGATGGGGACTTGTGGGCATGGGGTGCCACTAGCCATCAGGGATGGCATGCTGCTTACATTGACAGGTGATTGGAGGCTGGGTGCCACTAGACACCATGGTATACTGTGTCCATACAGGACAGGGACTGGAGGACGGTGGTGTCACTGAACACCTAGGAATACCGTATCCTTCTGGGGATAGGTATCAGTGGTCAGGGGATGCCACTAGCCAGGAGGGATGGCGTGCTTTTCATGCCGACAGGTGATCAGAAGGTGGGGATGCCACTGGACAAATGGTATGATATGATATGATTGATATGATATGATATGATATGATATCTTCAATCAGGACTTGTGATGTTCTGTTTATACAGATTTATGTTTTGGGGTGAACATGTTTGGGAATTTGTACAAAGTGCTTGTGACTTTGAAATCTGTGACTAATTTTGCCTTTTTTTACAGTTACAGTACTTGTTAGGGAGTGGTGTGTTACTACTCACTGAGCCCATAGCTTTACATTACAGCCTGTATGTAATGAAAAAGTTTGATGCACAGTTTGTTTTTGCTTTTTTGGGAGGCACTTGCTCATCAAAAGTGAAAACAATTGAATTTTCTGCCTGTTTTGCTGATTATAGTAACATCTGAAAAGGTATCTATAAATGAAACACCACTCATTTTTAAATATTTTTGTGCTGAACAACATTCATGCTCCCAGTAGCATGCTATCATTTTTAACTTTAATGTTATTTGCAATTCTTCCTCAAGAAAGTGAAAAAATATTGACTTTTCTATGTTTCTTTTCCTGATTATAAAAACAGAGAAACATAGATATTGATGGCAGATAAGGACCGCTTGGCCCACCTAGTCTGCCCATTTTACCTAAATACTGTAACACTACAGACCCTACTTGATATATGGCTTTACTCCCATTTCCCTACCTCTAAGGTTTCCTTATGCTTATTCCATGCATTCTTGAAGCCTGTTACCATTTTTTGCCCCTACCACATTTGCTGGGATGTGGTTACAGGCATCCACCAAACTTTCTGTGAAGAAGTATTATCTCACATCTGTCCTGAGCCTCCCCCTCCAGCTTCATAGCTTGTCTCCTTGTTCTTGAGCACCTCTTCCTCTCAAAAATACTTCCCTCTTGAACCTTATTTATATCCATGAAGTACCTGAAAGTTTCTATCATATTCCCCCTCTCCCTTCTTTCCTCCAGGGTGTACATATTGAATTCCTTCAGTCTCTCCTCATAGGGCTTATGATGCAGACCTTGCATCATTTTGGTTGCCCTCCTCTGGATGCCTCTACCCTGTCTATTTCCTTCTGGATATGTGGTTTCTAGAACTGGACATAGTACTCTAGGTGAGGACTCACCAGTGATCTAAACAGTGGTAACACCACACCTCTGGTTCTGCTGGTGATACCTCTCCCTATGTAGCCTAGCATCCCACTAGCTCTCCCCACTGCCTTGTTGCACTGTCTGGCCACCATTAGGTTAGCAGATATGATTACCCCAGGTCCCTTTCCTTTTGGATGATGGCTAATACCACCCCCAACCCCATTTTGTACTCCACTCCTGGATTTCTGTGCCCCAAGTGCACGATTTTGCACTTCTCCGCAATGGGACTTAGCTGCCACATCCTTGATCACTCCTGTAGCTTTCTTAGAGCTCTATCAATTTTTTTCTACTCCGCCCTGGAGTGTCTACCCTATTGCAGATTTTAGTGCAATCTGCAAAAAGATGTACCTTCCCTTCTAGCCCCTTCTGCGATGTTGCAAATAAAAACATTAAAGAGGACTGGCCCCAGTGCTGATCCCCGTGGCACCCTGCTGGTCACCCTCCCTACCTTGGAGTGAACTTCGTTTACCACCACTCTGTCTCCTGTTCCCCATCTGATTTTTCACCCAGTTTACTACCTTTGGACCCTCTCCCAGGCTTTTCAGCTTGTTTACAAGTAGTAAAAATGTTATTTTGAGATTTTTCAGAAAAGGATAACCCAGTTGAGCAGGGGCTAATTTTTAATGGGATACCAAAACATAAAACATATGAATAGTTGCACAGAATACATACATTAATACAAATATAATATGCACAGTATTAAACAAGTATCAAAGATAACAAAAATACATAACAAGCATAAAATATTTTTCAATTAGTTACAGCATGCTTTAGGCATTTCAGCACTTTTTACAAACCAAGTTCTTATATGATTCCAAGATGGAAGAGAAATTGACTTTCTCAAGTGGCCTGGCAGTCTATTCCATAATTTAGGAGCCGAACAAATAAATAATGAATCGCCCTTTACAGTTCTCATAACAGGCACTTTAATACCTTCCCTAGCTATCCTGAATTCTATCATATCTGATAGATAAGTAGGCACCTTATTAAGGTTGCACTTAGAAATCAAATGCATCAAATGAATGTTAGGGCACTCAGATAAAGTAATCCAGTGCAGATTTCCATAAAGAGTACAATGATGTAAATTTCTTGGGGCATCTAAGACATAGCTAGTGTATCTATTATAAAGAATATCTAAGTCAATGTAGCAGATTCTTAGTTGTATCCCTAAATAAAATATCTCCGTAATCAAATAAAGGAATGACCATTGAACTAACAAATTGTAATCTGATGTCTTGGGGATATATTTCCTATGTTTACATAAAATATCTAACTTTATACTCAATTTCTTGGTTAAGTAATCAATATGGGTATCCTACTTACAGCTGGGGTCTACCCAAACTCCTAGATATTTATACGAATGGACATGGTTAAGGTGGCAATTCTCTAACATATTTAAACTCAGAATTTGTTTAGTTATGTCCATATTATTACTAAAGAACATGACCTGGGACTTTGAAGAGTTCATTATCAAGCCATGCATATAAAAATAATTCTGCACTCTATCAAAATCAGCTTGTAATTTTTCCTGTATTTGAGCAATAGAATGTCCTTCAAGGTATAAAATAGTATCATCAGCATACAAGTGTTGCTGGACATCCCTTAACAAGTACCTGACATCACCTGTATATAAATTAAACAGTATGGTTCCCAACACCGACCCCTAAGGGACCCCTGTTTTTATGGTCAGATAACTAGATTTGAAGGTATCATTTAATGTTACTCGCTGTTGTCTTCCAGTCAGGTAGCCATGGAACCACTTTAGGGTCTCCTGGCTGAGGCCGACAGAACAAAGCATGTTGAGCAATACACCATGCTTCTGGGTGTCAAAAGCTTTTGACAGGTCGATGAATAAGGCCCCAACCATGAGACCCTTGTCCATGGCCACTTGAATGTCAGGCACAACTTTCACTAGAGCAGTCGTTGTGCTGGGACAGAAAGTCTCCCATGTGGAATGGTGTTGAAGGCCTTACTGAAATCTAGGGAGGCCACATCCACCACTCTACCCTGATCTAATTCCCTGGTCACTCGGTCAAAGAAATCTATCAGATTTGTCTGATGTGATCTGCCCCCGGGGAAGCCCTGATGGCTTAGATCTTGTAGGCCATTGGATTTGAGATATTCCACAAGCCTTTCCTCTCATAATGATGCTATTAATTTCCCCACCACTGAAGTCAGGCTGACTGGCCTGTAATTTCCAGTCTCTTCTTTGCTCCCACTTTTGTGAAGTGGGACTACATCTGTCCTCCTCCAGTCCTCTGGAACCTCTCCTGTCCCCAGTGAGTGGTTGAACAGGGCTGTAAGAGGTGCAGTCAGCACCTCACTAATCTCCCTCATTATCCTAGGATGCAACACATCTGGCCCCATTGCCTTTTCCACTTTCAGATTTGTGAGTTCCTTCAGGACTGTCTCCTCTGTAAATGGACTACTGTCTACCTCCGTTCCTTTGATGCTCCTGGCACTTATCTGTGGTCCCTCACCATCCCCTTTCTGTGTGATCACTGAACAAATGTATTTATTCAAGATGCCTGCTTCTTTCTGGTCCCCCTCCATGCACTTCCCTCCTTCACTCCTAAGCCTCCTCTGGTCTTTCTCTTTTCGCTTACATACCTGAGAAATAACTTGTCCCTTTCTGTAATGCCTGGTCCAGTTTCTCCTCCATTTGCACCTTAGTATTCCTAATTACTCTCCCTGCCTCCCTGTTTCTCCGGTCCTGATACACCTGTCTATCCTCTTTTCCCTGTGTCTCATTATACGTCCTAAATGCTAACTTTTTTGCCTTTATCTTCCTGGCTGCCTCTTTTGAGAGCCATAGTGATCTCTTTTTCCTCCTCCTTTTGTTTACTTGTCTGATACAAATGATTTGTTGCCTTCTCTATCCCTCATTTTAGATTTGCCTACTGTTTCTGCATTTCCTCCAAATCCTCCTTCCCACCAATGTCTCCCTGAGACATTCCCACATCTTTTTAAAATCAGCCCTTCTGAAATCCAGGACCCTCGCCTTTGTGTGGTTTGAGTCTATCACAGTACTTATATTGAACCACACTGTACGGTGACCAGTGGTCTCCAGGTGGCCACCCACTGTGACATCTGCAACACTGTCCCCATTGGTGAGTACAAGTTCCAGTATTGCCCCTTTGCAAATGGGTTCATTTACTATTTGCCTGAGGAATGCCCCTGCAGAGAGTCCAGGGCACCCTTGCTCCTAGCTGAAGCTGCAGCTAGGATGCTCCGCTCTACATCTGGCAAACTGAAGTCCCCCACCAGCAGCACCACTCCCTTGTTTTACCATCTTTTGGATGGCTTCCACCAGGACCTTATCCAACTCCCTCTTGCCCCCTCCCCCATGTTGGAGGCCTGTAGATCACACCAGTGTGAATAGCAATTTCCTTCCCTGTTTCTAGGGTCACCCACAGTACCTTCACCTCCCCCTGATTTCCTTGTATCTCAGTAGCTTTTATGCTATCCCTCTCATGAAGAGCCGCTCCTCCCCCTTTCTTTCCCAACCTGTCCTTTCTGAACAGAGTGTATCCTGGTATGGCTGTATCCCAATCATGGTTCTCATTGCACCACGACTCAGTAATGGCAACAATGTCCAGGTCAGCCTCTGCTATGATGGCCTCTAGGTCCAGTATTTTGTTTCCCAGACTTCGAACATTTGCACACATGGCCTTCCAGAATCTGCTACTACCCTGTTTGCCAACATCCTCTGTCCACTTTCATCTTCTTTCCTTACCCCTTCCACTCTCATTCTCATCTCTCTTCACTTCTCCCATATTGTTTCTTTTGCTGTTGGGTACCCTTGGGGTTTTCTTTCCTTTAGAAGTCTCCGTACTGCATACTTTAGTTGGGGGGGGCAGTTTGTGTCTGTCCATTTTCTTCTGCCACCCTCCTCAGCTAGTTTAAATACTCACCAATGTAACATTTAAACCATTTATTGAAAACTGAGGTTCCCCTCCTGGATGGATGCAGGCCATCTCCCCAGTGCAGGTCCTCATCTCTCCCGGTGGGACCCCAGTCCACAATGTAGCAAAACCCCATCTCTCTGCACTATTCTTTCAACCACGTGTTGAAGCTCTTGGTGTGGAGTACCTTATCTTCCCCCCTGTCATAGAGAGGTATCAACTCAGAAAAGCAACTGAGCATGCTACCTACCTCAGACCCCTCCCCAACTCCCCTGAACTCGTCTTGCACTATCCTAGCCTCATCCCTAGCCAGGTTATTGGTCCCTAGGTGAACAATGACATCCAGCTCTTCCTCCTGTCATGCCTGCCTAGTGATTTTTAGGACCTGCTTCCCGTTGCTCTGAGCAGTGGTGCTGTGTAGGCACCTAACCTCCCTCTCCCCCTCCCATCCTGTTCACAGATCTATCGCCCTAACAATTTAGTCCCCCACCAAGAGTTGCATTCTCCTTCTCCTCCAGGGTCCTCATCCACATTCCTTAGAGTCTGCACTACAGAGGACCTCCACATCCTCCCTTATTACTACAGTGGGTGCCTCTGTAGGACAGTCCTGCCCTGCCAGAGTGGTGAAGGAGTTGTGTAGTGGTACCAAGCTGGGGATGTGCCTCTGGTCCATCACCCTTACTAGTGCTGTGCAGAATGAGGAATTCCACTGGTGAAATTAGTGCTGAATGACCATTCTGCTGGTGGAATTTCTATCTGAATTTTGCTGGTTCTTCTGAGAAATTTCGCATGCTGCGATCCACGGAATGATAGTCCACGGCACAGCATTTTTTTCTGTGGAAAATTATTCCACAAGTAACTTATCCAGCCATTCTTTCCCTGGTTTCTAGTGCCCCCTCCCAACAATCGTTGACATGAAAATAAAATCTAGTGGCCCCCCCCCCCGCCGATCACTGACTAATTCCTTTCCCTGGTCTGATCGCTGGCCCCAGTAAAATAAATAAATTGATTTCCAATTTCCCTGGTGTCCAGTGGTCCACGGCTGTGGCTGGCTCTAATTAAAAATAAAAGAGACTTATTCTCCTTGGAATCTAGTGGGCCCTCCTCCCTATCCTCGATCCCCTGTAATTAAAAATGTATATTTCTTCCCTGGTGTCTATTGGAGCCCCTCACCCCCTACCCCTGCCGGTGGCACCCCACCACCTCTCCCCAACTCCGCCCCCAGTTGGCAACCAGCACATCCCTTCCTCTCCATCATGGCCAGCCACCAGACTGAGCTACAATGAATTAATGCATGTTTGTACAAGCATGCTCTCATTCAGTGACAAAACAGCTCTGTGGGGGGACATGCTGTGGGGGTTGGAGATGAGAGCAGAGGACTGTGCCGGTCACTGGTGGGGGTTCATGATGGGGAGAATGACATGGTGGACCCCTCAGAGGGGGTCCACAGCACCACCGTTTCCCCCATCATGACTTCCCACCTGTGACCGGCACAGTCCTCTGCTCTCATCTCCAATCCCCGAGGCCAGCTCCTGGCAGAGCTGTTCAACTTGTCAATGAATGAGCATGTGCTTGTATAAGCACACCTCATTCATTGTATAAGTAGCTCAGTCCAGTGGCTGGCCATGGTGAGAGGGTGGACTGTGCAGGTCACTGGCTGTGGGGTCAGGTTGGGGGAACGGGGTGGTGAGATGCTACCTGCAGGGTGTGGGGTCCATCGGGACATCAGGAAGGGATCAGGATGGGGGCAGCTAGACACCAGGGAGAAAAATACTTTTTTTTTTTATTAGAGCCAGCCCCAGCTGGGCATCTGGGAAAGTGAACGGGGTCTGCTAGACACCAGGGAGGGAACTAAAACTTAGGGGATTGGTATGGGGAGACCAATGGACACCAGGAAAATTGGAAATTAATTAATTTTACTTGAGTCAGCGATTGGTGGGGGCACTAGACACCAGGGAAAGGAATTTGCCAGATATCGGCGGGGTGGGGGGGACCACTAGACATCAGGGAATTTTATCGGGCAGCGATGGGGGGTGAGGACTTAGCCAGCAGAAGTTTCTACGGACTGGAGTTTCCATGAAAAAAACATTCCACGATCATTTCTGCAGAAAACATGAAACGTTGCAGAAATACTCATTCTGCATGAAATTCCACCATTTTGTTTGCAGTGAAATTCAGCAAAATTTCTGCGGAATTTCAAAAAATCCATGAAATTTCATTTCACCGGAATTTGAAAATTCAACACAACACTAACCCTTCCTTTTCGCGAGTCCACTGTAGTCCAGCTACTCCTCCTTCTTTTAATCCTTTGAGGCCACAGCGGCAGACCTGGCCTGCATGGGAGAGGAGGCACCCTGAATCCTAGTCAACTCGGTCTAAGGTCTAGCAACCTCCCACCTCAGCCCAGAGAGGAGCATGCTGTTGGGGCTCTAGAAAGTCTAACTGAAGACTGCCACCACACAGCCACTGCACTGCCCTACTCCCAGCATATCTATGTGCTGCCATGCCTGTTTTCCTGTTTTGCTTTCCTTTAGGCCCTCTTTTACCCCTTCCCTTGATTGTGTGTTTTACCTATACCCAAACTATTGCTTGACCCTAACTCACCTCTATCCTGCCTGTCTTTGTTTTGCTCATTTTAAACCCTTATTTACTCCCGCCCTTGATAAGGTGTTTCACCTCTACCCAAACTATTGATTCTAACTGCAGACCTTAACTCGCCACTACCCTACCTATTTATGCATATGCAGTTACAGGAATTTAAACAGGAAGCTTACCAAACACTCTGGTGTCCTGCTTCCTCCTTCCTTACTCCTTCACTGTTCCCTTTCTTGTCTGTTTACAGTAGCTACAGAGTGACCAGCCACCGGATGCCTCATTGCGCTGTGACTCCAGTGGGCACACTCCTCTGTGCTGTCCTTGTCTTGGGGATCCTTAGCACGGGGGCCTCTGCACGGGGGTCCACTTGAAAGTACCTTCCTAAATAATAGCCATGAGCTGATTGGATTGTAGTGTAACCCGTAGATTGGTACTTCTGAAGGTTAGGGGCATGTCAGCTACTCTGACTGGCTGCCTCCTATCCCTTTGAAGCTTCAGTGTTCCTGTCCTGCAGTCAGACCAAAACCAGTAAGTTGCTCTTTTAGAGGAGTGTCCCTGGAACCAGTGCTCCTTCCCCATGTAGCTCCAATCCCACAGAGAGTTGTCTGGTGGTCGGGTGGTTGCTTGGTGGTTTTAAACCCTGAGGCCACTTCCTGGTTGGTAATGGAGCCCATGGATTGGTGCTTCTGAGGGTTAGGGGTGTGTCAGCTGCTCTAATTGATTGCCTCCTATCCCCTCGAAGCCCCAGTGTTCCTCTCCTGCAATCAGACCAAAACCAGTAAGTTGCTCTTTTGGAGGAGTTCCCCTAGAACCAGCGATCCTTACCCATGTAGCTCCACTCCCATGGATCTAAAAGGAATCTATAAATGAAGCACCACTAATTTTTTTAATATTTTTGTGCTCAACATCTTTCATGCTCACAGTAGCATGACACATTTATTCATTGAAAGAGTGAACAAAATTTAATTTTCTGCTGTTTTGTGCTAATCGCACTTCCCTGATTTCAGTGCTGCACTTTGCTATTGCAATGTCATCAGCATTGTGAAGGCTGCGCTCTGATCAGCTCAGTATGCATTGTGACCTACCCAACTTTGCAAGATAATGTTGCAATAACTGGTGACCCCCTATAATGAATGGATATACAGACTTGATAAATGCATAATAACCAACTGAATTCTGTAATAACTCAATGGGGGTTATTATGACATGTTCCACCTTGTGATTTTACTTCACTGAAGCATGAAAGAATGCACAGAAACTGGAGACCAGTTTGTCACTCTCTATCCCCACAACAAAACCCATCACCACACTTACATTTTACATTTCTATCTTTGGGGAAACTGTTTATATTGCAGAAGCCACCCAAAACACATTTCTTAATAAAATAAAAAACCTGAATCCAAAGCTGCTCACTATGGTAGCTGCTCAGGGACATGCTCATTCTGAACAAATATAGCTTATTGGTTTTCTTTATAGAAACCTTGCACCAGTTATTATAAACAAACTCTGGCCAGAGCTGATAGGTCTGCAGGAGAGGAATCTGGGTTACAAATATTGAAAAATGTTTTTTTTAAATATTTTTCCACCAAATTTTCAACACAGCCTTGTGATGACCCTGCCTCATAAAGAAGGCAGAGAAAATGTTTAACTCCTGGCCTAAAGGTGTTATCGTGCAGGAACTGCAAAATCAACTTTTGGGCTGCAAACACATATTTTGGGCAGAAGTTGAAAAATGATAGCTGTCACATTCATGAGTTGCAGTACCAAAATGCCTATGTTGAAAATTTGTGGTAAAAATATTGAATATTACCAAAGTTATGAGCCTGCATTCAACACAGCCTCATAACTTAATAGGTGAACATATTAGAATCATAGAACACAGGAATGTACAAAGTATAATACCACCCCATATTAAATTTATTCAGGGCCAGGGAATGCATTGCTAGTCTTTTTTTGGGCATTGAAAAAGTTTCACTTGGTCCACAGGGAGGAAATTTGGATACAGCTTTATTTAATCAAGCCCTAAATATATTGATATCAGGGCAGAGATGGGGTTAGGGTGTGCTCAGATGGAAGTGAGGATAAGGTCAAGAAAATTTATTGTGATACTGTACTCTATAAAGACCCTGCCAAAAGAATGCAATACTTATGTCAAGCAGAGAAACGGCAGCTTGGCATAGCTGCTGAATTCTTTGGTGCGGACTTATACTGCAGCAAGTTAAATTGTGTCGGTATTCATTTTTGAGTGGGGGATTATGAAACATGTCAGATGGTTATCAATTCTGACCCACCTTTTTTTCTTCCTTGATGACAAAACTGCTGCTTTAAGAAAATGGGCTCTGTAGACCATTATGATCCATTATATTTTCAATAACCCCAATTTTTTACACCATGTGGGTCACTGTCCCACATAGGAAGGCTGGCCTTCTCACTCCTTTCTGAGTGCAGACCAAGCCCCCTTTTTGTGTTGACTAATCCACCCCATCTGCCTCTTGCTTAGTAGCAGTGAATTTATGTAGCATGTTTTTAGTTCTGCAGATTTATATAGGCACGTAAGATGCCCACTGACATCCTTTGTAAGCTTCCCTCTATCGGTTTCTTCATATTTCCTCCAGTGTTTACATTTACTGCGGCAGTAAAGAGAATGTGTGCAGTACTAAAAATAAAAACAAATTTGCTGGTGGGCTTTCTGTTTAGATATCACTGTTAAGGAGAAGCCACAGTTTCAAAACAGGAATACCTGGAAGGCTCTAACGGATAATATCCACATTTATGTTTACTAGTAGTTGTTACCGTCTTCTCCCTGTAGAACATCACGCTGAGATGGGACATGATCTCAGTCTTCCCATTCTTAAGGGTATTGACAGGATTAAGCATATGGATACGTTCTCCAGCAGGACACAGGAACATGGTCTGAATTTCACAGATGGCAAGTTTAGGGGTAACATTAGGAAGCATATTTTGTCCCAGAAGGTGGTGACCTTCTAAAATTACCTGCCAATAGAGACTGTGGACATGAAGACAGTGGCGTGATCTCCAGTGTTGTCCATCCCTTAGCTTTTTCCAGCACTGAAACCATCAATGTGAGAACCCTGCACTGTCCCTGTCCTCGCTGTACTTACCCATTGTCACTGGGTGTGGGATTTCCCACAAGAACTTTAGACTCAGGCAGTCAATAAGGTGCTTAAAAAATGCTCAGGAAGCAGTTCTCATTTTATTAAATGAGAAAGGTTTTAACAGAAAAATAAAGAAGGTTAGTTTTGCCACACAATGGTAGTGTGAGAGCACCATCTCATAAGTTCGTACACCTCTCCTGGATGGTTCTTCACTGACCACCCTATCTAAATTAACACTCCTAGTGGTAGACTATTATACTAATGACATGATGACATCCCATACCTAGGATCTGCCCACATTAAGCCCCTTAACTTAAACATATCCCGTCTGAGGCTCATAACCCAGCCTATACAGAAAGAAATGGGTTATTTCTAAACCTTTGTTACCAGAGGGTCCAACATATATAAAAATAATAAATCTCTTGCATGGACACATATGTGTAATACTATTAGGAGCTTAATTACCTGTAGCACCTCCTCTGGATGGTGACCTCCTATTTTATTTTAGCATGAAACAGGCTATTTTTCTAGCTCACTCAGCAAGCAGCCAAGATCCTTTTAGTACTAAAGGGGGACAGAAAGGGGGTCTCTGAGCAGCGACACAAAACAGTAGGTTTGTCTATTGCCAAAAGACAAAAGAAAAAGACAAATTAAATGCTGAGATCCTTAACACCTATAAATGCACTTAATACCTTTTTATTATTCCTTCTATGTTCATTTCTCTACTGCCTTTCTCTAAGGTCATTAATTCCAGTTTGATACATTTCCTATAACTGCATTTTATATGTTTTTTGAGTTTGGCATAGCCTTATCATTTTACAAGTGCTGCAGAACTTTATTCTTGCAGATAATACTCTGTGTACTCAGGTACTTTATGCATTTTATTCAATAGCAGCAGAGCACTTTAAGGAGGCAAGGGTGGACCCTCAGCTTCCTAGCAGGGCAGCCACCCTTGACAGGGGTTACCCTGCCACACCCATGTGGATAAACAGAGGGCTTCAGCCTCTACTGCTGTCAGACTGCCACCTTTCATCAGAACTATATCTATCACAGTGCAGAAACCCTGGACGGTCTGTTCTACATTGCATCTTCCCTGTGGATTTATAGAGGGCTTCAGTCTCCAGTGGTGCCAGTCCCTTACTGATCACTGGTCACACACTGTACCTGTCACTGTAGATAAACAAACGGCTTTAGTCCCTAGTTCAGACAGTCCCTCACCATTCACCAGGACTAAATGCAGACAGTGTGGAAACCAAGCACTGTCCCTTCCTCCACACTGTAGCTGTCTCTGTGGATTACCAGAGGGTTTGAAGCTCCAGTGGTGTCAGTCCCTCATCTCTTACCAGCACTAAATCCATCACAGTGTGGGTAAGTTTGCACTGAGCCTGCCCCACATGGTACTTGTGGATAAACTGAGGATGTTATCCACTTTTTACTGGCACTAAATTCATCACAGTGGGTGACTAGGTGGGGGGGGGGAGCCTGCATTGTACATGTCTCTGTGGATAAAGAACAAGCTTTAATTTATTGTCCAGTGCTGTCTGAGCTGTACATTTTATAAGCATTAAATACATCAGATTGGAAAAGTCAGCAGTGAACCTGATTCTGTGGATAAACAGAGGTGTTGTAAGCCCCCACCTTTTACTAGCACTGTATAGCAAATATAGAAAGGTTGAATAGAAAAAATATAAAAAACAGAAGAAAATGGTCTCAGATCCAATAAATGCCAATAGGAACAAGGGGTTAAAACTTAGTTTGTCTGTAAGGGGGAGGAAGTGGTTGAGCAAAGCTGGAACTGGGCTGTCTGCTTAATGAGACCCTGACTGCTTCAATGCGTCAATAAGGGAAATTCTAGTGTTCTTCAATAATGAGTTAACCCCTAGGCTGCTGAAAGAACTAGAATGAATCTATTTGATTGAGCTGGACAGATGCTCAGTCTGCAACACTGCAAGGGTTAAATTGAGGGGATACATAACACATCAGCTTTAAAAGGTTGTTTTTTTTTTGTATATCCTGAGAAGTTGGGAGGCACAGTATCATCCTCCCTTCCTTCAGATGCCTTTAAGACAGAGCAGCAAATAGTAAAAATCAGAGGGGGAGCGCACTATTTTGCAGTTGTGAATGGATACTTCCAAAAGTCCAAAAAGGAAGATCCGTAGTAATCTAATTTTTAGGGCTAATGCAAGAGGGCTGCAGGCTCTGCCTACCTGCAGCCCTAAAAATAATGCCTGTGCAAGGTTTGTCTTATAAGGATTTTTTACACACCCTCAGTGTATGATAACATCATAAACCCCTTGAGCTTCACTCTTGGGGTTTATATATTATCACAAACCTTGGGTGTGTGAAAAATCCTCATACACACCTGCACAGACATTATTCTCTATATCGTGCCATGTTTGGCCATTGTGACATACATTACTTTGCAAGGTAATATTATCTTGGTATGTTGGGTCAGAATAACACTTTCATCTTGCTATTTATCCAAACACATATGTTTTATAAATACACACACACACACACACAAATACATGTATAACACACACACACACATATATCTGTTATATGAATGGGGGACAGTTAGATACATGATTCATCTATATGAGTGTTGTTTGACCAGGGTAACATCATGAGTGTCATAAGCAGTAAGCAGTGAATTATGCACTTGGATAGTATGAAAAAGTTTTTTGTAATGAATTCATATACTGGCGTGGGTTAACTAGATTTTGGTAGTTGTTATAACATTGTTGAAAGTTCTGCCACAAGTATTTTATGCCCTGTATTTCATTGAATGTGGCAGGGTCACTGCAGTTTTTTAGTTATATACCTTTAAATGTAGCAAATAAATGTGGCTCAAGTATGCTGCAAAATTTGAATATTCGCAAAAGTCCTCCATTGTAGATGTGAGACTTTCACGTAAATACCTGCAGAACTTTCACGAAAGTTCACAGAAGTTTCATGAATGTTCCATGGCTAAGATGGCAGAAAAACTTTAAAAACATATTTCTGGGCATCCTGATGAAAAACTAATACCAGGGTCATGTTCCTAGGGCCCCGATTAGCTAAACTCAATGTTGGTGTTTACCTAGTGGCAGTATTTTTTGAACTACAATGTTTTTTCTGCCTCGCTAACCAAAAACAAGATGGCAGCAGCACAAAAGTACCAAACCCATTTGCAAAAGTAAAAAGTGCTTTTGCGAAAGTAAAAAGTGCTTTTGCACAGTACATATATTTTTTCCCATAGGCCATAATGGAAAACTTTAAACTTTAATAACTTTTGAATGGATTAATATTTTTTCACCAAACCTTGAAAAGGCACTTCTCTGACCCCAGTTCACATACAACCTGAAACTTTCAGATCAGATGGGCAAACCGCTTGGGCTGTAGAGATGAGCAAAAATTTGCCAAAAATGGCCAACAAAGTGTTGTTCTGTAATTATTTGGCACTCCGCAGCTCCACAAATGCACATCTGGCCAGAATGTAACTTGCCAGATCCAGAGATCTAGGCCAGCAGACAGCACGTGCCAACTTTCAGGCAACTCGGTTAACCAGTTGCAAAGTTATTAAAGTGGGTTTAACATAGAAGTGGCTACTCAACCCTAACTATACCTGCACTACCATGCAGGTATAATATATTCATTCCAAAAAACTCTGTTAATGCATCAGTTTGGGTTTCTATTACAGCAACAAAAGTCCATAAATTCTATGTTAGGGTTACAAACCCTACCACACCACCCCCACTCTCACACCCTCAACACAGTAATAGGTGTCGGGATGTGCCTTGGGGTCATCAGCCCTAACTCTCACCCCATTCCATGTGCATACAAGTTGACACAGTACAGTATAGGAGAACTGGGTGAGAGTTGGACCTAACAACCCCAAGGCACACCCCAATGTCTGTTGGTGTTTGGAGGGTGAGGGTGGGGTAGTAGGGTCGGTAATCCTAACATCAAATTTCTTGACTTTTGTCACTGTAATAGAAACCCTAAGTGATACATTAACATAGTTTTTTTTTCAATGAAATTCCCTTCTTTATGAGATTGTATAATAGTATTCTTATTTTAATGTGGGAGCGCAGGGTCCTGCGTTCCAATCCCACAGTAGATGCGCATATGTATGTAGGTGTGGAAGTACAGGGCCCAGATGTGTCAAATGACAGTGACTAAATTGTCAGCATAGCCATCTTATTACCCCCACCTCATGTACCCCAGTACAGAGTAATTGTGAAATACTAAGCAAAACATAATTATGTTTAACTGCAACACCATTCTGCATTCTGTGAAAACACATTTTGGGCAGGATGTGGGAAATGACAGCTGTACTATTCATGAGGTGGTATGAAAAATGGCTATGTTGAAAATTTGGTGTCAGAATGTGGAAAAAGTGCCAAAGTTCTGTGCTTGTGTAGAATTAATTCAATGGACACACGTAACTTGGGCTTTTTGAGGATTTTTTGCATCAGATTGTCAGCATGGCCTTTTTGGGACCTCACCTTATTAACAATGGCACTTTAATTTTGTTAGTCAGCCCTGAAAGGTGATTTCACACAGTGTACGTGCCATTCTGCACCACAGTAGTGAAAACACATTTTGGGCAGGATGTGAAAAATAACAGTTGTATTGTTCATGTGTGTAAAAATGGCGATGTTGAACATTTGGAGTCAAAATATTGTAAATTTTCAAAGTTATGCACCTGTGTAGAAACTGCACAACTCATGCTCATAACACGGCTTTTCTGGGGACTTTTTTCAACAAATTTTCAGTACGGGCTTTTTGGGACCCCACTTCATGATCACTGGCACTGTTGTTCTGTTAATTGATCCCAAAAGGTGATTCCGTGCAGTGACCACGAAATAATCTTTCGGGACTGAATAACGAAATTACAGTGCAGTGTTCATGAAGTGGGGTCCCAAAATACCCAGGTTGAAAAGTTAGTGCAAATATACCTAGAAATGGCTGAGATATCAAAATAAGTTAAAAATGTCATTGACAGCCTTTGGACAGCACTTAATCTCGATTCTTACGTTTACGGTTTGGCTTTGAACAGTCTAGACGTGTCTCGGTCCACAGAAGATGACAGCTGCTGACCTCCAATGGCAAATATTGAGCAAGGGGGGATGTGGGGTGGTGGGTTGCTCAATGGGAGTGTCAGGATGGGGGATGGGAAGACAACGAGGGACTGTTTTCTTTTTCACAGAATTTTTAAATAATAAAAAGATGTCTGGGGATTGTTTTCTTTTTTAGGTATAGTTTTTATAAATAAACATTTTGGGACACTGGGGATGGGCTTCCCAGTGTCCAATTGTACTGGTGGGGGGAGTATGAGATAACTGGGGACATTGGGAGTAGGCTCCCCAGTGTCACAACTTGGGAGGGCTGCTGCTGACATGGAGATTGGGCACCCCATTGTCAGAAATGGACAGATTTCTTCTGTTGGGAACACTGGGAGTGGGCTCCCTAGTGTCCCACAGTGGCGGGGGTAATCAAGTGCCAAAATGGGGATTGGGCACCCTGATGTTGGCAATAAAAGTTATTTTTTACATCAATATTCCTATTTTCAGCTCCCGAAGTAGGATCTTAGATAGCATGGAAAGGGTGCAGAGAAGGGCCACTAAAATGGTGCATGGGCTAAAGAGGGATGGCATATGAGGAGAGGTTGAGGGAACTGAATTTGTATCCTCTGGCGATAAGAAGGGAAAGAGGGTACATGATTGAAACATGCAAGTATGTGAAGGGGATCAATAAGTGGGGAAGAGCTTATTTACAGGGAAGGGAGATACAAGAACTAGGGGGCATGGACTGAAAGTGGAGGGGGAAGGTTTCAGGGAAATGTTAGGAAGTATTACTTGATGGAGAGAGTGGTTGAACCCTGGAACAGTCTGACGGAGGAGGTGGTGAGTGCCAGTACAGTGGAGGGATTCACAAGGGCCTGGGACAAACACAGAGGGTTGTCAAGGGGAGGACAAGGGGAATCTTGGGAGGGAGGGTGACAGGTAGAAGAAGGTGTAAATCTCCTGTTACCCAGGGTTACTCAAATCCCAGTAAGACCTAGTGGTAGGCAGGGAAGGCAGCTTGTGAAACTCCACTTAAATGGATTTCACACTGTCTCACTCTGTTCTCAGTCTCAGCTGAGACTGAGGGATGACATCACCACAGAACTCTCGCAGCTGCATGAGCCACACTGGAATGCTGCAGTTGGAAGTTAGGATAGAATGTTGGTGGAATTTGAACAGAGTCTGTGTGCAGTCTTGGAGAGAGGAAGTAGCACAGCTGTCTGTGTGCAGGCTCTCAGAGCCTTAAGCTCTGTTTTAGAGTTACTGTAAGGGAGGTGTGTGTTTCCACCACAAGAGGAACACAGAAGCTGATTGTTGAAGTGGTGGAGACCGCTGTTACTGGTCCAAGTGCCCCATCCCTGAGGGGATGGGGGGAAAGGTTTTCCTGTTTTCCAGGGGCAACCCTCCTGGTTCCGGCTAAGGGAAGAAGCTGCCTTTTTCAAGTTGTGCTGTGGCACCAGAAGCTGTGGGAGAGGAATTCCTGTGGAGGAATCACCTGTGGGGTACCTGCAACCAAAGGTGAGTTCGCTCTGACAGAAGGCTAATGTTTTTCACCTGAACTGTTGGAATGTGGGGATTGGACTACTTAATCTGTAGGAGGTCTAGTGTAATAGACATTGCCGGTTAATTCAAGTAGGTTCAAGTCCAGCACAAAGAGTGAAGTAAAGTGGGGATTGGACTGCTTAATCAGTGGGGGGCCTAGAGCAATAGGCTAAGCCAAGTTAAAGTATGTTCAAGTCCAGCACAATGGGAAAGCAAGACAAGTAGAGGAAATGTGACAGACATTTAGCCTTAATCTACATTGCCAAGCTTTACAGTATGAGGTGTTTACTGTCCAGAGAAATGGCCGGGTATGAATTGTGGGAGCAAGAGGTGGGAGACCCCCCCCCATCAGTAGTAACCAAATTTGCCTTTACAGATTTGCTCTGTGGCACCTTTACTTTCTCTCAGGTACTTGGCCAGTGCCTGAGGAAAGTACCCAGATGTGGGATTAAAAGCAGAATTCCCTGATAGAGCTTGCTCTTAGGTGGTTTAGGGAGCCACCAGCAAAGGTTTCCATGACATATGGAAGGTATCTGAGTGGCCAGCAGGGGAGCCGAGCCAGGGAAACCCAGAATAGTGTACAAGTTTGGATTGTGTACCCAAAGCAGCGTTCAAGTGCAGGCTGTGTGCCCGGTGGGTTCAGAGCCTGAGGGCTGAAGTGTTGAAGGAGTGTTCATGATTTTTTTAATCTGCATTACCAGAAGAGTAGCCCCGTGGGGGTCCATCTATGCTTTGTTTGTTCTGTTTGGATGTGAATAAAGCCACACTTTAGAATCCCATTCCTGGTATTGGACATTACAGTTATTGCTTCCTGTGTTCGGAATTACTTGGGTGCCCCTGTGCAGAGTAGCCAAACCTAGCCCTTGTGCCGAGTAACCTATTCCTCCCCGAACCCAGTCCCCACCTGGTAATGCTGTCAGATTCAAACAGCATACCACCTGTCGTTTGCAAAAGGCAGGGGTGGGGAGCTTACAGAGGGAATGGGCAGACTCGATAGGCCAGGAAGGGCAGGCCCTTTTCTGCCATGACATATCTATCAATCTATGAATCTTGTCAAATGAAGTAAGATCCTACTTCATATTACGTGGATACGAAAGAAGAATTTCAACATTAAATAAAAGCCCATTTTAAGAGCATTTCTTGATCAGTAAAGTGTAAAATGCACCTAAGGGGTCCCAATAAGCATGCTACATGTGTTGGTTCCTCTCCAGGGCATCATTCTGGGGGTTTTCCAAATCTGAATATTTCAGCAAACCGAAAACAAGATGGCAGCCATATGAAAGAAGAATTTTCTAATACAAAACAGGATTCCTCTTTTGTTTCATACAGATATATTTTAGTGCTAACTGAGCATGCTCCGAAACAATTTTTTCAAATGTTTAAATTGCAGTAACTTAAAAAATGGCTTATTATTTTTTCACCAGACTAGCAAAAGGCACATCTGCGAGGTAGTCTCTTTCTGCTCTGAAAATGTCAGACCAAAAAAACAAACCATCTGTGCTACAGGCAAGTTCAAAGAAAAATCCCAGCAAAGTCAATGAGTGAAAACGTTTTTTTCACCTATTCTGTAACTCAGAAACTTCACATCCAACCAGAACGCAACTTGCCATGTCAAGAGATCTACTACACAGGACAGCGCATACCAAATTTTGTGCAAATCCATTGAACGGTTGCAAAGTTATTAAAGTGCTGTATTTTGAGTTTAAATTGAAGTCCCTACTCAAACTTAACTATAGGGACGTGACTGCACTCCTATAATATATATACTGTGTATATATATATATATATATATATATATATATATATATATATATATATATATATTCAAATAGGTTGGAGGTTTTCTGACTCCTGATTGGCTGAGAGATACATCTGGCCGTGTCCTTATCAGGGCATAATTTGCCAACCAGTACCTATTCAATCAAGCAGGACGCAGTGCAGGCTTAGATTCTTGCCTCCCGAAGACGTTTTATAAAAACTTTCTGCCTGCTAACAGTTAACAGTCTCGCTGCCTGCCCCCCATTGTGCTGCAATACTCAAGCTTGTAGAGTCAAATGGTAAAAAAAAGAACAACAACAACAAAAAAAAAAGTACCTTGTTTTCATTTTTAAAATTATGCTGCTTAACTACAGATGCCATCTTCCCATGCCGCATCATCAGCATCATGGCAACCATCAACATAACCATCTCAGTCAGTAAAAGCAAAACAGTCGTGCTTGGTATGGCAGCTCTGACAGGATGTGCTCTCCTTCCACCACATCCACTGAAAACCAGTCAGCCTCTTCTTTGCATAGACCATTGACCAAAACTGCCTAACAGAACAATTTAAACAACAGAGAAGGAAACGGAAAAAAGTATTCCTTCTGCTCTCTACTGTGTCTGGTTGGACATGCTTGCTTTCAGTCAAGACTGCTGTTCCTCCGTTAACAATGTAATTCTCCAAGCAATTCCCCAAACACACGCAAAGTAAGAAATGTAAAAAAAAAACCAAAAAAAACAGTAAAGTAAAAAGCATACTCTGGATGTTTTTTTATCTGTCTGCGTGTGTGTGTGTGTGTGTGTGTGTGTGTGTGTGTGTGTCCACATGCACGCCCGTGGGGGATGACACTACAATACAATGACAAGGACTAGTTTTAGTGTTTTTGTATTGTTATGATAATTTTTTTACTCTTTATTTACACTGTTTTGTACATTCTTAGTTAACTTTTTTACTGGGGGACCCATTTAATAAGCAGAATAAGACACTCTGAGATGTGGTTTATGTCCTGAGAAGAGCACTTCCCCGGTGGTAATGGCACTCAGCACAAGTGCCTTGTGCTTCATTATGCACCTAGAGTGTGCTCTTATCAGGCCATAAACCACACCTCATCTTGTCTTATTCCTTACATATCTATCTATCTATCTATCTATCTATCTATCTATCTATCTATCTATCTGTCTGTCTATCTATTCATTGCAAAAAACTTCATTAATGCATCAGTTAGGGTGGATAGCACAGTGACAAAAGCATGGAAATGTAGTGATAGGGTTACCACCCCTACCATCTCATCCCCACCCCACACCCTCCTCACAACGACAGGCATCGGGGTGTGCATTGGAGTCATTGGGCCTAGCTCTCACCCCATTCCATATGTAAACAATCTGAGATGGTGCAGTATAGGAGAATAGGGTGAGGGTTAGGCCCAATGACCCCAACATGCAACCCGACACCTGTTGGTGTGAGGATGGTGGGGGGTGGGGATAGAGTGGTAGGGGTGGCAACCCTAACACCACATTTCCATGTTTTTGTCATTGTGGTATCAACCCTAACTGATGCATTAATGAAGTTTTTTGCAATGAATTTCCCTTCTTTTTAAGGAAGTGCACTGTAACTGGTATGTGTTAGTGGGAGCGCTGGCCCTCTGAGCCCTGTGCTCCTTTCACATTGCCCATTTTTTGCTTTATGGTATGCATATGTAGGGCCCGTGCTTCCACTTACACATAAGTATGAAGCTGTACAGTAGCACCGTAGTACTCGAAAAGAACCCTTGTAGCACATTTTTGGCAATACCTCTGTAACCGTAGCAAGTAGGGAAAAAATACTACTGAAGTGGTATTCATTACTTTGTAACCTCCACGTGTACTTAGTCCACCTAAGCTGTGGAGAACAAAAAATCCATATCTCACACCATTTCCAATATACGGGGGCCGAAGGTCACCGCGGGCACTGCAATGTTAGCCTATGGGAAATTTCTCAACTTCAGAGCATTGTAACTATGGGCCGGTTGAATGTTTTGGGACCACCAAAAGGCACATCTGTGGGACCAGGGCTTGCCACCCTACAAGTTTCAGGCCAAAAGCCCCAACCATTTTGCTGCAGTGGGATGACAAATAATTGTTTTTTGGGGGGCAAAATACTGTCACAAAATGCAACAGTTTTGCAAAAATAGGCACAACATTTTCGTGATTTGCGAAAGTGTTGCAGACATTTCTGTCACAATTTGTGACACAACCAGGGGTCCGATCTTTATAAAGGCATTTCTGGGGGTTCCCCCCAAAAAAGATATTGCTGTGATCTTCAGGACACCAGGCATAGAAACATAGACTTTGACGGCAGATAAGGACCGCTTGGCCCACCTAGTCTGCCCATTTTCCTACCTAACAGATAAGCTGCAGATCCTAGTTAACCAACAGCTTACTTCCTCCTACCCCTGCTAGGACTGCCTTATGTCTGTCTCATGCATTCTTGAATTCCCCCACTGTTCTTGACTCCATGACCTCCTCAGGGAGGCTGTTCCATGCATCCACAACCCTCTCCATGAAAAAATACTTCCTCACATTACTTCTGAGCTGTCCCCCCTCTATCTTCAAATTGTGCCCCCTTGTTCTTGCACATCTCTTTTTCTGAAAGATACTGCCCTCTTGGACTTTGTTGATTCCCTTGAGGTACTTGCAAGTTTCTATCATGTCCCCCCTCTCTCCCTTCTTTCCTCAAGGGTATACATATTAAGCTCCTTTAGTCTTTCTTCGTATGTCTTCTGGTTCATACCCTGCACCATTTTGGTTGCCCTCCTCTGGACAGCCTCCACTCTGTCTATGTCTTTGCGAGATGGGGTCTACAGAACTGTACACAGTACTCCAGATGGGGTCTCACCAACTGTCTGTACAGAGGGATAACAACTTCCTGTTTTCTACTATTGATGCCTCTCTCTATGCATCCCAGAATCCCCCCAACCTTCCCTACTGCCTTCTCACATTGCTCGCCCACCTTTAGGTCATCTGATATGGTTACCCCAGGTCCCTTTCCATTTTTACTGTTGTCAGACTCTCACCCCCCCCCATTGTGTACTCTTCCCCTGGGTTCTTGTTTCCCAGGTGCATTACCTTGCACTCCTTTGCATTGAATCTGAGCTGCCATACATTTGACCATTCCTCCAACCTTGCCAAGTCCCTTCTCATCTTTTCCACTCCATCTTGTGTATCGACCCCATTGCAGATCTTTGTATTGTCTGCAAAGAGACATACTTTTCCTTCCAGTTCATCTGCAAAGGTCACTTTTAAAGACATTAAAAAGGACCGGTCCCAGTACTGAACCCTGTGGTACCCCACTAGTAACTCTCCTTTCTTCACTGTGGACTCTGTTTACTACTACCCTTTGCGTCCTGTTGTCTAGCCAATTTTTTATCCAGACTACCACCTTGGGACCAACTCCAAGACTGGCTAACTTGTGTATTAATCTTTTGTGTGGGACTGTATCAAATGCCTTGCTAAAATCTAGGTAGGCCATGTCCAAAGCCCCTCCCTGGTCTACTACTTTGGTCACCCAGTCAAAGACATCTATTAGATTCATCTGACATGACCTTCCCATTATGAATCCATGCTGCCTTGGGTCCTGTGCCCCACTGGTCTCTAGGTGCTCAACAATTCTTTCCTTCAGAAGTGATTCCATCCTTTTCCCTAACACTGAGGTCAAACTAACTGGTCTGTTGTTTCCTGCCTCTGTCCTTCTCCCACTTTTGTGAAGAGGAATCACATCAGCCCTCCTCCAGCCCTCAGGTACCATCCCATCCTCCCATGATTTGTTAAAGAGAGTAGTCAGCGGTGTCACTAGTTCTAACCTTAGTTCTTTTAGAATGCTTGGGTGAATCCTATCAGGCCCCATTGCTTTGTCCACCTTCAATTTTATTAGTTCTTTCAGAACTCTTTCTTCTGTAAATGGACTGGTATCGACCCCCGTTTTCAGAGTGTTTCTCTTGTTTGGTTTAGGTACCTCCCCCTCTTCTTCCTTTGTGAATGCTGAGTAGAAATATTCATTCAGTATCCCAGCTTTTTCACTGTCACCCTCTGCCCACATCCCCTCCCCTTCCCTTTATTAAGCCTCAGTATCCCTTCTTTGGTCTTTCTTCACTCCCTAATGTACCTATAAAAGGTCTTATTCCCCCTTTTTTTATCATTTAACACTATTGCATTTTTTCCAATAACATCCAGTATAAAGAAAGCAAAGATACACAGGGTTCAGATACATTCCTGAACCCTAGAAGGATCAAAAACACAAAGCTACATCAGACTGACCAACACATTAAAGAAGCACAATCAGTCCAGCTACATTAGCGCTATATAAGCAACAGGTAAATACACTATACTATATAAGTAAAAGAGATTCAAATTTAATCAGGTTATCCTAACTAATCTTCAAGCATCAAAAATTTCCTAGGGTATAACATCACAGGACAGTCCACCACATACTTATTAAGACTTATGCACATCAACTTTATAATACAATATTCATAAGTGCTATCTCTCTAGCCCCTCAATATATAAGCTTATTAGTTAGTATAAAGTATCATCCTAAAGATAAGAGAAATAAGGTGAGTATATTATAATAAAGAAAAAGGTGGTACCAATTAACAGCACTCAGTCAAGATCATTGTGGCCAATTGCATCAACACTCATGCTATCGGGGTGTTTCGCAGGGGTGGAGGTGCCACTGAGCAGATATGGAAATTCAAGTATGCATTCCACTTCTTATAGTATCTTCTAAGCCTTTCCTTAGCTACCACTGTCAGCCTTTCAAAGACGGCCAATCTGGCCATAGCTGCTCGCTACTGTGACAGTGTCAGGGGTATGGGTTGCCTCCACTTCATCAAGATGGACCTTTTGGTTTCCATCAGGGCCACCAAGAGCCAGTCTTTACTGGAAGAGGGAAGAGGATGTAATGCTGAGGTATCTCCCAGTAAAAGTCTTATCTCCCTTGTTAACAGAGTTGGCTATCCTTTCCTCGGTTTGGGCCTTTGCTATTCTGACTGCCTTCCCTGCCTCTTTCTGCTTTAACTGATAATGTTCTCTGTCCTGCTCTTTCTGTGTTTCCTTAAATTTCCTGAATGCTATCCTTTTCTCCTTAACCTTCCCTGCCACCTCTTTTGAGAACCATAGCATTTATTTCCTTCATTGTGTTTTGTTGATTTGCTTTACACAAAGGCCTGTTGCCTCTGTGATGGCTGTTTTGATTACTCCCCATTGTTCCTCCACCTCTCCTTCTTGTCTGTTTGCTAGTGCTTTTCTGAGGCACTCTCTCATTTTCCCAAAGTCAGCCCTCCTAAAGTCCAATACTCTTGCTTTTGTATGGCTTGACTGTATGGCTGTGTTTATCGTGAACTATACTGTTTGGTGGTCACTTGTTCCCAGATGGATACCCACTTCTAATCAGAGATTCTTTCTCCATCCCCATTTGACAGTACCAGGACTAAGATTGCTCCCTCCCAAGTGAATTCCAATACTAGCTGTCTGAGGCATGCCCCTTGTAGGGCATCAAGAATGACCCGGCTCTTGGATGTGTCTGCAGCAAAGGTGCTCCAGTTAACATCTGGCATATTCAGGTCCCCCATCAACAATATCTCCCCTTTTTCTGCCATTCTAAGGATGCCTTCTATAATTTCCTTGTCCATTCCCTCCCCCTGAGATGGGGTCTGTATACAACCACCATGCGGATTGTGGTGCCATTTCCTGTCTCCTGGGTGACCTAGAGTGCCTCATCTGCTCCCTGTTTACTCTTTAGTTCTGTTGCTTTGATCCCTTCCTTTACATAGAGAGCTACTCCTCCCCCTCTTTTACCCTCCCTGTCCTTCCTGTAGATTGTGTATCCTGGTATGTTGACATCCCAGTCATGGTTCTCTGTGTACCATGTTTATGTGACTGCCACAATATCCAGGCAACCCTCTTCAATCAAGGCCACTAGTTCAGGGAGCTTGTTACACAGACTATGGGCATTGGTACTCATCATCCTCCACTTTTTGATGGCCTTACCCTTTTTATCCCCACCCCTGTCCTTACTGCCTCTGCCTTTTTTTTTTAATTTACCTCTGTTCTGCTCTGTAATGACTTCTCTACCTCGGTGTTTATCTCACTAATTACCATGTTTTGTGGGGGGAGGATGGGATTTCCCTACTCCTTTTCAGTGCCTCCCCCCTTGGCTAGTATAAATACTTGCCAATGAAGTATTTAAACCTCTCACCTAGGATCCTGGTTTCCCCCTGGACAGATGCAGACCATCTGCCAGTATAGGCCTGCATCCCTCCAGGTGGCTCCCCAATCCCCAATGTAGCCAAAACCCTGAGCTCCACACCAGTTTTTCAACCATTCATTGAATTTCCTGGTGAGGAGCACCCTAGCATCACAGTTGCCATAGACAGGCAACACCTCTGAGAAGGTTACCGTATGCGCTACTTGTCTAAGGGCCCTCCCCAACTCTACAAAGTCCTCTTGCACTGCTCTGATCCCATTCCTAGCCAGGTCATTTGTCCCTAAGTGGACAACGACAGCTAGCTCCCTCCCTCGTGCAGCTGCTCCCACGATCCTGAGGATTCGCTTCTTGTCTCTCCAAGCCATGGTGCCAGGCAGGCACCTTACCTCCCTTTCCCCTTCCCCCCCACTTTTACCCCTAATGATTGAGTCCCCCACCAGGCATTGTTTCCTTCCTCTGTAGGGTCCCATGCCACCCTCCTGTGGGTCTACTTTGTGAAAGTTCCCAGCATCCTCCTTGGTCTCCACTGCAGGTGCCTCCATAGAGGAACCACTATCCACCAGAACAGTGTATGCAGAGTGGAGAGGTACAGCTGGAGGGATGCAACTCTGTTTCACCACCCAATCTTCCTCCCTGAGACCACTCAGGTCTAACCGCTCCTCTTTCTTGGCACCCTCTGAGGTAGTGGCATTGTCCCTGGTGGTCCCTGGGTGGGGGAGGAGGTTTCACGAATCCTAGCCAGGTCAGTCTGGAGATGGGCAACCTCCTCCCTCAGACCAGAGAGGTGTTTGCAAATACAGTAGCATCACAGCCTCCAGAATATCTCCCGGAATACTGCCGCCCCACAGCCATTGCACTGCACCACTCCTATCATGTCTTATTTTGTGTCCCCTCTCCTGTTTCTCTGTATGCTTACTCTCTCCTCTCCTTACAACTCTCACTTTTCCTGTTCTGGGACAGCAACTTCCTATATTCTTCAGTAGTCTCCTCCTTCCTTGCTCAGTGTCAGACCACCAGCAGTGGGGGGGGAGGGGAGAGAGAGAGCTACTTTTTTCCTTTAGGGTTGAAAAACTAATGTTTCTGTATGAAACATGGGGTTTAAACTTGTGAGGGGGAGAGATAAGGGAGGGGCTGACCAGAAACCCTCTCCTCTGAATGAGGGGAGTAGCCTTCAAACCCAAGGGGGGAGGGGGAAACAGACTGGTGGTGGAGGTTTCAGGAGGAGCAGAGGGAGGATGGAAGTATAAGGAACCTGGGTGGGGTTCAACAAAGGGGATCAGGGATAAGGGGTGGGGGTGGTGTTAGTAAATGCCAGGAGCTTGGGAAACAAGTTGCCAGATTTCCAGGCCTTGCTGTTGGGGGGGTGGTGGATGTGGTGGCAGTCACGGAAACGTGGGCCAACAAAAACCATGACTGGGACCTAAACATGCGGGGGTACACTATGCTTAGGAAGGATAGAAAGGAGGGTAGAGGGGGTGAAGTGGCTATGTTCATTGGAGATGACATAGAAATTGCTAGGGTAGAAGAGGCAGAGGGAAACATAGAGGCCTTATGGGTCACCTTACGAACCCCAGCAGGAGGTAAGATCAAGCTGGGTGTAGTATATAGGCCCCCCGGGATGGGTGATGTTCTGGAAGATGGTTTGCTGGACAACATCATTGCCCAGTGTGAACCAAAAGGAGAAGGAGTGGTGTTGATGGGGGACCTTAATATGCCAGGTACAAACTGGGGAACCATGTCCTCTAAGGTGGCCAAGGAGCAGAGGCTGCTTGACGGCTTCCAGGATGTGTTCTTAACACAGCATGTGATGGAGCCCACAAGGGAAGGGCATGTCCTGGACGTGGTTCTGGCAGATGGGGATCTGGTAAGGGACCTGGTTGTAGAGGATCCCCTGACTGGGAGTGACCACAATACTGTCTGGTTTCAAATAAGCATGGGGGGAGGGGGGATCTAGGACACTGGCAGTGGACTTCAGTGGGGCAGACTTTGTGGGCATGGGAAATATTCTCAAGGATCACTTGAAGGGGATTACATCAATGACAAATGTGGAAAAGAGATGGGAGTCATAAAACGGGGACTTCATGAGGCATTCAGGACATGCGCTAAGGTGAAATGTAAGGGAGCAAGGTCACATAAACCATGCTGGTGGTCCAGTGAGGTTCAGGTAGCAGTCAGAAAAAAGAAGGCAGCCTACAAAAAATATAAAACAACAAGAGGGGGATAGGGATAAGGAAATGTACCATCTTGCATCTAGAAAAGTCACCCAGATGGTGAGGGGGGCAAAGTCCAGTAAAGAGCAAGGGCTGGTACAGGGGATACATGGAGGGGAAAAGGGGTTCTTCCAGTACATTGGGGAGTGGAGAAAAACTAAGGGCCATCTCAGCAGATTGAGATCAGAAGGAGGGTGGGTGGAAGAGGCGAGGGACCAGGCAGAGGTATTAAACGAGTACTTCACCTCTGTGTTCACTAGGGAGAGGGATGGGATTTCTACAAAGCAAGGTATGATGGGGATAGAAGCGGCAGTGACTGGGATCAGAGGAGCAACAGAAATGGAGCAAGAGGGAGGGAGAGGTACCCCAGGGGTGTCACATCAGGATAAGTATAAAAAGGCCAGTAAGGTAGAGGGGACAGATGATGCTGTCTCCACCGAAAAGGGTGTGGTTAGCCCTCAAGGCCCTAAAGAAAGACAAATTTCCTGGTCCGGATGGCATTCATCCGAGAGTACTATAGGAATTGGCGGACATACTGGCTGAACCCCTGGCAGAGCTCTTCAACAGGTCGCTTGAGACAGGGAGGGTACCTAGGGATCGGTGAGAGGCACATGTGGTGCCAATCCATAAAGGGGGGACGAGGGAAGTACCAGGTAACTATAGACCCATCAGTTTGACCTCAGTGGTGGGAAAATTAATGAAGAGTATACTAAAGGAATGATTGGGGGTGTACTTGGAGGAGGTGGGAGGTCTGGATAATCGGCAACATGGGTTTGTACCAGGTAGATCATGTCAAACCAATCTTGTGGAGTTCTACAATGGGTAACATCAGAACTGGACAGGGGAAATCCTGTGGATGTATTATTCTTGGACTTCAGCAAGGTGTTTGACCCTGTCCCCCACAACGGTCTGGTGGAGAAACTGATGGGGTTGGGAGTAGGCCCTTTGATGGTCAGATGGATTGAAAACTGGCTAGCTGGATGCACCCAGAGAGCAGTGGTCGGGTGGGGAGCTCTCAAACACTAGAGAAGTCAGTAGTGGGGTAACGCAGGGCTTGGTCCCGGGTTCGATCCTGTTTAATGCATACATATCAGACATCAGGGAGGGTATAGGGTGTGAAATGAGTCTCTTCACTGATGACTCTAAGATGGGAGCAGTAGTTGAGGGGGAAGAGGGGAGGTTGGCCCTGCAAGGGGACCTGGACATCCTGGAAAGCTGGGCTCACACATGGAAATTAAATTTCGATATCACCAAGTGCAAGGTGTTACATCTTGGACGGGGAAAACCTAAACACAGGTACACCCTGGGAGGGGAAGCACTGGAGGCCTCAAGAGGGGGAAAAAGACCTAGGGGTCATGGTGGATGCATGTATGAATAATTCTGAGCAGTGCAGAAGAGCGGCTAGCAAGGCAAACAGGATGTTGGGATGCATCGTAAGGGGGGATCACCTCTAGGAGCAGGGAAGTGATTCTGCCGCTGTACAATGGACTAGTTAGACCTCACCTTAAGTACTGTGTACAGTACTGGAGACCACACTTGAAGAGGGACATACAGCTCCTGGAGAGGGTACAGAGGAGGGCAACTAAGATGATACGAGGACTAGGGGATTTGACGTATGAGGACAGACTTGAGGAGCTCTGTCTGTTTTCATTGGAGGAGAGGAGAGACGGAGGGGGGACATGATTGAGGTCTTTCAGTACCTCAAGGGAATAAATAGGGTAAAAATGGAAGGGATCTTTAGACTAAAGCAGGGAGGTATCACCAGAGGGCATAGTTTGAAGTTGGAAGGTGGAAGGGTGAGGGGGGGAAGAGGAGGAGGTTTTTCACTGAGAGGGTGGTGGACCCTTGGAATGCACTACCTGGCGAGCTGGTTCAGAGATCCACAGTGGAGGGCTTCAAGAGACGGTGGGACAGACACAGAAAGTGGATGTATCCGATGACAGCCTGGCCCGGGGGTGGGGATGGATGATAGAGGTTTCTGGAACACAAGGGGGGGAGGGCCTCGGCACCCAAATAAGGATCTGAGGTTCGAGCAGACTCAATAGACTGTAATGCCTAATCTGCTGGCATTTAGTATGTTAGTATGATCCTTCCCTTCCTACAGCCAAACAGGAAATTCCTGTTGTCAGTCAAATCCAGTGGCTATAAAAACAGAACTGGCTTAGGGTGGGTGGGATGGAGGGCAATTAGTAAGAAAATGGTAGCTTCTTTTAGTTAGCTGCTTTCTGCTCTGCAAGAAAGATATCTGCCTTCCAAAGGCTAGCAACAGGAAGTTGTAATTGGAGTCACCTGCCTTTATACTGTCTAAGCCACACCCCCAATTAAGCTCTCTCTCCTCCTACTGATTTAGTAAAGTAAGTTGATACAGTACCCATCCCAGCACAGAATACACACTGACCTCCTTTATTTTCTTTTTTTAACCCTAAATAAGACCCCTTCTACTGCTAATAAAGTATCTGTCTGCTTAATCTCAACACACACTGACTCCTGCTGAGATAAAAGTGTTAAATTAGTAAGAAAATGGTAGCTTCTTTTAGTTAGCTGCTTTCTGCTCTACAAGCAAGATTTCTGTCTTCCATAGGCTAGCAACAGGCATTTTTCTCTCTCACTAACTGAAAACAGGATGGCAGTCACACAACAGTAAAAGGGACATTTGTGACAATGAAATGTAGTGGAGGCAGCTTTCTAGAGACGCATATATTTTTTTCCATTAACTATAATGGGAAACTTATTTTTTGAATAACCTTTGACCAGTTTAATATTTTTTCACCAAATTTTAAAAGGCACATCAGTAACTCAGACAGCATCTTCCCTGATGATTTCAGACCGAAGCGACAAATCATGTGGGCTGTAGCCACGAGGAAAGAAATGCACAACCCCCATTTTGTTGTGTTTTTGGGTGCTCTGCAGTTCTGCAACCATTTATCTGACCATAACACGACTTGCTAGATCCAGAGATCTATGGTACCAGACTGTGCATGCAAAATTTCAGGCAACTCTGTCATATAGTGCCAAAGATATTGAAGTGCAAAATTTGGAGTTTAACATAGACGTGGCCATGCAACCCTAACTATACTGGCACTATATATATATTTATATATATATATATATATATATATATATATATATATATGTATATATATATATATATATATATACACACACACACACGCATAGATACATATATATGGTATCCTCTCTACCCGCCTTCCACACCCTTGATGGGACTTTACTCGAGGACATATCCTCCTTCAGGTATTTAGGTGTCTGTCTGGACCCAAATTTTAACTTCTCTGGTCATATCGATGCCATTCAGAAAAAATTGCATCCCAAGCTTGGTGCTTTATTCAGGAACCGTGCCTGCATCCCATCCATGGCTAGGTGTGAGATTGTCCAGAAGTTGATCCTACCTATCCTCGATTACTGTGACGTAGTCTACGGTGCTCCCACTAAGTCCTCCCTGGCCAGAAGATACCCTCTTTAACTCCTTTTGCCATTTTGCCCTTGACGCCCCCCTCCGCACTCACCATTGTGATCTCTACCATGCCCTATCCTTCCCTTCCCTGACAAACCGACATCTCTCTCACTGTACAAAATTCACCTCCAAGCACTGGTAGGGTGAACTTCCCTCCTATCTTTCCCCTGCCTTTACAATTACCCCCCTCCTTCACACTCCCTAAGATCTACCGACTCACGAACCCTGGTGGTCCCACACCGCTCCACCCTTACTGGCCAATTGGGTTATTCTTATCGCCTCCTAAAAATCTGGAATTCACTTCCCCCTCAAATTTGCCACTCATCCTCTTGCTACTCCATAAACTCTGCCCTCAAGAACTTCCTTGCACCTTCCTGTGCCTGCCATGACCCTCCCTAATCCCCCACGCCATCTCCCCTAAATCCATATTACCATATGCCTACTCCTCACCACTTCTATTTCCCTCTGATTGTGTTCCTCCTTGTCCCTCTCCCTCCTCCTAAAGTGTTCCGCCCCCTTCTTTCTCTACCCTTAATCTATCTCCTGCCTGTGAGCTCGATCACTACCTTGTGCAGGCAGGAGCCATAGCGCACAGTGGGCAGCAACTTTATCTCTTTTTCCCTATTTCTTCTTTTTCTCACCCCCTCAGTCACTGCTAGATCACTGCCTTGTGCAAGCAGGGTCATCCAACACACTGGTGGGGTACTACCCCCCTACTATAGTTGATCTCTGCTTAGGCTCTCATGCCTACTTCCCACCACTCCTATTTCTCTCTGATTGTGCTCCTCCTTGTCCCCTACTCTCCCTCCTCCTAAAGTCTTCCTCCCCCTCTTTCTCTACCCTTAATCTATCTCCCTTCTGTGAGCTCGATCACTGCCTTGTGCAAGCAGGATCCATAGCGCATGGTGGGCAACAACCTACCCCCCTTTCCCCTATTTCTCCTTTTACTGCACCCCCTCAGTCACTGCTAGATCACTGCCTTGGGCAGGCAGGGTTCCAGCACACTGGTAGGGTGCTACCCCCCTACTACAGCTGACCTCTGCTACCCTCTCCCACAATATCCCTCCCCCAACACCTTCCTCTCGCTTATCACTATATATAAATAATTCTCATTGCCTATATCCAGTGTCCTACCAGAAGGGTCATCTACTGCTCTGCCCAAATAGGGATAACAGGACACTGTTGAATTTCAACCCCCCTTTTCCCCTTGGATACCCCCTACCTACAATACCTCTTTCTCATTCACCCTGCCACACTCTATCTCTACTCTCCTTCTACCCGCCTTCTGGTTAACGTAGCCTGACACTGGCCTACCCCTACACTCAATTAAGCATTAATAACCTGCCCCTCTACCCCTTTTACATGCACTTTCATCCACCCTATCATCTCTGTTTGCCTCAAAAATTGTGTTCTGTCTGTGTCTCTCCGTAAATTTCCTTTCCTTCCTCCATTCTACCCGCAGCAATTTTTCTTTTCCTCCTTACATTGACTCTCTTTACTCCATTCACTGAAAATCTTGAATATCTATGTTACACTTATGGCTACCAATCAGTGTTGGGTCACCTTACCATCTAGTGCTACATACTGCTGCCAAGTTATTATATGTAATCCAGTGTTACCAACTGTCACCAACTGTTGCCAATTTGCTATATGTGTCTTCATATCTACTATACTTAACTGTTGTGTTGTTAACCAACGTTATCCACCTGTAATCCCTCCTGCTCTCACTGTATGCAAGTAAGCAAATTGTAGTCCAATACTGTAACATTTCTCTGTATTATATCTCATTGTTCTCTACCCCCCCAGGTCGCACTGGGAAATGAGCAACTTATTGCTCAGCGTGCCTTCCTGTTGAAACATTTCAATAAATAAATATTGCAAAAAACTTTGATAATGCATCAGTTAGGGTTGAAGCGACAAAAGTATGGAAATGAGGCGTTAAGGTTGAGGCCTTACCTCCCAACCTCCCACTCCAACCCCCATCCTCCACACACCAACAGACATCAGGATGTGCCTTGGGTTCGTTAGGCCCAACTCTCACCCAATTCCATGTGTAAACAGGCTGACATTGTACAGTATATGAGAATACGAACATATGAACATTCGAAACTTGCCCACAGAAGCAGGCCTTATTGTCTATCAAGTCTGCTTGTATGTGCAGCTAGCACCCCTATATTGCAGCTGCCTCACCCCCAACCTCACCACTTGCCTCTTGGAACTGTTTAGTGTTCTTTATCCAGCCCCTCTTCCATGCCCTGTTCTATGCCCTCTTGAAAGTCCCCACTGTCCTGCTTGTCACCACACCCTCTGGCAGAGCATTCCATTTTGACACAACTCTCTCAGTGAAATAATACCTTCTCATCTCCCTCCTGAACCTGTCTCCCTCCAGTCCCAGCCCATGCCTCCTTGTGTCCTTCATCTGCTTAAACAGCCCCTCTGCACCAGATTTGTTGTTCTCCCCCAAGTATTTAAAAGTCTCAATCATGTCACCCCATCCCTTCTCTCCTCGAGGGTGAACAAACCCAAGTGACTCAGCCTTTCCTTACAGGTTCTGCCCTCCATCCCCTGTATCATTTTCATTGCCCTGCACTGCACCCCCTTGAGAAGCTTGATGTCCTTCTTCAGGTACAGACACCAATATTGCACACAGTACTCCAACTGCTGCCTAACCAAGGACCTGTAAAAGGGCAGAATCACCTCTTTGTGCCTGGATGAGAATCCCCACGCGATGCACCCAGCATCCTATTGGCCCTAGCTGCTGCCCTCCTACATTGAGAAGAGTTTTTCATGCTCCCTGCTACTATAACTCCCAGGTCCTTCTCCTCCTGAATGACCCCTAACTGCATCCCACCCAGCCAATATTCCCTCCTCTGGTTCCTCACACCGAAGTGCATAATTTTGCATTTCTTTGCGTTCAATCCCAGTCACTACCTTGCTGGCCACTCCTCAAGCCTGGTGAGGTCTTCCTGTAGCCTCTGCCACCCCTCTATGTCATTCACTACAGCTCCCGTCTTGGTGTCATCTGCAAACAGACTGATCCTGCTCTCTACTCCATGCACTATATCCGCTATGAACAGTCCAAACAACACCGGCCCCAGCACGGAGCCCTACGGCACATCACTGGTCATTGACTTGGGAGAGGAGAGTTCTCCCCCCACCACCAACCATTGTAGTCTATCCCCAAGTCAATTTCTGATCTAGCCAACTATCTTATCCCCCACCCTTATGTGTTGCAGCTTTGTCCCAGTTGCCCATGAGGTACAGAGTCAAAACCTTGCTGAAATCCAAATATAGGACATCCATTGCATGGCCTTTGTCCAGTGCCCTTGTCACCCAGTCATAGCATTCTATCAAGTTGGTCTGGCATGATCTCCCCGAGATGAATCCATGCTGCTGTCCATCCTGGAGATCACTGACCTCCAGGAAGGTTTCCAGTCTCTCCTTCAAGATTGACTCCATTAGCTTACCCACTATGGAAGTGAGACTGACAGGTCAGTAGTTGCCCAGCTCATCCTTTGGGCTGCTTTTGTGGATAGGCGCCACATGAGTCAATCTCCAATCCTGTGGTATGCATCCTGTATCCAGAGAGGTGTTGAACAGGTCATTCAGCAGCCCAGCCAGCACCTCTGCCATCTCCCTCAACACCCTAGGGTGAATGTCATCAGGACCTGGTGCCTTATCCACTCTGCCTTCAGATCTTCTAATGCCCTGCTTTCTTGAATCACTATATCAGTCACATCCTCCCCCCATCCCCACCCCTCCAGTCCACGGAGGTAGTGGACCTCCTATCTCCCTCGTGAACACAGAGCAGAAGTATTCATTCAGTACCTCTGCATGTTCCCCATCCTTCTCCACCTGCCCCCCACCCTTCCTAATCTGAACTATCTGGTCCTTACTATTCCTTTTTTCCCTCACGTACCTAAATAATTTCTTCTCCCCCTCCCTGCCTTAGAATGGGGTGAGAGTTGGGCCTAATGATCCCAGGGCACACCCCAGGGCCTGTTGGTGTGTGGAGGATGGAGGGTGGGGTGGTAGGTGGGGGGGTTAGGGGCTCAATCCTAATGCCTCATTTCCATACTTTTGTCGCTTCAACCCTAACTGATGCATTAACAAAGTTTTTTGCAATTTATTTCTTCTGTTTTTTGAGATAGCATAATAGTATCTTTATTTTATTGTGGGAGTGCAGGGTCTCCCATCCCTCCATCCAGATAGTACAACAGTATCCATCTGTCACAGTGGGAATGCAAGGTTCTTTGGACCCTGTGCTGCAACCCCTCCACAGATGCACATATGTATGTAGCTGTGGAAACACATGGGGTATTCAGTCCCTCAACACATTAAGATAAGAGCAGACATTGTGAAATTGCAACAAATAGTCATAACTCTGCTATGTTAAAAATGTTCACCCCAAATGTTCAATATAACTTTCTTATCACCTCACCACATGTACCCACTACAGAAAACTTTCAAATCCCTGTTGAAATGTAATTCTGCACAACTATAACACCGTTTTATGCCATAGGTGCAGAAAAATATTTTTGGCAGGATTTAAAAAATTATAGCTGTACTGTTCATGAGGTGGTGTGAAAAAATGGTAATGCTGAAAATCTGGGGTGAAAACATGAAAAATTAAGAGTGTGTGTAGAAACTGCGTAATGCATGCCCGTAACACAGTCATTTGTTGAATTTTTTTCACCTAATTTTCAACATGGGCTTTTTGGGACCTTCCCTCATGAACAGTGGCACTGCGATTTTGTTAATCCATCACAAAAGTTAATTTCACACAGTGTTCACACTATTCTGTGCCACAGGTGCAAAAACACATTTCAGGCAGGATGTGAAAAATGACAGCTGAACTATTCATAAAGAGATGTGAAAAAATGGAATGTTGAAAATCTGGGGTGAAAATATTAAAATTGGCGAAGTTACGAGTGTACACAGAAACTTGAACAATGCACGCTCATAACGCAGTCATTCTGTGGAATTGTTTCACCAGATTTGCAACATGGGCTTTTTGGGACCCCACCTCATCAACAGTGGCACTGTTGTTTCATTAATAGGTCCTGAAATGTGATTCCACACCATGAAGTCACATTTCTGGAACGAGAAATGAAATGACAGTGCCAGTGCTCACAGGGTGGGGTCCCAAGAACCCGATGTTGAAATCTGGTGCCACAATTCCTAAAATGGCTGATATAGCAACCTAAGTTGAACCCCCCATTGACTGCCATTATATGGCGCTTACCTTTAATTCTTCAGTTTGTGGTTTGGCTCTGAAGAGTGCAGACATGTCCCAGTCCAGAGAAGATTGCTGCTCACGACCTCTGGAGGTAAGTATGGGGTGGGGGTTGTGGAGGTGGGTGCTCAGGGGAGGGTGGGGGATGGGGAAGGGGACTGGGGAGACATGAGGGACCGTTTTCTTTTTTGCAGGTTTAAAACAAAAAAAAAAAAGTCCTCAGGAAGACGGTTTTCTTTATTTACAGGTATTTTGTAACATTGCATATTTTTGCACACTGGGGTGGGCTCCCAGTGTGCCACATTAGTGTGAGGGGAGGGGGATACATGCCAACACGGGGAGTGAGTATCCCGTGTTGGCAATTTAACACTACCGGCTTTGGGGGAAGGGCATCATCCAACACCGAGAGTGGGCATCCCAGTGTCAGAAGCATTTAATTTAAATAAAAAAAATAATATATATTTGGCACACTGGGGTGGGCTCCCAGTGTGCCATATTTGTAGGAGGGGGAGGCGATACATGCCAATATGGGGATTGGGCACCCCATTGTCAGCATTTAAACAATTAAATGCTGGGGGAGTTTTTTTCCATTGGGAAATCCACCGTTGTGTAACTCCATAGTAAGCCCATCCCCATTCCTGAGGTGGGATGAGAACCAAATGGCCCTATCTGACCATCTGGTCTTCATCTCACGAACGTGGATTTTGACACCTCACAAACAGGGATTTTGACAACTAGTGAAAGAGGCTTTAAAAAAACAATCCCCTTTTGTGAGCTGTCAAAATCCCCTTTTGGCAGGCGATCCCCTTTTGTGAGGTGACAAAATTCCTTTCATGAGCCAATCCTTGTTCACAAGATAGGGCCATCTAGTCTGGAAATCGCAATCAAGGATTTTGACAGCTCTCAAACAAGGATTGACTTACGTAAAGGATTTTGACAGCTCATTTAAAGTGGATTTTATTGAAGCAGCGATCAAAACCAGTCCCTCGTGGAGCCGTCAAAACTCTCGCAAGCTGATCCCCTTTTTCATGAGCTGACAAAATCCCTGTTCAAGAACCGATCCTTGTTCACAAGATAGGGCCATCTGGTCTGGAAATAGTGATCAACGATTTTGACAGCTTGCAAAGAAGGATCGGCTCACGAACAAGGATTTTGTCACCTTGCGAACAAGGATTGTTAGTGAGTGATGTTAAAAAGTGAAACAGACATTTTTCAACACAAACAAAGCAAAGCCATGGGTTTGTACAGGCATCACCTGGAACAAAACCCATACTTCAATCAAGTCAGAACACATCCATGGGACAAGTTATATAATTTTATTTGTGGGGCAAAAGCAAAACAAGATGGCAGCTTGCAAAAACTGAATTTTTCCACCTGAATGAGGATTTTATATATCTCTATTCACAATGTGACAACATCTTTGATTGTGAGGCAAATCCTCTTTTGCAAAACATACGTATATTCCAAAGACTGAACTGAGCATGCTCAGAACCCAAAAATTCAAAATTAAATAACTTTGGAATGGATTAATATTTTTTTCTCACTAAACCAATGCTGGATTGTTCTTTGGGACAACCTCTTTCTACCCTGAAAATATTAGACCAACTTTCCAAATGGTGTGTCCACAGTGTGACAGGCAAAAATCTGCCTAAATGGGCCAAATAAAAGGGCATAAAATTATTTTGGGGGCATTTTGCTGCATGAAAACCACAATTCTGATCAAAATACAACTAAGCATATCAAAAGACCCACCGTCTGAGATCACACATTCTGAATTTTGTGCAAATCCATTGAACTGTTGCAAAGTTATTAACGTGCAAAATTTGGGGTTTAACATTAAACTGCCTACGCAAACCTCAATGTGGCACGACTGTGCCTACATATACATATATATATATATATGTATATATACACACACACACATATATATATATATATATTATGGTAGCACGGTAGTGCTACCATAGTTAGGGTTGAGGAACCATTTCTATGTTAAACCCCAAAACTTTGCACCTTAATAACTTTGCAACCGTTTGATGGATTTGCCTGAAAATTGGAATTTATGATCAAGAACCATAGGCCTTGGGATCTGGCAAGTTTTGTACTGGTTGGATATATGGCTGCGGAGTTATTAAGTGTGATCTGTGCGCGCGTTCACGCTTTTCTGGAATTCTGTGGTCGCGCCTACAGGTCATACAGTTTGTGTGACCAGCCCAAAATCTTCAGGGAACATGCAGCTAGGGTCCCAATGTGCCTTTCAGAGATTTCGTGAAAAAATATTAAACGGTTCAAAAGTTATTCAAAAAACAGTTTCCCATTATAAGTCAATGGGAAAAGTTAACAAAAAGTTCAACACTTTCGCAAATGCATTTTTCTTTCGCAAATGGGCCTGTTACTTTCGCAAATCGGCCATTTTGTTTTCAGTTGGTGATCAGAAAAATGGTTGGCATTTAAATTTGGGACCCTCTAGCAACCTAATTTTTTGTATTCACCTAGTCGGCCCTGAGGATGCTTGCCATGTCTTTATTTTGTGGTAAAACACCCCAGAAATGTTTTTCAAATTTCTGAAAAGTACTTCATGAAGTGCTTCATTAAGTGTCACAATTTTTGCGAAAGCTTTCACAAATTGCGACAGTAGTTTTCTAGACTGTGGGAAAATGACAGCAATTCTTTGGCACTGTGCTGCAAAAGAACCGTTGGGAGTTTTGAGCTGAAATTTGGAGGGAACGGAGCCGACATCTCACAGATGTGCCTTTCAGTGTTGTATTGAAAAAATATTACATGGCAGCAAAGTTACAGCACTCCAAAGTTGACGGGTTTTCCCATAGGATAACATTACGGCGCCTGACACATTACAGAAATCCTTTGGCACCCTGCTGCAAAATAACGGTTTGGTCTTTTTTTCTGAAATTTGGAGGGAAGACAGCCAACAGCCCACAGATGTGCCTTTCAGTGGTTTGGTGAAAAAACATTACAGGGAGGCAAAGTTATGGTGCTCCAAACTTTTCTTTTTTTCCCATAGGATAACATTACGGCGTCGCGCGCGTCTGGGCTCGTGATTCCGAATCAGCGAGATACGGACTTTCATTGGAAAATTCTTAGCCCCACAAAGGGGTAAGATTTAAATTAGCCAGGACAGTTGTAAATAATATGACTTTTAAATTTTTTTCACGTCAGACGGTTCCTGAGATGTAATGTATTTAGTATTCCAAGATCTCATTTTCTGCGCCGAAACTCATTATTTTGCATACATTATTTGTACTCATTGTCTTTCTCAATGCAGGTTTTGGGGAAAACCAGCCTGTCCGCTTACATTACTGTTACTGTTGCCCTTTCGCTTATGATTCCATACCAGTTTCACTTACCGTTGGCGTCCTGCGCCACCATGTGCGTTATCCTTTTGATGCTTTCATTTGCGCTATGCTTCTGTTATTTTTGCCATTTTCTGTCTACAGTACTGTTTATCTTTCTGTTTCACTTTACATCACCATGCCCATTGACATTTCTGTTTGCAGGCACCATGTTACTATGTGACAACATCACGTGGCAGACCATTCCGTCTATGCCACCATGTGCGTACCCTTTCTGTTCTCATTCGTGCTTGTGTTACCATGTGCACCACTGTTAACATTTCTGTTTGCGTTGCTATCCTGTTAGTATGCCACAAGACATCATGTGGGGTAGCTGAGGCAAAGGGCTCCGCGGCTCCACCGCATTATGCGGTGGGAGTGCGGGGCCCAGAGGGCACTGCGCTCCCGCTGCTGCATTACATTCACTATTTCTTGTTATCATTCTCAAAAAGAAGGGAAATTAGAGGCAAAAAACTCAGTTTAATGCATTAGTTAGAGTTGTTCCACAGCGACAAAAGTGAGGAAATTCGCTGTTAGGGTTGAAAACCCCTTGCACCCCACCCACCCCCAACCGGCATTGGGGTGTGCATTGGGATCATGAGTCCTAACTCTCACCCCATTCTCCTATACTTCTGCTGCTTTACACAGGTCATGGGGTGAGAGTTACGCTGATGATCCCAATGCACACCCCAATGCTATCACGCATGGCCATCTCTTTATGCTTATTTGCGCTATGCTTGTTAGTTTTTGCCATTTTGTGTGTACCGCACTGTTTCTCTTTCTGTTTCACTTTACGTCCACCATGCCCATTGACATTTCCATTTGTAGGCACCATGTTACTATGTGACCAGACATCAAGTGGCACACCGTCCCTGTCTACGCCACCATGTGCGTTACCCTTTCTGTTATCATTCGCGCTTCTGTTACCATGTGTGCCACTGTCAGCATTTCTGCTTGCATTGCTGCTCCTGTTACTATGCCACAAGACATCAGGTGGCGGGCACACGGGGCCCTTACATTCACTATTTCTCAATATCATTCTCAAAAAAAAAGGGAAATTAGAGGCAAAAAATTCCGTTTAATGCATTAGTTAGGGTTGTTCCACAGCGACAAAAGTGAGGAAATTCAGCTGTTAGGGTTGAAAACCCTAACTCCGAATTCACCCCCAGCACCACACACACACAGACACACACACACATTCAAGTATGGGGGAGGACCAAGTCAACACAACCAATGACAGACATCCAGCAGCAGGTGACAGAAATAACAAACAATTGTCTAAATGTACTACGAGACAGCCCCACCCACCTGACCAGGTACTGCATGCTCAGTGGAGATCAACAGCAAAACTGAGGCCATGTACACCAAACGTACACATCCCTGATTGCAGCTGCACACAACGTACTCACACTTAGTAGTTGCATGGCCTTACCTACCGATGCCCCACACCACACCACAACTGGTACTGTGCCGTTATTCAATATAAATGCTGAAGGTGCATGATGACAGTTGTAGAAAGGTTTTAACACTACTGAGTATACATTAATTAAGAAAAGCACATAAATTAACTACAAGACACTAGCATGTTCAAGATAAAAGTAGTGATACATTTAGTAGGTGATTTACATAGTAGTACATTTACTGCAATGGTTTACTCAACATAGAGAGGCTGATGTAAACGTGTGGAAAAGCATTGCCTGTTCAACGCTGTGAAATTGGTACTGCCAGTATCACATGCATTCTTACTGATGAAGGTGTACTGCTGATGCACATACATAGACCTTCAGTGTGTTTCAATATTAAAGATGCAGTAAGTATTCTTTGTAAGAAAGATTGTAATTGCATGGATCAGGCCAAGCAACTTCTAAATATCATAGCACTACTGAGCCAACAATGATGTACCTGTATCGGACATATATATAGGATAGATTTTCCTGTAGGCACTTACTGAGTATGTTGTACCTGATAAAGACAATCTCATTGCATCTGTGATGACTAACCTATTCAAATAGTAATACATTTGCTATTGCTGCAATGAGTGATCTATGCCACTTATGGACACAGTGTGATTTTTTTAACAGTTGTTTCATACTCAGGCTGTATGCCTACTGTTTGGGTTTGCCACACTTCTGTCACTGATGCTATCAAAGTGATAACTATGTTAATTCTGCTACAACAGGAATCAAGTAGGTATGGTGTAGATATAAACAGAATGTCTTTTAGTATTGATTTAACTCATTATGGGGAAATGTACTAGGACAGCAGGGGTTATCCTCTATCACTGAGTCTGTCAGTTATAATCACACTAGGGTTTCGATGACTGTAATGATCAGGTTACACTGTTCATCTTCATGAGTTCATATTCACAGCCATTCTCCAGCAACTAGACAGTGTATGGTGTAACTGGGTGGGACACTGTGTTGCAAAGCTGCTGCAGTGCCTAGCAGGGGAGAGTATCTACTCATAAAGACAATTAAGCAATAAGGCATGACCAACAGTTATGTTAAATGGTCTGTTAATCACCCTGTAGGGGTTTAATGTTGAATGAGGCATATCCGAAAGGCTACATGTCGCTAGACAGCGATAAACTGACCATTAACATAATACCTGGGAGTGGCTTATTGCTATCATAATAAAACTGTTTTTAAACAACATTAAACCATGTTCATCATATGGTTAGGCTCTACATGTATGTTAATAAAAACTAAACATAAGGCTGTTACAATGTTTACAGTCAATTAGAAAGCTGCATTTCTCAAACCCTTGTTATAATCAGAGATATTATACCTGTACAACTCCTTGGTTTTGCTTAACTCTATTGCTCAGGTGGCCCACCACAAGTGGTGTGGTGTGTGGTGTGGGCATCGGTAGGTAAGGCCATGCAACTACTAAGTGTGGTATGCTGTGCAGCTGCAATCAGGATGTGTACGTTTGGTACATGGCCTCAGTTTTGCTTGTTGATCTCCACTGAGCATGCAGTACCTGGTCAGGTGGGTGGGGCTGTCTCGTAGTACATTTAGACAATTGTTTGTTATTTCTGTCACCTGCTGCTGGATGTCTGTCATTGGTTGTGTTGACTTGGTCCTCCCCATACTTGAATGTGTGTGTGTCTGTGTGTGTGTGGTGCTGGGGTGAATTGAGTTAGGTTTTCAATCCTAACAGCTTAATTTCTCACTTTTGTCGCTGTGAACAACTTAACTAATGCATTAAATGGATTTTTTGCCTCTAATATATATATATATATATATATATATATATATATGTATATGTGTATATATATATATATATCTTCATTACAAAAAACTCTGTTAATGCAGTGCACTGGTGAGGCCGCAGCTGGAGTACTGTGCGCAGTTCTGGTCACCCGGTTATAGGTCAGAGGTAGGAAGATTGGAGAGGGTTCAGAGGAGGGCTACTAGGTTAGTAGCAGATATAAGAGACCAGGACTATGAGGATAGATTGGAGTACTTGGGGATGTTTACATTGGAGTATAGGCACATGAGAGGTGACATGTGCATGGTGTATAATGCACTCAAAAATCCAAATCTAATGGTTAAGTTAGGAATTACTTTGAGAGAACAGCGATATGACACTAGGTCACATTAATGGCAACTTAAGGGGCAAAATTTTATGACCACGAAAAGGGGGCACTGGTTTAGTGTTAAGAGTTATTCCAGTATGGAATAACTTACCGGAGGAGGTAGTCACTAGTAAGACGATAGTGGAGTTTAAGAGGAAACTAGATAAGTATTGTAAAACAAATAAAATAGAGGAATATCTAAATTAAAAAAATCAGTGAGCACAATAGACGAAAGTCTTCTTTGCTCTGTAACTACCTATGATACCTACCTATAATGAATGCATCAGTTAGGGTTGATAGCACAGCAACAAAAGTTTGGAAATCGGTTTCGGGGTATGCGTTGGAGTCATCAGCCTAACTCTCACCCCATTCCATGTGTAAACAAGCTGAAGTGGTATAGTATAGGAGAATGGGGTGAGAGTTAGGCCTGATGACCTCAACACATACTCTGATGCCTGTTGGTGTGTGAAGGGTGGTTGGGATAGGGTTGGTAACCCTAACACCGAATTTCCAGATTTTTGTCACTGTAATAGAGACCCTAACTGATGCATTAACAATGTTTTTTGCAATGACTATATATATATATATATATATATATATATGTGTGACTCCATGAAAAGGGGTTACCAATGGTGTCCCAAAATGTACATGCCATCTATAAACTATGTAAAACCTGTTCCCAGTGATTGACTATGCTGTAGGACAATATGTGATGCGGAGATCTAAATTACATAATATGATGCTGCCATTTGTTAATTTCCTCAAGAAAGAAACATGACTTGTGATAAAAGCTATAATTTTGTTATGCCTAATTTGTGACATTGTGGCACACACTGCAAACAGTATTCATTAATTTAATAAAATAATACTCTTTACCACAATAAACTGCTTTAACTTATTGTCCTGTGTCCAGACTTTGTTTTCAGACTATTTAGTTAATGTAAAATGTGCCTGTATAGCGCTCACACAGCAGAGTAAATGCAGTAGTTAAAGTAACCACTTGTGTCACCAGTGGTTACGTTCATTCTTTGCCTCCAAAATGTATATATTTTAATAAATCCTTCAGAAATTGCATTGTGTTTTGATCAGGGAGCTTCTGCAAAAGACAGTGCTAAGTTTCACTGGAGAATACTGTACTGCAGGAGCGCTATGTCTGACCTTTGTCCCCATGGTCTCCTGGTGTCCAGAAGTCCCAGATGCATGTTCACTCCCACCCTGGCGCCCCTCCCCACCTCCCGATAATCATGTTAGTGCACTTACATGCACCAAGAGTGGGGAAGGCTCTCAAAGTGCTTAATAGCACAAGAGATGTGTTGGAGTCACATTCCTGCTCGTGTCAGCTCACAAAACAATCCCGGTGTCCAGCCAGCAGCATCTCAGTTACATGAGCAGCCACCTGGAGCCCATGTAGGCCATTGTTACTTTCAGATCTAAGAATACAGCTGCAGAATGGCCCGTACAGTAATTTACTTGCTGTCCTGTACTGTGGGGCAGCAGGAACATAGAAACATAGGAACATAGACTTTGACAGCAGATAAGGACCACTTGGCCCATCTAGTCTGCCCATTTCCCTACCTACAGGATAGGCCGCAGATCCTAGTTAACCAACAGCCTATTTCTTTCTACCCCCACAAGAATTGCCTTATGTCTGTCCCATGCATTCTTGAATTCTCCCACAGTTTTAGACCCCACAACCTCCTCAGGAAGGCTGTTCCCATGCATCCACTACCCTCTGTGAAAAAAATACTTCCTCATTGCCCCAGTGCCCCCCTCTATCTTTAAATTGTATCCCCTTGTTCTTGCACGTCTCTTTTTCTGAAAGATGCTACCCTCTTGGACTTTGTTAATTCCACTGAGGTACTTAAAAGTTTATATCATGTCATCCCTCTCCCTTCTTTTCTCAAGGGTATACATATTAAGCTCCTTAAGTCTCTCCTCGTACGGCTTCTCTTGCAGACCCTGCACCATTTTAGTTGCCCTCCTCTGGACTGCCTCTATCCTGTCTATGTCCTTGCGGAGATGGGGTCTCCAGAACTGGCCGCAGTACTCCAGATTGGGTCTCACCAACTGTCTGTACAGCGGGATAACAACTTCCTGTTTTCTGCTGGTAATGCCTCTCCCTATGCATCCCAGTATACCCACATCCCTCCCTACTGCCTTCTCACATTGCTTGCAAACCTTAAGGTCATCTGATATGATTACCCCCAGATCCCTTTCCTTTTTTGTTGTTGTTACTACCTCCCCCCATTGTGTATTTTCCCCTGGGTTCTTGTTTCCCAGGTGCATTATTTTGCACTTCTTTGCATTGAATCCTAGCTGTCATACTTCTGACCATTCCTCCAACCTACCAAAAGGATAGTGCAACACCTGGAATCCATAGGGGCACAGGATCCAAGACAGCATGGGTTTACAAAAGGAAGGTCCTGTCAAACTAATCTCATAGATTTCTTTGACTTGGTAACCAGAGTGGTGGACCAAGGGGGAGCAGTTGATGTCACCTACCTTGACTTCAGCAAAGCTTTTGACACTGTTCCACATAGAAGATTGATAAATAAGCTGGGTAGAATCGGGGTGGGTCAGAAGTTGGTCAACTGGGTGGTAAACTGGTTGACAGGCAGAAAACAGAGAGTGGTGGTAAATGGTATACAGTCAGAAGAGATGCAAGTCACAAGTGGGGTACCTCAGGGATCAGTCCTGGGGCCAGTCCTCTTCAACATCTTCATTAGTGACCTTGCAGATGGACTAGAGGGTAAGGCTTGTCTGTTTGCAGATGACACCAAGATCTGCAACAGAGTAGATGATCCAGATGGGGTGGGCAGAATGAGAAGAGATCTGGATAAACTAGCAAAATGGTCAGAAGAGTGGCAACTGGGATTTAATGCAAAGAAGTGCAAAATCATGCACATAGGGAAGAGAAACCCTGAAGTCACCTATAGGCTAGGAGGGGAGTTGCTAGCAGTCACAAAGGAAGAAAGAGACTTGGGCATCATCATCATTGATGACCTGAAATCATCCAAACAGACCTCTAAAGCAGTAGATAAGGCTAGGGGGGTGTGAGAGTGTATTAGTATGGGTATCACAAGTTGTAAGAGGGAGGTAATAATCCCTCTTTACAAGACACTGGTTAGGCCCCATCTGGAGTACTGCGTGCAGTATTGGAGGCCACACCTTCACAAGGACATTAACCAAATTGAGGCAGTCCAGAGAAGGGCAACCAAAATGGTGCAGGGACTGCATCAGAAGACATATGAGGACAGATTAACAGAGCTCAATATGTATACCCTTGAGCAAAGGAGGGAGAGGTGATATGATCAAGGCATTCAAACACCTTAAGGGCATTAACAATGTGAAAGAGTCTAACATGTTTAAATATAAGAAAAATAGCAGGACAAGAGGACACAGCATGAGATTAGAGGGGCCGATTAAGGGGAATGTGAGGAAATTCTTTTCACAGAAAGGGTGGTGGTGCATGGAATGGCCTACCTCAAGAAGTGGTGGCTATGAATACAGTGCAGGGCTTCAAACAGGCATGGGATAGGCATAAGGGAGCAATACAAATGAGTATGAATAGATAGGCCACTGACAGAGCAAATGCCGATGGCACATTTATAAGGTAGAAAAAGAAATGGGCAGACTGGATGGGCCTTGCGGTCCTTATCTGCCATCAGCTCCTATGTTTCTATGTTTCTATGCCAAGTCCCTTCTCATCCTTTCCACGCCTCCTTGTGTATCAACCCTGTTGCAGATATTTGTGTCATCTGCAAAGAGGCATACTTTTCCTTCCAGTCCCTCTGCAATGTCACTTATGAAGATATTAAAAAGGACTGGACCCAGCACTGAACCCTGCGGTACCCCACTAGTAACCCCTCTTTCTTCAGAGTGGACTCCATTTACAATTATCTTCTGTGTCCTGTTGTCCAGCCAATGTTTTACCCAGGCTGCCACACTGGGACCCACTCCCAGGCTGGTTAATTTGACTATTAATCTTTTGTGTGGGACTGTGTCAAATGCCTTGCTAAAGTCTAGGTAGGCCATGTCCACAACCCCTCCCTGGTCTACTACTTTGGTCACCCAGTCAAAGAAATCTATTAGATTCATCTGACATGACCTTCCCACTGTGAACCCATGCTGCCTTGTGTCCTGTGCCCCACTGGCCTCTAGGTACTCAACAATTCTTTCCTTCAGAAGTGACTCCATCACTTTCCCTACCACAGAGGTCAAACTGACAGGTCTGTAGTTTCCTATCTCTGTCTAGGTCTCACTTTTGTGAAGAGGAATCACATCCGCCTTCCTCCAGTTTTCGGGTACCACACCATCCTCCCATGATTTATTAAAAAGAGTAGCCAGTGGTTTCACTAGTTTCCCCCTTAATTATTTTAGAATTCTGGGGTGAATTCCATCAGGTCCCATTGCTTAGTCCACCTTCAGTTTTAAGAGTTCTTGCAGAACTCTTTCTTCTGTGAAAGGACTGGGATCAACCCCCGTATCAAGAGTGCTTCTGTTAATTGGATTAGGCACTTCCCCCTCCTCTTTTGTGAATACTGAGCAGAAATATTCATTCAGTATCCCTGCTTTTTCACTGTCCCTCTCTGCCCACCCGCTGTTCATTCTATTCAGCCTCACTATCCCTCCCTTTGTCTTTCTACGCTCGCTGATGTACCTATAAAAGGTTTTATCCCCCTTCTTAACCGAGTTGGCTATCTTTTCCTCAGTTTGGGCCTTTGCTATTCTGAGTTCCCTCCCTGCTTCCTTCTGCCTTAACTGGTATAGCTCTCTGTCCTGCTCCTTCTGTGTTTCCTTATACTTCCAGAATGTTATCTTTTTCTCCCTGACTTTCCCAGCCACCTCTTTTGAGAACCATAGTGGCTTTTTCTTTCATTTTGATTTGTTTATTTGCTTCACACAAAGGCTTGTTGCCTCTGTGATGGCAGTTTTGATGATTCCCCATTGTTGCTCCACCCCTCCTTCTAGCCTGTTTGCTAGTGCTTTTCTGAGGCACTCTCCCATCTTGCCAAAGTCAGCCCTCCTGAAGTCCAGTACCCTCACTTTTGTATGGGTTAAATCTGTAGCTGAGTTTAACATGAACTACACTGTTTGATGGTCATGTGTTCCCAGATGGCTACCCACTTCTAGATCTTAGATCCTCTCACTGCCCCCATTTGAGAGTATGAGGCCTAAGATTGCTCCCTCATGAGTGGGTTCCGAAACTAGCTGTCTGAGACCTGCCACCTGTAGGGCATCGATATTGGCCCTGCTTATGTATGTGGCTGCAGCAAATGTGCTCCAGTTAACATCTGGCATATTCAGGTCTCCCATCAACAGTACCCCCCTTTCTCTGCCATCCTAAGAATGCCTTCTATCATATCCTTGTCCATTCCGTCCCCCTGACATGGGGGTCTGTACACAACCCCTGTGCAGATTGTGGTGCCCTTTTCAGTCTCCAAGGTGACCCACAGTGCCTCCTCTCCTCCCTGTTTACTCTTTTGTTCAGTTGCTTTTATCCCTTCTTTTACATAGAGAGCTACTCCTCCCCCCCTCTTCTCCCCTGCCTGTATCTCCTGTAGGTTATGTACCCTGGTATGTTAACATCCCAGTCATGGTTCTCTGTGTACCATGTTTCTGTGACTGCTACAATATCCAGGCATCCCTCTTCCATCAAGGCCACCAGCTCAGTGAGCTTGTTGCCCAGACTATGGGCATTGGTACTCATTACCCTCCATTTCCTGATGGACTTAGTCCTTTTTGCCCCATCCCTGTCCTTCTTGCCTTTGTCAGTTTCCCCATTTACCCCTGCCCTTCTCCCTATTGACACCTCTATATTGGTGTTTACTGCACTTACTACCGTGATTTTTGTCCCCATGGTCTATTGGTGTCCAGAAGTCCCAGATGTGTGTTCACTCCCACCCCGGTGCCCCATCCCACCCCTGATAACCACATTAGTGCACTTATGTGCACCAAGAGTGGTGAAGGCACTGTGGGTCACCTTGGAGACTGGAAAGGACACCACAATCTGCACAGGGGTTGTGTTCAGACCCCCATGTCAGAGGGAGGGAATGAACAAGGATATGATAGAAGGCATTCTTAGGATGGCAGAGAAAGGGGAGATACTGTTGATGGGAGACCTGAATATGCCAGAAGTGTTGATCATTAGCTACCATGCTAACCACTGTTCCACACATTTTACAGTCCATGTACTCCCATAGCCCCCACACTTTGGGCAATGTGGGACAAATGTGTGTGGTTACATGCACATTTTGGCATCTTGTCACACCAGAAGAAGGGATCTCATGCTATTTCACGCATAAAGCAAGAAGAGCAGGAATGTGACTCCAATGCATTTCTTGTGCTTTTAAGCACTTTGAGAGCCTTCCCCACTCTTGGTTCATGTAAGTGCACTAACATGGTTATTGGGGTGGGAGGGGCACCGGGGTGGGAGTGAACACACATCTCGGACTCCTGGACACCAAGAGATCATGGGGACAAAGGTCAGACATAGCGCTCCTGCAGTACAGTATTCTCCAGTGAAACTTAGCGCTGTATCTTTTTCAGAAGCTCCCTGATCAAAACACGATGCAATTTCTAGAGGATTTATTAAAATATATACATTTTGGAGGCAAAGAATGAATGTAACCACTGGTGACACAAGTGGTTACTTAACTACTGCATTTACTCTGCTGTGTGAGCACTATACAGGCACATTTAACATTAACTAAATAGTCTGAAAACAAAGTCTGGACACAGGACAATAAGTTAAAGCAGTTTATTGTAGTAAAGAGCATTATTTTATTAAAATAATGAATACTGTTTACAGTGTGTGCCACAATGCCACAAATTAGACACAAAAAAATGATAGCTTTTATCACAAGTCATGTTTCTTTCTTGAGGAAATTAACAACTGGCAGCACTGATATTATGTAATTTAGATCTCCACAACACATATTGTCCTACATCATAGTTATTCACTGGGAACAGGTTTTCTTGTGTTTATAGATGGCACGTACATTCTGGGACACCATTGGTAACCCCTTTTCATGGAGTCACCCATATATATATATATATATATATATATATATATATATATATATATATATATATATTTATTAAATATATATATAGAGAGATATATATAGTCATTGCAAAAAACTTCGTTAATGTATCAGTTAGGGTCTCTATTACAGTGACAAAAGTCTAGAAATTTGGTGTTAGGATTACCAACCCTATCCTGACCACCCTACACACACCAACAGGCATTGGGGGTGCCTTGAGGTCATCAGGCCTAACTCTTACCCCATTCAATGGGTAAACAATCTGAGATGGTACAGTATAGGAGAATGGGGTGACAGTCAGACCCGACAACCCCAAGGCACACGCCGATGCCTGTTGATGTGTGTAGGGTGCATGTGGGGGTGGGGGGTTGTGTTGGTAACCCTAACACTGAATTTCCAGACTTTTGTCACTGTAATACAAACCCTAACTGATGCATTAATGGATTTTTTTGCAATGAATTTCCTTACTTTTTGAGATACTATAATAGAATCCTTATTTTACGGGGTGTGCCTTGGGGTCATTGGCTCTAACTTCCACCCCATTCCATGTGTAAGGAAGCTGAGATGGAACAGTATAGCAGAATAGGGTGAGAGTTAGGCCTGACAATCTGAAGGCACACAATGATGCCTGTTGGTGTGTGGAGGGTGGGGTGGGGTGGAGTGGTAGGAGTGGGGGGTGTTAGGGTTCAAAAGCCTAATACCACATTTTCCTACTTTTGTTGCTTCAACCCTAACTGATGCATTAACAAAGTTTTTTGCAATGAATTTCCTTACTTTTTTGAGACAGCGTAATCTTACCCTTATATGTTTGTGGGAGCACAGGCTCCTGTGCTCCCATCACTCTATAGTGTGTTGTGGTTGCATCTCCCTGTGGGAGTGCAAGGCCCTCTGGGCCCTTTATTCCCATCACATTCCCATCACTCAATAATGGTATTCATTTGTGGGAGAGCAGGGCCCTATGGACCCTGTGTTTCCTTCCATCCATAAGTGTAAAAACAATGCAATGAACTCTCTTCTCCCTGTGGGAGCACATGGCCCAGTACTACATAAAGGAGGGCCCTGCAGTTCCATTATTGCAAAATGGTACTCATGAGTGAGAGCTCAGAGCCCTCTGGGCCCTGCGCTCCCACCTACCCATAAGTGTAAAGACTCAGCGCAGACCTAGAGATATTCCAAGTAACACTTGTGATGCAAATGGTGTAATATCTCCTTAAACAAAGCAAGATTGGAAAAAAATGTCACTGCAGTTGTAATCATGTCCTGACAACCTGTATGTATGCTTAACACCTAAATGTGTACTAAGCTGCGTTTAGTGAAAAATCCATATCTCTAACTGTTTTCAAGATATAGGCAACAAAAGGTATTGTGTCCACCACAATGTTATCCTATGGGAAATTTCCAAACTTTGAAATGTTATAACTATGGAAGTAATGTAAATTGTTTCACCAAACCAGCAAAAGTCACATCTGTGGTACAAGCCCTTTCCAGCCTTTAATTATAAACTGTTTCTTTGCAGTGAAGTGGAAAAGAAACAGTAACATTTAAAAATCCCTTTTCATGAGCTGTCAAAATCTCTTTGTGTGAGTGAATTCCTTTTCATGAGGTAGGACAGTCTGGTTGTCCACTCACGAAAAGGGATTTTGACAGCTGTCAAAAAGGGATTGGCTCATAAAAAGGGATTTTGACAACTCATGAAAAGGGATTTTGACAGCTAGCAAAAAGGGATTATAAAAAGTAATCCCTTTTCGTGAGCCGTCAAAATCCCTTTTTGCAAGCCAATCTCTTTTCACAAGGTAGGGCCATCTGGTCATCATTTCACCAAAAGGGATTTTGACAGCTCACAAAAAGGGATCAGAAGTGAGTCATGAAAAGGATTTTTACATTTTAAAATGACCGTTTTTTTTGACTAAAGTAAAGTAAACCAAAGCCACAGAAATGCGCAGGACGTCCTCATGCACAAAACCCATACTTGGATGTCTACAGAAGTTATCCCTTGGGCAAGTTTTAACATTTTGTATGGGCAGAAAAAGTGAAAACAAGATAACATTCGAGAAGAGGGAATGTGTTCTTATGAAGAGGGATTTTATAAATCCCTCTTTGCGAGCTGTCAAAATCCCGTTTTGTGAGCCTGAATCCCTTTTCAAAACTGTGCAGATATCCAAAAGACTGAACTGAGCATGCTCAGAACCCAAATTTCAGAACTGAATAACTTTAGACCAGATTAATAGTTTTTCACCAAACTAATGCTGGCTTGTTCCTTGGACAAGCTCTTTCTACCCTGAAAATTCCAGACCAACATTCCAAACAGTGTGGCCACAGTGTGATGAGGGAAAAAACAGCAAAATCTGGTGAAAAAAAGTGACTTGCACTCTTTGTTCACTATGCGCTGCACACAAACGCATATTCAATCAAAACAAAACTTGGCACATCAAGAGATCTACCCCATGGGATATAGCATATAAAATCGTGTGCAAATCTGTTGAACAGTTGCAAAATTAGTAAAGTGCAAAATTTGAGGTTTAACATTAAACTGCCTGCTCAACCCTAACTATAGTGGTGCTGTTGCACCACTATAAGATATATATTACATTTATTTTGGGAAACCACCCTTTTTAAAAGTGTAAATATTTTGTTCATATTTCTCAAAAAGTTATCCACTTTTTTTTATGGATACATTTTCCACCATTTGAATTTTTGAAAATTATAGTAAAGTATTATTTAAAAATCATATAACATTTGCACTAGTAATTCTTTCAATTATTCAAACATACAATTTAAAAGCACAATACATTCACAGGTGTTAAGCTGTGGTTGAAGAAGTAGACTAAAATCAAGTTTTCTAAACATGAAGATTAAGTGTACTGAAAGTATTCACAAAACACATCATGTGCAAAGTGTGTCTGTATTCTAAATATTCAAAGCTCACACATTTAAATAAGCATAATTTCAGCACAAATATTTTTCTCAAACACGTTTTAATGCACAAAGATTTATATATTTTATAAATTGTCACAAATGCTTTTTACTGCACAAAGATTTGATGTTTTAAAAATCTTCACAAAGCATGAAACCATTGTGCAGTACAAATAGTATGAGAAACACTTTATAACCTCACAATCAGTTTGAAAATCTTTGCACAGGGCCCAGTGGTGCAGAGGGCTGAAGTGCTATGTATGGGAAGGTACCTCTTCCCACACCAGCAACCTGAGTTTAGGAACAAGCTTGGGTTGCTGGGTGTCAGCCACAGGGTAGAGGACCTGGAGAGGATGTTGTGGCTGTGTGGCAGCTCTCCTCACATGGAGTGGGAGGTGAAGCCTTCCCAGCAGTTGGCTGCCACTGAGTGGAGGCTTGGAGGTAGCACCACACATAGAGGGCTGGTGTTACACCACAGGAGGGTGGAATGGGATCACTAGTTCCAGAGCACATGCGTGCCTCCACACACATGGGCTACTGTGTTGCCGAGGCCCCAGTGTGTAAGGAGAGAAAAAAGCCAGTGTAAAATGGTGGAACTGGGGCATTAATGAAGCCTTGCTAGAGTGCCAAGACCCACCCTGCTGGACCACTGGAACAAAGGACAGTGCCGAGACCCACTCTGCTGGACCACTAGAACAAAGGACAGGAGGAGGAGGAGGTGGATGAGGTAAGTGGCCAGCTGTCGGCACCAGGGGAGAGGGCTGATAGCCTGCCCATCTTCAGCCATGGAAGGATAAAAATCTTTATTAAAAAAAAGAAAAGAAAATCTTTGCACAGGACAAAAACCATCATTCAGCAAAAATATTTTAAAAACTAGTTTTCAATATTCATGCTACAAGTAGCTTTTACAGAAAAAAAAGTAAAATTCATGAAAGATTACTTTGCAAAAACTTTCATTTTTAATCAAAGATGACTAATTAACGTTAATTAATTGTTTTAACAAAAAATACATTGTGTAACTCGTACTAACCCTCCCTCACATACACTACACTGTCGCTCTTAATTTTTACCAAATAAAAAAGTCATCTTACCATAAACTTTTTGTTCATGTTGAACATTGACACAGAAAACAAGTTTACCTGTAGTTCTAGATATTTTTCTCACAGAATATTTTTGAACACATGTGTGAACAATTAAATTGGAATAAACTTAAAAAGTAATTAGTTTTTATACCCTTATTTGCAAAAGCACCTATTCCACTATGATAACTACACAACCTGTAAGTTTCATGCCTCAGCTCTTTACCATGTTTTAGCTATCTGTATGCAAAAACTGAGGCAGCAAATCGAGTACAAATACATTATTTTAGCCCTTAATATCTCAAAAACTACTAAAGCAATCTTCATAATAGTTTGGTGGTGGGTTAAGAGAACTCAGGACTAGAAGGTTCATACCTAATTCCGTAGCCCTTGGGTCTAAGTTGGCTGAGATATAAGGTTCTGAAAATGGTTATTTTTAATGAAGCCACAACACAACCCTAATATACAGGTGCTACTGTACCTGTATTATATATTGTACTGGCACAGTAGCACCAGTATAGTTGGGGTTGAGTGACAGGTTCTATGTTAAACCTCTAACTTTGCATCTTAATGTCTTTGGCAGTGTTGAATAAAACTAGATGAAATATTGCATGCATTTACTAGTAGGCAAAGTCTAAATACGTGGAAAGTTTTGTGATGTCAGCTTATGCGGTTTCTGAGATCTGCATATTTCACTTTCCAATAGATGTATAATTTTTTTTTACTAATCTTAAAATGGATTTTTGGCTTTGATGTCAAGCAGAGCCTATATGGAACTGATTTTTTTTTTCTATAACTTTCAGACTGCAACAATGCTGTGTCAAGCTTGTGCCTTTGCAAGGTTTTGTGAAAAAAATTCAACAGTTCTACAGTAATAAGGATTTAAAGTTTTTTTTTCCTGTTGTGATCATGCACAGTAGGGGTTTGGGGATAACATTCTGATACAATACAAAAAATTCCATGTCACAAGACTCTCTTTGGTTTCTCACCACTTGCTTCTCACAGCACGAAAAAAAAAATTGTGCCATGAGAGCCACTATATTGTTTTTCCCCTCAAACTGAAAACATGGAAATAGATAAAAAATCTGTCATTTTAAAAAAACAAACACATGAACCTAGTTAAATGGGACCCATTTAGGTACATTCTGATGTTTGTTTGTTGTTTTAAAAATAGTCAGAAATACCTTTTCTGGGCACCCCAAAATCCACGGTGCCCAGCTTAGCAAGAGAACCTGTTCACCTGCATTTTCTGCATGAGAACAACAGGACTTTCTTGAATTCTAAAGCTGCAGCTGGAGTCATGTTACCAGCTTAAGGTGAAGCAGTGAGCTGGTGATACCTGGTTCATTCTCTCTCTCTATGAGCCCTGGTACCACTCCTTTCTCCTCTCTTCCATCCAGGTGGCTGGCCCACCCTTCCCAATGTTTATTTTATTTTTTTATATTCAGCATAAGCAGACCAGAGTGCATACTACTGGTACCACTTCTTTTGACCCACCCCGTTTCCCAAACAGTAGCCCGATACAGGGGTGCTCATTCCCCAGTGTTGGAATTTGATTGTCCTTGCAATAAAGAAAAATATCCCTTGTAGATTTTTTTTACCTGTAACAAAGAAAACAGTCCCTCACTGATCTGACCCTGACAATGACCACCCACTCAGCACCCACCACCCCACACCCACCACACACCCTCACTCACCTGAACATGTCCCATGGCTTAGTGAGAGGAATCCTTCACACACATTCTCTGTATGAGAACAGGGTGCTGTCTATCTGTTTATCTATTTATGTAATTAAATATTTAAGTGGATCAGGGTGCCCACCCCCTGGTACTGCTTCATTTCCCCCCCTTCCCTTCCTGGTCACCTGCCTGCCCTACCCACTGTTTATTTATTTTTTTATATTCAGTAAAAGCAGACCAGGGTGCTACCCCACATATCACTGCTCTTGCCTCCTCCCTCCAGGTCACCTACCCCTATTCCCCAAACAGCAGCCCAATATTGGAGTGCCCAATCCCCAGTGCTGGAATTTGGCTGTCCCTGCAATAAAGAATAAATCCTGCATTAATTTTTTTTACCTGTAACAAAGAAAACGGTCACTCACCTATCTGACCCCCAAACACACACACACATCCCACCCCAACCACCCACCACCCCACACACTCTCACACCCACCACACACCCTCACTCACCTGAAAATGTCTTACAGTATAAATACACTCTCTGATCGAAGATGATTCTAGCTGCTGGAACTGCCAACTACCATATGAGAAAATAAGGTAAGTCCAGTTTAATGTATTTCAGTGGGGTCTGAATATTGCTTCATAACTTTGTCATTTTTGCATATTTTAACACCAACATTTCAACATGGCCTTTTTAGGACCATGCCTTATGACTAATGGCAGTGGAATTATGCAAAACTAGCCAAAAAGTTGATTTCATATTCACTTTGCAAAATCACCTTTCAGGCAGGATTTGAAAATTTTCACCACACTTGTTGATGAGGTAGGGTCGTAAGAAGGCTATGTTGAAAATTCGGGGTCACAATCTATAAAAATGACAAAGTTATGAGCATGCATTTACATTTTTCTATGCCTGCACATAACTTTGGTAATTTTATTATTCTGACCCCAAATTTTCAACGTAGACTTTTTTCACACACCACCTCATGAACATGACAGCTTTCATTTTTCCAATCCTGTCCAAAATGTGCTATCGCACCTGTGGTACAGAATGATATTTTAGTGGGAATCTGATAATTTTCACCTGCCGGGTTCATGATGTGGGTTCATAAGAAGGTTATACTGAAAATTGGGTGTACACATATGGTAAAACACCCACATTATGAATGAACATTGCAGTATTCTAACGTTCATTCATAACTTTGCTAATTTTCAATATTTTAACTCCAAACTTTCAACATACGCATTTTTCCACAGAACTCATATATGTGACCAGTGTAATTGTTTCAATCCTGGACAAGACTTGTTTTCACAATTGTGTTTATTTAGTGTCATTTAATGGCATTATTGAGCATATTCATATATTACATCTATATGTCTCAAAAACTACAAAAGCGCTATTCGTACAATTTGAGGGGTGGAAAGACCATATGAGTGAGAAGGTGCATACCAAATGTTGCAGTCATAGGATCTAAGATGGCTGAGATACAAGGCTCTGAAATGACCATTTTTAATGAAATCCTAACACAATCCTAATATACAGGCACTACTGCACTTGTATAAGATATATATTACATAAATATATCTATGTTAATTACATGTGTAACCTCCAGACCACTTTTTAACTAGTGAGCACACCCCTCATTAAAATCTGGAACACTGGTACCCACATACTGGCATACCATTTTACTTTACAAAAAGTTTGGTACCACCCTTGGCATTAGGATGTATATCTAGCTCATTTTCTAGAGGAAGAGAGGGGTGGGGATACAGAAACAAAACAACAAGAACTTTGTGTACATAACACAACATGGGTCCTGGGTGGAGGCAGCTAGGAATATGCTAAATTTTACCTGCTGGGGGCAGCATATCCACACAACCAGAAGCAATAATTGGAATGTCCAGAACAGTGACTGGGATTGTGCAATATGACTTTATTCAACAGATGGAAAATTAAAGCAGAAGTGGACCCCCTAGGATTGGTCTAGACTGGGCAGGTACATTTCATGAACTCTCCTTGCATGCAGTACATTTCATGAACACACAAAATAAAACATCTTCTTCCCAAATTCCCAAATGGTACATCCAGTGGACACCTGGCCATGCATATGAACATTTCCCTTCCATTAGTGTCATTTAGTGAATCTAAGCTACACACTCAGAACTCTTCTTCAAACACAAGTGCACATAAGTGAAACTCAGTTACATACCTTAACCTGCAGCTTGGCCCTTGCTCAGATAGAAATGGTGCTCTTTATGAACCAGCAAGCCCTGCCTTGTTATCATTTGGATGACATTATTCCCACCCTTGGCTCCACTGACAGTCTCTGCCATTCTTCAGGGTTATACCCTTGAAACCTCCATTCCTTACTGAAATGCTAGAAGTCCCACACTTTAACTTTGTTACACACTGGGGTGACCAAAGAACAAAGCTGCACTCACTTGAGCGAACAGTTTAACAGTAGTTCACTCACTTGGGTGAAACTAGGGGCACTGACAGGTGCAATCCAGCCTTATCTACGGGTACACACAATCCAGACTATTGATTCCCCTAAATTATGTGGTGATCTGGTCTCCTAGAACAGTACTCATAAAGGCTGTCCCATCCACAGGGCATGGAACAGCAAAAAAAAGAAAAAGGAAAGGCATTCTCCTGGGTAGCCAATCAAACAGTCTCCCTCAGTTCCTATCCAAGGCAGCTGAAACACACACAGAACCTTCAGGGGATTGCCCCTTGAGTCCACTGAGAATAAACAATTCCTTCCACTTCACTGGGAGTAGAAATCAGGAAATCCTGCTGTAGTACTGGTCTCCACTACTTCACTGGAAGCTGGAAATGTCACTCCACTAGGGTGAGAAATCCTGGACCCTCACCTCAGGGCCCCCTGGCAATCCTTTTGCCTTTCTCATCTCCTCATTAACCAACTGACAACTACAGACTCACACATGAGCATTCTAAGTTCCCCAGAATAGCTGTCCACCTCCATACAGTGTGGCTTATGCTGCTGCAAGAGTTCCGAATGACCTAATCATTCTTCCCTCAGGCTAGCTGAGTAAAAAACAATGTCATTATGTAAGGAGCCCCTAATGAGCTCCCTACCATCTGCCTGCTACCTTCCTAACATTAAAACTGATAGGATGCTAGTAACCCAAGGAGGCTGGGTGGTTACACATGGATGGAACTGTTTCCCCATAGAAGAGGCCATCATTAATTTCCCTCTAAACCTGTGACTAATCTATCAATCAAAGCTGTTTACCTACACTAATCAATCAATTACAGCTATATATATCTGCACTAATTAAAGCTATATACCTACAGTAATCAAACAATTAAAAAGATATACCTGCACTAATAAAAAGTACACAGCTGCACTACATTTAACCCTATAGGATACCACTAATATCACAACACAGCATTAGGAAGCTAGCCAAACCAATGAACAAGCTGCAGAAGAACCTGGACAAAAATACACTTACACAAAACTCTACCAAACCCCGAAATCTTCCAATCTCCTACCTGCACTCACTACACACCATTCTCTCCTTGCCAAAAGAGACCTTTAGGTGCCATGGCATGATCACAAATGCAATCTCCTTAACAATAACCATCCTAACCTGTTACATTTAACAAACAATGGGTAAGGGTGGAACACTCAAAAATATACCCATCTCGGGATAATTAGAATAAGGTCACTACAAGCTTTGGCTCATGGCCTTTATAGACTATTACCGCCCAATGGGTAAACATTCTGAGTACACCTTACTTAATATATCTATTATTTATATAATAGATATATTAAGTAAGGGTGGTAAGGGTGATATACAAGGATGTTTACCCATTGAGGTGGCTAATTAGGGCTATAAGGCTATAAGCCCAATGCACGAGTGACTTTATTGCCAAAGATCCAAATGAATCTTGCTCCTAAGGGCCTCCACCTCCTCATCCAACCTAACCCCCACAGGAGCACCGCTAGGCACCAGGTCAACACCCCACTCCTAAACCCTCACTGCAGTACTGCCATAGGACAAAGATCTTTCCGGTATCGTGCTCCACTCTGGCTAAATAAACTTCCCTCTACCATCTCCCAGGCCCCTAGCCTTCGCCTATTCAAAAACAGTATCAAGAGATTTCTCATTGACTCAGAGATCTAACATACTAACATACTAAAATGCCAGCAGAATAGGCCTAACAGTCTTTTGTGTCTGCTAGTTTGGTCAGCCCCCACCCTGGGTGCTGACCTTGCTGCCCCTCGCCTTCTTCTGGCTTCTCCCTTCCCAGTTCCAGATATTCTTGCTGCATTGGATTTTGCTTCCTGAACCCTTCCCTGTACCTGTCCCACCCTCTCTTGAACCCTCCACTGTCTCTGCCTCCACCAGCCCCTAGGCAGCATATCCATGGCTCCACCACCCTCCTCAGTGAAGTAGCACCCCTCCTTTCTCCCCTGAATCTTCCCTCCAGCTTCCACCCATGCCCTAGTGGCCCCCTCCTTCCTTTGAAGCACCCTGACTGTTCCTCCCTATTTACTCTTCATGTACCTGAAGACCTCTATCATGTCCCCGGTCCCTTCTCTCTTCCAATGTGTACATATTTAGATCTGTGAGCCTCCTCATAGGTCCTGTCCCCAAGCCCCAAATCATTTTGGTTGCCTCCTCTGACCCTCTCCAGGAGGTTAATGTCCTCTTAAGTGTGGCCTCCAAAACTGCATACAGTATTCAAGGTGCGGCCTCACCAAGCAGTTATACAGAGGGAGTATCACTTCCCTCCTTCTGGAGGTGATCCCCCTAGTGATGCATCCCAGCATCCTGTTGGCCTTGGCTGCTGCCCTCCTACAAGTCTCAGAGTTGTTCATCTTGACATCCACCACCACCCCAAGGTCCCTCTCAGCCATCAAGACTTGTAGCATTCCCCCCAGGGTGTACACTTGGCCCGGGTTTCTGGCTCCCAGGTGGAGTACCTTGCATTTCCCTGCATTGAACCTCAGCTTCCACTTTCTAGCTCATCTTTCCAGAGCCTCCAGGTCCCCCTGTAGGGCCACCCTCCCCTCCTCCCCATCCACCACTGCTCCCAGTTTCGAGTCATCTGCAAAGAGACTCATCTCACTCCTGATTCCTGTCCTTATGTCAGAGACGTAGGCGTTGAACAGAAGGGGCCCAAGGACTGATCCCTGTGGGACCCCACTAATGACCCTCCTTGGGGATGAGACTATCCTACCAACTATGACCCTCTGGGTCCAGTCCTGGAGCCAATTGCCTATCCATCTGATCATCTGGTTCCCCACCCCCATTTCTCACAGCTTATCCAACAGGCCCACGTGAGGAACAGAGTCAAATGCCTTGCTGAAGTCTAGAAAGAGGATGTACACTGGTCTACCCAGGTCCAAGGCACTCGTCACCCAGTCATAGAACTCCATAAGGTTTGTCTGACATGATTTCCCCAGGATGAATCCATGCTGTCTATCGTCCATGCACCTTGACTTATCCAGGTCCCCCCCTAGCCTCTCCTTGACAATGCCCTCCATCACCTTGCCCACCACCGATGTCAGGCTGACGGGCCTGTAGTTCCCTGCCACCTCCCTTGATCCCCCCTTGTGGATAGGCACCATATGTGCCACCTTCCAGTCCTGGGGCACCCACCTTGTCCTCAGAGAGATGGTGAAAAGCTGCGCCAGGGGTTTCGCCAGGACATCCAAGTTCCTTCAGCACTCTGGGATGTAATTTATCCAGCCCTGTGCTTTCTCCGTCTTAAGGGAGCTGAGGTGCCTCACTCTCTGCTGTGATTTCACTCCGTACCTCTTCTCCCTGCTTAGCCCTCCCCTCCTGCCAGTGATGCCTCTCCCTCTCCCCAGACGCGCTGATCAGTAGGGGTCCCCCCCTCCTCAGTATCTCTGTCTCCTCCCATGTATGATGCAGCACCCCCATTTTCCTTGGTGAAAACTGAGGTGAAGTACTCATTTAGTACCTCAGTCTGCTCCCCCAGGTCTTGTGCCCATCTCTCCCCTGATTTAATCCTGCTAATCTGCCCCTTCACCTTTCATTTTTCCCCAATGTATCTAAAGAACCCCTTGTTCCCTCTCCTAATTTCCCTGGCCAGGTTCTGCTCCTTCCTTGCCTTAGCTGCCCTCACCACCCTAGTGGCCCTTCTAACCATCAGCTCCTACTCCCCTCAATCCCTTTCACTTCTTGAGCACTTGAATTGCTTATAGGCTGCCTTCTTTCCCTGCACCACCTCCTGGACCTCCCTGGTCCACCAGCAGGGGTTTTTGGGCCCTACCGCACTTTCGTCTTACTCTTGCACAGGTGCTGCTAGTATTCTGCACCCCTCCTGATGATTTCCCACCTACTATCAGCATCCATGTCTGACCCAATCCCATCCAAATGCTCCTTAGGATCCTTCCCATTTCCTTAAAATCTGCCCCTGAAGTCGGTTACTTCTGTCTTTGTGCAGCTTCACCCTCCTAGGTCCAGGCAGAACCAGACCGTGGCATGGTCATTCCTCACCAATGGGTCCCTTAACTCCAGGCCCCCAATCTGATCACTGTCTGCCAGGACCACATCCAGTACCTGCACCTCCCTGGTCGGTTCCCTCACCTGCTGAGTTAGGAACGCGTCTTGAAAGACATCCAACAACCTCTGTTCCCTGGTCACAGAGGATGTCATAGTCTCCCAGTCTGTTCCTGGCATGTTTAAGTCCCCCAACACCACCACCGTTCCTCTGCCCAGTCTGCAGTGTCTCTCAACATCTGCCACCAGTCTCTCCTCCAGCTCCTCCACCAGGGCAGGGGGTCTATACACCACTCCTATTTTTACTCTCTTGCCCCCCCTTGTTATCAAGGTGACCCAAATCACCGCCACGGTTCCCTCCGCCTCCTCTACTCCCCCTATGCCAATGCAGTTTTTGACTATCATTGCTACCCCTCCTCCCCTTCCTTCTCCCCGTCCTTCCTGAACATAGTGTAACCCTCCAGGTTCAGGTCCCAGTCATGTCCTGCAGTGGCCCAAGTCTCAGTGACTGCTGCCACATCCACTGCTCCCTCAGTTAGCATTGCCTGGAGTTCAGGCATTTTATTGCCCAAGCTCCTGGCATTTAGCAGGACTACCTTCCACCTTTCCTATACTTCCATTTCTGCTCATGTTCCCATGGGGATTCTGTTTTCCCTGGTCTGCACTTCTGCCAATCGGCCTTTCCCCAATCCTCCAGCTCCCCGGGGTGAAGACAGAGTCCTCCTTTATCGGCACCCTTGACAGCCTTTTCTCCCATCCCTCCCTTCACAAGTTTAAACCCCACTTTTCACCAATGAACCTCTATTTTCAATTTATGATTCCCTCCTCCAAATTGAGATGGAGTCTATCTCTAGCATATAGCTCCTTATCCTCCTAGGTCTCCCCAATCCCCCATCAACCCATACCTCTGGCCTCACACCACCCCTGAGCCACTGGTTTATCTCCCAATCTTTCTTTTGTGTCCCCACCAGCCCTTGGCACTGGCAGGATTTCTGAGAAGGAAACTGTGCATCCTATGTCATGACAAACCCTGGCAAGCTCCTGAATCTTGCCTGTATCTTTAGCTCGCTATTTCCCTCAATGTCATTTGTACCCAGGTGGACCAGTATGTCCGGGGAACCCCCACAATCCTTTGCCAGCTGATATACCTCGTGCTTAGCCCTGTGTACCATTAGTCCAGGGAAGCATCTTGTTCTAACTGGCCAGGCTTCTCCCTCCCTATCCCATTTGATACCCCTGATCATAGAATCCCCCAACAGGAGCACTCTGACTGCTCCTTTTCCTCCATTCCCCCTTCCATGTCTCTCATCCTTTCTACCGGCCCCTCCACCCAGCCGGTTCGCATTCCTCCTGTCTGAGTGCCACATGCCACCCTCCTTATTTACCATGGCCAGCCCCTCCCTCCAACCTATGCCCCTCCTCCTCCTGAGTATCCTTTTGTACCTGTTAATTCCCCCACTGCTCGTCATGACTGGTCCTTCTTCCCCATCTGCTAAACTAGTCTGGCTCGTCCTCCCTTCCTTCCTGTCTCCATTTAGTTCCTCCGCTCATTGTGCCCCTGGCCTAAACCCTCAGCTCCCTTTACTGAATCCTCCTGTACTCTGGTCCTTCTCCTTTACCTTTCCTCCCAACTGGTCCTTCTCCTTGCGCTTTCTTCCCTCTTCCCCTGCCCCTCCTGCTCTGATTTACTGCTCCCCATTTTCCTGCATTCCAGGTCCCCCTGTTCTTCCTGCTATCTGGCCCCTGCCTCCTGCCCCCACTCCCTTTCCATCTCTAACCACCCCTGTTGTGGCTACATCACCCCCTCATCCTTGAGCAGAAGAAGAGATTTGAAGCAGTTACTGAGTGTAAGGTCTGATCCACCTCCCCGCCTTGCTTCCTCCTGTCCAGCCCTGGCCATCTGCCTACTTCCCTGAGAATGTTGTCCCTCCATCCCTCCTTTGTCAGGGTCCTCAGTTACCTGCCTGCTTCCTTGGTAGTGTCCTTTTGGACCCCCTCTGCCAGGGTCCCTATGTGACCCCTGAGTATTCTCCTGCACTCCTTTCCCTATGCCCCCGCCCCCAGTGCTTGGTGCAACCCCCGTGGAGATCTCAGCCCCTTCCCCAACCATACCTCCCTTCCCCAGCTGTCTCCTAATCCTTGCAACCTCCTCCCTAAGCTGTGCCAGCTGGTAGCACATTGGGCAACCACCGAACTTCCAAGCCCAGTCCAGTATCATGGCTGCTCCACACCCTGTGCACCCCACCACCCTCCCAAAGATGCTGGCCCTAATGACGTGTGGTTCCATCCCCTTCCAAATAGGTTTCTTTGGGTGAGCCACCAGGTTCCCCTCTATTCCAAGATACACCCTACTGCCTAATCAGGTCACCCACTAATCTTAGAGACAGTCCCACTGTACACCAGTAACCCTGTTACTAGGTGCAGTACAACACATTAAACTTATAAGGGAAATGAACAACTCCCTAAGATCTTCTCTCCCAGCCTTTAAATCCAACCCCCAGTGGCTAGAACTTCATGAGCTGCACCTGCAGCCTTTTCCTCAAATAGCAGGGCAGGTGTTCCCCTATAAATTAGCAGAATTCTGGGGAGGGAGGGTGGTGGATGGCGGGTCTTGGGCAGACACCTGACTCAAGAGAGAGTGTATCAGCCCTGTGTCTCCCCTCCAAGTCCAGCAGCCAAAGAACCAGGCCCAAGCAAATCCCACCAAATAGGTTTTAAATCAGAAGAAATAGGCCTCCACCAGCGCAGCCTGTTACACAGTGAAACATCCACAAAATGAGTGCACTTACAGCCACCAAACCAGTTTTCAAACTTCCAGCATCCCCCCAAAACAGTACCCTGCTAGCCCCTTAGAAGTAAGAAAGAAAAGAACTAACCTTCTACCAAGTAAAATCCACAAGAACCCTGTGAAAACAACAAGCAGCAGCTACTGTCCTGGAACACAACTGACCCTGTCCCCTTCCAGATCTGTGGCTGTAACAACCAGTCCTCACTAACACAGTAGGGGATGGTAAGCTAGTGTTTCCCCTGAACTCCATACCAAGGCCAACAATAAATCTAATGATGCCAATAAACCCATACTCCCATACTGGACATGGCCTCCAACTTGGGACCCAGTCCCTCCCCCCTGCAATGAGCCAGGGTCCATAAACAACCCTAGAGAACTAACAAAACAATGTAAAATAAATTAACTGTATAGAGTAACCAGGAATATTTTGACATTATGTAATATTTGCCTAGTAAGCAATGTACAATTTGTCTTTAATATGTCTTAATGTAATGTTTGCCTTGAAAGGAATGTACAAACTATCTTTAAGCTATGTATGTATGTACTGACATGGAGCCTTTGCAAAGGAGTCATCTACTCAAAGGATTGTAATTCTGAAATTTGAATAAATAAATAAAATATATATGTATATATAACATATGTGGATGCAGAAAAATTCAGGGATTGGTTGAAGTACACCAGGTGACCATGGATTAAATATCTTATTTAATCAACGGTTGCTGTACACGATCTTGTTTTTACACAGCAGAAAATACTTCATCACAGTGTGGATGGATCTACTCCTACTGCTCAGCTCATTTTTGACAGCAGCCATTGTTTTTCCTCATGTTAGTGAGCAGTGTAGAGAGTAGACACCACGGTGCAATGGAAGTGAATTTCCCCTTGTCTGGCCCCCTCAGTGTCAACGAATAGCTGAATGACAGATTTCATGATGGGGAAGCCGTGCCTGAGATGTAAAAAATAAAATTCTGAGATGGCTGGTACAAAGATCAGTCTGCTGGCAGTGATCCCCTGTTTCCAGCGCAATCCATGGGGGCATACATTTCAGCAGTGACAGAGGGACCGTGCCAATTGGGGGATACAACACAATTTAGAAGGGGGCAGGACAAGTATTGAAACCTAGTCAATGGCAGTAACTGTGAATTAAATGCTCAGTTTAATACACAGGCATAGGGTCGGGCACATTCAATCACTGGGAGAGTTCTGTGGATGTCATTTATTCTGTCATCATAGCGGTCACGCACAGTGATCAGCAACAGCCTGTCCCACCCTGCTGAAAGCTCCTGTTTTTCCATGTGATGTCCCCTCCAGTTTTAGTTGACTACAATCTCTCTGTTCTTGCCATGTGAGGGGATTGTTGCATTTTTCAGAAGAGGAAGTCCAGTAATTAACGGGAGGCAGATCAGATCTGCTCTCCTAGAAGATAGGTTCTCGGAAGTAGACACTCGTATATCGCATCTGTGGACAAACCAGGAATGCTGGGGTGATGGTGTTTGTTTTTGATGATTATCTTCTTGTCTTACGAACATAATAGTTAGAGAGGTCCAGTCCCACCTTGAGTCCTGCTGGAGACACATCTATCTCGAGTCCTGCTGGAGTCACACGTGCTGCTACCTCTGGGATCATATCTAACTTGTTGCCATTTGCAGGAAGCAGCGCACATGAAAATGCCACTGAGTGTGGAATTACTCAATGACCTGTTATTCATTGGCACTGCTACTCTTGGAATCAAGACTTAAAGGTGATAAAATAACATTGCAGACCTAAGGGGGCGGTTATTGTCTGCCTTATAAAAGCAGGACTGAATATTTTGGATCTGTTCGTCTCCGATTCTCCCTTCAGTACAGCATAGGCTCATTTGCGAAAGTTCATAGTCTGCTTGTGAACTTTACATTTGTAACTGTGGTCACAACAAAGGAGCAGATTCATTTGGAGTTTGGCAGGCCAGTCCCTTGGTGTGCTTCCCAAATACCCATCTCATTTCATGGAAAGAGACTCTGACGTGCAAGGATGCTGCACACACCCAGTGTAATTTCATAATGGAAAAGGCTCATCTGTGTAAGTGAGCCACTGCCCCCCTAGTCTTTCTGTGATGTGATCATAGGAAGAGCATAGAGACTGTGTATAGCTAGATACTACAGGGGTTATCATGTGACCCCTCCAGTCATTTGCATAGTAGCCCCATAGATGTAGTATAGGCCACTTGCATATGGCAGCATGAAAGACCCCCATTTTCCCCCACATAATCTCCCTTCTAATCCTTATATATGATCTCTGTGAGGAGGTGGCTGTGCTGCTGTGTAACCCTGTGAAAGCATCCCCATCCTTTGTGATGTCATAAATGGACAAGGATCAGCTGTGTTGTCCTGTCAAAAAAAAAAAAAACTCAAACACACACATTGCACTCACTGTAATGTCATGGAGTGAGACTGTTAATAGTCCACCCTCATTACTATGTTACAGTAGGTAGAGGCTGAGCAGAATCCTGCCCCCCTTCCTTTTCCCGGTAATGTCATCATGGGGACAGACTTAGCTTTGTAACCCTCTAAGAGTCTTCCCTCATATCAAATGTCACTGCGATGAAATGTTTCCAACTTTTTCCCTGTTCTGTGATCATCATATCATGTAAACCCCCAAATGAAATTGCCAAATTTAGAAAGCTGTATAAAATAATCAAATCGCCACATAGCTGTAATGATATTTACCAATCAAGTTTTTGTGGCACTCCATTGGAACAAGATGATGTTAATAAAATGTTTGCCCATGTAGATTCATGACATTTGATTACTTTACAGAAGCCCTATTGGAAAGTGGATTATTGATAACTGCTCATATTATACCATAACGGTGTATATCAGTATCAGTGGCTCAGTAGGTAGCACACTCGCCTCTGAGGCCGGGAGATCAGAGGGCTGTGGGTTCAGTTCCCACATCTGGCACTTGGGTTAATATCCCAGTACTGACACTGTAGTGCAGCATGAGAGGGGTGCTGCACTTCTGAGGTGCCGTCTTTTGGATGAGACATTAAACCGAGGTCCCATCTGCCTGGATTGGTGGTAGTTCAGGTGGATGTTAAAGATCCCATGGCACTTATCAAAAAAGAGTAGGGGTAACTTTATTAAATATTCACATATACATCAAACTCAAACAACAAATAACATCAAATCAATACACCTCATATTCTGTAAATAAACTAAGAAAAAATAAAATAAGCTTAAACTCATACACTCCAACTCTTCACAATTAACAAAAGCAATTTCTAAACATTTATATGCTTATCTATTATTCTTATTATTTTTCTCCCTTCTTTTTTTTTTTTACTTATATTTAATAAAGTGAAGAATCCTCCACCAAACTTTGACTTTACCCACATCATATATTTGACATTCTTCCATATAAACTTTATGCAAAACATTGGTTACATAAATTCTAAAGCCTTCAAATGATGGTCTCTTTTGGTATAACACCCATTGAACTCTAGTTTGCCATAAGCAAAACCGTAAACTAGCCAAAAAGACTCTTAATGTATTTTTCTCAAAACCACTCAAAAAATTAGGAAAAATACCAATCACCAGGAGATCATAATCCATTTTTGCTAATCATGGGAGATCCCATACCTGAGCTAGAAAACCCCACAATTTGGAGGAAAAAGTACAATGCAAAAAGAAATGCTCCATCGTCTCCTCAAGATTAACACAATCTGGATAAGGACAACTTCTTTCTTCAATTGACTTATGTTTAGCCGCACTCTTACATTTAGTCTCCCATACATAATTAGCTATAAATTTTCCACATATAGGGGAAGCTATTATTATTTAGCTGCTCCAACTTACTTTTGTTATCACTGGACAATTTTAAAGTTTGGTTCTATCTGAAAAATTGAACCATAATCTCTTTGTACAACCTCTTGCTGTACATCTTAAAATCATGTCTTTTGAGATTTTCCATTTAAATAATTCTGTGCCTTGGCTTAAAATATTCGAGTCCTAAATCTTTCAGACCATTTCAGAGCCAAAGGTCTCCACATACTCAGGTATGCTTGCAACCGTTCCAAATACTAAACTGTCTAGCTCTGTAGAACACCTAAACTTTTCTTAAAGAAAAGGCGTAAGAATAGCGAAAACAAAATACTACCGGGTCCACCATCCCCAACCCCCTTGTTTTCTGTCAAGATATGTGCATCCCTCTTAACTGATTCAATCTAGTTTCTCATAGCATCTGGAAACAGATGCTATATAATTTTGTTTCAGTTGTACTGGTAATGGAAAATCACTGCTATATACTGCAGTCTAGGTAAAATAAATTGCTTTATTATCTGAATCCTCTTAATTTTAGAAAATTTAAACCTTTTCCAGATCATCACTTTCTGTAGAATTGCATCTAGAACACCTGACCAAACCTCAATGGGCAATTCTGATTCATAAACTCTACCCTAATATTTTCAAGGTTTTAGAGAAAATTCAACGATTTAAATGAAACAACTCTCTTTGATAATTACCCAACAACCCTTTTGATTTATGTGTATTCAATTTAGCATTCGCTACCTCTGCATAAGTTTTAAACACTGTATAGAAACTAGAAAAATCCATATAGTTAGAGAATATAGACAAATATCATCCGCAAATGATTGTATAAGACAAGTGTTAGAAGTCCTAGCACCCTTTATTCCCGACCATAGGGTGGGAACGAGATTGCTCTTATTAAAGGTTCTAAAGAAAAGTTGTACAAAGCGGGCTTAATGGACACCCTGCTGCACTCCACATTTCATAATAAAACCTCCCCAAAGTACCTTTCAAAACTGGATAAACTTTCGCATTATTGTATAACCCCATTATAAGCTGTATGATAATCTCATGAATACCAAACCACTTGAGAGATGAAAATAAAACTCATGATCGACCTATCAAATGCTTTCTCAAGATCCACCGATACAATTACTCCCGACTGATCCCCTTGCCCAACCTGCTCAATTATGTCTCTAATTAAACCCAAAATTGAATGAATTCTTCTATTTGAATCCCACTGTATTGAATCGGTAAAACAACCTCTCTACCACCCCCTTCAGTCTATTGTTAATTATAGTAGTCAAGATTTTATAATCTGAATTCAAAAGAGTTAAAGGCCTCCAGTTCCTAAAATCACCCCATCTCCAGATTTAAAGATATATGTCTGATGCCCCTTCTGTAAAAGAATTTAACATCACCCTGTTGAGAAAAAATTGAGCACCAACCAGAGACATTCTACTAATTCAGATGAAAAAACTTTATAAAAACCATTGGATAACCCATCGATACCAGGGGACACATTCTGTTTTAGTGAGTTAATAACTTCCAGAATTTCAGATTTTGAAAAGGGACACCCTAATTTCTTCAGATCATCAGTGTCCCTATTTTCTTTTAAACTAGGCCCTAAAAACTGATTAATCAGGAGTGACGATGGAGCAACCTTTGGTTCAAGATCTCTAAAGTGCTCTTTAATAATTTCTCCTAGTGCAGTGATAGAAGAAACCTTAGTATCTCCTTGGACTAAAAATTTAATGTCTCTTCTCCTTAACTGCTTTACATAGTTCGAAAGGGTCTCCAAACACAGATTTTTTAAATGATTCTGAATTAATGCTTGCAATGATTTTGCTCTATCGTACTGTCTCTTCTTCATTAGACCTTTAATTTCGTCTATCTGTTCTGAAAAATTACCTCTAGAAGAATTCAGCATACGATAGAATATATTGGAGCTGTTTTCTGAGTTTAAGATAATCCAGAAAATTTTCGTTCCTCTTCCTAACCCCATATTGTTTAAACCACCCAATACAATCATTTTTAGTTTCCTGCCACCAAACCCCAAGATCTTGATACAAAAAGACCACTGACAACCTGGCATTCAGAATACAGCGAATGGAATTTGAAACTACCATCTCTTGAAGGATTGACGCATTCAATTTCCATATAACTTTATGACTAAGAAACCCTTGCTGTGTCCCAACCTTGATAAGTATCAGAGCATGGTCCGAGAATTCCATAGGAATAACCTGTGGACTATGGAACGGGATTCTTTTAGATATAAACAAGTAATCAATCATAAAACTTTTCCCTTTTGTAAAAAAAGTGCCTAACAAGCCCCCATCCTTACTATCTATACAACTTACCAAGTCTGCTGATTTCACAATATTCTGAAGACATACCGAATCACAATAGATTTTCTTCCCTTGCTCCAACCTATCTTTACCTCTGTACCCCTTTATATTACAATTAAAATCCCTCCCCCAAAGAATTGGAATAGTGGTTACTAGAAAGGGTCGTATGTCTGAAAAACACGCAACCCTCCCAGCTTTCGATTGAGGGCTGTAAATATTAATTAATCTGATCTTTTTAGCAAACCAACAGCCTTCTAGAATCAATACTCTCCCCGGACAGACTTCTATCAACTTATGTAACCTAAAGTTAAAGGAGTTAAAAAGAATTCCTATCCCATCTGCCCTGTCTTCACCAAAGGACCAAAACGAGGGTCCCCATGGCCAATCCTTAGTGAAAGCACTAGCTTGATTACTAGCAAACATCCATGTTTCCTGCAAAAAACAAATGGATATATGCAAATCAGCTATTACCTGAAATACTGCACACCTTTTCAGGGTTTTTAACAAACTATGGGTGTTTAAGGAAGCCCATGTAATCTCCATCATAGTTTACCAAGCTGAACTGACCACCTGAACTATTCTCATTTCTTCCTCCTCTTCTTTTTTTTCCCCTTGTAATCATCCTTTTGTACTCTCCCTACCTCTTGGACTGATATTTGGGAATCAGTATCCCTCATATCCATCTCTGAATCTCCCCAGGACAGTTCCTCAAATGGATTTTTAGTTTCAATACCTTCTACCTCTACCGGCACCAGATTCTTCGACGTCCTACTAGACCTTCGTAATAATGGAGGGGCTAGTGGGGCTGAAGTTCGCCCTGACCCATTCCACTCTTCTTCCAAATCATCTGAATAACAGACCGCTGGAGAAGCTTCAACCCCCTTCCCCAGCTTCCTGCTTCTGAACCGCTTTGCCCACTATCTTAACTCTTCTTTCTGTTTACCCTCTGTTCTGGTGAATTAACACCTCTTAACGCCAATGGATACCTCATGCGAGACACCCCTGCATCTTGTGCTTGTTGAATCAGAAGGTCCGAAACTCCACAGGCCTGCTTATTCTGGGCCGCCCAGGGACAATCTTTAAAAGCATGATTTGTTTTGTCACACAAGTCGCATTTTAATGTGTTTGAACAGAATAAAGTAATATGACCCACTTCTCCACAATTATCACATTTTGGTTGGTCACAAACATTAGATAAATGTGATTTGGATCCACATCTATAGCAGGCCCTGGGCTGCCCACTGTAAAAGCAGACCCCCCTATCTCTTGCTAACATAAATGAATTAGGAATATGTTCCACCCCTGTCGCTGTTTGTTTTAGTTTCACCTTAAATTTCCACCCTCCTGTCCAAAATAATTCTGAATCCAAAATGGATCTGGTTCACTAAGACTTCACACTTATGTGCCAAAATTTAATATCTTCCACCTGAACACCCTCATTCCTAAACATCACCGTCCACAAACTTTATCAAAGGTTTGAGACAGAGGAATAACAAAAAAGGTGTCCATAAAGGAGAAAACTTTACCTGGTTGTACCTTTTCCCAGAAAATGTCAAGTAAAGCAGGTGAACGAAAGCTAATATCAAAATTGTCCTCTCCCGAAATGTTGATAAAAGCAAATCGTCCCTGGGAGAGAACTTCAAAGACTCTTTAATTAATGTCTTACCAACATAATATCTGTTTGGTCTTTCCTTTAAACCCCTTTATACAGATCCTTACAGCATTCCTCCTAGGTGCTGCCTCCTCTTACCCTGTGAAAATAAACTGGATAAAAGGGTTTTTTCTGGCTCTTCCACTAATTTTCATCTGCTCAATATTATTTACATTAACACTCTTATCCTTAAATGCAGTCACATAATTATTCTCCCTCTCCACTACAGAACACTGATCTCCCTTGCTACTTTCTTTTACATGGCAGTATCAGAGGTAGAAATTCTGTCCCCCCTCCCCACCCCTGGTTTCCAGTCTGGTGAAGCAGTCTGCAATCCCCAAACATTTTCCCAGGAAGAGTCAGGTGTCCACACTCCATGATCTTTCTGCTTCCAGCCCGCGCTGATAAAGCAGCTTAGGGTGACCAGAAGCTATCATGTTCCCCATTGCCCCCAAACTACCAGAAACTCCTTTTTCCAGCACCCAAGTCATCGCTTTTGAAAGCCTTAAAGGCTTTATTGTCAGATTTAAAAGAAAATTCAGTCACTCCCTCTTGCTGCCCATGCTTTGTTTGAAAAGTCACAGATTCATTTTTTGAAGCAGCCATCACCTTAGGATTGTATACAAATCCTGAATCTTTAGTTATTGAAATTGTAGGAAAGTCATTAGTCATATTCACTTTACTTACAGGTCGCGAGGGTTGAGAAACCAAGCCATTACCTCTCTCTCCTGCATCCTGCTCGTTTCTCTCAGTAGATTGTCCCTTATCCACCTCTGACTCCCTTCTCGGTCCTCCAACCTCATATCCACTTTTTGCTCTGAAACAAGTTAGTCTTGCCAGAACCGCTAACGTGAGGGAACCGCTTCTCCAACCTCGCCCGCCATCACTCTCGGCTGGCTTCTCCTGCCAGATTTAAAGGAACCGGCCTCTATTATGTGCACAACAACAAGGGGTCCTCCTCGGACGCACAGCCCAAAGGACCCCTCTCTTCACAGAAAGGCTTAGCCTCCTCCGATCCTCTGTCCAGAAATCGGCACCATCCTGCTAGCAGAAATGCTCCGCTTAGTCAACAGACCGCCCTCGCATTGCCTCTGCGCCACCGCGCTTCCTTCACTGCCTTGCTTAGACTGAGCTGCGCCTGCATTCAGTCGCCACTCCACAACGCCCATATACTCCCCCTCTGGCCACTGGAACAGCAGCACAGTAGGGGAATTTCCCCGGTGCCCTGACCAAATTTCCCCCATTCACTAAAAATACCACCAACAGCTTAATCTGGTTCAAGGTCAGTTGGCATTCATCTGTATCCCCCTCCCCCGGGTTGTGCCTGAAAATAGGCAGGATTTGTCTAGTGCACTCACCTGGTCAACAAAAACTAAGTAAATAAATAAACAGCAACTGTGGGTTAAGGTGTGAGTTTAATCCAGTCACCTGGGTCTACTTAGCCAATTCTCACCTGTAGTACAGTAGTATCATTACTTGCGTTATCCTGTGCAATGGCACACATTGAAACGAGTGGGACAGCTGACACAGAAGGAAGAGAAAATTTCCCCACCCACCTGGCCCCTGGACATCTGGACAGGTTGTGTATCCTGCACATCCCAGCACACTCTCTGAAGCAAGATTCCCTGAGACCATGCTGTCCTTGTTCTTACTACACCGGTATTGATTGTTCCGGTCTCCTCTGGACTGGCTCACAGTACAGTTAGCGAGACAGCTGTCACATACCTTAGAGCAAATTTCACAGCCATCCACCCCAAGTACCTGTATGCACTGTCTTTATGTCCCACTTGCCGGTACAGTAAGAGAGTACAGGTAAGAAATCACAATGTGCAATATAAGAGTTCCCAGGCTGTCTATTCCTTTCCTGTTTCTTTATGTTACTGACAATTGGGGGGGGGGTCTTGCACAACAGCTTGCAGTTCGGCGACCGTGAAACCTGTACCACCAGCAACTGTACCTCTTCCCACCTAGCTGGATCATGACCCTGTCACCAGTGACCCAACAGTGGCATATTCCTGCTGGTTTTCTCCCACCGCCCACCCAACCCCCACCTCTCCACAGTCAATGTCCCCTCCTCACTGCTCAGAAAGCAAACTGCTTGACAGCAGACCATGTGCACCAGTGTACTTGCCATGATGAACTGCACACCTCACACAACGGTCATTAGAAGTGTATTCTCCCACCCGTTAGGATGACATGTGCCAACTGTAGGTATGTCCCACACCCCAGGACAATAAGATAGCAGAGTTCAGCATGTGGAATCCATGTTGCATCAGTCTGTAAGCAGTCCAGCACTGTCATGAGGCATACCAGTAGTGATTGTTGTGGTCTGAAGTGGCATAAGCACTGTCCAGCTCCCCACTGCACCATCACTCAGCCTCGTGTACACAATGCTAATTTTGGCCTTCGGCTGCACCCTGAAGGCAGCGCTGCCCCACAGGCAGCATAGGTAGCCACACCTCTGCTTGCTGCCTATTGACTATGCATTACTGTAATTCCATTGGTCTTTTACTGCATGCACCCTGGTGGCAGCGCTGCCCCACAGGCAACATAGTGCTGCTCCTATACTGTGAAATATAAAACCCTGGGCAGAACTATTTCTGATTAAACGAGCATTGAAAATGTACTCATGGAATAAGGCTTATGGTGATGGTGCTGATGATGACAGACTATAATTGTTTTGTATGTTTTTATAATGATGTAGTATTGTTTTTAAACTATTCTAACTGTGCACTGCGCCTTGATATTTGAAAGGCGCTTTAAAAATAAAGTTTATTATTATTATTATTGATCACTTATAAAAAGCAAACTTATTATTCCATCTTTTCAATAAGCTATGCTGTGTAAGTACCATTTTCTCCTGGTAGAGATCACATTGACTATGTGAGGGATTTTTTGTATAGAACTAAATAATAGTATCCCCTGTCCCTAATAGAATCACATTGGATGACACCAGAGGCTCCCGGTTGGTGTGTTTGTGTTTCCTACAATCAGCTTGTTGCCTGCCAACTCTCCCCACCCCCCCCACACACACACACACACACACACACACACACACACACACACACACACACACACACTTGGGCTATCTCAATATCTCTCAGAAATAGAATAAATTTCCTGCAAAGGTATTCCTAAAATAAAAAAAATTATCAGCTAAAAACCCAAATGTGCTGTCCTGGGTGTAGCCCCTACTCAAATATGCTGCCCTGGAGGTAACCCCTACAGAAATGTGTTGCCCCAGAGGTAGCCCCTACTCAAAAGTGCTGTCCTGGAGGTAGTCCCTACTCAAATGTGCTGTCCTGGAGGTAACCCCTACCCAAATATGCTGCCCTGGAGATGCTCCTATTCAAATGTGCTGACCTGGAGGTAGCCCCTACTCAAATATACTGCCCTGGAGGTAACCCCTACCCAAAATATGCTGCCCTGGAGATAGCCCCTATTCAAATGTGCTGCCCTGGAGATGCCTCTATTCAAATATACTGCCCTGGAGATAACCCCTACCTAAATATGCTGCCCTGGAGGTAGCCATTACTCAGATGTGCTGCCTCCATCTATGAATATGCATATGCACCTGCCCAATATCAGGGCTCCACTTTCGGAGCTCTTTTAAAGTACTTTTTACCCTCCATTCCTGAAAATTAACTAGTTTCCGGAGTTACGCTTTCTTTCTAGTAGCTGATGATATATTTAGCTGAACTCAGGTAGGACATGGAAATTAATGAAATCTTGGGCACTCTCTTGGCTAGCCAGAAACATGGCTAAAACACAGGAAGGGCCAGGACAGCGATGCAGGGATTGGTGTGAGTGTCTGTATGCATTAATGCACCTATAGAGTTAACTTGGAAAAAACATTAGAGCAAAAGCAGGCAGAAAGCAACAATTTAAAGTGAAAACCAAATGAACTTTTTCCACATACAGTCCTCCCCCTTTTCAGTCTGTCCTGCTGAGCGTCTTTCTGTCCAGATGCGAAGGGCATGGACCAGTCTGGCTCCTGTGTCCAGAGGTAATGGATGGTATAGCCCATTGGAAGTAGCCTTGAAAAATATTAGCATGCACAGCCTTTCTCTGCTTACTTCAGCTATACAGACAGCCACGATGACTCAGTAACCAACAGATCACTGTTCACACCAGATAGATAGTTCAAATACATTTACTTAGGGGATATGGTTTTTGTGGTAGATCAGTCCATGTATCTCTTTATTCATTTCTAAGCACGTTTTGGGGTTGGTACCCTGCATCACAGTTCATTAAAGCTTGGGCCCTATGTCATTCAAATGCTACCCACACACTGGAATGTATACAAGATTTTTATGTAAGACTCTCCAATCCCCAGCTTATGCTGGGTGTCAGCGTGGCTCAGCTGGTAGCACATCTACCTCTGGATCAGGGGCTGTGAGTTTTAAGTCCCACACTGGGATTGGGTCCTTACCCTAAAATGCTAGCACCTGAGTGCAGTAGTTTGAGGGTGCTGTACTGTTTGGATGTGCTGTTCTTTGGATGGGACATTAAACTGGGGTTCCTTCTACCTATCTCTGGTGCTGTCCTAGTGGGAGTCCAGGTGGAAGTAAAAGAAACCAATGCACTTTTCTCAAGAGTAGGGGATTTCCCTGGTGTCCTGGCCAACATTCTCCTTCCCAAAAAACTAGTTCATGCAATTGTACAAGGCTGTGTGTAGGTGTTGATGTCCAAAATGGCTGCCACTACACATTCAGTCACTTCACTACAAGTCTAACATTGCTTATAGTAGTAGTGAAAGTAGCAAAAACCTTTATTTTTATACAGGAAAGTTGTTGACAATTTTACATCATTAGGACATAGTCCTATTTGCAAGATGCTCCTGTTGTATAAAATTAAGCAATTGAATACAGATATACTTATACCATAAGACAGCAAAATAAACTAGACAATCCGTTCATTTAACAATACAAATAAGTTAGTACAAAAATCATATCACAATACACTTAATCATCTATTAACGAGGATACATATATTGCACTTCACTGTTCTAGATATATTTTAAGTTTTCTAGTTTCTAGCCATAACATTCACACTTAGTTCTTAATTCTAACTTTAAACTTGTTGAGAATGATTTCACATCTTCAAATTGTTTCCTTATTACTGATTTTAACATGTTTCATATTCTAGCTACAATCACTGGGAAACGCAAATTACTATCAGTATTTTTGAGTTTAGGAAAAACAAAATTTCTTAAATTTATATTTGGCAAATGATGAACATGCATTTTCACTTCCAATTTAGCACTTAGATACTCTGGCTGTTTCTGATTTAGCACTCTATAAATCTATGTTGGCCTCAGCAATCCGGGCTTCTTTTTAGCTTCCCTCAAGTAAAGCCAACCTAGTTCCTCTAGTAGATCAAGCAATGATGAACTTCATAATCCTTTTCTATTATAAATCTAGCCATTCTATTATATATTATATCAATTTTTTGTGGAAGACCTTTTGATGCCAGGCCATATACATGGTTGCCATATTCTAGTATTGGTAAAAGAAGTTGATTTATTACAGTTTCCCTTATTGTTTTATTCATACAAAATCTAGTCCGTCTGAACACTCCCAACTTTTTGTTTACCATTAATATTGTATCTGATATATGTTTATCAAATTTTAAAACATCATCAATCCATAGCCCCAAATATCTATATTCCAATACTTATTCTAATACTTTATTTTGTAATGTTTTTATAGTTACTATTTCTTTACTTTTGTTCAGCATTCAATGAGTTTTACAAAAAAACATGAGTTTTTTTTTTTTTTGCTATTAACTATTAATTCCGATTCAGTCAACCATGTACACAGTGTGGTAAAATCTGCCTGTAAATTAATTTCCAATTCTCTAGGTGTACTTCCACTCACAATCAGCAGAGTGTCATCTGCATAAAGACTTATATTTGAGTATTTTATTATATCTACTAATTTATTTATATAAATCAGGAACAATGTTGGCCCCAAAATGGAACCTTGTGGGACTCCTCTCTGTACAGGTATTTTACCAGATAACACCCCATTTATGCTTACTTGCTGAGCTCTATTTTTTAAATAGGATATAAACCAATTTTATGATTCCTTAGTTAAACCAATCTCTGCAAGCCATTCCCCCAAAAGCCTATGAGACACTGTATTAAAGGCCTTTGATAAATCCACGAACACCATGCCCAACGGCAAATCGTTTTCCATCTTTGAAGCTATATTATCAATCATGTCAGTGAATGTGGTGCCCATGGAAAAGCCTTTACAAAAACCAGATTGATACTTTGTTAACAAGAAGTACTTTTCCAAAAAATCAATTAACTGTACCTGTACCAGTCTCTCTAGAATTTTTGATATCCCAGATAATAGGGCTATAGGTCTATAATTAGTAGGCTGAAATATATCCCCTGTACCTTTATATATAGGAACAATCTTTGCATTCTTCCAATTTTTTGGAAAAGTTCCTTCATCCAAATTCCAATTGAATATTTTTGTTAGTACCGGGGCAATTAACAGCATCCTTAAGAAAACGGTTTTCTATAAGATCCAACCCAAAAGCCTTTTTTGATTTTAGTTTTCTAATCTCATCTTTTACCTGTCTACAAGTAATAATTTTAAATCTAAATTTTGGTGTATCCATATTTTCCATTCCTTTACCAGGGTCTGTAAGTGTCAAATTGGAAAAATCCAAATCAGGCAAATTTACAAAAAGTCATTCAAAATATTTGCTGACTGCTTAGTAGACTGGAGAATACCCTTACTTATCATTTGAATAGGGGAACCTTGAATTTGTGGTGATTCAAAGGATTTTATCAGGGACCAACATTTTTTTACTATCTGTAGTTTGTTTCGATTTCTCTTCATAATATTTTTGTTTTTGCTTTTTTATTTGAAATTTTAAGTTGTTTCTTGCTTTTTCATACATATCCCAATCCTCTATTTTTAATGTCTTACCAGCAATTTTCCATAACCTGTCTTTTATGCGTATTAATTTCTTCAATTTTTCTGTTATCCAAGGGACATGAGACTTACTTTGCATACATACTCTACAGGGAGCTAGTTCATTACAAATGTCCAAAAACCATTTAGTGAATTCCTGAGCTGCTGAGTCCACATATGGTATTAAGAATAATCTATCCCACCTGACTGAAATTAATCTAGCAACAAATGCTTCTTTAGTATAATTTTTAAAATTTCTACACTTAGTTTTTAAAGAAGGATTTCATGTTAAATTATATTTTTTACCCTCAAATTCAAATATACAGCTTAAAAAGCTATGATCCCCCAGAATATGCTGTTTTACTTCAATTGACTTAATCACTATTTTAAATGTGACAAAAATTAAGTCTAATATATTTCCTTTACTATGTTGTGTAGTTTTCCTAGTAGGGAAAAGTATTTTTTGATTAACATCTAATATTTTGAAACTATTTTCCAAAGCTAATCCTCATGGCTTACCCCAAGCTGCATTAAAATCACCAATCAATAACAATTCACATCCCATAGAATAATGTTGTATTACTGATGCTAAATTATCAAATTCGCCTGTTAAAGTTCTAGGGGGGCATAAATTACTCCTATTATTAAATCCAATTTGTGAATTTTTACCAATAAGCAGTCAAGTAATCCTATTTGGTCTGCAAATAACACTGAAGTTTGGTCAAGTTCCCATTTAGTAAATGAAATAACTCCCCCACCTTTCCGACCAATCCTATATAGTCATTGACTAAAGAAGCCCTCTGGCTCGAATTCCTTAGTTTCAATCTTATTATTTAGCCATGTTTCCGTCAGTGCCACTATATCAGGAGATTCTGCATTTATCCAGGTATTAAATAAATCAATTTTCTTCCTTAAACTCCTGGCATTGTCATGTATAATTTTGATAGCTCCATTATTTCCTGGGCCAGGGTTTATTTCAATGTCTCCCCCTAAAAGTAATGAAATCAATAAACAATTTCTTGATTTATTTGGTCCTTACCCTAGTAGCCCTATTACATAGTGATTATTTTTAAACTGGATTCTGATTTTTGAAAAGGAATTCCTACCTGTTCCCTTAATTTTCAAGCCCCTATCTATTAAGAAGTTTCCTTTACTAGTAGAAGTCCCAATTTCAATTGCTAAGGTGCTAGTTACCTCTAATTGGCATGAATTTGTAAATGTTCCATAAAGTACTATTATTGTGCAAACACGTAACAACAACCTATAAAACAGTTTCATTTTAACATTAAAAACAGTATCAAACTTTACCTAACTTAAATTAATCTCCCTAAGTACTTTCCTCTATCTGTTTGCATATAAACTTTAAATATAGAGGAGAGTTTCAATTTAAAAGTTAAACAAGCTTACTTATTACAGTATACCAGCATTTTAATATTTTTTTCTTCAGAATGTAATATACCAGCATTTAAACTGAAATCCTTTAAACTTTTTAGATTTAGTACTTTTTCAATTAAATTTTACCTTACAATCCCTTTACTTTTTGATGCTGAGTGGCACTTGTGCCACTCAGGCTCGCACCACTGTGCTCACACAGTTGCAGCACGAGTTTTTAAATGCAGTCCTGCCCCTCCTTTCTGGATGATGTTCCTCTCCGGTTGCTTCCCCCTCTCAGCAGGTCTCTGTGCTGTTTTGGTAACTGGAACACTCAAGGAGTATTGGTACAGTGCTTGGTGTTAAAATTAGCAAAGTTCTGCAAACTTGTTCAAATGCTGGCTGATGTACCTTCAGCTGCAGTTGCAGAGCGAGCTTTTAAATGCAGTCCTGCCCCTCCTTTCTGGATGATGTTCATCTTCCTTGTAAAACACTTTGGGATACAGTGTGTATGAAAATAGCTATATAAATGTTAATGCTTCTTCTTCTTCTTCTTCTTCCAGTTACCTTGGCACTTCAGTGTACTGCTTTTACCATTACAAGAACTACTGCTACATAAAGATATTCAGATGGAGACTATACCTAGCTCTTGTTCTAGTACCCCTTGTGGGATAGTTTTGCCCCTGACCAAGCCTCAGCTCCATCTTGAATAATACTGGAAACATTACCTTAGTCTTGAAGCTACAACTGACATAGCTCACATTGTTACCTTCTCAGAACCCTGTTGCTGCTATCCCTTGCCCAGCATGTTGAAGCTTCCACTCCAGTCTGATTACTTCCAAGGCATTTTCAGGGAACCCTTCAGGAATGAAACTCAGAAACCCATTGTTGCTTCTTCAGGTTGTCACTGAATCATCCATATCCTTTGTTACTCCCTGCTTGGCCATGCCACATCCCTTGAGGCCTCCAGGCCTGAGAACGGAGCATTCAGTGATCCCTGAAGGAAAACCCAAGGGTGCTGTCTTTGACCGTGACATCCACCTTCCCTCCAAACATATATAATCCCCACTCTGGCCCAGAAAATGCATGGTTAACAGATCCCTCCTCAGATTCTCTGTAAGGCCTCTGAATAACCCAACCCCAAAACCCTTCCACGGCCACTGGCAGGAGCAGGAAGACGACAACAAAGGGTTCCATGCCACTCTGGACCCAACATCCTGTTACTGAGACATGGCCAGCACTTCCTCTTTAACTCCTAATGGTGGACTGAGGCCCCAAGGAAATCCCCAATCCCATGTCATGTCAACCATGATGCCTTGCCACTGAGCTAAGTCCAGTACAAGCACTTGGTGTCCTCAGAACCTGAACCGGTGCACCAGCATGGATGCAGATGCTGCCTGCTCTCTTGAAGTCCGCTAATGTGTTGACAAGCCATTGATCACATAGGATCAATGGCAACACATGGGGCAGGATTCACAAAGCTTTCTGAAGGTGCAAAACCTTCCCTAAGTCCCCAAAACTTCCGTAGCTATGGAAAAAAAGGGAAATTGCTCTGACTGCTATTCACAAAAACCTCCACAGCTGTGGAAAAAATACAATATGGACTGTGGAAAAAAGTGCAGGTGCAGAAATTCCTGAGGGAAAAAGGTAGTAGGATGTGCCATACTTACCACTCAAAGGCTATTCTCAGCTAGGTTTTTTCCACAGTTGCAAAAAATTTTTTACATACATTGGAGTGAGGCGTAACAGTCCCTCAGCAAACTGCAGCAGTGCCCCAACAATTGAAATGCAACTAAAGTGGAGGTCAGGCACAGGTAATAGCATCCCAGCGGGTATATCAGTGGCTGAAGTTATGGCAACATTAGCACACATTGCCATTGAATGGCAACTAACAACCACCACCAGACCCGGTGCAGCCCATGAAGGAGCTCCACAGGAAGTAGAGCCTGAACAGTCTGCAGTGAATGTTACTCCTGCAGGCTATAGGAACAGTCCAGGGAGGGACGACCAGCAGTAACAGACAGCCACTGTGGTGTCATGATATTACTGGTACCTATGGTGCTGCAGTGGTCCCAGTTGAGGGACTAGCTAATGATCTTTCTGTGGGTCCTTTCAGCTTCATGCTATGACAGAACTGTTGAAGTCTGCTGCTCCAGCTAATTAGGTTCACTGTTGCTGTGTCTCCTAAGCCATTTCCACAGCTGTGGATCCACAGTTGTGGATTTTCAGCACTTGCTCAATTTCCGCAGCTGCTAAATTTCCGCAACTGCAAGGATTTTTGTGGAATTCCGCACCTGCGCAAGTTTTCTTTCAGAATATCATGCAACTGCATTTCCACAGTGCTGCAGACTTTTTTCCCCACAGCTGTGGGAGTTTTGGCCTTCTTTGTGAATCCTGTCCATTATGTATAGGGCCTACGGACAGACTGGATGGGCATGGCAGTGCTTATCCGTGACAGTTTTTATGTTTCTATGCTTCTAATGGCCCTACTCCAGAGCTGACTAGAACTAGCCTTCCACTTCCCCTCAAAACATCTATTTATACCTCTTTCCTAAGCTCCGCCCCCATTGTAAAAGGCAACGTAATTAATGCTGTGGCACCTAGAGCTTTGATGGAAATATTAATAACAACTCAGTCCCAGTCCCCCCCGCGTAGTAAAAGAGTCTTGCACAGTTAACTGAAAAAAAAGCTACTTTTCAGAGCAAGAAGCAGATTGTTTCCAAAAGATACAGTGCAAGGTTTTCAGAGCAAAAACAAGTAGTTATCAACAGTGTAAAGTGAAAACCAAATGAACTTTTGTTTCCACAGTTACAGGGAAAAAAAAAAATTTCAGAGCAAAAAGCATGGAAAGGCAGACATCCTCCATTTCACTGCCAGCAGGGAATCACTTAATTCCTACACAAATACACTTTTCAGAGCAAAGGTTTGCAGTTAGCAACAGTGCAAAGTGAAAACACGTTTAAACATGGTTGTCAATCCAAGCCCTATAAAGTATGAAAATATGCTGTTAGGGTTGTCAACCTTTACTCCCACGCCCCTCCCCATCCCATATCCTCATGACCCAAGCTACTGGTCCGGGCCATGCATCAATGGTCTGAGAGCTCATACAGGGCCAACATATTCAGTTTTTAAATAGTAACCTTAACTCCCATCCCTCCCTATCCCCTACCCACATGACAACCCTTACAGCACATTTCCATACCTTGTGGACAGGACGACTAGGAGCAACCACAACTCTGCATTAACATCATTTTTTCCACTGAATTTTATTAGTTTCTGAGAAAACATATTCATAACTTGTTTTGCCCTGAGCCTGACTTAGGTGAATTCTAAGTTGCTTTCCATCGAGTTCTTCAGGCCCTGTGCATGAGTACTAACTCTCTTTGCACAGAGTGGGCCCTGTGCAAAACAAGAGGTGACATTTAGAGAATACTGGCTGAGCACCCATGCACAACCAGCCTGTTCTGCCACAGAGGGGTTCTGATTACATCAGACTACGAGAGCGAAGCTCAAGAGGTCTTATGTAATCAGAAGTCTGAGGGGGCAGCACAGGCTGGTTGGGAATATGGCTGCCCAACCAGTACTTTTATAGTATATAGTGCTTTTCTTTAGTTTTTATAAATGGAAGTATTTTCAAGCTCTTCACCGCAGCATTCAACATGCCAGTGGTTTCAGTTAAGAACTTAAATTGATTGCTGTGCATGTGGCAGCACTGTGCAAAACACTAGCTACCTCAAGATTTCTAATCAGATGGAACCTTGTTGCACCACAGAAGGGTACAACCATGTTTCATGACCTTTTAACTGTGGTACAAGAAGTTTTCAACTGGCATGGAAATCCATGCAGAACAAAGCCTCACTATACACTATATAACTTTCTTACTATTTTGTCTACGTATGACATTAATTGTAGTAATTTTTTTGGGTTGTGTTCCAAATGTTTTTTCATTCCTTGGCTATAAACATTTTTCGTTGTGTAGAACTTAATACCTTTTTCATGACGGGTTTGGTGCTGAAAACATTTTGTTCATATGGGACTAAAAATATTTTTACAGCAGTTTTCTTGATTTAAATATTTTGTTGATGTAGGATGTAGTACATTTTTTTGTGATGGTGTTCAGTTTTTGAACATGTTATTCCTGTTGGGCTTAGTAATTTTTTTGTGACAGTTGTAAGCATGTTATACCATTGAGCAGCTTAATTGCTTTAAAACCATCAAGCAGCTCAACAAAAAAAAAAATTAAGCAGCTAAACTATTTTAAAATCATCTGGCAGCTATATTGTTTTAAAACCATTAAAGTGTATTTCAAAGATAATTGTTTACTTTTTTGGACTTCATAGCCTGTTACCTTAGTGTTGAGCTGAGATTGACCTTCTTGCCATAAATTATCATTTTTAAGAGTGTCCAGTAAGGGAGGTAAGGGATCATAAATCAGGCCATATTTTTAGTCAGATGATCCCTCCCATTTCACAGTCTGCTCACCCTGCACCAGCACTCAGACGTTTTATGACATCTAACCAGAGAGAGTGTGGAGGCATGCCCCATTGAAACCCATAGGAAAGGCTTTCTCAATGTTTTAATCAATGCTTAAGCAACCTTTGATGAAAACAAAAGCTACTGCCTAACTAATAGGGTCCCTTTCGCAAGTTTCAGGTTTCTAACTTACACAAACTGTGTTGTTTTTGGAGCATGCTCAGTTAAAAAAAATGAATACACTATAGATAGCTGTAGTTTTGCAATAGTAAAAACTGGAACAAAAATTGCTTTTGAGACTCAATTATCTCTATTGAACAAAAGTTTTGTTTTTTGCTTTTGAATATTTTCACTAATGAATAAATCAGTCAGAGTTATGAACTGAAAACCTGTTTTCACTTTCAGTGAACTGCTTTCATCTGCCCAAAAATCCTTTTTAAGTTGAACATGTGCAGTAAGTTACAAAATGACTGCCAGACTTTATTTGAATTGTTAAATGTTTCAAAGTTTTGTTGTGCAGACATAGTTTAGAGGTAATTTTGAGAAACGCTATATAGTTTAGTACATTGAGCACTCTTGTTTGTAACCTTTTCTTGCTTCACTGGTTGATGACAAATGAGGTACAGTCACTTAGCAGTGCTATTCTTTAGTTACTCAGTTGGCACATAGTAAAATGGCATATAGCTGCTGTTTTACAATGTTTCTCTGTGACTCCATTGTACCAATTGGCTCATGGCTGCTTGTATTGCCATGTAATAGTACGTATCCCTTTGATTGTGTATTAATATAAAATTATAGGCTGCAAGCATGAGGTTTTGGCAGACAGAGACACAAAGCAAAGTGCAGCAGTTCTACCTGCCTGAACCTCACACAAGAAGCTAGCAGCACACCTGAAGACATTTCTTTGCAGCAGTATAAACTGTCATACCATGTTGGGTTCATAAGTTATTATAAGAGCACTGTGATTTGATGTCTGAGCACACTGCATCATTTAGTGTAGCACTGCAGTTCTGTCTGTGCAGACATCTTTCTAGTAACATGCTGTCACATGTAACTCAGGTATCAGAGGGCAAATGAATCAGATTATACAAACTCTGAGCATGTAGTTTAGAAAGACATAGCCACAAAGGGATGCCTAGCAGGTATGTCTGCCTAAACCTCATGCAAGCAGTTAGCTGCAGACCTGATGTCACCTCTTTAAAGCAATATGAATTATCATATGAGGCTGGGCTCATGAGATTTGCACAAAGTCTCCGTGATCACTAGATATCTGCTCTCTGGTTATGCAGCCACAGTGGATACCCTGTCTTTTCTGGAATCTCTAGAGCCCAAGGGTGTAGGCAGGCATACTCACTGTTCACATTTGTGTACAATTTTTTGAGTATCTGTCCCAACCAAATGTCTTTTTGCTACCACTGTCAGCATAAGCTGGTATATCTGAGTTAGCGTAGACCACTTGGTACTGTATCTGTTTAAACTTCTATTGTTTAAGACATATACTGTACATGTGTACAACCTGTTTAGAGATTAGATGAGTCATCTCATAACCTGATTTGTTTTAAAATGGGGGCAGCAGTTTGAGAGGATGTGTACATTTTTGTATCATAAAGGGCAGCAGCTGCAGAGTGTGTGCACAAAACAGAAATATCTGGCTACACCCCCTGTGAACTATTCAGATTTGTTAGTGTCCCCATACTACTCATTGGCAACTATTCTACCTTTTCATAAACCAAGGAACCCAACACAGGCACACCATAGCATCTTCGCTGTGTGAACCAGATCTGGGTGGCACAATCAATATCAACTTCTTCAACCTTTTGTAACTTTTTTCTGCTAAGCCCATCATTCTCAGAGCAGTCCTGCACAAAATCGTGCAGGTCATGCTCCTGCTTACACCTCATGCAGACTGAGAATTTAGAATAGCTTCTTTCAGAGGCAAATTTTGCACTATTTCACCATTCTTTGAATGGTCCAGGATAGCAAGGTTGGTCTGAACTGTGCACCAGACCTCTCTTTGCCCAAGTTAAAAAAAAGTGTTGGTACTATAATAGTAACAGGTACAGGTGGCAGTAAGGTGCTTTTCACAGTGTGGGGAAGGATTCAAATAAAGTTTTGTCTGCTCAGCTGGCAGTTGGTGATGTACTCACAAACTGAACAGCTCAATCAACCCCTCAACTGATTGTCGGGAGTCATCAATTTGCATATGCTACAGCCAACAACTTAGCAATAGCAAGGGAGCCATGTATCTTGTGCTCTGGAAAATATTTTAGCAATTGGATAAGTGGTTTTTCTACTTTTAGGAGCAAATATAACTATTCCCTTTTGACAAAAGAAATAAACTGTCTCAATTTTTTCAAAACCTAGTACTGTTTGAAATGTGGTTGTTCGTTGGGGGCTGGTCTAACTTAGGTACTGCGGGTGGGATATTCAGACTTCGCCATGCTGTGGCGCAAGCCTGGGGGCAGCACAACTGGGATGTGCCAGGACACTGACAGAGTGATATTCAACATGCTGTGCCATGGCTCAGCATCATTGAATATTGCTGTGTGGCCACCAACATTGAGCATGGCACAGTGGCACTGCACCAGCACAAGTAGCCAGAGAGGGGCAGGGGGATGTGCTAGCACAAGAGCCATTGCGCTAGGTGCATCAACCGCGATATTCAAAAGTGCACATGCAAATGGGGCCATAATGCATGCAAGGTGCAAATGGGGCCATTTGCATGTCATTATGGCCCCATTTGCATGCAGGTGCACCAATCCCCAGTGACTTGCACCTGGTGCCCTGCCAGGCTGCAGCCGTCGGGGAGTTGATGCCCCCTGCACAAGTGGCAAAGTGCCCCACTGCCCGATCGTGGGCATATGTATTACTATACAAGGTCCAATGTCCCTGGTGGTCCAGTGGACTGCTCCCAGCCTGATTGCAGGCATATGTATTAAAATGAAAGGTCCCATATCCCTGGTGGTCCAGTGGACTGTGTCCAGCCTGATTGCGGGCGTAGGTTTTAAAATATCATATACCAATCCATCCCTGGTGGTCCAGCAGTACACCCCCTCTGCACCCGCCCACTGAGCCCCACCACCCCGCTCCCCCCAGGTCAGCGGTGGGCAGCAGCTCCCCACCCACAACCTGCCATGCTGCCCGCCAACTGACTACATACAGTAGGGCTGTAGGCCCATTGGTCCTCAGCGTGGGCCAATGGGCGTGTAGACCGTACCATACTACACAGTCCAGAAATGTAAATGGATCCATTCACATATCTAGACTGTGTAGTACAGCAGTTTGCATGCCCATTGGCCCTCGCTGTGGACCAGTGGGCATACAGCTCTACTGTATGCAGTCAGTCAGCGGGTGGCAGGCGGCTTGCGGTTGGGAATCTGCCGCCGCGTGAGTGGGGAGAGAGGGTGGGCCCGTGGGCAGGTGGGGAGGGGGCACCACTGGACCACCAGGGATTGATTGGTATATGATATGAAACCCACGCCCGAATCGGGCTGGACACGGTCCACTGGACCACCAGAGATATGGGACCTTTCATTTTAATACATATGCCTGCGATTGGGCTGGGAGCGGTCCACTGGACCACCAGGGGATATAGGACTGTTATTTTAATACCTATGCCCATGATTGGGCATGGGGGGCACTATCACAACGGATGGTGCTGCCGGAGCTTAGGTGGCCACCCACAGCTGGCAGCTGCCGTGTTGCACCCTGCAATCTGGCAGCTCACCTGTGGTGGCCAGCTGTTGCTCCTTTTTTCTAGCTCAACTGTGCAGCGCAAGTGAGGGGTGCACCTACATGGAGCTCCAGCACATCCCAGGCTGAATATCGGGATGTCACGGAGCATGCATGAGCACGCCCCACTGCGCCACATACATTACTGATGCGTTCGCGCATCAGGATTTAAAAGCAGGCACTTTCCCTTTTGAATATCATGCCAGGGTGCATCAGTGGGTTGCGCATGGTGCAACTGTGTTGCGCCATGTGCAGCCCTTCTGAATATCCCATCCTGCATGTATTAGCTTTTTAAATGTTAGTGTTTAAAGCTGGTGCATGCTCAGTAGCACAAAACATGGAAAAACTGGATAGTGTCTAAAAACACAAATACAGTAGGCACTTTCTGTTATTGACAAATTTACACATGTGCAAATTTGATCGGAATCCATTCTGCAAAGTACAAAGAATTGTTACGTCCGGACTGCTTGCATTAGTACATTTACAGGTGAGGAACAGACCTTTGAGTTAGGGTTTGTTATATATAATTTTTTAATGTTTAGAAGTTTATCACTGGCAGTTCTTTCATGAGAAAGACTCACAATGGGGCTTGCCACTAAAAGGCAAGACAGGTTGTTTAATGACCCCTGCCAGGAAGAAGCACAGGAGGGAAGAGTGGGGGAGGGAAGGGAGGAAGAGCAGGTAGAAGAGAATGGGTGGGGCCTGGTGACATCACCAAGCAGGTAGAGTGTAAAATGATGAGGTGATGTTAGAGCCCCAGGGATTGGCTGGAGGGCGGAGCCCCAAGGGGGTCCTGTAGGGGTATATTAGGCCAGGACTCAGGCAGGACAACCTCTTTTGCTGGGAATTGTTTTTTTTTTCAATACTGAGATCTCAGCACATCATTGGCAAATCAACAGGTAAGGCACATGGGGGCAACTAGGCCTTTGAGGCCATGTGGCCCAGTGTGTTTAGCTTAAGGAATTTCTCTTGGTTATGGTTTACAATATGTTTTGAAATGTAGAGTGAACATGGCTACACAGGTTGGTTTTGTTGCTGGGCTGGCCATGATATAATGCCATTGATAAGGGCAGGCAGAGCTCATGGAGGACATTGTGGGTTCAGCTAGCAGGAGGTTAGTATGCTTAGGTGAGAGTCTGAGCAGCAAACAGGTGGCTGCAGGCCCACGTTCCTTGGATGGTGCACTGGGAATGCTCGCTATGTTGTTTTGTAGAAGTGGAATGGTGGCTCGCTAGAGCAGATGGCATTCGCAGGAGGTTTTGTGCTTGTTTCAGGAGTTTGAGTCCTATGGAGGTTGAGGGCCTGCTCAGTGATGGTGATTAGGGTGGTGTGAGGGTTTTTTCTCCTGTTGTGGTCTAATTTTGGCAGGGAAGCAGAGCGCAGTGTGAGTGGTGCTTCCCCTGGTGTCGCAGGCTGCGAGCAGGCTGGGGGAGGCAATTTTTGATTTGCTGTAACTCAGCTGGGGTTTTCCTAATTGGAGGACTGCAGAACCAGATGCAGGTATGAGGGAGATCCCTCTCGCCCAGCTCGGCAGCGATGGTGTGGTATCGGGAGGCCACGTGGTGTGTGTGAGCTTGCCCAACAGATGGCTGGTTTTCAAGAATGGGGCGCAAAGCAGTGAGAATGGATGGGGGGGTTCACTTTGTGAAGGAAGGAGGGGGGAGGAGCGGCATCTCCCAGTGATGCTGCGACTGCAGCTGAGCCTAGGGTAGCCACGTGGTAAGGTGCGGACTAGCACCACTGATGGTTTTGGTTGCACTACCTAGGGTAGTGATGGCCAATAGGGCATGGCTTGGGGCAGGGAAGAAGCTGTGAGGATGAGTGCTGCAGATTGCACAGTTAGCAGTTTTCATGGGTGAGTAGGCAATCCCCCTGCAGAGTCAGGGGTGCATATTGTGGGATCTGGGGAGGGAGGGTTAGGAAAGGCCAGGCTGGTGCAGGAGGTGTGGCTTTGGATGCTGCCTTGTTTGTTCTCTGGGTGCAAAAGCAGCTGTCCCCCCCAGCATTCTGAAGCAGAAGGTGTTGTTTGCCTAAAAGTTGGTGGCACGGAGGACAGCGAGTGGGACAACCTGCGGGCGGGCAGTCGATGGGGGAGCTGGGCACCCAAGTTAGAAGTGAAAATTGGGGCAGCATCTTTCTTTTGTGTTTTAAAAAAAAAAAGAAAAGAAAGGTCAGACAGGCACAGAATGCGCAGCCTGGCTGGAGGGGGATAGAGACTGGGCCTAACTGGCCATTGGGATAAGCTGATATGGCAACAACCACAGCAGGCAGGACCACAGCTGTATTGCAGCTTGAGGGGATGGCGTCTGTATGTATGCAGCCATAAGCAGCAGGGGTTTTTCCATACCTGCTGGGGGGAGTGAAACAATCAAAAAAAATGGATCAGGTAAATGCCTACGATAGGCAGTTTTGGGGTCCCAGCGGAGCATAACCACATATGGAGGGCAGTGCAGGCCAGTAGGCCAGGTAGCAGAGAGGTGGATGGCAACCAGGTCATTCCAGCCGTCACCCGGCAGTGCAGAGTTTAGGAAGGAAATACATGATGGGCAATTGATAGCAGGGTTCTTGGGGGGGGGTGCAGATCAAAAAAACAAAAACAAAAGGCAAAGCAATACAAAACTAATACGAATAATAAATATGCTTTATTAAAGAAAGTAAGAAGAGGAATTGTGTCACGTGGTGTCATGCATATGCCACTAAAAATGGAAGCCAGGGCGCTAGTCTAACACAGTGGGGTATGTATGTGCACGCTATGTGGGGACAGGAATAAGGGGCAGGCCATCCAATGGGTCCAGCATGAAGGGGAAAATGTGGGACCACATGCAAGTGCACAGCAGGGCCAGGGACAATGCATATGGCATGCAGTGGCAGACACCTCAGCCTGGGTGGGGTGCTGTGGGTGGTTTGGGCCCAGATTCCCAGGGGATGGGGTGAATATTACACAGGAAGGCAACAGGGAAGCCTGAAAGCACCAGGCACCAGGAACAGGATGGGTTGATCTGGCCCGGTCCCAGGGGCGGAAAACCGTGGGGACCCTGGGTCGAGGTAGCCCAAAGGGCCTTGGTGAACTCAGAAAAGCGGTGCTCTTATTGCTTGGCATGCATGGCTGAACAATTGTTTTTTCACCCCTCTGCCTATAGTGATATAAGAACCACCATGGCACCTAAGCAAGCCCAACTGTCCAATGAGAAATTGATGCACGAAGCATCCAAATTGATGGGGCAGATGTCAGAACTGGTGGCGGTGGTGAAGCAGAGGGAGGCAGAGGAGGAGGAGGAGGAGAAGACCTTGAGAAAGTGGAAGGATCAAGAGGAATGCCTGGCAGAGGAAAAGAGGGCAAGAGACCCAGGTGGGATGCGCCACACCACATGCCCATCCTGGCACCCCTGCCCGCACTGGAACTGGATGATGGGAGCCCAGATGGGGGCAAGAATGATGTGGACCTCTCAGACAAAAATGGTCTAAAAGAGTATTTAGAGGGGTTGCTGGGGGACATGGGGGATGCAGGGATTGAAAGGATGGAGTGGGCTGAGCAGGCCCTAAAGGGTAAGGGGGCTGGTGTGGAAAAGGGAGGGCCAAGATGGTAGCCCAGAAATTGTACGAGGGGCCTCCTGGCAGACAGAGGTGGACAGCATGGGGGACAGTAGCAGGAACAGTCCTTTTGGGGTGTCTGGTGGGAGACAGGGCAGGGGCCGGGGGGCAGCCATAGAGGGCAGCACTACGCTCCCAGAGGCTGGTGCTAACAGGGTGCCTAGCAAAGGGAGGTGGGGTTACACGATGGCACGCACTCCTATCTCCCTGGCAGTGGTGGAGGAATGGACCGCAGACTACCCAGATAAGGAGGCAGCTGAGCTGCTCAGGGCAGGTTTACAGGCAGGCTTCCTGCTGGGTTTTCAAGGGGGTGGGCTGGGATGTGGGCCAAGAATCTAGGGTCAGTAAAGGGGAAGGAGGAAGAGAAAGCAGGGGACAAGATAGAGAAGGAAATCAGGGCAAGCAGGGTGGAGGATCCATTGGGGGGCCCCCTCTTGTGAGCAGTTCCGAGTTTCCCCTTTGGTTATTGTCCCCAAGATGGAAGCCAGGGAATTCCGCTTGATCCATCACTTATCATATCCTGAGGGCTCTTCAGTGAATGAGGGCATACCTGATCACCTTAGGGCGGTGTCGTATGCCTCTCTGGAGCAGGCCATAGTGCTGATCAGGGCTGTCAATGGGGCATGGCTTGTGAAGATGGACAGAGAGTTGGCATTTTGACTCTTACCAGTCCGGCCTGAGGATTGAGACCTATTGGGTTTTCAATTTCAAGGGGGCATGTATTTCGACAAGGCCATGTCCATGGACTGCTCAGTGACTTGTTCCACCTTTGAAGCATTCAGCGCCTGCGTGCAATGGGTGTTCAGGGTCAGGTATGGGCTTAGCAGGGTGGTACACTACCTGGATGATTTTCTCCTCATCAGGGAATCCAGAGTGAAGGCGCAAGGGATGTTGTGGGATTTTAAGGCAATGTTTCCCAACAGATAGGTATACCACCAGTGCAGGGCAAGATGGAGAGCCCCACCCAGAAGTTGGAATTCCTGGACATAGAGGTGGACACAGAGGAGGGCTGTTTCCAGCTTCCTGGGGACAAAATGGCATGCCTTAAAGGCCTGCTAGCCCAGGTTACGGGGAGGTGGTGGGCACCGCTGGTAAAAATGCAACAGCTGCTGGGGCACCTTAATTTTGCCTGCAAGGCCATTAGCTCAGGCAAAGCATTCACATGGAAGCTGAGAAGGGCCACAGGGAAGGCTAGGCTGCCACACCACTGGGTGGATGTGTTAAGAGGAGTGCGGGAGAACTTCCAGGTATGGGAGGAGTTCCTCAACAGCTACAATGGGTTGACATTTTGGCAGGAAGAATGGGAATGGAATGCAGACCTGAAGCTGTTTATGGACACTTCAGGTGCACTGGGAATGGGGGCATACTTTCAAGGGGAATGGATGTCAGAACCTTGGCCAGCATCGTGGGAAAAAGGGGGAGTGTTGAAGGATATCACATCCTTGGAGATCTTCCCGATATCGGTGGCTCTAGAAGTGTGGGGCTACAGGATGCAGGGGAAGCGCATCTTGTTTTGGTGCGATAACAAAGGGGTGGTGGAGGTCATTAACAGGCAAAGGGGGAGGACGGAGATGGTGGGCAGGCTGCTCAGGTGCCTGGTTTTGTTGGGGCTGCAACTGAACATATCTTTCAAAGCACACCACATTGAGGGACTGAGGAATGAAGTGGCTGACATTCTTTCCCATTTATAGCTTGACAGTTTTCGGGAGCTGAGACCTCAGGCAGTGCCACACAGGACCTGGGTCCTGAACTAGTTGTGGGAGGCTGGTGGGGCACAGCCAGGGTGCTGTACTGGGGCTCCTGATCAGCAAACACATTGAGGGCCTATGAAGCAGGGTGGGTGAGGTTCCAGGATTTCAGAAGAAAGTACAGGTGGGACAGGGGCGAACCGGCCCGGGACGAGCAGGTAAGGAGGTTTGTGGTGGAGCAGTGGGAAGAAGGACTGGCTCATGCCATAATGGTTGTGCACTTAGCTGGCATTAGTTGGGCATGCCAGGACAGGGGCTGACCTGCTGTAGGGGCCAGCAGGACAATAAAACACATGGTGTCGAGTTGGCAGAGGGGCCAGGTGGCAAGGGCAGATAGGAGGCACCCCATAAGAAGGCAGTGGCTGGAATAGATCTTATGGGCAACCCAGAAGGTATGCACCTCAGCCCAAGAGGAGGAATTGTTCCGGGCCGTGTTTATGGTTATGGCAGCAGGGGGCATTCCAGGTGGGGGAAGTGGTGGCCCAGCAAAGGACAGTTGCTGGGCAGGCTTTTCAGCATGACATGACAGGGCGGTCATTACCCTGGCCAGGTCTAAAATGGACCAGAGAGGAAGGGGGACCCAAGTGTCACTGATGAGGCAACTGCAGTCCGCCTGCTGCACTGTGAATGCACTGGAGACATACGGGAGCGCTCGAGGGAGGACTGGTGGACTTTGTTCCAACATGGGGATGGCTCCCCAGTCATGGAGTATCAGGTGGCTAGGTACTCAAGAGGGCCCTGGCATTCATCGGGGAAGATCCAAGTGAATTTGCCCCACATTCTTTTCAGATTGGGGCAGCCACAGAGCCAGCAGAGAAAGGGGCTGCAATGGCAGAGGTAAAGAAGGTGGGGCACTGGAAGTCCAGCTGCCATAGGGGGTATGTCAGGTGTTGACAACAGCAACTCATACTGTTTATCCTGTTTTTCCATGACAGGTTCCAAGAGGAAAATCTGGACAGCGGGGCATGTCTTTGTATATTGGGCTGAAAGGTTTGTGGTCACCACCTCTAGGGGAGCAGAGCTGCGATATAATACCGAGCATACCAGGGTGATGTGCAAAGGAATTAGGGGGGATGAGGTGGGTCAGCTCATGCCTCTGATGGAGGAATTAAAGTTGCAATGGGGCACACTGGATTGCCTTATTATACACCTGGGGGGTAATGATTTGGGGGGCCTGCAATGGGGTGCATTGGGGCAGAACATCATGGGGGATTTGGAGAGGTTGAAAGGGTGGTGGCCGAGGGTGACAATCGGCTAGTCTGACACCACCTCCCGGAAGGTTTGGAGGGGGGTTAAAGATGTCCAGCTGATCAAAAAAGTCAAGCAGCATCATCTGAATAGAATGGTAGCATGGGCAGTAATCAAAATATGGGGGTGCACCTGCAGCACAAGGACATTTCCTTTGACCAGCCTGCGGTGTACAGGTCTGACAGGGTCCACCTGTCAGAATTTGGGATGTGTCTATTCCTAAGGCCTATTGGGGAGCTAGTGAACAAGATAGCCAGCAAAAGGTTGAGGTACTAGCCCGCAAGTGGGGAGCCCCTCTGTCCATTGCAAGCTGGAGGAGGGGCAGTGGAAGAAAGAAAAGGGGGAAGGGGTAGGATACATGAGCTGGGGACAATGAACCCAGACATGGTAGTAAAGCGGAGAGGGGGGGATAGGTCCAGGTGCCAGATTCAGAAGTGTCCAGGCCTGGAGGGTGAAAGCCTGGGTAGGTGGAACCGGCCTGATTCTGGTGCGAAGGAGGGGGCTGGATTCACAGTGCCTGGGCCCTGAAAGCCAAGATGGAAGAATGACCAGAAGAAGGACAGAGGCTGGAACCAGGGAGCTTTGAAAGAATTTTATGTGTGGATTGTGAAGCCATAGATTTGTGGATATAAATATATTCTTTGTACCAAAATAAATATTGCCAATGAGCAACCAAGAAGTAAAATTTGTGTAGTGTCTATCATTCCTGGGAGGGGTTCCTGGGACAATGGAGCTTGCCACTAAAAGGCAAGCCAGGTTGTCTAATGACCCCTGCCAGGAAGAATCACAGGAGGGGGGAAGGGTAGGGAAGAGCAGGTAGAAGAGAAGGGGGTAGGTCCTGGTGATATCACCAGACAGGTAGAGTGTAAAATGATGAGGGGATGCCAGAGCCCCAGGGATTGGCTGGGGTGGGGTGGAGCCCCAAGGGGGTCCTGACCAGAGGTCCTGTAGGGGTATGTTAGGCCAGGACACTGGCAGGATGACCTCTTTTGATGGGAATTTTTTCCCACCCTCCCATCCTTATTAAAAAAAAAAAGGCTCTGGGGGGCATGGTTGGCACAAAAGGAATGGTTGGAGGGTAGGTTGAGTGCCCTAGGGGCCCTGGGTATAGGGCCTGTGTTTTCACTGTGGGGAGGCAGCAACAGGCCAGGGGACTAGGTCAGAGTCCCCTTGGAGGTGGGGCAGTGAGGCCCCCCATGGGGAGTGGGAAGAAAGAAAAGGGGGAGCGAGGGGGGAAGGAAGGGGAAGGGGTAAGATACATGGGCTGGGGACAATGAACCCAGACGTGGTGGTAAAGCGGGGAGGGAGAAAAGTCCAGGCACTGGACCTAGAAGTGTCTGGGCCTGGAGAGCGAAAGCCTGGGTAGGTGGAACTGACCTGATTCTGGTGTGAAGGAGGGGGCTGGATTCACAGTGTCCGGACCCTGAAAGCCAAGATGGAAAAATGACCAGAAGAAGGACAGAGGCCGGAAACAGGGAGCTTTGAAAGAATTTTATGTGTGGAATTGTGAAGTCATAAATTTGTGGATGTAAATATATTTCTTGTGCCAAAATAAATATTGCCAACAAGCAACCACCAAGTAAAATTGGTGTAGCGTCCATCATTCCTGGGAGGTGTTCAGGGGACAACAGGATATTATATATTTTTCCAACAATGTCATTTTGATTTTTCCTGTGATACATTTATTTTAAAAAATCACCTTGTTGAAGCTCCTGGTCCTAGCTCAACATGCAAGTATTTTCCCTTCCAATAAAATCCTGTAGAACTTATTACTACTCATGACCCCACTCTATCCCATTTTAAATGTGATGGTTGATCTTGCCCCTATTGTTGTATCTGTTTGATCCTGATCCCCAATTAAAATAAAAAATTTAAATAAAAAAAAACCAAAAAACACCTTCCTCAACCTCTGTAGCATCCAATAGCCCCACCTCCAGAGAATCTAGATTTCACTTATATCTGGTTAATCCAGCCACAGATTCTCCCTTTTTCCTCCAAACCCCTGTAGTACCCTACTGCCTACTTCCCCCCACCAACAAAGTGATTGGGGAAAAAACATGATTTACCTCCCATGCCAACCACTATGTTTGTCCCTTGGAATACAACACCACATTGATTGACTAGTATGCTATTAAAGCATCTGGTATTGTCTGCCAAGTCTGTCCCTTGGAGAACAATACCAGATTGCTTGACAGGTACTCTATTAAAGCATCAAGTATTGCCCGTCATGTCTGTCCCTTGGAGTACAATACCAGATTAATTGACTGGTATGCTATTATTACTGTCTGCCATGTCTGTTCCTTGGAGCACAATACCGGTTTGCTTGACTGGTACTCTATTAAAGCATCCAGTATTACCAGCAATGTTTTTCCAAATACTATTTCTGCCTGATTAGCTCCCAGAGACCCAAGGATCTCTAGGTGCAAAAATAGCAACATTAGCAAAGTCATGCCAGGTAAGACCTGATCCTTGACTCTTGTACTGATTAATCAATCCAGTACTACATTCTGAGGGGCAGACATGGTTTCTGACTTGGGAGTTAAGAGGAGGGTTTTTCTTTGCTGGAGTCTCAGTAAGAGTGGGTGGAGATGGGGAGTATGGGGCTACAGGGGTTGATGAAAGAGGGGTATTAGACTTCAGACAGAATAAAACAAATATGAAATTTGGGTGGGTTCAATGTCAAGATCAACCAGAAATAAATGTAATATAATTTATTTATTTGAGTTGGAAGGGACGGAGTGGGTGGGGTGGGGTGGGGGGTTTGAGTGCTACAGGGGCTGGGAGGAAGGAGTTATTGATTTGAATAGGGGACAGGATCAAGCAGATAAAATGCTGACGGGGGGAGGAAAAACCAGATGTAACTCTCAATTGCAGCTAGCAGTTGTATCCCTGAACTGGTATCAGTCTCATTAAAAGAGGGCCACACATATTTTACTGGGACTGGGGGAACACACAGATTTACCAGGCTCTGGTTACAGTGCCCAGCTCACACTGTCAGTTCATCAATAACTGAGATGCCAGACACATCAGTCAGTGCAGAATACATGTTTACCAATCACAGATGTTCAGTTCATTACAGTTTCTTTTCAGCAGCATCACAGAAGTCACATGGGCTTACATTCCCTGTAGCCCTTCTTCTATTTTATTCTCTATTTCTATTAGTGGCCCGGGATGTTGACAGGCCCACCTCCTGTCTAGGATCCAACTGAATGTCCTTAGTTTCTTGTGCTCAAACATACATACATTGAAAGTTCAGCTCACACATACTGCTGCTCTACATGAGGAAATCACTAGGTTCACAGACCATTCTCTCTGGTGTACTCAGGGCATCCCATAAGGGAGAGCACCTGCCTCCCAGGTCCCTGGGGCACCCCTACCAGTGATCCCACAGGGACTAAGTCACCTAAAATGTCCCCCTTTTTACTCCTAAACTCCTGTCACTTACATCCCGGAGTCCAGGGCTCTAACCATTTCTACTCTCACATTAAATAGCTCCCTGAAGCTTACTGATAACTGTCCTCCCCTTAGTGGAGGGAGGAGACTGTTACACTAATGTGGTATTTAAAATTGAACTGAGAGAAGAAGAAGAATCCACATTTGTAGTACCTTTCATATATATTATATCCCAAAGCACTTTATAAGCAATGAGAGACTGGTAGTGAAGTGACTGTAAATGTGAAGTGGCAGCCATTTTGCACATCGACACCAACACACAACCTTGGACAATTGCATGAACCAGTTCTATAGAAAGGGGAATTCTAGCCTGGACAGCAGGAACATCACCTACTCTTGTGAAAAGGGTCTTAGATTCCTTTAATTCCACTTGTACACCCATTAGGACAATGACAGAAGGGACCTCAGTTTAACATCTCAGCTGAAACACAGCACACCCCAACAGCACAGCACACCCCACCCCAACAGCACACCCCACCCCAACAGCACAGCACATCCCAACAGCACAGCGCAGCATCCCACTAGTACAAAACTCAAGTAACAGCATTTATGATATGTACCCAATCCCAGTGTGGGCTAGAACCCAGGACCTTTAGGCCCAGAGGAGTATGCACTACAAACTGAGCCACAGGAGGGGAGGTGTACAGTAGTACGTGCTACAACCATTGGGGAAGGGGTTATTCATTTACTTGTAGGAGAATCTACCAGATATGATGATGGGTAGAGTAGACAGGATCAACCATATGTGTTATTATTATGGGATGGAGGGGTGGAGATGGTGTTGGTGAGTACTACAGGGGTTGGATAAAAGGGGTGCTTGTTTGAGGATGGCTACTGGATAAAGCAGATATTCCTTTTGCTTAATATTTGCTTGGGTGGAGAGGCTGTAGGTGGAGTCAACAAATCTGAAACATTGACAACTATTTAGGAGCACTTGTCTGTTCTTCAGACAACTATAGAAAAGAAAATGTCACTAATATCTACAGTTTCTTTTGTATAGTTTCCTGAGGCGCCAACAACAGCTGATAGTGCACAGTTGTTGGGATGCTCTGAGGGTGGCTACAGGCTAGACCAAGGCTGTGGAAGCATCATGCCTTGCTACTATGTGGGAGATCAGGGTTCAAGTGTAAACCCCTGAATCCCCACTGGAGCATGCTGTAGGACAGTGTGTCACTCACATGAGGCACTTCGCTCCCATTTGATAAGGGGGAGTTATGCAGCCCTTTCTGGGTGATGCCAGAGTGTCACTGGTGTCCCTTGTGAAGGCTGTCACTCATTCTCTTGCCCAGAGAAAAGGTGCAACAGTGGCAGACCTAATCATCGGGGTGGGGAGGACAGAGGAAATGGACAAAAATATAACTCTTTAATAATATTAATATGTTAGGCATTGTGGAATTAATAAAGTTAGACTTGTAAGTGGTCATGTAAATATGGATTACAAGTCTTTGAAGCTTAACTTTGAATTTTATTTATCCTTTCTTCTAACTTTCTTTTCATTAACTTTTCAAAAGTACATACTTTCAAACTTTAGCCACAGTGCATACATGTAGGAACCATCTCGAGTTAATACACATACTGTACTTATTGTAGGAGCTGATACAGTAGCACACAGGTTGTTACATCCTTTTGAGGGGAATATATCTAATAGCACGCACATAATAATTATTGTAAGGTTCACATGAGTCAAACATTTGTCACAGTATCTCTTTTGACAATGTCTGTGAGCTCTGATTTTACTTTAGCATTGTTTTTAATAGACTGCACATAAATATCAGCAAGTATCAATATCAATCACTGCACTGTTTGTATAAACTTCCTTGCTTTTTACCATGTCTTTCAGTGACTGGCACTATTCTGGTGGCTATGAGAATAGACCGAGAAGCAGCCCCCTTCCGATTAAATCCTGTGATCACATTGGAAGTTGCTGCGAGAGACAGCCCCAGTGGTGGGCATACTGCCACAGTCCAGTTAAATTTTACCATTTTAGATCTCAATGATAACCCACCTGTTTGTAACCCAACTACTTACAGGTATGTGTTTTTAAATTGCTGAATTATTCGCAGACTAGGATACCAGAATAACAGCTGTCATTTCAAACATGCTAGCCCATCAGTGGAACAACCTACCCTAGCAGTCACCTTCTCTTCCAGCCTTCAGGGTACCATACTTTAGCAATAATGATGACAGGTTGTGGTATATCATGGGATAGTGTCACACCTCTGGTGCATTATGAAGCACACAACATAGCTAAGTGCGTTATGCATCTAAGGAGTGACAATATTCCATGATGCATCACACCTTGGATTGTATTATTTTAATCATGCAATATATTATTTTTATGCAATTCAAACCAGGAAGAAAATGTCTAAATATTTTTTTGAGGAACTACTTATGCACTGCTTGCAGGACTAGACATGCCTTTATGAACTATCATGATCAGGAGCACTAAATGATACCTTTTTATTGTATTTTTAACCAATTATCATGGTTTGTCAAAGGTAAAACTGGTGAACAACATGATGGATAACTCCTTGCTGATGCAGGCAAGAAAGTTAGCCAGAAGCCAGAGGAAAGAGATGAAGAGGGCAGGACTGGAAGTACGCTCAAAGACGATGCTGGGCCAGATGGTCTACAACCATGCCCTCACCACTATTGCTCCCAAGCTAGAGGATCTGGCTGCTGAGCTGGAACCCTCTTACAATATACCAATAAACAAGGGAAAAGGCTCACAGAGGCAGAACAACATGTCATGGCACTTGTGGATGAGGTGGAGGGACTCCATGAAATAGTCAAATGGCTGGAGCAAGAGCTGGAGGTGACCTGGGACCAGGCCAATAGACAGGAGAACTACCAGAGAAGGAATAACCTGCTCCTACAAGGCTTGCCAGAAAGGGGGGAGGAGAGTGACACTGCCTGTTTCTGGAATCCAGGCCACCAAAAATCCTCCCATTCAGAAGAAAGGAAGACAGAATTAAGATTAACAGGGCACATAGGTCCCCTGGTACTGAAACTACACCTGAATGCACCCTTCTGGCATATCATCTTAAGTTTCAATAACTACATGGACAAGCAAAAGATCTTAGTGGCTAATCATGAGAGCAAGGTCATAAAATGTAGTGACAACCAATTTAGCCCATTTCAGGACTTCTCAAAGTACACACTAAACAAACATAAAGCACTTAACCCAGTCCTCAGTGAGCTACCAGAAAAAGAGATTACTTCTGGTTTGGCTTCCTTGTCATTCTTACTATAAAGAAAGGCTGCCACCTGCACATCTGTGCAAAAGTCATGGTGGCAAAACCCTTCATACAACAGCAATTTGACAAAGTATCAGGTGCAGCCCTGGGGCTTCGTTAATTTGATTGTAATTAGATGTTTTTGGTGCAGTATAAGCCACTGCTAAGCAATTTAAATCACAGACTGTGGTGAGAAAGAAATAATGTGACCTACTGGGAACCGAAGCCATGCCCCTAGAATACCATCCTAGTGCTCCAACCACTGAGCTATAGGTTCACGTGGTTGGATCTGAGATTCCTGGGCACTCATTTCCTTTCTACGGTATTGCACATCATGGGACTAGGAATGATCAAGATGAGAATTAAATGTTTTTAGTGCAGTATTAGGTAGCATATAGTTCAGTGGTTAGAGCACTGGGACTGTATTCTGGGAGCCTGGGTTCAATTCCCAGTAGGTCACATTGTTCCTTTCTCACTCACTTTCTGATTTAAATTGCTTGGCATGACTAATACTGCACCGCAAACATCTGTCATCTCAAGTGTTGCTAGGTGCAGGATATGCAATACCAGAGAAAGGAAGTGTGTCCAGGAACCCCAGGTCCAATCATGTGAACCTGTAGCTCAGTGGTTAGATCACTGGGATGGTAGTCTGGGGGCCTAGGTTAATTTCCCAGTAGGTCACATTATTTCTTTCTCACTACAATTAGTGATTTAAATTGCTTAGCAGTGGCTAATACTGCACCAAAAATATCTAAATATCATATTGATCGTTCCTAGTTGTAGGATATGCAATATCAGAGAAAGGAAGTACATCAAAGAACTTCAGGTCCAACCATGTGAGCCTATAGCTCAATGGTTAGAGCACTGGGATGGTATCCCAAGGACCTGGGTTCAGTTCCCAGTAGGTCACATTATTTCTTTCTCACTACAGTTTGTAATTTAATGTGACCGTACAGTCTGAGGGGTACTGCTGTGACCCACTATTTGTAAGGTAGAAACTTCCTGCTACTTAACAGAGTCAAACTATGCTGGGGTCGGAGAGACCTAAAGCCAGGCCAATAGCAAGGCTAATTCATTTTGTGGCACCTCCAGATGTTTTTGTCAGGAGTAACCAGAAAAGACCACCATAATTAGGGCCACAGAGGTGTTATATCACTCAAGGGGAGGGAGCACATGACTGACAACATTTTAGTGCCTAACCAGGTCTGATGTCAATATGGTGGGGGAGACAGGAAAATACAAGACACTGAGACAACGGTGATGAACTTGTTCTGTGGAGGGGGAGACAGCACTTTCCCAAAGTCACCATTCAACAATTCCTTAGCAAGCTTGTTTTTTGGCCCTGATTGCCCACCTCACTTCTACTAATGGACATGATTCCCAATGTTTTCTGGTTTGTAATGCTGCAAGTATGAGCATTTTGTCTATCAGCAGCTTCCAGGTCATAATTATGTGTGCCCTCTATTTTATGATTTTATAATTTCATAAGTCTGCTCCGATATGCTTCAAGCAATGTGGGGCCAGGGTGGGGGTGGGGTGTGAGGAACAACAGAAATATCAACACGCACAGATACAGGTATGCCCACACACACACACCCGGGAGTAGACTACATTGGAGCATTGCAACTATATAGCTAATGATTTAGGTGCTAGCAAAAGCAATGTGCAGGAGGAATGTTTGATATGAATGGTCAATATCTGAGGTCAGTGGAAAAAGATACAGGAGTGTGTTTGTAACATGATGTGGAGGGGTTCTATACTGCAGGAGTCAGCTGGGAGAATCTTTTACAGGACTCTCATGACAATGCACTCTTGGTAACTGTTTCTAAGTTATAACTTATGTGATCTTTTCTTGAATATTGTGCAACAAAGAAAAACTGAAACATCTGAAAAAGGGAGACAGTGAGAACTAGAAAAAACACCAAACAGCATTTTGCTCCCTCCTGGAGCTTTATTAATATATGATACAGCTTCAGGAGTGAGTGAAATGCCATTGGATGTTTTTTTACAGACTGTGGGGGCTGCTTTCCACCTACACACAGCACACATTGTGATTCTGTGAGTATAGATGTTCAATTAATTTTCCATTTCACTTCTGTTCCAAAGTTCTCTATTCACAGCCACTTGTTTTTTCAGGGGCAAGACTGTGAGCTCTTTTTAATTTCTCTACAAACTACTGTAAATGAACCTAGAGAAATCCAGACTTCTCCCAGTTAATGGCCAATAAGACCATAGCCACAGGGCTTGTTTCATTTGATGTTTGCTTGCCAATGGCATAAACAAATATAAAAACATAGAATTTAATGGCAGATAAGGACTATAGAGCTATCCAGTCTGCCCTTTTTTTCCTGTTTACTAAACAAAGTCATCGATCATTACTCTATCTCCAGCCTTATTACCTCTTTTACATTGATAATTTTCCCCTATGACTATCCCATGTAGTTTTGAACTCCCCCACTGACTTTGCCCACACCTCCTCTGCTGGTTCCATGCCTCCACCACCCTTTCTGTGAAGAAGTACTTTCTCACGTTGCCCCTTAGTCTACCCCCTACCAATCTCATGTCATGCTCTCTTGTTCTGGGGTAACTTCTTTTTGAAAGATGCTACCCTCCTGAAACTTGTTTATTCCCTTTAGGAATTTGAAGGTCTCTAGCAAGTCTCCCCTCTCTCTCTGCTCCTCCAGGGTATACATATTGAGTGCCTCCAGCCTCTCCTTGTACGACCTTTGGTGCAGGCCCTGCACCATCTTTGTTGCCCTTCTTTGAACTGCATCTACTCTATGTCCTTAAAGAGATGCGGTCTCCAGAACTGGACACAGTACTCCAAATGCGGTCTCATCAAAGACTTGTATAGTGGCATAGAAACATAGAAGTTGATGGCAGATAAGGACCGCAAGGCCCATCCAGTCTGCCCATTTCTTTTTCTACCTTATGAATGTGCCATAGGCCTTTGCTCTGTCAATGGCGTATCTATTCACACTCATCTGTATTGCTCCCTTATGTCTATCCCATGCCTGTTTGAAGCCCTGCACTGTATTTGTATCCACCACTTCCTGAGGTAGGCCGTTCCATGCATCCACCACCCTTTCTGTGAAAAATAACTTCCTCACATTACCCCTTAATCGGCCTCCCTCTAATCTCATGCTGTGTCCTCTTGTCCTGCTATTTTTCTTATATTAAAACATGTTAGACTCTTTCACCTTGTTAATGCCCTTAAGGTGTTTAAATGTTTCAATCATATCACCTCTCTCCCTCCTTTGCTCTAGGGTATACATATTGAGCTCGGTTGATATGCCCCTCTTTTCTTCTGCTGGTGTTACCTCTCCCTATGCACCCCAGCATCCTGCTGGCTTTTCCCACTGCCTTGGCACATTGTTTGGCCACCTTAAGGTTGCCAGACATGATCACCCCCAGGTCTCTTTCCTGTTTGGTGGCCAATAGCAATTCGCCACCGAATATGTACTCCTCCCTTGGATTCTTGCACCCCAAGTGCATGATTTTGCACTTCTTCACATTGAATCTTAGCTGCCACACTCTGGACCGTTGCTCCCATTTATCCAGGTCTTTTCTCATGTTTTCCACCCCTTCTGGTGTATCCACCCTTTTGCAGATCTTTGTGTCATCTGCAAAGAGGCATACCTTCTCCTCCAGTCCCTCAGCAATGTCACTGCGAAGACATTAAACAGGACTGGCCCAAAAACTGATCCTTGTAGCACCCCGTTGGCCACTCTCCCCTCCTCAGATCTAGTTCCATTTACTACCACTCTTTACTTTCTGTCCCCCAACCAACTTGCAATATAGTGCACTACCTTGTGTCCAAATCCTAGGCTGCCCAGCTTGTTTATAAGCCTCCTATGTGGAACGGTGTTGAATGCCTTGCTGAAGTCCAAGTAGACCACATCCATCGCTACCTGCTGATACACTTCCCTGGTCACCCAGTCAAAGAAATCTATCAGATTCGTCAGACATGACCTTCCTGATGTGAATCCATGCTGCCTCAGAGCCAGTGCTCCACTGGATTTAAGGTGCTCCACTATCCTTTCTTTTAGCAGCAAATCCATAACTTTCCCCACGACAGAGGTCAGGCTGACAGGTCTATAGTTTCTAGCCTCCTCCCTACTCCCACTTTTGTGGGGAAGGACTACATCTGCCCTCCTCCAGTCCTCTGGAACCACTCCTGTATCCAGAGACTCATTGAACAGGGCTGCCAGTGGTGCTGTTAGCAGGTTTTGAACACAATTTTCACATGCTTTTTTTTCCAAAGCAACAGATGTTATGTTCTGTCATATCTGCTCTAGTGAGAAGGCAACAATGCAGTTTGTGTCAAGATCCATCATTGTATAGCTGCAGTATTTTGCTGAGAAACCAGGACTATCGCACCGGCCATCTTTAGCAAGCCTTATGGGATGTGTCCTCATATCTCATAAAATGTTTTGTTCTTCAGTGCGCCATGTTCTCTGAATGACCGGGAACAGATATTTGTGCCGAAATGAAAAGAAGGTTCTTGGCAAAATAAACTGTATTCCAAGGTAGTTGGCAAATCTCGGGATACAGGCATGCAAATTGCCACTGAGTAGTATAGCTGTGGCATCCAAAAGGTTGCCTGCAGGCATTGTGCCAATAAGTGGGTGTGAGTGCCATTGCACTATTACATGTCCATTGATGCAGCAGAGTTTGACTGACAACACTGTGCCAACCACATTGCGCTTCTCCACCCCTTCTGCATGCGAGTGGCATTCTGGGCATATCAATATAGCAACTAGAGCATTGAGACAGCTCTTGAACACTATATATTTCACGTCATATACTATGTTTTCCTCTGTGTCAGTTTCATCAATGCTTTCATCACTGTCTGACACAGTCTCCTGGTCAGGTACATAAAGATCTCCGGAGTTGTCCATGGTGCATTCAGAAATCATGTCTTCTGTGTGCAATTATAGCACAGAGTTTCCTCCTGCAAATCAGATGTGGTAGGGTTGGGTGATATCAGGGGTTCAAAATTGTACAGTACCATTGTTTGAGTTGGTGTCAAGGAACATGGGTGGTGTGCATCACTGACAATCGGCATGGTGATGGGACAGCTTGATGGTTGCCTGTAGTATTTGTGGTCTGTGAGTGCTATATGCACTGGAATCTCCTCTTCTGGAAACAGAGTCGCCACATCACTCACCCAGCACATAGTCTGAGTACTTGCATAGCACAGATTGAATGGTTCTGTCTGGGTGGCAACTGTAGTATAAGGTGGTTTATGGAGATCAGAATCTGTCTGTATTGCCATCTCCTGCACTGATGGAGGTATGAAGTCTGACTTGGAAAATGATTCAAATGATATGCAGTTCACATCAAACACACTCTCACCAACCTGCAACACACGGAAGACACATCTGTTATGTTTTGCATACAGAAACACACTTCAATTTAAGGGACCATTGTTGTCAGAGAATTACCACTGGGCCAGTCCAGTATGCACGGAAGTCATTTACATGTCTGCGTCCACTGCACCATAGTGCACAATGTATTTTCATCACAACCATGTGGTGGTCCAAGGCATGTCAAACTACATACAGCATGCTTGCAACCTCCAGTATGCACAATTCTTTCTCTGTCTGTCACTCGCGCTCTCTGTGTGTGTGTGTGTGTGTCTCTCTCTCTCTGGGTCTCTCGCTTGTGTGTGTGTGTGTGTGTGTGTGTGTGTGTGTGTGTGCGTGTGTGTGTGACTCTCTCTCTCTCTGGGTCTCACGTGTGTGTGTGTGTGTGTGTGTGTGTGTGTGTGTGTATGTATGTATGTGTCTCTCTCTCTAGGTCTCACGTGTGTGTGTGTGTGTGTGTGTCTCTCTCTCTCTCTGCTCTATTGCGCTCTCTGCTGTCTCGCTCTCCCTGCATCGCTCTGTATGTGTCTCTTTCTCTCTCTCTGGGTCTCTCTTGGGTGTGTGTGCGTGTATGTGTGTATCTCTCTCTCTCTGCTCCATTGCACTCTCTGCTGTCTTATTCTGTCTCAGTCTCTCTCTCTCTCTCGGTGTCTCTCTCGGTGTGAGTATGTCTCTTGGTCTATCTCTCTCTCAGTGTGGTTCTCTCTCTCTCTTTGTCTCGGTGTTGTCTCTCCCTCTCTCTCTCATGTCAACAATGAGGTGAAGTCACTCCTACTTTACAAATCTTGAAGTTCCCTCTCTTGCTGACTTGCTGCTCGCAGTTGTAGAAAAACTCAGCTGATAACAGCTGCTTCTGTGTTCTGTCCACATCTGTGGAATTCTATTGTTCTTTTGTCTGTGGAGGGATACCTCAGAAGGTGCATGCAAATGGATTTCCCATCACTGGAAGTAGTTATAGAAGAGTAACTGTAGTAAATTTATTCAATGGTCACCTAAGCTATTTGATAAATTAAGTTGCCTGCTTTGTCCAACCCATGTTATATACATTCTGTTCTAGCAGTGCAGTGAGCTTTAACTATACAGTGACTTACAGCAGAACACAAGCAAGGGGAAAACTGGTGCTTAGACCACAAAAAGACACAGTGATGTCATGGAGCACACATAGTCAGACCATGCCAATTATGAAAGAATCATTGGGAAGACAAGATGGTACAGGTGGTTCATATATTGCCAATACCAATGATAATTGAAAGGCTTTGCCTGTAGTTCAGTGACCAAGCAGCCAGTCACTCCCACGTCCTGAGCTATATAAGCAGTTCCTCTCAGCCTCACTGTGAAGCATTTCATCTTTGCAGCCAGAGGCTGTGTTGGTTTGTCCTCCTAGCTGGCTGGGGCCTACCAGCCCCCCCTTCCCCAAGCCTGCTGTTTCTGTGTGTCTCTGCTGGATTTCTGTGTTTGTTTTCCTGCTTCTGGTTTGTATCTTTCCTCTGGCTGTGTGCTTCCCTGCATTTTGTTCTTGTTTTTTTGGGGGAGCCTTTCCCTGTTTTCTGTTTTGCTGCATTTTGGTTTCCTCTTTTGGGGGGCTTTTATTTTTAAAACTCCCAGCATACTGCTACTACAGAGCTCATTCTGCTTGCTTTCAGTTACAACTCTCAATTTACTGCACTGCAACTGCAAACCTACTCAGAGCTCATGCTACTGCTTTCAGTTACCTACAACTTCAGCCACTGCTGCTGACTGTTTACTTTAATAACTATTGTACCCAGTGCCTGTGTTTTAACACTGTACTCATTTAACTACTGCTGTGCAGGCCCACTTGCTTCTTGCTGCTGCATTGTTTACACCCATTCCTATTCTACCTTATTTACTCTGAGGTTAGCTGAAGCTCCTGCTGAGGCTATTAAACTAGCTTTTATATCTGCATGTGGTTCTTGGCCTTTCATTGCTTCCTTGTTTGTCCTTCGGTGGGGACTGGGAGGTGTTTGGGGGGTCGTGGCCTATGTGGTTAATTAATTTTGTTCTAAATCCGGTCTTCGACGCCGAAAATCCTGAGTTTGTCACCTTGATTTAGCTATTCATATCTGGCTGGCTTGCCCCTAACTCAGTGTTGTTTACTTGCTATACAGTTGTTATGCAGGTCCACCTGTTACTACTACTACTACTACTGCTTACTGACCTATCAGGTCCCCATTTGCTTACGCAACCGTTGCTACTTGCTTAAGCAAACCATTGCTTTATGCCTAGTGCCATCGCCTAGGCTTCACCTGAGATTTTACTGCTCTCAATCTGCATCCGACCTTGCAAGGTCTCAGCACTCAATGCTCATTACGATCTCAGCACGCCGTGCTCATTCAGCTCACCAGCTTTACAGCTCTCAATTAATTCTGGGGTATGCCAGCCATTCTAATCTGGTGCAGGTTCCTGCAACTGACAGTCTCGCTCTGCATTTAGTCTGCATCATCGAGCGTGTCAAACTTGGGGCAGGATCCTTCTCACCCAGCCCATAGCTGGGAATGTCCTCGCCCCGGGCTTGACTTTAGCTGCCTGTTACGTGACAGCAGCTCCTGGTGTAGAATTTAAGACTAGCGGTGAAGGGTGGTTACGACGCTCTCCTTTAGCTCTAGAGTTCCACTACAACAGTTGGCTATTGACTTTAGTGGTTTCCCTAGCACGGTACCTTCACCGCATTCTCCCCACAACTGCCTCTGGTTCACCTGGTTTGATTTAGGGTGGGTAGGCCAGATGAGTGGCTCAGCAGTTGTTGCTCTCCTCCTGCGCCTTGGATGCTCGTATTGTTCCAGAGTTTTCTCGCAACCTTCCATGACATTCCCGCTAGAGGGTTTGAGTGAAAGCCTTCCTCCAAATTGGAATATTTCCACCTCCCTTTAATTGGGTTTTCCAAATTGCAGCTGCAGAGACATCACTAAATACATTTTCCCAAGCCTGGAGGAAAGGTGACCTAGGCCTTGGATCCCCAGAGATTTCCTCCTCATAGGGTTTTTTTTTTCTCTCCTCCGTTGCCTCAGGTCCTAACACTTAGTTAACATAGTTGTTTCCCCTAGTTTCCTTAGGTAGGTTCCGTTGTTGGATGGAGGTGGAGGATGTCCTGCCATTCCGTCTCTCCTTAGGGGATCCCCTTCTCTCATACAAGTCATCACTATTCTTCTCTACTACTATGTTACAGTTACTGCTTGCTCATATGCATCATGTTGCCTCCTTTTGGGGATGATACTACATTTCTTTTGGGGATTCCCTAAGGTACCTTTAGCTACAGGAACTGTCTTGTGGCACCTCTAGGGGTGGAACCCTCTCCGAGAGTTCCTTGCTTTCGCACCCCTACAGGGTGGTAATTCCTTTGGAACAGAGAGTGCGAACAGCCACAACCAAACTAATACAGTTACATAAGCATAACACTATACTGGCTGCGTAGGTCAGTGAACATGTAACCATGGCAAGAACAACCTACCATTGCATTGTTGTGAGTCACATCCTCGCACAATATGTTTTGCATGCTTCAGGAAATGGATGGTGCGTTGGACAACTGAAGATAGAAAAAAAAAGTAACAAAAAAGGCCTCTCATTCACTAGTCAACTGGGCTATTGACCAGGAAAATCCACTGGCCCCATAACCTTTTCCAGTGGCACAGCTGGAGTACTTATTGAAATGTTATCTTCCCAAGTACAAGCCCACAGGGCTGGGAAAATCTTAGTAGCCCCATAGAAAATCTACCAGCATTTGTTAAGTGGGCTATTGTCAGTTTCAACCCTTGTTAGGGAGTGGGGTGGAACACTTATCCATGGAACTTTTACTGACACACAGATTGTATAATACCATGGCCAGTTCAACCAAATCAAGTGTTAATGACAGCAGTGTACCACTGTTGCATTCTTGCTCCCCAACACTTAAAAATGGCTACCAATCTTGTTTCTCTATGTGACTTTCTTAACATAACCAGCCAGCATTTTACAGCTAACACTACATGGACCACTTCATTAACTGGATTGGGTAATGCATTGCTCTGCACGGGGTGGGCGTTTATAAACAAAAGAAAATGATTAATTTTTCAACGTTAATAAACGGACATGCTGTAAGCTGAAATAAGTAATCTAGGACTGCTGGTGCTAAGTGGAAGAACATTCTGTTCACCGGTTTTAACATGACCTGCATTCAACAGGCATGTGATCATGTTGTCTCATGTGTAAACAGCTTTGCGAACTGTAATGTGCTGTCTAAAGAGACCATAAATAAAACCACAGACATAATTGTTTTCTGCGTCCAGCAGTGGCCCAAGCAACACCCCATCCTGAACTGTTTTCAACCCAAAACAAAACCTCATAATCAAATAACAACCACCTTGCGGGAAGGGGGGCAGGGGTGGAGTGAGTGAAACTCTGGCGAGGGGCATCACAAGACAAAATAATATGTATTTGCACTCTTGAATTAGGGGTTAGAACCATGGGTAATAGACGCCCTAGTCTCTTCCTGCACCATTGTGTCAACTCCCTGAGCTGCGGAAGAGGGCCCCCTCCCCCCCACCATTCCAGCAGAGCTCTTACCCACTTCTGTGTAAATGGCTACAGGGTGTCAGGCTATGTGTGCTGGACAGCTTTGAGTACCCTATGGCTGTTTCCGCTCAAGCTGTTACTGTTGCTTGGTTTTGCCCTGTGACATTGTCTTGTGATATAGTCACCTGCCACTCAATCTCAAGGAGTATGGAGAAAGCAATGAAGGGTTAGTAAATTAATGTACAGTTAAAGGGCAGTTACACACAGTGAAAAGGAGCTTCCTATTGAGCATAGCGCAAGATAGTATGAACATTAACAGAGAGAAAACAGCTTACTGTGGCCGAACAATTACTTTCTTTTGCCTGACATTGATTTGATATGCCTTGGGGACTGTAGTAGCTCTGCAGCCAGCTGAGAAAGAAACATCTGTATCAGAACAGAACTGTGTGATGAATGCATAACCAGTCATAAGCAATGATAATCACGCTTGAGATTAATGACTGATTTTAAAATACCCTTTCTCGGTCCTGCCGAGCAATACGATTCACAGACGATTGCCTTTCATTGTCGCTGAGGTCACAAAGATGGTTGGCACAGCATCAAGTTTGAGTCACTGGGTGAATCGTCTTGGTTGCAATTCTGGGGGTAACAGCTGCATTTGGAAATCTGGTTCAAACATGCTGTCTTCAAAGTGAATGGAGCAAATACTGTACTTCTTTCGTTCTTCTTTGAGCTGCTTGTTGACAAATGTTTTTATGTTGCCCACATCAGTGCGACATCTTGTCACCCAAATTTCATCCAGCTTTGAATCTTTAGGGAAAAGATACACAGACACTCCCTTTGGAAGTCTCCCTGTGTGGGTCGTACAACCAAAGGCAAGACAGTGCTGCATGTTGAAGGCCGACACAGTGATTCTCTGTAAAGAATGTAGAAGAACATCACATGTCAGCACAAGTCATATGTATGTCAAATGCAGTGCAGATGTAAAGTGTTCACATGTCATCCTGAAGCACAAGAAAATGGCATCTCGCATACCAGCAACACAAGACATGGACAGACAAATGTCATACATGCACTCTGCTGAGAAAAGCATGTTAAGTTCACCTTCAATTAAATACATTTATAAATATGGAACAGAAGTATTGTGACTAATGGCCACAGTAGTTTCCTGCTGGGGTACCATAAGAACGCATGTGTAACATTACAGACCTATGCTGAAGACAGGTGGTGTACCTCAGGAATCTGACCAAAGCATGGAAGGGAGTAAGGAGTAAAAAGGTGCATATCAATAAAACATTGGCACAGAATAAATAGGACAATAAATCTTTCAGTGTATCTGCAAAAGGAAAAGGGGGGGCATTGTAATGCTCAGATGGGATACATGGGTATATTGGTGGGGCAGGTAAAGGTTGAAAAAATGAGCACATGCTCATGGACACAAGTCTATTCAAAATGGAGACAGTCTGCAGAGTAGACTAAGTGGAATGGGGCCAAGATATGAAACATGATGTCATGCACCCCAGAGTATCACTGTAGCTGTGTAGAGAGCAGCCAGCACCTATGGCACCCTTGTTCTAGCAAGACAACAAAGGGGTGGTCCTGGTGTAATGTAGCAGGGCAAATGCAAACCTAGTCAATCTGCTCAATAATGGTAGTAGTTACACTTGTCCACCCTCAATGCCCTTAACCCCTCCAGCACCCTCACCGCCGTAATTCCTGTCAGTCATCACCATCTGTTTCTATACTCCCTCCTACTTTGGGTAGCACCCCCTCTCTTTCTTTCGTAACTACAAAACAGAAGTTGTCACTGAGCACTTCTGCCTTTTGACCCCCTCTTTCACGCATCTACATTCACCTCCCCTTCCTACGTAATTGTTACAATTTAGTCCTTACAGCTTATTTTATCCCTCATATACCTAAAGTCTATTTTTTCCCACTTTTTTTTCCCCAGTGCCCAAGTTCTTTGGAAAAATTGTCTGCCATTACCCCACCCAGTCACTTCCATTGCTTCTTGCAGATATTCCTCTTTACCCTCATCCCTCCCCTATGTTCTGTATCTCCTGTAAGCTGCCCTTTTCCACCTCACTCTAGCACCCGTTTGCTTATCCATCTCAGTTTCTTTCCCCTTGTCTTCTTAGTCTGTAGCCTTAAAGCATGTTTCTGTTGCTCCCACTATCCCCTGTCTTATAAGTTCCTACCTTTATTGTGTGGCCATACATGGTTGAATTTTGCATAGGAACACCCTCACTACTTCCCTCATCATATTAAAGTCGACGTTCCTGAAATCTAGAACTCCTCTCTTTAGACATCTGTAACTGGAACATTACTGTTCAGTTGGTAATCACCCCCACTCCAGTGGTTCCCCCTCCCTCACATCCATCAACCACTCCCTGTTCATAACTACGATGTCAAGGGTATTCCTTTCCCTAGTTGGTTCCTTGACCAACTGTACTAAAAAGCTTTCATGAAAGGTGTCCACTGCTACATACTCCCTTCTGTTCTTTGTGGTAGGTGTGTCCCACTCCACTAATGGCAGATTGGTGTTCCACTCCACCCACAGCAGGTTGGTGTGTCCTATCACCATCCAACCCTTCATGCAGTTCCTCCTGATCTGTTCTGCCAGTACCATGTCCATCCCTTCAGACTGAGGGGCTGGTCTGTCCACCCCCCCACCCCAGTCTTACTTATCTTTTTTAGGGGACCCTGTAGTTTCACCCACAGCTCTTCTGTTTCTACCTTGTCACCATCCTCCCTTACACATTTTATTCCCACCTTTACATACAGCACCACAACCCCTTCTCCTTTTCCCTATCCTTCCTGTGTAAAGTGTACCCTGGAACTGTCATGACCCAGTCATGAATTTGGGTAGCCCATGTCTTGAATGGCAGAGAAGGAAGCTGGGTAGATGGGTGTGGGGGGGGCATGGGTGTGTGTAACAAGGAAAAAGGGGCCTGGGGATGCTGTCATCTGAGGGTGCAGCACTCAAAGAGGATACGCAAGGTGGGGAAACAAGAGGGGCACATGCATAAGTCACACAGAGGTGTGGATGGAGTGGCTAAGCAAGGGAAAATGGCAATAGGAACAGATTCTGTGTTTTGGGTAACCTGGAGGAGCAGGAAGAGGAGGAGAAGGAGAATGCAGAGACTGGAAGGGTGGAAGGCAATAAGAAGGCGAAAAGGATACAGCAGTGTTGTGGAAGGCAACAGAGGTAGCACAGGCATCACAAGATGACATGCAAGGCAAAAGGAAGGAGGAGAAACAGCATGTACAAAAGGGAGGGAGGGTTGCAGGCAGAAATCCATCCGGGGCCCGTATTAGGCAAACATGGAATGGATATCACAGTGTGGAGGGAAAAACTAGCAAAAGGAAAGGATATCACAAGTGGGGAGGGGTTAATGGGGTAAAAGGAAGAAACCAGTGAGTGGGGACACAGAGAGACTGCCACAAGGGAGGTGAAAAAGAAGGCTGAGAGAGGGTAGATTTAGATCAGAAGAGGAAGGGTGGGGGGGCATGTGGGTGTGGTGCAAAGTAGGACAACACAGACCTGTATACTGAGGATCGGGTGCACCTTATTAAGGATGGCTCACAGGCACTGAGGCATAAGTTTGGGGAATTTTATCAAAGAGAAATTATAAAACTAGTTATAGGGTGGACATAGAGGTTGGAATTCAGCAAGAGAGGGGCCGTTTTGGACCACCCCCATCCATGCGGAAGCAAAGTTCGACTAAGGAGGGGAAATGGAGAGGAAGGTAAAGGAACAGAGCAACATAGGTAAAAAAGGAGTGTGGCATCACTGAATGGTAGGAGCCTTGGGAACTATATGGCATAATTGCAGGTAACACATAAAATCCTTACCGGTTACGGGGAGTGCAGTTATCAAAGTCAAAGTAGGAGAAGGATGTGGATGTACAAGTTGCTGGTGGGAAAGGAACACATTAGCACAGTGCTGGAAGGCAGCAACAAAGACAAACCAAATGATGGGGCTTTGCAGTGTGAATTCCTTCACAGAGTGTCATCCTGCAACTGTACAGATCTCTGGAGAGGTTGAATTTGGGTCACTGCGTGCATTACTAGAGGCCCTACTTGAAAACCAAAATAAATACAATTGTGAGGGAGAAAAACAAAGGGCAACAAAAAGGTTCTGAGGTTGATAGATAAACCGTATGAGGCAGAGACATGCAGTATGTATCCCTGGAGGATAGAAGGAGAGGGATTGAATTGAGACTTTCAAGTACCTAAAGGACTGAACCTAGTAAGATCAGGAAGTATTTTCATATGAAAAGGTGGAAGGAAAACCAGGGAGTGCGGTCTGAATTTGGAATGAGGCTGATTCTTATGGAAAATTGAGGCAATATCATACTGAAAGGGGGGGCGTGGAAGAATGACACACACTGCTGGAGGAAGTGATGTCAGGAATGAACAGTGGGAAGCTTCAAAAGATGGTGGGACAGGCTCAGAGAACCATGGAGTGGCAAGGGGGTGGGGAGTGAAGGAACTTGGATTTTGCAGCCACCCCAGCCAGCGGTGCTAGTGTCTGGGGAAAATCCACTAGCCACACAGACTTTGCCACTGGCCACGTTAGTGTACTTATTGAAATGTTACCTCCTTCAGTACTAGCACACAGGGCTAGTTGAAGGAAACTTTTAGTAGCCCAATTCAAAATCTACCAGCATCTGGATAGTGGACTGCTGCCAATTTTGACCACTGAAAATACAAATTTAAAAATGCCTATTACTTATGTATCTGACATACCAATCACGAGTAGTGCAGTACTGCAAATGTTTTAGAGCAAACCAGAAAGAAAGCAACATGACAGTTTGCACTAGCTCTTCATTGGAACTCTCTTACTAGTCGGTCTAGTGCATTGTGTAGCAGCAAATAGAAAGAACCTATTCAGAATGGCAATGAAGCAATACTGGCATACTGTGTTCTGGTGGTAGCCCATGGATGGAAGTGGTGCCAATGAAAACAAGTCAATGTGGGACAAGGGGAGAAAAGACAATGACCAACGGAATGGAGAAGTGGAACAAAGAACTGTGCCAAGAGTTCTTTTTCAACTCATGCTACAGAAGTAGATAGAGCATTACCATTTTTTGCATACTTGCTCAAAAAAGGGCATTTGTGCAAAAAGGAAATAACTCATTATACAGGTACCAGACTACTGAGAAAGAAAATCTGGATGTGCTCCAGTATCCCATTGTACTCTGAACTAGTACAACAGTCACCTTTAGTGCAAGGTAATTTGCACATTATAACCCCTGCCCTGAAACTTGAATAGGAGCACAGCCTATTAGTCTGGCAAGTTTCATTATCACTGAGTGAGGTAGCAAGGTAACATTAGCTGTGCACAGCCTCTGGAATGAAAAGGGTGGCACAATAGCAGTTGGGAAAAAATACAATAACATCAAGTGTACTGCACTGCTTACAAAGGGTGCAAATAATAGTGATGTACCTGCTTCACAAGTGTCTTGGGTAATGCAGAATTACACATGCTGTTATATGTTTCTATCACACGTTGGTTTTGTTGTGCTGTTTTTTTATTCTGGCAGAATGAGATGAAGACCAGGAATGCAGGCAGTACTCATCCTTATGTAGGGGTAGCAAGTGTAACCAGTAAAACACAGAAATCTACAAAAGTCATGAATTGGGCAAAGGAATAAACTTGAACCTCATCTGCCTTTGTGGCGCCTCTGGCAGCATCAAGCTTTCCAGCATGGGATTACCCTAAATAAGAAACTTTCAACCCCCCCTCCTCCCCCCACCGCCATCCAAACACCAGCTGCATTACTTGAATGAATATGTGCAGATCAGTTTTGGGACAATAGTGAGTAAAATGAAGCCTTTGAAAAGGGCACAGGAGATAAAGTGAACCATGGGGAACAAAGGACAATGTCCGCGGGTCCGCAGAAAAGATTGTCTACAAACTGTTGCACGACTTGAGAACACAGAAATATTGTTGTGGAAACACAACTGGAAGCATGGTCCAAAAACAGTTTTGCATCAAACTCACGGCCACAACCATGCCCAAGTAAGCCACATTATGTAGGGAAGATCGATTGGGAGCAGGGTACCATAGAGTGACACAATAAATAGGAGACTGGCTAAATGTGGAGAAAACAAAAATGTAATAATGGGTTCAGGGGAAAAGAGATTCTCGAGTAAGTGAAACAGGATAGCCATATGCCTGCCACTGGCTTGATGAGTGATATTGGGCAACTGCATGGAACGATATCGGCCCAGCAGCAGGCAGGTGAATGTATTGCCAGAGAGCATAGCATAGGAATACAAGATGCAATTGCATGGAAAGGAAAGCATCATTTATGACAGCAACATCGAGAGAGGCAAAAGCAAAAAATGGATAAAGGTTCAGGGATCAGGGACTCTGTAGGTTGTGGGGTGGTGGACAGGGTGAGCATAGAACAAAGAGCAGTATTTAACTTGCAGCGAAGTAATGTGTCCGGAGTTTTTGCGAAAAAGGATTTGGCTTGGGAACTCAACATCGGAAGGCAGACACTACTGCTCTTTGCAGTTCTTGGAGTGAAAAGCAAAAGCAATGGTAATTGCAGTAATAACCATTGGGGACAGATGCGGACAAAAAAAATAATAAATAAATAAAACATACTGTGTGTCACGGGGTTTGGTCTGGACTGAGAGTAGTCAAAGAAGTACCCTTGCCAACATATGCAGAAACTGGTAAAGTACTGTGTGTTCCAGGGAGTGATTGTGAGTTAGGGCAATACACTTGTTGTTAGATGCAGACACAGGTCTACTGTGTGTCCTGGGGTATGATCGGGAGTGAGGGCAGTCATAGCACCTAAGTCACAAACAGATGCAGACCAGGACAAACAGCTGTGTGTTCCGTGGTGTGATCGGGAGGGAGGGTGAGATTACACAAGGAAATAGATGTCTCCAAACTGTGTTCAGTGTATATGCGCAGGAGAAAACATGTGAAGGGACAAAGCGGTACCAGAGAAATAGCAATGCAATGAACAAACATAAAGGCATCCTTTTCATGCTTAATATTACTATTTGTAATGCTCACGCTGTGGGGAAAAATGCAGAGCAGGGGAACAGCATAACAGATTACAGCCTGAAATGCTCTGTGTCTGCTTTGTCTTGCTGCTGTGGCCTGAGTTGAAACAAAGACCTTGGAACAAAGACCCTCACCTCCTGCAGGGTCGATCTGATGTCTGCACAAAGGGGACTCTGGGAAGAGTGTCTGGGACAGGGGGCCATAAAAGAAACCTGAATGGCGATCCCATGGGGCCATAAAATGAGAAATCAAATTCTGAGAAAAAAAAGGCTCACAGGCAAAGGAGACAGTGAGTGTAAAAATGAAAGAAACCACACCAAAACATGTAAAAACATAGATTTGTATTGATTTAACATGCAGTTTTCCTTTACCTCTTTCAATATTCTAGGGTGTACCCTGTCTGGTCCCATTGCTTTGTCCACTTTAGTTTTGTGAGTTCCTTTAGGACACTCTCCTCTGTGAATGGTCCTGTGTCCACCTCCCTTTCGATTCTCTTACTAATTTATTTATTTTTATTTATTTATTTGAAAAATGTTTCACCAGGAAAGACAACATGAGCTGTAAACATCTCATTTCCAGAAGCATCCGGGGGTACAAGAATAGGAGAACAGGCAGACACAGCAATAACAGAGCAATAAAAGTACAATACTAAAAACAGTGTAGTACAATTACAGAGCAGAAATAACCCAGACTAACTGGCCAGGGTAAACAAAACCATGTTCAGATATAGCATACATTGCAACAACCCAAGAGCAGGTGAGCCAGAAGGGTAAAGGTTAGAGGATGGATAACACATTTGAAGTGCTAGAAGTGTAGGCTGAGCACATGATTCAAAGTGCTATTGTATACCCAAGGGAGGGCAGTCATAAGATAAGTGGGGAAGTGGACTTAGCTGTAGTCCCTCCTCTTTAACATCTTCTGTGAAAACTAAACAGAAATATCTGTTCAGGACTGATGCTTTTTCCTGGTCTTCTTCCATGCAGTCACCCTCCTCCCTTTTTAGCCTTATTACCCCCCCATGGTCTTTCTTCTCTCGCTAATGTACGTATAGAAAGTCTTGTCCCCCCTTTGTCACTTCCTTTGCTATTTTTTCCTCTGTCTGTGCCTTTGCTCCCCTGACAGCTTTTCCTGCCTCCCTTTGTTTCTCTGTCCTCCTCCTTCTGCATTTCCTTATATTTCCTGAAAGCCATCTTTTTTGCCCTTACTTTCCTGGCCACCTCCCTTGATTGCTATTACTGTGTGATAGGGTTCTTGTGGTCTTGTCCCTCTCCTCAGTTACAGGTTTAGGCTTAGCAATCTCCTCCTTAATAATGCCCACCCTCTGGCTATTCTGTATGATCACTTTGATCTTCTTAAGCAATCATACAGCTGGAAAGTGCAAAGTGGAAGTTGATGTGACAATATGTACTGTCTTGCAGGTTCCTACTAGGAACATATGTTGTGATTTTTTGTACCACACAGCTGTCTGCTGCAGCCACTTGGTGGCACTTCCTGTTTTCTCTCGGCCCTCACCCACACTACCTGCCATCTCCCTCACTAAACAAACTGCAACCACTCCCCCGTGTTGCCAAACAACACCCCCTCACTATCCGACACTACACAGTGAATAAAAGCAAGCAAACATGATTAGCATTTACCAATGCATGCTGAATTATGGAAACACCTCACTGTATACCTGGGGATCAGGGTGCAGCCCTTATTAAATACAGTCTACAAACTGAACCACATACTGATTTTATCACAGGTGAGAGGAGACTTGAGCAGGTGGAAGTCCCTAGTGACATCCTGGCTATGCAGAACATAATGCCCAGAGTACTGTGCCCACTACAAATGCTCTCGATGTGTCTAAGTAAGTTTGACCTACAGAGCTTAGGTAACATGTGTTATACCTTATGTTGGCTGGGCAAGAGGTGAGGTTAGCTGGGCATAAGGGACACATTGGAATGGGTAGGCATAAATACCCTGTCTTCAAATCATGCCACAAGGCAGCACTGTTGAGTTGTCCTTAAGAATGGGTACTGGGTGATGCAAGGGTCAATTGGGTAGTCTTGAAGAGGGGACAATAGTACCTCCCAATGCCTTCATACTTGGGACTGGGTCTGTGTGCCTATAAGGCAAATGGGCATGGTAACCAGTTGGTACAGGACATGTTACAAATGTGGAAACAGGTGAAAAAGAGTAGAGGTGAGGACAGGGCACATGACACCCCTGGACTCCAAACTATGCCATATACAGCAGGTAATTTTACAGACCAGGAACAATGCCTTAGGAGTAATCTCTAAGGAATACCAGGTAGTAGCGTATAGGAGACCAATATAGACAAACCCTGAAAAGTCAAGCTCTCCTGGGAGAATGAGCTAGAAATGGAAATTCCAGATGTGGTTGGTGCATCATATGCAACATCCATCTACTCATTTGCAACACATTCAAGGAGGCACAGTATAAAATTTCTTAGGTTGCATATATGCCCTGCAGTAGTTAATAAGTTCAATAAGGGAGTACTCTTCCCATCTAAGAGAGGTACAGAGAGGGGTAGCTATTTTTCCTTTTTTAACTGCCATGTTTATTAGAAAGTTTTTATATACAGGTCAGAGTTTCAGATGGTTCTACCAAACTTCCATTAAGTATCACATGGTTCAACATAATTGTAAATGCAATCCTTGAATCTCAAATACAATACAGTGCAAATACTTATAGTACTTATTTATTACTTGAGCATTTTGTCCTGACAAGCAGAGACTTCCAGCCATAACCATGTTCCAGACGCTCCCTGTTTCTCACCTTTGCCATCTCCCATGGTTCTTCCCCTCTGACCCAATCCAAATGTCTATCAGGCAACTAGATAGATATTAAATCTAGAGGCTATGGTACAAAGTTATCTCTGTAGTCCATTATCCAAATCCTCCAGTCATTCCATAAATTACAAAATTCATCCAGTGTTTGTTATATGGCAGTTGTCAACTTTTCTAGCCTATACATTCTATTAGCTATGTTTTCCCAGTGTTCTTAAATTGGGACCTGCTATTAGAACTAGAGATGGGAAATCTCCTTTTTAGCTGCATTAAGCCAGATATTTAACAGAGTTTTATGCATAGTTGGATGCTGCAGTAGCAAAGCAGTCTGTGTGGTAAGGTGACAATAGTCCTGTACTAAGGAATTTAATGTTGCCTCTACTTGGCCCCAGAACTGCCTCAATTCTTGATATGCTTGAAATATATGATTATGGTTCCCTGGGATATGTTCACACCCTCTCCACCATTGAACTCCATGTTATGGTTAGTATTTTACTATACAGTCACCTACTGTATCTACTTTTTTGGTTCCTGTTCATCCCTCAATCCTTTCTGGACTGTGGTAGCTCATGAGATTGTACTTAGAAGCAGCAAAGTGATGGCAGATATGCACTTAATTTGTGCCGGTGCTAGCCGGGGCTCAGCCCCGGCACCTCTTTTCATTCTGGGGCTGAGCCCCGGCAAGCGGCACCATTAAACAAAGATTTTTCAGCGTGGGAAAAGAGAGAGCGCTAGCTAGCCTACTCACAGTTGCGGGTGGCTTGCCAAGTTGCCGCGCGATAGCAGACCGTCACCGGCTCACGCAGTGACTTGGGCTCGCTGCCGCTGCTCATCCTCGCTACTTGCCGGGGGGGGCCGGCGTGCGTGGCAGCACGCTTCATGCATCACCTGATCAACTGTTCTGTGGTCAGGTGGTGCATCTCTGTCAGGCAGCACAGCGTAACTGCGCAAATGTAGTGGGATGGACGGGGGAGGAGTCATGACATTGGCGCCTTGCCGCCGGCCGTCGTTGCTCCAGTCATGTTGTTGGACTGTTCTTCTGTTGGTGTTATTCCGATTCTGTTGTCCTCCTCCAATCATACTGTCATTAGTCTCGCAGAGCACTGCACAAAAAAATGTTCTTGGGCGAGTGGGGCGACACGGCGAATTCTTGAACTAAGGGAATAGTGGTTTTACTGTTTTTGCTGCTAAAAGGTTAAGGATCAAATCAAACTAAAGTCGGGCATCACGGGGTGGGGTGGCTCAGGGCTGGGAATAGAAGTGAATGAGTGGGCCGAAAGGAGAGGAGGAGGTTCAAGTTGGAACATACCTCTCAACCTCCTGCCTCATAAATCAGGGACAAAGCTTAAAAAAATCAGGGACAAAGGAGTAAAATCAGGGACACTTCTTCAAAATTGGAGATATTCACTCAGGGAGCTGGAAGAATAAAGGGCTTAGTGTAAAATGAATTGTCTAAGGAAGAACAAGTCTGTAACTTTTTAATGTCTGAGTCTGACATTATTTTGTGCTTATAACCCTCTTGTTTGGTCACAGAAACACAATTTTAGGAAGGACAGAGTAAAATTCTGAGGCAAAATCAGGGACGTCCCTGAAAATCAGGGACAGTTGAGAGGTATGAGTTGGAACTTAAGTTGGAAGCCAGGCTGCTGACTGACTGAGGCAGCAAAATTTATCTAAAATGGAGTGCCGAAGAAGGGAGCTTGAATTGAAGCAATTTAGGAAGAAGTAAGGGCCAGGCAGGCAGCATTAAGGCAACTTAACTTACTTGGGATTCAAGGAGAAGTCTTGCTACCTACCTAATAAAAAGAAATAAATCAGTAGTAAACCACAAAAAAAAAAAAAACAGTAAAGTGAAGAAGCAGACAGACTGCATTAAAGCTGATAGGTTCAGTCTGTCTGTCTGGATTTGACTACTATTATTTTTACTTAAAGGTTTTCCTAGTTCTCCACAAGCTGAAGTAAAAATAACTCCCTTCCGGCCTTCCTGACTTCTTGAGAAAAACATTTTTTGTCACCTGGACGGAGTCGGAGTCAGGATATTAGAGACTCTCACTCACCTTATTAAGCAACAATGTGAGCTGGGTTTAATTCTCACAAGTTCCACTTACATATAGCACATTACTGTGCGTGACACGGTGACAGTAACTGTCTTTGTCTCTTTCAAGGGGCTGGGGCTTGAATAAAAAAAGGCTAATACAGGCAGAGGAGCACATGTGCGGACTGCGAGCTGGGTTTAATTCTCACAAGTTCCACTTACATATAGCACATTACTGTGCGTGACAGACAGTAACTGTCTTTGTCTCTTTCAAGGGGCTGGGGCTTGAATAAAAAAAGTCTAATACAGGCAGAGACTGCGATGTGCGGACTATGACTGGGTTTAATTCTCACAAGTTCCACTTGTATAGCACATTACTGTGCATGACACGGTGACAGTAACTGTCTTTGTCTCTTTCAAGGGGCTGGGGCTTGAATAAAAAAAGGCTAATACAGGCAGAGGAGCACATGTGCGGACTGCGAGCTGGGTTTAATTCTCACAAGTTCCACTTACATATAGCACATTACTGTGCGTGACAGACAGTAACTGTCTTTGTCTCTTTCAAGGGGCTGGGGCTTGAATAAAAAGTCTAATACAGGCAGAGGAACACGTGTGTGGACCACGAGCTGGGTTTAATTCTCTAAGTTCCACTTACATATAGCACATTACTGTGCATGACACAGTGACAGTAACTGTCTTTGTCTCTTTCAAGGGGCTGGGGCTTGAAGAAAAAAAGGCTAATACAGGCAGAGGAGCACGTGTGCGGACTGCGAGCTGGGTTTAATTCTCACAAGTTCCACTTACATATAGCACATTACTGTGCGTGACAGACAGTAACTGTCTTTGTCTCTTTCAAGGGGCTGGGGCTTGAATAAAAAAAAGCTAAGTGAGATAGGCAGAAGAGCAGGTTAGATCTCTATTCATTTTGGAGACAGGCAGACAGCTGACACATAAATCCCCAAAAAATGTCTCATGGTCAAAAGAAAATATGGTCATATTTTTTTAAGCCAGGAGGTAATATGAATGAGGGTGAGCCAGTGACTAAGAGGAAGAAAAAGGAGAGTGATAAAAACTACAGAAATTAATCTGAAGATGTATCAGGTGCCACTGTTACATGTGTCAGCAGTGCTACAAAAGAAAAGTAAGTTCATGATTTTGAAGGGAATAGTGTTGTCGAAAACAGTTGTGCCAATAGTGACTCTGAATCACAGAGCTCTGGTACTGAAGATGAATTACCTGAACAAGTTGTGGCTCACAGCAAACATTTACTTCCTGCCGGATGGACGTGTGAACAAAAACACTTTTTTCAGAGCAAATACCAGTGGTTAGTCATCAACGGATCAAATCTTGGTTGCAGTGTGTGTCAGCAAGTCAGTAACTTGGGTCCTGAAAAATCTGCTGGAATGAAGCTGGCTAAAGAATGGATCGAAACCTGTGTTACTTCATACAGTACCAATAAAGCAAAGCAACAGAAATCACTACGGAAAAAGACAGGAGAACACGCACAAACTAAGTCACATGTAGGTGACGCATGCATTCTTGAGCAGTCAAAAAAAGACATATTGCTGCAATTAGCTGCAAATGCACAGTCTGCCCAAATTGCAACTACGGCCAGAATCTTCAGAACTGCTTATAAAGAAGCGAAGCGTAACCACCCGTCATATGGTTTTGAAGTAGAAATAGACTGTCAGCAGTTGAATGGACTAGACATGGGGAGGATTTTGCATTCCAATGTGGCATGTTCTAACATTCAACATCACATTTCGTCTGAGATGAAGAAAAAGTTGTTTGCCCAAATCACAGCGATTGCTCCTAAAGTGAGTCTTTTACTTGATGAAGCTACTGCTTTAAACAAGAAGAAGCGCTTTAATTGTGTACATCGACTGATGTTACCTGGCATGGAGTCTCCTGCTAATTTATTTGTGGACCTTGTGGAGCTGCAGGATCTGACTGCTGAGGGAATAGTGAACAGTTTATTGTCTGCCCTGAAAAAAATTAACATAAATGAAAACTTTCTTGCCAAGTGCCTGGTAGCAGTTGCTTGCGATGGAGCTTCAGTGATGTTTGGATGCAATACAGGTGTCGTGAAGTGGTTGCAAGACATGTTTCCAAATATCATAGCATGGCACTGTTCTGCTCATCGCCTAGAGCTTGCAGTCAATGATGTCATGAAAGATGTTGGAGCTACTAATCACTTTAAAAGTTTGTTAGACAAGCTATATTCTCTTTATAGCACATCTGGGAAAAATAGGTTAGAGCTGAAGGAATGTGCTGAAGCACTTGACATTCAGCTTTGCAAGATAGGTAGAGTGTTAGACACCCGGTGGGTTGCGTCAAGCTTTAGAACAGTAGAGGCTGTTAGGAATGCTTACCCTGCTCTCTATAAGCACTTCACATCTGCACTAATGACATTTCTTGTGACAGCACAACACATAAAACCTACTCTGGTCTAAGCAAGCAGTTGTCATCTATTCAGTTTGTCAGCAACCTTGGAATTATGTATGATGCCCTACAGGAGTTGTCAGAGTTAGCTCTTGAATTGCAACATCGCGATTGTACAATTTTTGATGCACACGAGCTATCTGCCGCCAAATAGCGGTATTCGACTTAATGGTAGAAAAAACAAGGCAAATTTTTGTCACAGTGTGAGAAAGCCATAGAAGAAAGGATGTTTCAGGGTGTCCTATTGCATGAAGGAAATGTTTGTGATAAGAAGATTCACCCAGGACAATTTTTCGCAGCTTAGCAGACAACTTCAAAGCTATGCTGTCTACAGGAGGCACAACTGGTGACAAGACTGGATATGAGAATCTGATCACCGAAATGAAAGTGCTATATAAGCAGTACTGGCCCGATGAGCTACCTACACTGTATGGAGAAAGTGAGATTGAATCTCTTTGCAGAAGATTTGATATTGGTACTACTACGTGAAACCATTCAGGCATACAGGGTGTACAAGGAGGTCAGGTGGTAAAGAAATTCAGGACAGTATAAAGTACCTCTTGACAGCCGTGAGCACTATTGCTATCTCCAGTGCGAGTGTGAGCAAGGCTTTTCCCAAATGAACCTCATATGCACATCAACACGAGCATCAATGCTTATTGAAACTATTTCATCATTACTATTCCTGAATCTAGTCGGCCCACCATTAAAGAAATTCAATCCCATCCTTATGTTCCTCATGGCTTGCCAAAGGGCACAGATCAGCTAATGATACACAAAGTAAGGAAAGAAACATGAGGATAGCCAGAGAAATATGGAAATTCTATGGTCTTTTCGATATGTGAGAGAACAAACCAAACCAAACTCAAAATTTCTTTCTGCAACCTACAAAACTGGTGTAGCAACATGGATGGTTACTTAATGGTATTTGTAGCTTAATACAGAAACTGTTTTTTGGCTAGCAGGCAGCAGCTGAAACAGTGCGTTATATACTCTTTTCTTTGTGCTACACTTCCACCATGCATTACCACACACACATCAAATTACTGTAGTATTTTGTGCAAGCATCCATCATAAAGTAATGGTGGCCTAGCTACCACCACCATCCATTACATCATGATGGATACTTTCACAAAATATTATAGTAACTTTTGTTAAGGAACATTAGTGTCTCTTACCTGGTCAATCCAAGCTGGGGATTAGCTATTCATCAAAACTGAGTCTGTTCCTGAGGAATTCCTGCAAAGGAAAACAAGAAATTTTAAACAGGACACAAAGAAACAAGGGTTGGATTTAAACCACTTGTAAATCATCAAATTAAAAAAGTTTTTATACTTATCTGATAAGGCAATTAAGACATGTCAAGACCTGTAAAATAAAAGAGAGGTAACTAAATAAAATCTTCTAGAACATTTTTTTTTTTTTTAAAAAGACAGATGGTGCAATGCTAGACATTTTAATATCCTGTTCTAATGGGGCCCCAGAAACTCCTGGGTTTTAGATGGTCTGTTTTGAGTATTGTGGCTTTTATTGAAGATAGAACACACTTATGTTACAGGTTCCCTAATACCTCCATATTGTTGCTTAATAAGGTGAGCGAGAGTCTCCAATATCCTGACTCCATCCAGATGATAAAAAAATTTTCCCCTAGGAGTCAGGGAGCATCCCTTGACTTATAGGGAACATTTTTTCATCTGGATGGAGTCAGAATAGGAAGACTCTTTCTCTATATTACTTTCAACAACTATCTACCAAATGGCATCTAGCAGGGTATAACTGCCCAATGCCTGGTATTGTATGGTGTGCACGGTGGCCTGGGGTTCGATAAGTATTAGACCATGTCAATGTGATATTATAAAATGTTCTTACTTCAGCAGCTAACGTCCCATTCTAACAAATTAATTGCAGCAGGAGCATAATTAATGTTATAGGTAGGCCAGAAGCCCTTGGGTTTGGATGCTCTGTGAGTGAGTTTGAGGGCTTTTATTGAAGATAAAGCACACTTCTGTTACAGGTTCCTAACGGGAACCTGTAACAAAATAATACTTTATCTTCAATCAAAGGCTATGTAACAGAAGTGTGTTTTATCTTCAATTAAAGCCCCAAAGCTCACCACAGCACTTCTAAAACCCAAGAGCTTCTGGGGCCTTCCATGCCCCACACCCCTGGCCTTTGGATCACAGTACCTTGCCATAGCTTCTACATGCCATGATCCTTTAGCTATAAAACCTTTTCATGCTTCAGTTTTAATTGGTTCTTCTATTACTTGTACCATGCTAGATGTTATGTGGTGCATTTTGTTGCTTAGTAAGGTCAGCCACAGTCTCCAATACCATAACTCCGAGTATAAAGGGCAAGATGCTGTGAATTGACCCAAAGCCAAAGGCCAGGGGTCTGGAGACCAGTAGGCACCCAGAAGCTCTTGGGTTTCATTTCAGATGCTCTGTGGTGAGTGTTGGCCAGGGTTATATATTGCACATAAAACACATTTCTATTCTTTGTCCCCAAAAAATTCTTCCCTTGGATTCAGGGATAGGGAACCTGGCACAGAATAGAAATGTGTTTTATCTGCAATATAACCCATCCAAAACTCACCACAGAGCATCTAAAACCAAAAGGAAGCTAGGGCCTACAGCCCCAGATTCCTGCCTTGATTCAATTCACAGCATCTTGCCCTTTATACAAGCCCACAGTCCTTTACCAGTGGTCAGGCAGACTCTACAATAATTGACTCTACCCCCAAAACAATTCTTACCCAGATTCAGGGTAGGGAACCAGACACAGAAATGTGTTTTATCTGGAATATAAATATAACCCCCAAATTCATTACAGAGCATCTAAAACAAAGAGCTTCTGAGGGCTTACATTTCGAACCCCTAACGTGGAGCCAATTCACAGCATCTTGCCATTGCATTATACTACATGCCCAGCCATGATCCTTTATTAGTGCCCAGTCAGCCAGGCTCTCCAACCTGACTCCACCCAAAAAAAATTCTTCCCCTGGATTCAGGGGCAGGGAGCCTGATATAGAAATGTGTTTTATCTGCAATATAACCCCCAAAACTCACCACAGAGCATCTAAAAACCCATAGCTTCTGGGGGCCTGGTGGACCCCAGACCCCCGGCCTTTACTGTTTGGACTCAGAGTCCTGGCACCTCTTTCTTTACAAATTAAGCACTGTATGCCAGTGTCTCTTCTTTTAGATATTAAGTACAAAATGAGGGATAACTGAACACCATACCTCAGGGCAGTCAGAATTATACTACATCTTATAAGAAAATGCACGCAGAACACCAGGGTCTCCCTACAAAAGCCCACCCTTGGTACGTGATGGGAACTGCTCATCAAAATCCTTTCCCAGGAAAGGCTAACATATGAGGTGAAAGGATCTGAAAGATGATGGGGAGCTTTCTTGAATCCATTTCTAGTTTGCCAGTCATTGTTAATTAGTGCTGGAGTAGATTAGAGGGTTGAGGCTTGAAGGGGCAGGGCTGATCACATGATTTGCAGTGTTGTGTACTAAATTCTCTGAGTCCAAATATTAACCGAACTGTAATTTTTTATGCACCATTCTTCTTACACAATACTAGTGTAACCCCTTTATCCTCTGGTTTCTAAGGGGGGAGCCAACAATTTCAGAGGGGCATGCACAAATATAGAATGCACTTACTTGACCTCCATCGAATCGGGTGACCTCCAGGCATCCCATGGCACAGGTGGGCTGGCAAGGTTGCATATTTAAACTGGTTAGGCATAACTAAATGATGCAATAAACATTTCAATAAACCAATGTCCAAACGGCACAGTAGAGGTTAACTCATCCAAAACAGGATTCTTTTATTCAAAAACACTTTATCCATGGATGCAGATGTTACCTATCAACTGGCCAGTACAGACCACTGGGTAGTCATCAATTCTAATCCCACAGGAGGACAGTTTAATTATTCAACACATTTCTGGCTTATCATCCTTAAGGGGCTAGATGTTACCCCCTACGGATTTATTTAACTTGACTTTATCTTTCTGCCTTCAGGGAAAACACATAGCAGGCTCTTTACTTTTCTTTATTTCCAATCCCAGAATTTAAACAGCAGGGACAGGCTGCGGTCCACTGGGGGTCCAAGGTGCCACAGACAAAGCCTCCCACTCTTCCCTCAAGCCACTGATCCCCGTGAGAGAAGAGTCCAAGTCCACTTTAGAGGACAGCCCCGCAGGGCTACAATTTAGGGGCCATGGAGAGCAGGGTATCCCCTGAGGGTCTGAGGTGCCACGGACGTCCGCCCCATCCTCACTCAAGTGCTAACCCCCATGAGTAGAGGGCCCCAAAGTCCACAGCAGCAGGCAGAATTTCACTGAAACTTTACAGGGCACATCTCACAAACTAGCCACATGGCTAGTAAACAGTCTGTCACTTTGTGTGACACAGTCAGAGTCACACACAGGCTTGTATAAACTGTCACATTTTACTGTCAGAGGCAGATAGCATTAACTTGGCATTTTTCCTCAGCACATCTTCACTGTGGAAATACCCATGGCCTTTTTGTGCCCCAAAAAGGGCATAACTAGTGCCTTTTCTAGCACTCTATCCTATTTTCAAAAAGAGACATGACAGCCCCCTTTTCTCAGAGACAGTCACCCTCTGACAGAAATCTTTCCTTTTCCGACAGGAAACTTTTATTCAAAACCCAGAAAGCTGCACTGGACATTTAAAACTCAGAAGCTTTATCATTTCCCCTCGTAGAATAATGCAAAACATCACCTCAGTTTTTCAGCAGTTCTCAGCTATACTTCCTCCCCACAGAAGCTCCTCAGTCAACTCCACAACTGGCAGTCCTCCTTCTGGAGAGGGGCATCCTGCTTTTAGGGATCTCGGGGAATGGCAGCCACCACATACTGTACAAACTGCTTTATTTCGTCACCAACTCCATGAGAAAAAAGCGTTTACACAGAAGGAACCAGGCACTACATGCCAGGCTAAAGGCTCCTTCCAACTGAACTAGAAGGCTCAATTCATTCAAACTGAGAGCTCCAGCCCTTCTCCTTTAGAATGTTCAGGCAGTGCTGCTGCCAGGTCAAACCAAGGGCACAAACTGGCATCACAGAAAAAAGCAAAAGCCTTCTTAAAGGAACACATACTTACAGTAACTCCTAAAGTGGGGGTTACACTAGATATCAATCAACTTCAACGATTGATGTTTTACTCACTTTTATGATTTGGGTCTCTTTTATTTTAACAAATGTATTCTTTGACTATTATGTGATTCTCTGTGGTTATGTTATAAAATGAATGCGTCCCACTTTTGAATTTTATTCTTTGTGTCAGATTTTAAAAACTAATAAAAATACCCCCTCCAAAAAATATTTACAGTTATTTTTTAATGTTTATTTATTTATTGAGAAGATTCACCAGGAAAGGCACACTGAACAATATAAAATTGCTCGTCTCACGGAGTGTCCTAGGGGGATAGTGGAACAAGGGAGTACAAAAATCATAAAACATTACATTGGTAATAATGAACATATAAAACAGTAGGTCAGTGGGCAGTATAGCGCAGTGGTTTAAGGCTCTGAGCTGCAAATCTGGTGACATCCAGCAGACCAGACCTGGGTTTGAATCCCACAGCTTCCACTTGCATACTGTGTGACCCTGAGCAAGTCACTTAACTTCCCATGTGTTCTTAGGTCGCACCTGTAAAACAGCTTTCAGCTTAGTGTGCTACTCCTGGCTAAACAACTAAAAAAAAAAAAAAACAGTGCAACAAATTTGGAGCCAGTCGTAGGTGAGGTAACATCATTTAGGAACCATGTTAAACACAGTAGGTACATAATACATCATTTCTACAGCAGTGGACAAATTTGGGTATGTATGGGATAATGTGTATGGGTACACAAAAACATAGTTCTTACCTTGTTCATTTTGTTGTCATTAATAGGTGGCACTGTACTTGTTGGAGCTGGTAGTGAGAATGATAGTGCAAGTTTTCCATGATCTATACATGTACCCCTAAAAAAAGTTCTCTCTGCCTTTGTCTATAGAGGCTTTCATGTTTTCAAATTCCCCAATTCATACATTCATTTGGTTTTGTAGTGCAGAGGCTGTTCTTCAGTTGTTTGTTGAAGTGGAGCTGGAGCAACAATGCAGCCTCCTCTGGAAATCAGCATTGTAGTAGGGGAGGGTTGTTGGGGCTGTCAATGAAACAGCACAGATATTTTCCTGGTGAGGAGGACTGGGCAATTACTACTATACACTTCGGTGGGAGGTACTGTTGTGAATTTATACCAAGAGTATCCTGTTGCTGGCAAGGTAAGAACTCAGAGTGAGTAGTTGTTAGTAGAAAAGAAATGGTGCCTTAGGAGATCCAAGCTACAGCTACTGAAAGTCCCCCACTGTCACACTTCACAGGGACAACGCTCTTTTGTTTATCGAGCACCACTCTGGTCCAATGGCCTCAGCCCAACCATCTCCTCTGCCCCAACTATTGGTATGTTTAAAACTAGGCTCCGGGACTATCTCACTACCAACAGCTCCTGTGACTGCCCAGCTTAACCTTGTTTCTCTACTTCCCTTTCTGCTCTAGCTGTCCCCCCCCTCCTCACTGGATTCTACCCTCACATCTTGGCATACCCAATGCTGCACTTTTCACCCTCTCGCCTCCCTTCCTACATTCCTTCTCTCCCCCACCCTCTTCCCTCTCCCTATGACCTGGCACTTCTTATCTGTTGTCTGTCTTCTCTGACAAATGCCGCTGGCTGCCCTGTTACAATGCTACCCTTGAACTGTATTAATCTGTACTCTGTTTGCAATGTCCACATTGTTGTAATGCCTGTCTTGATGTTCCCCATAATTTGTATTTCTCTGATGTGGAACCTTTGTAAAAGAGCTATGGCTCAAAGGTATTTGTAATCCTAGACTTGATAAATAAATAAAAAAAAAAAAGAAAAGAAAGACAAGAGAGTGTTTGTAAAAAGCAAAACATTAAATTAGTTTTTAAACTGAAAGTTTTAAAGAATGGCTGTGAAGGAATATTATTACATGGGGTTGCACAAGATTTGACTTTGGGAGGAGTGTGTGTGTGTGTGGGGGGGGATGACTGAATCCTGGTGAAGCCCACTGCAAATTTTAGGAGTGTTGCCATGGCAGTCATCTTAATTAGTGGGCAAAAAAAAAAATGACAGGTGGATAGATTCAAGATGTATGATAAACCTGTTAGCAGGACTGCTTACAGACTGTGCTTATCGCTGTGGACATTGCCACAGCTAAAAGTAGGTCATAGCCAATCAAGCTACAGGATTTTATTTTCCTATTGCATAATAAGCTTAGATCTTATTTTTCCATTTTCTGATCCTGCTCCAAATTATATCTTCTCTCTTACAGCCTACTCACTGACAGTCCTCTTAAAGAAGAACTATATCTTCACACATTGTACATTATGTCTGCCTCCATGTCACCCCTCAGCTCCATTTCTATAGCTGTTTAGGATGTAAACTTTTGTTTCAGTTTTGCTTTATTACTAATTGAAGTCCCCTGTGACTATCCTGGCCTCCTCCATTTTCCTATTCATAGATCAGGATAGAGATGGTAAATCCAAGCCTGCATAACTATTATTAGAGTCAGGAATAACATTCAGTGGAACTCTTTAACAGTCAACAGCTTTGTCGTAACTGGCAGCAGTCTTCATGACATTAGGAAAAAACTGCAGATAAAGGACTTCCACAGTTGCTGGCATCAGATGTGAGTGATGCTCCTCTATATCAATATATGGGTGCTTGGATAAGGTGTCTGCATAAATATTATTTACATCCCTCCCTGTTCCAGTAAGAAGTCACAAGCTGACAAGGCAAATAGCCATTGTTGCCCAGTGGCATTGAGCTTCATCATGGTGTTCACGTAGGTGATCATGTTATCTGTTTTTGCAGTGAACGTGGCTCAAACGTTCCAGAAAAGACTGTAGGATCTTAAGATTAGTCAGTCAAGACCAAATGGCAAGGGCCTCCATGTTCAATGGGTCTTTCTGAACTGCATCTGCAGAAATTTTTGTGTGCAACATAATTGGCAGATGATTGACAGAACTGATACTTCTCAAGACAATACAGTACCTTCAGAAGGCACTCTTCATGTTCCTCCAGTGTTTTTTCAAGCACAAATAAATGATAGAGGTAAACAAGTACTTGCAACATGTTTGTGTCCCAGACAGTTTTCACCATGAATCACTGAAATGTGGCAAGAGTTCTGGACATATCCTGAACCATCCTTTCATAGTGATGGAACACCAATGGACAAATGACATTTTTTTTCTATGTCCTCTTTGGACATTTGTAGTTGATAATGGCCACTTCTAAGATTTTATACCAAAAAACATCTGCTTCTGGTTGGTGTGCAAGGCATCTTTCACCTTTGTCATCATGTACTGATCTTGGATGGTGCACTAATTAAGGATGTAGTAGTCTATGCACATAATGACTCTTATGTTCTTCTTCCTCACCACCACAATGGGAGAAGCACAAGGACTCCATGACTGGTGATAAGTCCAGCAGCAAATATGTTTTGTAGGTGCCTATGGATAATATCTACGTCCGCAGGTGCCGCTTGTCAGAACCTTTCATGAATGGGCTGGTCATCCTTCAGGATTATGCAGTGTTCAGCTCACTTGTTTCATCTTACATACTACTCATTGAGTGAACATTTTTTAGTTTGCTTGCTGAGTTTCTGGCACACAAATGCAACTTGTAGACCTCCAGTATAGGGGAGTCTCCAAAGTCAAGCATAGTAGGATCAATGTCAGTGGCAGGCACAAAGCAGGGCATCACATGAGTTACAATATCAGCAGCATATACATCAACTAGAAGTCTCCCTTTTTGAATCACTACTTCCTTGTTGGATTCGTTCTTGTCAGGCACTAGCTATCAGAATTTTTGGCTCTTAAGGAAGACTTCTGGTTGTACTAAGAGTCTCTTAGGCCAGTCACTGGTAACTTTTTAGATAGGAGAATTGAGGAAGAATGTGTAAGGGTTCCTACATATTTTCTTATCCAACTGGCAGAATGTGTCCTTAAAATGAATATTTTTTTGTTTCAGGGACAATTGTTTCACCAAATATGAGGTACTGCAATGGGTACAGCGATAGCACCAAGTTATGCCAACTTATTCGTTGGCAAATGGGAATTGGATCATCTGTACGGAGCTGCCACAAATCCACACATTCATTGTCTGGATTTGTGGCAGCGCTTTATAGATGATATTATAATTATATGGAAAGGATCGTGTGATGAGTTTGCATCATTAGTGAATTGGATGGAAGTCACCAGCCATTTGAAATACCAGTTTGAACTTAATCAAGTCAGCATTAATTTTCTTGACTTAAAATTGTACAAGGATGGTGAGGGGGGAGTATGTACTACTTTGTTTCAAAAGGTTACTGATAGAAACAGTTTGTTGAGGTTTGAAAGCTGCCACCCCCACCATACTCGTCACAATATACCTAAGGGTCAATTGATTAGGACTTTGAGAAATTGTATGGAACGTCAAGAATACAATAAAAAGAAAAAGGAACAAATACAAAAATTTGTGGAAAGGGATTACAGCCAACATAGCATTGCATCTGCTATTAAACAAGTGAATGCAATGGATAGAAATCAAGTGTTGCAATATAAATCTAAGGAAACAAGTGAAAAGAAAGGATTTGAGTGCCCCTTTGTTACTGACTTCTCTAGACGGGCTGATCAAATTAGGAGTATTGTTTCGAATAATTGGCCCATTTTGCAATTGGAACCCAGATTAAGAGAAATAGTAAATAAGGGACCAAAGGTTATTTTTCGAAAATGTAAGAGTATTAGAGATCATGTAGTGTCTAATTTGACTGAGAGTAATGATGAAGAAAAACAGGTTCTTCTAGCACCAAGACCAATGGGCACATATAGATGTGGAAATTGTATTTACTGTGGTTATATATACAATAGTAAGAGCATATTACATCCAATCTCAGCGAAAACAATAGAAACTAATGACTTTATTACTTGTAATAGTACTGGGGTAGTCTATTTGCTGTTGTGTGAATGTGGAGCATATTATGTTGGCAGAACAATACAGAAACTTAAGGTCAGAATTGGTGAACATGTCAGAGCAGTTGATAAGGGTGACATGAACTATGCCATTGCAAAACATATGCAAATGAATTATCCACACAAGCACACTTTTAAGTTCTTTGGCTTGGAATTAGTTAAAATGGGTCCTCGGGGAGAGGATATTAACAAAAAAATAGGACAAAGAGAACGTTTTTGGATTTTCTCATTAGAAGCATGTACTGGCAAAGGACTTAATGACAGCATAGATCTCTCAGCATTTTTGTGAAAATATAAAAGCTGAATTAAACAACAATTTATTAACCATTGTTCTTTATGTTTGTAGTCTCCACTAACTGATTCATTTAAATAACCATTTAGTCATTGAATACAATGAATATCAAGAAGTAAGTGCCTGGAAGTTCATTTTTATTACTTCTTGTGCCCATGGCCATAATGGCAATTAGTCTAGGGAGGCAATAGAATAGATACTTACCATGATATGATGTATACAATGGTTGTTATATGCTGTATTCTAGACAGGGCTAACAAGTAATCTGTTTGAATTTGCTGTATAGTATACTTTGTATGTATATTTTGTATAGAATTATACTATTTTTAGAAAACTGAGTGTTTGATACTATATATGTGTCATAATTGGATTAGGGAGTCGATCATGAAATAGTTAATGAATGAATTCAGTGTTATCTGTTATGGTGATTGGCTTATTTATGTCACATGGTAATATAGGAAGTTGTATATAAATGGTATGGAACAAAGGCACTGTTTTATTCTGATGAAGCCTGGCAGAGTCTAGGTGAAATGTTAATTTGTTCATTTTAGCCTCCGTTTGTATTCGTGTTGTACGTTTGATATTAAACGCTATTATACTACAACAGCGTTTGCTTGTGTTGCTTAAGCTGTGTGGGTGTTTATTTGTTTGCAGTTATCGTTTTGAATAAACAGCACCACATATTCCTGGTGCTCCTATCCTTTTCAGTTTATAACTTCATGGGTGTACAAGAAAAGGGCGGAACTTTCCACAGCTCAAATAAACTGAATTACTTCTGTTTCAACACATTCAGCTTGAGGTGATATAGTTAACTTTGTCATCCTCACGCCTCAAGAATCCCACCGGTTCATATTCCTTGCCAGATTTAGTCCTTTTTTTCTGGAAGTGTACTTGTTGGATTAAATTATGGACATATCCAACATGACAACACTTCTCTTTTTTTAATGCCATAGCACAGGGTAGCCAAATATTTAAACATGGCAGAATTAGTGGCAATGAGGAAGGGTGGATTCTCTTGCATAGGGAGATCCAGACTTTTTCTGCTGAATTCATGCTACATTGACTGGAAATTAAATGAACACTAATATATATTCATCAGAAGAGCAAGTAGCTGTGCTAACTCCCCACAGTGACAGTCTGGGAAATGCATAAGACAAGTGCAGTAGAAATTGTGATACAAGATGGCTGCTTGAGATCCACTGTCTTGGAAGTTCTGGCATGGCTTCCTATCTACAAGGGTAGCAGTTGATTCAGCAAGTTAGTTTACAGGATCTCCGGGAATCTCTATAGAAACTTTTGTGAGATTGTTTGCAGCACCAGCAGTCCCAGAGATTTTATTCACTAGGTATCTCCAGGGAATCTCAGAAGATAACTGACTGAATTGACTGCTACCATTGTATAGCTACAGTATATGATGTCCACTCATGATGCTGCAAGTCTTTTTGGCCTTTGACTCTGAGGTGAGAGCCAGGGGTCTGTCCTATGGGTGAAGCTTTGAAAATGTTTAAGTCCCAGGTCACTCCATCACCAGGTTCCACTGGTGTTTACCTGCTCAACATTCAGGTCTTTGAATTGCTGCACTACCATCACAAGACTTTCCAGGGAGCTGCACATAGTAATTCCTCTCATCACCACACCAGTAAAAAAAAAAAACTAGTGGGACTTCTTCTTGTTATGGCAGCCAGCCCAATCAGTGCTTGCTTTTGGGGGAAGCACTCTTCCTGTATGAATTGGTGAATGAAGCAATCATTTTGTTCTGAGCAGCTAACTGAATTTCCAGCTCATGGATGCAAGCCTTTAGTGCACTACTCAAAAATTAACTAGAGTCCTCATATGAAGACACTTAAACCTCCAGTGCAGGGACTTACACTGTATTCTGAGTAGCCTTGTTTCCCTCTGCTTCTTGGATCTCTGTCAGTAGGTCTCTGAAACAGGGATAAGATGGCGCAGTATCAGAGTCAATGATTAAGCAGAATGTTGTTAGAATGTACTCCTCTGCAGATGACCTAATCCAACTGCACATGGGCTAGTTGATCTAATGCCACTCTACTGCAGTTGATAACTCAGTTGAGCATAATTTCAAGGTATGTAACTCATTTAGAGAGTCTCTCTACTGAAATCCGGCAGGTAGCTTTAAATTTTAAATACAGGTCCTCACCTGATCACAAGGCTGACAAACACGTCTTCAAGAATATGCAAGTAGTCGGCAGCTGTGGTGCCAGACACATTTTCCTGGTGGATTGAATCACGGTTACCCTACAATAAGAATGTCTGTTTCTTAATGTAGAAACATAGACTTTATTGGCAGATAAGGACCACTTCACCCACCTAGTCTGCCCATCATTTCCCTGCCTATTCTGCCACTGCAGATTTTAACTAGTTCAGTGTGATAACGGTGAAGGACTAAAGGTGATTGCCATTATGGCAAAGTCAAAGTGCCCAAAAATGTTTTTGGCACTCTGACACCCCAGCACACAGCAAAACAGCTCCAGAGACTTAGTTTTTTAATGTTTTCTGTGGGACACCCTAACCATGGGAGGCTTTGCCCCCGCACCCCCCTAGTAAAGGATTCTCAACTCCATGGGGGTGCATGATGGGGGGGGTGAAACATAAAAAAAAAGGTTTCAGGCTGGGCATACCAAAAACGCACCAGTGCCTGGATCTGAACCCAGTACCCTTCAGACTCACACAAGCAACCCACCCACCACACCACAGGGTCAGCTCGGCAACCCACTGTGGCATCACCCTCACATTCCCTCCCACCCCTCACTGTACATGCCTGCTCCCACCTCCCCGCATGCGTACATGTAGCAACATCCTGTTGCTATACTCGCCCATCCCCCCATTCTGGCCACCCTACCATAATGTGGCCATCCCTGCAATGCACTGGGGAAGGAGTCACCGATATTGTAGGTGCCCTTCACCCAGTGCCAACATCATGGGATACCCCCTAACTGGTCTTCGGCCACCTCCCACCTTCTCACGTTTTGATATCAGCTTTCCTGTATACCTATCCCATGCATGCTTGAAGCCCATTACTCTCTTTGCCACCATCCAACCCCCATTTTATAGATTGTTCCAGGCATTTACCACTCTCTTAGTGAAGACATACTGTACTTCCTCACATCCCTCCTAAACTTTCCCCAGCTTCACTGCATGCCCCCTAGTTTTTGTACACCTTATTTTCTGAAAACGCTCCCTTCCCATACCTTATTCACCCTGAGAGGTATTTGAAGGTCTCTGTGATGTCCCCCTTTTCTCTCTCCTCTCTTCCAGGGTGTGCATTTAGATCCCTCAGTCTCTCCTCTTAGGACATTTGGTGCAGCCCCGCACCATTTTTGTTGCCCTTGTTTAGATGGTCTCTACCCTGTCTATGTCCTTTCTGAGGTGTGGTCTCCAGAACTGGACAAGTACTCCAAGTATGGTCTCACCAATGACCAATACAGTGGCAACACCACCTCTCTCCTGCTGGTGATACCCATCACTATGCATCCCAGCATCCCCTTGACTTTCCCTATGGCAGTATTGAATTCCCTTGCCACCTTAAGGTAATCCATTATGATTACCCCTAGGTATCTTTCCTGTTTAGCCTTTGAACATTACCATTATAGGAATACTGATGCTGCTTTGTCATTGTCATTGTGGTTTGAAATCACAGAAAGAGCAGAACCAAACCACACAAAAACACGTATCCTGGATTTTAGGGGGGCAGACTTTGGGAAAATGGGGAAATACTTGAAAGAGGCATTAAGGGGAATGGGACATGAATCAGGGGTTGAGGAACAGTGGGAAGTATTTAAAATGGGGATTATAAGAACAACAGAATTATGCATTAAGCAGGTTAGCAAGAGGAAAAGGAAGATGAGACCATTATGGTTTTCCAAAGAGGTAGCAAAAAGTGAAAGCCAAAAAGATAGCATTCAGGCAATACAAAAGACACAGGCAGAAGGGGATAGGGAGAAGTACCAGGAGAAACAAAGGGAAGCAGGGAAGTCAGTAAGAGAAGCCAAAGCTCAGACAGAAGAACACATTGCAAAATCAGTGGTTAAAGGGGACAAAACCTTTTACAGGTACATAAATGAAAAAAGAAAGACAAAGGGAGGGATAGTGAGACTGAAGGGGGAGGATGGGAGTCGCGTGGAGGATGACAACAGTAAAGCTGACATATTGAACAGATATTTCTGCTCAGTCTTTACTGAGGAAGTGGGGGGTAATGGGTCTGAAGGGAGTACAAGGGGTGAGAATGGTGCAGAAATGGACACAAGTCCCTTTACACGAGAAAGGGTCCTGAAGGAACTGGAAGTAATAAGAGTTGACAAAGCAATGGGGCCAGATGGGGTGCACCCCAGGGTCCTTAAAGAACTAAGAGAGGTGGTGGCTGAACCTCTGGCTATCCTGTTTAGCCAATCACTGGAAACAGGGAGGTACCCAAAGACTGGAGGACAGCAGATGTAGTCCCCTTATACAAGACGGGAACAAAGAGGAAGCAGGGAACTACAGACCAGTCAGCCTCACCCCGGTAGTGGGAAAGATCATGGAAGCACTTCTGAAGGAGAGATTGGTGGAACATCTGGTTGTCAATGGACTACAGGACCCAAGGCAGCATGGTTTCACCAGGGAGAGGTCATGTCAGACCAATCTCATTGAATTTTGACTGGGTGACTAGGAGGTGGATCGGGAGGGCAGTGGACATCGCCTCTGGACTTCAGCAAGGCCTTTGACACTGTGCCACACAGAAGACTATTACACAAACTGGGGAATATGGGTGTGGGCAGAACAGTAGTGTGGTGGGTAGGTAACTGGCTGGGTGGCAGGACACAGAGGGTGGTGGTAAATGGCTGTCACTCCACAGAGGAAGAGTGACCAGTGGGGTACCACAGGGATCAGTGCTGGGACGGTCCTATTCAACATCTTCATCAGTGACATTCGCAGGATCTAGAAGGCAGAATTTCACTGTTCGCTGATGACACAAAGCTCTGTAACAGAGTAGACACACAAGAGGGTGTAGACAGAATGAGAAGGGATCTGCAGAAACTTGAAGAATGGTCAAGGGTTTGTAGTTGAATTCAATGCAAAGAAGTGCAAGATAATGGCTATGTAGCAAAAACCCTGGCACAATATATCAGTTGGGGTGAGGATATAGCATGCACCAAGCAGGAAAGGATCTTGGGGTTGTCATCTCTGATGACCTCAAGTGTAGAAACAGTGTGACAAGGCATCAGGTAAAGCAAATAGGATGCTGGGATGTATAGGCAGGGGCATCACCAGCAGGAAAAGGGAGGTCATAATTCCACTATACAAGACACTAGTGAGGCCCAACCTGGAGTACAGTGTACAGTTCTGGAGACCATACCTATGTAAGGACATAGACAGGGTAGAGAAGGTTCAGAGGAGGGCAACAAAGATGGTGCATGGATTGCATCACAAGTCCTATGAAGACAGGGTGAAGGAACTGAACATGTACTCCCTGGCTCCCAGGAGGGAGAGAGGGGATATGACAGAGACATACAAGTATCTTACAGGGAGAAACAGAGTGCAGGAAAACACTATTTTTAAGCGAAAAAGATGTTCCAGGACTAGAGGGCATGGGATGAAGTTGGAGGGAGGACAATTCAGAGGAAACATGAGAAAGAATTTCTTCACAGAACGGGTGGTGGACAAGTGGAACACCCTGCCAGAGGAAGTGGTGAGCTGAAACAATCACAGGATTTAAGAATGCATGGGATAGACATAAAGGAATTCTAGAGGTCAGGGGTAAGGGGAAACAGACTTCTAGGAAAACAAACTGAACTTACAAGCTCAAATGGGAAGACTGGGTGGGCCATAGGCCCTTATCTGCCAACACTGTCTATGTATCTATGTATCTATGCTTGATCAATCCATATCTCAAAGTTGTCTTCCCCACTGGAGGTGGGCTTCACTCCAGAAACAAGTACCAACATTAATAGGACTTTCCTGCATACATTGACTGCCAGTTGGGACCCCATGGGTGGTGCAACAGGGGCTACACTATCATTTTACAATACAGATCTCATAGCTTGAGAGGTTTCCCTTCCCCAGCATAAACAGCATGAAGTCTAACAGCAAAATCTGAAGGTCCAGCTGCTCTCATCCCTGAAGAAATGAAGATAGTGTATGTTACAAGAGTCCAGAAGACAATGCAGAAGATTCATGCACTGGTACCTTCAAGTGGTCCACAGTCCCACTACGTTTAGTGTGACTCAAGAGGGTGTTTGTTCCAGAATGCCTGGTTTGACCTCAAATATCAACAGTGCCCAGATATTTAAATGCCTCCAGGGTAGATTTAATCAAAATAAATAAGCAAGTAAGTAAATAATCAATCAATCAATAAAGTCTTCCTTTGTCCTTTTGGGAATTCTATAGCAATATAGATTCAATGTCCTGCGCAGTCAGTATAGTGTTATGATGTTATGCTTGAGCAACTGTGTTAGTTGGTTTTGTTTGGCCGTTCGCACTCTCAATTCCAGAGGAATTACCACCCTGTAGGGGTACCAAAGGCAAGGAACCCTTGGAAAGGATTCCACCCCTAGAGGTGCCATGGGAAGATACCTGTGACCAAAGGTACCTTAGAAAGATCTGAAGGAGAGAAGTGCTGCCACTGGAGGAGGAGGGGAGGATGGAGGGGCAAAGAAAAAGTGCTTCACAATGAAGCTGAAAGGAACTGCTTATATAGCTCAGGAAGTAGGAGTGGCTGGCTGCTTGTTCATTGAACTCCAGGCAAAGCCTTTTCAATTCAATGTCCTGCACAGCCAGTACAGCGTTATGCTTGTGCAACCGTGTTAGTTGGTTTTGTTTGGCTGTTTGCATTCTCTATTCCAGAGGAATTACCACCCTGTAGGGGTACCAAAGGAAAGGAACCCTCGGAGAGGGTTCCACCCCTAGAGGTGCCACGGAAAGATTCCCGTGGACAAAGGTACGTTAGGAAGACACCCCAAAAATGAAGTATGAAGCATATATGCAAGCAGTAACTGTAATGTAGTGGTAGACAAGCATAGACAGGTAGATAACATAATGAGCTGCTCAAGTCGATAATGTAATGAAATGCCCATGGTTTGCGTAGCGTGATACTGCTGGGTTCCATTGAGAATGAGGGGATCCTCTAAGGAGAGTGGGAATGGCAGGACACCTTTCATCTCCATCCAACAGCGGAACCTACCTAAGAAACTAGGGAACACCACTATGCTAACTAACAATTATGACCTGAGGCAACAGAGGAGAGAAAAAAACCCTATGAGGAGGAAATCTCTGTGGGATCCAAGGCCTAGGTCGCCTTCCCTCCAGGCTTGGGATATTTTATTTAGTGACAGCTCTGCAGCTGCAATTTGGAAAACCCAATTAAAGGGGGTGGAAAATATTCCAATTTGGAGGATGGCTCTCACTCAGACCCTCTAGCAGTAACGCTGTGGAAGGTGAAAGAAAACTCTGCAACAATACGTGCAACCAAGGTGGAGGAGAAGAGTAACGACTGCTGAGGCACTCACCTGGCCTACTCACCCTAAACTGAAACCAGGTGAACTAGAGGCAGTTGTAGGGAGAATGTGGTGAAGGTGCCTTGCTAGGGAAACCACTAAATCCAATGGATAACTGTTATAGTGGAACACCAGAGCCAAAGGAGATCAGAGTAACCACCCTTCACTGCTAGTCTTAAATTCTACACCAGGAGCTGCTGTCATGTAGCAGGCAACTAAAGCCAAGCCCGGGGTGAGGACATTCCCAGCTATGGGCCAGGTGAGAAGGATCCCACCCCAAGTTGGACACGCTCAAGATGCAGACTAAATGCAGAGCGAGACCGTCGGCTGCAGGAACCCTACACCAGAATAGAATGGCTGGCATGCCCCAAAATTGATTGAGAGCTGAAAAGCTGGTGAGCAGCTGAGTGAGCACAGTGTGCTGAGATCATAATGAGCATGGAGTGCTGAGGCCTTGCAAGGTCGAATGCAGAACTGAGTGCAGCAGAATCCCAGTGGCTGAAGCCAAGGGGATTGCAGTAGGCATGAAGCAATGATTTGCATAAGCAATGAGCAACAATTGCATAAGCAAGTGTGGACCTGCATGTAGGTCAGCAAACAGAGTAGTAATAAGTGGACCTGCATGTAGGTCTGCATAACATAGTAGCAATGAAACAGCACTGAATAGTGGGGCAAGCCAACTAGGCATGTACAAGCCAAATCAAGGTGACAAATACTCTGAAGATTTTCGGGGGTGAAGGCAGGATTTAGAACAGAAATAATTAGCCACATGGGGCCACAACTCCCCAAACACTTCCCAGTCCCCACCATAGGACAAACAAGAAAGTGATGGAAGGGCAGAGAACCATGTGCATATATTAAAGCTAGTTAAATAGCCACAGCAGTAGCTTGTAGCTGACCTCTGAGTATAACAGGGTGAATAAACATAAAAGCAGCATAGGAATGGAGTACATTGAGTTGTAAAACTGCAATAAACATAAATAAGGAGACACAATGCTTCTGAAAGCAGGTGTAACCAGGCAGTGCAATGAAGCTGCTGGAATAAGGTAAGTAGAATGAGAACATGATTGAGCTGCATAGCTAGGTTCAGAGTAAATCTGAGTCAGGTGAAAACAATCGAGTGTGCAACATGGAGCAGCTACAGTTGAGCTGAAACACACAGATAATGATTGCAGTTGCACATAGTAGTGTGAGAGTTGTGAGTAACAGAACAAATAGTAGGAGCTCTGGAGCGATATGCTAGGAGCTTAGAAACAAAAGCCCCCCAAAAAAGACAAAACCAAAGACACACAAACACAGAAAACAGGGAACAAAGACAGAAGAAACATACACAGCCTAAGGCAAAATACAAAGCAGAAGCAAGAAATAAACACATAAATCCAGTGGACAAGCAGGAGCAGCAAGGTTGGCAGGGTAGGCCCCAACCAGCTCAGAGGACAGACTGACAGAGCCTTTGGCTGCAAAGAAAAAGTGCTTCACAATGAGGCTGAAAGGAACTGCTTATATAGCTCAGGAAGTCGGAGTGGCTGGCTGCTTGTTCATTGAACTCCAGGCAAAGCCTTTCCAAATATGTCAGCAGAAAAGGACTGCTTGACCCTTCCAGTTTGTCCAGATGTTCCCTGCCTAATCTGTCTACACAGACCCTAACTGGTCTCCAGTGACCCTCCCTCCTCCCTGCCTATTTATTAATATTCCCCATGTCTTTCCCATACATGTTTGATGCCCCCTACTGTTTTCACCTCCACCACTTCTGCTGGCAGTCTGTTCCAGGTGTCTACAACTCTTTCAGTGAAGCAGTACTTGACCTCTCCCTGTGAATCCATGCTGCCTGTGGTTTTAAGACACTCTGCCAACCTTTGCTTTAACAGGGTTTCCACTAATTTCCCCACTACTCAGGTGAGGCTAACTGGCCTATAGTTGCTATTGTCCCACCTGCTGCCACTAACATCCCCCCTGCTGCCAGTCTTATGTAGAGGGACCACGTCTGCTCTCCTACAGTCCTCTGGAACCATGCCTATTTCCAGAGAGCTGTTGAGTAAGGCCATCAGTGGGGCGGCTAGCACATCCACGAGTTCTTTTAGTACCCTTGGTGCATCCTATCTGGTCCCATAGCCTTGTCTACTTTCAGAGCTGCAAGTCTATTCAGGACTCTGCTCTGAAAATGGATTTGTGCCCACTCCCTCCTCCTTTGTTCCTGATGCTCCATGGTGGCCTGTCCCATCCTCTCTCCACTATGAAGACTGAGCAGAAGTACCTGTTCAGGATGTCTACTTTTTCTTGGCCCTCTTCTGTGTAGTTCTATCCCCTGCTACCCTCTTTCTCTTCATCATTCCTCCCCTTGGCTTCCTCTTCTCACTTATGTGCCTGAAGAAAGTCTTTTTCCCTTTAGTTACCTGCTTGGTTATCCTTTGGTACGCCTCCCTTCCTCCCTCTGCATTTCCTTATAGCTCCTGAATGTTACCCATTTTTTTGATCACCACCTTGGCAACTTTCCTGGAGAACCATAATGATCTTTTTTTTCCTTCTGCTTTTACTCACTTCCTTCACAGCGTCTGGCCACACTAATTATGTCTTCCCTTATTCTCCTCCATTGGTCTGCTACCCTTCCTGTCACCCCCCATGAGGCTGTTTCTGAGGCAAGCTCCCATTTCATTAACATCCAGCTTCATAAAGTCCAGGACCCTTGTTCTCATGTGGTTTGCCTCTGTTCCCATCTTAACATTAAACCACACTGTACGATGATCACTGGTACCTAGGGGACTGTTCACTGTGACATCTGCAATGTCTTCCCTGTTTGAAAGCATCAGGTCCAGCACTGCCCCATCCCTAGTGGGTTTACTGAATAACTGTCTGAGAAACTCCCTTTTTAGGGAGTCTAGGATGGTCCTGCTTCTTGCCAGAGCTACAATTATAAGGCTCCAATCCACATTTGGCAGAATGAAGTCACCAACTAGCAGCACCTCCCCTTACTTGCCATCCTGATGGTGGTTTCCCTGGTGCCTTATTCAACTCCTCTCCTTTGGCTGAAGGTCTGCATACCACCCCTGTATGGATAGAAGCCCCAGCACCTGCCTCCAGGATGGTCATACAACAATCTCTAGCCATTCCTTTTCCTTCAGGTGCCCCTGCACTTCCATGCCCTTGATTCCATCCATTACATATAGTACAGCCCCATCTCCCCTTCCCTCTCTGTTTCTCCTGAACAGACAGCAGCCAACTATGACCATGTCTCAGTCATGGCTGTCAGTGCACCATTACTTTATTATGGCCACCAAATCCAGGCTAGCCTATGCCATGATGGCCTCCAGGTCTGGAATTGTATTTCCCAGACTCCTTGAATTGGTGCACAAGGCTCTCCATATCTTACTCCCACCCTTTCTGCTTCTTTGTCCTCCCCACCTGTGCTGTTCCCTGATGTTCCCTCTGACTCATCTCTTCCCTTTTTACCTTCTCCATTACCTGTCTCCTTTACTCCTTCTTTCTCTCTTCACTGATTTATACCCTCTTTGTCCTCTACTCTGTCCCTATCCCTGTATTTTTGTGCCCCTGCCCCCGGGAAGTTCACTCCCCTTGGGCCCTCCCTCCCTGCTGCTTCCTCATCTGGGAGTATAATTGTTGCCTCCTTTTATTCTACAACCTCCACCGGCACTAGTTTAAATGCTTGTCTAAGTAACTTTTAAACTTCACATTAAGGACTATAGTCCCTTTCCTGCAAGTATGAAGGCTGGTTCCCCTATAGAGGCCCATATCTTCCTGGGTTGCCTCCCTGGTCCCAAATGTAGCCAAAACCCTCCTCCATGCACCACTCCTTCAATCAACTGTTAAAAGCCCTGGTGTAGAGTGTCCTTTCCTCTCCTTGGCCCGCATACAGTTAACACCTCAGCAAAAGCCAGCATGTGTGCCACTTACTTGAGGTTCCTCCTCATCTGCCTGAAATTTCCCTGCACTACCTCTATCCTGACCCTTGTTAGGTCATTTGTATCAGGTGGACAATTGTATCTAGCTTCTTCTCATCCCCTGCTGTCCTAGCAATCCTGTGGATCCACTCTCCATCCTTCCAAACTTAATCACCTCTCAGGAACTTTACCTCCCTCCCTCTCCCTTTTTCCCCAGCTCCTAAGTCTAGCCCCCTAACAGCAGAGTCTCCCACTAGCAGCTGTATCCTCCACAGCTGGGCACCTCTGCCTCCCTCCTTGAACCTTCCCTTCTGAGAACCCTCACTTCCTCCCTTCCCACTACTATGGATGCCTCCTCCCAGCTGTCTTACCCTGCCAGTATGGTGAAGGAATTCTGGAGTGTGTACCATTCCCACCACCCCTACCCTCCCTGAGCCAATCATGGACCAACTACTCTGCCTCTGCCCAGGCATCCTCTGGGGGAGCAGTGGCAGACTTAATGACCCCTGGGTGGGGCAGAAGGTTCTCTGTACCCTTGTAAGTGTGGCCAGGAGTCCAGCAACTGCTGCCCACAACCCAGAGAGATGAGTACAAATGAGGCACTACCTCTGGCTCCAAAAAGTGTTCCAAAAAGACTGCGACTCCATGCCTGCTGCACTGCACCACTCCCATGCTCTTTCCAATCTTAGTACCTGTTGATACTTCCTTGAACCTATTGGGTGGTGGAGCCATCAGAAGCTTAGTGTATACCCTCAAGGAAAGGAGGGAGAGAGGGGGACATGGTAGAAACATTCAAGTACCTCAAGAGAATCAACAAAGTCCAAGAGGGTAGCATCTTTCAGAAAAGGAGATGTGAAAGAACAAGGGGGCACAATTTGAAGATAGAGGGGGGATAGCTCAGGGGCAACGTGAGGAAGTATTTTTCATAGAGAGGGTGGTAGACACATGGAACAGCCTTCCTGAGGAGGTCGTGGGGTCAAAAACAGTGGGAGAATTCAAAAATGCATGGGACAGACATAAGGCAATTCTATTGGGGGGGGTAGGAGGAAGTAGGCTGTTGGTTAACTAGGATCTGCAGCTTACCCATTAGGTAGGGAAATGGGCAGACTGGGTGGGCCAAGCGGGCCTTATTTGCTGTCAAAGTCTATGTTTCTATCTTTCTATGTACCTTACTGCCTGTTCAATTCCCGTCCCTCCCTTTGCTTGTCTGAATTTTATTTGGTACCCTACCCTAGACAGGGTGTCCATTGTTTTCCCACCTTCCTTTGCCTAGCTTGTTCTGGGTGTCTGCTACTTCTTTCCCCCTTGCTTGAACCTTATTCATTACACTTCCCTAGATAGGGTGTTTCCTGATTTTCCTTTTCAACTCTCCTAGCCATACCCACCATATCCTGGTACCCACTATTCTTTATCCACTAGATGGTAACACACTGCATGTATCTGCCTACCTACCTTGAAGCTGATTGTTTCAGTATAGCAGAATATAGTAGGATGCTATGTCCTACCTTTGCCTGCTGTTCCTCCTGCAGATTCTCCTGCTAACTGTGAACTATCTGCAGATGCCTGCAGACACCTAAGGCAGATGCTTGACTCCTGTGCTGTTCCACTCACATGATGGGATACACTGCGCAAGAAAGTCTTTTACAGTGCTCTTGTTAGAAAGCATTAAATTTCTGGCAGCCCACCACCCAATCACACACCTGATTCACAGGGCTTTCTCAACCTACTCACCCTCAAGATTAATTTCCTGAGCCAGGTTTTCCACAATACCTGTTATAAATTTAAAGACAAGTCTCAAAATACCCCAAACACTGACTAAAAATGTATTTCTTTCACCTATCCACTTACAGTACTATACATACATTTCTAGGTTTAAGCTGAGTACTTGTCCTTCTTTCTGTCAGCAATCCCAGCACTTCTAATCATCCCTTGAATTTGCTGTCTCTTGTTAGAAGGCACTAAGCCTCAGACAGCTCCACCTCCCAATCACACATCTGAGTCACGTGGCTTTCTTAAACTACTCACCCACAAGAATAATTTCCTGAGCTAAGTTCCCCACACTACCTGTTATAAACTGAAAGACAAGTCTCAAAGTGCCCCAAACATTGACTAAAAATGTCTGCTACACCTACCCACTTACACTGTATACCTCTAGGTTTAAGCTGAGTGTTTGCTTTCTTCACTGTCAGCAATGCCAGCACTTCTAGTACAGGACCCCAACTAACTGGCCCTAAAATCTGCTGTCTCTTATTAGAAGGCACTAAGCCTCTGCCAGCCCCCTCACCCCCACCGATCACACACCTGATTACATACTAACATACTAATTGCCAGCAGATTAGGCCTTATGGTCTATCGAGTCTGCTCGAACCTCAGATCCCTAGTTGGGTACCAAGGCCCACCCTTTGTGTTCCAGAAACCCCTATCCATCCCCACCCCCCCCGGGCCAGGCCATCATCTGATACATCTGCTTTCTGTGTCTGTCCCACCCTCTCTTGAAGTCCTCCACTGTGGATCTCTGAACCAGCTCACCAGGCAGCGTGTTCCAAGGATCCACAACCCTCTCAGTGAAAAACCTCCTCCTCTTTCCCCCCTCACCCTTCCACCTTCCAACTTCAAACTATGCCCTTTGATGATACCTTCCTGCTTTAGTCTAAAGATCCCCTCCATGTTTACCCTATTTATTCCCTTGAAGTACTTGAAGACCTCAATCATGTCCACCCTGAATCTCCTCTCCTCCAATGAAAACAGGCAGAGCTCCTCAAGTCTGTCCTTATACCATCTTAGTTGCCCTCCCCTGTGCCCTCTCCAGGAGCTGTATGTCCCTCTTCAAGTGTGGTCTCCAGTACTGTACACAGCACTCAAGGTGTGGTCTAACCAGTCCATTGCACAGCAGCAGAATCACTTCCCTGCTCCTAGAGGTGATCCCCCTTACGATGCATCCCAACATCCTATTGCTTTGCTAGCTGCTCTCCTGCACTGCTCAGAGTTATTCATACATGCATCCACCATGACCCCTAGGTCTTTTTCCCCTGTTGAGGCCTCCAGCGCTTCCCCTTCCAGGGTGTACGTGTGTTCAGGGTTTCCCCACCCAAGATGTAACACCTTGCACTTGGTGATATTGAAATTTAATTTCCATGTGTGAGACCACCTTTCCAGGGTGTCCAGGTCCCCTTGCAGGGCCAACCTCCCCTCTTCCCCCTCAACTACTGCTCCCATCTTGGAGTTGTCAGCGAGGAGACTCATTTCAAACCCTATACCCTCCCTGATGTCCAATATGTATGCATTAAACAGGATCGGACCCAGGACCGAGCCCTACGGTACCCCACTACTGACCTCTTTAGGTTTCGAGAGCTCCTCACTGACCACTGCTCTCTGAGTGTGTCCAGCTAGCCAGTTTTCAATCCATCTGACCATCAAAGGGCCTACTCTCAACCCCATCCGTTTCTCCACCAGACCATTGTAGGGGACAGAGGCAAACGTCTTGCTAAAGTCCAAGAATAATACATCCTCGGGCTTTCCCCTATCCAGTTCTGATGTTACCCATTTGTAGAACTCCACAAAATTGGTTTGACATGATCTACCTGGCACAAACCCAGGTTGCTGACTTTCCAGACCTCCCTCCTCCTCTAAATACACCCCCAATCGTTCCTTTGGTATACTCTCCATTAATTTTCCCACCACTGAGGTCAAACTGATGGGTCTATAGTTACCTGGTACTTCCCTCGACCCCCCCTTTATGGATTGGCACCACATGTGCCTCTCACCAATCCCTATGTACCCTCCCTGTCTCAAGTGACCTGTTGAAGAGCTCCGCCAGGGGTACAGCCAGTATGTCCGCCAATTCCCATAGTACTCTCAGATTAATGCCATCTGGCCCAGGAGATTCATCTTTCTTTAGGGCCTTAAGGGCTAACCACACCCTTTCAGTGGAGATAGCATTATCCATCCCTTCCACCTTACTGGCCTTTTTATCCTTATCCTGATGTGACAACCCTGGGGTACCTCTCCCTTCCTCTTGCTCCATTTCTGTTGCTTCCCTGATCCCACTCACTACCGCTTCTATCCCCAGGGCTTTCTTTAATCTACTCATTCTGAAGATTCATTTTCTTAACTAGATCCAACACACTACCTGTTATAAATTTAGGTTTCGGCTGGGTACTTACTTTCCTCTCTGTCAGCAATTTCAGCACTTCCACATATGTATCAGGAGAGCATGGTTATAGTCCAAGCCTTCTCCTTTGGCCAGTTCAATAACTGTTGTGACATGGTGCTTCAGCATGGTGCATGAGGTACTGAGACAAACTGAAGGTGAGTGGTTGTACAATGGTGGCATACAATTAATCCAAGTGGTGCCTCCAAAATGTGACAGAGCATCCAGAAGTGGTGGCCTTTTCTCTACCCAGGTCCCTTGGGGGTCCCTCCTCCTCCTCTCCTCTGCTTTACTGAGGGTGCTAGCCTGGGTTCAGGCTGCAGGCAGCTTAGGATTTTTGTTAATTATAAATGATTTAGTGCTTCCACCTGGGGTACTGAACGGGGGGGGGCAGGAATAAACTCAGACCCATGATCCCCAGGAAATAATATGTCCACCTACCTCCCACACAGTTTCCATTCAAAGCACTAGGATACATAACAATTGAAACATCAATATATAAAGAAAACAACAGCACTTTTAGTAAAAAGGGGTTGAAAGGACAAGGGTGATTTTGATGGAAAATGGAAAAAGGGGACTCGCACTCCATGAAATATGTATACAAATAAATCAAACCCACTTGGTCCTCCCCTAGCAGTCCCAGTTTCCTCCCTTGCAAGTGCACCCGACTTTACCCCTAAAGGCCATGAGAGCTCTCCTGTGTGTGCAGCAGGTACCATGCTGTGAAAAACATTGAACTGGGAAGGCACACAGCTGATGCTTTCTCCTCCAGATGCTGCTACATCTTTGTTGCATGAGTAACCATAGTAATGGTTATAGAAAATAATTTGAGTTCCAGTTTTGCAGTGTATCAATAAATTACCTGTCCTGTAGCATCAAAGTATTTGTAGCCAAAATGCCTCTTCCAGTTTCACACTGGCACCAAGACTAGTGGGCTAACAGCCTCAGGCTCATTAGGAATGGTTAACATGCCCTGAACAACGTGAGCAAGTCCTTTTTAAAGTCTAGTGAACTCACAGTCTCGGTGGTCCTCATGTCTCTATGGTTATCATGTCTGTTTGAAGTTTATATTTAGACAGGGTAAGGCACTAGGCATGAACCTGTTTTCAGGGCCATCCTGTAAGTACACATTAATGTTACAAAATGCCATAAGTAATCAATATACAGATTAAAACATAAAATTAATAACAGTAACATAAAAACAGATTCCATATGGAAACAGCGGTCTTACTACTGTAAAGTGTATCCATATTTCGTAATTTTGGTGGAAAAGAGTTCCAGGTAATAGCAACAATGGAATGCATATCCTGAGCCTAAGTAAGTTGATAATCATGGTGTTCTGCAAACTGGAATTCCTGATTGATGCAGACTCGTGGACTTTTCCTGGGGACATTCTAGGCAGGCTGCAGAACTGAGACTCATATGGCAACAGACAGCTTGCAGAGGTCCCACTGTGATACAGTCTCAAAACGTCACTAAGGACATTCTGGTACCCAACCAGTCCCCAAACTGCAGTCCAGACTAGAAAACTAGTGGTGTAAAAGAGTTAATAATCCCCCATATTTGGTGACGGAGTTAAACGTGGGTCTCACGTTTACATAAAAGCCTGAGGAAAATGCCAGTGGATGTAGCAGGAGCCATTTTTTCACCTGGCATTAGTGGTGATGAAAGGTGTTTGCCAGAACTCAGACTTCCGTGTTGCATAGATTAGAGGGTCAGCTTTTCAAAAGGATCCATTCTAGAGTCATTCACCAATATTTTCAAAAGGGCAATCCATCCAAACTGCTGGACCATCTATTAAATGATCTACCGGCATTCAGAATCTGCTGCAGGAAATTATCCAAATCACCTTCGTGTCAAGTGTTCACCAAAAATCATGGCTTTTTGTCATAAATGGATGCATCTTTTGAAAATAGCAGCTAGGCAACTTAGATGCAATTGAGTGGATGCAGACGCAGGCATAGCATGCATTTGCAACCATGCCCTGCTCTTTTAAGAATCCATCCTTAGCAGTTTTTTTTATATAAATTTTATTGCAACCTTCACTGTCCTTTCCTTACCAAAATCTTGGTCAACCTTATATAGAGAATTGTGAATTACTTGAGAAACCATAATATAATTCTAAGAGGTTTGGTGAAAGTCTTTCTCAATCCCTTTAGTTTCATGCATTTATGCAGTGATATTTCCCCAGTGTGCCTTCTAATTTCCACAATATGTATGCTTGTAGGTAAAATATTAATGTACTGTACACTGGAAGTTGGAGAAAGTAAATAAAACCTGCATCTCAATGTGTTTTTAATAGGCGCCAGCTTCCTGAAACTGCACTGAACAACACACAGGTAGTTCAGATAACTTGCACTGATATTGATGTTGAACCGCCAAACAATATTTTCAGATTTACTGGGCTTTCCGGTCTTGGGAGTGGCCAGAAATTCATGCTGAGCTCCTCTGGTGATGGTACTATACTGGTACGTTTCCTGGGCTTTCTAAATTTGTGCACATAACATTTGTTTCTCATAGTTATTGTTACTCTTGAACCTTGATAAGACTGCAAACCTGTTTATTGTAAAATATATTTATGCATATTCCTCTGTATCATCGAAGGATCAAAACAATACTATTTTAAGTATTTAACTGCAGTTTCTCCTGGGAATGTATGCCTACGTGCATGTATTTTCTCTTAAAGGAAAGCATTTACAGTGTGGACAATATCCTTCATAATTAGGAAGTTTACAAAAAGCTCTTTTAAATGAAGTATTGACCCCTGTAGCGCTCTGCAGTCCTGAGATATTCCCAAGTCTAACCTATATTCATAATATATTACTACCATTTCCAAACATTTTTTTTTAATTTTATTGGATACAATTGAAATTACAATCCTTTGAGTCACAGACTCTTTTGCAAAGGCTCCACGTCGGTTGCAGAGGATGGAGGGTAGACAAATACTGAGAACGCACAGTAAACAGGTAGAAATTCATAAAATAGTACTGCAAGTGCAGTCCAGGCATAATCTTAGTCAACTGGTGGTAGTAGCAGGCATCGATACAGGATAACCCTTGTCAGAGAGGTAAATGATGCTGACTCTTGGGATCTATCGAGACCCTGTGTCATTTTATTGGGGGTATGAAAATACCAGAGGAGGGCAGGAAGTTAGCCACAGTCACATTTTTCTGACTCCAGGAGTTGTACTCTGAGGGCTGATTTGAATTGCGAGAGGCTAAGGGTCTGAGAGATAAGAGGGGGGTAGAGTGTTTAGCCAAAGAGGGGCATGGTAGCGGAATGATCTTTGCCCAAGGGATGTTCTACAATGGGGGACCAGGAATAAGGAGGATGCTGCGAGTCTAGTGTTACGCCTGGGTGGGGGGGCAACGCTGACTATTGGGAAAAGGCCGATGGGTGCCAACTGGAGATGGATCTTTTTCACTAGAACGCAGGAGTGGTACTTAAGTCTTCCTTGGAAGTTTAGCCAACCAGCCAGAGCGTAGAGCTCATAGGTATGTGTTAATCTGTCACACCCGGTGACTAGGCGGCAAGCTTTATTCAAAGCAGTGTTGATGCTACGAAGGGCTGTAGGGTCCACAGAGCCGTATATCACTATCCCATAGGCTATTAGGGAGAGGATAGAAGAGGTGACTGCAAGTTGCATGGCCTGGGTGGGTAAGCAGTGTTTAAGTCTGTAGAGGATACCCACTCTAGTGTTAACAGCGGAGGAGATAAGTTGTATATGATGATTGTAGGAGAGGGAGGTGTCTAATGTAATTCCCAGGTATTTAAAACATGTAACATGTTCATGTGGGGCACTTTGTTTGTTTTTGATTAGGAGAACCAACTGGCTGTGTGGACTTTGTCGGTGTGCAAAGATCATGGATTTTGTTTTTTGATAGTTGCTGATCAGGCGGTGTTCCGTGAACCAGGTTTCTAGCTCCCTGAAGAAACCCTGAAGAGCTCGTTGTAGGGCGCTGGGCTGTGGGTGTTTCCAAAACACTACCGCATCATCAGCATAGAGTAGCAGGTTACCGCTACATGACTTGGGGAGAGAGTTTAAAAAGAGGGTGAATAGTAGAGGGCCCAGCATAGACCCCTGTGGGACACCTGAGGAAACTGTTATACAGGAGGAGAAGGTGGTATTTATCCTGACTTGCTGTGACCGGGTCTGTTAGGTAGTCCTGAACCAGGCAGTAGCCTCTGGGACCACATTAAGTTGTGGAAGGACATAAAGCAATAGCTCATGACTGACCGTGTCAAATGCCTTGGTCAGATCCACATAGATTGCCCCTGCTATAGAGCCTTGGTTGAGGGCCTCATGGATGAATGAGGTGAGCTCAGTAAGAGCTGTGACGGTACTGTGGCTGGACTGGAATCTGTGCTGTTCTGGGCAGAGAAGGTTGTGTTTAGTCAGGTTTTCAGATAGTTGGTCTGACACTATTTTCTCCAGGGCCTTGGAGAGAGGAGGAAGTAACGAAATTGGTCTATAGCTGGTTGTGTTGGTGGGGTCGCTGCTCTTCAGAATGGGAGTGATTATGGCTCTTTTCCAGGTTGTGGGGAACTGACCTAGGCATAAAGGGAGGTTGAGAATTTTAGTGAGATGGGGTAGTGTGACATCCAGGGTCAGCCTAATGAGTTTTAGATCTAGGGAATCATTGCTGTGCCGTGTATTGGCAATAGCTTTAGAAATGTAGTGTTTTGCCTCAAGGCAGGAAATAACTCTCAGCCAAAAGGGTATAATATTGTTGTTACTCGAGGTATCAGTGGGAGGGGGTAGGGGGATAGTGTGGAAATAGTTAGGGGGTAAATATGGGAGAGGTCCGAGAAGGCAGAGTTGAGGGCTTCGGCGATAGAGGAAGGATCCTGGGTGATCTCCCATTTATTGTAAGCTGAGGGGTGGGTGAACGGGATTTACCACCGAAGTTCCTTTATATTGTTCCAAAATTTTACCGTCTCCCCAAGAGGTGGTGAGGGTATGTTGGTAAGAGTGGCTTTCGCCTGTCTTGAGGCCCAGGTACACATTTGTTGCAGCCTCACGGTAGAGTTGTCTATCCTGGGCGCTTAGGGAGTCAAGTGCCTTAAGCCATAGGTTATCCCTATGTCGGAGCTGGTTAAGTAGTGAGGTGGTGAGCCACGGTGTGGTTCTGGTTTTCACTACTTGCTTGGAGAGGGGAGCAAAAATGTCGCAGACCATGTTGAAAGTGATAATATATAATAACAAATCACTGAAGCAGCATCAAACATGGTGATGTCACGCAGGGTGATGCTGCAGCTAACCACATTGTTATTAGATATAGCTTCACCATGTGTGATGTCACAAGGTTCTCAAAATGATGGTATTGTAGTATTAATGCAGGGCAAACTTCATCATGGAAATTTCATTGCTGCTGCTGCCAGCTAGAGACATGCTCTATAGTACTTCAAATAAAAAGTTATTTTCACAGCATTCATACTAAGATGGGCTCAGTACATAACTGCTTCCCTACATTTCCCTCATAATCTCCTGTTGTTGCTGTCATAACAGTTTCCACAGTGACATATCTGATGTCATAAATAGAGGACTATAAAGGGAAGCAGGAAGATGAGATGAAGTCTGGGGCCCAAAAACCCTGTTTTAATGCAAATGTCCTGCATAATAAAGAATGAAGAGAGATAAATACTGGAAATAAATGAAACAGAAACTGGTTAGTGTCTGAATATCTTATTCTGAAAGGTTTTCTCAGTTTCTATTGGAAACTCATGTAAACCCCCTGTTACCCGGGGTTACTAAAAGCCCAGTAAGACCTAGTGGTAGGCAGGGAAGGCAGCTTGTGAAACTCCAGTTAAATGGATTTCACACTGTCTCACTCTGTTCTCAGTCTCATCATTTTAACCCCAGGCTGGTATGCCGTTTGTATCTGACAGCAATACCAGGTGGGCTGGGTTCGGGGAGGTATATGTCTCTCGGCACATAGGCTAGGTTTGGCTACTCTGCACAAGGGCACCCAAGTAATTCCGAACACAGGAAGCAATAACTGTAATGTCCAATACCAGAAGTGGGATTCTAAAGTGTGGCTTTTATTCACATCCAAACAGAATAAACAAAGCATAGATGGACCCCCTCGGGGCCACACTCCTGGTAATGCAGACTAAAGGAGACCAGAACACATCCTCATCATTTTAGCCCTCAGACTCTGAACACACTGTGCACACAGCCCAGACTTGTACGCTGCTTTGGGTTACACAGCCCGAACTTGTACACTGCTCTGGGTTTTTCCTGGCTCGGCTCCCTTGACAGCCACTTGGACACCTTCCACATATCATGGAAACATTTTCTGGTGGCTCCCTAAACCACCTAAGAGCACCTCTGCTCCATCAGGGAATCTTCTTCAATCCCACATCTGGGTACTTTCCTCAGGCACTGGCCAAGTACCTGAGAGAAAGCAAAAGGAGTCTCAGAGCAAATCCAAAGAGGTGAATTTGGTTACAAATGTTGGGGGGGGGGGTCTCCCACCTCTCGCTCCCACAATTCATACCCAGCCATTTTTCTGGACTGTAACACCTCATCCTTTGACACTGTGCTGTGTAGATTCCTTTTAAATGTATTTCACATTCAATCTACTTGTCTTGCTTCCCCTTTGTGCTGGACTTGAACATACTTAAAAATAAGTGGCTTTGTCCATTACTCTAGACCCCCCCAGAGAGTTAAGCAGTCCAATCCCCACATCTTTCTTTCTATTTGTGCTGGACTTGAACATACTTATAAGTGGCTTTGTCAATTATTCTAGAACCCCCACAGAGTTAAGCAGTCCAATCCCCACATCTTTCAACTGTACTTGGCTGTCTTTTCCTGACCCCACAGTAACAGTCCCTTAGTTTCCTTCTGTTTAGGTGAAAACACTTGGCCCTTTTTTTCAGCGTGAACTCACCCTTTGGTTGCAGGTGCCCCACAGGCATTTCCTCCTCAAGGAATCTTCCTTTCAGAGCAAACAGGCAGCTTCTTTTCCTTAGCCAGACCCAGGGGGGTTGCCCCTGGAAAACAGGCTGACCCCTTCCCCTCATCCCCTCAGGGATGGGGCTCTGAACCATTGAGAGTGGTCTCCACCACTTCAATAATCAGTTCCTGTGTTCCTCTTTAGGTGGAAACACACACCTTAAACAAAAGTAGCTCTGAAACAGAGCTTAAAGCTCTGAGAGCCTGCACACACTCTGCTGCACTACAGTCTCTCACTCAGACTGCACACAGACTGACTTCAAATTCCCCAACGTTCTACTCTAACCTCCAACTGCAACATTCCAGTGTGGCTTATGCAGCTGCGACAGTTCTAAAATGATGTCATCCCTCAGTCTCAGCTAAGACTGAGAACAGAGTGAGACAGTGTGAAATCCATTTAACTGTAGTTTCACAAGCTGCCTTCCCTGCCTACCACTAGGTCTTACTGGGATTCTAGTAACCCCGGGTAACAGGGGGGTTACACTCATATAAAGGAATAATTATTGTATAACAGCAGTGCAATGATCATATACCGAACTATCAAATATTTCCTTCACTTTCTCTTTAATTTTCTTGTAGTTGATTGGGGATTTGGACTTTGAACTTCCAAATAATATCGCTGTAGGAAATGAATATACATTGGCAGTACAGGCATATGACATAGCTTTCCCCTACTACAACAGTAAGTATCCTTGTTATCCTTCAGCTTGTGATGAATTATGTATATCTGAGCCTACGTTTGTTTATTCCTAAGACATAACATAAAGAATGATACTATACAGTAACCAGCTGATTCGGTCTTTAAGCTGTAATGACATTAACAAGCCTGCTTTCTTTTCAGCCACTGCCTATGTTTATGTTTCTACAATTCCAGTGAATGAATTTCCTCCAGTGTTTGACAGAACAACTTACATTTTTAACATTTCTGAGTTGCTTCCTGGTGAGTATTGCTCATATTTCTGATAAATAAAAGTTTTAAAACAGAGTCTGCCAGCACTGGGTACAGCATTTGAATCAAGAGGCTATTTTTAAGATAAAATGTGCCCTCTTTCCCCCCTTTTTGTTCAACCACTATCTAAAACCACTTCTGCACAAATTACAAAATAATCGGTAGGTGGAGGGAATTCAGGTGGGAGGGTTCAGTTGCAAGCTTTCAGTTTATGCTGATGACTTGCTACTGCATCTTCTCAACCCACACTCTTCCATTCCAGCAGCACTTGATGAGATAAACAGATTCTCTGTGGTGGCAGGTTACAAACTCAAGTTCAACAAAACTAAAGTTCTACCACTCAATGTTCACGTCTCTCGTCAGCAGATCCTGGACTTGGGCCTTCTTTGGGAGTTTCATTCCCTTACTTATTTGGGTATTCGGGTCACCCAGGACCTAGCCACACTGGAGAGGGAAAATCTAACCCCTCTAATAAAAGAAATGTTTGATCTTCAAAGGTGGATGCACCTTCCCCCTCCCTCTGGGGTAGGGCGAACATGGTCAAGATGAATGTTTTACCTCACATTTTATACCCTATGGGAATGTTGGGTTTATACCTATCCAAGGTTTGGTTTGTTAAACTCCAGTTGGCTTTACTGGCCTTCTTTTGGAAACAAGGGTCACCATGTAGGGCTTACTTCAAGCTCACCCTGTCCAGGGAGAGGGGTGGCCTCCACCTCCCAAACTTTTTCTTGTATTTCTGTGCCTTGCACAGTTCTAAAGTCTTTCTTTGGGATTCCCCTTTGTCAGTCCCCAATGCTGTGGAGCATTGGCCCCTTTGGTTGACCCTGGAACAGCACCCATGTCAACAAGCTGGTCTGCAGCTTTGCAGTCTTTTTTATCTCAAACCCTCACTATTGCCACATACACTCCAGCGTCCCCCGTGATGGTCCATTAGAGCACCCAGACAACTCTGTGTATATATACATATAGGTTGGGAGTGGGGCAAGGATTTGTTCCAACCCTTGTTGGGTAACCCTAACATATGGATTGTGCTTCACAGGGGTGTGAAAATCAAATTTTTAAACACTTGCCCGAGGGCAAGTCAAGTTGTAAAAATTACTTGCCCACAAAATCCTGTACTTGCCCTACCGCAAAAGATATTATGTAAAAAACAACATTACAATCACTAATCACCCCAGAAAAAGGAATTTTCTTCTTACCTTGTGTATGGAATCTACACAGCACCTTCTCATACAAGTTACAACTTAAATGAAGGGAAGGGCCGGGGAAGGGGAAATTGTTTAACCAGGAAAGGCAAGCCACAAAAAGCTGAAGAATATTTTTTACAGGATGTGACCTGGGAGCAGAAGTAATGTAATAAATTAGTTGCTCACTTCATTGTCTGATGATGCCACCTGACCGTGCCCCGGATGGGCACGGCCAGCCACCTCTGACCAGCACCCCTCCATCAAAACACACACAGCACTGAACGAAGAGCAGCAGTTGCAGCACTTGCAAACAGCAACTAGTTAGCAACACTACAACCACTCACCGACCCACCACTACTGATAGGCAACCAGACCCAGTTTCTTGCCTTCTCAGACTCCTCCTTCGCCCCCACCCAGATAGAACTAAGCAAGCACTGTGGTGACCAACAAGGTTTGGCATTGCTAATCTATATCAGGTAGCCAGTGCAGCTGGCTGCCAGCCAGTGCCCAACAGCAACACATCAGTTCATCATTCAATGATGTATGTCCCCCCAAACCCTTAACCACAAGTGTCCGACCCATTCCAAACAAATTCAAGAACTAAACAATCAAGCAGCCCATCATCAACAGTTTTGCAACCTTAAAACAGGACAGCAAGCAAGGGACAGGACAAGACAGACAATACAACTCCTCCTATTTTCCATCACATCAACCATCCAGCTGCCCTTGGCCCAACCAGACATTAAGTGACATATCCAGACCTCGTTGTGTATTGCATAAGCACCTGTACACTTAACTTACTGACCCAAGCACTGTCCTCTCTGCCTCTGCCCGCTCCGGACAACCATGCCCCTTCTCCCCCAGTAGCACCATATACACACATTTGCCAGCCTGCTGCTAAAAAAGTGCAAACTCATTTTCAGTGCCTAGACTAGACATACAACAGCTGCTGTCTGAGCAGTTCTGCACTACACAGTACACAGTACAGGCGGTTAGGGGTCTTCTCTCAACAAATTCAACACAAGATCCAAACCACCAAACTGAACAACAATCTACCAGTGTGGCCATCACTAGTCAAACTGTCAGAAAGAGAAACCAGGCCTAAGGGGAAGGGGACAGATGGTGATGGGGATTACAGCCTCCATGAACCATGGCCTGGTCAGACTCTTGGATTACACTAGGGCATACGCACCATGCCAGGACCAGGCCAACTGCTCGACATATACATACATCATCGAAATGAGTCTCGGTGCAACTGGTGTAGCAGCAGCAGAATCAGATGAGGCCCTGCATGTGCCACAAATAAAAAACAACGTGACAATGTATGTTGCTCATTGCAGTGCTGCCCCATGACAATGTGCCATTTTAAATCAATAATTTGACACTAAAACTCACTGAATATGCAGCAAATCCACCAAGCAGCTGGAGACTCAGACTTTCTTAATAAACATGGCAGCAGCTGTCGGCCACAAGGCAGACACAGAGACACATACGCAGACTAAAGACTAGAGAGGGGGCCACAGGGCAAGTCGACTGTAATCAAATTGGACCCAGTTCAGATGATTTTACAATAAGATGCTTGCAGGCAGGCTAAAACCATAAACTGATGTCTGACTCAGTCCCTATCCTAATCAGCCAAACAAACATACAACACCCACAGTCACTGAATGAAAACCTGCTCTCTGTTTCAGCTGTGTCACTCAGTGGCCATCCGGGCCATTGGATTGGGGGTGAAAAAAACAGCAAAACTTACAAGATGGGAGTCAGGGAAACAGACCATGGCATTACAGATGCGTGCTGCAGCAGCACCCAACCCACCCGACCTTGCTATCATACAACTACTGAACTACTGTTCTAAAGTTAAATAACTCGGTGCACACAGCACAGTCCTATATCATCCACCGCTGACACCCACGTTGACCAGCACAGCCAGTCACTAAAACTGCTGTGACTTAGTGTGATGCAATAAACCATCACGAGTCACCCACCTCTGCCACACCAGACAGTCTGCAGCAAAGATGAACGGTCGGCCTGGAACTGGAAAGATATTCAGGCTAAATGTAATCAGCCTCTTCTCTTGCCCCCATGTTCTTCAGACAGTGTTCTCTGAGAAGCAGCAGCCGATCACTATGGAAATACATTTTTTTCAATGAATGTGACTACTGCACTACAGTCAGTGATTGTTGTCCAAATGAACTGCAACTACAAGCCTCACAGCATTGAGGTGTTCAGTCACGTCTGTGCCTTGGTTGCTCTAAGTTGTGTATATGGCACACAACACTAATGCTCCTTCCCGTGTGCAGTTTTTTTTTCTCCTCCTTGAGCATCATTCATTCTGGCCAATTAGCAGACACCACCACTGTTGCTAGCCTGCAGAAATGAATCAGAAGGGCAGAATGGACTGCAGGCTAGCGGGGGGAGGGTGCTGTCCTGGAAGCTAGGGCAAGGACCTGTGGAAGCAAAAATAAATAAAAAAATGCACGTGCAGTTCAGAGCAGTGATTGAAAACAACATATGCGCAGAATGGAAAAAAAAGATCCAAAGAAAAAAACACTTGTCCAAGGGCTGAAGTGAGGAGATAAAGGGTCTGCCCAACAGTCTAATTAGGTGAGCCTCGGATGTCAGGCAATGCAATTTCCACACCCCTGGTGCTTCGGCCAATTCCTCCACCTTCTATCATCTACTCTGGAGAGCTTTGCTCTTGGTCATCATTGAAGGTGGAGCATTGGCTCCTCTCTCAGTACCCCAGCATTGGTTTGCCATCCCTGTTTTTCATCCTTTTAAGCACCTGCAGCTTATTAAAGCATTGATCTCCTTTTTGGGCCCACCTCCCTGGTCTATCCCACCAGGAGAGACTTTATCACAGCTTATTAGTCTAGCAGTTCAATCTCATTCTGTGTCCGGTTTCTATCAACTCTTCCATTCGAAGGACCCGGCCTGTTTAGAAGGGATTTGTTACTACTGGTTGCATGCCTTATACCTCCCGATGGAGGTTAACATCTGGCAGGATGTCTGGAAAAGGTTTTATGGCCTCATTAAACAAGATCGTTACTGTCTGCTCCATTTTAAAATTTTACATAACCTCTATTTTACACCCTCCTGGCTCTACGGGATGGGAAAACTTGCATCACCTACCTGCTCCCACCCTGGTACAGTGGGAGGTCACTTGAAACATGTCCTTTGGGATTGCCAAAGGTCATTCCCTTCTGGACAGCCATTCAGCACTCCCTCAACCCAATGTTAGGACTGGACTCTTTCTTTACCCCTGAGGTCAGTCTGGTTGGCATTTTCCCTATAGACTCCTTTACATCCTGCCAGGCCTACATGTCCCTAATATCAATTACGGCAAACTTGATCATCTGTCGACACTGGCTGGATGATCTTGTTCCTACTTATTAGGAATGGCATCAGGAGATCCTGCTGGTGCTAGAGATGGAGAGACAGATTGTCATGGTAGGCCATCCACTTTTCAATCACATTGGGAACGGTTGTATGCCCTGCTGATCATCTCAACCCCTCCTCAGATTCCTTAAGTTGTAGTCTTTCTGATTAGTGCCCCCCCGATGGCCCACCTCTGGGTGCCCAAATAGCAGCTTTACTCAGCCTTTCTCAATCTTTTATGATAGTGTGGTGGTTTTGATGGTGTGAATTAGGGGTTGAGGTGGTGGGAGGGTGGGGAGTGGTTTTGTGGGGGAGGTGGGGGATGTTTTTTGAGTGGGAAGTTTCTGTGCCTATTTGTATGTCATTGCTCTGCTTCTGCTGCTTTGTTTTTGGTGTTGTATCTTTCAAAACGAAATAAAGTTTAAGTGAAAAAAAGATAAAATAAGTATAGTAAGTTGTGGAGAAACCATTTTGAAATAGTGTCTATATGGAAAGCCGAGGTCTGCCATAGTAGCCCCTTTTATGGTACAAAATTAAAGCACTCTTGCCCTGTATTTTGGGGTCTGGGTGTGAATTGTCTGGCCTTGGGCCTCAGCTACCATAGGTGATAATTGATGGAGGGACAAACTCATATGGCTGAGTGAAGGATGATTTTGTATTTTGTATACAACTCTTGCTTCTACAAGCTGCTACTTTAAGACAGAGTCTGCCAGCAGTGGGTACAGCAATTAAAGCAATAGACTATTTTTCTCTCACCACCGGGGGCAGAGGAGGTAAGAACTGAAAATACAAAAGTGCAAGTTATTAACCTCTCTAAACATATGCTTACCATGGCATAAGACAAACTGTTAGAGAAAGGGTTGAGCTTTGCTCCCACAAAACTGATGGACAGGGTACGCATTTTATTTTGACTTACACCTGTGTTGCAAAAAACTGAACCTAAAAAGTTTTTTTCTCAAGAAAGAAAACAGAAAACGGGTCATCCCAGAAGGGTCTATGTGATAATGGCGAAATCCTAAAGGCAATCGCCATTATCAAGAAGTCAAGAGTGCCAAAATATTTTTTCGGTACCCTGACACCCAGGCACACAGCAAAATGGCACTGCAGACTTACTTTTTTAATGTTTTATGTGGGGAGGGCTGCATCCCCCATGCCCCCTACTAAAGAATTCTCAACTCCAGGGGTGCATGTTGGGGTGAAACATAAAAAAAAAAAAAAAAAAGGTTTGGCCGGGGCAACAAAATGCAATAGCGCCAGACCCAAACCCAGTACTCATGACCAGTACGGGCAACCCACATACCATACCATGGAGTTGGCTCAGCAACCCACCACAGCACAACCCCTCGCATCCCTCCTGTCCTCGCTCTGCGTGATCACTCCCCCCATGCGCATACGTATAGCGACATCCTGTCGCTATATTCACTGATCCCCTCCATCCAGCCACCCTACCCTACCATAGCCCTCAAGGGATGCGCTGGGGAGCAGGTCATTGTTATTGTTGGCACCCTTTCACCAGTGCCCTAATAATAGGATACCATCCTGGAACTATGAGTCACAGTTTAGAAACCCCTCCACCTTCTGTCCACTCCCAAGTACAATGGTGCAAGTGTTTAAAAATGTATTTGAAAATTACTTGGAGAGATTTTTCTGTAATAGAAAAAGAGGTATTACAGTAATTTGTCAAAAAGGGAAAAAGAAGCTATTAAGACCCTGCAAGGAGACAGAGAGCTCATTATTAAGCAAGCGGACAAAGGTGGGGCTGTGATGCTACAAAATAGGAGAGACTATCTTATGGAAATAGAGAGACAGTTGAATAACAAAGCTTTTTATACATAACTACGTGCAGACCCATCTTGGGACTTGAAATTCCAAATTGATGAAATGACTGATTCAGCTTTAAAAAATTGGACCATCATGAAGACAACAGCAGATTTCCTTAAAGATGAAGCACCTGCTAGAGCAACATTTTATGTGCTGCCAAAGGTGCACAAAACTCTCCAAACTCCCCTTCCCCCAGGGCAGACCGATAGTGAGAGGCCTGGGCTCATTAATTGAACCCCTCTCACAGTTTTGCGACAGATACCTGAAACCCTTGGTAACAACATTACCCTCCTTTGTCAAAGACACCAAGGAAGTTCTGACTTTGATAGAAAGCATAACATTAGAAGAAGACAGCTTTCTAATCACAATGGACATAGAAGCATTATATACAAATGTGCGGCAGGAAGGAGCTCTAAATGCTGCTGCACATTTTATGAATGGGTTAGAACACTCCAACATTCTGTCAATAGAATTAATTTGGAAACTTTTGGAATATGTGCTGAAATCAAATGTTTTTGTGTTCAACGGTGAAACGTATATGCAAATAAAGGGTATGACAATGGGGGCAATGTGTGCCCTCACAATTGCCAATTTATATGTAGGAAAGTGGGAGGAAGAATGGCTATGGGACCCCACAAAAAATGTGTTTCTGAGTAACATCCCAATTTGGAAAAGATATATAAATGATGTATTAGTAATCTGGAAAGGGGACATAGAAATATTTGAACAGTTTGTGAAGTATTTACATGATTCGAATCCCCACTTGCGTTTTACATACACAGCAAGCAGAGACAGAATTTGTTACCTGGATTTGAGTCTATACAGTAACAATAACACGAGTGAGAGTTTTCAAAAAAGGGTTGATGGTAACACAATTTTAAAAGCCAATAGTTGTCACCCCTCACGTGTGGCAGCCAATATTCCTAAGAGGGAATTTTTAAGGCATCATCGCAACTTCAGTACGGAAGCAGCCTTTAAACAAGGTGCACTATAACTTAAAGGAAAACTGGTAGACAGACGGTTCAGCATAGACAAGATTGAAACTGCTTTTTTAGAAGCTAAAGAAAGTGACAGAGCAGAACTTTTGTTACCTAAAAATCAAGCTACAGAGGTGGAAACAAGGTTTAATTTTGTTACAGATTTCTCAGCAGAGGTGTATATTTTAGAAAATATCATTACAGAGTTTTGGAAGGTTTTGGCAGCAGATCCAGGACTTATACAAATCAGTGAGAGTAAGCCACGTATGTGCTAAAAGAAAGCCCTTACTTTAAAAGATTTACTGGTACATAACCATTACCAGGTACAGAAGCCTCAGTCTTGACTGAGGCAGCCATTTGGCTGCTTCAAATGTAGAAATTGTACACACAGTACTGTGACAAAATTGTACAGACAAAATGTTTCACAAGCTGTAATGTACAAAAACAGTAAGAAATAAGGCAATGCATAACATGTTCTATGGAAGGCATAATTGATCTTGCCAAATGTAGTTGCCAAGCCTTCTACATAGGAACAACAGAACGATGTTTAAAAACTAGAGTTGAGGAGCACTGTCGGGCAATAGAGAAAAGAAATGTGACATGCAACAGCAGCACACTGTGCCTTAACACAAAATGAAGAACGTTTTTTACATTTGTAGCAAATGACAAAGTAAACAGAAAACCTAGGAGTGGGGATTACAGAAATCTAGTCCTAGAGAGAGAAAACTTATGGATTTTGACACTCAAAGCTAACATAAAACCTAGTCTCAATACTCAGTTTGATGTCCAACCCAATCTGAGGAAATGAAAATGTTTTTTTGGTTGTGGCAGTTGGGGAAGATATATGCAGAGACCACAGGTTGGGAAACCATATGAGCTTATCCCCCATAACAGTGACAAAGGACAAATGGCAAGTACTGTTGGTATGCTAGAAAGGAGGGCAGGATGGGGGGAAGGGTGAAGGTGGTTACCCTTAATGCTAGGAGCCTTGGGAGGAAAACTGCAGAGTTACAGGTTCCCATGGCAGAGGAAGAGGTGGACATTGCAGTCATCACAGAAACATGGGCCACCCAGTACAATGACTGGGACCTGTCTGTACCAGGGTACAGATTATTTCATAGGGACAGAGTGATTGGGAAAGGAGGGGGGTGGCACTATATGTGAAGGAAGGACTGAAGTGTGTAAGGGAGGAAGGGAGGAAGGGAGGAGGGTAGTACGGAGTCACTTTAGATGCAAATCCAGGATTCCAAGAATAGGATTCTTAGAATGGGAGTGGTGTAGAGGCCACCATCTCAGACGGAGGAGTTAGACAGGGAACTAGCGGGACAGATCAGGAGGACCTGCGAGAAGGGTAGTGTGGTGATTGTGGGGGACTTCAACATGCCAGGAGTGGACTGGAGCACCCCAACAACCAGGAACAGAAGGGAGCAGGTACTGCTGGATGCCTTCCAGGACAGCTTCCTGCTGCAAATGATCAGTGAACCAACCAGGTTAGGAAATACCCTTGACCTTGTGCTGGCAAATGGGGACTTTGTGAGAGAACTTACAGTGGAGGAACTGCTGTCAGGGAGTGACCACCGCTCAGTATGGCTCACATTGGATATGGGCAAGGAAGGAGTGGAATCTGGCACAATAGTGCTGGACTTCAGGAGGGCCGACTTTGGGAGGATGGGAAGTGGTAAAAGGGTACCTGGCCAGAATTCAATCTAGTATGGACACTAACCAGAGGTGGGAGCTCATAAAGCTGGGGATAGTGGAGGCAAACCAAAACCTGCTGCAAAGTCCAGAGCAAGAAGGCTAGGGCTAAGAAACCAATCTGGTTGAGCAAGGAGGTCATGGAAAAGGTAAGGAGGAAAAGAGCTGTCTTTAGGAAGTACAAGAAAACAGGGAGGGGGGAGGACAGGGAGGAGTACTTGACAGAATCGAAGGAGGTGACAAGGGCAGTACGGGGAGCCAAAGCATCTACGGAACTCAGGCTGGCACAAGGCATTAAGAAGGGGGAGAAGGACTTCTTTAAGTACATCAGGGAGAAAAGGAGCTGTAAGGACCACATAGTAAGGATTAGGAAGGAGAGGGGTTGGGTGGAAGCAGGGTGTGATAAGGCGGAAGCACTAAATGAGTACTTCTGCTCAGTATTTACTAAAGAGAAGAGGGGGGTGACACCCAAGGTGGAAGAAATGGCAGAAGCAGGCGTGGAAGTGGTGACAGATGGGGAAATCATGGAGAGTAGAGTTCGAGATGGTTTGAAGACACTGAGGGTGGACAAGGCGCCAGGCCCAGATGGCATCCACCCCAGGGTACTGAAGGAGCTGGCAGAGGTCCTTGCAGGACCTTTGGCAGACCTATTTAATGCCTCACTACATTTGGGGTGTGTACCTCAGGACTGGAGGATGGCTCATGTTGTGCCCCTCCACAAGAGTGGCCCCAAGGATGAACCGGAAACTACAGACCAGTGAGCCTCACATCCATCGTGGGTAAGCTAATGGAGACTATCCTGAAGGAGAGGCTGGTGGCCCTCCTAGAGGCCAAAGGACTACAGGACAGCAGACAGCATGGTTTCATGTGGCAGATCCTGCCAAACCAACCTGGTCGAGTTCTATGACTGGATAACTAGGCAACTGGACAGGGGCCATGCAGTGGATGTCCTGCATCTGGACTTCAGTAAGGCATTCGACTCAGTGCCACGGAAGGCTTGGAAGGAAGTTAGTAGGCACAGGGCGTGGTGCAAAGTTGGTGAGATGGGTAGGAAACTGGCTGCAGGGAAGGCACAGAGGTGGTGGTGGTGGGGAGCTCTCACACCCAAGGGCAGTGATGAGCGTGTTCCACAGGGCTCAGTGTTGGGGACCAGTGTTGTTTGGGATATTCATTGCAGACATATCATGGGACATCAAGAGCAAGATCAGTCTGTTTGCTGATGATACCAAGGTAGGCGCGGTGGTGGATGACCTAGGGGGATGGCAGGGCTTGCAGGATGATCTGGCAAAGCTTGAAACCTGGTCAGACACCTGGCAACTGGGTTTAATGCCAAAAGGTGCAAGGTGCTGCATTTTGGGATGAAGAACCCAAGGAGGAGTTACCAGCTAGGGGGAGTGCAGCTAGCCCAGACAGAGGAGGAGAAGGATCTGGGTGCGCTCATTACAGGGTCAATGAACAACTCAGCACAAATGTAGAAGGCAGCTGCAAAGGCCAACAAAATGCTGGGTTGTATTACAAGAGGCATATCCCTAGGAGGGAGGAGGGATTCTGCCACTGTATAGGTCATTAGTTGGACCACACCTGGGTACTGCATGCGGTGCACTGGCGTCCAGATTCGAAGAGGGACATTAAGTTACTGAGGGGGTAGCAGAGCGACAAAGATGATCAAGGGCTGGGGACTTATCATACAAGAGGAGGTTGCAGGAGTTGAACATGTACTCACTGGAGGAGAGGAGACAGGGGTGACATGATTGAAACCTTTAAATACATGAAAGGAATAAACAAGATGGGTACAGAGGCTGTTCAATGTAAGGGAGGGAGGGAGGGCCACCAGGGCCATGATATGAGACTGGCGAGAAGATTCAGGAGGGAGATGAGGAGACACTTTTTTACAGAGAGGGTGGTGGCTGGGTGGAATGCATTACCTGCTGAAGTGGTATACAGTAGAACAGTGGACTGCTTCAAACGAGGATGGGACAGGACAAGGAGGAGGGTTAATGAAGGGGAAGGGTGGAAGGGAGGGGCAGCTGCAGAATAAGGGGTGCTAGCTGCACATTCGAGCAGACTTGATAGACCTCTAGGCCTTTATCTGCTGGCAAATTTCATATTTTCGTATGTTCGTATGTTCGTATTAGCATAAGAATATTTATTATATATATATATATATATATATATATATAGCAACTGGAATATGTGAGTATAATAATGTGAAAAAATCATGTGCAATAAGTATGTATTTGGGTTAAACATAATTCCCTGTCCATATTCCCCCCCTTTTTCCCAACCACTCCCCATCACCTCACTATTTTCTATCTTGTTTTTCCTTCCAGTGTAATTCCTATTTTTCTGTTTTGTCTTATCCCCCCTTTTCCCTCCTTCTTTTCCTTTGAATCAGTTTTTTTGAAGTTTTACCTTGGCTCAGATCACAGTGTGCTAATTATTGATTTTAAGTAATATAGCTTAATGTTGGTGTGGGAAGGAGTTTTTAGATGTTAGAATAAAAGTTGATCTCAGTATTTGACTACAGATACACCTTTCAACTAATTAATTTGAATGTCTATGTGTTGACCAATCGGTAAAAGAGGTAATGGTGACATCACTTTATAAAATGGGTAGGCTAAATCCAACAATGTGATTGGCTAGTTACCCATGCATGAAATATGTTCCATGCATGGGTAAAAAAAAGGGCTGGCAGTAAAAAGGCCAATATCCATAAGCCATGGAACGTTGGCATTTTTACTGTCTGCCATCTTTACATTTGCCAAGCAGGACAAAAAGCTACAGATTATTGTAACAAAAAGTGAGACGAAAAAAAAAAAACAAATCAATAAGCCATTCAAATGTTCCTTATGCAAATGCTGCCTTTTTTAATTATTTATTTTTACACACACACACACACACACACACACACACACACACACACACACACACTCTTTAACGCAGCTCATCAAGCGCTCGCCAACCGATCGGGGAAACTCTGGTGACTCTGCCTCATGCTTCACAGGCTAAAATGAACGTCCCTGATAACAGTTTAAAAAAAATGTACTGACTTTTACATTTGTCACATGGTCTCGCCAACCGATCGGGTAACCTTAGTTGCAACTTGCTCTCCCGCTTCATAGGCTATTTGAGCAAGGCTGTGATGTGCTGTCCAGCGAACCTAAAAATGTGCAGTTTCAGGCTTTCAAGAGTGGCACTTGGCTGTGGAGAGGCAGAGATCAGCATGTGTGTGTGCCTCATCTGTAGACTCTACAGTTTACAAATACCGCCAGGACTTGTGGTTGGCCATGTAAACTGTGGTGCAGCTCTATTTATCGTTTTCCTCCGTGGCAAAAGTACACTTGCTTCCTTAGTAACACCAGTGTGTGTGTGTGTATACCGCTAGCTGCTACTTCAGGGAAAAAACAGTTGTCTCTCTCTCTAGTTCTCTACTTTCAAAGAGCTCCTTAATATTAAAAACTCCGGAACACTACATGTTAATAAACAAAGCAAAAAAATAAAACAGTACTTGTTGGGGAGGGGGGGAGAGTGTGCTTGCATCACTTTGTCCAGCACAGACATAATTACATCATAATGATGTCATTATGTGGTAGGCGGAAGGACTATTTTATCTTAAGTCTACATAAACAAATACTGTTTTCCACATTTAAAAACAACTTTTCTAACTGAAAAAAGTTGTAAAGCAGGCTGGGCAGCTGTATCAAGTTTGTCCTGTTCAGGCTCCACTGCCATCCCAAGTCACACCACCTCCACTCTATGGTGGACCACTGATGATAGCTGAGGGGGGCTTCATCAAGCCCCAACCCCCAGTTTTTCCACCTATGTTCTCTCCCTGATTTACCCTAGAACCCCAGACAAGGTTGGGCATGCATGTGGTGGTGTGCACGCACGCCTTTGCCTGAGCGACTCTGCTTCTTCCACCTATGGCCTAGCAGCTCATGCCTCTTTGACACCTGCATCACTACCATGCCACCACATGGTAGCGGTCAAGGCCAGGATAGCCAACCCCCCCATCCAGGAGAGGAGAGGAGAGTTGCCAAGTGGCCACTCAATTCTCAGCCAGCTGAACCCCCAGCTGACTCCCAGCAGCTCATGCTCATCATCAAACACAGGTCACTGGTGTGGCAGGAGGAAAGGCACACAGTGCTTCAGCCCTCCACACCACTGGGCTGGCATAGAGATTATTATTAACAGAAAATACGGTAAGCTGTGTGCAAAGCATTTTGAAACATGGTCTGTGGAGAAAACTGAGACCAGCAACAGTAGCCACATTTAGGTTATGATATGAAGAGCTATGTAGTTCTCTGCATTTTGGCGCTGGTTAAGCACTGCCTGTCCTTGCACCTCAGACAAGCAATAAGATGCCTATGTAAACACACAATGCCTTATAAGTTATACACTATCTCTAGCACTATTTATGTCTGTAACATGTTTGCTTGCCATCAGAAGTTTTACTTTTTATGGGACACCATTATAAATGAATTCTGCTCAATGGATTTTATCCAGAATAAAACCGATTTGAATTTGAGTAGAGGTATTTCTTACCTGTAGCACATATCCCAGGTCCAAACGAAGAGCTTTTATATGGAGACAGGAAGACAGGGGGGAACATTTCCAGATGGTAAGACACCAGGAAGTACAAATGGGAACTTTCTGAAAGTGGCAGTGAGTCAAGCGGTAGTGAGCGAGCCACCCAGAAAGTGCTGTTCTGTGAAATGCCAGGAGTTTAAATGCCGAGAGGGACTTAAGAGTAGAAGGATTTGAGAAGTGAGGGCAAGGGGAAGGGAATGCAGCTTAAAGGTTCCAAATCTGATTCAGTGTTGACTGTTACCATGTTCAGGCAGGTAGAAAGTCAAGTGTATGTGTGTGTGTCCGTGGGGTTGATAGTCAGTTACTGGGGATGTGTCACTAGGGTTGTCAGAGCCTACTGACATTCTGGGTGGTGGCTCTGGTCTAGAACTATTGAAAGCGTTCTAGGGTTATAATCTTCAGAATGCAAACTCTTTCGTATAGAGGACCAGTAGGAAAGAACAAAGAGGAGAAACAAATCTAAAAAAGACATGCCCTCTAAGCCCAGCAATAATATTCTGTTTTACTGCACATGCAGAAAAGAAAGGGAAACACTGTGTCCAATTAAAAACACAAATGCCAAGAGTAATGCATGATGCATTGTTGATTGGCACAGCTGCATGCACTGGTATATAATAACTGGTGACCCTTATAATGATTGGATTTCCATTCCTGATAAAATGTCATAATAACTTGCTTAATTCCATAAGAACTCGACAGTGGGTTATTATGGCATTTTCTCCCTCTCACTCTCACTTCACTGAAGCGCAAAGAAAGCACACTGTATTTGTGCAAGTGCAGTGGCTGCTCAGAGACATGCTCACTCACACAAAACAGCTTACAGTTCTTATCTCTGTCTAAACCTGCACCAGTTATAAACAAACTCTAGCTAGAGCTGATACTGCTGTGGTGAGCTGCCAAATTACCAAAGTTACACATGTGTGTAGAACATTTTGAACGACCGGGTGTAACTTGGCCATTTCTTGGGGCTGTTTCACCAAATTTTCAACATGGCCTTTTTGAGACCCTACCTCATGAACAGTGCCACTGTCATTTCATTCACTTGTCCTGAAAGGTGATTTCACAGCACAACTACGCCGGTCTGTGCTACAGTTGCGAAAACATATTTTGAGCAGGATGTGAAAAATGACAGCTGTACTGTTAATGAAGGAGGTGTGCCAAAATGGCAATGTTGAAAATCTGGAGTGAAAATATTAAAAATTGGCGAAGTTAGGAGTGTGCATAGAAACTGCCCAACGCATGCTTTTAACGCAGTCATTTTTTGGAATTTTTTCACCAGATTTGCAACATGGGCTTTTTGGGATTCCACCTCATGAACAGTAGCACTGTCATTTTGTTAATCATTCTCAAAAGGTGATTCCATGCAGCGACCATGAAATCACCTTTTGCGATCAAGTAATGAAATGTCAGTGACAGTGTTCATGAGGTGGGATCCCAAGAACCCCATGTTGAAAATCTGGGGCCAAAATTTCTAACAATGGCTGAGATATCAACCTAAGTTGAAACCCCTATTGACTGCCATTATACGGCCCTTACCTTTGATTCCTTAGTTCCCGGTTCGGCTTTGAAGAGTGCAGACATGTCCTGGTCCAGAGAAGATGACAGTGCTGACCTCTGAAGGTAAGTACGGGGTAAGAAGGGGATTAAGGGGAGCTGGGTGCTCAGTGGGCAGGTGGGGATGGGGTAGAGGGGACTCTGGCAATGACGAGGGACTGTTTTCTTTTTTACAGGTAAAAAATTGGGGATAGTTTTCTTAATTTACAGAGAAAATAACAAATTTGGGCACACTGGGGTGGGCTTCCAGTGTGCCACTTGAGTTGGGGGAACATGATGCCGACATGGGGATTGGGCATCCTGATGTCACTGGGGTAGGAAAAAATGAAAAAAATTAATTTAGGCACACTGAGAGTTGTATGTGGAGGGGGGGTACATGATGCTGACATGGGGACTGGGCACTCCAATGTTGGCATGGGAGAAAAAAATTAAAAGCATAACTCTGGGCACACTTGGGGTGGGTTCCAAATGTGCCACATGAGTTGGAGGAGAGGTCACATGATGCTGATATAGGGATTGGGCACCCCAATGTCGGTGTGGGGATGGAAAACAGAGGGAGCGGGGAGGACAGCAGCAGTTGGAGGGAGTGGGAGGGTCTTATTAGCCACTGGTGCTGGGAAGAAATGGAGGGGACATGATAGAAACTTTCAAGTACCTGAAGGGAATCAACAAAGTCCAAGAGGGTAGCATCTTTCAGAAAAAGAGATGTGCAAGAACAAGGAGGCACAATTTGAAGATAGAGGGGGGACATCTCAGAGGTAATGTGAGGAAGTATTTTTTAACAGAAAGGGTTGTGGATGCATGGAACAGCCTCCCTGAGGAGGTCGAGAGTCAAGAACAGTGGGGAATTCAAGAGTGCATGGGACAGGCATAAGGCAGTCCTAGTGGGGGGGTAGGAGGAAGTAAGCTGTTAGTTAACTAGGATCTGCAGCTTATCTATTAGGTAGGGAAATGTGCAGACTAGGTGGGCCAAGCGGTCCTTATCTGCCATCAAATTCTATGTTTCTATGAGGGAGTGGGGAGGATAGGAGCAGTGGGAGGGTGTGGGAGGAGTGCTATCTGCAAGATGGTGGCGGTGATGCAACTGCACATGTGCAGCAGTCGCGCATGCATAGTTACGGTGAATGGCTTTCTGCCATTTGCAAGATGGTGGCGCCAGCAGAACTGCACATGCAAGGTGGCATGCATAGTTCTTGTCCCAGAATATGGAAGTAACAGCTGAAATAGTGCAGTTGCTACTCCATAGAGGCCGATCGTAGTGGAGTGTTACAAGCTCCTTTGGACTTTAGGAAGGATACTTCCAAAAGTTCAACAGAAGGTGCCACAATCGGCTGTTTTAGGAGCAACAGATCGATCCTAAAATGGTTGTTGGCTCCATCCACAGCCATAAAAATAATGCCTGTGCAAGATTTGTCTTATGAGAATTTTTTACACACCCTTGGTGTGTGATAATCTCATAAACCCCTTGAACTTCACTCTTGGGGTTTATAGATTATCACAAACTTTGGGCGTATGAAAAATCCTCATAACACACACCTGCAGAGGTATTATTCTCTATATGAAGAATAGTAATTAACATTTATATAGCGCTCCATACACACACTATATCCCAAAGCACTTTACAAACAAATGCTAGACTGGTAGTGAAGTGGCTGAAAGGGGAGTGGCAGTTATTTCACTCATCAACACCCATACACAGCCTTGGGCAGTTGCATGAACCAGTTTTTATGGGAAGGGAAATGCTGGCCAGAATACCAGGGAAATTCCCCACTCTTGCAAAAAGTGCTTTGGGTTCTTCTACTTTCATGTGGACACCCAGCAGTACAGCACCAGAGATGGGTAGACGGGGCCTGTGTTTAACATCTCATCCAAAGGACGGCACACCCCAGCAGTACAGCACCCCCCAGTACTGTGCTCGGTGCCAGCATTTTTAAGGTATGAACCCAGTCCTTGTGTCAGACTAGATCCTATGACCTTCTAACCCAGAAACTGATGTGCTACCAACTGACCCACGCTGACACCCATATGCAGCAAGTTCTCATAGTTATTTCTCATTAAAACATTACTGAATGTACCTACAAATAATTAGTTTTACAGATTGGCATTTCCTGTTTTTGAAATATCTGAAAAAAGTTTGATTTAATACTGTATTTAGAATCCATTACTTACAGTCCATGTGAACTTTAGTTCTAAATTAGAACTCAAACCCATGGGTTCTTAAAGGAGTCTAACTACTGTAGTTCTGACTATCCTATGTGGCATGCCCTATTTCCAGAGGAGGAGGTGCCATGACTGTGTAGGAGGTTTGAGGTCCTTATGGCAGAGGCTGCTTACCTCAGGGCTGAGGTTCAGTGCCTGGGGAGGGGGGACCACACATACAGGACTTATGAAGCTGCTGTTCTATTAACACAGAGATTCCTGAGGGTTCACTCAGGGATATGGACTGTAGTGGGGAAGGAGAGGGTAGGTTGGTTTCATTAGGTCAGCATACCCAGGACAGTATACTCAAAACTACTTTGCCAGTCTTGCAGCACAGGCACAAAATGGCAGACCCAATTTCATGGGTAAAGTTGATACTCGCTGTGATGTAGACAGCCAGTTCTGAGTGCTGGATAATATTTTTTTATATAAAATGTATTATGATTGTCTCTGCTGAAAATCAAATGCTCTAGGAATGACCTATATCATCCCCCACAAGATTTCAGCTGACAGATGCAGGCCAAGAGAACTGCTAACAGTATGTATCACACCCTCAGTTTTTTAGAGACAATGTGTTACTGGAAGACTTTTATTAAGGATCCTGTTTCTCTGAGCTAATTACAGAGTTGTTAAGTTAATTTTGTTAAGAGAGAAATCATAAACTAGGTTTATGACGTTAAAATAAGGGAAGCTAGGATGTTACATAGAGGTGTAAGGTTGTAAATGACCCTATGAAGCCTGTGTGAAGAGGGTACAGCACGAGATCAAAAGAGGTGTCATTGAAACTTGAGTTATGCTAAGGTTGCAGAATTAATACATCCTGTACAGCTGTATAGTATAGATTAAAAAAATTACATCCTGTGGTTGTATAAAAATATATTTTTGTTAGATATTTGACCAGAGGAGGGTCTGAATGACTTCATCCAAAAGAGGTTGGCCAATACTGCTTGAAAATATTCATCTCTTTCACTATGGAGATGCATTTGTATCTGACACTGACTAAGGAAACATCTGAGCACTGAAAACAGGTATTTAGAAAGCTAGACAAAATCTAAATATAGTTGTAGGAATTGCACTGTTTTAAACCTTGTTTTGTTTAAAGATATGAATTCTTGTGTTATAAGAGTTCTGTATTGTATGTTTGACATAGTATTATATATTTTAGTAAAAACTCGAATTTTAGAGCAAACCTGGTCTGTCTTTGAATTGCTTTCTTTTGCTAAGAAATATTTATGGTTCAGCAGACATATAGCTTGTTTGGTGGTACCAAACTGGAAACAGAAGCATTTTTAATCTGATGGCTTTATTAAATTTTATGAGTTCATCTCTGAATACCTGGTTAGGTGCCCGCAGGCAAAGATATTTGGCCCCCCGAAGACAGATGTATCTGACCCTGTGCATTGGGTATGCTAGCAAGAGGTTACAGTTTGAATCCCTCCAGAACTGAGACCAAAGGTTGATCTGAACTCACAAAAACAGACAAGATGGTTACCTTGTCTGTTACACTGTTCACAAGACTGTGCTCAGAGATTGGCACTTTGGGAGTAGAGGGCCTGACCTACTGAGTGAATCTGTGACACTTGCAAGTAGAAGTCTCCATCCAGAAGTGATGAGCCTGGTGGAAGGGTAGAAATCAAGGGCAGGAAGGTCAGTAGGATGGTGATAGCGATTGGGGACTCTATCGTCAGAAAGTTGGGGAGGCTGGCCAATGGCTCAATACCAGTGGAAATGTCCCTCATGTGCCCCCCTGGGGAATCATCTGTGAAGGTTCTTCCCTGGCTGAGGAGTTTGAGCAGGGTGGTGGTGGTGGTGGGGGGGGCAGGCATTGCGATTCAACCAGGAACCAATGATCTGGTGCACAGCAGCACAGATCAAGTTAAGGAAAGGTTCAGAGAACAAGATAGCAGGCTGAGAGAAGTTGCAGACATGGTCGCCCTCCCAAAGGTACTGCTGGTGCCATGAACAGGAATATGTAGACAGACCAGGATTTTGGAGTTAAATGTATGGCTAAAAGGTTAGTGTAGAGAGAAGGGTATCAGGTTTTGGGAGACTGTTGTTCCTTCTGGGATGATGACAGGCTATTCAGAAGGAACCATCTTTATCTGAGTAGGGTGGGGGTCAGCAGTGTTCTGGGGAAGAAGTTGGATGTTCTATTAGAAGGATTTCAATCTAGATGAGGAGGAGGACTGTATTGTGGCACAGGAACCATAATGGGATCACTGTGGGAAGCTATCTGGCTTCCCCAAACCAGAAGGATTGTAAGAACTACTAGGACAATAGGAGAAAGGCAAGGAATAAAGCACAGGGGGCAAAAGGAAAGTGTCCTGGAAAGGAAGGCAGGCCAAATACAAGGTATTGTATGCAAACACTAGAAGTATGGGCAATGGATGAAGTGCAGGCGGTGATGGCTGCAAAGGGAACAGATATTGTGGACATTACTGAAACTTGAGCTAAGCTGACCACTGCTGGGATTTAAATTAATTCATAAAAACTGGCATGGACAAGGTTCAAAAAAGATGTCCACAAGCACTTTTTGACTGGGAGAATGGTGGATAAGAGGAATGGACTGTCACAGAAGTGGTGTAGGTTACAGTTGGGAGGTGTTCAAGGTAGGGTGGGACAGGCACATGACCATAGTAAGAGGTAAGGTAAGAGGGGGGAAGGGATGGCCACAAAGGCCTTTGCAGTGTACCTTGATAGGATTGGGCAGGCTGGATGGGTTGCTGGGACTTTTTCTGCCATTACTTTCTATGTTTCTATGTTCCAGGGTACAAGCTCTTCAGGACGGACAGGGAAAATGAGGATGTGTGGTGGCAGTGTATGTGACAGAAGATATTAGGGTGTCTGAAGATACAGCAGTCAGGGAAGGATAGAACTGGGGGGCAAAGTCACTGTGGATAGAGGTGATAGAAAATAGGAAAAAAGCATAGGGTGGGGATAGTGTACAGGCCAGCAGATCAAATGCCTGTGATGGCTGAAACTCTGAGAGGGAGATATGGAAAATGGGAAGTCTGGGAGAAAATGTATCAATAGGTGACTTCAGCCTTCCAGACATAGATGGTACAAAAGTCAGAAAGGGCAAAGATTTGTGGAAGTCACTCAGGACTGCTTCCTTATACAGTGGGTGAGTGAGCCTACAAGAAGGGAAGGCAATACTAGACCTGGTGGTATCCACTCAGGATATTATTCGGGACATTAAAGTGGAGGCCTCAGTTAGCCAGAGTGACCATGACATGATGAACTTCAGCATGAAGATGGGGTCGCAATAAGTGGCCATGACACAGAGGTGCTGGATGTCAGGAAAATGGGGAGAAAATGCAGAAAAGACTTAATGACTTCAACAAGATCAAGGGGACAGAAGGGAAGATGGCATCATTAAAGGAAGCTGTTACAGAGGCCACCCAAGACAAGCTGGGTTAAAAATTGACTGACAGATCCCTGAAGGTAGCTGTAAATGAAAAATTTTCTGAGGACATACTGTAGCAGTGACTAGTGGGATACCACAGGGGTCAGTCTTGGGACCACTCTTGCTTAATATGTGAATTTGTGACATAGGAGAAGGCATTCAGTGCAAGCTGAGTGTGCTCTCTAATGGTATGAAACACTGCAAGAAAGTTGACAGAGAAGAAGGGATTAACATTATGAGACAGCATGTGAGGAGACTGTAGAAGTGGTCCAGTATTTAGTAGCTGAAAATATAACGCCAAAAAGTACCATCTGATACGCACAGGAGGGAAACACGTGGGAACAGTATAAGAATTTTGGACTTCATACTGTTTGTAAAACTGATGAAGTATCAATTTAAAAAAAAAAGAGAGCACAATGGAGTAGAGGGACCTGGGAGCGGTGATCAGCAATGACCTAATGCAGACTGCTCGGCACAGTCGGGTATATGGGAGAACTAACAGAATGCTGAGGTGCACAAGGAGATGGATTCATAGCAGGATATGGGAGGGGATATTGCCTCAGTGCAATAAAGAACAGTGATGATGAGCCATAGTCAGCAGGGCAGGGCATATAGTGAGAGACTGAAGAGTTTCAACATGTATTCACTGGAGGGCAGAAGTGAGAGGGGAGATGAAAGAGACTTTTAAATTCATGAAAGGGTTCAACAGAGCAGACATGGCATGTCTGTTCAAATAAAGAAAGAGTGCAACTGCCAGGGAGGCATATGCTTAAGCTGGAGGGAGTAAAGTTTATAAGGTACATTTGGAAATGTTACTTCAAGGAAAAGGTAGTGGATTTGTGGGGTTCAGGAAGAAGTGGAACACATATAACATAGGTATCAGATGGAGGAAGAAGGGGTGACTGGGGCAAGGGACAAAGATTAGAGCATCTCCAAGTAGTGAATCTTGAAAAAAACTAGATGGGCTGCTTAGGTATTTTTATGTTTATCACTTTTCTCTGTTTCTATATTTCTAAGAACAAGAATTAAAAGAAATATTGATCAAAAGCAAGTTTATAAACACGGGGATGAAAACAAATACAACACATAAACCACATTTATAAGCAAGTGTTTTGAACAAGTAAATTATAGAAAGACATACAGAACATGCCCTGGGCATGAGGCACTCTTATTTTACTACCAGTGTTCACGTCCAGTAGTCCTAAAAACAGAAAGGATTGGTTGGATTTCTTTAAAGATTTTAAAATGTTTTTATACTTTTCTATCCTGCTCAGTCAATAAAATTGTAAGAGTGCTGTCCAGATATGTATAAACATATAAAAGGAAAGAACACAAATACAAAACATGAAACACATGCATTAACAAGGGCAGCAACAAAGACAAATACAGAAAAGAAAACACATTTATTAACAAGGAAAGCAATTAAAACAAATACAGAAGACAACATTTTTTTTTTATGCTCTTACACTGGATCGGCCCCCATCTGCCCTACCACGCACCCAGCCACGTCATCTGTATTCCCGGGACTTACCTCTTCCCAGTGTTCCCCCTTGGTTTACCCCCCGGGCAGAGCCTTTGGGGGTGGGGGTGTGTGACCACCAGCGGGCTCTGTACTCAGTTTCCAGGGAGCACCACGGTTTGACGGTGTGGGATCTGTGGTGTGGGGTGGGCAGCATCCCGCAGTGGCCCCATATTTTCCATTTACGGAGCACCACCTGCATATGTGTGTCCACTGTGGCATCCTGGGAGCAGAAACTCTTGGCAGCATGTGGTCACCCACATCACCAAGAACAACTCCACAGAGCCACTACCAGGAGCCACCATGGAAGCAGCGTGCAGTCTCTCCCAGGAAGGAAGCATCCATAGAATGCTTTGAATGCCTCCCTGCCAGCTTCCACTCCCGACATCCTAGGCTCATGGTATTAACCCAGGTTGCCAGTGTGCAAAAGCGAAGCCCCATTGTTTGGTTGTTTGGTGCCACAGAGATGGCCAAAACACATTTATAGACAGGTAAAGGAATGAAAATATTTGTAAATATATATCACTAAACAAGCTTGTAAAAAAGGAAAGGAACAAAAACAAATACAGAATGCAAAACAGGTTTATAGAAACACAGATTCTGTCAACAAAAAGAGACTGCTGGTTCATTGAGTCTGCTCATATTATACTACCTCACTCCTGACCTAGTGTTCTGGGGAAGAGTCCGCTTCTGCCCCCTCACCTACAATCTGCTCCTCACCCCAGTTTCCCCCTAGTGGGCCTATGAGTCCTTATGAATTGTCCAGCTGTGTTTGAACCCGTTAGGGTTCCTGTCCCCACCACTTCTGCCAGCAATCTGTTCTGCAGCTCCAACAGCATCTCAATAAAGTAGAACTTCTTCACATCCCCCCCCACCAACCTTCAATTATGCCCTCTTTTAACTGTGCCCCTATTTCTAACAAACAGGTTTTGCTCATTTATTAGGGTTGTGCATAGTCTGAATAGTATTTCCCAAATACCACAAATAGTAGGCTTCCTGAATATTTAAATGGAGATCCCCAGTAGTCCACTATTCAGCCACTGTTCGGGATGCACCATTCAGTGATATTTTGAAGTCTGACAGAGCTTTGCTGGCCAGTTTGAGGTCATTTCTGGAGCTCACAACCAGGAACACCATATGATCTCCTTACTCTGAGCTGGTAGAGGACAGAAGACAGTCATTTCAGAGAGCTACAGTAACTCTTCAAACATCTGAGACCTAGCAAAAAAAAAAGGTTTTTTGTTACTCTGCCAGTTTTTTAGCACTAAATTCTGATAAGCATCAGAAAAGCCAGGCTTGGATTTTTTGACTGCATATCTGGTTTTTGGACCTTATTGCTTGGCTGAGTAACAGGGACTATGGGGGATGTTTGTGTGTCTGCTGACACCCTCCCATGCTACTTTCAGACAGCTCCAGTGTGATTTTTTGGTGAAGAGTTTTTTGTTTGTTTTTTTGTTGCACTGGCATTTTTGTCAGCAAAGTCAGACTTGTTTTTTCTGGCTGAATTTTTAGGAACCTTGTTGCTGGGCTTTAGTAACAGAGGGCTCTTTGTTGACCCCCCCCCCCAGTTGCTTTCACTTACACATATCTCCAGTGAGTTTTTTTTTTATGAAGTACAGCGTGTGATATTTTTGCTGTCATCTGGTTCTGGGCTCCGTTTCCTGCATGGCTGAGAAGGTTGTCTGCTGACTCCCCCGTAGCATACTGTACATGTCTTGCTTGCATGTTGGGGCAGTATTTATCTTTTTGTGAGGTTGTGCTCTGAGTGGCCATAGCTGTGTGCATCCCCTTTTTGTGTTTTTAAAATTGTGCCCATTTTTTTTCAGTGGGTCAACCTTGACTCACCGAATTGTTCTTGTTTGGGGTCTTGTTCCGGGCTCTGTTCCCTGTACAACTGAAAGGGGTGTTGTCTGACTCCTTCCACAGCAGTTCACCATGCACATCTTGCCTCTCTGTGTGTAACATTTTGTTTTGTGAGGCTGTGCTCTGCACGTGCATAGCTGTGTGCATGTAGCTTTTTTTTTTAAGTTGTTGCAGTTTTCTCAGTTGTTCAGGTTTGACTTACTGAACTGTGTGTGAATTTGTGTAGGGTTGTCCAGTTCAGGGCCCGGTTCTGTATACAAATGAGGAGGTTATCAGCTGACTCCTCCTGTCACAGCAGTGATTCTGAGTGACAAAACAAACAGGTTATTTTGTCTTGAGTGTGGGGGGGGGTGTTGTACTATACTATTCACTGCACAAGCATCATATTTTAAATAGTCACACACACTCTACTTGTTACCTGCACTACTGTAGTCAGTTAGCTTTGCTGCTAACTTGTAACAACTGTCTGTAGTATTCCCATATAGCTGAGCTAATAGCTACTGTATATCTAATCAGTTTTGGAGACCAGCCACCCTGCAAATGTTCATGGTCTAGCCCCAGCAACTTGCCTGGCCTGCCAACCTCGAGTGATGCAGGAGATGGTGAGAGATGCTCCGGGTGCATTAGGCATGCCAAGCTTTTTTCTCTCCAGCAAGCCAGCTTCTGGTAGCGGTATCAGCAGTGTTAGTGAGGAAAGCAGCAGCACCACTACTACTACTACTACTGGGTCCATCAAAACCACCACAACCACAGATAGCTTGTCTACTGTGACAGCATTTTTAATGCCAACTTTTTATGGGACTAGGAACGGCCTTAGAACTGAGACCACCTATTCTGCAAGCAGCAGCCACCAGTTCCACTAGTAACACCATTGTTGCCACACCTTCCACCACAGCTGTTAAAGTTCTTCCATGCTAGTGTGCTCCCAGTCGATACCACAACCAGTGCAATCCTTACAGCAGGCACTTCCACTGCTGCCACCACTACCACCACAGCTTCTGTGATGACGACAACCATCAACACTGCTGCCTCCAGTGTACCTGCCTGTATTGCCACTTTGCTTAATGTTACTGACAGCTCTGTGCCAGTCATTGTTCTTAGAAGATGGTTTAATGGTGTCATTTAAGTGCTTTTAGAACTGTTCTTTAACACCAGGTTTTTGGAAGATTGTTCAATGGTGTAATTTAACTGCTTGTTGAAGCACATCTTACAAAGCCTAATTTTCTCACCAGATTCCGATGCTGAATAAAGATGACCTGTGGGCACATCGAGTACCTGGTGTTGCATTGCTGACACAGCTCTGTGTTTATGAAACACCAGGTTCAAAGAGGATTTAATGGTGTTGTTTAAGGCTTCTAGAACAATTCTTTAAAAAAATACCTTTCCTGGCTGAATACCAAGTAACACATATCCAATTACCTGGGATCCGAATAAGGAATATTTGGCTGAATATTCAGGAAAAGACAATTTGCACTGCCCTACTATTTGCCCTGCTTACACCTCTCAGAAACGTATATGTCTCTGTCATCCCAATACTCACATCTGGCCTGAGTACCTGTTTAGGGCCTCCAGCCATTCCTCATAGGACCTGCCTTGCTGGCCCTGGATCATTTTGGTGGCCCATCTCTGTACTGACCCCAGCCTGTCTAAGTTCTTTCTCAGGTGTGGGCTTCTGAACTGGACACACTATTCCAGGTAAAGCTTCATCAGGGATTTATATAGGGGCAGTATCACTTTAGTTCTCAGCTATCAACCTCCCTTCCAGTATACCCCAGCATCCTTGATGCATTACTGCAAGGCCCCCCTCTTTTCTGTGGTTCTGTGGCATGTGGTGATTGCTGCAGAAATCAAGGCCAGTCATAGAATCTGGGTCCGGCCACAGAATTTGGGGCTGGAAGCAGAAATTACACAAAAACTGCCCCAGTAAATAATGCAGAAACTGTCTCCACTCCTTTCGGCCCATTACTGTTCCAGCTTTTAGCTTTATAAAAACTAAAATTTACCAACCATCTCAGCTCCACAAACCCTTCCCACCTAACCCTACAAGTCCCTTTGTGTCACCCTACTTTTTACATATGCACCCTTTTTTGGTCGAAGGCTGCATGATGATCCGCTTCTCTTTCCTATCACTGCTAATGGGCCAGAATGTTTGTTCCTCATCTCAGTAGTGACTGCTGGGGCCCACATAAAGTCATTCTGAGGCATGAATCCAGTATTTGGGCCCAGCAGTAATAGGAACTGGCAGAGGATGATCCTTTAATGTTGGACCAAAAAAAGAGTGCTAATATTAAAAAAAAAAAAGTAGTGACTTGACACTCTGGGTGGAATGACTTTTGTGGCTAAGATACGCAGGGTGCATTTTTCTTGTTTTATGAGAGGGCAGCATAATGTCAAAGAGGATACCTTGCAATACTTTTGAGGGAGGAAGGGGCAGAGGATCACTGTGCAATGTTGGACTGGATAAGGACATACAGTTAAAACTACAGGGCCACTAAACACTCTCAAGGCTGGTTAGGACAGAGGTAGGACTCGGATGGTTGACCCTACACACAGAGTTGTTCAACTTGAATTTTCTCTCCCGCCCCCGCTCTCAAAATTACACACCCTCCACTTTCACTCATTGGTGGTTTGCAGGCATCCTGTGTCTCTTAAAGGGGCTGTCCCTGGTTACCATTTAATTCTCTCACTCATCTCCCCTGCACATTATACTTGTAAACCTACAAATATAGTTTTCTATATCCACTAGATGAACCTTGTTCTCTTCCTGCTGCAGTGCTTTGTGGCCAAGCTATCCTTTATGAGCTATTTTAGTGCCTGCTTTTACTGGCAATCGAGTTTTCCCTATTTTTACGTTGTACAGCCCATGCCTTCTCTGCTCTAGTGAGTACATATCCAACTTAGGACAAAATGATTCAGAGGGTATACAGCCTGCACTTTAGTTTACTTTGCTGTGTCCTTTTGCTAGGTAACATTGAACTTGCCTTCTGTTCTTCCATTGATACAAATGATCCTGCCACCTTGAGAAGTCCCTGCACCCTCCCGCAGTACTGGTTCCACTCGGGAACTGACCCCCAAGGAAGGATAGCATCCTTTATTAATCCTATCCCATCATCCTATAACCGTGACTCATTATTCCTCACTGCCAGGGTGATTTTATATGCGTCTACTGCCTCTTATTATCAGATTGCCCCCCTGCTATGCTCCCATTAACTCATTTCCTCCTAAAAGGAAAAGGGTGCTAATCGCAAGGATATTAATCAGCTCCCTCAAGAATTTACTCCTTATTCTGCTAATCTGTTTGGGTATTGTAGAATTAAATCCAGATCCCCCTGATGCCTATTACAGGCCCATCCAAGCTAGAGCACTTAAAAGGAATGTGTTTTCTCCACATAAACGCCTGCAATTTGCTCAGGAAACTCAACACCATCCAAACCTGGATTTGTCACACAAAACCCGATGTATTAGTCATATCAGAAACCTGTCTAAAAGGTGGCACTCCAGATCATGTAATAAATGTTCCTCCTACAATGTGTGCAGAGCAGATAGGCAATCCGGGGCGTGATCGTTGTAATATACGTCCAAGACAAATACATCATCTCCCTTATCGATTCCACCACTACTCCCAAACAGTTCAAAAGTCTTTTCTTAAAGATCCTGCTTTCCTCATCTGAGTTAATAAGTATCATGGGGTGCTACAGGCCATCTTCAGGGGGACTTGACTTACTGAACCATCTCTGCAAACTGATGAACACTCAGACCTCTGAAGTAATCATTATGGGAGACTTAAACCTTGATTGGTTTTCCCCATGTTCCAAACTGCTAAAAGATATCTGTGACATTTTTGGCCTCACCCAGCTCATCTCTGAGGCTACACACCCTAACAACAATAATCCTGCTAATAGCACACTCCTTGACTTAATTCTTGTAAACAAACCACACAATATCTTATACTCTGGGGTGTTCTTCAAGGACATAATCGATCACAGCATTATAGCCATATGCGGACTACACCCAAACTCATCTCCACCTCCAGATACATATTCAAAAGGAATTGTTGGGATTTTAATAGCAACAGTTTCCTTGCAGATCCAAACAATATTAGATGGCAAGATTTCTATCTCATGAACACGGTGTCAGAGGCCCTTAACCAGTTCCATGACCTCGCACTAGAGGTGATAAATAAGCATGCCCCCTTGTGCAAAGTTAGAATTAAGAAATGGTCCTGTCCCTGGTTCACTGACCATCTAAAATCTGCCCTCCACCATAAGGACAGCCTTTGGAAGTGTGCTCACAAATATAATCAGCCTTAAGACTGGGCAGCCTTCAGAGCAGTGAGAAGTCAATGTACCAGATTGTTAAGGGCCAAGAAATCCAATTTCTTGAAGTCTGAACTGGTCGCATCTTCAAATAATCCTACTCCATTCTGGGAAGCTTTGAGGGATATTGAAGGCCTTCGTCTTTCTACCTCTCATCCTGCCAAGATCATCACTGGTGATATAATCACCTCTAGTAAACACTGTATACTGGTCCTTTTTAACAATCATTTTGCTACAGCCAGTCTAGCCTTCGACTCCTCCCCTGCTAACAAATTACTCCCCCAATGCAATAATTCAGATATGGCAGGCCTGGCTTCCAAGACCACATCCCATGAAGCCAAGTTCAGCTTCAGTATAGTATCCTATAAAGAAGTCGAAGATCTATTGCTGTCTCTAGACACCAAAAAAAGCAGCAGAGCAGACCAACTTGAACCTTTCTTCTTAAAATTGGGTTACCATATGTTGACTGCACCCATCATCCATTTGTTCAACATATCACTCTCACAAGGCACCCTCCCCACCTTATGGAAAATAGCGCATGTTATCCTGCTATTTAAGTCAGGTGACTCTAGTGACCTCAATAATTATAGACCAATTTCCCTATTACCCATACTCTGAAAACTTCTTAAAAAATTAGTCAACTCACAATTATGAAATTACCTAGAGTCTCTCAATATGCTCAACCCAGTTCAGTCTGGATTTTAGTCCAAACACAGTACGGTAACTACTCTAGCCAAGGTATCCAAAGACTGGCAATTGGTGTTGGATTCTAAAAACAATGTGGGTGCTGTATTCCTCGACCTGAGCAAGGCCTTCAATACAGTAGACCATGAAGTGTAACTCATTAAGATGAGGAACATCGGTCTTGAGGATATTGCATTGAAATGGTTCCAGTGCTATCTGACTGACCGGTAACAGCAAATAAAGCCACAAGGTGACCTCTCTCCTCTCAAAATATTTCTGAGAGGAGTTCTTAAAGGGTCAATTCTGGGGCCACTGCTTTTTGTGATATACATTAATGCCATTGGTGCTGGAATAAAGACTGCAAATGTTCATCTCTTTGCAGATGATACGGTGCTTTATGTCACCAGGCCCATTCTCGACCTAGCCCGCTCCTCATTGCAATAAGATTTCAACTTATTGCAGCAGAACCTCTTGCAGCTGAAACTCTTGCTAAATGCAAAATAAACTAAAGTCATATTCCTATCCCTGCAAATACTGTGTACTCAGTTACTCCTCATCCTATGGAAATTAAGCCATGGATTACTACATTTCTGGGGGAATCTTTGGAGCCAGTGGACAAGTTTAAATATTTGGGTTTCTGTACTGACTGTAAATTCACCTTTACTGTACAACTGAGGAACTATCCAAAAAGTTGAAACAAAGATTAGGATTATTCTTTCAGATCAAGCAGCTACTCATCCATGATACTAAAGTTAGGCTGGTACAAACTACATTCCTCCCTCTTCTGGACTATGCTGACCTTATCTACAGTCATGGTCCTGGCACTGCACTAGCCAATCTGGACACGTTGTACTACAGGGTATAAGATTTATTATGTGCACTCCTTATAACACACACCATTGCTCCCTTTATTCACAGCTGGGCTAGCACTCACTAAAAACTGGAAGGTTAAGAAATGCGGCTATCTGGAACTACAGAGCCCTTATCAATAAACTTCCCAAATATATTTCCAACTTCCTAGCCAGTACATATGGGAACTATTCACTCAGGAGATATTCCTACATTTTATTAGACATTCCCAGAATCGGAACCCATTACGGCACTTTCTTCTTAAGCCACGCTCTCCCCACTTTATGAAACAATCTCCCAAACACCCTGAAACTATCTAACCTTATTAGTTTGGCATCCTTCAAAATCCTACTCAGGCAGTCATTATAGGACATTAACACATTTGTAATTGCTACGCCTAAGCCTGTACAACCATCTTGTGCCTACCATCATTCTTAGCATTTATTGTATCGTGCATCTTTAACTATTACCTCACAATCTGTACTGAGGCTCAGCTGTGCCTTTCTTTATCTACCCCATACCACAGGGCTGTATCATTATTCCATTCCTAGCTGCCTCATTTATCTTTCCTAATTGACATTTCCTTTCCTCCTTATCCCCTCTTCTGTAATGGGGCCTCCAGCACAACTTGATTGCACAACTATTATGGATTGACTTATGCTGTCTTGCACTAAACTCTGATGTATTTTATGACTTATGTCCAATATGTAATTATTGTATAATTTCCAAGTTGTATCTATTACTGTATGTTCTATATGTTTCTGTCCAGGTCCACCTTGCAAATGAGCTTCTCTCAATGGTGCTTCACTTGGTAAAATAAAGATTGATTTTGATTGATAGACAAGCACGGGTATGTTCTATCTGTTTTAAAACAATGAGAGGGCATAGTACTTGCTGCGGCAAAGGACAATTTGCAATTCTTATGGGGTTAAACACAAGATGGGGCTGAGAGATTTCCAGCCTGACAGGTCAGCTCTGGTGACTGGGGGAAACATGTGAATAACAGAAAAAGAAAGCAAAGGGGTAGCTAAGTAAACCAAATTGAGGCAGGAAAAGAATGAAAGAGTACTAGCTAGACTGAGGAAATCAAAAAGATGAAGACAAGGTAAAAAAGGTACAAGCCAAAGCTAAAGATTATGCGAAATGTGGACATTAAATAAGGGAAGAGAGAAATAAAGAAAGAGAAAACAAATTCATAATGAAAACTGAAGACGGCACATTTTAAAATTGTTTTAATATGTATATGTTGCCCTAGGAAATATTGTATTGGTACTGGTACAAAATGGAAGGGTGGATGAGGGAAGCGTGGGCAATACAGATTTCAAGCTTACTTTGTTGCAATAAAAATGTCACTCAGGGACAAGTACATTTAAGAGCACCAAGGCAGATTCAAAGTTTGTTAAAAAGTATAAACAGCTTGACTTTTGAATATAGTAGTCAAAGTAATTATTTGAGGCTGAGACTTAAGTGAATGAATCAAGTTTTGGCTCTGTGTAATTGACAGCTCTATCTCTTACACTTCCCTAGGCTGATGGCCAACCCCACTGTGCTACTGTTCTGTGAAGAAAAGCCTGCCATTACCAATTGCAACTGTGTATGGGGCCCCTGATAGGTGTTTAGGGGAAGGGAGTCTTGGGTGCTCCATGGCTAGGCTACTTCAGGCTCTCCATTGGGTAATAACTGTTCAGCAGTTTGCTTTGCTGCCAGCAAGTTGGGGGAAGGGGCCTGCCACTAGCTATGCAAGACATGACTCTAAGCCCTAAATAGATTTAGATAAATCCAGAGAACCAAAGCAGCTGCTGAAAGCATAAAACTGGAGGTTTAATGGAAATTAGATAACTTAAAAAAGCAGTGCAACAAAACTGGTGAAAAGAAATTGACTCTACCTTTTTTTTTTTTACTATGAAAAAGGCTAGGCATCTTCCAATTATAGTTTGTAGTAAAATGTTCTAGTTCCATCAAAATCTAATCATTTTACAAATGTTTTAGTATAGTTTCATCTCAAGAAAAAAATTGCTGCCACATTTGGCTTAGAAATACCATTGTTGACCTGATAAGGGTTAGGATCCACAGAAAAAACAAAACCTCATGGTGCACAGCATAAGTAGTAAACAGAATAGACAAGCCATAGTATACAGAGATGTTTGAGCTGGTAAGTACAAGCAGGACTAGAGGGCGGGCACTCAAACTGGAAGGATAGAAAAAGGGGAACATTACAAAGCATTACTTCACACAGAGTTTGGTTCACTACTGGAACAGCCTACCTAATAAGGTTGTGGAAGTTGGCACAATTCAGTTTTTTAAAGCAGGACTAGACATATTCCTGATGAAGAATTACATTGAGAGTTACACAGCACAAGTAGGGGTAACATCCTTGCTACTAAGCTTGGCTGTGTGTTCATACTCAAAACTGGGGATAGTCACTGGTATTCGGTAGGAGGCAGTGAACAAGAGGGAGCGAAAATCCTCACAAAGGTGGAGGGGGGTCTGGGGGCATGTCCCCCTCAGGAATTTTTTTAAAACATCACTGTAAATGGTGGGTTATCCTGCATGTTAGAGTTAAGTAAGATACATTGCAGCCCATCAGGACGAAGTATTATGCAATAAGGATGTTACTGTTTCCTGTAAGAATGTTCTAAAAATTTAATTGTTTATGAAATTGCATTCTTTGCTTCTTTTGTAAAGTGGATTGTTTCTCACTCTCTGAGTCTCTCACACTGTGAACTGAACCCTCCAGCTCATACTTAGTCCCTTTGTTAATTACCCCTTCTTCCACCACCACCAACCCCCTAGCATTTTTTGCCAGCTCACTGCCTGCAAGTTACGCACCATACCCCAATCACAAGAAGTAGACAAGCAAGGCAGTTTAAGCAAAGGATAATTATCATACAGGCTGCCATTCTAATCGGAGCACAGGTAAAAAGGGATACAGCAACAGTGCACTAGAGCAGCAGGCAATGAAAACAGAGGGGAGAGAACTCAGTCCACTACTGCTGAGGGACAATTTAAGAACATAACAAGCTGTGCCCATATAAAAACCCAAAGTCTTAGTGGACTGGGTCCTCTCTGTTTTCATTGCTTGCTGGACTGAGTCTAAAAGATTGGAATGCTAAGTTAAACACAACAGAGACAATGAATAACATAGCATACATGCAGCACAAATCCCTCATGCTATCTTCTTGAACAGTGAGTAACATAAAATTTCTGCCACTGGTGTTGAGAGTTAATCCAGTGAGTGGCATGGATGGAGTGTCCTATGTTTGGAGGATGATCACTTTATTGCAGCTTTCACAACTGTCAGTGTTGCCAGGTTTAGTCTGTGGAGGACTGCTCTGCTCAGCCATGATGATAATCTCAATATTCTCAGACCTGACCCTCACAGTGTTGTGTGTGTGTGTGTGTGTGTGTGTGTGTGTGTGTGTATGTGTGTGACTAAATAGCAATATCCTCAGTGTGAAGCAAGTCAGGTCACCTGATCTGACCCACTGCACATGGCACACTGACACACAGAATGCCCTCCCATTCCCATATAAACTCCAGCCCAGGCCAAGTCTGGCTGACTCTTGAATAAAAAAAAAAAAAACCAGACAATAATTATTAAAATGTAGTTGGAGGATGACTTTTAACAGGGGGGCTGAGGCAAGACTTGCCCCACCCCGTGCACACCTATGGTGGGGGGGGTATGCAAAATGGACCCTAAGTCCCTTCTGTCATCACAATACTATTTTACTGTGTAACACATTCAGGAATGAACACAAATTCAGAAACAAAAATGGTTTACATACCCATACTAGAACAAAACATATCTAGAACAAAAAATATAGAAACAAGTACTGGAACAAAAAAATACAGAATACAAACAAGTTTATAAACAAATAAATGAATGAGAACAAATACTGAAAACAAAACAAGTTTATGAAAAGGTGCTAGAAACAAAACCAATCTAGTGCACACACAAAGTTTATACAGCTGAGCTGGAACCAAAACAAATGCAGAAAAATGCACATTATAAAGAAGTGCTGGAAACCAAATCACTCTAAAACACAAATCATGTTTATAAATATGTGTGAAATAAAACCAAATAAATACAGACAATAAAACAAATATATAAATAGATGTCAGAAACAAAACAAATACAGAACACAAAACAAATGTATTAAATGTATTAAGCAAGCATTATAAACAAAATAAATACAGACAATATCTGGGGTGCAGTAAATCCCAGAGAAAGTATGAGACTAGAGTGTGGATAGAACAGTTACAAGTTAGAAGCACATGGGAATTAAAGATAGACTCCTGGAAAAACAGGAAACATTCTAATAGAAGTCAGTGTAAGAAAGAAACATGCTTCCAGATCTGGAAGTGCCCTCCCATGAATTGTGAAACCAGGAAGCTCAATTTGGGAGGAGTAGGTCTTAGCAGAAAATCAAGTCACTAAGATGCAAGGGGTTGTTTTGCTGCACCCAGACCTTAATTTGGTAAACTTTGAAGAGGAGGCTCCAGACACTGGTGTGAAACAAACTGAGTCCCTTGGTTAGGTTGGAAAGCCCAGGGCCAAAAGGGATAGGAGGAGGATAACCAGGGTTTGTCTCAATAACTCTTCTGAGAAACAATAGTATAAGCATAGCTGAACATCTAAGAGGACACTAGGGAAGTCATACAAACTGAGTGTGGCATGATTTTAGAATGCATTATGTGCATGTCTGCTCAGTTATAATAACCAGTATCCTTTGAAGAACTTACCTAAACCAGCTCCTCTAAATTTCTGTGCCCCCCCCCCCGCTGCCACTGGGAAGAAGAAACCCAGGATTCTAGGCATTTCTCAGGCAGCTAGTCAGGAAGCCTACTTGAGATGG